>CM067849.1:23003862-24237839 GCA_034638295.1 Phortica okadai
TACAACTGGGGGACGCCAAATAATTAAATTTTAATTGAATATTATTGAAAAGATAAATTTAAGTATTGCGTTTTATTACTAAAAAGGTAAACTTTATATAATAATAATCAGGATTTTTATACTCTTCACGCAAGTGAATAGTATTATAACTTTGTCCTGAAGTTTGTAACAGCAAGAAGGAGGGGAGGGGGACCCCATAAAGTATATATATTCTTGATCAGCTCGACAAGACGAGTTGATATAGCCATGTCCGTCTGTCCGTCTGTCTGTGAATATGCTATCTCCTCCCACAGTTTTGAAGATATCGAGCTGAAATTTTGCAGGGAGTCTTCTCTAATGTGTGGTCAAATCATTGGTCGGAACCGGCCATATCGGATTATTGGAACTGGTAGCCCCCATACGAAATGAAGAAGAAAAACAAATTTTAATCGTTATATGGAAAACTTATTTGTTTTGAAAGATAGAGAGCTGAAATTTCAAACATAGTAGTTTAACATAGTCCGACATAATGCCTGAAAGTTTCATTGAGATCGGGCAACTAGAACTGGTAGCTGCCATACAAAATGAAGAAGAGGAAGAGAAATTAAGATTTAACGTCGTTGTATGGAAAACTTTTTTGTTTTGTATGATAGAGGGCTGAAATTTTCAACTTAGTAGTTCTACATAGTCCGACATAATGCCTGAAAGTTTCATTGAGATTGGACATCTGCAACTGGTAGCTCCCATACAAAATGAAGAAGAGGAAGAGAAGCAATATTCACGTCGTTGTATGGAAAACTTTTTTGTTTCTTAACCAATTGACTTGAAATTTTAAAGTTATGTTCTTAGGAAGGAATGAAAACTATTTTGACCAAAAGTGGGCGTGGCCTCGCCCACTTATAGCTTAACTTGACCCTTTGTATGGAAAACTTTTTTGTTTTTTAACCAATTGACTTGAAACTTTACAGTTATGTTCTTAGGGAGGAATGAAAACTATTTTAACCAAAAATGGGTGTAGCCACGCCTACTTACCATATACCGAAAATTGACCCGTTGTATGGAAAACATTTTTGTTTTTTAACCAATTGACTTGAAACTTTACAGTTATGTTCTTAGGGATGAATGAAAACTATTTTAACCAAAAGTGGCTGTAGCCACGCCTACTTACCATATACCGAAAATTGACCCGTTGTATGGAAAACTTTTTTGTTTTTTAACCAATTGACTTGAAACTTGGCAGTTATGCTCTTAGGGAGAAAGAAAACAATTTTGACCAAAAGTGGGCGCGGCCACGCCCTTTTATAGCGAAATTTGACCCGTTGTATGGAAAACTTTTTTGTTTTTTAACCAATTGACTTGAAACTTTACAGTTATGTTCTTAGGGATGAATGAAAACTATTTTAACCAAAAGTGGCTGTAGCCACGCCTACTTACCATATACCGAAAATTGACCCGTTGTATGGAAAACATTTTTGTTTTTTAACCAACTTTGCAGTTATGCTCTTAGGGAGGAATGAAAACTATTTTCATAAAAAGTGGGCATGGCCACGCCCACTTATAGCTTAACTTGACCCTTTGTATGAAAAACTTTTTTGTTTTTTAACCAATTGACTTGAAACTTTACAGTTATGTTCTTAGGGAGGAATGAAAACTATTTTGACCAAAAGTGGGCATGGGTACGCCCACTTATCGCAAAACTTGAACCGTTGTATGGAAAACTTTTTGTTTTTTTAACGAATTGACTTGAAACATTACAGTTATGTTGTTAGGGAGGCATGAAAACTATTCATTTAGTTTTTTTTATAGTGACACAAAGTGAAAAGTATTATAGCTTCAGCCTTGCTGAAGATAGCGTCCTTACTGGTTTTTTTTTAACTAACTACAGGCGCAAGACGTTGTGGTAGCGCATTACCCTCAAGTGGACTTGCGACACCAGGTCAGCCTGTTCCGCGACTACAGACAAATCAACAGTCGCTTTACTACTTACACTACACACAATAAAAAATACTAATGAACTAATTTTTAAACAATTCCTTAAAACTACTACGTTAATTAATTAACATTAACTTCATAAACAAAATTTTTACTTATTGAAATACGTTAGAATACTACGTTTTATAAGGTTAGTAGAGGAGCAGTTCTCAATTAAACTAAAATATCTGTTATAATACCTACATAAAACACGAAACGAGTCATGCTCTAAATATATCGATCTGCAGACAGATCGGACTAAAATTTCTAGTTACTCAAGCGAGGACACTGAACTGTATATACGCCAATAATGCAGGGGAGAATATAGAGCCATTTATTATAATAGGTTATGCAAAAACAAAGTTCCAAGCATAGTTCTACGACTAGACAATGATGGTAAATTAATAAGCTTCAACCGATTACTATAGGGAGGAAGGTGAACACAGGGGTCCCAGTGTAGATTCCTAAGTGCATAAAGAAGGAACTGTTTCTGAACAGACTCAATTTGGTTCTTATACTTTTCGCACTGAGGATCCCAAACACACGATGCATATTCCAAAATGGGCCGTACTAAAGAAGTGTAAAGCAATTTAGTTGTGTACGGGTCATTAAATTCTTTGGACCATCTTTTGATGAAACCCAGTACGCCTTTAGCCTTATTAACAGACAGCGAAATATGTGAAGCGAAGTGAAGTTTTGGGTCCATCAAAACACCAAGGTCATTGAACTGAGAGATACGTTCAAGGTACAAATTATTTAACTTGTACGAGCAAACAATTAGTTTTTTTTCTATAAAATGACATTAGCTTGCATTTATCACTGTTTAACAATAAATTGTTTACAGCACACCATTGTGAGAGAGAGTCAAGATCAGACTGAAGCAGATTCTGCTGATCTATAGAATTAACGGTTAGACATAATTTCACGTCATCAGCATACATTAAAACATGGCAGTGTTTGATCACAGTAGGCAAGTCATTAATAAATATATTAAACAATAAGGGGCCAAGGTGACTACCTTGAGGAACCCCTGAAGTAACAAAAATTCGTCTCGAAACCGATGTCTTAAAAAGAACACATTGTGTTCGAGATTCAAGATACGACGACAGCCAACGGACTAACGATGGTGGAAAACCATAGGTTTCGAGTTTTATTAAAAGCAGAGAGTGACAAACACAATCAAATGCTTTACTGAAATCAGTGTACACAACATCGGTTTGGCAGCCGGACGAGAAATTTCGATTGACAATTGAAGTGAATTCTAATAAGTTAGTTACCGTTGACCGTTTCTTGAGAAAGCCATGCTGAGACAAATTTAGAAGTGATGGCACAAAGTGCTGTTCGTGTTCCGTAATGATCTGTTCAAACAGTTTTGGAATAGCACATAGCTTTGCAATGCCTCTGTAATTCGAGATGTCTGCCTTACTGCCTTTTTTACAAAGGGCTATAATGTAAGACTCTTTCCAAATTTTGGGTAAAATAGAAGAATTTAACGACATGTTAAAAAGCTTACATAATGGAATAAACAACATCTCGGCACATTGCTTCAAAACGCAACTAGGAACACTATCTGGACCAGCCGTAAAAGATGGTTTAATTAATTTTAAGTGTCTAAGAACAATAATAATTTTCAATAACCGGCACATTTATATTATTTCGATCATTGATTAAGTATGGGTAAGTACCATTTTGGTATGAATAGTCATTATATGTGCTTTGAAAAAATTCAGCAAAGAGGTCGGATATCGTTGCATCATCATTTCCTTCCACACCATTGAGTTTCATACATGAAGGATATGAGTCGGAATTAGATTTGTATTTGATGATATTAAAAAAATTTTTTGGATCACGGTATATATTGGATTTTAACCTAACTAAATATAAATCATAATTTCTTTTGTTACATAAAGTGAATCTATAGCGAACTGTTGTATAGTTTGCATAATCAACAAGAGAACCGGTTCTCTTATATTTTTTAAATAATCTATTTTTTAAGTTCTTTAGACGAGATAATTATTTTGAAAACCACGGCGGTTTATTTTGTTGAGTAACAATCTTTACTCTTGGTACGCACAATTTAAGCAGTTTATACATAGTCGCGTTAAAAAACTCAACTGCCCTTTGAATGTTGGACGTGTTAGGAATGTATGATCAATCAGTGTTAGAAAGCAAATGACCAAGACGTTCAAAATCGGTTTTTCTGAAGCAAAATACACGGTTAGGTTTGGAACCAGTAGGATTTTGATGAGGATGTGTTGGTTAGTTTGGTGTAATTGTAAGCTCCAACGTTGGGTGGTAAGAGTCTTTAGGTTGTGAAATTGGAGGGGATCTGCAAAGTGATGCACCCTCAATGTTATTTATGAAAACAAGATCTAGAATACGATTCTTAGAATTTTGTATGCTGTTTATTTGGTTAAACGATGATTCAAGTAAAGAATCAATAAATTCGTTACCAGACAAGGGAGTTACTATATTTGAATTGTCAGATGCAATCCAAGAAATATGGGGGAGGTTGAAGTCTCCACAGACCAGCATCATATCTGAGTCCTTAACCAAGTCTCGAATAGATTGAATAGCGTTTAAATGCGCTGAATATACAGATGCTTCTGATTGTGGTGGAATGTAGGAGCACGTAATGAAAACGCGAGTCTTTGCAAGAGTTATTTTAACGCATATCAGCTCAATATCGTCAGTACCTATCACACAAATTTGTTCCGATGTGTGTTGAACAGCGACAGAGATTAAGACTCCACCACCAATTTTGCCAAGACGATCTTTACGAAAAGTAATAAAGCTGTCAGAAAGTAGTTCCGAATTTAAAACATCCGGGCGAAGCCAAGTTTCGACAAAGACAATGATATCAGAAGATAATGAAAAGCTATTCAAATAAAGCGAAGTTAGTGTTGAGTTTAACCCTCTGACATTTTGAGAATTTACCGTCAAAACTGAAGGGGTAGTAGAAGAATTAATTAGTTTTTTGACCCCGAAGGCTTGACCGTGTTTACCGAATTAGAACGGTCTTTAAATTTGAACTCGTGCACAACGCAACCATCAGGCCAGAAATTTTAATCAACTAAAACGTTGAAGAAGGATTCTGGCACTGAAATTTTAAAAGATGAAATTGATCGCGTTGTGTTAAATTTAAATTTGGAGATTGTTAAATTTGTGACAGATTTCATCTTGGAGCTGTTAAAGTGGTTTACATCACTTTCCGAAGTATCAGCTGCTAAGCGTGAAAGAAAAATGAATTTCTTATGGGGCGCATGTGGTACAACAACAAGTTTTTTTGGCTCTTGATCCCCACGAGGGAGATTACTTCCAGAAGCGGTATGAATAACTTCGGAAGGAACGGCGTTGTTGTTATTGGCAACGGAACCATATGAACCTTCTGACGCTGTGACAACAATCGGAACATTAGGTGACGGAAGAGGCGAAAAGAAATTCATGGTCTCATCCGGAAGACTTAAGGCACATTTTACATGAGCAGTGGACTCGCAGATCCAACATGCCACCAATGCTTCCTTGTCACCCTTTATTGGGCATTTAGGCAAACAGCAAGGCATTGTGATTTTCTTTTTTTTTTTTTAATAAAAGAAACAAAAAAAAAAAAAAAGAAGTTATAAAAAACGAAAAAGAAATCACTTAAAAAATTTTTGTTTTCAAAGAAACCCGTTTGTCACTAAAGGGTTAAAGTACGAAACTCTCTTTTAAATAAATGAAATAATCAAAGCTCTTGAAAGAGTAAAATTATTTAGCGCCAAGCCAAATGAGAGAGACGATGTAATGGAATGCAAGAAAAACTCTCACCAGATGTGTTGCCAGCAACAAATTACACGTGACAAGTAAACAACAAATGTTAAATTACAATAACAAAATTACTTGTAATTATTTAAAACTTGCAAAACTTACTTATTTTTGTTTGAAAAATAATACAAATTGTTAGTATACACAGGCAGAACAATATTAATACGTTGGTACACTTTTTTTCTTAGTTTCAAACAAAAACCACTGAGGAATTAATTTAATAGCACGGGACAAATTTTCATGCGACCGACCACACCGAACACTTGACAAAACTCGACAGAGTTCCTTTCAAGGTTTCTTTTTTACAATTTGATTTGAGCTTCAACTCATTTTATTTAACTTCGCGGTTATTAAAAAATAAAACTGCGAGAACTTGGCGGATAGATGGTAACTTAACATCTGTTATTTGGTGATATATCTTACCAAACAAAAATATAGTTTTTCTATTGCTTTTATGTGCGTATTGTTTGTCCAACAAATTTGAAACGAAATTACAACAAAATTAAGTACTCATATGTTACACCATAGTTGCCGGTGTAATTTGCTTGAGAAAGTGTTCCAATGTTATAATACATTAAACACGCAAGGGTTACTTGAATGTTTTGAACGCAAGTCGGGACGTGTTCCCATGATAAAACAAAAAAAAAAAAAAAAATCATGGAAGTGTTTTAGAGGAGACTGAACAAAACTAGCCCATATGCGTTAAAAAATAAGAACCTTGCAAAATAAGGGACACCCTCACATACAGTTTATATTAAGTTTGTTTGTACGAAATGTATGTAACGCACAGAAGGAGCGGAGGCGGACCACATAAAGTAAATATATTCTTGATCAGGTCAACAAGACGAGTTGATATAGCCATGTCTATCCGCCCGTCCGTCCGTCCTCACCAATGGTTATCGAAAACTATAATAGCTAGAGACTTGAAATTTGGAAGATAGACTCGTAAGGTCAAATTTGAAGGATTTTTTTGCCACGCCTACTCCTTCCCGCCCATCAAGCACCGCCCACTTTTTTAAAGTGCTATAACAGATGGCGAATTTTTGTGTTCGGTGTATTTGGTCGCATGCAAAATTGCTCTGTCTATCCACTTCTTCCCTTCCGATTAACCCCTCCACTGCCCCCATCCCTGACCCCATTCCATCTTTCAATCTAAACCCTGTCTCTATTCCTTCCACCATGCCGGTCCTCTCTCACTCTTCCCCGTCACCGTCCTTACCTATACACCCTGAAGTACAGGGTGTTAGTCCTTCTACCTCGATTTCTAAACGTGCCAAGCAATCTTCTCCAAAGGTTACTAAGACGAAGCCAAAGAAATCGAAAAATGCACCTCCACTGCCTCCACCATCGGTGTCCTCCCCGCCTTTATGCGACGCTATAAGTTCTGCCGAGCCTCCGTCTGTCGTAAATCTCACTTCACCTACAGTTCCACTGAACGTGGTGGCTCCAAGAAAGCAGGTCTTTCTTTCTCGGCTGTCTGCTGACACAAGTTGCGAGGCTATTAAGGAGTACATTGCATCTAAAACCAACGCTGAGGTGAAAATTAACCAGTAAGGACACTATCTTAAGCAAGGCTGAACCTATAATACTTTTCACTTTGTGTCACTATAAAAAAAACTATATGAATAGTTTTCATACCTCCCTAACAACATAACTGTAATGTTTCAAGTCAATTCGTTAAAAAACAAAAAAAATTTTCCATACAACGGTTCAAGTTTTGCGATAAGTGGGCGTAGCCATGCCCACATTTGGTCAAAATAGTTTTCATTCCTCCCTAAGAGCATACCTGTAAAGTTTCAAGTCAATTGGTTAAAAAACAAAAAAGTTTTCCATACAAAGGGTCAAGTTAAGCTATCAGTGGGCGTGGCCATGCCCACTTTTGATCAAAATAGTTTTCATTCCTCCCTGAGAGCATAACTGGAAAGTTTCAAGTCAATTGGTTAGAAAACAAAAAAGTTTTCCATACAACGGGTCAATTTTCGCTATAAGTAGGCGTGGCTACGCCCACTTTTGATCAAAATAGTTTTCATTCCTCCTTAAGAACATAACTGTAAAGTTTCAAGTCAATTGGTTAAAAAACAAAAAAGTTTTCCATACAAAGGGTCAAGTTAAGCTATAAGTGGGCGTGGCCATGCCCACTTTTGATCAAAATAGTTTTCATTCCTCCCTAAGAGAATAAGTGCAAAGTATCAAGTCAATTGGTTAAAAAACAAAAAAGTTTTCCATACAACGGGTCAATCTTCGCTATAAGTAGGCGTGGCTACGCCCACTTTTGGTTAAAATAGTTTTTATTCCTTCGTAAGAACATAACTGTAAAGTTTCATGTCAATTGGTTAAAAAAAAAAAGTTTTCCATACAACGGGTCAATTTTCGCTATAAAAGGGCGTGGCCACGCCCACTTTTGGTCAAAATTGTTTTCATTCCTCCCTAAGAACATAACTATAAAGTTTCAAGTCAATTGGTTAAAAAACAAAAAAGTTTTCCATACAACGGGTCAATTTTCGCTATAAGTAGGCGTGGCTACGCCCACTTTTGGTTTAAATAGTTTTCATTCCTCCCTAAGAACATAACTGCAAAGTTTCAAGTCAATTGGTTAAAAAACAAAAAAGTTTTCCATACAACGGGTCAATTTTCGCTATAAGAGGGCGTGGCCACGCCCACTTTTGGTCAAAACTGTTTTCATTCCACCCTAAGAACAATCCTGTAAAGTTTCAAGTCAGTTGGTTAAAAAGCAAAAAAGTTTTCCATACAACGGGTCAATTTTCGCTATAAAAGGGCGTGGCCACGCCCACTTCCTAAGAACATAACTGTAAAGTTTCAAGTCAATTGGTTAAAAAACAAAAAAGTTTTCCATGCAACGGGTCAATTTTCGCTATAAGTGGGCGTGGCTACGCCCACTTTTGGTCAAAATAGTTTTCATTCCTCTCTAAGAACATAACTGTACAGTTTCAAGTCAATTTCACTTTGTAGATCCCCTCCAATTTTACAACCTGAAGACTCTTACCACCCAACATTGGAGCTTACAATTACACCAAACTTACTAACACATCCTCGTCAAAATCCTACTGGTTCCAAACCTAATCGTGTATTTTGCTTCAGAAAAACCGATTTTGAACGTCTTGGTCAGTTGCTTTCTAACACTGATTGGTCATACATTCATAACACGTCCAACATTGAAAGGGCAGTAGAGTTTTTTAACGCGACTATGTATAAACTGCTTAAATTGTGCGTACCAAGAGTTAAGATTATAAGGCTCTATATTCTCCCCTGCATTATTGGCGTATATACAGTTCAGTGTCCCCGCTAGAATAACTAGAAATTTTAGTCCGATCTGTCTTAGTACCTGCAGATCGACATATTTAGAGCATGACTCGTTTCGTGTTTTATGTAGGTATTATAACAGATATTTTAGTTTAATTGAGAACTGCTCCTCTACTAACCTTATAAAACGTAGTATTCTAACGTATTTAAATAAATGAAAATTTTTTTTATGAAGTTTATGTTAATTAATTAACGTAGTAGTTTTAAGGAATTGTTTAAAAATTAGTTTATTAGTATTTTTTATTGTGTGTAGTGTAAGTAGTAAAGCGACTGTTGACTTGTCTGTAGTCGCGGAACAGGCTGACCTGGTGTCGCAAGTCCACTTGAGGGTAGTGCGCTACCACAACGTCTTGCGCCTGTAGTTAGAAAAAAAAACAAAAAAAAAAAAAAACAGTAAGGGCGGTATAGTCGAGTATACTCGACAATATAATACCCTGCACACATGGTGGGCAGTGCCACACCCTCAATCTACAAAAACGTATTGATCTGACGTCGCCTATTCAAATAGTGTTCAAAATATCAAGAAAATCGCTCAAAAAATGTGGATTTTACGAAAAATTTAAGTTTGTAGGTCTCTGAGGGGTAGCCATCAAAGAGAGGGGAAATTTGTGGTATGCAGTTTTTAAGATGTATTATCACTGAGCTTATATACAAAATTTCAGGTTCATACCTTTGTTAGTTTTGGAGATATAGCTTTTTTAAGAAAAATACATGAAGAGGGGAAATTAAATGGAGGGGGTAAAATTGTGGTATGCAGTTTTGTAGAGTTACTCATAGTGAGTCTACATACCAACTTTCATATTTCTATCTCTTTGGATGCTCGAGTTATAGCGTTTTCAAAAAAAGGGAGGTGCTGGATGGGCGGGAAGGAGTGGACGTGGCACAAAACCATTCAAACTTGATCTGCTGCCGAGCATCAGGAGTCTACCCACCAAATTTCAAGCCTCTAGCTCTTATAGTTTCCGAGAACCATTGGTGAGGACGGACGGACGGACGGACGGACGGACATGGCTTAATCAACTTCTCTTGTCGTCCCGATCAAGAATATATATACTTTATGGGGTCCCCCGACCCTCCTTCTATGCGTTACATAAATTTGGCTTTTGCACAAACACAATATACCCTGATACACAGTATGTGTACAGGGTATAAAAAAATTGGTTAAAAAACAAAAAAGTTTTCCATACAACGGGTAAATTTTCGCTATAAGTGGGCGTGGCTTCGCGTGGCTACGCCCACTTTTGGTCAAAATAGTTTTCATTCCTCCCTAAGAACATAACTTTAAAATTTCAAGTCAATTGGTTAAGAAACAAAAAAGTTTTCCATACAACGACGAGAATATTCCTTCTCTTCCTCTTCTTCATTTTGTATGGGAGCTACCAGTTCCAGATGTCCAATCTCAATGAAACTTTCATGCATGTAGTCGGACTATGTAAAACTACTATGTTTAAAATGTCAGCACTCTATTGTACAAAACAAAAAAGTTTTCCATACAACGATTCAAGTTTTGTTCACTTTTCTTCTTCTTTTCGTATGGGAGCTACCTGTTCCAATAATCCGATCATGCTGGTTCCGACGAATGATTCATCGTAATAATAAGCAAAGTTTCAGCTCGATAGCTTCAAAACTGAGGGACTAGTTTGCATACATACAGACAGACAGACCGACAGACAGACAGACAGACAGACAGACGGACAGACGGACATGGCTAAATCAACTCGTCTTGTCGTCCTGATCAAGAATATATATACTTTATATAGTCGGAAATGAATATTTCGATCTGTTACAAACTCCGTGACAAAGTTAATATACTATTTCACATAAGTGAAAAGTATAAAAAATTTAATTTCTCTTCACCAAGAGAGATAGCCTCATTTAAAGTAAGCGTTCCAAATGATGCTTTCAGGCTGTTATGCGACTCATCTTTCTGGCCTGCGCACATGGTGGTGCATGAATTTAAGCCTAAAAAAAGGTCTGGTCCCCCTTCATCTACGGTACCGGCTCTTAGGGCGTCTTCTTCTTCTTCATCTTCTTCAAACATTGTTCCAAAAAACTAAGTTGGACTTCTGACCACCTTTCAATTATTTATCAGAATGTTAGGGGTCTACAGTCCAAACTTAGCAACATCTATAGGGACAGTGTTCCAATTGATGCAGATATCGTAGCCTTTTCAGAAACTTGGCTTAACCAAAGCGTTTTTTGTAATGAAATTTTTTGAAGTAAGTTCATCACCTACAGATGTGACCGTCTCGCCCGTCGTAGGGGTGGTGTTCTTATAGCAATTAACTCACGTTTTCGTTCGGAATCAATTCAACTCAGTTTGGCTGATGATGTTGAATTTATTGGAGTAAAGATTAGTTTGGGTCATTTAACTGCTCTTACATTCCACCAGGCTCTAGTCTGGAGGTTTATTTGAACCACGTTAAGGCGATAAGATCGATATATGACGTCACACATGACAGAGACTTTCTCATTGTACTTGGTGCTTTCAATCTTCCATATATCTCTTGGTCTTACTCCAATGACTCAAATTTTCTCATACCTTCTGGGCAACACGACTTTTTGGATGAACTATTAGACATACCTCTCTTTCAAACTAACGGGGTCGTGAACTCAATGAATAGATCTCTTGATCTTGTATTGATTAACGACTCTAATGGTATAGTTGTGTCCAGATGTGACCCATTGTCTCTGCCGGAAGATTCATTTCACCCAACATTAGAAATTACCTTAAGTCTCATATTTCCCTCTTCCACTTCAACAATTGCCTCGTTTCAGCGCCGTTTTTGTTTTCAAAAGACTAACTTCGATTTATTAAATTCCTTAATTGATCAGAATGATTGGTCCATATTGTATTGTTGCGATGATATTTTTTTGGGAACTAGGTTATTTTATGATACTCTTTACAGACTTCTTAGTGCGTGTGTCCCAATTAGTTCTTCGCCAAGGCTGTGTCTACGACCTCCATGTTTTTCCCGCCAGTTGTCGTATCTAAAAAATGTCAAATTCAGGCTCTATAAAAAAATTTAAAATGTCGTCGTCTTAAAAATCGTTGTCTGACTTTTCTTGATACTCTGTAGCTCGATCTCAATTTTTCTCGCTTAATAGCATCTGTTATAAAAATTACTTGTGTCAATGCAAAAGTCAATTTTCACGCGACCCTAAATCTTTTTATAAATTTGTTAATTCTAAGCGTAGAACTGTGATGTTTCCGTCGTCATTCGTCTTTGATGGCAAGTTGGCCTCCGAGGATCTTGGTATTTCAAATTTGTTGGCCTAGTTTTTTCAAACGACTTACTCGTCATCAACTTTTTCGGGAACCTCATACTCGTACCCAATAACTTCCATCAATGTTTTTGTTTCCCCTGTTTTCAATTATGATAATGTATTAAAAAGTTTATTGGCGGTGAAAGGCTATTTTTCCCCCGGCCCTGATAACGTGCCGGGGTGCGTGCTAAATAGGTGTGCGAAATCGTTGTGCAAGCCTCTATTGAAGAATTTGTCTCTTCATAATGCGTCGTTTCGCCCTATTTGGAAAGAATCTTTTATTATTCCTCTTCATAAGAAGGGTAATAGGTCGGATATATCTAATTACAGAGGCATATCCAAATTATCTGCGATTCCCAAACTTTTTGAAAAAATTATTATTGCAAGCTTGCAACATAGCTGTAAATCGGTGATGTCTCAGCATGGGTTTTTAAAAAGGAGGTCAGCTTGTACCAATCTTCTTGAACTCACATGCTTGGTAAACAGTGGTTTTGTTAATCAATCTCAAACCAATGTCATATATACCGACTTCAGTAAAGCTTTTGACTCGGTTAACCACGATTTGCTGTTATTAAAATTGAACATTTTGAGCTTCCCTCCGTATCTTCTAAATTGGATTAAATCCTATTTAATGAACAGAACTCAACGTGTGTTGTTTAAATCTGCTTCTTCTGATCTTGTTCATGTTTTTTCTGGTGTCCCAAAAGGCAGTCATATTGGTCCCCTCTTGTTTAATCTTTTCATTAATGATCTTCCATTGTCGATATCTCATTCTCGGGTACTTATGTATGCCGATGATGTTAAGTTGTGTCTCACATACAAGGAGCCTGACTCTCATGGCCTTTTACAGGCCGATCTGAACTCACTGCATTCTTGGTGTTCAAGGAATTGGCTTTTTCTCAATTGTTCTAAATGTAAGTTTGCGACTTATCATCGTAGTAAACCTCACTTGTTTACTTACTCGATTGATAACGTCCAACTAGAACGTGTCTCAAATTTTAACGACCTACGTGTTCTAATCGATCAGTTTCATTCAACATGTCTCAACTGTCGTTAATAAGGCGAAAGGTGTTTTTGGATTCATTAAACGCTGGTCTAAAGAATTCAATGACCCCTATATCACCAAACTTCTTTTCACGTCACTTGTTCGTCCTATTTTCGAATACTGTTGTTGCATATGGGCTCCGCTGTACAAAAAACGTCAGGATCGCATAGAGTCAGTTCAGAAGCAATTTCTTCTCTTTGCGCTTCGTGGCCTCAATTGGAACCCTAACACCAGGTTAACATCATACCATGATAGACTCCTTCTCATTGACCTTCCATCTCTTTCTCAACGTAGGATTGTTTTAGGGACGGCTTTTCTTCATAAGCTTATTGTGGGTTTAATTGATTCTTCAAATCTCCTTAGTCAGATTAATTTCAACGTCCCACGTCGCAATACTAGACACTTTGTCACAATAATTTTGCAAAGATGTACAACTAACTACGCCCATCACGATCCGTTTCGCGTATTATGCATGATTTATAATAATATTTATCACGTCCTCTCACCTGAAATCTCTCTCACAACACTTAACTCAACGATTCTCTGGTACCTACGGGATGCTGAAAACATACAGCGGCTTCGATAATCGTTTCTTGGGTGGACTGATGGTGCTCTTCGGAATTTAAGTCTCTGACCATACATGGCAGTGAGAAGAGGCATAGCTGGCATTGTGCAAATAGATTTCCCCCACCGGGTCGGAGACTAAAGTTCACTGCGTTTTTACACCTATATATAAATCAAGTTTTTTGTTTATCTTATTCTTCTAATTTAACAATTTAAATTTTTTATTATTTATATCATTTATATTTATATTTTACTATTAATTTATTTTCTTTTGTTCATATACTTACATATGTTATTTAATACCATTTTATAAACTATAACTAAATTATCAACTTAAGTCAATAACTAACAGCTAATTGTTATGAAATCAAATAAATAAATAAATAAAAAAATAATAAATAAATACTAGAATTACAGAAAAGTACTTTGCGAAAAGAATCGGCAGTAGGACGGAATCGTGTTGACCACCGATTAGTTTTTTGCTAATAACTCTTGCATTCTTCGATCGACTTCTTCGACTAAGAGTTCGATGGAAAGCTTATCTGTTTCTCTTTCAAATGGCATGAACATATTAAATGAAAAGTCCTAAGAAATACAATTTTTTTGATCAAAACTAAAATATCCTCGAAATCATTGAAGAAGTAGTACCTTATCAGACGAAAATATGCCTTATCTAATAAGAGACATTTAAACTTTTTGAATTGCTTAAATGGGCGGCATTTTATTCAGAATTAATAGTTTTTTACATGGAATAAAAATTCGTTTAATTTTTTCCAATCAAATATTTGAATTATAGAAAAGTACTTTGCGAAAAGAATCGGCAGTAGGACGGAATCGTGTTGACCACCGATTAGATTTTTGCTAATACCTCTTGCTTCCTTCGACCGACTTGTTCGACTAAGAGTTCGATGGAAAGCTTATCTGTTTCTCTTTCAGATGGCATGAACATATTAAATGAAAAGTCCTAAGAAATATATTTTTTTTGATCAAAACTAAAATATTCTCGAAGTCATTGGAGAAGAACTACCTCATCAAACGAAAATATGCCTTATCTAATAAGAGACATTCAAATTTTTATACCCTGTACACACACTGTGTATCAGGGTATTTTAAGTTTGTTTGAGACGGTTTGTATGTAACGCATAGAAGGAGGGGAGGGGGACCCCATAAACTATTTATATTCTTGATCAGGATGACAAGACGAATTGATATAGCCCTGTCTGTCCGTCCGACCGTCCTCACCAATGGTTCTCTAAAACTATAAGAGCTAGAGACTTGAAATTTGGAGGATAGACTCTTGTGGTCAAACACTGGATCATGTTTGAAGGAATTTTTGCCACGCCCATTCCTTCAGCCCATCGAGCACAGCCAAAGTGCACTTTTTTCTTAAAATTTCTGTATCTCCTAAAGTATAGAAAATACAATGCTGAACTTTTGTATGCAAACTCAGTTAACATACCTTTTTAAAACTGCATACAACAAAATACAAATTTCCCCGCAAAGACCAAAAAACTAAAATTTTGCAGCAATGCTTTGTAACAAAATTCGAACTAAAGCGCCATCTAATGGCAACATTGCACCGTGAGCCCTGCCTTACCTTACGAAATACACAAACCATATCGTGGTACACTGCTTTTGCTGTCGGCGAAAGTTTAACGTTTTATAAACATAGGTGTGTGTACAGGGTATTATATAGTTGAGAATACTCAACTATATCGCCTTACTGGTTTTAATTGCTTAAATGGGCGGCATTTTATTCAGAGTTAATAGTTTTTTACATGGACAAAAAATTCGTTTAATTTTTTCCATTAAATACAATTATTATTTATTATTTATTTATTATTTATTTACAAACTTCTCTAATATAATAAAATAAAAGGAGAAGCAAAGGAAAAAGAAGCTATAGCTGGGAGCCTTAAGCTTACTTATAGTAAATAATACAAACGAATCTTATAACTAATTTTCCTTAAATAAATATGTACTATTACAATTATATTAAATTACAATTGATTGGATAATAAAATAATTTTTGAATAATTTTCTTATTATATCAAATAAGTTGGAATAGATTTGATGCTTTTAGAAATTTTGCAATAAGAGAAATGTTTTGGTAGGTAGGTTGAGAAAGGTAAGAAAAAGGATTGGAAGAACGGAAAAATTTTGTTCGTAACTTATTGAAATGAGGACATTGTATGAGGATATGTTTAAGGGAAATAGGGGAATAAGAGTTGCAAAAGTGTCATAAAGAAGGAAGAGATGAATTGAAAAGGTGTTGATGGGTAAGATTAGTGTGTCCAAGACGAATACGAATAAATTTGGATAGCTCTTTTCTGCTAAGGTGATGATCTCTCAGAGAGTGTTGATAATTGTGCCACGCCCATTCCTTCCCGCCCATCGAGCACAACAAAAGGTCATTTTTTACTTAAAATTGCTGTATCTCCTAAAGTATAAAGAATACAATGCTGAAATTTTGTATGCAAACTCAGATAACATACCTTTTTAAAACTGCATACAACAAACTACCACTTTCTCCGCAAGACCAACACATTACAATTTTGGAGCAATGCTTTGTAACAAAATCCGTACTAAAGCGCCATCTAATGGCAACATTGCGCTGTGAGCCCTGCCTCACCTTAGCAAATACACAAACCATATCGTGGTACACTGCTTTTGCTGTCGGCGAATGTTTAACGTGTTATCAACATAGGTGTGTGTACAGGGTATTATATAGTTGAGAATACTCAACTGTACCGCCCTTACTGGTTTTTCTTTGACGTTTGGAATATAATATGTTTTGCTAATACTATCTATCATTTTGTCTCTACCTACATGACCTAGCTCTTCGTGATTCTTATACATTACTCGATTTTCCATTTCTTTTGGTACATAGAATAACAGTCGTCCGTCGTTTGTTTTTTTGTACACTATACCATTTCTCATTTCATATAACTTATGTTCGGATCTTTCCAGTAGTTTTCTTATTTCGCATATCTTATCATCCTTTGCTTGGCATATTATTCAATTGTCTTCGAAGCTATTTGTTTAGGGTTGCCGAATATTTTTAAAATATCGTATCGACGATATTCTCTGTTTTCAAAAAAATATTAAATGATATTTAATATATCGCTTTAAATATCGATATTATCGATATTTTTTTAATTTTTTCCCAAAAAAAAGTAGTACAGTGCCCCACAATAAAAAGAGATAGTCTATGTTAATCAAACATAACAGTGTAATTTATAAGATTCTATTTTACATGAAATTAATTGATAGGAGATTCAAATTTAAGATTCTAGTTTTATATTACCTCATTTACACGAGGGTTATTCACGCGGGGCGTCAGATGCTAAATTACCATATGTTGTCAGATGTAGTATGTAGACATAAGAGTTCCTATAAAAACAGGACATTTTTAGGGAATGTATGTTTTCAAACAACACCTAATAATATATGCTAATAAGCTTCAGACGAGGCGAGTGAAAAGCACTCATCTAAATGGGGTATATGTGTAATACATACAAAGTATTTTTAGTACCAACATTTGGCTTTTACAGATTTTATAAATACGCGTTGCGTTATATTGATATCCGTCATTCGGCTGTGGGTGTCACAAACAACGCATTTTATAGCGGAAGCAAGTCGCTCTGAAGGTACTGAACTCCCAGGTGTAATTAGATACCTGAGAGCAAGTTTAGATAGTCCCGGCATAGCCGCCTTATGCGTATTCCAGAATATTATGTGATTACTTTCCCATGATGTTTGCGGCAAGCTAAGGTACAACTTTAGCTCATTCTGATTTGACTTGTGCATCGACAGGCTTTTTAAAATTGACCTATTATGGGCTTCCATAAAGTCAATAGACGGGTCATCTACATTTTCGTGCGACGCCAAATTGGTTGTATTCCCGCATGTTTTTATCAATTTCACCCATAAATTACACTTCGATGTGCCGTTTTTTATACCACTGTAATTCTTTTGTATTAATTTTAAATCTATCTTTTCTCCGCTGCACTTAAATGAGTTTGCGCTTGCTTCACAGATCACCGAGTGACGCACGAATATCAGAAAATATCGAAAAAAAATATCGGGTATTCGATATTTGGGCAAAAAAAATATCGCGATATAAATATATCGTTTTCCATTAAAAACATCGATATATTGATATTTCGATATAATATCAACAGCCCTATATTTGTTTCAACTACCATGACATTTGTACCTCTGCTTAAGGCATCGACGTGTCGCATTCTTTCTCCAGGTCTATGAACAATATCAAAATGATTATTTTGAAAGTCTAATGCCCATCTTGCAATTCTTGGGTTTAACTCAATTTTGTCTAGTGTCAATTTCAACGAATTGCAGTCTGTCACAACGTTAAAATATCTGCCTTGAAGATATATTCTAAACCTTCGTAATGCATATACAATTGCTAAAGTCTCCAGTTCATAACTGTGGTACTTTGATTCTGCAGCTGTTGTTCGTTTCGAAAAATAAAATATTGGATGCCACTTGGAATCTTTTTTATTTTGCATCAGGACTGCACCGAAACCAAGAGCACTAGCGTCACAGTGGAGTTCAGTCTCGTGTTTGTAATGATAAATAGACAATATTGGTGACTCAACTAATTTCTCTTTAGGAACTGTAAAACAATCTAACTCTGTTGCTCCAAATTCAAATTGTCTATCTTTTTTCGTAAGGTCGTGTAACGGTTTTGCGATCGTTGAGAAATCTTTTATAAATCTTCTAAAGTAAGAACATAAGCCTAGGAAACTTTGAACTGCGTGTCTGTCTTTTGGAATTGGAAAGTCTTTGACTGCTTCTATACCTTTTTCATTTGCTTTGATACCATCTTTTGTGATTGAAAATCCTAAATATTTAACAGTTGACTGCATAAATTCGCACTTATCTAGTCGTAGTTCGAGTTTGTTTTCTACTAGTCTTTTAAAAACTTCTTCTAATATTTGCAAGTGCTCGGTAACAGATTCTGTTGCAATCAAAATGTCATCCATATAAACAATTACTTTGTTTTCTCTAATCATGTCTTTAAAGATTTTATTAACGAATCTTTGAAATACTGACGGCCCGTTTCTAAGTCCGAATGGCATTCTTAAAAACTCAAATTGTCCTAGAGGCGTAACAAACGACGCATACTTTACTGATTCTTCGTTTACATATAATGGAAAGATCCATTTTTATACCCTGTACACATACTGTGTATCGGGGTATATTGTGTTTGTTTGAGCGAAATGTATGTAACACACAGAAATATTCACTTGCGACTATATAAAGTATATATATTCTTGATCAGGATGACAAGAGAAATTGATTAAGCCATGTCCGTCCGTCTGTCCGTCCGTCCGTCCGTCCGTCCGTCTGTCCGTCCGTATTCACCAATGGTTCTCAGAAACTATAATAGCTAGAGACTTGAAATTTGGAGGGTAGACTCGTGATGCTCGGCAGCAGATCAAGTTTGAACGGTTTTGTGCCACGCCCACTCCTTCCCGCCCATCCAGCACCGCCCACTTTTTTAAAACGCTATAACTCGAACATCCAAAGAGATAGAAACATTAAAGTCGGCATGTAGACTCACTATAAGTAGCACTACAAAACTGCATACCACAATTTTTCCCCCTCCTCTTCATTTCCCCTCCCCCAGTTGTTTTCTATAAAAAGCAATATCTCCAAAACTAACAAAGGTAAAGGAAATTTTGTATACAAGCTCAGTGATAATACATCTTAAAAACTGCATACCACAAATTTCCCCTCCCTTTGATGGCTACCCCTCAGAGGCCAACAAACTTAAATTTTTCGTAAAATCCACATTTTTTGCCCGGTTTTCTTGATATTTTGAACACTATTTGAATAGGCGACGTCAGATCAATATGTTTTTGTAGATTGAGGGTGTGGCACCGCCTACCATGTGTGCAGGGTATTATATTGTCGAGTATACTCGACTATACCGCCCTTACTGGTTTATGTCAAGTTTTGTAAATACGCATTTGTTTACCAGTTTGTCTAACAAATCGTCTATTAGGGGTAATGGATAGTTATCTTTGGCGGTTGCTTTGTTCAGTTTTCGATAGTCTACACACATTCTTAAATCACCTGTTTTCTTTTTACACCCTGTACACACACTGTGTATCAGGGTATATTAAGTTTGTTTGAGACGGTTTGTATGTAACGCATAGAAGGAGGGGAGGGGGACCCTATAAAGTATATATATTCTTGATCAGGATGACAAGACGAATTGATATAGCCCTGTCTGTCCGTCCGTCCGTCCGTCCGTCCGTCCGTCCGTCCGTCCGTCCTCACCAATGGTTCTCGAAAACTATAAGAGCTAGAGACTTGAAATTTGGTGGATAGACTCGTGAGGTCAAACGCTAGATCAAGTTTGAAGGATTTTTTGCCACGCCCACTCCTTCCCGCCCATCGAGCACCACCCATTTTTTCAAAAGGCTGTAGCTCAAAAACCTGATGAGTTAGAAACATGAAAATGAGTATGTAGACTCAGTATGTATAGCTCTACAAAACTGCATACCACATTTTTTCCCCCTCCCCTTCGTTTCCCCTCAAAAAGTTGTTTTCTTAAAATTGCTGTATCTCCTAAACTATAAGAGATACAATGCTGAAATTTTGTATGCAAACTCAGTAAACATACCTTTTTAAAACTGCATACCACAAACTTTCATTTTTAACGCTGTGTGACAACGCAAAGACAAACAAGTTGAAATTTGGCATAAATTGCGCTTTGAACACTGCTTTATCCTATTTGTAACAAAAACCGTACTTAACACTGCGAAAACTATTAAAGCTAGAGACTTGAAATTTGGAAGATAGTCTCGTGTGGTCGAACACTAGATGAAGTTTGAAGGAATTTTCGCCACGCCCATTCCTTCCCGCCCATCAAGCACAACAAAAGGTCATTTTTTTCTTAAAATTGCTGTATCTCCTAAAGTATAAAGAATACAATGCTGAAATTTTGTATGCAAACTCAGATAACATACCTTTTTAAAACTGCATACAACAAACTACCACTTTCCCCGCAAAGACCAACACACTCAAATTTTGCAGCAATGCTTTGTAACAAAACCCGTACTAAAGCGCCATCTAATGGCAACATTGCACTGTGAGCCCTGCCTCACTATTAGCAAATACACAAACCATATCGTGGTACACTGCTTTTGCTGTCGGCGAATGTTTAACGTGTTATCAACATAGGTGTGTGTACAGGGTATTATATAGTTGAGAATACTCAACTATACCGCCCTTACTGGTTAACTAATACTATTGGTGAAGTTTATTCAGATTCACTAGCTCTTATGAATCCTTTTTCAAGGTACTCGTCTAACAGTTTTTCCAATGAATCCTTTTCAGAGTAGGACAATCTTCTTGGTGAACAACTACTAAACACAATTTAATTTCGCTTTAAGTCATCGGACTTTGTGGTCCAGGTGGATTTATGTAAGCGTCTTCGAATAGTTTAATAAATCTTTGTTGGGTACTGTAACTAATTTCTTTGCCGATATTGTAAGAAACTTGTTCTTCGACATTGTATTCAACATTATACTTTTCTCGAAAGAGTCGGTCATTAAAGATTCTAGATTTGTAACATGCTTGTTTTCTATCAGAGGTTTACTAGCAGTTTGATCAAATGAACGTTCATTGTTATTCGTCGACAGTGGATACTTAACGTTTCTGTTTTCTAACAGTTGGTTTCCAGTAACTTCATTGTACAACAGTTGTTCATTGTCTTTTGGTAACAGTTGATCAATGACATAGCTGTTTTCTATCAGTTGATCGTTAACATTTTTATTGTATGACAGTCGGTTGGTAACAGATTTGTTCAGGAACAGTCGTTCATTGTCGTTTGGTAACAGTCGGTCGGTAACAGATTCGTTCAGAAACAGTCGTTCATTGTCGTTTGGTAACAGTCGGTCGGTAACAGTTTTGTTCAGTAACAGTTGTTCATTGTCGTTTGGTAACAGTCGGTCGGTAACAGTTTTGTTCAGTATCAGTCGTTCATTGTCGTTTGGTAACAGTCGGTCGGTAACAGTTTCATTCAGTAACAGTTGGTCGGTAACAGTTTCATTCAGTAACAGTCGGTCAGTAACAGTTTCGTTCAGTAACAGTCGTTTGTTATAGTCTTTGTCTTTTAGCACTTGGTTGTTGACAATTTTAATATTTGCTTTTTGAGCGAGTTCGGTTTTGTTGGGGTTAATAGTATGTAACTTATTAGGTGTTTCATTGGAGTTTACAGTTTTTTCAAGTGTGACCATCTTAAACGTGTTCAGATCAAGTCCTAAATTGCAAGTATTCATAAAATCTCTTCCGAGAACTACATCGTAACTCATAGATTCGTTTTTAACAACGGATAAAATAAAATAAACTTTTATTGAATTTTTCAAAACATAACATGACAATTGTCCATAACATTCAAGCGGACTGTTATTTAAACCGTAACAAGAGTTATTAACTAAACTTAATTTTATTTCATTCTTGATTAGTTTTCGCTTAATGAAGGATATAGGACTTCCTGAGTTGATTAAACATGCTGCAATTATGGACTGATCAGTTTTGTTTTTTAAAAATATTTTAAAATACCTTACATAGTTTTCGTTCAGACATTGTGCTACCCAATGATCCATAGCACCGCACGCATAGCATGACCCTGGTTGTCGCTTGGGTTTTCTGCACTCCTGCATTAGGTGACCTTTGGAGTTGCAGTTAATGCAACGCACATCTTTTTTGATGTTTGGCTGTAGATTCGGCGTCATCGTGGTTGCTTTTGTTGTTTGTGGAGCTGTCATCTTGTGTGGCACTGCTGTCGTTTTTGAAGCTGTTGTAAATTTGCTATAGTTGGTGAATTTCAGCAAACGCTCCTAGCATTTGTCTAACGTCAGTAAAACATTGTATGCGTGCTTGGGAACGCAACATTTTCGAAGGAATGCCCTCAATTACATGTTCTAGCAATTCTGCGTCACTCAGACATAGGCTTGTGGAAAGCGCCATTTTGTCCGTCAGGTAAACGGCGAACTTTTCTTCGAACTGCCATTTTCTGTTTTCAAACTTACGTCTTTTTATACCCTGTACACACACTGTGTATCAGGGTATATTAAGTTTGTTTGAAACGGTTTGTATGTAACGCAAGAAAGAGGGGGGGGACCCAATAAACTATTTATATTCTTGATCAGGATGACAAGACGAATTTATATAGCCCTGTCTGTCCATCCGTCCGTCCGTCCTCACCAATGGTTCTCAAAAACTATAAGAGCTAGAGACTTGAAATTTGGAAGATAGACTCTTGTGGTCAAACACTGGATCAAGTTTGAAGGAATTTTTGCCACGCCCATTCCTTCCCGCCCATCGAGCACAACCAAAGGCCACTTTTTTCTTAAAATTTCTGTATCTCCTAAAGTATAAAAAATACAATGCTGAAATTTTGTATGCAAACTCAGTTAACATACCTTTTTAAAACTACATACAACAAACTACAACTTTCCCCGCAAAGACCAACAAACTAAAATTTTGCAGCAATGCTTTGTAACAAAATCCATACTAAAGAGTCATCTAGTGGCAACTTTGCAATCTGAGCCCTGCCTAACTTTAGCAAATACACAAACCATATCGTGGTACACTGCTTTGGCTGGCAACATTGCACCGTGAGCCCTGCCTTACCTTACGAAATACACAAACCATATCGTGGTACACTGCTTTTGCTGTCGGCGAAAGTTTAACGTTTTATAAACATAGGTGTGTGTACAGGGTATTATATAGTTGAGAATACTCAACTATACCGCCCTTACTGGTTTCTATTTTGGACAGTTTGTTGCTGAAGACGAGTGTCATAAGTTTAAACAGTTCTTTTGTTGGCATTAGCATTCGAGATGAATCGGCATGTAACCATGACAATGCGTTACCTTTGAATTTGCTGACTATAGGAATGCGAACGGCGTTTTCGTCGAGTCCATATGTTCTTACTACATTCTTTAAGTGTGTTACCCAATCGTGGGCGTCGGTTTCGCCTGTAAAGTCTTCAATCAATTCCTTTACATTAGCCAGTGGTACGACTGGCGTCGGTTGGTGATCGATGTGTGTTTGTTTTAGTTTCGCAACACACAACATTGTTTTCCATTGTAAAGTTATTTTCCTTTGTTTTCTGTTGTTCAACAGCGTTTTTGTCTTCGTAGTATTTGAATTTTTGAAGTTGAAGCTGTAGTTGCTGTACTATTCTTTGTAGAACTGCGATGTCGCTGTCTGTCTGTGTGGCTGTTAGGCAAGCGTCGCCGTTGTCGACTGCGGCTTCGACGTGAATGTTGTTGTTGTCTGTTTCGCCAGCCTTCTGTGAACTGGCGCCGTTTATTTCGGGTATACCAATTTGGGCTATTTCGTTGTTGTTGGATTCGTTCTGAGTGTTGTAGCGTTCGGGTATAGCAGTTTAAGCTATTTTGTCATTGTTATTAGCTTCGATGTGAGTGTTGGAGCGTTCGAGTATACCAGTTTGGGCTATTTCGTTGTTGTTGTTGTTTTCGATGTGACTGTTGCAGCTTTCGGGTAAAACAGTTACTTCTTCGCTGTTGTTGTTTTCATGTGGAAATACAACAGAACAATCGTTCACTGACTTGATATTGTTTAATTCATGGTTTGGTTTGTTTATCAAATCAGTCAGAATTTCACCATGACTTTCTGAGTGGGCGTTATGTAGGCGCGACACTTGCTCAGTTTTTGTGCCGTTCGTTGGCAAATTAAGTACTGACAGCCAATTTTTTAATTGCGAAATTGAAAATTGGTTTAAGTCTTCCATTTTGTGGGTAAGACCACTTCTGATATTGTAAGCGTAATGATAACTTTCACAAGGGTGAAGGAAAACGTCGACACTACAATTCCGTTATAATCTTTATAGAGACACCACTATTAATTGTACAACGATAGTTTTAATTCCGCTTCTGTATTTTAACGTCTTCCTTGTTTGACTCTGTCGTATCGACTGACTTGTGGTCTCTTTTGAGTTTCGTTCCTCGCTCAAGCGTGTCAGCTGTGATCGCGACTGAGCGAGAGGACGTTCTCAGAGAGCCAAATTGTAGGGTTGCATTCAGCTAGCTTTCTCAAAGCAGAGGTCCAGTGTATACATCCTGCTACAGTATGTTTATTGTTTTGTAATGTTGATTTGTATTATCCCAGAGAAGTGTGTTCAGGTTCTGAAAGTAGGACTTGGTGTATTTTAAAATATCTGATGTGTTAAAATTGACATGGAAAATCAGGGGAAGGTTTAAAGCAGATTTGGCAAGCTCATTGCTAGCAATACAGCAATGGCTAGGCACCCATATTAAGGCTATTCAAGGGAGATTAGCAGTTAACATTTGTCTAATGGAGGATGCATAGAAATTTGAATTAGATAAATTAGCAATGGCTTTTAAAGAGGAAAGAGAATCTATGCAAATAGCGAAAAAAACCACGTTTATTTATAGCTATATTAATCGCAGTATAAATTGCTATGATTTCAGAAGAGAATATCGAAGTAAAATATGGTAGAAGAAATACTTTAGAGAAGGAACTAGATATAATGCTGCAAGAGGAAGCAACATTGGATTGCGAACCGTCTGTGTATAAGAAAGAGTGAGAAGAGAAGCTATTGTTTAGTTCTAAAAATCGATTTTGGTATGTTATTGGCAAGGTAGAAGATTTGGGAAGAGAAGCTAAAGTTAAGTTCAGACAACAGGAGTTGAAGGACCATGGGGTAAATCTGTTGGCTTTGCAAGGAAAAGGTTTGATAGAAAATCCAAGGTTGTCCATAAGGAGACATGCCTTTTGAAGCGATGATATTAATCTAGGTTTTCTTTTAGCTTGAAGAACTTTCTTGAGAGGGGTAGCTATGGGGGAGTCATTGGCGTGAAGAATTGACTAAGATAGCTTAGCTGTGACAAAATCTTTTCTAAGTTCTATGGGCATGAGATTGCATTCAAAAAGGAGGTTACGAGTGGGGGTCGATCTGAATGCTCCAAGAGCAATACGTAGAGCAGAGTTATAAATGGATTTAACTTTATTGATGAGAGATTTGTTTGTGAGTGGAAATAGTTCTATTTAGATTGTTATAAGCAATAAGGAAAAGAATAACTGAAAGAGGAGATCCTTGAGGAATACCATTATATAGAGGCCTAAAAGAAGACATATAATTGTCTACAAAAACAGTCAGCTTTCTATTAGTCATGAAGTTAAAAATGTAGTTTAAATTGTTAGTACCAACTTTCCAAAAATGTAGCTCATCAATTACAGAATGGATGCCAATTTTATCAAAAGCTTTGGTGAAATCTAAAGAATATTGAAAGGTGACTTTTGTAGACAAAGCAGAAGAAATGTGATTATCTAGAGCAAGTAAGAGTCAGTCATAGATTTATTTTTCTTAAAACCACATTGTCGGTTATTGATAAAATTGTTTTGAGAAGCAAACCACCAAAGACGGTTGGCTATTATCAAAAGAGCTATGTTAAGTTCAGGAAGAGAGATGGGTTTTTCAAGCTCTTGAGCTAATATGGAGGGAAAATAGGGAATAGTCGGAACGGTATTGTTTTTATGTTGTTGAAAGGTTAAGAAGAAGTTAACATCATTAGAACTGGATGACCAATTTTTAGAGAATTCTTCAGCTATCTTTTGTTTGTCAGTAAAGTTAGAAGAAGGAGTTGAAATGCAATGGATTGAGTTATAAGGCTTGATGCCGCAAAAGTGTCTAATATTAGCCCAAATTTTGGTTGAGGTTGATGAAGAGATAATTTCAGAAGTGAAGCTATTTAATGAAGCACGCTTAGCGGATTTAGTCTCTCTCTTATATAAAGCATTAGCTTTTTATACCCTGCACATACAGTGTGTCAGGGTATATTAAGTTTGTTTGAAAGAAATGTATGTAACGCACAGAAGGAAGGGAGGGGGACCCCATAAAGTATATACAGTGCGGAGCAAAACTGAGTACATGTTGCTCACTTTCTTACATTTGGCTCAGTTGTACAAAAACCAATGGGTGAAAAAATCTGAAATAATTATCCAAGATTCCTGTTATCTTAAGCTCCAAATTTGCCAAAACAATCATAGCGATAAATTAAATAGGAGACTAATAAAAAATCAAAAGATAAGACAACCTACATGTACTCAATTTTGCACCAATTGATTATTTTACGAAAAACAACCTATTTTCATATTTAATCAAAACCAGTAAGGGCGGTATAGTTGAGTATTCTCAACTATATAATACCCTGTACACACACCTATGTTGATAACACGTTAAACATTCGCCGACAGCAAAAGCAGTGTACCACGATATGGTTTGTGTATTTGCTAATAGTGAGGCAGGGCTGACAGTGCAATGTTGCCATTAGATGGCGCTTTAGTACGGATTTTGTTACAAAGCATTGCTGCAAAATTTTAGTGTGTTGGTCTTTGCGGGGAAAGTGGTAGTTTGTTGTATGCAGTTTTAAAAAGGTATGTTACCTGAGTTTGCATACCAAATTTCGGCATTGTATTCTTTATACTTTAGGAGATACAGCAATTTTAAGAAAAAAATTACCATTTGTTGTGCTCGATGGGCGGGACGGAATGGGCGTGGCAAAAATTCCTTCAAACTTGATCTAGTGTTCGACCACACGAGTCTATCTTCCAAATTTCAAGTCTCTAGCTTTAATAGTTTTCGCAGTGTTAAGTACGGTTTTTGTTACAAATAGGATAAAGCAGTGTTCAAAGCGCAATTTATGCCAAATTTCAACTTGTTTGTCTTTGCGCTGTCACACAACGCAATCAGACAATAAAAATCTGTGTTATCGGACAATAAGATGTAATCTTACCTAAAGTTTTACAAAACTCGTCTAAACTGTAAAAAAAAATCTTTAATAGTATGGTTCATCAGACTAACTACATGTTTTCAGTCACCCACATTTCAGTGTAGGCGTGTTTTGAGGAACTCTAGGTAAGATTTCATGTTATTGTCCGATAACACAGATTTTAATTGTCTGATTGCGGACTCAAAACCAACTTTTTATAATAATTCACTAATTGGCATGAAAAAGAGCCCATATCTTCGTATTCGCCAGTCACTACTTACAAGTTTCGTCCACGCATTTGAATTCTCCAACGAGAAAATCATTTTTTCACAAGAGGGGGACTCAAGAAATCTGCCTCTATTTTCAAAAACTGATTTAGGGAGCAGGAGTTTTAAGCCACGGAGTGGTCAGCATAGACTCCAGACCTAAATTCGATAAAAAATCGTTGATCAATTTTTGAAATAAGGCTGGGCAAAGATAAAATAGCTCCCTTTACGGAAAAGGAACTTTTGGAGGGAGTACAGCTTGAGTGGGCCAATATTTCGCTTCATTGTTCACTGAATATGGTTGAAAGAATGTCCAAGATTTCAAAACGCATTACAAATAAAAATGTTTTTATACCCTGTACACATACTGTGTATCGGGGTGTATTGTGTTTGTTTGAGCGAAATGTATGTAACGCAAAGAAGGAGGGCAGGGGGACCCTATAAAGTATATATATTCTTGATCAGGACGACAAGAGAAGTTGATTAAGCCATGTCCGTCCGTCCGTCTGTCCGTCCGTATTCACCAATGGTTCTCAGAAACTATAAGAGCTAGAGACTTGAAATTTGGTGGGTAGACTCGTGATGCTCGGCAGCAGATCAAGTTTAAATGGTTTTGTGCCACGCCCACTCCTTCTCACCTATCCAGCACCACCCACTTTTTGAAAACGCTATAACTCGAACATCTAAAGAGATAGAAACATGAAAGTCGGTATGTAGAGTCAGTATGAGTAACTCTACAAAACTGCATACCACAATTTTTCCACCTCTCCTTAATTTCCCCTCCCCATATATTTTTCTTAAAAAAGCTATATCTCCAAAACTAACAAAGCTACCCTCTCTTAGATGGCTACCCTCAGAGACCTACAAACTTAAATTTTTCGTAAAATCCACATTTTTTGACTGATTTTCTTGATATTTTGAACACTATTTGAATAGGCGAAGTCAGATCAATACGTTTTTGTAGATTGAGGGTGTGGCACCGCCTACCATGTGTGCAGGGTATTATATTGTTGAGTATACTCGTCTATACCGCCCTTACTGGTTTTGATTAAATATGAAAATAGGTTGTTTTTCGTAAAATAATCAATTGGTGCAAAATTGAGTATATGTAGGTTGTATTATCTTTTGATTTTTTAAAAGTCTCCTATTTAATTTATCGCTATGCTTGTTTTGGCAAATTTGGAGCTTAAGATACCAGGAATCTTGGATAATTATTTCAGATTTTTTCACCCATTGGTTTTTGTACAACTGAGCCAAATGTAAGAAAGTGAGCAACATGTACTCAGTTTTGCTCCCCACTGTATATTCTTGATCAGGACGACAAGAGAAAGTGATTGAGCCATGTCCGTCCGTTTGTCCGTCCGTCCGTCTGTCCGTACGTCCGTCTGTATTCACGAATGGATCTCGGAAACTGTAAGAGCTAGAGACTTGAAATTTGGAGGGTAGACTCGTGATGCTTGGCAGCAGATCAAGTTTATTTTTTTTTTGTGCCACGCCCACTTCTTCCCGCCCATCCAGCCCCACCCACTTTTTTAAATCGCTTTAACTCAAACATACAAAGAGATAGAAACATGAAAGTCGGTATGTAGACTCAGTATGAGTGGCTCTACAAAACTGTAACCACAAAATCCTCCCTCTTTTTCATTTCCCCTCCCCCAGTTATTTTCTGTAAATTGCTGTATCTCCAAAATTAACGAAGGTATGAACATGAAATACAAGCTCAGTGATAATACATCTTAAAAACTGCATACCACAAATTTCCCCTTTCTTTAATGGCGACCTCTCAGAGACCTAAAATCTTAAATTTTTCGTAAAATCCACATTTTTTGACCAATTTTGTTTGTATTTTGAACACTAATTGAATAGGCGACGTCAGATCAATATGTTTTTGTAGATTGAGGGTGTGGCATCGCCTACCATGTGTGCAGGGTATTATATTGTCGAGTATACTCGACTATACCGCCCTTACTGGTTTATATAGAAGAATGTTATCAGTAGATATATTACGTTTGAGATTTGACCAACAAAGATTTTTATTATCTTTGAGTATTTGCAGATGTTTATTCCGCCAAGGGACATTATATTTTTTATGGGTATGAGACGAAGATTGAGGGATACAGTTATTAGCACTTTGACGAATAATTCTAGTTATGTTAGCAGCCTCTTTATTAATGTTGGGTCTGGTAAGGTGATTGTTGTATGTAGCTTCTGAGTATTGAAGCCAGTCAACACGATTGGTTAAAAATTTGGGCAAGATTTTAGGGGGAGGAGAAGGTGAATCAAATAAAGAAATTATAATAGGATAATGGTCACTACAAAATAAATTAGATTCAATAGACTAGGAAGAATTAATGGATAAAGACGAGGTTGCTAATGCAACATCTATATGGGTAAAAGTGTGGTGAGTACTGAAGTGAGTTGGAGAGCCGTTGTTTAAAATGATGAGTGGGGAAAGATTAATAAATTTTTGCAGAATATTGCCTCTTGAGTTATTAGATGATGACCCCCATAACAGATGCCAGCTATTAAAGTCACCAGTAATAAGAGTTGGAGAATTTAAATTGCAAAAAATATTCTGAAGGTTCTTTAAGGAAAAGGGTTTATTAGGAGGAATATAGGAGCAAACTATAGTAAATACTATCTTTGAGAAAATACGAACACTAACAGAATCAAAGTCATGATGAGATGTGATTAATTCATGTTGTAAAGATTGATGAACAAGGATGGCTACTCCACCAGAGGCATTAGAAGAGGAAGAATATTGATAGCAAGTGTAATTATTGGGTATTGGAAAGTAATTTTGTGGTGTAAGATGAGTTTCTTGAAGAGAAATAATTTTTGGCGAGTATTTTTTGATAAGAATTTGTAACAGATCATAGTTATTAAAATAACCATTACAATTCCATTGCAAAATTTTTTAAGTCATGAATCTTTATTGAACAATGAAAAACTAATAATTTAAAGTGAGAACATAGGAAAAGTACTTTAAAGTGATCAGTTAGTATAATAAGTTGATGAGTTGAAGAACCACCTTGATTGAGTTAGATTGTCAACCAAAGTGAATAGTCTAACCTGAGTACAAATATAAAAGGTGGTCTCGACATGACTGACGGGGGAAAGAGATGATAACTAGTATCATAAAGCTCTGTTCCCCGTCAGCCCTGCCGAGACCACATCGAATGCTTAATTATAAATTTATGTCATATCACTTAAATCTTCTAAATCAGAGTCAGAAGCACCTTTTTTTTGAATTTCCTTCTTATTAGTTTTGGCTCTTGATAATTTACTTCTGAGCTGAGTTTGTCTTCTTTTAGAGATATTCTTTGGTAGGATAAGTATTTTATTTGAAGAGCAATTAAGCTTCGAAACAAGAGCAGTTGAGGTTGATGGCTGAGTGCTGATGAGATCGTCCATGTCAGAGTACGAAATAGTAGTTCTTTTTGGAGGGTCCAGAGATGGAATTACTTTAGAAGGAAACGGATTCGATGGTAATAGATGAGAGTTGTCCTTTAGTAAAGCTGACTTCTGGGCCGAGATTGATGCATAGGTTAGTTCATTGGACTTATGGGTAGAGTTGTAGATAGTGTAAGCTGTTTTAGTATCTACTTTTTGTGTAATTTTAATTGCTTGAATATCTTGTTCTTTTACGAAGACAGGACATTTCTTGTCAAATGAAGAGTGCTTATTGTCATCAGAATTTTTGGAAGTACAATAAAAACAGCAAGGTCCATTCTGGCAGGTATTCATTTCATTGGCTTCAGTATGTAGCAATGTCCACAGATGTTACAAACTTTTTGGTTTTTGCAGAATTTGAATGTGTGTTCAAATTTTAGACAATTGGAGCAGCGCATGGGTCGAGGAATAAAATAACGCACCTTAGTTTTTTCATAACCAACAAGGATGTAATCAGGGAGAGAGAGAGAGGCAAACGTTAATATGATGAGTCCAGTATCAATTAGTTAGTCATTGAATTTCTTTTTAATTTTGCGAATTTCACACAGACAGACTTTTCAGATCAGCCAGGATTTCTTCTTCGCTGATAGACCTCAATTCATTTGAATAAATCACTCCTTTACTGAAGTTGAGAGTGGAATGTTCCGATACAGTAACAGGCAAAGAGTCAGAGAGAGCAGTAAGCTTGAGCAATTTATTAGCTTGAGTAGAGTTCTTCGTTTTGATGAGGATAGTACCATTTCTTGTTTTTTTACATAGGGCCACTACTCCTCCACAAATGTTGTCAATTGTTTTCTTGATAAGGAACGGAGAGACATTAGCAAGAGATTCGTCATTACTGCTAATACGTTTAACAATCAGATATTTCGGTCCGACATTAGTCACTGAATGATCAAAGTAAGTTTTGTAGCGACCCGGAGGATCAGGAGGTTAACCCATTATAGGGAAATAAGCGGTTACGGTATCTTATTGAAAAAACTCAATCCAAGAATTTTATATTGTTCGTAAAAACGAAAAAATTAAAAAAAATATTTTAATATCAAATTACACAAAATGAAATATTTTGAAGAGCGTACTAAGATGTGACCGCACGATTTGGTACGATAACTCTTGCATCCTTCGATCGACTTCTTCGACTAAGAGCTCGATGGAAAGCTTATCTGTTCCTCTTTCAGATGGCATAAATATATTTTACGAAAAGTCATATGAAATACAATTTTTTTTGATAAAAACTAAAATATCGTCGAAATCATTGAAGAATAAATACCTTATCAGACGAAAATATGCCTTATCTAATAAGAGACATTTAAACTTTTTTAATTGCTTTAATGGGAGTCATTTTATTCAGAATTAATAGTTTTTTACATGGACAAAAAATTCGTTTAATTTTTTCCATTAAATACTAGAATAATAGAAAAGTACTTTGCGAAAAGAATCGGCAGTAGGACGGAATCGTGTTGACCACGGATTAGTTTTTTGCTAATAACTCTTGCGTTCTCCGACCGACTTCTTCGACTAAGAGCTTGATAGAAAGCTTATCTGTTCCTCATATAGATGGCATTAACATATTTTACGAAATGTCATAAGAAATAAAATTTTTTTGATAAAAACTAAAATATCCTCGAAATCAATTAAGAAGAAGTACCTTATCAGACGAAAATATGCCTGATCTAATAAGAGACATTTAAATTTTTTTAATTGCATAAATGGGCGGCATTTTATTCAGAAATAAAAATTTGTTACATAGAAAAAAAAAATTCATTTAATTTTTTCCAATCAATTCAGAATTACAGAAAAGTACTTTGCGAACAGAAACGGCAGTAGGACGGAATTGAGTTGAACACCGATTAGTTTTTTGCTAATAATTCTTGCATCTTTCGATCGACTTCTTCGACTAAGAGCTCGATGGAAAGCTTATCTGTTCCTCTTTCAGATGGCATAAACATATTTAATGTAAAGTCATAATAAATATAATTTTTTTGATCAAAACTAAAATATCCTCGAATCAAGAAAAAGTACCTTATCACACGAAAATATGCCTTATCTAATAAGAGACATTTAAACTTTTTGAATTGCTTAAATGGGCGGCAGTTTATTCAGAATTAATAGTTTTTTACATGGACAACAAATTTGTTTAATTTTTTTTCATTAAATACAAGATTTATAGAAAAGTACCTTGCGAAAAGAATCGGCAGTAGGACGGAATCGTGTTGACCACCAATTAGTTTTTTGCTTATAACTTTTGCATCCTTCGACGGACTTCTTCGACTAAGAGCTCGATGGAAAGCTTATCTGTTTCTCTTTCAGATGGCATGAACCTATTTAATGAAAAGTCATAAGAAATAAAATTTTTTTGATCAAAACTAAAATATCCTCGAAATCATTGAAGAAGATGTACCTTATCAGACGAAAATATGCCTTATCAAATAAGAGACATTTAAATTTTTTTAATTGCTTAAATGGGCGGCATTTTATTCAGAATTAAAAGTTTTTTACATGGACACAAAATTTGTTTAATTTTTAAATGGGTGGCATTTTATTTATAAATAAAAATTTGTTACATGGAAAAAAAAATTCGTGTAATGATTTCCCATTAAATACAAGAATTACAGAAAAGTACTTTGCGAACAGAATCGGCAGTAGGACGGAATCGTGTTGACCACCGATTAGTTTTTTGCTAATAACTCTTGCATACTTCGATCGACTTCTTCGACTAAGAGTTCGATGGAAAGCTTATCTGTTTCACTTTCAGATGGCATGAACATATTTTACGAAAAGTCATAAGAAATAAAATTTTTTTGATCAAAACTAAAATATCCTCGATTCAAGAAAAAGTACCTTATCACACGAAAATATGCCTTATCAAATAAGAGACATTTAAACTTTTTTAATTGCTTAAATGGGCGGCATTTTATTCAGAATGAATAGTTTTTTACATGGACAAAAAATTCGTTTAATTTTTTCAAATCAAATATTAGAGTTATAAAAAAGTACCTTTCGAAAAGAATCGGCAGTAGGACGGAATCGTGTTGACCACCGATTAGTTTTTTGCTAATAACTCTTGCATACTTCGATCGACTTCTTCGACTAAGAGTTCGATGGAAAGCTTATCTGTTTCACTTTCAGATGGCATGAACATATTTTACGAAAAGTCATAAGAAATAAAATTTTTTTGATCAAAACTAAAATATCCTCGAATCAAGAAGAAGTACCTTATCACACGAAAATATGCCTTATCTAATAAGAGACATTTAAATTTTTTTAATTGCATAAATGGGTTGCATTTTATTTAGAATAAATAGTTTTTTACATGGACAAAAATTTAATTTTTTCCAATCAAATGTTAGAATTATAAAAAATACTTTGCGAAAAGAATCGGCAGTAGGACGGAATCGTGTTGACCACCAATTAGTTTTTTGCTTATAACTTTTGCATCCTTCGACGGACTTCTTCGACTAAGAGCTCGATGGAAAGCTTATCTGTTTCTCTTTCAGATGGCATGAACCTATTTAATGAAAAGTCATAAGAAATAAAATTTTTTTGATCAAAACTAAAATATCCTCGAAATCATTGAAGAAGATGTACCTTATCAGACGAAAATATGCCTTATCAAATAAGAGACATTTAAATTTTTTTAATTGCTTAAATGGGCGGCATTTTATTCAGAATTAAAAGTTTTTTACATGGACACAAAATTTGTTTAATTTTTAAATGGGTGGCATTTTATTTATAAATAAAAATTTGTTACATGGAAAAAAAAATTCGTGTAATGATTTCCCATTAAATACAAGAATTACAGAAAAGTACTTTGCGAACAGAATCGGCAGTAGGACGGAATCGTGTTGACCACCGATTAGTTTTTTGCTAATAACTCTTGCATACTTCGATCGACTTCTTCGACTAAGAGTTCGATGGAAAGCTTATCTGTTTCACTTTCAGATGGCATGAACATATTTTACGAAAAGTCATAAGAAATAAAATTTTTTTGATCAAAACTAAAATATCCTCGATTCAAGAAAAAGTACCTTATCACACGAAAATATGCCTTATCTAATAAGAGACATTTAAACTTTTTTAATTGCTTAAATGGGCGGCATTTTATTCAGAATGAATAGTTTTTTACATGGACAAAAAATTCGTTTAATTTTTTCAAATCAAATATTAGAGTTATAAAAAAGTACCTTTCGAAAAGAATCGGCAGTAGGACGGAATCGTGTTGACCACCGATTAGTTTTTTGCTAATAACTCTTGCATACTTCGATCGACTTCTTCGACTAAGAGTTCGATGGAAAGCTTATCTGTTTCACTTTCAGATGGCATGAACATATTTTACGAAAAGTCATAAGAAATAAAATTTTTTTGATCAAAACTAAAATATCCTCGAATCAAGAAGAAGTACCTTATCACACGAAAATATGCCTTATCTAATAAGAGACATTTAAATTTTTTTAATTGCATAAATGGGTTGCATTTTATTTAGAATAAATAGTTTTTTACATGGACAAAAATTTAATTTTTTCCAATCAAATGTTAGAATTATAAAAAATACTTTGCGAAAAGAATCGGCAGTAGGACGGAATCGTGTTGACCACCGATTAGTTTTTTGCTAATAATTCTTGCATCTTTCGATCGACTTCTTCGACTAAGAGCTCGATGGAAAGCTTATCTGTTCCTCTTTCAGATGACATAAACATATTTTACGAAAAGTCATAAGAAATAAAATTTTTTTCATCAAAACTAAAATATCCCCGAAATCATTGAAGAAGAAGTACCTTATCAGACGAAAATATGCCTTATCAAATAAGAGACATTTATTATACCCTGTACACACACTGCGTATCAGGGTATATTAAGTTTGTTTGAGACGGTTTGTAGGTAACGCATAGAAGGAGGGGAGGGGGACCCTATAATGTATATATATTCTTGGTCAGGATGACAAGACGAATTGATATATCCCTGTCTGTCCGTCCGTCCGTCCATCCGTCCGTCCATCCGTCCGTCCGTCCTCACCAATGGTTCACGAAAACTATAACAGCTAGAGACTTGAAATTTGGAAGATAGACTCGTGTGGTCGAACACTAGATCAAGTTTGAAGGAATTTTTGCCACGCCCATTCCTTCCCGCCCATCGAGCACAACAAAACGTAATTTTTTTCTTAAAATTGCTGTATCTCCTAAAGTATAAAGAACACAATGCCGAAATTTGGTATGCAAACTCAGGTAACATACCTTTTTAAAACTGCATACAACAAACTACCACTTTCCCCGCAAAGACCAACACACTAAAATTTTGCAGCAATGCTTTGTAACAAAATCCGTACTAAAGCGCCATCTAATGGCAACATTGCACTGTGAGCCCTGCCTCACTATTAGCAAATACACAAACCATATCGTGGTACACTGCTTTTGCTGTCGGCGAATGTTTAACGTGTTATCAACATAGGTGTGTGTACAGGGTATTATATAGTTGAGAATACTCAACTATACCGCCCTTACTGGTTTTGATTGTATAAATGAGTTGCATTTTATTCAGAATTAATAGTTTTTTACATGGACAAAAATTTAATTTTTTCCAATCAAATGTTAGAATTATAAAAAATACTTTGCGAAAAGAATCGGCAGTAGGACGGAATCGTGTTGACCACCAATTAGTTTTTTGCTAATAACTCTTGCTTCCTTCGACCGACTTCTTTGACTAAGAGCTCGATGGAAAGCTTATCTGTTTCTCTTTCAGATGGCATGAACATATTTAATTAATTTAATTCTTTATTATCCCAAAACATTCTTATAGCTTATAATAATAATAATAATAATATGCAAATCTACAGAGTTTAGCTTAGTCTAAATGAGCTTTACAACTGAGTTATTATATGAGAATATTATTAAGTTTTGTTTGAAGTGATATTGTATCGGCAAGGAAAAGTGGGGGAAAAAAAAACCTTAAGACTGGTTAAGAGGGTAAAAGGAACTTAAAAACTAAAGACTAATACTAAGTAAAACTAAAACGCGTTTAGATGGAATAGTGTTAGTCGATTGCAATAGTGCAATATTTTTCACCTATGTGAAATAGTATAGTAACTTTGTGCTGAAGTTTGTAACACATAGAAATATTCACTTGCGACTATATAAAGTGTATATATTCTTGATCAGGACGACAAGACGAGCCATGTCCGTCTGACCGTCTGTCCGTCTGTCTGTATATATACAATCTCCTCCCACAGTTTTAAAGATATCGAGCTGAAATTTTGCACAGAGACTTCTTATTCGTGCAGTCAACTCATCTGTCGGATCCAGCCATATCGGACCACTGGAACTGGTAGCCCCCATTCGAAAAGAAGAAGAAAAATGAACAAAACTTGAATCGTTGTATGGAAAACTTTTTTGTTTTGTATGATAGAGTGCTGAAATTTTAAACATAGTAGTTCTACATAGTCCGACTACATGCCTGAAAGTTTCAATGAGATTGGACATCTGGAACTGGTAGCTCCCATACAAAATGAAGAAGAGGAAGAGAAGCCATATTCACGTCGTTGTATGGAAAACTTTTTTGTTTCTTAACCAATTGACTTGAAATTTTAAAGTTATGTTCTTGGGGAGGCATTAAAACTATTTTGACCAAAAGTGGGCGTGGCCACGCCCACTTATAGAAAATTGACCCGTTGTATGGAAAACTTTTTTGTTTTTTAACCAATTGACTTGAAACTTTACAGTTATGTTCTTAGGGAGGAATGAAAAATATTTTGACCAAAAGTGGGCGAAGCCACGCCCACTTATAGCGAAAATTGACCTGTTGTATGGAAAACTTTTTTTGTTTTTTAACCAATTAACTTGAAACTTTACAGTTATGTTCTTAGGGAGGAATGAAAACTATTTTGACCAAAAGTGGGCGTGGCCACGCCCTTTTATAGTGAAAATTGACCCGTTGTATGGAAATCTTTTTTGTTTTTTAACCAATTGACCTGAAACATTACAGTTATGTTCTAAGGGAGGAATGAAAACTATTTTGACCAAAATAGTTTGCGTAGCCACGCCCATTTAGAGCGAAAATTGACCCGTTGTATGGAAAACTTTTTTGTTTTTTAACCAATTGACTTGAAACTTTGCAGTTATGCTCTTAGGGAGGAATATAAACTATTTTGATCAAAAGTGGGCATGGCCACGCCCACTTATAGCTAAACTTGACCCTTTGTATTGAAAACTTTTTTGTTTTTTAACCAATTGACTTGAAACTTTACAGTTATGTTCTTAGGGAGGAATGAAAACTATTTTGACCAAAAGTGGGCATGGCAACGCCCACTTATCGCGAAACTTGAACCGCTGTATGGAAACCTTTTTTTTTTTTTAACCAATTGACTTGAAACCTTACAGTTATGTTGTTAGGGAGGCATGAAAACTATTCATTTAGTTTTTTTATAGTGACACAACGTGAAAAGTATTATAGCTTCAGCCTTGCTGAAGATAGCGTCCTTACTGTTTTTTTTTTTTTTTTTATAAATTAACATGCACTTAAGTCTTTAGGAGACTTAAGCGTGGTTAGGGGTATTTCGTTGCTGAAAATTATAATTCAAAAAGTTGATTTTATCAATTATTTTACAAACTCCTGCTTTTGAATGCAGACGAACAGTGGAAAAGTAAAATGGTAGATTATAAATCATTTTTAGTAATTTATTTTGCGTTATTTGTAATTTGTTTATATGTGTAGTTGCACAATCACCCCAGATTAGCGAACCATAGAGCATGATCGGCGTAAAAATCGTTTTAAATAATATGAGTTTATTTTGGGGAGACAGGCGTGAATTTCGATTAATAAAAAGATATAGTATTCGAATTGTTTTGTTTACTTTATCAATAGTTTTTTGTATGTGTATATTAAATAGTAGTTTATTGTCGAGGTAAAGCCCAAGATAACGAACACAAGGCAACCATTGTATATTGTTGTTGTTAACAACTAGTTTGGTGTTCGGTAGAAAGCATGCTTTACGCTTTCTTGTGAAATAGATGGAGTTGGATTTATTTGGGTTTAGTTGAATTTTCCATTTACAATAGTAAGTAGCTAAAGTGTCAAGAGCATTTTGGAGTATATTTTTAATTCCACTATAATCTTGGCCACAGGTGTAGTTAGCCGTATCATCTGCGAACATGGAAATTTTGCAGTTATCAAAGCGTGGTATGTCGTACGTATAGACATTATAAAGGATTGGTCCAAGAACGGAGCCTTGGGGTACTCCTGCGCTTGATGGAGATAGCTCTGACGAAGACCCATTTATAACGGTGTAAAATAGTCTGTTCGTAAGGAAATTTTGAATTATTTTTATAAGGTAGATCGGCGTATTTATGATCAAGAGCTTGTGGATTAGACCGTCATGCCATACAGTGTCAAATGCAGCTTGTATGTCCAGTGTTCCCATGCCAACTGACTTTTTGCTTTGAAGGCTTTGCTTGATGAAATGCTTAAGTTTAAGGAGTGGGTGGACACAGCTACGCTGAGATCTAAAACCAAATTGTTCTGCTGGAAGGACGCTATGGGATGTTAAGTGGTTATTAAGTCGCTCTTTGAGTATCTTTTCAAAGATTTTCGAAAAGCAGCTGAGTAAGCTAATTGGTCGATAGCTTTCAGGGGAATTAGGTGGTTTATCAGGCTTGTGAATTGCTATTACTTTTGCAATCTTCCATTCCTGGGGGAAGTACCCTATTCTAAGGCAAGCATTGTACACGCGAGTAAGATAAGCAATAGTACTAGATGGTAAGTTTTTAACACAAATGTTTTTAATGCCATCAGAACCAGGGGATTTTTTAACTACTAGAGAGTTTATTACATTCAGGATTTCATTACAAGTTATAGGTAGAAAATGAGTATCTGCACTTAATGAAGCTTCAACTTTAAGTAGTGAATCGTTGACAATATTTCTAGTGTTAGTATCAGAGAGGTGTTCGGTGAGTTTATGTTTTTCTTCAAAAATTTTATTCAGAAGATTTGCTTTTTGCTCGCATGACGTAAATGTTTTGCTGTTATAAGAGAAACTGGGGGTATAATGAGTTTTGGTCTTAATTATTTTGGTTATTTTCCAAAAAGGCTTGGAATGTTTTTTTAAACTTTCAAGTTTATTATTCCATTGGCTGTTGTGTAATTGCGACAATTCGAATTTTATTCGTCGATTGAAGTGATTGAGTCGAGCCTTGAAAATGGGCGTGCGAGTTCTACACCACTGCCTCAGTGTAATGTTTCTTATTTTAAGAAGCTCCTGAATGGTTTGAGGTAGCTTAAATTCATAGTTTTTATACTCTTGCAAGAGTATATTAACTTTGTCATGAAGTTTGCAACGCAGAGAAGGAGACATTTCCGACTATATAAAGTATATATATTTTTGATCAGCTCGACGAGATGAGTTCATATAGCCATGTCCGTCTGTCCGTCTGTCTGTCTGTCTGTTGCGATGCGAACTCCTCCTAGAGTTTTAAAGATATCGAAAAAATTTAAACGCAGAAAATTTTCTTTTCCTTGCACGCAGTTTGTATGTAAAATCCAGCATGATCGAATAACTAAAGCATATAGCTGCCATAGGAACGATCGATCAAAAATGAGGTTTTTGCTCAATAAACTCTTTGGTTTTCAAGATATCGCCTCAATTTTTTGCACAAGAACATCTTGGACGTCAGTTAAGACACACAGTAAATTTGGTGGAGATCGGATGAATATAGGATAAAGCTCCCATAGGAACAATCGGTCAAAAATTCGGTTTTTGTTAGAAAAACTTTTTTGTTCTTAAATATAAACAGATAAAACTTTGCAGTTACGCGTTTTTATGAATCCTTGACCATATTCCAAAGTTTCGTTAAAATCGGACATAAGGGCGTGGCACCGCCCATATAGAAAAAAACTTAAAAATGTGATTTCTCTGTAAGCCGATGAGACATAAGATCGCAAAATAAAGTGTACATTGATTGCAATGTATTTGTTAAAAAAATTAGAAAATGGGCGCGGCTACGTCCCTTTATCTTTATAAAAGTATATGATTGTTATTGGAAGAACTATAAGACATATTTTCCAATAAGAACACTTGAGAAAATGCTTGCAAGAGTATATAAGTTTCAGCAAAGCTGAAAATAGCTCCCTTACTGGTTTTTTACTCTTCTCGGAACAGCTTTTTCAGTGGCATCTATTATTTTAGACTTAAGAGTATCTAACATTTTATCGACAGTTCTAATGCTTGGTAACAAAACATCAGCATGTGATAAGAGTTCGTTAAAATCGTTTGTAAGCAGTCTTTTGAAAAGTTTCCAGTTTGCCTTAGAAAATTGGAGGTATGATCTGTTTTCATGGCTGAGATTTTCGCCAGTACTGGAAGGTGATCAGAGGAGAGGTCGTTGTATGTTAAAGGCGTGGTTATCATATTAGGAGAATTGGAAATTAATATATCAAGCGTAGAGGGATTCGCTTTGTGGGAAGAAGGGATATATGTAGGATTGTTTGGATAAAGAATTGAGAAGTTATCGAGAGCAGACAATTCATATAATATAGTGCCCCAGCCTTGGCTTTTGCGCAGTTCCAGCTACGATTTCTAGCGTTTAGGTCGCCTGCTATTAGATAGCGGCCTGATAGACGCGAAAATTTAAGGAGATCAGATTTAAACATGGATTTTTGATGAATACGGTCTGTTGAAATACTGCAATTGCAAAGACACTTAGCAGTATTGCCAGGAAAGTAGGTAGCGTAAAATTTTAAGACATTGTTACTTTCGAATTCAACTTGAATACCTATGTTCTCAATCAGGTGTGTATTTACGTTTGGTAATTGTTTGTGTTTGAGTTTGTTACTTATAATGATCGCTACGCCCCCACCTCTACTAGTGTTACGGTCATTTCTATAGATACTGTCATTCGCTTGTTGAAAACGTTCGCTTTCTGAGAGCCAAGTTTCGCAAATCAAACTAATGTGAATATCATTCTTATTTAAGAAATTAAAGAGCTCATGTTTCCTATGACGAACGGCACGCGCATTCCATGCCATAACATTTAGCGAATTTAACATATTATTTGTGTGAATAGACATACTTAACAGCTAATTGAGTGATAACATTGAATTGTTCTAGTTTTGTTGTACAGCAGCTTAGCTTACTGAGAAGTTCTAAAGTGAGTTCGTTTATCTCTTCAATCGTGAAGAGAGAAGTCGAATTTGTCGGTGTATCAGCGGGTGTACCAGTAAGAGCTTGCTTGTAGCTGACAGCTTGACGATTAGCAGTAGGGTTGTCGAATATTTTTAAAATATCGTATCGACGATATTCTCGGTTTTCAAAAAAATATTAAATGATATTTAATATATCGCTTTAAATATCGATATTATCGATATTTTTTTAAATTTTTCCCAAAAAAACTAGTTCAGTGCTCCACAATAAAAAGAGATAGTCTATATTAATCAAACATAACAGTGTAATTCATAAGATTCTATTTTACATGAAATTAATAGATATGAGATTCAAATTTGAGATTCGAGTTTTATATTACCTCATTTACTCGAGGGTTATTCACGCGGGGCGTCAGATGCTAAATTAACATATGTTGTCAGATGTAGTATGTAGACATAAGCATTCCTATAAAAACAGGACAGTTTTAGGGAATGTATGTTTACAAACACCACCTAATAACATACGCTAATAAGCTTCAGACGACGCGAGTGAAAAACACTCATCTAAATGAAGTACACTGGCTCACAGCTTATTTGAACCACTTCCATTTTTCAGTTTTGAGTGAATGTAACTTCTGAACGAAGATAAAAATTAACAAAGTATAAAAGCAAGACTTGTATATTGAAGTTTCAGCTTTAAAATAATGTATAAGTTTATTAATAAAAAGTAAGTTTTAAGAAAGTTATGGTCATAAAACCAAAAATAGTCCAAAAAAAAAGGTCACAGCTTATTTGAACCAGCTACCGTAAAACTTAATTTAAAAGCGTTTTTATTATTAAGTTTTTCGGTAGCTGGTTCAAATAAGCTGTGACCTTTTTTATACTTTTCACGTATGTGAAACAGTATAATAACTTTGTGCTGAAGTTTGTAACAGATCGAAATATTAATTTCCGACTATATAAAGTATATATATTCTTGATCAGGACGACAAGACGAGTTGATTTAGCCATGTCCGTCTGTCCGTCTGTCCGTCTGTCTGTATATATACAATCTCCTCCCACAGTTTTGAAGATATCGAGCTGAAATTTTGCACAGAGACTTCTTATTCGTGCAGTCAAATCATTGGTCGGAACCGGCCATATCGGACCACTGGAACTGGTAGCCCCCATACGAAAAGAAGAAGAAAAATGAACAAAACTTGAATCGTTGTATGGAAAACTTTTTTGTTTTGTATGATAGAGTGCTGAAATTTTAAACATAGTAGTTCTACATAGTCCGACTACATGCCTGAAAGTTTCAATGAGATTGGACATCTGGAACTGGTAGCTCCCATACAAAATGAAGAAGAGGAAGAGAAGCCATATTCACGTCGTTGTATGGAAAACTTTTTTGTTTCTTAACCAATTGACTTGAAATTTTAAAGTTATGTTCTTAGGGAGGAATAAAATCTATTTTGACCAAAAGTGGGCGTAGCCAGGGGTAGCCACGCCCACTTATAGCGAAAATTGACCCGTTGTATGGAAAACTTTTTTGTTTTTTAACCAATTGACTTGAAATTTTAAAGTTATGTTCTTAGGAAGGAATGAAAACTATTTTGACCAAAAGTGGGCGTAGCCAGGGGTAGCCACGCCCACTTATAGCGAAAATTGACCCGTTGTATGGAAAACTTTTTTGTTTTTTAACCAATTGACTTGAAACTTTACAGTTATGTTCTTAGGGAGGAATGAAAACTATTTTGACCAAAAGTGGGCGTAGCCACGCCCACTTATAGCAAAAATTGACCCGTTGTATGGAAAACTTTTTTGTTTTTCAACGAATTGACTTGAAACTTTACAGTTATGTTCTTAGGGAGGAATGAAAACTATTTTGACCAAAAGTGGGCGTGGCCACGCCCTTTTATAGCGAAATTTGACCCGATGTATGGAAAACTTTTGTGTTTTTTAACCAATTGACTTGAAACTTTACAGTTATGTTCTTAGGGAGGAATGAAAACAATTTTGACCAAAAGTGGGCGCGGCCACGCCCTTTTATAGCGAAATTTGACCCGTCGTATGGAAAACTTTTTTGTTTTTTAACCAATTGACTTGAAACTTTACAGTTATGTTCTTAGGGAGGAATGAAAACTATTTTGACCAAAAGTGGGCGTGGCCACGCCCTTTTATAGCGAAATTTGACCCGTTGTATGGAAAACTTTTGTGTTTTTTAACCAATTGACTTGAAACTTTACAGTTATGTTCTTAGGGAGGAATGAAAACAATTTTGACCAAAAGTGGGCGCGGCCACGCCCTTTTATAGCGAAATTTGACTCGTTGTATGGAAAACTTTTTTGTTTTTTAACCAATTGACTTGAAACTTTACAGTTATGTTCTTAGGGAGGCATGAAAACTATTTTGACCCAAAGTGAGCGTAGCCACGCCCACTTCTAGCGAAATTTGACCCGTTGTATGGACAACTTTTTTGTTTTTCAACCAATTGACTTGAAACTTTGCAGTTATGTTCTTAGGGAGGAATGAAAACTATTTTGACCAAAAGTGGGCGTGCCCACGCCTTTTTTTAGCGAAAATTGACCAATTGACTTGAAACCTGACAGTTATCTTCTTAGGGAGGAATGAAAACGATTTTGCCCAAAAGTGGGCGCGGCCACGCCCTTTTATAGCGAAATTTGACCCGTTGTATGGAAAACTTTTTAGTTTTTTAACCAATTGACTTGAAACTTTACAGTTATGTTCTTAGGGAGGAATGAAAACAATGTTGACCAAAAGTGGGCGTGGCCACGCTCTTTTTTAGTGAAAATTGACCCGTTGTATGGAAAACTTTTTTGTTTTTTAACCAATTGACTTGAAACTTTACAGTTATGTTCTTAGGGAGGCATGAAAACTATTTTGACCCAAAGTGAGCGTAGCCACGCCCACTTATCGCAAAACTTGAACCGCTGTATGGAAAACTTTTTTGTTTTTTAACCAATTGACTTGAAACCTTACAGTTATGTTGTTAGGGAGGCATGAAAACTATTCATTTAGTTTTTTAGTGACACAACGTGAAAAGTATTATAGCTTCAGCCTTGCTGAAGATAGCGTCCTTACTGGTTTTTGACTATTTTTGGTTTTATGACCACAACTTTTTTAAAAATTATTATTTTCTAATAAACTTATATATCATTTTAAAGCTGAAACTTCAATATACAAGTCTTGCTTTTATACTTTGTTAATTTTTATCTTCGTTCAGAAGTTACATTCACTCAAAGTTGAAAAATGGGAGTGGTTCAAATAAGCTGTGAGCCAGTGTATATGTGTAATACTTACAAAGTATTTTTAGTGCCAATATTTGGCTTTTACAGATTTTAAAAATACGCGGTGCGTTATATGGATATCCGTCATTCTGCTGCGGGTGTCACAAACAACGCATTTTATAGCGGAAGCAAGTCGCTCTGAAGGTACTGAACTCCCAGGTGTAATTAGATACCTGAGAGCAAGTTTAGATAGTCCCGGCATAGCCGCCTTATGCGAATTCCAGAATATTATGGGATCACTTTCCCATGATATTTGCGGCAAGCTAAGGTACAACTTTAGCTCATTCTGATTTGACTTGTGCATCGACAGGCTTTTTAAAATTGACCTATTATGGGCTTCCATAAAGTCAACAGACGGGTCATCTACATTTTCGTCATCTGACATCTGAATAAATTGAATTGAAATCAATTAATATTACTTTTTGTTTTCGGAAGAATAAAAATTTTACAACATTTAACGAATTACTTTGAGTTGTTATTAAAGTAAATACATAATTACAAACTCTAAAATTTGACATACCGGTTGTTCGCCAGAAAATGAAGTTAATTCTATTAATATATCATTAGTCGCCTCTTGTACCCCGATTGGTGAGATGTACATCTTTTTAAATCTGGGATCAAGAAATGACGATTTCACTAATGTTTTATTGGATTCAAGTGGCTTGAACCTTTTTTCCATTAGTTTACGGAGCGACTCTTTAGTAAGGATGCCCTCGTCAGATTCAACATTTACAGTCTGTGTGCTTTTTAATAATAGTGAAATTAACGGGATAACCATACTGACAGTGACATATTGTTCACCGCTTATTTTCTCAGTCGCATCTTTAAATGGCCTTAAAAGGCTACAAAAATCACGGCAAATATTTAGCTGTTTAGTCGATAGCATTTCTGGTAATCCTTTAGAATATTCGGATCTCTTTATAAGAATGACTACCACTTTGTTCGCAAGACCTAAAAAGGACGTCAGCATATCCAGGCACGAATTCCAACGCGTATCAACATTTTGCTGCAAGGTCTTAATACAACCTTCTGCAATTCCCTCATCGACCTGGGCTTTTCGCAACTGGTCCATTAATGCAGGGCTGTGCTTAAAATGCATCACAATTTTCTTAACTTTGTCTAAAATGTTGGAAAATGACGAAATCTCCTTTAGTATGTCATCTACCAGCAAGTGAATTGTATGCGCAAAGCAAGGGACATGTTTCCCATTTCCAAGAAAACATCTTGATGCGGCTTTCATATTATTGGCATTATCTGTGGTTAGAGTTGTCCACTTAGACCGATCAATATTGAATTCAAAGCACGCGTTTTCCAATAATGAACTTATATACTCGCTGGTATGGGACTAAATTGAATGCGAGAAATGTTGTCGTTTTTAATTTGGCTATATAAATAACAAATAAGTGACAAATAACCAAAACAGACAGAACACAACACAACACAACACAAGACAAACACGATTGACGATCACGGTTTAACAAAACATGGTTAAAATACATATGTATATATTTATAAAAACTAACCTGATCCATTCCTGATCCTCATTGATGAAATGCGCTGTTATGGTCAAAAACGATCGCGTAGAGTTTGTTATTGTTACAGCATCGCAGGTGAATGCGACGTCTTCCACTTTATTAAAAATGTCCTTAACCTTTAATACGCATTGACGGTATTTATCTTCCAATGATGTTGTAATCTGGATGACAGAATATATATCTATTATTTCATAGTGAATAATAATAATCCTTTAATACTTGCCTTGGAACGGCCAGGAATCTTAAATTGCGGCACACATTTCTTAAGAAGGTATGTTAAACCTTCCTTCTCTACGCACCGGACAGGCATGTTATCCTTGCAAATCATGAAAACAATAGCTTCAGTGATCTCATTTGCCCTTTGTCCATTGTCTAAAATGAAGAAAAGGTAATAAAATCAGATTACACATTTAAGTATACATTACCTTTCAAAGAATCAGCATTTCTGAATGACTCCATTATTGTTGGATGCTCTACAATGTTCTGTGCAAGCAAATATGTAAATATTTCAGAATTAGAAATGATGGTAAAACAATTAAAATAAGTTTGTCATCGACTTTCAGTGTATGTATGTGTATATAAATTTGGCGCCATTATACCGCAAAAGCGCGGACTCTTCATTCACACACACACACACACTGAAAGAAGACGCCACTTTAAATATTGCATATACATACCTTTTTTTGACTGGACTTCATGAATATGTCATAATGTTTATTTTTTAAGTGCGACGCCAAATTTGTTGTATTCCCACTTGTTTTGATTAATTTCATCCACAAATTACACTTCGCTGTGCCGTTTCGTATGTCATGATAATTTTTTTTTATTAATTTTAAGTCCATTTTGTCACACATGAAGTTTGCGCTTGCACCAACGATCAACGAGTGACCAACGCACGAATATCAGAAAATATCGAAAAAAATATCGGGTATTCGATATTTGGGCAAAAAAAATATCACGATATAAATATATCGTTTTCCATTAAAAACATCGATATATTGATATTTCGATATAATATCAACAACCCTAATTAGCAGTGAGTGTGTTGTTGTAAATAACACCGTTAGCCACAGGCATGCGCTGTGTTGTTGTTGGAGACTGGTCATCATAGTTTACTTTGTGATTAGTGTTGTAGCTCGTACTATTGTATTTATAGTTGTAGTTAGAGATGCGTTTTTTTTGTGGTACCTTTTTTTGAAGAAGAGTTTGATACGATACTCTGCATGGACATGTCGGGTCGGTAGAGGAATGTTCTCCTTTGCAGTTGGCGCATATTACTTTTCCAGGGTTTGTGCACAAATTAGTAGCATGTTGACCAGCGCATAGGGCACAAGATGTTCTGACATTGCATTTGCTTGATCCATGTCCAAAAAGCTGGCAGTTGTAACATTGTGTCAGTTTATTGGGAGATTTAGTTTTGTACTCCCAACGCACTTTAGTGTGATTAATGCAGGAATAATTCTTCCTTAGATCTTGGAGGGTGATAGATTTGTTCGCAAAGTATACAATGTATAAGAGAATGTCTAGTCCACCTCTAGTTTTCTTTTCCACTGTTTTAACTTCAATACAGTTAAGGCCAACGTCAGTTAGCATTTTTTTAACTTCGGCATTAGAGACTTTGTCTATACCTGATAGCACTGCTTTGTATGGTTTTGAATTTTTTGTTTGGTAAGAATAGAATTCACAATCTTTGGATTTCATCTCGATGCAAGCAAGACTAAAAGCATTCATTGTTTTTAAAAAAATTTTAATCCCAATAGATATTGTTTTGATACTGTAGTCGGTTATAAATACACTTTTCAAGAGATCGTGAATAAATTTCGAGTTCTTCTTCAGAACTGTAATTGGTGAACAATTTCTTTTGGATGTTCGATATGTTCAACATCGGATATGTTGTCACTTGCCATCTGGCTAGTACTTGGTTTATCGTCCATTAAAGTTTGCAATGGACGAAAATAATTAACATATTGGTTTGTTACATTAGTAACATTGTTCTTAATATTTTTAGCAAATTTATTTGCCTCAAAGTTTTTCTTTTTAATGCGAGGCATTTTAAGTGGATATATGTTCACAACACCACCGCGCGTAACGGTGGGTTTTGCGTTGTTGATATTTTGTTGTACGATTTTGAAAACTAAGTTTTTGTTGTTGTTAGACAAAATACGGTAAAGTCGCGACGGACGGTTAATAGCAGGTAGATTGCAGCAGAGCCGCTACGTTTTGTGACAACTATACGCGATGATAGTTGCTCAAAGACTGTGAACATATTTAATGAAAAGTCATAAGAAATATAATTATACCCTGTACACATACTGTGTATCAGGGTATATTGTGTTTGTGCAAAAGCCAAATGTATGTAACGCACAGAAGGAGGGTCGGGGGACCCCATAAAGTATATATATTCTTGATCGGGATGACAAGAGAAAATGATTAAGCCATGTCCGTCCGTCTGTCCGTCCGTCCGTCCTCACCAATGGTTCTCGGAAACTATAAGAGCTAGAGACTTGAAATTTGGTGGGTAGACTCGTGATGCTCGGCAGCAGATCAAGTTTGAATGGTTTTGTGCCACGCCCACTCCTTCCCGCCCATCCAGCACCACCCACTATTTGAAAACGCTATAACTCGAGCATCCAAAGAGATAGAAACATGAAAGTCGGTATGTTTACTCAGTATGAGTAACTCTACAAAACTGCATACCAAAAATTTTCCCCCTCTCCTTGATTTCCCCTCCCCCAGTTGTTTTCTATAAAAAGCAATATCTCCAAAACTAACAAAGGTATGAACCTGAAATTTTGTATACAAGCTCAGTGATAATACATCTTAAAAACTGCATTCCACAAATTTCCCCTCCCTTTGATGGCTACCCCTCAGAGGCCCACAAACTTAAATTTTTCTTAAAATCCACATTTTTTGCCCGATTTTCTTGATATTTTGAACACTATTTGAATAGGCGACGTCAGATCAATATGTTTTTGTAGATTGAGGGTGTGGCACCGCCTACCATGTGTGCAGGGTATTATATTGTCGAGTATACTCGACTATACCGCCCTTACTGGTTTTTTTTATAAAACCTAAAATATCCTCGAAGTCATTGAAGAAGAAGTACCTAATCAGTCGAAAATATGGCTTATCTAATAAAAGACATTTAAGTTTATTGAATTGCTTAAATGGGCGGCATTTTATTCAGAATTAATAGTTTTGTACATGGACAAAAAATTCGTTTAATTTTTTCAAATCAAATATTAGAGTTATAAAAAAGTACCTTGCGAAAAGAATCGGCAGTAGGACGGAATCGTGTTGACCACCGATTAGTTTTTTTCTAATAACTCTTGCTTCCTTCGACCGACTTCTTCGACTAAGAGCTCGATGGAAAGCTTATCTGTTTCTTTTTCAGATGGCATGAACATATTTAATGAAAAGTCATAAGAAATATAATTTTTTTTATCAAAACTAAAATATTCTCGAAATCATTGAAGAAGAAGTACCTTATCAGACGAAAATATGCCTTATCTAATAAGAGACATTTAAACTTTTTGAATTGCTTAAATGGGCGGCATTTTATTCAGAATTAATAGTTTTTTACATGGACAAAAATTTAATTTTTTCCAATCAAATGTTAGTATTATAAAAAATACTTTGCGAAAAGAATCGACAGTAGGACGGAATCGTGTTGACCATCGATTAGTTTTTTGCTAATAACTCTTGCATCCTTCGATCGACTTCTTCGACTAAGAGCTCGATGGAAAGCTTATCTGTTCTTCTTTCAGATGGCATGAACCTATTTAATGAAAAGTCATAAGAAATAAAATTTTTTTGATCAAAACTAAAATATCCTCGAAATCCAGACGAAAATATGCGTGATCTAATAAGAGACATTTAAATTTTTTTTAATTGCATAAATGGGTTGCATTTTATTCAGAATTAATAGTTTTTTACATGGACAAAAATTTAATTTTTTCCAATCAAATGTTAGTATTATAAAAAATACTTTGTGATAAGAATCGGCAGTAGGACGGAATCGTATTGACCACCGATTAGGTTTTTGCTTATAACTCTTGCATCCTTCGACCGACTTCTTCGACTAAGAGCTCGATGGAAAGCTTATCTATTCCTCTTTCAGATGGCATAAACATATTTTACGAAAAGTCATAAGAAATAAAATTTTTTTCATCAAAACTAAAATATCCCCGAAATCATTGAAGAAGAAGTACCTTATCAGACGAAAATATGCCTTATCTAATAAGAGACATTTAAATTTTTTTAATTGCATAAATGGGTTGGATATTATTCAGAATTAATAGTTTTTTACATGGACAAAAATTTAATTTTTTCCAATCAAATGTTAGAATTATAAAAAATACTTTGCGAAAAGAATCGGCAGTAGGACGGAATCGTGTTGACGACCGATTAGTTTTTTGCTAATAACTCTTGCTTCCTTCGACCGACTTCTTCGACTAAGAGCTCGATGGAAAGCTTATCTATTCCACTTTCAGATGACATTAACATATTTAATGAAAAAACATAAGAAATATAATTGTTTTTATTCAGAATTAATAGTTTTTTACATGGACTAACAATTCGTTTAATTTTTTCCAATCAAATATTAGAATTATAGAAAAGTACTTCGCGAAAAAAATCGGCAGTAGGACGGAATCGTGTTGACCACCGATTAGTTTTTGGCTAATAATTCTTGCAACTTTCGATCGACTTCTTCGACTAAGAGCTCGATGGAAAGCTTATCTGTTTCTCTTTCAGATGGCATGAACATATTTAATGAAAAGTCATTAGAAATATAATTTTTTTTATAAAAACTAAAATATCCACGAAGTCTTTGAAGAAGAAGTACATTATCAGACGAAAATATGCCTTATCAAATAAGAGACATTTATATTTTTTTAATTACATAAATGGGTTGCATTTTATTCAGAATTAATAGTTTTTTACATGGACAAAAATTAAATTTTTTCCAATCAAATGTTAGAATTATAAAAAATACTTTGCAAAAAGAATCGGCAATAGGACGGAATCGTGTTGACCACCGATCAGTTTTTTGCTAATAACTCTTGCATCCTTCAAACGACTTCTTCGACTAAGAGCTCGATGGAAAGCTTATCTGTTCCTCTTTCAGATGGCATAAACATATTTTACGAAAAGTCATAAGAAATAAAATTTTTTTCATCAAAACTAAAATATCCCCGAAATCATTGAAGAAGGAGTACCTTATCAGACGAAAATATGCCTTATCAAATAAGAGACATTTAAATTTTTTTAATTGCATAAATGGGTTGCATTTTATTCAGAATTAATAGTTTTTTACATGGACAAAAATTTAATTTTTTCCAATCAAATGTTAGAATTATAAAAAACACTTTGCGAGAAGAATCGGCCGTAGGACGGAATCGTGTTGACCACCGATTAGTTTTTTTCTAATAATTCTTGCATCTTTCGATCGACTTCTTCGACTAAGAGCTCGATGGAAAGCTTATCTGTTTCACTTTCCGAAGGTCAGTCATCGGAAATAAAATTTTTTTGATCAAAACTGAAATATCCTTGAAATCATTGAAGAAGATGTACCTTGTCAGACGAAAATATGCCTTATCTCATAAGAGACATTTATATTTTTTTATTTGCATAAGTGGGCGGCATTTTATTCAGAATTAATAGTTTTTTACATGGACAAAAAATTCGTTTAATTTTTTTTTATTAAATACAAGAATAATAGAAAAGTTCTTTGCGAAGAGAATCGGTGGAAGGACGGAATCGTGTTGACCACCAATTAGTTTTTTGCTAATAACTCTTGCTTCCTTCGGCCGACTTCTTCGACTAAGAGCTCGATGGAAAGCTTATCTGTTTCTCTTTCAGATGGCATGAACATATTTAATGAAAAGTCATTAGAAAAATAATTTTTTTTATAAAAACTAAAATATCCTCGAAGTCATTGAAGAAGAAGTACCTAATCAGTCGAAAATATGCCTTATCTAATAAGAGACATTTAAATTTATTTAATTGCTTAAATGGGCGGCATTTTATTCAGAATTAATAGTTTTTTATATGGACTAACAATTCGTTTAATTTTTTCCAATCAAATATTAGAATTATAGAAAAGTACTTCGCGAAAAAAATCGGCAGTAGGACGGAATCGTGTTGACCACCGATCAGTTTTTTGCTAATAACTCTTGCATCCTTCGAACGACTTCTTCGACTAAGAGCTCGATGGAAAGCTTATCTGTTTCTCTTTCAGATGGCATAAATATATTTTACGAAAAGTCATAAGAAATAAAATTTTTTTGATCAAAACTAAAATATCCTCGAATCAAGAAGAAGTACCTTATCACACGAAAAAATGCCTTATCTAATAAGACACATATTTATTTTTTTAATTGCATAAATGGGTTGCATTTTATTCAGAATTAATAGTTTTTTACATGGACAAAAATTTAATTTTTTCCAATCAAATGTTAGAATTATAAAAAATACTTTGCGAGAAAAATCGGCAGTAGGATGGAATCGTATTGACTCCTGATTAGTTTTTTGCTAATAACTCTTGCTTCCTTCGATCGACTTCTTCGACTAAGAGCTCGATGGAAAACTTATCTGTGTCTCTTTCAGATGGCATGAACATATTTAATGAAAAGTCATAAGAAATAAAATTTTTTTCATCAAAACTAAAATATCCTCGAAATCATTGAAGAAGATGTACCTTGTCAGACGAAAATATGCCTTATCTAATAAGAGACATTTAAATTTATTTAATTGCATAAATGGGTTGCATTTTATTCAGAATTAATAGTTTTTTACATGGACAAAAAATTCGTTTAATTTTTTCTATTAAATACAAGAATTATGAAAAAGTACTTTGCGAAAAGAATCGGCAGTAGGACGGAATCGTGTTGACCACCGATTAGGTTTTTGCTTATGACTCTTGCATCCTTCGACCGACTTCTTCGACTAGGAGCTCGATGGAAAGCTTATCTGTTTCTCTTTCAGATGGCATGAACCTATTTAATGAAAAGTCATAAGAAATAAAATTTTTTTGATCAAAACTAAAATATCCTCGTAATCATTGCAGAAGAAGTACCTAATCAGTCGAAAATATGCCTTATCTAATATGGGACATTTAAATTTATTTGATTGCTTTAATGGGCGGCATTTTATTTAGAATTAATAGTTCTTTACATGGACAAACAATTCGTTTAATTTTTTGCAATCAAATATTAGAATTATAGAAAAGTATTTCGCGAAAAGAATCGGCAGAAGGACGGAATCGTGTTGACCACCGATTAGTTTTTTGCTAATAATTCTTGCATCTTTCGATCGAGTTCTTCGACTAAGAGCTCGATGGAAAGCTTATCTGTTTCTCTTTCAGATGGCATGAACCTATTTAATGAAAAGTCATAAGAAATAAAATTTTTTTGATCAAAATTAAAATATTATCGAAAACATTGAAGAAGAAGTACCTTATCAGACGAAAATATGCCTGATCTAATAAGAGACATTTAAATTTTTTTATTTGCATAAATGGGCGACATTTTATTCAGAATTAATAGTTTTTTACATGGATAAAAAATTCGTTTAATTTTTTTCTATTAAATATTAGAATTATAGAAAAGTACTTTGCGAAAAGAATCGGCAGTAGGACGGAATCGTGTTGACCACCGATTAGTTTTTTGCTAATAACTCTTGCTTCCTTCGACCGACTTCTTCGACTAAGAGCTCGATGGAAAGCTTATCTGTTCCTCTTTCAGATGGCATAATCATATTTTACGAAAAGTCATAAGAAATAAAATTTTTTTCATCAAAACTAAAATATCCTCGAAATCATTGAAGAAGAAGTACCTTATCAGACAAAAATATGCCTTATCTCAAATGAGACATTTAAATTTTTTTATTTGCATAAATGGGCGACATTTTATTCAGAATTAATAGTTTTTTACATGGATAAAAAATTCGTTTATTTTTTTTCTATTAAATATTAGAATTATAGAAAAGTACTTTGCGAAAAGAATCGGCAGTAGGACGGAATCGTGTTGACCACCGATTAGTTTTTTGCTAATAATTCTTGCATCTTTCGATCGACTTCTTCGACTAAGAGCTCGATGGAAAGCTTATCTGTTCCTCTTTCAGATGGCATAAACATATTTTACGAAAAGTCATAAGAAATAAAATTTTTTTCATCAAAACTAAAATATCCTCGAAATCATTGAAGAAGATGTACCTTATCAGACAAAAATATGCCTTATCTCAAAAGAGATATTTAAATTTTTTTATTTGCATAAATGGGCGACATTTTATTTAGAATTAATAGTTTTTTACATGGATAAAAAATTCGTTTAATTTTTTGCAATCAAATATTAGAATTATAGAAAAGTACTTTGCGAAAAGAATCGGCAGTAGGACGGAATCGTGTTGACCACCGATTAGTTTTTTGCTAATAACTCTTGCTTCCTTCGACCGACTTCTTCGACTAAGAGCTCGATGGAAAGCTTATCGGTACCTCATTCAGATGGCATTAACATATTTTACGAAAAGTCATAAGAAATAAAATTTTTTTCATCAAAACTAAAATATCCTCGAAGTCATTGAAGAAGAAGTACCTAATCAGTCGAAAATATGCCTTATCTAATAAGAGACATTTAAATTTATTTAATTGCTTAAATGGGCGGCATTTTATTCAGAATTAATAGTTTTTTATATGGACTAACAATTCGTTTAATTTTTTCCAATCAAATATTAGAATTATAGAAAAGTACTTCGCGAAAAAAATCGGCAGTAGGACGGAATCGTGTTGACCACCGATTAGTTTTTGGCTAATAATTCTTGCATCTTTCGATCGACTTCTTCGACTAAGAGCTCGATGGAAAGCTTATCTGTTTCTCTTTCAGATGGCATGAACATATTTAATGAAAAGTCATTAGAAATATAATTTTTTTTATAAAAACTAAAATATCCTCGAAGTCTTTGAAGAAGAAGTACATTATCAGACGAAAATATGCCTTATCAAATAAGAGACATTTACATTTTTTTTAAATACATAAATGGGTTGCATTTTATTCAGAATTAATAGTTTTTTACATGGACAAAAATTAAATTTTTTCCAATCAAATGTTAGAATTATAAAAAATACTTTGCGAAAAGAATCGGCAATAGGACGGAATCGTGTTGACCACCGATCAGTTTTTTGCTAATAACTCTTGCATCCTTCAAACGACTTCTTCGACTAAGAGCTCGATGGAAAGCTTATCTGTTTCTCTTTCAGATGGCATAAATATATTTTACGAAAAGTCATAAAAAATAAAATTTTTTTCATCAAAACTAAAATATCCTCGAATCAAGAAGAAGTACCTTATCACACGAAAAAATGCCTTATCTAATAAGACACATATAAATTTTTTTAATTGCATAAATGGGTTGCATTTTATTCAGAATTAATAGTTTTTTACATGGACAAAAATTTAATTTTTTCCAATCAAATGTTAGAATTATAAAAAATACATTGCGAAAAGAATCGGCAATAGGACGGAATCGTGTTGACCACCGATCAGTTTTTTGCTAATAACTCTTGCATCCTTCGAACGACTTCTTCGACTAAGAGCTCGATGGAAAGCTTATCTGTTTCTCTTTCAGATGGCATAAATATATTTTACGAAAAGTCATAAGAAATAAAATTTTTTTCATCAAAACTAAAATATCCTCGAATCAAGAAGAAGTACCTTATCACACGAAAAAATGCCTTATCTAATAAGACACATATAAATTTTTTTAATTGCATAAATGGGTTGCATTTTATTCAGAATTAATAGTTTTTTACATGGACAAAAATTAAATTTTTTCCAATCAAATGTTAGAATTATAAAAAATACTTTGCGAAAAGAATCGGCAATAGGACGGAATCGTGTTGACCACCGATCAGTTTTTTGCTAATAACTCTTGCATCCTTCAAACGACTTCTTCGACTAAGAGCTCGATGGAAAGCTTATCTGTTTCTCTTTCAGATGGCATAAATATATTTTACGAAAAGTCATAAGAAATAAAATTTTTTTCATCAAAACTAAAATATCCTCGAATCAAGAAGAAGTACCTTATCACACGAAAAAATGCCTTATCTAATAAGACACATATAAATTTTTTTAATTGCATAAATGGGTTGCATTTTATTCAGAATTAATAGTTTTTTACATGGACAAAAATTTAATTTTTTCCAATCAAATGTTAGAATTATAAAAAATACTTTGCGAAAAGAATCGGCAATAGGACGGAATCGTGTTGACCACCGATCAGTTTTTTGCTAATAACTCTTGCATCCTTCGAACGACTTCTTCGACTAAGAGCTCGATGGAAAGCTTATCTGTTTCTCTTTCAGATGGCATAAATATATTTTACGAAAAGTCATAAGAAATAAAATTTTTTTCATCAAAACTAAAATATCCTCGAATCAAGAAGAAGTACCTTATCACACGAAAAAATGCCTTATCTAATAAGACACATATAAATTTTTTTAATTGCATAAATGGGTTGCATTTTATTCAGAATTAATAGTTTTTTACATGGACAAAAATTTAATTTTTTCCAATCAAATGTTAGAATTATAAAAAATACTTTGCGAGAAAAATCGGCAGTAGGACGGAATCGTATTGACTCCTGATTACTTTTTTGCTAATAACTCTTGCTTCCTTCGATCGACTTCTTCGACTAAGAGCTCGATGGAAAACTTATCTGTGTCTCTTTCAGATGGCATGAACATATTTAATGAAAAGTCATAAGAAATATAATTTTTTTATCAAAACTGAAATATCCTTGAAATCATTGAAGAAGATGTACCTTGTCAGACGAAAATATGCCTTATCTCATAAGAGACATTTAAATTTTTTTATTTGCATAAATGGGCGACATTTTATTCAGAATTAACAGTTTTTTACATGGACAAACTATTCGTTTAATTTTTTTCAATCAAATACAAGAATTATAGAAAAGTACATTGCGAAGAGAATCGGCAGTAGGACGGAATCGTGTTGACCACCGATTAGTTTGTTGCTAATAATTCTTGCATCTTTCGATCGATTTCTTCGACTAAGAGCTCGATGGAAAGCTTATCTGTTCCTCTTTCAGATGGCATTAACATATTTTACGAAAAGTCTTAAGAAATAAAATTTTTTTGATCAAAACCAAAATATCCTCGAAATCATTGAAGAAAAAGTACCTTATCAGACGAAAATATGCCTTATCTAATAAGAGACACTTAAATTTATTTAATTGCTTAAATGGGCGGTATTTTATTCAGAATTATCAGTTTTTTACATGGACAAAAAATTCGTTTAATTTTTTCCCATTAAATACTAGAATTATAGAAAAGTACTTTGCGAAAAGAATCTGCAGTAGGACGGAATCGTATTGACCACCGATTAGTTTTTGCTTATAACTCTTGCATCCTTCGACCGATTTCTTCGACTAAGAGCTCGATGGAAAGTTTATCTGTTCCTCTTTCAGATGGCATTAACATATTTTACGAAAAGTCTTAAGAAATAAAATTTTTTTGATCAAAACCAAAATATCCTCGAAATCATTGAAGAAGAAGTACCTTATCAGACGAAAATATGTTTTGTGCACGTCGACAATGTATGTAACAACTTAAAGGAGACATCTCTGACAATACAAAGTATATATATTCTTGATCAGTATCGAAAGAGAAGTCGATTTAGCTATGTCCGTCTGTCCGTCTGTATGAACGCGTCGATCTCGGAAACTATAATAGATAGGACCAAAATCTCTTTGAAGTTCGATTCTGTGATTCATTACGCAGATCAAGTTTATTATGTTTTCCCCCTTTTTGACTTAGTTTAGTGGTGAGGGACAAATAACTGAAGCTACCTCAGGTAAAATAGTACAAAAGTCGTATTTTCTTTGTTGTTTTTTGAGAGAGGAACTCCAAATTTAGAGTGTTTGTAGCTGACTTGAAGCCCAAGCAAGTAAAATAAAAAATAGACGTGGCCACGCCCACATATAGAACAAATTTCAAATGCTTATATCTCTTGAACCATATAAATTACATGAATGTAATTTGGTGAGTATAATATTGGGATATAATGTAACAAGATTCAATCATAATATGGGCGTAACCTTTAAACCTTTGGAACAAATTGGTCTACAAGAGTGAAAATTGATATGTATGATATTAAATGGCAATGAGATCGGTTTCGATTGAAAAGTGGGCGGAGCAACGACCTTATATATCCGTTACTAATTGAAGGTACAGGGTATGTCGAAGTCGAGTACTGTTGACTCCAATCCTTATCCTCGAAATCATTGAAGAAGAAATATGCCTTATCTAATAAGAGACATTAAAATTTTTTTAATTTAAATGGGCGGCATTTTATTCAGAATTAAAAGTTTTTTACACGGACAAAAAATTCGTTTAATTTTTTTCCATTAAATACTAGAATTATAGAAAAGTTCTTTGCGAAAAGAATCGGCAGTAGGACGGAATCGTGTTGACCACCGATTAGTTTTTTGCTAATAACTCTTGCATCCTTCGATCGACTTCTTTGACTCAGAGCTAGATGGAAAGCTTAACTGTTCCTCATTCAGATGGCATTAACATATTTTACGAAAAGTCATAAGAAATACAATTTTTTTGACCAAAACTAAAATATCCTCGAAATCATTGAAGAAGAAGTACCTTATCAGACGAAAATATGCCTTATCTAATAAGAGACATTTAAATTTTTTTAATTGCATAAATGGACGGCATTTTATTCAGAATTTATAGTTTTTTACATGGACAAAAAATTCGTTTAATTTTTTCCCATTAAATACTAGAATTATAGAAAAGTACTTTGCGAAAAGAATCGGCAGTAGGACGGAAACGTGTTGACCACCGATTAGTTTTTTGCTAATAACTAATAATGCTAAAGCTCGATGGAAAGCTTATCGGTTCCTCATTCAGATGGCATTAACATATTTTACGAAAAGTCATAAGAAATACAATTTTTTTGACCAAAACTAAAATATCCTCGAAATCATTGAAGAAGAAGTACCTTATCAGACGAAAATATGCCTTATCTAATAAGAGACATTTAAATTTTTTTAATTGCATAAATGGACGGCATTTTATTCAGAATTAATAGCTTTTCACATGGACAAAAAATTCGTTTAATTTTTTCCCATTAAATACTAGAATTATAGAAAAGTACTTTGCGAAAAGAATCGGCAGTAGGACGGAAACGTGTTGAACACCGATTAGTTTTTTGCTAATAACTCTTGCATCCTTCGACCGACTTTTTCGATAAAGAGCTCGATGGAAAGCTTATCTGTTCTTCTTTCAAATGGCATTAACTTATTTTACGAAAAGTCATAAGAAATGTACTTTAAGAAAAGAATCGGCAGTAGGACGGAATCGTGTTGACCACCGATTTGTTTTTTGCTAATAACTAAAAATGCTAAAGCTCGATGGAAAGCTTATCGGTACCTCATTCAGATGGCATTAACATATTTTACGAAAAGTCATAAGAAATACAATTTTTTTGACCAAAACTGAAATATCCTCGAAATCATTGAAGAAGAAGTACCTTATCAGACGAAAATATGCCTTATCTAATAAGAGACATTAAAATTTTTTTAATTGCATAAATGGGCGGCATTTAATTCAGAATTAAAAGTTTTTTACACGGACAAAAAATTCGTTTAATTTTTTCCCATTAAATACTAGAATTATAGAAAAGTACTTTGCGAAAAGAATCGGCAGTAGGACGGAAACGTGTTGAACACCGATTAGTTTTTTGCTAATAACTCTTGCATCCTTCGACCGACTTTTTCGATAAAGAGCTCGATGGAAAGCTTATCTGTTCTTCTTTCAAATGGTATTAACTTATTTTACGAAAAGTCATAAGAAAAGTACTTTGCGATAAGAATCGGCAGTAGGACGGAATCGTGTTGACCACCGATTAGTTTTTTGCTAATAACTAATAATGCTTTAGCTCGATGGAAAGCTTATCTGTTCCTCATTCAGATGGCATTAACATATTTTACGAAAAGTCATAAGAAATACAATTTTTTTGACATAAACTAAAATATCCTCGAAATCTTTGAAGAAAAGTACCTTATAAGACGAAAATATGCCTTATCTAATAAGAGACAATTAAATTTTTTTTAATTGCATAAATGGGCGGCAGTTTATTCAGAATTAATAGTTTTTTTCATGGACAAAAAATTGGTTTAATTTTTTCCCATTAAATACTAGAATTATAGAAATGTTCTTTGCGAAAAGAATCGGCAATAGGACGGAATAGTGTTGACGACCGATTAGTTTTTTGCTAATAACTCTTGCATCGTTCGACCGACTTCTTCGACTAAGAGCTCGATGAAAAGCTAATCTGTTCCTCTTTCAGATGGCATTAACATATTTTACGAAAAGTCTTAAGAAATAAAATTTTTTTGATTAAAACTAAAATATCCTCGAAATCATTGAAGAAGAAGTACCTGTTCAGATGAAAATATGCCTTATCTAATAAGAGACATTTAAATTTTTTATACTTTTTACTTATGTGAAATAGTATATTAACTTTGTCACGGAGTTTGTAACAGATCGAAATATTAATTTCCGACTATGTAAAGTATATATATTCTTGATCAGGACGACAAGACGAGTTGATTTAGCCATGTCCGTCTGTCTGTCTGTCGGTCTGTATGTCTGTCTGTCTGTATGTATGCAAACTAGTCCCTCAGTTTTGAAGCTATCGAGCTGAAACTTTGCACAGAGTCTTAGAATTTATTACGATGAATCATTCGTCGGAACCAGCATGATCGGATTATTGGAACAGGTAGCTCCCATACGAAAAAAAGAAGAAAAGTGAACAAAACTTGAATCGTTGTATGGAAAACTTTTTTGTTTTGTATAATAGAGTGCTGAAATTTTAAACATAGTAGTTTTACATAAACCGACTACATGCCTGAAAGTTTCATTGAGATTGGCCACGCCCACTTATAGCGAAAATTTACCCGTTATAAGGAAAACTTTTTTGTTTTTTAACCAATTGACTTGAAATTTTACAGTTATGTTCTTAGAGAGGAATGAAAACTATTTTGACCAAAAGTGGGCGTAGCCAGGCGTAGCCACGCCCACTTATAGCGAAAATTGACCCGTTGCATGGAAAACTTTTTTGTTTTTTAACCAATTGACTTGAAACTTTGCAGTTATGTTCTTAGGGAGGAATGAAAACTATTTTGATCAAAAGTGGGCATGGCCACGCCCACTTATAGCTTAACTTGACGCTTTGTATGGAAAACTTTTTTAGTTTTTAACCAATTGACTTAAAACTTTACAGTTATGTTGTATGGAAAACTTTTTTGTTTTTTAACCAATTGACTTGAAACTTTACAGTTATGTTCTTAGGGAGGAATAAAAACTATTTTGACCAAATGTGGGCGTAGCCACGCCCACTTATAGCGAAAATTTTCCCGTTGTATGGAAAACTTTTTTGTTTTTTAACCAATTGACTTGAAACTTTGCAGTTGTGCTCTTAGGGAGGAATGAAAACTATTTTGATCAAAAGTGGGCATGGCCACGCCCACTTATAGCTTAACTTGACGCTTTGTATGGAAAACTTTTTTGGTTTTTAACCAATTGACTTAAAACTTTACAGTTATGTTGTATGGAAAACTTTTTTGTTTTTTAACCAATTGACTTGAAACTTTACAGTTATGTTCTTAGGGAGGAATAAAAACTATTTTGACCAAATGTGGGCATGGCTACGCCCACTTATCGCAAAACTTGAACCGCTGTATGGAAAAATTTTTTGTTTTTTAACGAATTGACTTGAAACATTACAGTTATGTTGTTAAGGAGGCATGAAAACTATTCATTTAGTTTTTTTTATTGTGACACAAAGTGAAAAGTATTATAGCTTCAGCCTTGCTGAAGATAGCGTCCTTACTGGTTTGCTAATAACTCTTGCATCCTTCGATCGACTTCTTTGACTAAGAGCTCGATGGAAAGCTTATCTGTTCCTCTTTCAGATGGCATTAACATATTTTACGAAAAATCGTAAGAAATAAAATTTTTTTGATCAAAACTAAAATATCCTCGAAATCATTGAAGAAGAAGTACCTTATCAGACGAAAATATGCCTTATCTAATAAGAGATATTTAAATTTTTTTAATTGCAAAAATGGGCAGCAGTTTATTAAGAATTAATAGTTTTTTACATGGACAAAAAATTCGTTTAATTTTTTCCCATTAAATACTAGAATTATAGAAAAGTACTTTGCGAAAAGAATCGGCAGTAAACGGAATCGTGTTGATCACCGATTAGTTTTTTGCTAATAACTCTTGCATCCTTCGACCGACTTCTTTGACTCAGAGCTCGGTGGAAAGCTTATCTGTTCCTCTTTCAGATGGCATTAACATATTTTACGAAAAATCGTAAGAAATAAAATTTTTTTGATCAAAACTAAAATATCCTCGAAATCATTGAAGAAGAAGTACCTTATCAGACGAAAATATGCCTTATCTAATAAGAGACATTTAAATTTTTTTAATTGCATAAATGGGCGGCATTTAATTCAGAATTAATAGCTTTTTACATGGACAAAAAATTCGTTTAATTTTTTCCCATTAAATACTAGAATTATAGAAAAGTACTCTGCGAAAAGGATCGGCAGTAGGACGGAATCGTGTTGACCACCGATTAGTTTTTTGCTAATAACTCTTGCATCTTCGAGCTCAATGTAAAGCATATCTGTTCCTCTTTCAGATGGCATTAACATATTTTACGAAAAGTCATAAGAAATATAATTTTTTTGATCAAAAATAAAATATCCTCGAAATCATTGAAGAAAAAGTACCTTATCAGACGAAAATATTCCTTATCTAATAAGAGACACTTAAATTTATTTAATTGCTTAAATGGGCGGTATTTTATTTAGAATTATCAGTTTTTTACATGGACAAAAAATTCGTTTAATTTTTACCCATTAAATACCAGAATTATAGAAAAGTACTTTGCGAAAAGAATCTGCAGTAGGACGGAATCGTATTGACCACCGATTAGTTTTTGCTTATAACTCTTGCATCCTTCGACCGATTTCTTCGACTAAGAGCTCGATGGAAAGTTTATCTGTTCCTCTTTCAGATGGCATTAACATATTTTACGAAAAGTCTTAAGAAATAAAATTTTTTTGATCAAAACCAAAATATCCTCGAAATCAATGAAGAAGAAGTACCTTATCAGACGAAAATATGTTTTGTGCACGTCGACAATGTATGTAACAACTTAAAGGAGACATCTCTGACTATACAAAGTATATATATTCTTGATCAGTATCGAAAGAGAAGTCGATTTAGCTATGTCCGTCTGTCCGTCTGTATGAACGCGTCGATCTCGGAAACTATAATAGATAGGACCAAAATCTCTTTGAAGTTCGATTCTGTGATTCATTACGCAGATCAAGTTTATATTGTTTTCCCTCTTTATGCCCTGTACACACACTGTGTATCAGGGTATATTAAGTTTGTTTGAGACGGTTTGTATGTAACGCATAGAAGGAGGGGAGGGGGACCCTATAAAGTATATATATTCTTGATCAGGATGACAAGACGAATTGATATAGCCCTGTCTGTCCGTCCGTCCGTCCGTCCTCACCAATGGTTCTCGAAAACTATAAGAGCTAGAGACTTGAAATTTGGTGGATAGACTCATGAGGTCAAACGCTAGATCAAGTTTGAAGGATTTTTTGCCACGCCCACTCCTTCCCGCCCATCGAGCACCACCCATTTTTTCAAAAGGCTGTAGCTCGAAAACCTGATGAGTTAGAAACATGAAAATGAGTATGTAGACTCAGTATGTATAGCTCTACAAAACTACATACCACATTTTTCCCCCTCCCCTTCGTTTCCCCTCAAAAAGTTGTTTTCTTAAAATTGCTGTATCTCCTAAACTATAATAGATACAATGCTGAAATTTTGTATGCAAACTCAGTAAACATACCTTTTTAAAACTGCATACCACAAACTTTCATTTTTAACGCTATGTGACAACGCAAAGACAAACAAGTTGAAATTTGGCATAAATTGCGCTTTGAACACTGCTTTATCCTATTTGTAACAAAAACCGTACTTAACACTGCGAAATCTATTAAAGCTAGAGACTTGAAATTTGGAAGATAGTCTCGTGTGGTCGAACACTAGATGAAGTTTGAAGGAATTTTTGCCACGCCCAATCCTTCCCGCCCATCGAGCACAACAAAAGGTCATTTTTTTTCTTAAAATTGCTGTATCTCCTAAAGTATCAAGAATACAATGCTGAAATTTTGTATGCAAACTCAGATAACATACCTTTTTAAAACTGCATACAACAAACTACCACTTTCCCCGCAAAGACCAACACACTAAAATTTTGCAGCAATGCTTTGTAACAAAACCCGTACTAAAGCGCCATCTAATGGCAACATTGCACTATGAGCCCTGCCTCACTATTAGCAAATACACAAACCATATCGTGGTACACTGCTTTTGCTGTCGGCGAATGTTTTACGTGTTATCAACATAGGTGTGTGTACAGGGTATTATATAGTTGAGAATACTCAACTATACCGCCCTTACTGGTTATGACTTAGTTTAGTGGTGAGGGACAAATAACTGAAGCTACCTCAGGTAAAATAGTACAAAAGTCGTATTTTCTTTGTTGTTTTTTGAGAGAGGAACTCCAAATTTAGAGTGTTTGTAGCTGACTTGAAGCCCAAGCAAGTAAAATAAAAAATAGACGTGGCCACGCCCACATATAGAACAAATTTCAAATGCTTATATCTCTTGAACCATATAAATTACATGAATGTAATTTGGTGAGTATAATATTGGGATACAATGTAACAAGATTCAATCATAATATGGGCGTAACCTTTAAACCTTTGGAACAAATTGGTCTACAAGAGTGAAAATTGATATGTATGATATTAAATGGCAATGAGATCGGTTTCGATTGAAAAGTGGGCGGAGCAACGACCTTATATATCCGTTACTAATTGAAGGTACAGGGTATGTCGAAGTCGAGTACTGTTGACTCCAATCCTTATCCTCGAAATCATTGAAGAAGAAATATGCCTTATCTAATAAGAGGCATTAAAATTTTTTTAATTGCATAAATGGGCGGCATTTTATTCAGAATTAAAAGTTTTTTACACGGACAAAAAATTCGTTTAATTTTTTTCCATTAAATACTAGAATTATAGAAAAGTACTTTGCGAAAAGAATCGGCAGTAGGACGGAATCGTGCTGACCACCGATTAGTTTTTTCCTAATAACTCTTGCATCCTTCGATCGACTTCTTCGACTAATAGCTCGATGGAAAGCTTATCTGTTCCTCTTTCAGATGGCATTAACATATTTTACGAAACGTCATAAGAAATAAAATTTTTTTGATCAAAACTCAAATATCCTCGAAATCATTGAAGAAGAAGTACCTTATCAGACGAAAATATGCCTTATCTAATAAGAGACAATTAAATTTTTTTTAATTGCATAAATGGGCGGCATTTTATTCAGAATTAATAGTTTTTTACATGGACAAAAAATTCGTTTAATTTTTTCCCATTAAATACTAGAATTATAGAAAAGTACTTTGCGAAAAGAATCGGCAGTAGGACGGAAACGTGTTGACCACCGATTAGTTTTTTGCTAATAACTAATAATGCTAAAGCTCGATGGAAAGCTTATCGGTTCCTCATCCAGATGGCATTAACATATTTTACGAAAAGTCATAAGAAATACAATTTTTTTGACCAAAACTAAAATATCCTCGAAATCATTGAAGAAGAAGTACCTTATCAGACGAAAATATGCCTTATCTAATAAGAGACATTTAAATTTTTTTAATTGCATAAATGGACGGCATTTCATTCAGAATTAATAGCTTTTCACATGGACAAAAAATTCGTTTAATTTTTTCCCATTAAATACTAGAATTATAGAAAAGTACTTTGCGAAAAGAATCGGCAGTAGGACGGAAACGTGTTGAACACCGATTAGTTTTTCGCTAATAACTCTTGCATCCTTCGACCGACTTCTTCGACCAAGAGCTCGATGGAAAGCTTATCTGTTTTTCTTTCAGATGGCATTAACATATTTTACGAAAAGTCATAAGAAATACAATTTTTTTTATCAAATCTAAAGTATCCTCGAAATCATTGAAGAAGAAGTACCTTATCAGACGAAAATATGCCTTACCTAATAGGAGACATTTAAATTTTTTTAATTGCATAAATGGGCGGCAGTTTATTGAGAATTAATAGTTTTTTACATGGACAAAAATTCGTTTAATTTTTTTCCATTAAATACTAGAATTATAGAAAAGTACTTTGCGAAAAGAATCGGCAGTAGGACGGAAACGTGTTGACCACCGATTAGTTTTTTGCTAATAACTCTTGCATCCTTCGACCGACTTTTTCGATAAAGAGCTCGATGGAAAGCTTATCTGTTCTTCTTTCAAATGGCATTAACTTATTTTACGAAAAGTCATAAGAAATGTACTTTAAGAAAAGAATCGGCAGTAGGACGGAATCGTGTTGACCACCGATTTGTTTTTTGCTAATAACTAAAAATGCTAAAGCTCGATGGAAAGCTTATCTGTTCCTCATTCAGACGGCATTAACATATTTTACGAAAAGTCATAAGAAATACAATTTTTTTGACCAAAACTAAAATATCCTCGAAATCATTGAATAAGAAGTACCTTATCAGACGAAAATATGCCTTATCTAATAAGAGACATTTAAATTTTTTTAATTGCATAAATGGGCGGCATTTTATTCAGAATTAATAGTTTTTTACATGGACAAAAAATTCGTTTAATTTTTTCCCATTAAATACTAGAATTATAGAAAAGTACTTTGCGAAAAGAATCGGCAGTAGGACGGAAACGTGTTGACCACCGATTAGTTTTTTGCTAATAACTAATAATGCTAAAGCTCGATGGAAAGCTTATCGGTTCCTCATCCAGATGGCATTAACATATTTTACGAAAAGTCATAAGAAATACAATTTTTTTGACCAAAACTAAAATATCCTCGAAATCATTGAATAAGAAGTACCTTATCAGACGAAAATATGCCTTATCTAATAAGAGACATTAAAATTTTTTTAATTGCATAAATGGGCGGCATTTTATTCAGAATTAAAAGTTTTTTACACGGACAAAAAATTCGTTTAATTTTTTTCCATTAAATACTAGAATTATAGAAAAGTACTTTGCGAAAAGAATCGGCAGTAGGACGGAATCGTGTTGACAACCGATTAGTTTTTTGCTAATAACTGTTGCATCTTTCGATCGACTTCTTTAACTAAGAGCTCGATGGAAAGCTTATCTGTTCCTCTTTCAGATGGCATTAACATATTTTACGAAAAGTCATAAGAAACAACATTTTTTTGATCAAAACTATAATATCCTCGAAATCATTGAAGAAGAAGTACCTTATCAGATGAAAATATGCCTTACCTAATAGGAGACATTTAAATTTTTTTAATTGCATAAATGGGCGGCAGTTTATTGAGAATTAATAGTTTTTTACATGGACAAAAATTCGTTTAATTTTTTTCCATTAAATACTAGAATTATAGAAAAGTACTTTGCGAAAAGAATCGGCAGTAGGACGGAAACGTGTTGACCACCGATTAGTTTTTTGCTAATAACTAATAATGCTAAAGCTCGATGGAAATCTTATCGGTTCCTCATTCAGATGGCATTAACATATTTTACGAAAAGTCATAAGAAATACAATTTTTTTGACCAAAACTAAAATATCCTCGAAATCATTGAAGAAGAAGTACCTTATCAGACGAAAATATGCCTTATCTAATAAGAGACATTTAAATTGTTATACCCTGTACACATACTGTGTATCAGGGTATATTGTGTTTGTTTGAGCGAAATGTATGTAACGCACAGAAGGAGGGGAAGGGGACTCTATAAAGTATATATATTCTTGATCAGGACGACAAGAGAAATTGATTAAGCCATGTCCGTCCGTCTGTCCGTCCGTCTGTCTGTCCGTCCGTCTGTCTGTCCGTCTGTCCGTCCGTCCGTATTCACCAATGGTTCTCAGAAACTATAATAGCTAGAGACTTGAAATTTGGAGGGTAGACTCGTGATGTTCGGCAGCAGATCAAGTTTATTTTTTTTTTTTGCCACGCCCACTCCTTCCCGCCCATCCAGCCCCACTTTCTTTTTTAAATCGCTATAACTCAAACATCCAAAGAGATAGAAACATGAAAGTCGGTATGTAGACTCAGTATGTATAGCCCTACAAAACTGCATACCAAAAAATCCCCCCCTCATTTTCATTTCCCCTCCCCCAGTTATTTTCTGTATTTTGCTATATCTCCAAAATTAACAAAGGTACGACCCTGAAAATTTGTATACAAGCTCAGTGATAATACATCTTAAAAACTGCATACAACAAATTTCGCCTCTCTTTGATTGTAACCCCTCAGAGACCTACAAATTGAAATTTTTAATATATTCCAATTTATTTTACTTAAAATTACTACATCTTTCAAACTATAACAGGTACAAACATGAAAGTCGGTACGTAGACTCAGTATGTATAGATCTACAAAACTGCATTCCCCAATTTTTAACCCTCCCCTTCATTTCCCCTCCCCCAGTTGTTTTCTTAGAAATGCTATACCTCCGAAACTATTAAAAGTATAAGCCTGATATTTCGTATACAAGCTCAGTAAGTATATATCTTTAAGACTGCATACAACAAAATCCCCCTCTTTTTGATGCTTACCCCTCAATCTTCCACAAACTCAAAACTTTTGTAAATTCCACATTTTTTGACCGTTTTTCTTGATATTTTGAACGATATTTGATCGAGGGTGCCAAATCAATACGTGTTTGTAGATTGAGGGTGTGGCACCGCCTACTATGTGTACAGGGTATTTTATAGTTGAGAATACTCAACTATACCGCCCTTACTGGTTTTAATTGCATAAATCGACGGCATTTTATTCAGAATTAATAGCTTTTTACATGGACAAAAAATTCGTTTAATTTTTTCCCATTAAATACTAGAATTATAGAAAAGTACTCTGCCAAAAGGATCGGCAGTAGGACGGAATCGTGTTGACCACCGATTAGTTTTTTGCTTATAACTCTTGCATCCTTCGACCGATTTCTTCGACTAAGAGCTCGATGGAAAGTTTATCTGTTCTTCTTTCAGATGGCATTAACATATTTTACGAAAAGTCTTAAGAAATAAAATTTTTTTGATCAAAAATAAAATATCGTCGAAATCATTGAAGAAAAAGTACCTTATCAGACGAAAATATGCCTTATCTAATAAGAGACACTTAGATTTATTTAATTGCTTAAATGGGCGGCATTTTATTCAGAATTATCAGTTTTTTACATGGACAAAAAATTCGTTTAATTTTTACCCATTAAATATCAGAATTATAGAAAAATACTTTGTGAAAAGAATCGGCAGTAGGACGGAATCGTATTGACCACCGATTAGTTTTTTGCTTATAACTCTTGCATCCTTCGACCGATTTCTTCGACTAAGAGCTCGATGGAAAGTTTATCTGTTCTTCTTTCAGATGGCATTAACATATTTTACGAAAAGTCTTAAGAAATAAAATTTTTTTGATCAAAACCAAAATATCCTCGAAATCATTGAAGAAGAAGTACCTTATCAGACGAAAATATGTTTTGTGCACGTCGACAATGTATGTAACAACTTAAAGGAGACATCTCTGACTATACAAAGTATATATATTCTTGATCAGTATCGAAAGAGAAGTCGATTTAGCTATGTCCGTCTGTCCGTCTGTATGAACGCGTCGATCTCGGAAACTATAATAGATAGGACCAAAATCTCTTTGAAGTTCGATTCTGTGATTCATTACGCAGATCAAGTTTATTTTGTTTTCCCCCTTTTTACTTAGTTTAGTGGTGAGGGACAAATAACTGAAGCTACCTCAGGTAAAATAGTACAAAAGTCGTATTTTCTTTGTTGTTTTTTGAGAGAGGAACTCCAAATTTAGAGTGTTTGTAGCTGACTTGAAGCCCAAGCAAGTAAAATAAAAAATAGACGTGGCCACGCCCACATATAGAACAAATTTCAAATGCTTATATCTCTTGAACCATATAAATTACATGAATGTAATTTGGTGAGTATAATATTGGAATATAATGTAACAAGATTCAATCATAATATGGGCGTAACCTTTAAACCTTTGGAACAAATTGGTCTACAAGAGTGAAAATTGATATGTATGAAATTAAATGGCAATGAGATCGGTTTCGATTGAAAAGTGGGCGGGGCAACGACCTTATATATCCGTTACTAATTGAAGGTACAGGGTATGTCGAAGTCGAGTACTGTTGACTCCAATCCTTATCCTCGAAATCATTGAAGAAGAAATATGCCTTATCTAATAAGAGACATTAAAATTTTTTTAATTGCATAAATGGGCGGCATTTTATTCAGAATTAAAAGTTTTTTACACGGACAAAAAATTCGTTTAATTTTTTTCCATTAAATACTAGAATTATAGAAAAGTACTTTGCGAAAAGAATCGGCAGTAGGACGGAATCGTGCTGACCACCGATTAGTTTTTTGCTAATAACTCTTGCATCCTTCGATCGACTTCTTCGACTAAGAGCTCGATGGAAAGCTTATCTGTTCCTCTTTCAGATGGCATTAACATATTTTACGAAACGTCAAAAGAAATGTACTTTACGAAAAGAATCGGCAGTAGGACGGAAACGTGTTGACATCCGATTAGTTTTTTGCTAATAACTAATAATGCTAAAGCTCGATGGAAAGCTTATCGGTTCCTCATTCAGATGGCATTAACATATTTTACGAAAAGTCATAAGAAATACAATTTTTTTGATCAAAACTAAAATATCCTCGAAATCATTGAAGAAGAAGTACCTTATCAGACGAAAATATGCCTTATCTAATAAGAGACATTTAAATTTTTTTAATTGCATAAATGGACGGCATTTTATTCAGAATTAATAGCTTTTTACATGGACAAAATATTCGTTTAATTTTTTCCCATTAAATACTTGAATTATAGAAAAGTACTTTGCGAAAAGAATCGGCAGTAGGACGGAAACGTGTTGACCACCGATTAGTTTTTTGCTAAAAACTAATAATGCTAAAGCTCGATGGAAAGCTTATCGGTTCCTCATTCAGATGGCATTAACATATTTTACGGAAAATCATAAGAAATACAATTTTTTTGACCAAAACTAAAATATCCTCGAAATCATTGAAGAAGAAGTACCTTATCAGACGAAAATATGCCTTATCTAATAAGAGACATTTAAATTTTTTTAATTGCATAAATCGACGGCATTTTATTCAGAATTAATAGCTTTTTACATGGACAAAAAATTCGTTTAATTTTTTCCCATTAAATACTAGAATTATAGAAAAGTACTCTGCCAAAAGGATCGGCAGTAGGACGGAATCGTGTTGACCACCGATTAGTTTTTTGCTAATAACTCTTGCATCTTTCGACCGACTTCTTCGGGCTCGATGTAAAGCATATCTGTTCCTCTTTCAGATGGCATTAACATATTTTACGAAAAGTCATAAGAAATGTAATTTTTTTGATCAAAAATAAAATATCCTCGAAATCATTGAAGAAAAAGTACCTTATCAGACGAAAATATGCCTTATCTAATAAGAGACACTTAAATTTATTTAATTGGTTAAATGGGCGGCATTTTTTTCAGAATTATCAGTTTTTACATGGACAAAAAATTCGTTTAATTTTTACCCATTAAATACCAGAATTATAGACAAATACTTTGCGAAAAGAATCGGCAGTAGGACGGAATCGTATTGACCACCGATTAGTTTTTTGCTTATAACTCTTGCATCCTTCGACCGATTTCTTCGACTAAGAGCTCGATGGAAAGTTTATCTGTTCTTCTTTCAGATGGCATTAACATATTTTACGAAAAGTCTTAAGAAATAAAATTTTTTTGATCAAAACCAAAATATCCTCGAAATCATTGAAGAAGAAGTACCTTATCAGACGAAAATATGTTTTGTGCACGTCGACAATGTATGTAACAACTTAAAGGAGACATCTCTGACTATACAAAGTATATATATTCTTGATCAGTATCGAAAGAGAAGTCGATTTAGCTATGTCCGTCTGTCCGTCTGTATGAACGCGTCGATCTCGGAAACTATAATAGATAGGACCAAAATCTCTTTGAAGTTCGATTCTGTGATTCATTACGCAGATCAAGTTTATTTTGTTTTCCCCCTTTTTGACTTAGTTTAGTGGTGAGGGACAAATAACTGAAGCTACCTCAGGTAAAATAGTACAAAAGTCGTATTTTCATTGTTGTTTTTTGAGAGAGGAACTCCAAATTTAGAGTGTTTAAAGCTGACTTGAAGCCCAAGCAAGTAAAATAAAAAATAGACGTGGCCACGCCCACATATAGAACAAATTTCAAATGCTTATATCTCTTGAACCATATAAATTACATGAATGTAATTTGGTGTGTATAATATTGGGATATAATGTAACAAGATTCAATCATAATATGGGCGTAACCTTTAAACCTTTGGAACAAATTGGTCTACAAGAGTGAAAATTGATATGTATGATATTAAATGGCAATGAGATCGGTTTCGATTGAAAAGTGGGCGGGGCAACGACCTTATATATCCGTTACTAATTGAAGGTACAGGGTATGTCGAAGTCGAGTACTGTTGACTCCAATCCTTATCCTCGAAATCATTGAAGAAGAAATATGCCTTATCTAATAAGAGACATTAAAATTTTTTTAATTGCATAAATGGGCGGCATTTTATTCAGAATTAAAAGTTTTTTACACGGACAAAAAATTCGTTTAATTTTTTTCCATTAAATACTAGAATTATAGAAAAGTACTTTGCGAAAAGAATCGGCAGTAGGACGGAATCGTGCTGACCACCGATTAGTTTTTTGCTAATAACTCTTGCATCCTTCGATCGACTTCTTCGACTAAGAGCTCGATGGAAAGCTTATCTGTTCCTCTTTCAGATGGCATTAACATATTTTACGAAACGTCATAAAAAATAAAATTTTTTTGATCAAAACTCAAATATCCTCGAAATCATTGAAGAAGAAGTACCTTATCAGACGAAAATATGCCTTATCTAATAAGAGACAATTAAATTTTTTTTAATTGCATAAATGGGCGGCAGTTTATTCAGAACTAATAGTTTTTTTCATGGACAAAAAATTGGTTTAATTTTTTCCCATTAAATACTAGAATTATAGAAAAGTTCTATGCGAAAAGAATCGGCAATAGGACGGAATCGTGTTGACCACCGATTAGTTTTTTGCTAATAACTCTTGCATCCTTCGATCGACTTCTTTGACTAAGAGCTCGATGGAAAGCTTATCTGTTCCTCATTCAGATGGCATTAACATATTTTACGAAAAGTCATAAGAAATACAATTTTTTTGACCAAAACTAAAATATCCTCGAAATCATTGAAAAAGAAGTACCTTATCAGATGAAAATATGCCTTATCTAATAAGAGACATTTAAATTTTTTTAATTGCATAAATGGGCGGCAGTTTATTGAGAATTAATAGTTTTTTACATGGACAAAAAATTCGTTTAATTTTTTCCCATTAAATACTAGAATTATAGAAAAGTACTTTGCGAAAAGAATTGGCAGTAGGACGGAAACGTGTTGACCACCGATAAGTTTTTTGCTAATAACTAATAATGCTAAAGCTCGATGGAAAGCTAATCGGTTCCTCATTCAGATGGCATTAACATATTTTACGAAAAGTCATAAGAAATATAATTTTCTTTGATCAAAACTAAAATACCCTCGAAATCATTGAAGAAGAAGTACCTTATCAGACGAAAATATGCCTTATCTAATAAGAGACATTAAAATTTTTTTAATTGCATAAATGGACGGCATTTTATTCAGAATTAATAGCTTTTTACATGGACAAAAAATTCGTTAAATTTTTTCCTATTAAATACTAGAATTATAGAAAAGTACTTTGCGAAAAGAATCGGCAGTAGGACGGAAACGTGTTGACCACCGATTAGTATTTTGCTAATAACTCTTGTATCCTTCGACCGACTTCTTCGACAAAGAGCTCGATGGAAAGCTTATCTGTTCTTTTTTCAGATGGCATTAACTTATTTTACGAAAAGTCATAAGAAATGTACTTTACGAAAACAATCGGCAGTAGGACGGAATCGTGTTGACCACCGATTTGTTTTTTGCTATTATTTAATAATGCTAAAGCTCGATGGAAAGCTTATCTGTTCCTCATTCAGATGGCATTAACATATTTTACGAAAAGTCATAAGAAATTCAATTTCTTTGACCAAAACTAAAATATCCTCGAAATCATTGAAGAAGAAGTTCCTTATCAGACGAAAATATGCCTTATCTAATAAGAGACATTTACATTTTTTTAATTGCATAAATGGGCGGCATTTTATTCAGAGTTGATAGTTTCTTACATGGACCAAAAATTCGTTTAATTTTTTCCCATTAAATACTAAAATTATAGAAAAGTACTTTGCGAAAAGAATCGGCAGTAGGACGGAAACGTGTCGACCACCGATTAGTTTTTTGCTAATAACTCTTGTATCCTTCGACCGACTTCTTCGACGAAGAGCTCGATGGAAAGCTTATCAGTTCTTCTTTCAGATGGCATTGACTTATTTTACGAAAAGTCATAAGAAATGTACTTTACGAAAAGAATCGGCAGTAGGACGGAATCGTTTTGACCACCGATTAGTTTTTTGCTAATAACTCTTGCATCCTTTGACTGACTTCTATGACAAAGAGCTCGATGGAAAGCTTATCTGTTCTCATTTCAGATGGCATTAACTTATTTTACGAAAAGTCATAAGAAAAGTACTTTGCGATAAGAATCGGCAGTAGGACGGAATCGTGTTGACCACCGATTAGTTTTTTGCTAATAACTAATAATGCTTTAGCTCGATGGAAAGCTTATCTGTTCCTCATTCAGATGGCATTAACATATTTTAAGAAAAGTCATAAGAAATACAATTTTTTTGACATAAACTAAAATATCCTCGAAATCTTTGAAGAAAAGTACCTTATAAGACGAAAATATGCCTTATCTAATAAGAGACAATTAAATTTTTTTTAATTGCATAAATGGGCGGCAGTTTATTCTGAATTAATAGTTTTTTTCATGGACAAAAAATTCGTTTAATTTTTTTCCATTAAATACTAGAATTATAGAAAAGTTCTTTGCGAAAAGAATCGGCAATAGGACGGAATCGTGTTGACCACCGATTAGTTTTTTGCTAATAACTGTTGCATCCTTCGATCGAATTCTTTAACTAAGAGCTCGATGGAAAGCATATCTGTTCCTCTTTCAGATGGCATTAACATATTTTACGAAAAGTCATAAGAATCAAAATTTTTTTGATCAAAACTATAATATCCTCGAAATCATTGAAGAAGAAGTACCTTATCAGATGAAAATATGCCTTATCTAATAAGAGACATTTAAATTTTTTTAATTGCATAAATGGGCGGCAGTTTATTGAGAATTAATAGTTTTTTACATGGACAAAAAATTCGTTTAATTTTTTCCCATTAAATACTAGAATTATAGAAAAGTACTTTGCGAAAAGAATCGGCAATAGGACGGAATCGTGTTGACCACCGATTAGTTTTTTGCTAATAACTCTTGCATCCTTCGATCGACTTCTTTGACTAAGAGCTCGATGGAAAGCTTATCTGTTCCTCATTCAGATGGCATTAACATATTTTACGAAAAGTCATAAGAAATACAATTTTTTTGACCAAAACTAAAATATCCTCGAAATCATTGAAGAAAAAGTACCTTATCAGACGAAAATATGCCTTATCTAATAAGAGACATTTAAATTTTTTTAATTGCATAAATGGACGGCATTTTATTCAGAATTAATAGTTTTTTACATGGACAAAAAATTCGTTTAATTTTTTCCCATTAAATACTAGAATTATAGAAAAGTACTTTGCGAAAAGAATCGGCAGTAGGACGGAAACGTGTTGAACACCGATTAGTTTTTCGCTAATAACTCTTGCATCCTTCGACCGACTTTTTCGATAAAGAGCTCGATGGAAAGCTTATCTGTTCTTCTTTCAAATGGCATTAACTTATTTTACGAAAAGTCATAAGAAATGTACTTTAAGAAAAGAATCGGCAGTAGGACGGAATCGTGTTGACCACCGATTTGTTTTTTGCTAATAACTAAAAATGCTAAAGCTCGATGGAAAGCTTATCTGTTCCTCATTCAGACGGCATTAACATATTTTACGAAAAGTCATAAGAAATACAATTTTTTTGACCAAAACTAAAATATCCTCGAAATCATTGAAGAAGAAGTACCTTATCAGACGAAAATATGCCTTATCTAATAAGAGACATTAAAATTTTTTTAATTGCATAAATGGGCGGCATTTTATTCAGAATTAAAAGTTTTTTACACGGACAAAAAATTCGTTTAATTTTTTTCCATTAAATACTAGAATTATAGAAAAGTACTTTGCGAAAAGAATCGGCAGTAGGACGGAATCGTGCTGACCACCGATTAGTTTTTTGCTAATAACTCTTGCATCCTTCGATCGACTTCTTCGACTAAGAGCTCGATGGAAAGCTTATCTATTCCTCTTTCAGATGGCATTAACATATTTTACGAAACGTCATAAGAAATAAAATTTTTTTGATCAAAACTCAAATATCCTCGAAATCATTGAAGAAGACGTACCTTATCAGACGAAAATATGCCTTATCTAATAAGAGACAATTAAATTTTTTTTAATTGCATAAATGGGCGGCAGTTTATTCAGAATTAATAGTTTTTTTCATGGACATAAAATTGGTTTAGTTTTTTCCCATTAAATACTAGAATTATAGAAAAGTTCTTTGCGAAAAGAATCGGCAATAGGACGGAATCGTGTTGACCACCGATTAGTTTTTTGCTAATAACTGTTGCATCTTTCGATCGACTTCTTTAACTAAGAGCTCGATGGAAAGCTTATCTGTTCCTCTTTCAGATGGCATTAACATATTTTACGAAAAGTCATAAGAAACAACATTTTTTTGATCAAAACTATAATATCCTCGAAATCATTGAAGAAGAAGTACCTTATCAGATGAAAATATGCCTTATCTAATAGGAGACATTTAAATTTTTTTAATTGCATAAATGGGCGGCAGTTTATTGAGAATTAATAGTTTTTTACATGGACAAAAATTCGTTTAATTTTTTTCCATTAAATACTAGAATTATAGAAAAGTACTTTGCGAAAAGAATCGGCAGTAGGACGGAAACGTGTTGACCACCGATTAGTTTTTTGCTAATAACTAATAATGCTAAAGCTCGATGGAAATCTTATCGGTTCCTCATTCAGATGGCATTAACATATTTTACGAAAAGTCATAAGAAATACAATTTTTTTGACCAAAACTAAAATATCCTCGAAATCATTGAAGAAGAAGTACCTTATCAGACGAAAATATGCCTTATCTAATAAGAGACATTTAAATTGTTATACCCTGTACACATACTGTGTATCAGGGTATATTGTGTTTGTTTGAGCGAAATGTATGTAACGCACAGAAGGAGGGGAAGGGGACTCTATAAAGTATATATATTCTTGATCAGGACGACAAGAGAAATTGATTGAGCCATGTCCGTCCGTCTGTCCGTCCGTCTGTCTGTCCGTCCGTCTGTCTGTCCGTCTGTCCGTCCGTCCGTATTCACCAATGGTTCTCAGAAACTATAATAGCTAGAGACTTGAAATTTGGAGGGTAGACTCGTGATGTTCGGCAGCAGATCAAGTTTATTTTTTTTTTTTGCCACGCCCACTCCTTCCCGCCCATCCAGCCCCACTTCCTTTTTTAAATCGCTATAACTCAAACATCCAAAGAGATAGAAACATGAAAGTCGGTATGTAGACTCAGTATGTATAGCCCTACAAAACTGCATACCAAAAAATCCCCCCCTCATTTTCATTTCCCCTCCCCCAGTTATTTTCTGTATTTTGCTATATCTCCAAAATTAACAAAGGTACGACCCTGAAAATTTGTATACAAGCTCAGTGATAATACATCTTAAAAACTGCATACAACAAATTTCGCCTCTCTTTGATTGTAACCCCTCAGAGACCTACAAATTGAAATTTTTAATATATTCCACTTTATTTTACTTAAAATTACTACATCTTTCAAACTATAACAGGTACAAACATGAAAGTCGGTACGTAGACTCAGTATGTATAGATCTACAAAACTGCATTCCCCAATTTTTAACCCTCCCCTTCATTTCCCCTCCCCAAGTTGTTTTCTTAGAAATGCTATATCTCCGAAACTATTAAAAGTATAAGCCTGATATTTCGTATACAAGCTCAGTAAGTATATATCTTTAAGACTGCATACAACAAAATCCCCCTCTTTTTGATGCTTACCCCTCAATCTTCCACAAACTCAAAACTTTTGTAAATTCCACATTTTTTGACCGTTTTTCTTGATATTTTGAACGATATTTGATCGAGGGTGCCAAATCAATACGTGTTTGTAGATTGAGGGTGTGGCACCGCCTACTATGTGTACAGGGTATTTTATAGTTGAGAATACTCAACTATACCGCCCTTACTGGTTTTAATTGCATAAATCGACGGCATTTTATTCAGAATTAATAGCTTTTTACATGGACAAAAAATTCGTTTAATTTTTTCCCATTAAATACTAGAATTATAGAAAAGTACTCTGCCAAAAGGATCGGCAGTAGGACGGAATCGTGTTGACCACCGATTAGTTTTTTGCTTATAACTCTTGCATCCTTCGACCGATTTCTTCGACTAAGAGCTCGATGGAAAGTTTATCTGTTCTTCTTTCAGATGGCATTAACATATTTTACGAAAAGTCTTAAGAAATAAAATTTTTTTGATCAAAAATAAAATATCGTCGAAATCATTGAAGAAAAAGTACCTTATCAGACGAAAATATGCCTTATCTAATAAGAGACACTTAGATTTATTTAATTGCTTAAATGGGCGGCATTTTATTCAGAATTATCAGTTTTTTACATGGACAAAAAATTCGTTTAATTTTTACCCATTAAATATCAGAATTATAGAAAAATACTTTGTGAAAAGAATCGGCAGTAGGACGGAATCGTATTGACCACCGATTAGTTTTTTGCTTATAACTCTTGCATCCTTCGACCGATTTCTTCGACTAAGAGCTCGATGGAAAGTTTATCTGTTCTTCTTTCAGATGGCATTAACATATTTTACGAAAAGTCTTAAGAAATAAAATTTTTTTGATCAAAACCAAAATATCCTCGAAATCATTGAAGAAGAAGTACCTTATCAGACGAAAATATGTTTTGTGCACGTCGACAATGTATGTAACAACTTAAAGGAGACATCTCTGACTATACAAAGTATATATATTCTTGATCAGTATCGAAAGAGAAGTCGATTTAGCTATGTCCGTCTGTCCGTCTGTATGAACGCGTCGATCTCGGAAACTATAATAGATAGGACCAAAATCTCTTTGAAGTTCGATTCTGTGATTCATTACGCAGATCAAGTTTATTTTGTTTTCCCCCTTTTTGACTTAGTTTAGTGGTGAGGGACAAATAACTGAAGCTACCTCAGGTAAAATAGTACAAAAGTCGTATTTTCTTTGTTGTTTTTTGAGAGAGGAACTCCAAATTTAGAGTGTTTAAAGCTGACTTGAAGCCCAAGCAAGTAAAATAAAAAATAGACGTGGCCACGCCCACATATAGAACAAATTTCAAATGCTTATATCTCTTGAACCATATAAATTACATGAATGTAATTTGGTGAGTATAATATTGGAATATAATGTAACAAGATTCAATCATAATATGGGCGTAACCTTTAAACCTTTGGAACAAATTGGTCTACAAGAGTGAAAATTGATATGTATGAAATTAAATGGCAATGAGATCGGTTTCGATTGAAAAGTGGGCGGGGCAACGACCTTATATATCCGTTACTAATTGAAGGTACAGGGTATGTCGAAGTCGAGTACTGTTGACTCCAATCCTTATCCTCGAAATCATTGAAGAAGAAATATGCCTTATCTAATAAGAGACATTAAAATTTTTTTAATTGCATAAATGGGCGGCATTTTATTCAGAATTAAAAGTTTTTTACACGGACAAAAAATTCGTTTAATTTTTTTCCATTAAATACTAGAATTATAGAAAAGTACTTTGCGAAAAGAATCGGCAGTAGGACGGAATCGTGCTGACCACCGATTAGTTTTTTGCTAATAACTCTTGCATCCTTCGATCGACTTCTTCGACTAAGAGCTCGATGGAAAGCTTATCTGTTCCTCTTTCAGATGGCATTAACATATTTTACGAAACGTCAAAAGAAATGTACTTTACGAAAAGAATCGGCAGTAGGACGGAAACGTGTTGACCACCGATTAGTTTTTTGCTAATAACTAATAATGCTAAAGCTCGATGGAAAGCTTATCGGTTCCTCATTCAGATGGCATTAACATATTTTACGAAAAGTCATAAGAAATACAATTTTTTTGATCAAAACTAAAATATCCTCGAAATCATTGAAGAAGAAGTACCTTATCAGACGAAAATATGCCTTATCTAATAAGAGACATTTAAATTTTTTTAATTGCATAAATGGACGGCATTTTATTCAGAATTAATAGCTTTTTACATGGACAAAATATTCGTTTAATTTTTTCCCATTAAATACTTGAATTATAGAAAAGTACTTTGCGAAAAGAATCGGCAGTAGGACGGAAACGTGTTGACCACCGATTAGTTTTTTGCTAAAAACTAATAATGCTAAAGCTCGATGGAAAGCTTATCGGTTCCTCATTCAGATGGCATTAACATATTTTACGGAAAATCATAAGAAATACAATTTTTTTGACCAAAACTAAAATATCCTCGAAATCATTGAAGAAGAAGTACCTTATCAGACGAAAATATGCCTTATCTAATAAGAGACATTTAAATTTTTTTAATTGCATAAATCGACGGCATTTTATTCAGAATTAATAGCTTTTTACATGGACAAAAAATTCGTTTAATTTTTACCCATTAAATACCAGAATTATAGACAAATACTTTGCGAAAAGAATTGGCAGTAGGACGGAATCGTATTGACCACCGATTAGTTTTTTGCTTATAACTCTTGCATCCTTCGACCGATTTCTTCGACTAAGAGCTCGATGGAAAGTTTATCTGTTCTTCTTTCAGATGGCATTAACATATTTTACGAAAAGTCTTAAGAAATAAAATTTTTTTGATCAAAACCAAAATATCCTCGAAATCATTGAAGAAGAAGTACCTTATCAGACGAAAATATGTTTTGTGCACGTCGACAATGTATGTAACAACTTAAAGGAGACATCTCTGACTATACAAAGTATATATATTCTTGATCAGTATCGAAAGAGAAGTCGATTTAGCTATGTCCGTCTGTCCGTCTGTATGAACGCGTCGATCTCGGAAACTATAATAGATAGGACCAAAATCTCTTTGAAGTTCGATTCTGTGATTCATTACGCAGATCAAGTTTATTTTGTTTTCCCCCTTTTTGACTTAGTTTAGTGGTGAGGGACAAATAACTGAAGCTACCTCAGGTAAAATAGTACAAAAGTCGTATTTTCATTGTTGTTTTTTGAGAGAGGAACTCCAAATTTAGAGTGTTTAAAGCTGACTTGAAGCCCAAGCAAGTAAAATAAAAAATAGACGTGGCCACGCCCACATATAGAACAAATTTCAAATGCTTATATCTCTTGAACCATATAAATTACATGAATGTAATTTGGTGTGTATAATATTGGGATATAATGTAACAAGATTCAATCATAATATGGGCGTAACCTTTAAACCTTTGGAACAAATTGGTCTACAAGAGTGAAAATTGATATGTATGATATTAAATGGCAATGAGATCGGTTTCGATTGAAAAGTGGGCGGGGCAACGACCTTATATATCCGTTACTAATTGAAGGTACAGGGTATGTCGAAGTCGAGTACTGTTGACTCCAATCCTTATCCTCGAAATCATTGAAGAAGAAATATGCCTTATCTAATAAGAGACATTAAAATTTTTTTAATTGCATAAATGGGCGGCATTTTATTCAGAATTAAAAGTTTTTTACACGGACAAAAAATTCGTTTAATTTTTTTCCATTAAATACTAGAATTATAGAAAAGTACTTTGCGAAAAGAATCGGCAGTAGGACGGAATCGTGCTGACCACCGATTAGTTTTTTGCTAATAACTCTTGCATCCTTCGATCGACTTCTTCGACTAAGAGCTCGATGGAAAGCTTATCTGTTCCTCTTTCAGATGGCATTAACATATTTTACGAAACGTCATAAAAAATAAAATTTTTTTGATCAAAACTCAAATATCCTCGAAATCATTGAAGAAGAAGTACCTTATCAGACGAAAATATGCCTTATCTAATAAGAGACAATTAAATTTTTTTTAATTGCATAAATGGGCGGCAGTTTATTCAGAACTAATAGTTTTTTTCATGGACAAAAAATTGGTTTAATTTTTTCCCATTAAATACTAGAATTATAGAAAAGTTCTATGCGAAAAGAATCGGCAATAGGACGGAATCGTGTTGACCACCGATTAGTTTTTTGCTAATAACTCTTGCATCCTTCGATCGACTTCTTTGACTAAGAGCTCGATGGAAAGCTTATCTGTTCCTCATTCAGATGGCATTAACATATTTTACGAAAAGTCATAAGAAATACAATTTTTTTGACCAAAACTAAAATATCCTCGAAATCATTGAAAAAGAAGTACCTTATCAGATGAAAATATGCCTTATCTAATAAGAGACATTTAAATTTTTTTAATTGCATAAATGGGCGGCAGTTTATTGAGAATTAATAGTTTTTTACATGGACAAAAAATTCGTTTAATTTTTTCCCATTAAATACTAGAATTATAGAAAAGTACTTTGCGAAAAGAATTGGCAGTAGGACGGAAACGTGTTGACCACCGATAAGTTTTTTGCTAATAACTAATAATGCTAAAGCTCGATGGAAAGCTAATCGGTTCCTCATTCAGATGGCATTAACATATTTTACGAAAAGTCATAAGAAATATAATTTTCTTTGATCAAAACTAAAATACCCTCGAAATCATTGAAGAAGAAGTACCTTATCAGACGAAAATATGCCTTATCTAATAAGAGACATTAAAATTTTTTTAATTGCATAAATGGACGGCATTTTATTCAGAATTAATAGCTTTTTACATGGACAAAAAATTCGTTAAATTTTTTCCTATTAAATACTAGAATTATAGAAAAGTACTTTGCGAAAAGAATCGGCAGTAGGACGGAAACGTGTTGACCACCGATTAGTATTTTGCTAATAACTCTTGTATCCTTCGACCGACTTCTTCGACAAAGAGCTCGATGGAAAGCTTATCTGTTCTTTTTTCAGATGGCATTAACTTATTTTACGAAAAGTCATAAGAAATGTACTTTACGAAAACAATCGGCAGTAGGACGGAATCGTGTTGACCACCGATTTGTTTTTTGCTATTATTTAATAATGCTAAAGCTCGATGGAAAGCTTATCTGTTCCTCATTCAGATGGCATTAACATATTTTACGAAAAGTCATAAGAAATTCAATTTCTTTGACCAAAACTAAAATATCCTCGAAATCATTGAAGAAGAAGTTCCTTATCAGACGAAAATATGCCTTATCTAATAAGAGACATTTACATTTTTTTAATTGCATAAATGGGCGGCATTTTATTCAGAGTTGATAGTTTCTTACATGGACCAAAAATTCGTTTAATTTTTTCCCATTAAATACTAAAATTATAGAAAAGTACTTTGCGAAAAGAATCGGCAGTAGGACGGAAACGTGTCGACCACCGATTAGTTTTTTGCTAATAACTCTTGTATCCTTCGACCGACTTCTTCGACGAAGAGCTCGATGGAAAGCTTATCAGTTCTTCTTTCAGATGGCATTGACTTATTTTACGAAAAGTCATAAGAAATGTACTTTACGAAAAGAATCGGCAGTAGGACGGAATCGTTTTGACCACCGATTAGTTTTTTGCTAATAACTCTTGCATCCTTTGACTGACTTCTATGACAAAGAGCTCGATGGAAAGCTTATCTGTTCTCATTTCAGATGGCATTAACTTATTTTACGAAAAGTCATAAGAGAAGTACTTTGCGATAAGAATCGGCAGTAGGACGGAATCGTGTTGACCACCGATTAGTTTTTTGCTAATAACTAATAATGCTTTAGCTCGATGGAAAGCTTATCTGTTCCTCATTCAGATGGCATTAACATATTTTACGAAAAGTCATAAGAAATACAATTTTTTTGACATAAACTAAAATATCCTCGAAATCTTTGAAGAAAAGTACCTTATAAGACGAAAATATGCCTTATCTAATAAGAGACAATTAAATTTTTTTTAATTGCATAAATGGGCGGCAGTTTATTCTGAATTAATAGTTTTTTTCATGGACAAAAAATTCGTTTAATTTTTTTCCATTAAATACTAGAATTATAGAAAAGTTCTTTGCGAAAAGAATCGGCAATAGGACGGAATCGTGTTGACCACCGATTAGTTTTTTGCTAATAACTGTTGCATCCTTCGATCGACTTCTTTAACTAAGAGCTCGATGGAAAGCATATCTGTTCCTCTTTCAGATGGCATTAACATATTTTACGAAAAGTCATAAGAAACAAAATTTTTTTGATCAAAACTATAATATCCTCGAAATCATTGAAGAAGAAGTACCTTATCAGATGAAAATATGCCTTATCTAATAAGAGACATTTAAATTTTTTTAATTGCATAAATGGGCGGCAGTTTATTGAGAATTAATAGTTTTTTACATGGACAAAAAATTGGTTTAATTTTTTCCCATTAAATACTAGAATTATAGAAAAGTTCTATGCGAAAAGAATCGGCAATAGGACGGAATCGTGTTGACCACCGATTAGTTTTTTGCTAATAACTCTTGCATCCTTCGATCGACTTCTTTGACTAAGAGCTCGATGGAAAGCTTATCTGTTCCTCATTCAGATGGCATTAACATATTTTACGAAAAGTCATAAGAAATACAATTTTTTTGACCAAAACTAAAATATCCTCGAAATCATTGAAAAAGAAGTACCTTATCAGATGAAAATATGCCTTATCTAATAAGAGACATTTAAATTTTTTTAATTGCATAAATGGGCGGCAGTTTATTGAGAATTAATAGTTTTTTACATGGACAAAAAATTCGTTTAATTTTTTCCCATTAAATACTAGAATTATAGAAAAGTACTTTGCGAAAAGAATTGGCAGTAGGACGGAAACGTGTTGACCACCGATAAGTTTTTTGCTAATAACTAATAATGCTAAAGCTCGATGGAAAGCTAATCGGTTCCTCATTCAGATGGCATTAACATATTTTACGAAAAGTCATAAGAAATATAATTTTCTTTGATCAAAACTAAAATACCCTCGAAATCATTGAAGAAGAAGTACCTTATCAGACGAAAATATGCCTTATCTAATAAGAGACATTAAAATTTTTTTAATTGCATAAATGGACGGCATTTTATTCAGAATTAATAGCTTTTTACATGGACAAAAAATTCGTTTAATTTTTTCCTATTAAATACTAGAATTATAGAAAAGTACTTTGCGAAAAGAATCGGCAGTAGGACGGAAACGTGTTGACCACCGATTAGTATTTTGCTAATAACTCTTGTATCCTTCGACCGACTTCTTCGACAAAGAGCTCGATGGAAAGCTTATCTGTTCTTTTTTCAGATGGCATTAACTTATTTTACGAAAAGTCATAAGAAATGTACTTTACGAAAACAATCGGCAGTAGGACGGAATCGTGTTGACCACCGATTTGTTTTTTGCTATTATTTAATAATGCTAAAGCTCGATGGAAAGCTTATCTGTTCCTCATTCAGATGGCATTAACATATTTTACGAAAAGTCATAAGAAATACAATTTTTTTGACATAAACTAAAATATCCTCGAAATCTTTGAAGAAAAGTACCTTATAAGACGAAAATATGCCTTATCTAATAAGAGACAATTAAATTTTTTTTAATTGCATAAATGGGCGGCAGTTTATTCTGAATTAATAGTTTTTTTCATGGACAAAAAATTCGTTTAATTTTTTTCCATTAAATACTAGAATTATAGAAAAGTTCTTTGCGAAAAGAATCGGCAATAGGACGGAATCGTGTTGACCACCGATTAGTTTTTTGCTAATAACTGTTGCATCCTTCGATCGACTTCTTTAACTAAGAGCTCGATGGAAAGCATATCTGTTCCTCTTTCAGATGGCATTAACATATTTTACGAAAAGTCATAAGAAACAAAATTTTTTTGATCAAAACTATAATATCCTCGAAATCATTGAAGAAGAAGTACCTTATCAGATGAAAATATGCCTTATCTAATAAGAGACATTTAAATTTTTTTAATTGCATAAATGGGCGGCAGTTTATTGAGAATTAATAGTTTTTTACATGGACAAAAAATTCGTTTAATTTTTTCCCATTAAATACTAGAATTATAGAAAAGTACTTTGCGAAAAGAATCGGCAATAGGACGGAATCGTGTTGACCACCGATTAGTTTTTTGCTAATAACTCTTGTATCCTTCGACCGACTTCTTCGACGAAGAGCTCGATGGAAAGCTTATCAGTTCTTCTTTCAGATGGCATTGACTTATTTTACGAAAAGTCATAAGAAATGTACTTTACGAAAAGAATCGGCAGTAGGACGGAATCGTTTTGACCACCGATTAGTTTTTTGCTAATAACTCTTGCATCCTTTGACTGACTTCTATGACAAAGAGCTCGATGGAAAGCTTATCAGTTCTTCTTTCAGATGGCATTGACTTATTTTACGAAAAGTCATAAGAAATGTACTTTACGAAAAGAATCGGCAGTAGGACAGAATCGTGTTGACCACCGATTTGTTTTTTGCTAATAACTAATAATGCTAAAGCTCGGTGGAAAGCTTATCTGTTCCTCATTCAGATGGCATTAACATATTTTACGAAAAGTCATAAGAAATACAATTTTTTTGACCAAAACTAAAATATCCTCGAAAACATTGAAGAAGAAGTACTTTATAAGACGAAAATATGCCTTATCTAATAAGATATATTTAAATTTTTTTAATTGCGTGAATGGGCGGCATTTTATTCAGAATTAATAGTTTTTAATATGGACAAAAAATCGCTGTTGCATCCTTCGACCGTCTTCTTCGACTAAGAGCTCGATGGAAAGCTTATCTGTTCCTCATTCAGATGGCATTAACATATTTTACGAAAAGTCATAAGAAATACAATTTTTTTGACCAAAACTAAAATATCCTCGAAATCATTGAAGAAAAAGTACCTTATCAGACGAAAATATGCCTTATCTAATAAGAGACATTTAAATTTTTTTAATTGCATAAATGGACGGCATTTTATTCAGAATTAATAGTTTTTTACATGGACAAAAAATTCGTTTAATTTTTTCCCATTAAATACTAGAATTATAGAAAAGTACTTTGCGAAAAGAATCGGCAGTAGGACGGAAACGTGTTGACCACCGATAAGTTTTTTGCTAATAACTCTTGCATATTTCGACCGACTTCTTCGGGCTCGATGTAAAGCATATCTGATCCTCTTTCAGATGGCATTAACATATTTTACGAAAAGTCATAAGAAATATAATTTTTTTGATCAAAAATTAAATATCCTCGAAATCATTGAAGAAAAAGTACCTTATCAGACGAAAATATGCCTTATCTAATAAGAGACACTTAAATTTTTTTAATTGCATAAATGGACGGCATTTTATTGAGAATTAATAGTTTTTTACATGGACAAAAAATTCGTTTAATTTTTTCCCATTAAATACTAGAATTATAGAAAAGTACTTTGCGAAAAGAATCGGCAATAGGACGGAATCGTGTTGACCACCGATTAGTTTTTTGCTAATAACTCTTGCATCTTTCGACCGACTTCTTCGGGCTCGATGTAAAGCATATCTGTTCCTCTTTCAGATGGCATTAACATATTTTACGAAAAGTCATAAGAAATACAATTTTTTTGACCAAAACTAAAATATCCTCGAAATCATTGAAGAAGAAGTACCTTATCAGACGAAAATATGCCTTATCTAATAAGAGACATTTAAATTTTTTTAATTGCATAAATGGACGGCATTTTATTCAGAATTAATAGTTTTTTACATGGACAAAAAATTCGTTTAATTTTTTCCCATTAAATACTAGAATTATAGAAAAGTACTTTGCGAAAAGAATCTGCAGTAGGACGGAAACGTGTCGACCACTGATTAGTTTTTTGCTAATAACTTTTGTATCCTTCGACCGACTTTTTCGACAAAGAGCTCGATGGAAAGCTTATCTGTTCTTCTTTCAAATGGCATTAACTTATTTTACGAAAAGTCAAAAGAAATGTACTTTACGAAAAGACTCGACAGTAGGACGGAATCGTGTTGACCACCGATTTGTTTTTTGCTTATAACTAATAATGCTAAAGCTCGATGGAAAGCTTATCTGTTCCTCATTCAGATGGCACTAACATATTTTACGAACAGTCATAAGAAATACAATTTTTTTGACCAAAACTAAAATATCCTCGAAATCATTGAAGAAGAAGTACCTTATCAGACGAAAATATGCCTTATCTAATAAGAGACATTTAAATTTTTTTAATTGCATAAATGGACGGCATTTTATTCAGAATTAATAGCTTTTTACATGGACAAAAAATTCGTATAATTTTTTCCCATTAAATACTAGAATTATAGAAAAGTACCTTGCGTAAAGAATCGGCAGTAGGACGGAAACGTCTTGACCACCGATTAGTTTTTTGCTAATAACTAATAATGCTAAAGCTCGATGGAAAGCTTATCGGTTCCTCATTCAGATGGCATTAACATATTTTACGAAAAGACATAAAAATACAATTTTTTGACCAAAACTAAAATATCCTCGAAATCATTGAAGAAGAAGTACCTTATCAGACGAAAATATGCCTTATCTAATAAGAGACACTTAAATTTATTTAATTGCTTAAATGGGCGGCATTTTATTCAGAATTATCAGTTTTTTACATGGATAAAAAATTCGTTTAATTTTTACCCATTAAATATCAGAATTATAGAAAAATACTTTGTGAAAAGAATCGGCAGTAGGACGGAATCGTATTGACCACCGATTAGTTTTTTGCTCATAACTCTTGCATCCTTCGATCGACTTCTTTGACAAAGAGCTCGATGGAAAGCTTATCTGTTCTTCTTTCAGATGGCATTAACTTATTTTACGAATAGTCATAAGAAATGTACTTTACGAAAAGAGTCGGCAGTAGGACGGAATCGTGTTGACCACCGATTTGTTTTTTGCTAATAACTAATAATGCTAAAGCTCGATGGAAAGCTTATCTGTTCCTTATTCAGATTGCATTAACATATTTTACGAAAAGTCATAAGAAATACAAATTCTTTGACCAAAACTATAATATCCTCGAAATCATTGAAGAAGAAGTACCTTATAAGAAGAAAATATGCCTTTTCTAAAAAGATATATTTAAATTTTTTTAATTGCATAAATGGACGGCATTTTATTCAGAATTAATAGCTTTTTACATGGACAAAAAATTCGTTTAATTTTTTCCCATTAACTACTAGAATTATAGAAAAGTACTTTGCGAAAAGAATCGGCAGTAGGACGGAATCGTGTTGACCACCTATTAGTTTTTTGCTAATAACTCTTGCATATTTCGACCGACTTCTTCGGGCTCGATGTAAAGCATATCTGATCCTCTTTCAGATGGCATTAACATATTTTACGAAAAGTCATAAGAAATATAATTTTTTTGATCAAAAATTAAATATCCTCGAAATCATTGAAGAAAAAGTACCTTATCAGACGAAAATATGCCTTATCTAATAAGAGACACTTAAATTTTTTTTATTGCATAAATGGACGGCATTTTATTGAGAATTAATAGTTTTTTACATGGACAAAAAATTCGTTTAATTTTTTCCCATTAAATACTAGAATTATAGAAAAGTACTTTGCGAAAAGAATCGGCAATAGGACGGAATCGTGTTGACCACCGATTAGTTTTTTGCTAATAACTCTTGCATCTTTCGACCGACTTCTTCGGGCTCGATGTAAAGCATATCTGTTCCTCTTTCAGATGGCATTAACATATTTTACGAAAAGTCATAAGAAATACAATTTTTTTGACCAAAACTAAAATATCCTCGAAATCATTGAAGAAGAAGTTCCTTATCAGACGAAAATATGCCTTATCTAATAAGAGACATTTACATTTTTTTAATTGCATAAATGGGCGGCATTTTATTCAGAGTTGATAGTTTCTTACATGGACCAAAAATTCGTTTAATTTTTTCCCATTAAATACTAGAATTATAGAAAAGTACTTTGCGAAAAGAATCGGCAGTAGGACGGAAACGTGTCGACCACCGATTAGTTTTTTGCTAATAACTCTTGTATCCTTCGACCGACTTCTTCGACGAAGACTTCGGTGGAAAGCTTATCAGTTCTTCTTTCAGATGGCATTGACTTATTTTACGAAAAGTCATAAGAAATGTACTTTACGAAAAGAATCGGCAGTAGGACGGAATCGTGTTGACCACCGATTTGTTTTTTGCTAATAACTAATAATGCTAAAGCTCGGTGGAAAGCTTATCTGTTCCTCATTCAGATGGCATTAACATATTTTACGAAAAGTCATAAGAAATACAATTTTTTTGACCAAAACTAAAATATCCTCGAAAACATTGAAGAAGAAGTACCTTATAAGACGAAAATATGCCTTATCTAATAAGATATATTGAAATTTTTTTAATTTCATGAATGGGCGGCATTTTATTCAGAATTAATAGTTTTTAATATGGACAAAAAATCGCTGTTGCATCCTTCGACCGTCTTCTTCGACTAAGAGCTCGATGGAAAGCTTATCTGTTCCTCTTTCAGATGGCATGAACATATTTTACGAAAAGAAATAAGTAATAAAATTTTTTTGACCAAAAATTAAATATCCTCGAAATCATTGAAGAAAAAGTACCTTATCAGACGAAAATATTCCTTATCTAATAAGAGACACTTAAATTTTTTTTATTGCATAAATGGACGGCATTTTATTGAGAATTAATAGCTTTTTACATGGACAAAAAATTCGTTTTATTTTTTCTCATTAAATACTAGAATTACAGAAAAGTACTTTGCGAAAAGAATCGGCAGTAGGACGGAAACGTGTTGACCACCGATTAGTTTTTATACTTTTCACTTATGTGAAATAGTATATTAACTTTGTCACGGAGTTTGTAACAGATCGAAATATTAATTTCCGACTATATAAAGTATATATATTCTTGATCAGGACGACAAGACGAGTTGATTTAGCCATGTCCGTCTGTCCGACTGTCTGTCTGTCGGTCTGTATGTCTGTCTGTCTGTCTGTATGTATGCAAACTAGTCCCTCAGTTTTGAAGCTATCGAGCTGAAACTTTGCACAGAGTCTTAGAATTTATTACGATGAATCATTCGTCGGAACCAGCATGATCGGATTATTGGAACAGGTAGCTCCCATACGAAAAGAAGAAGAAAAGTGACCAAAACTTGAATCGTTGTATGGAAAACTTTTTTGTTTTGCCTGAAAGTTTCATTGAGATTGGACATCTGGAACTGGTAGCTCCCATACAAAATGAAGAAGAGGAAGAGAAGGAATATTCTCGTCGTTGTATGGAAAACTTTTTTGTTTCTTAACCAATTGACTTGAAATTTTAAAGTCATGTTCTTAGGGAGGAATGAAAACTATTTGGACCAAAAGTGGGCGTAGCCACGCGTAGCCACGCCCACTTATAGCGAAAATTTACCCGTTGTATGGAAAACTTTTTTGTTTTTTAACCAATTGACTTGAAACTTTACAGTTATGTTCTTAGAGAGGAATGAAAACTATTTTGACCAAAAGTGGGCGTAGCCAGGCGTAGCCACGCCCACTTATAGCGAAAATTGACCCGTTGCATGGAAAACTTTTTTGTTTTTTAACCAATTGACTTGAAACTTTGCAGTTATGCTCTTAGGGAGGAATGAAAACTATTTTGATCAAAAGTGGCCACGCCCTTTTATAGCGAAAATTTACCCGATGTACGGGAAACTTTTTTTGTTTTTTAACCAATTGACTTGAAACTTTACAGTTATGTTCTTAGGAAGGAATGAAAACTATTTTGACCAAAAGTGGGCGTAGCCACGCCCACTTACAGCGAAAATTTACCCGTTGTATGGAAAACTTTTTTGTTTTTTAACCAATTGACTTGAAACTTTGCAGTTGTGCTCTTAGGGAGGAATGAAAACTATTTTGATCAAAAGTGGGCATGGCCACGCCCTTTTATAGCGAAAATTGGAAAACTTTTTTGTTTTTTAACCAATTGACTTGAAACTTTGCAGTTGTGCTCTTAGGGAGGAATAAAAACTATTTTGATCAAAAGTGGGCATGGCCACGCCCACTTATAGCTTAACTTGACGCTTTGTATGGAAAACTTTTTTGTTTTTTAACCAATTGACTTAAAACTTTACAGTTATGTTCTTAGGGAGGAATGAAAACTATTTTGATCAAAAGTGGGCATGGCCACGCCCACTTATAGCTTAACTTGACGCTTTGTATGGAAAACTTTTTTGGTTTTTAACCAATTGACTTAAAACTTTACAGTTATGTTCTTAGGGAGGAATGAAAACTATTTTGACCAAAAGTGGGCGTAGCCACGCCTACTTATAGCGAAAATTGACCTGTTATATGGAAAACTTTTTTGTTTTTTAACCAATTGACTTGCAACTTTGCAGTTGTGCTCTTAGGGAGGAATGAAAACTATTTTGATCAAAAGTGGGCGTGGCCACGCCCTTTTATAGCGAAAATTGACCCTTTGTATGGAAAACTTTTTTGTTTTTTAACCAATTGACTTGAAACCTTACAGTTATGTTCTTTGGGAGGAATAAAAACTATTTTGACCAAATGTGGGCATGGCTACGCCCACTTATCGCAAAACTTGAACCGTTGTATGGAAAAATTTTTTGTTTTTTAACGAATTGACTTGAAACATTGCAGTTATGCTCTTAGGGAGGAATGAAAACTATTTTGACCAAAAGTGGGCGTAGCCACGCCCACTTATAACGAAAATTGACCCGTTGTATAGAAAACTTTTTTTTTTTAACCAATTGACTTGAAACTTTTCAGTTATGCTCTTAGGGAGGAATGAAAACTATTTTGATCAAAAGTGGGCGTAGCCACGCCTACTTATAGCGAAAATTGACCTGTTGTATGGAAAACCTTTTTTGTTTTTTAACCAATTGATTTGAAACTTTGCAGTTATGCTCTAAGGGAGGAATGAAAACTATTTTGATCAAAAGTGGGCGTGGCCACGCCCTTTTATAGCGAAAATTGACCCTTTGTATGGAAAACTTTTTTGTTTTTTAACCAATTGACTTGAAACTTTACAGTTATGTTCTTAGGGAGAAATAAAAACTATTTTGACTAAATGTGGGCATGGCTACGCCCACTTATCGCAAAACTTGAACCGTTGTATGCAAAAATTTTTTGTTTTTTAACGAATTGACTTGAAACATTACAGTTATGTTGTTAGGGAGGCATGAAAACTATTCATTTAGTTTTTTTTTATAGTGACACAAAGTGAAAAGTATTATAGCTTCACCCTTGCTGAAGATAGCGTCCTTACTGGTTTGCTAATAACTCTTGCATCCTTTGACCGACTTCTTTGACTAAGACTTCGATGGAAAACTTATCTGTTCTTCTTTCAGATGGCATTAACATATATTACGAAAAGTCATAAGAAATACAATTATTTTGATCAAAACTAAAATATCCTCGAAATCATTGAAGAAGAAGTTCCTTATCAGACGAAAATATGCCTTGTCTAATAAGAGACATTTACATTTTTTTAATTGCATAAATGGGCGGCATTTTATTCAGAATTAATAGTTTTTTACATGGACAAAAAATTCGTTTAATTTTTTCTCATTAAATACTAGAATTATAGAAAAGTACTTTGCGAAAAGATTCGGCAGTAGGACGGAAACGTGTCGACCACCGATTAGTTTTTTGCTAATAACTCTTGTATCCTTCGACCGACTTCTTCGACAAAGAGCTCGATGGAAAGCTTATCTGTACCTCTTTCAGATGGCATTAACATATTTTACGAAAAGTCATAAGAAAAGTACTTTGCGAAAAGAATCGGCAGTTGGACGGAATCGTGTTGACCACCGATTAGTTTTTTGTAAATAACACTTGCATCCTTCGACCGGCTTCTTAAACTAAGAGCCTGATGGAAAGCTTAACTGTTCTTCTTTCAGATGGCATTAACATATTTTACGAAAAGTCATAAGAAATACAATTTTTTTGACATAAACTAAAATATCCTCGAAATCATTGAAGAAAAGTACCTTATAAGACGAAAATATGCCTTATCTAATTAGAGACATTTAAATTTTTTTAATTGCATAAATGAGCGGTATTTTATTCAGAGTTGATAGTTTTTTACATGGAAAAAAAATTCGTTAAATTTTTTCCCATTAAATACTAGAATTACAGAAAAGTACTTTGCGAAAAGAATCGGCAGTAGGACGGACTCGTGTTGACCACCGATTAGTTTTTTGGTATAATTTCTTGCATCCTTCGACCGACTTCTTCGACAAAGAGCTCGATGGAAAGCTTATTTGTTCTTCTTTCAGATGGCATTATTTTATTTTACGAAAAGTCATAAGAAAAGTACGTTACGAAAAGATTTGTTTTTTGCTAATAACTAATAATGCTAAAGTTCGATGGAAAGCTTATTTGTTCCTCATTCAGATGGCATTAACATATTTTACGAAAAGTCATAAGAAATACAATTTTTTTGACCAAAACTAAAATATCCTCGAAATCATTGAAAAAGAAAAACCTTATAAGACGAAAATATGCCTTATCTAATAAGATATATTTAAATTTTTTTAATTGCATGGTTGGCATTTGATTCAGAATTAAAAGTTTTTTACATGGACAAAAAATCGTTTAGTTTGTTCCCATTAAATACTAGAGTTATAAAAAAGTACTTTGCGAAAATAATCGGCAGTAAGACGGAAACGTATTGACCACCGATATGTTTTTTGCTAATAGCTCTTGCATCCTTCGACCGTCGACTAAGAGCTCGATGGAAAGCTTATCTGTTCCTCTTTCAGATGACATTAACATATTTTACGAAAAGTCATAAGAAATAAAATTTTTTTTGATCAAAACTAAAATATCCCCGAAATCATTGAAAAAGAAGTACCTTATAAGACGAAAATATGCCTTATCTAATAAGATATATTTAAATTTTTTTAATTGCATGAATGGGCGGCATTTTATTCAGAGTTAAAAGTTTTTTACATGGACAAAAAATCGTTTAGTTTGTTCCCATTAAATACTAGAGTTATAGAAAAGTACTTTGCGAAAATAATCGGCAGTAAGACGGAAACGTGTTGACCACCGATAAGTTTTTTGCTAAAAGCTCTGGCATTCTTCGACCATCTTCTTCGACTAAGAGCTCGATGGAAAGCATATATACGAAAAATTATAAGAAATAAAATTTTTTTTGATCAAAACTAAAATATCCCCGAAATCATTGAAAAAGAAGTATCTTATAAGACGAAAATATGCCTTATATAATAAGATATATTTAAATTTTTTTAATTGCATGAATGGGCGGCATTTTATTTAGAATTAAAAGTTTTTTACATGGACAAAAAATCGTTTAGTTTGTTCCCATTAAATACTAGAGTTATAGAAAAGTACTTTGCGAAAATAATCGGCAGTAAGACGAAATCGTGTTGACCACCGATTAGTTTTTTGCAAAGAACACTTGCATCCTTCGACCGACTTCTTCGACTAAGAGCTCGATGGAAAGCTTATCTGTTCTTCTTTCAGATGGCATTAACATATTTTACGAAAAGTCATAAGAAAAGTACTTTGCGAAAAGAATCGGCAGTAGGACGGAATCGTGTTGACCACCGATTAGTTTTTTGCTAATTACTCTTGCATCCTTCGACCGACATCTTCGACAAAGAGCTTGATGGAAAGCTTATCTGTTCTTCTTTCAGATGGCATTAACTTATTTTACGAAAAGTCATAAGAAAAGTAGTTTGGGAAAAGAATCGGCAGTAGGACGGAATCGTCTTGACCACCGATTAGTTTTTTGCTAATAACTCTTGCATCCTTTGACAAACAGCTCGATGGAAAGGTTATCTGTTCTTCTTTCAGATGGCATTAACGTATTTACGAAAAGTCATAAGAAAAGTACTTTGCGATAAGAATCGGCAGTAGGACGGAATCGTGTTGACCACCGATTAGTTTTTTCCTAATAACTCTTGCATCCTTTGACAAAGAGCTCGATGGAAAGCTAATCTGTTCCTCTTTCAGATGGCATTAACATATTTTACGAAAAGTCATAAGAAATACAATTTTTTTGACCAAAACTAAAATATCCTCGAAATCATTGAAAAAGAAGTACCTTATCAGACGAAAATATGCCTTATCAAATAAGAGACATTTAAATTTTTTTAATTGCATAAATGGACGGCATTTTATTCAGAATTAATAGTTTTTAACATGGACAAAAAATCGCTCTTGCATCCTTCGACCGTCTTCTTTGACTAAGAGCTCGATGGAAAGCTTAGCTATTCCTCATTCAGATGGCATTAACATATTTTACGAAAAGTCATAAGAAATACAATTTTTTTGACCAAAACTAAAATATCCTCGAAATCATTGAAAAAGAAGAACCTTATAAGACGAAAATATGCCTTATCTAATAAAAGACATTTAAATTTTTTTAATTGCATAAATGGACGGCATTTTATTCAGAATTAATAGCATTTTACATGGACAAAAATTCGTTTAATTTTTTCCCATTAAATACTAGAATTATAGAAAAGTACTTTGCGAAAAGAATCGGCAATATGACGGAATCGTGTTGACCACCGATTAGTTTTTTGCTAATAACTCTTGCATCCTTCGACCGACTTCTTCGACTAAGAACTCGATGGAAAGCTAATCTGTTCCTCTTTCAGATGGCATTAACATATTTTACGAAAAGTCATAAGAAATACAATTTTTTTGACCAAAACTAAAATATCCTCGAAATCATTGAAAAAGAAGTACCTTATCAGACGAAAATATGCCTTATCAAATAAGAGACATTTAAATTTTTTTAATTGCATAAATGGACGGCATTTTATTCAGAATTAATAGTTTTTAACATGGACAAAAAATCGCTCTTGCATCCTTCGACCGTCTTCTTTGACTAAGAGCTCGATGGAAAGCTTAGCTATTCCTCATTCAGATGGCATTAACATATTTTACGAAAAGTCATAGGAAATAAAATTTTTTTTGATCAAAACTAAAATATCGCCGAAATTATTAAAAAACCAGTAAGGGCGGTATAGTTGAGTATTCTCAACTATATAATACCCTGTACACACACCTATGTTGATAACACGTTAAACATTCGCCGACAGCAAAAGCAGTGTACCACGATATGGTTTGTGTATTTGCTCACAGTGCAATGTTGCCATTAGATGGCGCTTTAGTACGGGTTTTGTTACAAAGCATTGCTGCAAAATTTTAGTGTGTTGGTCTTTGCGGGGAAAGTGGTAGTTTGTTGTATGCAGTTTTAAAAAGGTATGTTATCTGAGTTTGCATACAAAATTTCAGCATTGTATTCTTTATACTTTAGGAGATACAGCAATTTTAAGAAAAAAATGACCTTTTGTTGTGCTTGATGGGCGGGAAGGAATTGGCGTGGCAAAAATTCCTTCAAACTTGATTCAGTGTTCGACCACACGAGACTATCTTCCAAATTTCAAGTCTCTAGCTTTAATAGTTTTCGCAGTGTTAAGTACGGTTTTTGTTACAAATAGGATAAAGCAGTGTTCAAAGCGCAATTTTGCCAAATTTCAACTTGTTTGTCTTTGCGTTGTCACACAGCGTTAAAAATGAAAGTTTGGTATGCAGGTATGCAGTTTTAATAAGGTATGTTTACTGAGTTTGCATACAAAATTTCAGCATTGTATCTATTATAGTTTAGGAGATACAGCAATTTTAAGAAAACAACTTTTTGAGGGGAAACGAAGGGGAGGGGGAAAAAATGTTGTATGCAGTTTTGTAGAGCTATACATACTGAGTCTACATACTCATTTTCATGTTTCTAACTCATCAGGTTTTCGAGCTACAGCCTTTTGAAAAAATGGGTGGTCCTCGATGGGCGGGAAGGAGTGGGCATGGCAAAAAATCCTTCAAACTTGATCTAGCGTTTGACCTCACGAGTCTATCCACCAAATTTCAAGTCTCTAGCTCTTATAGTTTTCGAGAACCATTGGTGAGGACGGACGGACGGACGGACGAACAGGGCTATATCAATTCGTCTTGTCATCCTGATCAAGAATATATATACTTTATAGGGTCCCCCTCCCCTCCTTCTATGCGTTACATACAAACCGTCTCAAACAAACTTAATATACCCTGATACACTGTGTGTGTACAGGGTATAAAAAGTACCTTATCAAACGAAACCAGTAAGGACGCTATCTTCAGCAAGGCTGAAGCTATAATACTTTTCACTTTGTGTCACAATAAAAAAAACTAAATGAATAGTTTTCATGCCTCCCTAACAACATAGCTGTAATGTTTCAAGTCAATTGGTTAAAAAGCAAAAAAGTTTTCCATACAACGGGTCAATTTTCGCTATAAAAGGGCGTGGCCACCCCCATTTTTGGTCAAAACTGTTTTCATTCCTCCCTAAGAACATAACTGTAAAGTTTCAAGTTTGTTAAAAAACAAAAAAGTTTTCGATACAACGGGTAAATTTTCGCTATAAGTGGGCGTGGCTACGCCCACTTTTGGTCCAAATAGTTTTCATTCCTCCCTAAGAACATGACTTTAAAATTTCAAGTCAATTGGTTAAGAAACAAAAAAGTTTTCCATACAACGACGAGAATATTCCTTCTCTTCCTCTTCTTCATTTTGTATGGGAGCTACCAGTTCCAGATGTCCAATCTCAATGAAACTTTCAGGCATGTAGTCGGTTTATGTAAAACTGCTATGTTTAAAATTTCAGCACTGTATTATACAAAACAAAAAAGTTTTCCATACAACGATTCAAGTTTTGGTCACTTTTCTTCTTCTTTTCGTATGGGAGCTACCTGTTCCAATAATCCGATCATGCTGGTTCCGACGAATGATTCATCGTAATAAATTCTAAGACTCTGTGCAAAGTTTCAGCTCGATAGCTTCAAAACTGAGGGACAAGTTTGCATACATACAGACAGACAGACAGACAGACAGACGAACAGACGGACATGGCTAAATCAACTCGACTTGTCGTCCTGATCTAGAATATATACACTTTATATAGTCGGAAATTAATATTTCGATCTGTTACAAACTCCGTGACAAAGTTATTATACTATTTCACATAAGTGAAAAGTATAAATATGCCTTATCTAATAAGAGACATCTAAAGTTTTTTAATTGCATAAATGGGCGGCATTTTATTCAGAATTAATAGTTTTTTACATGGACAAAAAATTCGTTTAATTTTTTCCCATTAAATACTAGAATTACAGAAAAGTACTTTGCGAAAAGAATCGGCAGTAGGACGGAATCGTGTTGACTACCGATTAGTTTTTTGCTAATAACTCTTGCATCCTTCGACCGACTTCTTCGACTAAGAACTCGATGGAAAGCTTATCTGTTCCTCTTTCAGATGGCATTAACATATTTTACGAAAAGTCATAAGAAAAGTACTTTGCGAAAAGAATCGGCAGTAGGACGGAATCGTCTTGACCACCGATTAGTTTTTTGCTAATAACTCTTGCATCCTTTGACAAAGACCTCGATGGAAAGCTTATCTGTTCTACTTTCAGATGGCATTAACTTATTCTACGAAAAGTCATAAGAAAATTACTTTGCGATAAGAATCGGCAGTACGACGGAATCGTGTTGACCACCGATTAGTTTTTTGTTTATAACTCTTGCATCCTTCGACCGACTTCTTCAACTAAGAGCTGGATGGAAAGCTTTTCTGTACTTCTTTCAGATGGCATTAACATAATTTACGAAAAGTCATAAGAAATACAATTGTTTTGATCAAAACTAAAGTATCCTCGAAATCATTGAAGAAGACGAACTTTTTCAGACGAAAATATGCCTTATCTAATAAGAGACATTTAAATTTTTTTTGATGGCATAAATGGGCGGCATTTTATTCAGAATTAATACTTTTTTACATGGACAAAAAATTCATTTAATTTTTTCCCATTAAATACTAGAATTACAGAAAAGCATTTTGCGAAAAGAATCGGCAGTAGGACGGAATCGTGTTGAACCCCGATTAGTTTTTTGCTAATAACTCCTGCATCCTTCGACCGACTTCTTCGACAAAGAGCTCGATGGAAAGCTTATCTGTTCTTCTTTCTTCCCCTGAAGATTTCCAGTAGCCAGTGCGACAGGTGCTCACTCGCCGCTTACATCATGGCCGGTCTGACGTCATCCGGTCCAGCTGATTTGTTGGGATGGAACGACTTGATAGCCCAGATTATCTTTTCTTTGGTAAGGATTTCCCTTACTACGGCCTTACCCTCCAGGTCCACTACCTGTTCCGGCTCTTCGCTGATGCTAAACCCAGATTCATCATCAGCTTCCAAGCTTTGGAGGAGGACGGCTGATAGGACAGGATTTGATGAAGGCCTTACATAGCTTCCGTGACGGTCCTGGTCGATTTCTCCAGTTTGTCCGGGTTGTCCAGCCTACCCACTGGGTGGTGTGGGAGTAACTCCTTGACAATTTGAGAGAACTTGACCCAGTCAGTTCGTTTTGGGTTCCTGAAGGGGCGTTTGGCCTCTCTGAACCATTCTACTTCGAACACTATCCTGTAATGGTCCGAGAAGGAACATTCCGTGGATACGTGCCAGTCTACAACAGAGAGAGAGTCACTGTTGGTCGCTAGGGTTATGTCAATAACCTCAGCACGGTTCTTAGTTCGGAATGTGGGGTGGTCACCCCGGTTACACACATTAAGATTTGTACACGACATGAATTCACACAGCGATTCTCCTCTCACGTTAATATCCTTGCTTCCCCACATAGTGTGGTGAGCATTGGCATCACACCCCAGAATTAAGTCTGTGCCCTGTGTAGGGACAAGGAGATTGTAGCCGCGGGCACCTAAACCGCAAACCCTTTCACTCACGATCCAGGGCTCCTGTATAAGAGCCACGTCTACCCTCTCCCTGTCCATCCACCGTAGTAGGTCGATCGAGGGGACCCTTGAATGATGCAGATTAATCTGCACCACCTTAAGTCTCTCCGGTTGACCTATCATCTTCGCGCCCGGCGCCTCCAGGAATGATTGCCCGAAGGCAACCCATTCCCATCTTCAGACGGCCCTGCCTGCGCAGGAGTTGGCGTCTGGACTCCGGACCAATACTGATCCAGAGGTCCTTGCCGTTTCCCTTGTCGCCAGCCCTCTCTTGATTGTCAAGTCCCCGGTGTCGCAGTCCGCGTTCTGGCGCTTGATCAATAAGAAGGTGGTTCGATCATCCATAATTGGAGGTGGGATCCAGACCTTAATGATCGTTCGAGCCGGAATTTAGTCCACGGGGACGACATCAATCTTAGCACCCGGCCAGGGGGCGTCTAGTTTCAGCAATGTGTCCTTGAGGAGCCGCAGGGACTCCTCATTGGCACATGCCACAACCTTGACACCCTTGTACCAGTTGATACCGTCAAACTCTGCCACGAAGGGATTTTCTGGCCGAGTGATGGCATCTGCTATCGCCCGGTTGATGGACTCTTCAAGGATGAGCCAGTTCTCGGTAGTGAGTTTACCTTCCACGTCCCTCCTATCGATAATGGCCACCTGCAGCTCCGGCTTCGAGCTTAAGCTTGCCAGAAATTCCCCTGGACGTTTCCGCTTGCTCTCCGAAGCCTTCGCTGAGTCATCAGACCTTTGTCTCTTATTGGCCGGTGCGGTACTCTTGCTAGCCGTTCCCTCCTTTACGGGGGGTGTGGCTGCGGCAGGTTTCCCTCGGCACTGAGCACTCGTACTTTGTGCGGCGGTCTGAGTGTTGCCAGGTGAGCCAGCAAGTCTCAGATACAGTCGCACGTTGTACTCATGCTTTTTGCGCAGTCTCTTTTCTCGGCCGCTCAGCGAACCCGGGTCGCGACCCTCCAGTCCCTTAAGGAACTTTAGAGAGGTCTTGTACCCAGACAGCCGTTTGCGTTTGAGATCATCGTCTGCTATGGTCTTTTTGGGTTGTCCCTGGACAACCGTCACTTCACCTTCACCTTCATCTGTGCTCGATGACTCATCGTCTAGCGGCGGCTCTGCTAGCGCAAGCGCTAGCTCGGCAGCCGGCATCGATGGGCCCGTGAACACAAACTCCGACTCTGTGGCAGTTGGTTCCAGCAGTGTACCCTCCTGGCGACGGAGCGCACTCGCGCGCGTTCCGTCACTATGACCACTGGCGACACGCAGAGAGGATTGCTCCTCCCCGTGCCCGCCGGTGGTAGCGGTCACACCTCCCACTGACGTTTGGGCTGACATCCCAGCCCGTGTTACTCCTCTGTTCTTACGTCCCATCATTCGGGTAATGCAGTTTATACTTGCTGCCAAGTACCTCTGACCATGGCTTCGGGCCCAAGCCCCTCAGACTAGGTCTGAGAGACTTGGGTCCGTCACCTTTGCTAGACACTGCAAGGTCCTGCGGACAGGCAAGAGATGCTAGCATCCCTCGGTTGCCCGAGACAATGCAGTATCCATTGCCCAGCCGGCACCCTCGGGGAGGGTTCAGTCAGAGGAGTTTTCGCCGACCACGAAAAGTCATAAGAAATACAATTTTTTTTGACCAAAACTAAAATATCCTCGAAATCATTGAAAAAGCAGTACCTTATAAGACGAAAATATGCCTTATCTAATAAGATATATTTAAATTTTTTTAATTGCATGAATGGGCGGCATTTTATTCAGAATTAAAAGTTTTTTACATGGACAAAAAATCATTTAATTTGTTCCCATTAAATACTAGAGTTATAGAAAAGTACTTTGCGAAAATAATCGGCATTAAGACGGAAACGTGTTGACCACCGAGAAGTTTTTTTAAAATAGCTCTTGCATCCTTCGACGGTCATCTTCGACTAAGAGCTCGATGGAAAACTTACCTGGTCCTCTTTCAGATGGCATTAACATATTTTACGAAAAGTCATAAGAAATAAATTTTTTGGAACGAAGTTCCTTTACGGAGCTTACATGTAGACTGAAATGAGAGAAAATTTCAAAATCGTCACGTAACGAAATGAGTTTTTTGTGTATGTATGTGTGGGACTATAATGCTATAATGCTAACGTTGTTGCTACTTGCATGACTCAGTAGTCATCAAAAAATAGCAACAATAAACATGTATAGTTGTAAGTTTGGCATTTCTCTTCTACCGTCACTTTCGCCATCTGGCGCATATGCAACAAAAACCAACTTGTTTACGCCAAATATTACAACAATTCTTGTTGTAATATTCGACACAAACGTACACCGTTAGGTCACCCAGTGTCTGAACGCATGCCTTGTGTTTGTTGCTGCTCGCTAATCAGCGTTGCTGCCAAATAATCAACGTCGCTAATCAGCATCGCTAATCAGCGTCATAATCTGTGAGCCGCGAATTCATCTGCGTCCTCACAATGGGTACCTAAAAATATAAATTGATCCTGTTATAATTATAATTACGTTGTTATTCCAAGTTAAAGATGCCGAATTTTCAAAAAATGTTGTATGTTATTAAATGTTAACACTAAACCTACCAGGCGGGTCAAAATGACCCATTTTCAACTTTTGGGCAGGATTTCTTTGAAAATAACATTGCCAAATTGCCATTTGCATTTATGACTTTTATTTAAAAACCAATTGAATGTGTTTTTCAAGATTTACTCAAATCTTGTTAATTTTATTACCGAGTAATAAAAGTAGTGTGCTCTAACTACCGCAAGGGATCAATTTGACCCGTGCATAGGATCTGAACCTCGATTTGTATTTTTTGTGGTAAAAAACCTCGAAAATATAAAAAACGAATCTTCGAGAACCCAAAAATTTTCAAAATAAGCGGTGATCATGAAAAAAGTTAGCATATTATTTATTTGTTTTCTATATTTCATTGAATCAATTCATTCAATTGAAGACAATTTAATTTTTTTCCTGTATTAGTTTTATGTTTTTTATATATACTATATTAACTATTTTGAACCGATATTTGAAGAATATTGTTCATTAAAGTACCATGTTGGCCTAATTGATATATTTTTCGCTATATATAGTAAAATATGCAAAATTCTAATGACGGGTCATTTTGACCCGCTGTGGTAGGAATAGGTATACATGAAGTGTCGGTAGGTTTAGTGTTAAAAAAAGGTCAACTTTGAGTAGCGATATCATCCTAACTTAATCTCTGGTCAGGCACATATATATGTTTTATCGAAAGCGTTCATGAATTTTTTGATTTTTGCAAGCTGAATGTATCTAACGTTCCTCTGTTCGTCCGTGGAATCAGAAAGAGTGTTCAGCAAGGCGGGGCAAATAATTTCAAAGAGGCGAACCATGCTCAAGGAGGACAATATAAAAATCCTTTTGTTTTTAAACCAAAATTTTTGGATTTAATTAATAAATAAACATTAATTTTCGTTTTTACATAAAAAATATTTATGTGGGACGATATTATCACGACTATCGATGGTTCCAAAATAACTATCGTCGACTATCGATAGCGCCGATTATCGATAGTTCTCAACCTCTAGTATGTATGTGTGCGACTGTTGAGCTATTAAAGATTTTTTTCTTACTTCCAAGTGTTTCAGTAGCTTATTGCATAGAGCTGTTGCTCTTCAAGTCGAAGTACTCAGGTTCGCTGCCCAGGGGTTAGTCAATCGAAATTTTTTAATTTTTATTGTATTTTTGGAAATGTTTGTTTGAAGGTACCTAGTAGTGTTGGGCATGGGCTGTGTTGAAAATTTTAATATTGTCCATGTTGGTTCGTGCAGAGCAAAATCGGCACGAAGAAAAAAAATCTAAAGGTTGCGATTTTTTAGTGCGCTTTAAAAGTGAAAATGAACATAAAAATCACAAAAACTGCGTAACCGATCATTTTATATAAATAGCTATTGCTACCATCGCTATTCATTTATGAACTGGATTCGCTTGATTTTCGCAAAAATGGAAAAACTGCAAATTCAAGAAGCAATTCGTAGGAACAACTGGAATCTTAAACTAATAAAACTAGAAACTGCCAAGAGAATTTTGTGAGATTAATGTAAATAAAATTATAAAATTTTTTTTTAATATTACGTGTTGGACCGTGTTCGGAAAATTTTTAACCGTGCGTGTTGCAAATTTTGATTTTCGGGCTGTGTTGGGTCGTGTCGAAAAATTTCGGTCCATGCCCATCTCGAGTACCTAGGTTGAAACCTTAAAGCAGGCAGAGCTGTTGCTCGTCAAGTCGATGTGCTTAAGTTCAAACCCCGGTTGAGTCGATCGAATTTTTAAATTAAAACATTAAGTTTAGATTCGGTAATTTACAATCCATGCACACCGTAAGGAACTTCGTTCCTGGTTGGGGTCCCATGACCCCACTATTTTTTTTTTTTATCAAAACTAAAATATCCCCGAAATCATTGAAAAAGAAGTACCTTATCAGACGAGAATATGCCTTATCTAATAAGAGACATTTAAATTTTTTTAATTGCATAAATGGGCGGCATTTTATTCAAAATTAATAGTTTTTTACATGGACAAAAAATTCGTTTAATTTTTTCCCATTAAATACTAGAATTACAGAAAAGTACTTTGCGAAAAGAATCGGCAATAGGACGGAATCGTGTTGACCAGCAATTAGTTTTTTTGCAAATAACACTTGCATCCTTCGACCGACTTCTTCGACTAAGAGCTCGATGGAAAGCTTATCTATTCTTCTTTCAGATGGCATTAACATATTTTACGAAAAGTCATAAGAAAAGTACTTTGCGAAAAGAATCGGCAGTAGGACGGAATCGTGTTGACCACCGATTAGCTTTTTGCTAATAACTCTTGCATCCTTCGACCGACTTCTTCGACTAAGAGCTCGATGGAAAGCTTATCTGTTCCTCTTTCAGATGGCATTTAGATACTTTACGAAAAATCATAAGAAAAGTACTCAGCGAAAAGAATCGGCAGTAGGACGGAATCGTGTTGACCACCGATTAGTTTTTTGCTAATAACTCTTGCATCCATCGACCGACTTCTTCGACAAAGAGCTCGATGGAATACTTATCTGTTCTTCTTTGAGATGGCATTAACTTATTTTACGAAAAGTCATAAGAAAAGTACTTTGCGAAAAGAATCGGCAGTAGGACGGAATCGAGTTGACCACCGATTAGCTTTTTGCTAATAACTCTTGCATCCTTCGACCGACTTCTTCGACTAAGAGCTCGATGGAAAGCTTATCTGTTCCTCTTTCAGATGGCATTTACATACTTTACGAAAAATCATAAGAAAAGTACTTTGCGAAAAGAATCGGCAGTAAGACGGAATCGTGTTGACCACCGATTAGTTTTTTGCTAATAACTCTTGCATCCTTCGACAAAGAGCTCGATGGAATACTTATCTGTTCTTCTTTCAGATGGCATTAACATATTTTACGAAAAGTCATAAGAAAAGTACTTTGCGAAAAGAATCGGCAGTACGACGGAATCGTGTTGACCACCGATTAGCTTTTTGCTAATAACTCTTGCATCCTTCGACCGACTTCTTCGACTAAGAGCTCGATGGAAAGCTTATCTGTTCCTCTTTCAGATGGCATTTACATACTTAACGAAAAATCATAAGAAAAGTACTTTGCGAAAAGAATCGGCAGTAAGACGGAATCGTGTTGACCACCGATTAGTTTTTTGCTAATAACTCTTGCATCCTTCGACCGACTTCTTCGACAAAGAGCTCAATGGAAAGCTTATCTGTTCTTCTTTCAGATGGCATGAACTTATTTTACGAAAAGTCATAAGAAAAGTACTTTGCGATAAGAATCTGTAGTAGGACGGAATCGTGTTGACCACCGATTAGTTTTTTCCTAATAACTAATAATGCTTAAGCTCGATGGAAAGCTTATCTGTTCCTCTTTCAGATGGCATTAACATATTTTACGAAAAGTAATAAGAAATAAAATTTTTTTGACCAAAACTAAAATATCTTCGAAATCATTGAAAAAGAATTACCTTATCAGACGAAAATATGCCTTATCTAATAAGAGACATTTAAATTTTTTTTAATTCCATAAATGGGCGGCATTGGATTCAGAATTAATAGTTTTTTACATGGACAAGGAATTCGTTTAATTTTTTCCCATTAAATACTAGAATTATAGAAAAGTACTTTGCGAAAAGAATCGGCAGTAGGACGGAAACGTGTTGACCACCGATTAGTTTTTTGCTAATAACTCTTGTATCCTTCTATTTTTAAAAAATTTCAAAATCCAAATATCAAAAAACTGGCTCGACAGACCAAAGAGAGTACAATTTTTGATTTTTCAAAAAAAAAACGCATCAAAAAACATTGAAAACTGTACGAGTTATCGTGCCGACCGTGGAGCTATCTTTTTTATTTTAAGTGTTAGTGATAACTTGTGTTTTTCTGTAGTAGTTCTGGGATATATGCGGTAAAATAATTTTTGTTTTAAACCTTAAATGCCAATATACAATATGTAATATTCGCTTTTATTAGTTTTTATTTTAAGCCACCAAAAAAAAAATTATTTCTTAAATCGAAATTTTCGGCATGCTAGACGTATGTAACCCCTTAAGAAGCGAAAGATTGAAAAGCTGAAGTAAAGGTTTACACAACGACTTCGCGCACCTTTTGAGCACACACCCAGGTACGTTGTCAAGACCGGGGGAATACGAATCCTTCACCGCGATTTAACTCTTAAGAATATTCCGGGGAAGTTCCGGGGAACATTAAACATTGACAGTGTTAATTGGATATGGATATGAGGTTCCGGAAAAACAAGTAGTTGAATCCTGGTCATCATCTGCTAGCTTTAGGTCAAGACAGAATGAAGGTGGGTATGACCCAGATCTAAGCATAGATTTGACAAAGCTATAAAATGACTTAGGGTCACGAAAAAATTGACTTTTGCATCTGTTAAGGTAGTTTTTTTTTTTATGGGACCGAGCAACAGAATATCTAGAAAAATCGGACAGCGAATCAGATAATCTAAATTTCTTATAAAGTCTCGATTTGACATTTTTATACCCTGCACATACTGTGTGTCAGGGTATATTAAGTTTGTTTGAACGAAATGTATGTAACGCACAGAAGGAAAGGAGGGGGATCCCATAAAGTATATACCATATATTCTTGATATGGACGACAAAAGAAATTGATTGAGCCATGTCCGTCCGTCTGTATTCACCAATGCAATCACCAATGGATCTCGGAAACTGTAAGAGCTAGAGACTTGAAATTTGGAGGGTAGACTCGTGATGCTTGGCGGCAGATCAAGTTTATTTTTGGAACGAAGTTCCTTTACGGAGCTTACATGTAGACTGAAATGAGAGAAAATTTCAAAATCGTCACGTAACGAAACGAGTTTTTTGTGTATGTATGTGTGGGACTATAATGCTAACGTTGTTGCTACTTGCATGACAAAAGTTATAAACTCAGTAGTCATCAAAAAATAGCAACAACAAACATGTATAGATGTAATTTTGGCATTTCTCTTCCACCGTCACTTTCGCCATCTGGCGCATATGCAACAACAACCAACTTGCTTACGCCAAATATTACAACAACTCTTATTGTAATATTCGACACAAGCATGCACCGTTAGGTCACCCAGTGTCTGAACGCATGTCTTGTGTTTGTTGTTGCTCGCTAATCAGCGTTGTTGCCAAATAATCAACGTCGCTACTCAACGTCGCTAATCAGCATCGCTAATCAGCCTCATAACCTGTGAGCCGCGAATTCATCTGCAATTCGCGTCCTTACAATGGCTACCTAAGAATATAAATTGATCCTGTTATTAAATGTTGAAAAAAAAGGTCAACTTTGAGTAGCGATATCATCCTAACTATAATTCCGATTTCTTTAAAGTTAACATTTCTTTTATCTCTGGTCAAGCTGTATATTTGTTTTATCGAAAGCGTTCATGAATTTTTTGATTTTTGAAAGCTGAATGTATCTAAAGTTCCTCTGTGTGTCCGTGGAATCAGAAAGAGTGTTCAGCAAGGCGCAACAAATTATTTCAAAGAGGCGAACCAGGCTCAAGGAGGACAATATGAACATCCTTTTGTTTTTAAACCAAAATTTTTGGATTTAATTAATAAATTAACATTAATTTTCTTGTTTACATAAAAAATATTTATGTGGGACGATATTATTGACGACTATCGATAGCACTATCACGACTATCGGTGGTTCAAAAACAACTATCGTCGTCTTTCGATAGCGCCGATTATCGAAAGTTCTCGACCTCTAGTATGTATGTGTGCAACTATTGAGCTATCAACTAAAAAGATTTCTTTCTTACTTCCAAGTGATTCAGTAGCTAGTTAGTCAATCGAAATTTTTTCATTTTTATTGTATTTTTGAAAATGTTTGTTTGAAGGTACCTAGTAGTGTTGGGCATGGGCTGTGTTGAAAATTTGAATATTGTCCATGTTGGTTCGTGCAGAGCAAAATTGGCACGAAGAAAAAAAATCTAAAGGTTGCAATTTTTTAGTGCGCTTTTAAAGTGAAAATGAACATAAAAATCACAAAAACTGCGTAACCGATCATTTTGTATGTATAGCTATTACTACCATCGCTATTCATTTATAAACTGGATTCGCTTCATTTTCGCAAAAATGGAAAAACTGCAAATTCAAGAAGCAATTCGTAGGAACAACTGGAATTTAAAACTAATAAAACTAGAAACTGCCAAGAGAATTTTGTAAGATTAATGTAAATAAAATTATACAAAAATTTTTAATATTTTATGTTGGACCGTGTTCGGAAAATATTTAGCCGTGCGTGTTGCAAATTTTGATTTTCGTGCTGTGTTGGGTCGTGTCAAAAAATTGCGGTCCATGCCCACCTCTAGTACCTAGGTTGAAACCTTAAAGCAGGCAGAGCTGTTGATCGTCAAGTCGATGTGCTTAAGTTCAAGCCCCGGTTGAATCGATCGAATTTTTAAATTAAAACTTTAAGTTTGGATTCGTTAATTTACAATCCATGCACACCGTAAGGAACTTCGTTCCTGGTTGGGGTCCCATGACCCGACTATATATTTTTTTTTTTTTGTGCCACGCTCACTCCTTCCCGCCCATCCAGCCCCACCCACTTTTTTAAATCGCTATAACTCAAACATCCAAAGAGATAGAAACATGAAAGTCGGTATGTAGACTCAGTATGAGTGGCTCTTTAAAACTGCATACCACAAAATCCCCCCCTCTTTTTCATTTCCTCTCCCCCAGTTATTTTCTGTAAATTGCTATATCTCCAAAATTAACAAAAATATGAACCTAAAATTTTGTATACAAGCTCAGCGATAATACATTTTAAAAACTGCATACCACAAATTTCCCCTCTCTTTGATGGCTACCCCTCAGAGACCTACAAACTCAAATTTTTCGTAAAATCCACATTTTTTGACCGATTTTCTTTGTATTTTGAACACTATTTGAGAAGGCGACGTCAGATCAATATGTTTTTGTAGATTGAGGGTGTGGCACCGCCTACCATGTGTGCAGGGTATTATATTGTCGAGTATACTGAACTATACCGCCCTTACTGGTTTAGGTTAGACAATTGGCGGGAAAACCATGGTGGTCTTGCAGTCAGCCTAGGTGACGGAAGAATTGGAACACAAGAATTGAAAATGCCATTTAGAGTCTCATAACAAAACTTTGTAGCCAATATTATATCATCACATCGGTGTACAAATTGGACCAATCGGTTTGAGCGATTAAGGAATTTAGAAGATCGAAATCCGTTTTCCGGAAACAAAGTCGACGCTGACGAGGAGCATTTGGCAAAAGAGCTGAAGATGAAATTAGACCGAGGGTGACTTCTAGCGTAGGATGTAAGGAGTCTTCAGGCAGAGACAAATGGTTACATCTTGACACAGTTACACTGTTAGTGTCATTGGTTAGATTCAAATCAAGGGATTTTTTAATTGAATATACGATCCAGTTTTTCTGAAACAGCCCAATATCTAATAGAATATCTAGAAACTCATGTTGCCCAGACGGAATTAGAAAATTGGAATCATTGAAGTGTGACCAAGAAATATAGGGTAGATTGAAATCCCAAGCATAATGAAATAGTCTTTTTCACTTGTAAGGTTTTATCGCTTCAGCATGTTTCATATAGACCTCCAACGCAGAGCCGGGTGGCATATATGAGCATGTAACGAAGACGGCAAGTTGAGCTACATTGTATTCAAACAATAAATTCAATATCATCAACCAAATCAATTTGTATCCGTTCAGAATTGATGGATGAGTTCACAGCAATAAGAACTCCCCCACCACGGCGAGCAGGACGGTCACGTCTATAGGTTTCCGAAAAGGCAATCAAATCTAAATCGAAAAAAAACTATCACTATACAAGTTACTGAGCTTAGATAGGAGACCTCTTACATTTTGACAGACAAAAGTGAGGTGCTCAGAAGACAAGCCTAGTTTTTTTGAAGCCGTGTTTGAAACAGACAAGGAAGAACTAAGAACTGGTGTCACAGCACGGGGCCTTGTTTTGGGTTTAAATTCATGGACCACCATGTTAGCCGGCCAAAATGATGGACTACACAATAAAGTAAATGCATCATTTGGTACACTAATTTTGAATGATGAGATTTCTCTCGGTTGAGAGAAATTGAATTTTTGAATTTGAACCTCGACATCAGTCTTAGCTTCTATATAACGGGTTATAGCCTCACAGGTGGTATCCGAGGATAGACGGGATATGAAGACCTGTTTGCGTGGGGCAATAACAGAAAGGAGTTCAAGAGGTGGCGAAACATCAACAGCAATAGGCTGCGTCTCGACAGAGCTCGCAGAAGCTGGCGCTGCTGGACCACCAGTTAAATTCGGCGGAACGATATTGGCAGATGAAGGAGGTGAAATGAGCCGAGCCGGGGACGACTCTGGGTGGGAGGCGGTTTAAGCTTTAGGTTTCTTACGTTTAGATTGAGCACCATTGGAACCTGGAGAAGAAGCAGCCCTAGTTCGCTTGGTAACTTTAGGTTGACTAACTTCTCCAATTGCAACCGGTTCCGATGGCGCAGAGGTACTAGGATCGGGAACATGTTCAGGGGGGGAGATAACAGAGCTTATAGGGGCCAGTGGTACAGGGAGCGCCAGCTGGGGAAAAGAAAGATGGGCAAATGGAGAGGGCGATAAAGAAACAGGTTCAAAATCGAAGTTTCCAAGTATGTCAGAACTCGACTCGAACTCCGACGAAAGTTCCTTCGACAATTTGCTAAGTTTCAGGACTTCTTCCACAATGAGCTCGATGGAAAGATTATCTGTACCTCTTTCAGATGGCATTAACATATTTGACAAAAAGTCATAAGAAATAAAATTTTTTTTGATCAAAACTAGAATATCCCCGAAATCATTGAAAAAGAAGTACCTTATCAGACGAAAATATGCCTTATCTCATAAGAGACATTTAAATTTTTATACTTTTCACGTGTGTGAAACAGTATAATAACTTTGTGCTGAAGTTTGCAACACACAGAAATATTCACTTGCAACTATATAAAGTATATATATTCTTGATCAGGACGACAAGACGAGTTGATTTAGCCATGTCCGTCTGACCGTCTGTCTGTATATATACAATCTCCTCCCACAGTTTTGAAGATATCGAGCTGAAATTTTGCACAGAGACTTCTTATTCGTGCAGTCAACTCATTTGTCGGATGCAGCCATATCGGACCACTGGAACTGGTAGCCCATTTTTTGTTTTGTATGATAGAGTGCTGAAATTTTAAACATAGTAGTTCTACATAGTCCAACTACATGCCTGAAAGTTTCATTAAGATTGGACATCTGGAACTGGTAGCTCCCATACAAAATGAAGAAGAGGAAGAGAAGCAATATTCATGTCGTTGTATGGACAACTTTTTTGTTTTTCAACCAATTGACTTGAAACTTCGTAGTTATGTTCTTGGGGAGGCATTAAAACTATTTTGACCACAAGTGGGAGTAGCCACGCCCACTTATAGAAAATTGACCCGTTGTATGGAAAACTATTTTGTTTTCGAATCAATTGATTTGAAACTTTACAGTTATGTTCTTAGGGAGGAATAAAAACTCTTTTGACCAAAAGTGGGCGTAGCCACGTCCACTTATATCGAAAATTGACCCGTTGTATGGAAAACTTATTTGTTTTTTAACCAATTGACTTGAAACCTTACAGTTATGTTGTTAAAGAGGCTTGAAAACTATTCATTTAGTTTTTTAGTGACACAACGTGAAAAGTATTATAGCTTTAGCCTTGCTGAAGCTAGCGTCCTTACTGGTTTTAATTGCATAAATGGGCGGCATTTTGTTCAGAATTAATAGTTTTTTACATGGACAAAAAATTCGTTTAATTTGTTCCCATTAAATACTAGAATTATAGAAAAGTACTTTGCGAAAAGAGTAGGCAATAGGACGGAAACGGAAATGCTCGATGGAAATTTTATCTGTTCCCCTTTCAGATGGCATTAATATGTTTTACGAAAAGTCATAAGAAATAAAACTTTTTTGATCAAAACTAAAATATCCTCGAAATCATTGAAGAAGAAGTTCCTTATCTAATAAGAGACATTTAAATTTTTTTAATTGCATATATGGGCGGCATTTTATTCAGAATTAATAGTTTTTTACATGGACAAAAAATTCGTTTAATTGTTTCCCATTAAATACTAGAATTACAGAAAAGTACTTTGCGAAAACAATCGGAAGTAGGACGGAATCGTGTTGACCACCGATTAGTTTTTTGCTAATAACTCTTGCATCCTTCGACCGACTTCTTCGACTAAGAGCTCGATGAAAAGCTTATCTGTTCCTCTTTCAGATGGCATTAATATATTTTACGATAAGTCATAAGAAAAGTACTTTGCGAAAAGAATCGGCAGTTGGACGGAATCGTGTTGACCACCGATTAGTTTTTTGCTAATATTTCTTGCATCCTTCGACCGACTTCTTCGACTAAGAGCTCGATAGAAAGCTTATCTGTTCTTCTTTAAGATGGCATGAACTTATTTTACGAAAAGTCATAAGAAAAGTACTTTGCGAAAAGAATCGGCAGTTGGACGGAATCGTGTTGACCACCGATTAGTTTTTTGCTAATATTTCTTGCATCCTTCGACCGACTTCTTCGACTTAGAGCTCGATGGAAAGCTTATCTGTTCTTCTTTCAGGTGGCATTAACTTATATTACGAAAAGTCATAAGAAAAGTACTTTGCGATAAGAATCGGCAGTAGGACGGAATCGTGTTGACCACCGATTAGTTTTTTGCTAATAACTAAAAATGCTTAAGCTCGATGGAAAGCTTATCTGTTCCTCTTTCAGATGGCATTAACATATTTTACGAAAAGTCATGAGAAATACAATTTTTTTGACCAAAACTAAAATATCCTCGAAATCATTGAAGAAGAAGTACCTTATCAGACGAAAATATGCCTTATCTAATAAGAGACATTTAAATTTTTTTAATTGCATAAATGAGCGGCATTTTGTTCAGAGTTGATAGTTTTTAACATGGAAAAAAAATTCGTTTGATTTTTTCCCATTAAATACTAGAATTATAGAAAAGTACTTTGCGAAAAGAATCGGCAGAAGGACGGAAACGTGTTGACCACCGATTAGTTTTTGCTAATAACTCTTGTATCCTTTGACCGACTTCTTCGACTAAGAGCTCGATGGAAATTTTTATCTGTTCCTCTTTCAGATGGCATTAACATGTTTTTCGAAAAGTCATAAGAAACGCAATTTTTTTGACCAATACTAAAATATCCTCGAAATCATTGAAGAAGAAGTTCCTTATCAGAGGAAAATATGCCTTATCTAATAAGAGACATTTAAATTTTTTTAATTGCATAAATGGACGGCATTTTATTCAGAATTAATAGTTTTTTACATGGAAAAAAAATTCGTTTGATTTTTTCCCATTAAATACTAGAATTATAGAAAAGTACTTTGCGAAAAGAATCGGCAGAAGGACGGAAACGTGTTGACCACTGATTAGTTTTTGCTAATAACTCTTGTATCCTTTGACCGACTTCTTCGACTAAGAGCTCGATGGAAATTTTTATCTGTTCCTCTTTCAGATGGCATTAACATGTTTTACGAAAAGTCATAAGAAACGCAATTTTTTTGACCAAAACTAAAATATCCTCGAAATCATTGAAGAAGAAGTTCCTTATCAGAGGAAAATATGCCTTATCTAATAAGAGACATTTAAATTTTTTTAATTGCATAAATGGACGGCATTTTATTCAGAATTAATAGTTTTTTACATGGACAAAAAATTCGTATGATTTTTCCCATTAAATACTAGAATTTCAGAAAAGTACTTTGCGAAAAGAATCGGCAGTAGGACGGAATCGTGTTGACCACCGATTAGTTTTTTGCTAATATTTTTTGCATCCTTCGACCGACTTCTTCGACTAAGAGCTCGATGGAAAGCTTATCTGTTCTTCTTTCAGATGGCATTATTTTATTCTACGAAAAGTCATAAGAAAAGTACTTGCGAAATGAATCGGCAGTAGGACGGAATCGTGTTGACCACCGATTTCTTTTTTGTTAATAACTAATAATGCTAAAGCTCGGTGGAAAGCCTATCTGTTCCTCTTTCAAATGGCATTAACATATTTTACGAAAAGTCATGAGAAATAAAATTTTTTTGACCAAAACTAAAATATCCTCGAAATCATTGAAGAAGAAGTACCTTATCAGACGAAAATATGCCTTATCTAATAAGAGACATTTAAATTTTTTTAATTGCATAAATGGACGGCATTTTATTCAGAATTAATAGTTTTTTACATGGACAAAAAATTCGTTTAATTTTTTCCCATTAAATACTAGAATTATAGAAAAGAACTTTGCGAAAAGAATCGGCAGTAGGATGGAAACGTGTTGTCCACCGATTAGTTTTTTGCTAATAACTCTTGCATCCTTCGACGATTTTCTTCAACTAAGAGCTCGATGGAAAGCTTATCTGTTCCTCTTTCAGATGGCATTAACATATTTTACGAAAAGTCATAAGAAAAGTACTTTGCGAAAAGAATCGGCAGTAGGACGGAATCGTGTTGACCACCGATTAGTTTTTTGCTAATAACTTTTGCATCCTTCGACCGATTTGTTCGACAAAGAGCTCGATGGAAAGCTTATCTATTGTTCTTTCAGATGGCATTAACTTATTTTACGAAAGGTCATAAGAAAAGTACTTTGCGAAAATAATCGACAGTATGACGGAAACGTGTTGACCACCGATTAGTTTTTTGCTAATAACCAATAATGGTTAAGCTCGATGGAAAGCTTATCTGTTCCTGTTTCAGATGGGATTAACATATTTGACGAAAAGTCATAAGAAACACAATTTTTTTGACCAAAACTAAAATATCCTCGAAATCATTGAAGAAGAAGTACCTTATAAGACGAAAATATGCCTTATCTAATAAGATATATTTAAATTTTTTTAATTGCATGAATGGGCGGCATTTTGTTCAGAGTTGATAGTTTTTTACATGGAAAAAAAAATTCGTTTGATTTTTTCCCAATAAATACTAGAATTTCAGAAAAGTACTTTGCGAAATGAATCGGCAGTAGGACGGAAACGTGTTGTCCACCGATTAGTTTTTTGCTAATAACTCTTGCATCCTTCGACCGTTTTCTTCGATTAAGAGCTCGATGGAAAGCTTATCTGTTCCTTTTTCAGATGGCATTAACATATTTTACGTAAAGTCATAAGAAAAGTACTTTGCGAAAAGAATCGGCAGTAGGTCGGAAACGTGTTGACCACCGATTAGTTTTTTGCTAAGAAATCTTGCATCCTTCGACCGACTTCTTCGACTAAGAGCTCGATGGAAAGCTTATCTGTTCCTCTTTCAGATGGCATTAACATATTTTACGAAAAGTCATAAGAAAAGTACTTTGCGAAAAGAATCGGCAGTAGGACGGAATCGTGTTGACCACCGATTAGTTTTTTGCTAATAACTCTTGCATCCTTCGACCGTTTTCTTCGACTAAGAGCTCGATGGAAAGCTTATCTGTTCCTCTTTCAGATGGCATTAACATATTTTACGTAAAGTCATAAGAAAAGTACTTTGCGAAAAGAATCGGCAGTAGGTCGGAAACGTGTTGACCACCGATTAGTTTTTTGCTAAGAACTCTTGCATCCTTCGACCGACTTCTTCGACTAAGAGCTCGATGAAAAGCTTATCTGTTCCTCTTTCAGATGGCATTAACATATTTTACGAAAAGTCATAAGAAAAGTTCTTTGCGAAAAGAATCGGCAGTCGGACGGAATCGTGTTGACCACCGATTAGTTTTTTGCTAATAACTCTTGCATCCTTCGATTGACTTCTTCGACTAAGAGCTCGATGGAAAGCTTATCGGTTCCTCTTTCAGATGGCATTAACATATTTTACGAAAAGTCATAAGAAAAGTACTTTGCGAAAAGAATCGGCATTAGGACGGAATCGTATTGACCACCGATTAGTTTTTTGCTAATAACTTTTGCATCCTTCGACCGACTTCTTCGACTAAGAGCTCGATGGAAAGCTTATCTGTTCCTCTTTCAGATGGCATTAACTTATTTTACGAAAAGTCATAAGAAAAGTACTTTGCGAAAAGAATCGACAGTATGACGGAATCGTGTTGATCACCGATTAGTTTTTTGCTAATAACTAATAATGTTTAAGCTCGATGGAAAGCTTATCTGTTCCTGTTTCAGATGGGATTAACATATTTGACGAAAAGTCATAAGAAACACAATTTTTTTGACCAAAACTAAAATATCCTCGAAATCATTGAAGAAGAAGTACCTTATAAGACGAAAATATGCCTTATCTAATAAGATATATTTAAATTTTTTTGATTGCATGAATGGGCGGCATTTTGTTCAGAGTTGATAGTTTTTTACATGGAAAAAAAATTCGTTTGATTTTTTCCCAATAAATACTAGAATTTCAGAAAAGTACTTTGCGAAAAGAATCGGCAGTAGGACGGAATCGTGTTGACCACCGATTAGTTTATTGCTGATATTTTTTGCATCCTTCGACCGACTTCTTCGACTAAGAGCTCGATGGAAAGCTTATCTGTTCCTCTTTCAGATGGCATTAACATGTTTTACGAAAAGTCATAAGAAAAGTACTTTGCGAAAAGAATCGGCAGTAGGACGGAAACGTGTTGACCACCAATTAGTTTTTTGCTTATAACTCTTGTATCCTTCGACCGACTTCTTCGACTAAGAGCTCGATGGAAAGTTTATCTGTTCCTCTTTCAGATGGCATTAACATGTTTTACGAAAAGTCATAAGAAAAGTACTTTGCGAAAAGAATCGGCAGTTGGACGGAATCGTGTTGACCACCGATTAGTTTTTTGTAAATAACACTTGCATCCTTCGACCGACATCTTCGACTAAGAGCTCGATGGAAAGCTTATCTGTTCTTCTTTCAGATGGCATTAACATATTTTACGAAAAGTCATAAGAAAAGTACTTTGCGAAAAGAATCGGCAGTTGGACGGAATCGTGTTGACCACCGATTAGTTTTTTGCTAATTACTCTTGCATCCTTCGACCGACTTCTTCGACAAAGAGCTCGATAAAAAGCTTATCTGTTCTTCTTTCAGATGGCATTAACTTATTTTACAAAAAGTCATAAGAAAAGTACTTTGCGAAAAGATTCGGCAGTAGGACGGAATCGTGTTGACCACCGATTAGTTTTTTGCTAATAACTCTTGCATCCTTCGACCGACTTCTTCGACTAAGAGCTCGATGGAAAGCTTATCTGTTCCTCTTTCAGATGGCATTAACATATTTTACGAAAAGTCATAAGAAAAGTACTTTGCGAAAAGAATCGGCAGTAGGACGGAATCGTGTTGACCACCGATTAGTTTTTTGCTAATAACTCTTGCATCCTTCGACCGTTTTCTTCGACTAAGAGCTCGATGGAAAGCTTATCTGTTCCTCTTTCAGATGGCATTAACATATTTTACGTAAAGTCATAAGAAAAGTACTTTGCGAAAAGAATCGGCAGTAGGTCGGAAACGTGTTGACCACCGATTAGTTTTTTGCTAAGAACTCTTGCATCCTTCGACCGACTTCTTCGACTAAGAGCTCGATGAAAAGCTTATCTGTTCCTCTTTCAGATGGCATTAACATATTTTACGAAAAGTCATAAGAAAAGTTCTTTGCGAAAAGAATCGGCAGTCGGACGGAATCGTGTTGACCACCGATTAGTTTTTTGCTAATAACTCTTGCATCCTTCGATTGACTTCTTCGACTAAGAGCTCGATGGAAAGCTTATCGGTTCCTCTTTCAGATGGCATTAACATATTTTACGAAAAGTCATAAGAAAAGTACTTTGCGAAAAGAATCGGCATTAGGACGGAATCGTATTGACCACCGATTAGTTTTTTGCTAATAACTTTTGCATCCTTCGACCGACTTCTTCGACTAAGAGCTCGATGGAAAGCTTATCTGTTCCTCTTTCAGATGGCATTAACTTATTTTACGAAAAGTCATAAGAAAAGTACTTTGCGAAAAGAATCGACAGTATGACGGAATCGTGTTGATCACCGATTAGTTTTTTGCTAATAACTAATAATGTTTAAGCTCGATGGAAAGCTTATCTGTTCCTGTTTCAGATGGGATTAACATATTTGACGAAAAGTCATAAGAAACACAATTTTTTTGACCAAAACTAAACTATCCTCGAAATCATTGAAGAAGAAGTACCTTATAAGACGAAAATATGCCTTATCTAATAAGATATATTTAAATTTTTTTGATTGCATGAATGGGCGGCATTTTGTTCAGAGTTGATAGTTTTTTACATGGAAAAAAAATTCGTTTGATTTTTTCCCAATAAATACTAGAATTTCAGAAAAGTACTTTGCGAAAAGAATCGGCAGTAGGACGGAATCGTGTTGACCACCGATTAGTTTATTGCTGATATTTTTTGCATCCTTCGACCGACTTCTTCGACTAAGAGCTCGATGGAAAGCTTATCTGTTCCTCTTTCAGATGGCATTAACATGTTTTACGAAAAGTCATAAGAAAAGTACTTTGCGAAAAGAATCGGCAGTAGGACGGAAACGTGTTGACCACCAATTAGTTTTTTGCTTATAACTCTTGTATCCTTCGACCGACTTCTTCGACTAAGAGCTCGATGGAAAGTTTATCTGTTCCTCTTTCAGATGGCATTAACATGTTTTACGAAAAGTCATAAGAAAAGTACTTTGCGAAAAGAATCGGCAGTTGGACGGAATCGTGTTGACCACCGATTAGTTTTTTGTAAATAACACTTGCATCCTTCGACCGACATCTTCGACTAAGAGCTCGATGGAAAGCTTATCTGTTCTTCTTTCAGATGGCATTAACATATTTTACGAAAAGTCATAAGAAAAGTACTTTGCGAAAAGAATCGGCAGTTGGACGGAATCGTGTTGACCACCGATTAGTTTTTTGCTAATTACTCTTGCATCCTTCGACCGACTTCTTCGACAAAGAGCTCGATAAAAAGCTTATCTGTTCTTCTTTCAGATGGCATTAACTTATTTTACAAAAAGTCATAAGAAAAGTACTTTGCGAAAAGATTCGGCAGTAGGACGGAATCGTGTTGACCACCGATTAGTTTTTTGCTAATAACTCTTGCATCCTTCGACCGACTTCTTCGACAAAGAGCTCGATGGAAAGCTTATCTGTTCTTCTTTCAGATGGCATTAACTTATTTTACGAAAAGTCATAAGAAAAGTACTTTGCGATAAGAATCGGCAGTAGGACGGAATCGTGTTGACCACCGATTAGTTTTTTGCTAATAACTCTTGCATCCTTCGACCGACTTCTTCGACAAAGAGCACGATGGAAAGCTTATCTGTTCTTCTTTCAGATGGCATTAACTTATTTTACGAAAAGTCATAAGAAAAGTACTTTGCGATAAGAATCGGCAGTAGGACGGAATCGTGTTGACCACCGATTAGTTTTTTGCTAATAACTAATAATGCTTAAGCTCGGTGGAAAGCCTATCTGTTCCTCTTTCAGATGGCATTAGCATATTTTACGAAAAGTCATGAGAAATAAAATTTTTTTGACCAAAACTAAAATATCCTCGAAATCATTGAAGAAGAAGTACCTTATCAGACGAAAACATGCCTTATCTAATAAGAGACATTTAAATTTTTTAAATTGCATAAATGGACGGCATTTTATTCAGAATTAATAGTTTTTTACATGGACAAAAAATTCGTTTGATTTTTTCCCAATAAATACTAGAATTTCAGAAAAGTACTTTGCGAAAAGAATCGGCAGTAGGACGGAAACGTGTTGTCCACCGATTAGTTTTTTGCTAATAACTCTTGCATCCTTCGACCGTTTTCTTCGACTAAGAGCTCGATGGAATGCTTATCTGTTCCTCTTTCAGATGGCATTAACATATTTTACGTAAAGTCATAAGAAAAGTACTTTGGGAAAAGAATCGGCAGTAGGACGGAAACGTGTTGACCACCGATAAGTCTTTTGCTTATAGCTCTTGCATCCTTCGACCGTCTTCTTCGATTAAGAGCTCGATGGAAAGCTTATCTGTTCCTCTTTCAGATGGCATGAACATATTTTACGAAAAGTAATAAGAAATAAAATTTTTTTGACCAAAACTAAAATATCCTCGAAATCATTGAAGAAGAAGTACCTTATCAGACGAAAACATGCCTTATCTAATAAGAGACATTTAAATTTTTTTAATTGCATAAATGGACGGCATTTTATTCAGAATTAATAGTTTTTTACATGGACAAAAAATTCGTTTGATTTTTTCCCAATAAATACTAGAATTTCAGAAAAGTACTTTGCGAAAAGAATCGGCAGTAGGACGGAAACGTGTTGTCCACCGATTAGTTTTTTGCTAATAACTCTTGCATCCTTCGACCGTTTTCTTCGACTTAGAGCTCGATGGAATGCTTATCTGTTCCTCTTTCAGATGGCATTAACATATTTTACGTAAAGTCATAAGAAAAGTACTTTTGGAAAAGAATCGGCAGTAGGACGGAATCGTGTTGACCACCGATTAGTTTTTTGCTAATAACTCTTGCATCCTTCGACCGACTTCTTCGACTAACAGCTCGATGGAAAGCTTATCTGTTCCTCTTTCAGACGGCATTAACATATTTTACGAAAAGTCATAAGAAAAGTACTTTGCGAAAAGAATCGGCAGTTGGATGGAATCGTGTTGACCACCGATTAGTTTTTTGCTAAATACTCTTGCATCCTTCGACCGACTTCTTCGACTAAGAGCTCGATGGAAAGCTTATCTGTTCCTCTTTCAGATGGCATTAACATATTTTACGAAAAGTCATAAGAAAAGTACTTTGCGAAAAGAATCGGCAGTAGGACGGAAACGTGTTGTCCACCGATTAGTTTTTTGCTAATAACTCTTGCATCCTTCGACCGTTTTCTTCGACTAAGAGCTCGATGGAATGCTTATCTGTTCCTCTTTCAGATGGCATTAACATATTTTACGTAAAGTCATAAGAAAAGTACTTTGGGAAAAGAATCGGCAGTACGACGGAAACGTGTTGACCACCGATTAGTTTTTTGCTTATAACCAATAATGGTTAAGCTCGATGGAAAGCTTATCTGTTCCTCTTTCAGATGGCATTAACATGTTTTACGAAAAGTCATAAGAAAAGTACTTTGCGAAAAGAATCGGCAGTAGGACGGAAACGTGTTGACCACCAATTAGTTTTTTGCTTATAACTCTTGTATCCTTTGACCGACTTCTTCGACTAAGAGCTCGATGGAAAGTTTATCTGTTTCTCTTTCAGATGGCATTAACATGTTTTACGAAAAGTCATAAGAAAAGTACTTTGCGAAAAGAATCGGCAGTAGGACGGAAACGTGTTGACCACCGATAAGTCTTTTGCTTATAGCTCTTGCATCCTTCGACCGTCTTCTTCGATTAAGAGCTCGATGGAAAGCTTATCTGTTCCTCTTTCAGATGGCATGAACATATTTTACGAAAAGTAATAAGAAATAAAATTTTTTTGACCAAAACTAAAATATCCTCGAAATCATTGAAGAAGAAGTACCTTATCAGACGAAAACATGCCTTATCTAATAAGAGACATTTAAATTTTTTAAATTGCATAAATGGACGGCATTTTATTCAGAATTAATAGTTTTTTACATGGACAAAAAATTCGTTTGATTTTTTCCCAATAAATACTAGAATTTCAGAAAAGTACTTTGCGAAAAGAATCGGCAGTAGGACGGAAACGTGTTGTCCACCGATTAGTTTTTTGCTAATAACTCTTGTATCCTTCGACCGTTTTCTTCGACTAAGAGCTCGATGGAATGCTTATCTGTTCCTCTTTCAGATGGCATTAACATATTTTACGTAAAGTCATAAGAAAAGTACTTTGGGAAAAGAATCGGCAGTAGGTCGGAAACGTGTTGACCACCGATTAGTTTTTTGCTAATAACTCTTGCATCCTTCGACCGACTTCTTCGACTAAGAGCTCGATGGAAAGCTTATCTGTTCCTCTTTCAGATGGCATTAACATATTTTACGAAAAGTCATAAGAAAAGTTCTTTGCGAAAAGAATCGGCAGTAGGACGGAATCGTGTTGACCACCGATTAGTTTTTTGCTAATAACTCTTGCATCCTTCGACCGACTTCTTCGACTAACAGCTCGATGGAAAGCTTATCTGTTCCTCTTTCAGACGGCATTAACATATTTTACGAAAAGTCATAAGAAAAGTACTTTGCGAAAAGAATCGGCAGTTGGATGGAATCGTGTTGACCACCGATTAGTTTTTTGCTAAATAGTCTTGCATCCTTCGACCGTTTTCTTCGACTAAGAGCTCGATGGAAAGCTTATCTGTTCTTCTTTCAGATGGCATTAACATATTTTACGAAAAGTCATAAGAAAAGTACTTTGCGAAAAGAATCGGCAGTTGGACGGAATCGTGTTGACCACCGATTAGTTTTTTGCTAATTACTCTTGCATCCTTCGACCGACTTCTTCGACTAAGAGCTCGATGGAAAGCTTATCTGTTCCTCTTTCAGATGGCATTAACATATTTTACGAAAAGTCATAAGAAAAGTACTTTGCGAAAAGAATCGGCAGATGGACGGAATCGTGTTGACCACCGATTAGTTTTTTGCTAATTACTCTTGCATCCTTCGACCGACTTCTTCGACTAAGAGCTCGATGGAAAGCTTATCTGTTCCTCTTTCAGATTGCATTAACATATTTTACGAAAAGTCATAAGAAAACTACTTTGCGAAAATAATCGACAGTATGACGGAATCGTGTTGACCACCGATTAGTTTTTTGCTAATAACCAATAATGGTTAAGCTCGATGGAAAGCTTATCTGTTCCTCTTTCAGATGGCATTAACATGTTTTACGAAAAGTCATAAGAAAAGTACTTTGCGAAAAGAATCGGCAGTAGGACGGAAACGTGTTGACCACCAATTAGTTTTTTGCTTATAACTCTTGTATCCTTTGACCGACTTCTTCGACTAAGAGCTCGATGGAAAGTTTATCTGTTTCTCTTTCAGATGGCATTTACATGTTTTACGAAAAGTCATAAGAAAAGTACTTTGCGAAAAGAATCGGCAGTAGGACGGAAACGTGTTGACCACCGATAAGTCTTTTGCTTATAGCTCTTGCATCCTTCGACCGTCTTCTTCGATTAAGAGCTCGATGGAAAGCTTATCTGTTCCTCTTTCAGATGGCATGAACATATTTTACGAAAAGTAATAAGAAATAAAATTTTTTTGACCAAAACTAAAATATCCTCGAAATCATTGAAGAAGAAGTACCTTATCAGACGAAAACATGCCTTATCTAATAAGAGACATTTAAATTTTTTAAATTGCATAAATGGACGGCATTTTATTCAGAATTAATAGTTTTTTACATGGACAAAAAATTCGTTTGATTTTTTCCCAATAAATACTAGAATTTCAGAAAAGTACTTTGCGAAAAGAATCGGCAGTAGGACGGAAACGTGTTGTCCACCGATTAGTTTTTTGCTAATAACTCTTGTATCCTTCGACCGTTTTCTTCGACTAAGAGCTCGATGGAATGCTTATCTGTTCCTCTTTCAGATGGCATTAACATATTTTACGTAAAGTCATAAGAAAAGTACTTTGGGAAAAGAATCGGCAGTAGGTCGGAAACGTGTTGACCACCGATTAGTTTTTTGCTAATAACTCTTGCATCCTTCGACCGACTTCTTCGACTAAGAGCTCGATGGAAAGCTTATCTGTTCCTCTTTCAGATGGCATTAACATATTTTACGAAAAGTCATAAGAAAAGTTCTTTGCGAAAAGAATCGGCAGTAGGACGGAATCGTGTTGACCACCGATTAGTTTTTTGCTAATAACTCTTGCATCCTTCGACCGACTTCTTCGACTAACAGCTCGATGGAAAGCTTATCTGTTCCTCTTTCAGACGGCATTAACATATTTTACGAAAAGTCATAAGAAAAGTACTTTGCGAAAAGAATCGGCAGTTGGATGGAATCGTGTTGACCACCGATTAGTTTTTTGCTAAATACTCTTGCATCCTTCGACCGTTTTCTTCGACTAAGAGCTCGATGGAAAGCTTATCTGTTCTTCTTTCAGATGGCATTAACATATTTTACGAAAAGTCATAAGAAAAGTACTTTGCGAAAAGAATCGGCAGTTGGACGGAATCGTGTTGACCACCGATTAGTTTTTTGCTAATTACTCTTGCATCCTTCGACCGACTTCTTCGACTAAGAGCTCGATGGAAAGCTTATCTGTTCCTCTTTCAGATGGCATTAACATATTTTACGAAAAGTCATAAGAAAAGTACTTTGCGAAAAGAATCGGCAGTTGGACGGAATCGTGTTGACCGCCGATTAGTTTTTTGCTAATTACTCTTGCATCCTTCGACCGACTTCTTCGACTAAGAGCTCGATGGAAAGCTTATCTGTTCCTCTTTCAGATGGCATTAACATATTTTACGAAAAGTCATAAGAAAACTACTTTGCGAAAATAATCGACAGTATGACGGAATCGTGTTGACCACCGATTAGTTTTTTGCTAATAACCAATAATGGTTAAGCTCGATGGAAAGCTTATCTGTTCCTGTTTCAGATGGGATTAACATATTTGACGAAAAGTCATAAGAAACACAATTTTTTTGACCAAAACTAAAATATCCTCGAAATCATTGAAGAAGAAGTACCTTATAAGACGAAAATATGCCTTATCTAATAAGACATATTTAAATTTTTTTAATTGCATGAATGGGCGGCATTTTGTTCAGAGTTGATAGTTTTTTACATGGAAAAAAAAATTCGTTTGATTTTTTCCCAATAAATACTAGAATTTCAGAAAAGTACTTTGCGAAAAGAATCGGCAGTAGGACGGAATCGTGTTGACCACCGATTAGTTTTTTGCTGATATTTTTTGCATCCTTCGACCGACTTCTTCGACTAAGAGCTCGATGGAAAGCTTATCTGTTCCTCTTTCAGATGGCATTAACATGTTTTACGAAAAGTCATAAGAAAAGTACTTTGCGAAAAGAATCAGCAGTTGGACGGAATCGTGTTGACCACCGATTAGTTTTTTGTAAATAACACTTGCATCCTTCGACCGACATCTTCGACTAAGAGCTCGATGGAAAGCTTATCTGTTCTTCTTTCAGATGGCATTATTTTATTTTACGAAAAGTCATAACAAAAGTACTTTGCGAAAAGAATCGGCAGTAGGACGGAATCGTGTTGACCACCGATTAGTTTTTTGCTAATTACTCTTGCATCCTTCGACCGACTTCTTCGACAAAGAGCTCGATAAAAAGCTTATCTGTTCTTCTTTCAGATGGCATTAACTTATTTTACGAAAAGTCATAAGAAAAGTACTTTGCGAAAAGAATCGGCAGTAGGACGGAATCGTGTTGACCACCGATTAGTTTTTTGCTAATAACTCTTGCATCCTTCGACCGACTTCTTCGACTAAGAGCTCGATGGAAAGCTTATCTGTTCTTCTTTCAGATGGCATTAACATATTTTACGAAAAGTCATAAGAAAAGTACTTTGCGAAAAGAATCGGCAGTTGGACGGAATCGTGTTGACCACCGATTAGTTTTTTGCTAATTACTCTTGCATCCTTCGACCGACTTCTTCGACTAAGAGCTCGATGGAAAGCTTATCTGTTCCTCTTTCAGATGGCATTAACATATTTTACGAAAAGTCATAAGAAAAGTACTTTGCGAAAAGAATCGGCAGTTGGACGGAATCGTGTTGACCACCGATAAGTTTTTTGCTAATTACTCTTGCATCCTTCGACCGTTTTCTTCGACTAAGAGCTCGATGGAAAGCTTATCTGTTCTTCTTTCAGATGGCATTAACATATTTTACGAAAAGTCATAAGAAAAGTACTTTGCGAAAAGAATCGGCAGTTGGACGGAATCGTGTTGACCACCGATTAGTTTTTTGCTAATTACTCTTGCATCCTTCGACCGACTTCTTCGACTAAGAGCTCGATGGAAAGCTTATCTGTTCCTCTTTCAGATGGCATTAACATATTTTACGAAAAGTCATAAAAAAAGTACTTTGCGAAAAGAATCGGCAGTTGGACGGAATCGTGTTGACCACCGATTAGTTTTTTGCTAATTACTCTTGCATCCTTCGACCGACTTCTTCGACTAAGAGCTCGATGGAAAGCTTATCTGTTCCTGTTTCAGATGGCATTAACATATTTTACGAAAAGTCATAAGAAAAGTACTTTGCGAAAAGAATCGGCAGTTGGACGGAATCGTGTTGACCACCGATTAGTTTTTTGCTAATTACTCTTGCATCCTTCGACCGACTTCTTCGACTAAGAGCTCGATGGAAAGCTTATCCGTTCCTCTTTCAGATGGCATTAACATATTTTACGAAAAGTCATAAGAAAAGTACTTTGCGAAAAGAATCGGCAGTTGGACGGAATCGTGTTGACCACCGATTAGTTTTTTGCTAATAACTCTTGCATCCTTCGACCGACTTCTTCGACAAAAAGCTCGATGGAAAGCTTATCTGTTCCTCTTTCAGATGGCATTAACATATTTTACGAAAAGTCATAAGAAAAGTACTTTGCGAAAATAATCGAATGACGGAATCGTGTTGACCACCGATTAGTTTTTTGCTAATAACTCTTGCATCCTTCGACCGACTTCTTCGACAAAGAGCACGATGGAAAGCTTATCTGTTCTTCTTTCAGATGGCATTAACTTATTTTACGAAAAGTCATAAGAAAAGTACTTTGCGATAAGAATCGGCAGTAGGACGGAATCGTGTTGACCACCGATTAGTTTTTTTGCTAATAACTAATAATGCTTAAGCTCGGTGGAAAGCCTATCTGTTCCTCTTTCAGATGGCATTAACATATTTTACGTAAAGTCATAAGAAAAGTACTTTGCGAAAAGAATCGGCAGTAGGTCGGAAACGTGTTGACCACCGATTAGTTTTTTGCTAAGAACTCTTGCATCCTTCGACCGACTTCTTCGACTAAGAGCTCGATGGAAAGCTTATCTGTTCCTCTTTCAGATGGCATTAAAATATTTTACGAAAAGTCATAAGAAAAGTACTTTGCGAAAAGAATCGGCAGTAGGACGGAATCGTGTTGACCACCGATTAGTTTTTTGCTAATAACTCTTGCATCCTTCGATTGACTTCTTCGACTAAGAGCTCGATGGAAAGCTTATCTGTTCCTCTTTCAGATGGCATTAACATATTTTACGAAAAGTCATAAGAAAAGTACTTTGCGAAAAGAATCGGCATTAGGACGGAATCGTGTTGACCACCGATTAGTTTTTTGCTAATAACTTTTGCATCCTTCGACCGATTTCTTCGACAAAGGGCTCTATGGAAAGCTTATCTGTTCCTCTTTCAGATGGCATTAACATATTTTACGTAAAGTCATAAGAAAAGTACTTTGCGAAAAGAATCGGCAGTAGGTCGGAAACGTGTTGACCACCGATTAGTTTTTTGCTAATAACTCTTGCATCCTTCGACCGACTTCTTCGACTAAGAGCTCGATGGAAAGCTTATCTGTTCCTGTTTCAGATGGCATTAACATATTTTACGAAAAGTCATAAGAAAAGTACTTTGCGAAAAGAATCGGCAGTAGGACGGAATCGTGTTGACCACCGATTAGTTTTTTGCTAATAACTCTTGCATCCTTCGATTGACTTCTTCGACTAAGAGCTCGATGGAAAGCTAATCTGTTCCTCTTTCAGATGGCATTAACTTATTTTACGAAAAGTCATAAGAAAAGTACTTTGCGAAAAGAATCGACAGTATGACGGAATCGTGTTGATCACCGATTAGTTTTTTGCTAATAACTAATAATGTTTAAGCTCGATGGAAAGCTTATCTGTTCCTGTTTCAGATGGGATTAACATATTTGACGAAAAGCCATAAGAAACACAATTTTTTTGACCAAAACTAAAATATCCTCGAAATCATTGAAGAAGAAGTACCTTATAAGACGAAAATATGCCTTATCTAATTAGATATATTTAAATTTTTTTGATTGCATGAATGGGCGGCATTTTGTTCAGAGTTGATAGTTTTTTACATGGAAAAAAATTCGTTTGATTTTTTCCCAATAAATACTAGAATTTCAGAAAAGTACTTTGCGAAAAGAATCGGCAGTAGGACGGAATCGTGTTGACCACCGATTAGTTTTTTGCTGATATTTTTTGCATCCTTCGACCGACTTCTTCGACTAAAAGCTCGATGGAAAGCTTATCTGTTCTTCTTTCAGATGGCATTATTTTATTTTACGAAAAGTCATAACAAAAGTACTTTGCGAAAAGAATCGGCAGTAGGACGGAAACGTGTTGACCACCAATTAGTTTTTTGCTTATAACTCTTGCATCCTTCGACCGACTTCTTCGACAAAAAGCTCGATGGAAAGCTTATCTGTTCCTCTTTCAGATGGCATTAACATATTTTACGAAAAGTCATAAGAAAAGTACTTTGCGAAAATAATCGACAGTATGACGGAATCGTGTTGACCACCGATTAGTTTTTTGCTAATAACTCTTGCATCCTTCGACCGACTTCTTCGACAAAGAGCACGATGGAAAGCTTATCTGTTCTTCTTTCAGATGGCATTAACTTATTTTACGAAAAGTCATAAGAAAAGTACTTTGCGATAAGAATCGGCAGTAGGACGGAATCGTGTTGACCACCGATTAGTTTTTTTGCTAATAACTAATAATGCTTAAGCTCGGTGGAAAGCCTATCTGTTCCTCTTTCAGATGGCATTAACATATTTTACGAAAAGTCATGAGAAATAAAATTTTTTTGACCAAAACTAAAATATCGTCGAAATCATTGAAGAAGAAGTACCTTATCAGACGAAAACATGCCTTATCTAATAAGAGACATTTAAATTTTTTAAATTGCATAAATGGACGGCATTTTATTCAGAATTAATAGTTTTTTACATGGACAAAAAATTCGTTTGATTTTTTCCCAATAAATACTAGAATTTCAGAAAAGTACTTTGCGAAAAGAATCGGCAGTAGGACGGAAACGTGTTGTCCACCGATTAGTTTTTTGCTAATAACTCTTGCATCCTTCGACCGTTTTCTTCGACTAAGAGCTCGATGGAAAGCTTATCTGTTCTTCTTTCAGATGGCATTAACATATTTTACGAAAAGTCATAAGAAAAGTACTTTGCGAAAAGAATCGGCAGTTGGACGGAATCGTGTTGACCACCGATTAGTTTTTTGCTAATTACTCTTGCATCCTTCGACCGACTTCTTCGACTAAGAGCTCGATGGAAAGCTTATCTGTTCCTCTTTCAGATGGCATTAACATATTTTACGAAAAGTCATAAGAAAAGTACTTTACGAAAATAATCGACAGTATGACGGAATCGTGTTGACCACCGATTAGTTTTTTGCTAATAACCAATAATGGTTAAGCTCGATGGAAAGCTTATCTGTTCCTGTTTCAGATGGGATTAACATATTTGACGAAAAGTCATAAGAAACACAATTTTTTTGATCAAAACTAAAATATCCTCGAAATCATTGAAGAAGAAGTACCTTATAAGACGAAAATATGCCTTATCTAATTAGATATATTTAAATTTTTTTAATTGCATGAATGGGCGGCATTTTGTTCAGAGTTGATAGTTTTTTACATGGAAAAAAAATTCGTTTGATTTTTTCCCAATAAATACTAGAATTTCAGAAAAGTACTTTGCGAAAAGAATCGGCAGTAGGACGGAATCGTGTTGACCACCGATTAGTTTTTTGCTGATATTTTTTGCATCCTTCGACCGACTTCTTCGACTAAAAGCTCGATGGAAAGCTTATCTGTTCTTCTTTCAGATGGCATTATTTTATTTTACGAAAAGTCATAACAAAAGTACTTTGCGAAAAGAATCGGCAGTAGGACGGAAACGTGTTGACCACCAATTAGTTTTTTGCTTATAACTCTTGCATCCTTCGACCGACTTCTTCGACAAAAAGCTCGATGGAAAGCTTATCTGTTCCTCTTTCAGATGGCATTAACATATTTTACGAAAAGTCATAAGAAAAGTACTTTGCGAAAATAATCGACAGTATGACGGAATCGTGTTGACCACCGATTAGTTTTTTGCTAATAACTCTTGCATCCTTCGACCGACTTCTTCGACAAAGAGCACGATGGAAAGCTTATCTGTTCTTCTTTCAGATGGCATTAACTTATTTTACGAAAAGTCATAAGAAAAGTACTTTGCGATAAGAATCGGCAGTAGGACGGAATCGTGTTGACCACCGATTAGTTTTTTTGCTAATAACTAATAATGCTTAAGCTCGGTGGAAAGCCTATCTGTTCCTCTTTCAGATGGCATTAACATATTTTACGAAAAGTCATGAGAAATAAAATTTTTTTGACCAAAACTAAAATATCGTCGAAATCATTGAAGAAGAAGTACCTTATCAGACGAAAACATGCCTTATCTAATAAGAGACATTTAAATTTTTTAAATTGCATAAATGGACGGCATTTTATTCAGAATTAATAGTTTTTTACATGGACAAAAAATTCGTTTGATTTTTTCCCAATAAATACTAGAATTTCAGAAAAGTACTTTGCGAAAAGAATCGGCAGTAGGACGGAAACGTGTTGTCCACCGATTAGTTTTTTGCTAATAACTCTTGCATCCTTCGACCGTTTTCTTCGACTAAGAGCTCGATGGAAAGCTTATCTGTTCTTCTTTCAGATGGCATTAACATATTTTACGAAAAGTCATAAGAAAAGTACTTTGCGAAAAGAATCGGCAGTTGGACGGAATCGTGTTGACCACCGATTAGTTTTTTGCTGATATTTTTTGCATCCTTCGACCGACTTCTTCGACTAAAAGCTCGATGGAAAGCTTATCTGTTCTTCTTTCAGATGGCATTATTTTATTTTACGAAAAGTCATAACAAAAGTACTTTGCGAAAAGAATCGGCAGTAGGACGGAAACGTGTTGACCACCAATTAGTTTTTTGCTAATAACCAATAATGGTTAAGCTCGATGGAAAGCTTATCTGTTCTTCTTTCAGATGGCATTAACATATTTTACGAAAAGTCATAAGAAAAGTACTTTGCGAAAAGAATCGGCAGTTGGACGGAATCGTGTTGACCACCGATTAGTTTTTTGCTGATATTTTTTGCATCCTTCGACCGACTTCTTCGACTAAAAGCACGATGGAAAGCTTATCTGTTCTTCTTTCAGATGGCATTAACATATTTTACGAAAAGTCATAAGAAAAGTACTTTACGAAAATAATCGACAGTATGACGGAATCGTGTTGACCACCGATTAGTTTTTTGCTAATAACCAATAATGGTTAAGCTCGATGGAAAGCTTATCTGTTCCTGTTTCAGATGGGATTAACATATTTGACGAAAAGTCATAAGAAACACAATTTTTTTGATCAAAACTAAAATATCCTCGAAATCATTGAAGAAGAAGTACCTTATAAGACGAAAATATGCCTTATCTAATAAGATATATTTAAATTTTTTTAATTGCATAAATGGGCGGCATTTTGTTCAGAGTTGATAGTTTTTTACATGGAAAAAAAATTCGTTTGATTTTTTCCCAATAAATACTAGAATTTCAGAAAAGTACTTTGCGAAAAGAATCGGCAGTAGGACGGAATCGTGTTGACCACCGATTAGTTTTTTGCTGATATTTTTTGCATCCTTCGACCGACTTCTTCGACTAAGAGCTCGATGGAAAGCTTATCTGTTCCTCTTTCAGATGGCATTAACATGTTTTATGAAAAGTCATAAGAAAAGTACTTTGCGAAAAGAATCGGCAGTAGGACGGAAACGTGTTGAACACCGATTAGTTTTTTGCTTATAACTCTTGTATCCTTCGACCGACTTCTTCGACTAAGAGCTCGATGGAAAGCTTATCTGTTCCTCTTTCAGATGGCATTAACATGTTTTACGAAAAGTCATAAGAAAAGTACTTTGCGAAAAGAATCGGCAGTTGGACGGAATCGTGTTGACCACCGATTAGTTTTTTGTAAATAACACTTGCATCCTTCGACCGACATCTTCGACTAAGAGCTCGATGGAAAGCTTATCTGTTCTTCTTTCAGATGGCATTATTTTATTTTACGAAAAGTCATAACAAAAGTACTTTGCGAAAAGAATCGGCAGTAGGACGGAATCGTGTTGACCACCGATTAGTTTTTTGCTAATTACTCTTGCATCCTTCGACCGACTTCTTCGACAAAGAGCTCGATAAAAAGCTTATCTGTTCTTCTTTCAGATGGCATTAACTTATTTTACGAAAAGTCATAAGAAAAGTACTTTGCGAAAAGAATCGGCAGTAGGACGGAATCGTGTTGACCACCGATTAGTTTTTTGCTAATAACTCTTGCATCCTTCGACCGACTTCTTCGACAAAGAGCTCGATGGAAAGCTTATCTGTTCTTCTTTCAGATGGCATTAACTTATTTTACGAAAAGTCATAAGAAAAGTACTTTGCGATAAGAATCGGCAGTAGGACGGAATCGTGTTGACCACCGATTAGTTTTTTGCTAATAACTAATAATGCTTAAGCTCAGTGGAAAGCCTATCTGTTCCTCTTTCAGATGGCATTAACATATTTTACGAAAAGACATGAGAAATAAAATTTTTTTGACCAAAACTAAAATATCCTCAAAATCATTGAAGAAGAAGTACCTTATCAGACGAAAACATGCCTTATCTAATAAGAGACATTTAAATTTTTTAAATTGCATAAATGGACGGCATTTTATTCAGAATTAATAGTTTTTTACATGGACAAAAAATTCGTTTGATTTTTTCCCAATAAATACTAGAATTTCAGAAAAGTACTTTGCGAAAAGAATCGGCAGTAGGACGGAAACGTGTTGTCCACCGATTAGTTTTTTGCTAATAACTCTTGCATCCTTCGCCCGTTTTCTTCGACTAAGAGCTCGATGGAAAGCTTATCTGTTCCTCTTTCAGATGGCATTAACATATTTTACGTAAAGTCATAAGAAAAGTACTTTGCGAAAAGAATCGGCAGTAGGTCGGAAACGTGTTGACCACCGATTAGTTTTTTGCTAAGAACTCTTGCATCCTTCGACCGACTTCTTCGACTAAGAGCTCGATGGAAAGCTTATCTGTTCCTCTTTCAGATGGCATTAACATATTTTACGAAAAGTCATAAGAAAAGTACTTTGCGAAAAGAATCGGCAGTAGGACGGAATCGTGTTGACCACCGATTAGTTTTTTGCTAATAACTTTTGCATCCTTCGACCGATTTCTTCGACAAAGGGCTCGATGGAAAGCTTATCTGTTCCTCTTTCAGATGGCATTAACATATTTTACGAAAAGTCATAAGAAAAGTACTTTGCGAAAAGAATCGGCATTAGGACGGAATCGTGTTGACCACCGATTAGTTTTTTACTAATAACTTTTGCATCCTTCGACCGATTTCTTCGACAAAGGGCTCGATGGAAAGCTTATCTGTTCCTCTTTCAGATGGCATTAACATATTTTACGTAAAGTCATAAGAAAAGTACTTTGCGAAAAGAATCGGCAGTAGGACGGAATCGTGTTGACCACCGATTAGTTTTTTGCTAATAACTCTTGCATCCTTCGATTGACTTCTTCGACTAAGAGCTCGATGGAAAGCTAATCTGTTCCTCTTTCAGATGGCATTAACTTATTTTACGAAAAGTCATAAGAAAAGTACTTTGCGAAAAGAATCGACAGTATGACGGAATCGTGTTGATCACCGATTAGTTTTTTGCTAATAACTAATAATGTTTAAGCTCGATGGAAAGCTTATCTGTTCCTGTTTCAGATGGGATTAACATATTTGACGAAAAGCCATAAGAAACACAATTTTTTTGACCAAAACTAAAATATCCTCGAAATCATTGAAGAAGAAGTACCTTATAAGACGAAAATATGCCTTATCTAATAAGATATATTTAAATTTTTTTGATTGCATGAATGGGCGGCATTTTGTTCAGAGTTGATAGTTTTTTACATGAAAAAAAAATTCGTTTGATTTTTTCCCAATAAATACTATAATTTCAGAAAAGTACTTTGCGAAAAGAATCGGCAGTAGGACGGAATCGTGTTGACCACCGATTAGTTTTTTGCTGATATTTTTTGCATCCTTCGACCGACTTCTTCGACTAAAAGCTCGATGGAAAGCTTATCTGTTCTTCTTTCAGATGGCATTATTTTATTTTACGAAAAGTCATAACAAAAGTACTTTGCGAAAAGAATCGGCAGTAGGACGGAAACGTGTTGACCACCAATTAGTTTTTTGCTTATAACTCTTGCATCCTTCGACCGACTTCTTCGACAAAAAGCTCGATGGAAAGCTTATCTGTTCCTCTTTCAGATGGCATTAACATATTTTACGAAAAGTCATAAGAAAAGTACTTTGCGAAAATAATCGACAGTATGACGGAATCGTGTTGACCACCGATTAGTTTTTTGCTAATAACTCTTGCATCCTTCGACCGACTTCTTCGACAAAGAGCACGATGGAAAGCTTATCTGTTCTTCTTTCAGATGGCATTAACTTATTTTACGAAAAGTCATAAGAAAAGTACTTTGCGATAAGAATCGGCAGTAGGACGGAATCGTGTTGACCACCGATTAGTTTTTTTGCTAATAACTAATAATGCTTAAGCTCGGTGGAAAGCCTATCTGTTCCTCTTTCAGATTGCATTAACATATTTTACGAAAAGTCATGAGAAATAAAATTTTTTTGACCAAAACTAAAATATCCTCGAAATCATTGAAGAAGAAGTACCTTATCAGACGAAAATATGCCTTATCTAATAAGAGACATTAAAATTTTTTAAATTGCATAAATGGACGGTATTTTATTCAGATTTAATAGTTTTTTACATGGACAAAAAATTCGTTTGATTTTTTCCCAATAAATACTAGAATTTCAGAAAAGTACTTTGCGAAAAGAATCGGCAGTAGGACGGAAACGTGTTGTCCACCGATTAGTTTTTTGCTAATAACTCTTGCATCCTTCGACCGTTTTCTTCGACTAAGAGCTCGATGGAAAGCTTATCTGTTCTTCTTTCAGATGGCATTAACATATTTTACGTAAAGTCATAAGAAAAGTACTTTGCGAAAAGAATCGGCAGTTGGACGGAATCGTGTTGACCACCGATTAGTTTTTTGCTAATTACTCTTGCATCCTTCGACCGACTTCTTCGACTAAGAGGTCGATGGAAAGCTTATCTGTTCCTCTTTCAGATGGCATTAACATATTTTACGAAAAGTCATAAGAAAAGTACTTTACGAAAATAATCGACAGTATGACGGAATCGTGTTGACCACCGATTAGTTTTTTGCTAATAACCAATAATGGTTAAGCTCGATGGAAAGCTTATCTGTTCCTGTTTCAGATGGGATTAACATATTTGACGAAAAGTCATAAGAAACACAATTTTTTTGACCAAAACTAAAATATCCTCGAAATCATTGAAGAAGAAGTACCTTATAAGACGAAAATATGCCTTATCTAATAAGATATATTTAAATTTTTTTAATTGCATGAATGGGCGGCATTTTGTTCAGAGTTGATAGTTTTTTACATGGAAAAAAAAATTCGTTTGATTTTTTCCCAATAAATACTAGAATTTCAGAAAAGTACTTTGCGAAAAGAATCGGCAGTAGGACGGAATCGTGTTGACCACCGATTAGTTTTTTGCTGATATTTTTTGCATCCTTCGACCGACTTCTTCGACTAAGAGCTTGATGGAAAGCTTATCTGTTCCTCTTTCAGATGGCATTAACATGTTTTACGAAAAGTCATAAGAAAAGTACTTTGCGAAAAGAATCGGCAGTAGGACGGAAACGTGTTGAACACCGATTAGTTTTTTGCTTATAACTCTTGTATCCTTCGACCGACTTCTTCGACTAAGAGCTCGATGGAAAGCTTATCTGTTCCTCTTTCAGATGGCATTAACATGTTTTACGAAAAGTCATAAGAAAAGTACTTTGCGAAAAGAATCGGCAGTTGGACGGAATCGTGTTGACCACCGATTAGTTTTTTGTAAATAACACTTGCATCCTTCGACCGACATCTTCGACTAAGAGCTCGATGGAAAGCTTATCTGTTCTTCTTTCAGATGGCATTATTTTATTTTACGAAAAGTCATAACAAAAGTACTTTGCGAAAAGAATCGGCAGTAGGACGGAATCGTGTTGACCACCGATTAGTTTTTTGCTAATTACTCTTGCATCCTTCGACCGACTTCTTCGACAAAGAGCTCGATAAAAAGCTTATCTGTTCTTCTTTCAGATGGCATTAACTTATTTTACGAAAAGTCATAAGAAAAGTACTTTGCGAAAAGAATCGGCAGTAGGACGGAATCGTGTTGACCACCGATTAGTTTTTTGCTAATAACTCTTGCATCCTTCGACCGACTTCTTCGACAAAGAGCTCGATGGAAAGCTTATCTGTTCTTCTTTCAGATGGCATTAACTTATTTTACGAAAAGTCATAAGAAAAGTACTTTGCGATAAGAATCGGCAGTAGGACGGAATCGTGTTGACCACCGATTAGTTTTTTGCTAATAACTTATAATGCTTAAGCTCAGTGGAAAGCCTATCTGTTCCTCTTTCAGATGGCATTAACATATTTTACGAAAAGACATGAGAAATAAAATTTTTTTGACCAAAACTAAAATATCCTCGAAATCATTGAAGAAGAAGTACCTTATCAGACGAAAACATGCCTTATCTAATAAGAGACATTTAAATTTTTTAAATTGCATAAATGGACGGCATTTTATTCAGAATTAATAGTTTTTTACATGGACAAAAAATTCGTTTGATTTTTTCCCAATAAATACTAGAATTTCAGAAAAGTACTTTGCGAAAAGAATCGGCAGTAGGACGGAAACGTGTTGTCCACCGATTAGTTTTTTGCTAATAACTCTTGCATCCTTCGCCCGTTTTCTTCGACTAAGAGCTCGATGGAAAGCTTATCTGTTCCTCTTTCAGATGGCATTAACATATTTTACGTAAAGTCATAAGAAAAGTACTTTGCGAAAAGAATCGGCAGTAGGTCGGAAACGTGTTGACCACCGATTAGTATTTTGCTAAGAACTCTTGCATCCTTCGACCGACTTCTTCGACTAAGAGCTCGATGGAAAGCTTATCTGTTCCTCTTTCAGATGGCATTAACATATTTTACGAAAAGTCATAAGAAAAGTACTTTGCGAAAAGAATCGGCAGTAGGACGGAATCGTGTTGACCACCGATTAGTTTTTTGCTAATAACTCTTGCATCCTTCGATTGACTTCTTCGACTAAGAGCTCGATGGAAAGCTTATCTGTTCCTCTTTCAGATGGCATTAACATATTTTACGAAAAGTCATAAGAAAAGTACTTTGCGAAAAGAATCGGCATTAGGACGGAATCGTGTTGACCACCGATTAGTTTTTTGCTAATAACTTTTGCATCCTTCGACCGATTTCTTCGACAAAGGGCTCAATGGAAAGCTTATCTGTTCCTCTTTCAGATGGCATTAACATATTTTACGGAAAGTCATAAGAAAAGTACTTTGCGAAAAGAATCGGCAGTAGGTCGGAAACGTGTTGACCACCGATTAGTTTTTTGCTAATAACTCTTGCATCCTTCGACCGACTTCTTCGACTAAGAGCTCGATGGAAAGCTTATCTGTTCCTGTTTCAGATGGCATTAACATATTTTACGAAAAGTCATAAGAAAAGTACTTTGCGAAAAGAATCGACAGTATGACGGAATCGTGTTGATCACCGATTAGTTTTTTGCTAATAACTAATAATGTTTAAGCTCGATGGAAAGCTTATCTGTTCCTGTTTCAGATGGGATTAACATATTTGACGAAAAGCCATAAGAAACACAATTTTTTTGACCAAAACTAAAATATCCTCGAAATCATTGAAGAAGAAGTACCTTATAAGACGAAAATATGCCTTATCTAATAAGATATATTTAAATTTTTTTGATTGCATGAATGGGCGGCATTTTGTTCAGAGTTGATAGTTTTTTAAATGGAAAAAAAATTCGTTTGATTTTTTCCCAATAAATACTAGAATTTCAGAAAAGTACTTTGCGAAAAGAATCGGCAGTAGGACGGAATCGTGTTGACCACCGATTAGTTTTTTGCTGATATTTTTTGCATCCTTCGACCGACTTCTTCGACTAAAAGCTCGATGGAAAGCTTATCTGTTCTTCTTTCAGATGGCATTATTTTATTTTACGAAAAGTCATAACAAAAGTACTTTGCGAAAAGAATCGGCAGTAGGACGGAAACGTGTTGACCACCAATTAGTTTTTTGCTTATAACTCTTGTATCCTTCGACCGACTTCTTCGACTAAGAGCCCGATGGAAAGTTTATCTGTTCCTCTTTCAGATGGCATTAACATGTTTTACGAAAAGTCATAAGAAAAGTACTTTGCGAAAAGAATCGGCAGTTGGACGGAATCGTGTTGACCACCGATTAGTTTTTTGTAAGTAACACTTGCATCCTTCGAACGACATCTTCGACTAAGAGCTCGATGGAAAGCTTATCTGTTCTTCTTTCAGATGGCATTAACATATTTTACGAAAAGTCATAAGAAAAGTACTTTGCGAAAAGAATCGGCAGTTGGACGGAATCGTGTTGACCACCGATTAGTTTTTTGCTAATTACTCTTGCATCCTTCGACCGACTTCTTCGACAAAGAGCTCGATAAAAAGCTTATCTGTTCTTCTTTCAGATGGCATTAACTTATTTTACGAAAAGTCATAAGAAAAGTACTTTGCGAAAAGATTCGGCAGTAGGACGGAATCGTGTTGACCACCGATTTGTTTTTTGCTAATAACTCTTGCATCCTTCGACCGACTTCTTCGACAAAGAGCTCGATGGAAAGCTTATCTGTTCTTCTTTCAGATGGCATTAACTTATTTTACGAAAAGTCATAAGAAAAGTACTTTGCGATAAGAATCGGCAGTAGGACGGAATCGTGTTGACCACCGATTAGTTTTTTGCTAATAACTCTTGCATCCTTCGACCGACTTCTTCGACAAAGAGTACGATGGAAAGCTTATCTGTTCTTCTTTCAGATGGCATTAACTTATTTTACGAAAAGTCATAAGAAAAGTTCTTTGCGATAAGAATCGGCAGTAGGACGGAATCGTGTTGACCACCGATTAGTTTTTTGCTAATAACTAATAATGCTTAAGCTCGGTGGAAAGCCTATCTGTTCCTCTTTCAGATGGCATTAACATATTTTACGAAAAGTCATGAGAAATAAAATTTTTTTGACCAAAACTAAAATATCCTCGAAATCATTGAAGAAGAAGTACCTTATCAGACGAAAACATGCCTTATCTAATAAGAGACATTTAAATTTTTTAAATTGCATAAATGGACGGCATTTTATTCAGAATTAATAGTTTTTTACATGGACAAAAAATTCGTTTGATTTTTTCCCAATAAATACTAGAATTTCAGAAAAGTACTTTGCGAAAAGAATCGGCAGTAGGACGGAAACGTGTTGTCCACCGATTAGTTTTTTGCTAATAACTCTTGCATCCTTCGACCGTTTTCTTCGACTAAGAGCTCGATGGAAAGCTTATCTGTTCCTCTTTCAGATGGCATTAACATATTTTACGTAAAGTCATAAGAAAAGTACTTTGCGAAAAGAATCGGCAGTAGGTCGGAAACGTGTTGACCACCGATTAGTTTTTTGCTAATAACTCTTGCATCCTTCGACCGACTTCTTCGACTAAGAGCTCGATGGAAAGCTTATCTGTTCCTCTTTCAGATGGCATTAACATATTTTACGAAAAGACATAAGAAAAGTACTTTGCGAAAAGAATCGGCAGTAGGACGGAATCGTGTTGACCACCGATTAGTTTTTTGCTAATAACTCTTGCATCCTTCGACCGACTTCTTCGACTAAGAGCTCGATGGAAAGCTTATCTGTTCCTCTTTCAGATGGCATTAACATATTTTACGAAAAGTCATAAGAAAAGTACTTTGCGAAAAGAATCGGCAGTTGGACGGAATCGTGTTGACCACCGATTAGTTTTTTGCTAATAACTCTTGCATCCTTCGACCGATTTATTCGACGGAATCGTGTTGACCACCGATTAGTTTTTTGCTAATAACTAATAATGCTTAAGCTCGATGGAAAGCTTATCTATTCCTGTTTCAGATGGGATTAACATATTTTACGAAAAGTCATAAGAAACACAATTTTTTTGACCAAAACTAAACCATCCTCGAAATCATTGAAGAAGAAGTACCTTATAAGACGAAAATATGCCTTATCTAATAAGATATATTTAAATTTTTTTGATTGCATGAATGGCCGGCATTTTGTTCAGAATTAATAGTTTTTTACATGGACAAAAAATTCGTTTGATTTTTTCCCAATAAATACTAGAATTTCAGAAAAGTACTTTGCGAAAAGAATCGGCAGTAGGACGGAAACGTGTTGTCCACCGATTAGTTTTTGCTAATAACTCTTGCATCCTTCGACCGTTTTCTTCGACTAAGAGCTCGATGGAAAGCTTATCTGTTCTTCTTTCAGATGGCATTATTTTATTTTACGAAAAGTCATAACAAAAGTACTTTGCGAAAAGAATCGGCAGTAGGACGGAAACGTGTTGACCACCAATTAGTTTTTTGCTTATAACTCTTGTATCCTTCGACCGACTTCTTCGACTAAGAGCCCGATGGAAAGTTTATCTGTTCCTCTTTCAGATGGCATTAACATGTTTTACGAAAAGTCATAAGAAAAGTACTTTGCGAAAAGAATCGGCAGTTGGACGGAATCGTGTTGACCACCGATTAGTTTTTTGTAAGTAACACTTGCATCCTTCGACCGACATCTTCGACTAAGAGCTCGATGGAAAGCTTATCTGTTCTTCTTTCAGATGGCATTAACATATTTTACGAAAAGTCATAAGAAAAGTACTTTGCGAAAAGAATCGGCAGTTGGACGGAATCGTGTTGACCACCGATTAGTTTTTTGCTAATTACTCTTGCATCCTTCGACCGACTTCTTCGACAAAGAGCTCGATAAAAAGCTTATCTGTTCTTCTTTCAGATGGCATTAACTTATTTTACGAAAAGTCATAAGAAAAGTACTTTGCGAAAAGATTCGGCAGTAGGACGGAATCGTGTTGACCACCGATTTGTTTTTTGCTAATAACTCTTGCATCCTTCGACCGACTTCTTCGACAAAGAGCTCGATGGAAAGCTTATCTGTTCTTCTTTCAGATGGCATTAACTTATTTTACGAAAAGTCATAAGAAAAGTACTTTGCGATAAGAATCGGCAGTAGGACGGAATCGTGTTGACCACCGATTAGTTTTTTGCTAATAACTCTTGCATCCTTCGACCGACTTCTTCGACTAAGAGCTCGATGGAAAGCTTATCTGTTCCTCTTTCAGATGGCATTAACTTATTTTACGAAAAGTCATAAGAAAAGTACTTTGCGATAAGAATCGGCAGTAGGACGGAATCGTGTTGACCACCGATTAGTTTTTTGCTAATAACTCTTGCATCCTTCGACCGACTTCTTCGACAAAGAGCACGATGGAAAGCTTATCTGTTCTTCTTTCAGATGGCATTAACTTATTTTACGAAAAGTCATAAGAAAAGTTCTTTGCGATAAGAATCGGCAGTAGGACGGAATCGTGTTGACCACCGATTAGTTTTTTGCTAATAACTCTTGCATCCTTCGACCGACTTCTTCGACAAAGAGTACGATGGAAAGCTTATCTGTTCTTCTTTCAGATGGCATTAACTTATTTTACGAAAAGTCATAAGAAAAGTTCTTTGCGATAAGAATCGGCAGTAGGACGGAATCGTGTTGACCACCGATTAGTTTTTTGCTAATAACTAATAATGCTTAAGCTCGGTGGAAAGCCTATCTGTTCCTCTTTCAGATGGCATTAACATATTTTACGAAAAGTCATGAGAAATAAAATTTTTTTGACCAAAACTAAAATATCCTCGAAATCATTGAAGAAGAAGTACCTTATCAGACGAAAACATGCCTTATCTAATAAGAGACATTTAAATTTTTTAAATTGCATAAATGGACGGCATTTTATTCAGAATTAATAGTTTTTTACATGGACAAAAAATTCGTTTGATTTTTTCCCAATAAATACTAGAATTTCAGAAAAGTACTTTGCGAAAAGAATCGGCAGTAGGACGGAAACGTGTTGTCCACCGATTAGTTTTTTGCTAATAACTCTTGCATCCTTCGACCGTTTTCTTCGACTAAGAGCTCGATGGAAAGCTTATCTGTTCCTCTTTCAGATGGCATTAACATATTTTACGTAAAGTCATAAGAAAAGTACTTTGCGAAAAGAATCGGCAGTAGGTCGGAAACGTGTTGACCACCGATTAGTTTTTTGCTAATAACTCTTGCATCCTTCGACCGACTTCTTCGACTAAGAGCTCGATGGAAAGCTTATCTGTTCCTCTTTCAGATGGCATTAACATATTTTACGAAAAGACATAAGAAAAGTACTTTGCGAAAAGAATCGGCAGTAGGACGGAATCGTGTTGACCACCGATTAGTTTTTTGCTAATAACTCTTGCATCCTTCGACCGACTTCTTCGACTAAGAGCTCGATGGAAAGCTTATCTGTTCCTCTTTCAGATGGCATTAACATATTTTACGAAAAGTCATAAGAAAAGTACTTTGCGAAAAGAATCGGCAGTTGGACGGAATCGTGTTGACCACCGATTAGTTTTTTGCTAATAACTCTTGCATCCTTCGACCGATTTATTCGACGGAATCGTGTTGACCACCGATTAGTTTTTTGCTAATAACTAATAATGCTTAAGCTCGATGGAAAGCTTATCTATTCCTGTTTCAGATGGGATTAACATATTTTACGAAAAGTCATAAGAAACACAATTTTTTTGACCAAAACTAAACCATCCTCGAAATCATTGAAGAAGAAGTACCTTATAAGACGAAAATATGCCTTATCTAATAAGATATATTTAAATTTTTTTGATTGCATGAATGGCCGGCATTTTGTTCAGAATTAATAGTTTTTTACATGGACAAAAAATTCGTTTGATTTTTTCCCAATAAATACTAGAATTTCAGAAAAGTACTTTGCGAAAAGAATCGGCAGTAGGACGGAAACGTGTTGTCCACCGATTAGTTTTTGCTAATAACTCTTGCATCCTTCGACCGTTTTCTTCGACTAAGAGCTCGATGGAAAGCTTATCTGTTCTTCTTTCAGATGGCATTATTTTATTTTACGAAAAGTCATAACAAAAGTACTTTGCGAAAAGAATCGGCAGTAGGACGGAAACGTGTTGACCACCAATTAGTTTTTTGCTTATAACTCTTGTATCCTTCGACCGACTTCTTCGACTAAGAGCCCGATGGAAAGTTTATCTGTTCCTCTTTCAGATGGCATTAACATGTTTTACGAAAAGTCATAAGAAAAGTACTTTGCGAAAAGAATCGGCAGTTGGACGGAATCGTGTTGACCACCGATTAGTTTTTTGTAAGTAACACTTGCATCCTTCGACCGACATCTTCGACTAAGAGCTCGATGGAAAGCTTATCTGTTCTTCTTTCAGATGGCATTAACATATTTTACGAAAAGTCATAAGAAAAGTACTTTGCGAAAAGAATCGGCAGTTGGACGGAATCGTGTTGACCACCGATTAGTTTTTTGCTAATTACTCTTGCATCCTTCGACCGACTTCTTCGACAAAGAGCTCGATAAAAAGCTTATCTGTTCTTCTTTCAGATGGCATTAACTTATTTTACGAAAAGTCATAAGAAAAGTACTTTGCGAAAAGATTCGGCAGTAGGACGGAATCGTGTTGACCACCGATTTGTTTTTTGCTAATAACTCTTGCATCCTTCGACCGACTTCTTCGACAAAGAGCTCGATGGAAAGCTTATCTGTTCTTCTTTCAGATGGCATTAACTTATTTTACGAAAAGTCATAAGAAAAGTACTTTGCGATAAGAATCGGCAGTAGGACGGAATCGTGTTGACCACCGATTAGTTTTTTGCTAATAACTCTTGCATCCTTCGACCGACTTCTTCGACTAAGAGCTCGATGGAAAGCTTATCTGTTCCTCTTTCAGATGGCATTAACTTATTTTACGAAAAGTCATAAGAAAAGTACTTTGCGATAAGAATCGGCAGTAGGACGGAATCGTGTTGACCACCGATTAGTTTTTTGCTAATAACTCTTGCATCCTTCGACCGACTTCTTCGACAAAGAGCACGATGGAAAGCTTATCTGTTCTTCTTTCAGATGGCATTAACTTATTTTACGAAAAGTCATAAGAAAAGTTCTTTGCGATAAGAATCGGCAGTAGGACGGAATCGTGTTGACCACCGATTAGTTTTTTGCTAATAACTAATAATGCTTAAGCTCGGTGGAAAGCCTATCTGTTCCTCTTTCAGATGGCATTAACATATTTTACGAAAAGTCATGAGAAATAAAATTTTTTTGACCAAAACTAATTTATCCTCGAAATCATTGAAGAAGAAGTACCTTATCAGACGAAAACATGCCTTATCTAATAAGAGACATTTAAATTTTTTAAATTGCATAAATGGACGGCATTTTATTCAGAATTAATAGTTTTTTACATGGACAAAAAATTCGTTTGATTTTTTCCCAATAAATACTAGAATTTCAGAAAAGTACTTTGCGAAAAGAATCGGCAGTAGGACGGAAACGTGTTGTCCACCGATTAGTTTTTTGCTAATAACTCTTGCATCCTTCGACCGTTTTCTTCGACTAAGAGCTCGATGGAAAGCTTATCTGTTCCTCTTTCAGATGGCATTAACATATTTTACGTAAAGTCATAAGAAAAGTACTTTGCGAAAAGAATCGGCAGTAGGTCGGAAACGTGTTGACCACCGATTAGTTTTTTGCTAATAACTCTTGCATCCTTCGACCGACTTCTTCGACTAAGAGCTCGATGGAAAGCTTATCTGTTCCTCTTTCAGATGGCATTAACATATTTTACGAAAAGACATAAGAAAAGTACTTTGCGAAAAGAATCGGCAGTAGGACGGAATCGTGTTGACCACCGATTAGTTTTTTGCTAATAACTCTTGCATCCTTCGACCGACTTCTTCGACTAAGAGCTCGATGGAAAGCTTATCTGTTCCTCTTTCAGATGGCATTAACATATTTTACGAAAAGTCATAAGAAAAGTACTTTGCGAAAAGAATCGGCAGTTGGACGGAATCGTGTTGACCACCGATTAGTTTTTTGCTAATAACTCTTGCATCCTTCGACCGATTTATTCGACGGAATCGTGTTGACCACCGATTAGTTTTTTGCTAATAACTAATAATGCTTAAGCTCGATGGAAAGCTTATCTATTCCTGTTTCAGATGGGATTAACATATTTTACGAAAAGTCATAAGAAACACAATTTTTTTGACCAAAACTAAACCATCCTCGAAATCATTGAAGAAGAAGTACCTTATAAGACGAAAATATGCCTTATCTAATAAGATATATTTAAATTTTTTTGATTGCATGAATGGCCGGCATTTTGTTCAGAGTTGATAGTTTTTTACATGGAAAAAAAAATTCGTTTGATTTTTTCCCAATAAATACTAGAATTTCAGAAAAGTACTTTGCGAAAAGAATCGGCAGTTGGACGGAATCGTGTTGACCACCGATTTGTTTTTTGCTAATAACTAATAATGCTAAAGCTCGATGGAAAGCTTATCTGTTCCTCATTCAGATGGCATTAACATATTTTACGAAAAGTCATAAGATATAAAATTTTTTGGACCAAAACTAAAATATTAGGGTTGTTGATATTATATCGAAATATCAATATATCGATGTTTTTAATGGAAAACGATATATTTATATCGTGATATTTTTTTTGCCCAAATATCGAATACCCGATATTTTTTTTCGATATTTTCTGATATTCGTGCGTTGGTCACTCGGTGATCTGTGAAGCAAGCGCAAACTCATTTAAGTGCAGCGGAGAAAAGATAGATTTAAAATTAATACAAAAGAATTACAGTGATATAAAAAACGGCACATCGAAGTGTAATTTATGGGTGAAATTGATAAAAACATGCGGGAATACAACCAATTTGGCGTCGCACGAAAATGTAGATGACCCGTCTATTGACTTAATGGAAGCCCATAATAGGTCAATTTTAAAAAGCCTGTCGATGCACAAGTCAAATCATAATGAGCTTAAGTTGTACCTTAGCTTGCCGCAAACATCATGGGAAAGTAATCCCATAATATTCTGGAATACGCATAAGGCGGCTATGCCGGGACTATCTAAACTTGCTCCCAAGTATCTAATTACACCTGGGAGTTCAGTACCTTCAGAGCGACTTGCTTCCGCTATAAAATGCGTTGTTTGTGACACCCGCAGCAGAATGACGGATATCCATATAACGCAACGCGTATTTTTAAAATCTGTAAAAGCCAAATATTGGCACTAAAAATACTTTGTAAGTATTACACATATACACTGGCTCACAGCTTATTTGAACCACTTCCATTTTTCAGTTTTGAGTGAATGTAACTTCTGAACGAAGATAAAAATTAACAAAGTATAAAAGCAAGACTTGTATATTGAAGTTTCAGCTTTAAAATGATGTATAAGTTTATTAGAAAATAATAATTTTTAAAAAAGTTGTGGTCATAAAACCAAAAATAGTCCAAAAAAAAGGTCACAGCTTATTTGAACCAGCTACCGAAAAACTTAATAATAAAAACGCTTTTAAATTAAGTTTTTCGGTAGCTGGTTCAAATAAGCTGTGACCTTTTTTTTTGGACTATTTTTGGTTTTATGACCATAACTTTCTTAAAACTTACTTTTTATTAATAAACTTATACATTATTTTAAAGCTGAAACTTCAAGTCTTGCTTTTATACTTTGTTAATTTTTATCTTCGTTCAGAAGTTACATTCACTCAAAACTGAAAAATGGAAGTGGTTCAAATAAGCTGTGAGCCAGTGTACTTCATTTAGATGAGTGTTGTCGCGTCGTCTGAAGCTTATTAGCGTATGTTATTAGGTGTTGTTTGTAAACGTACATTCCCTAAAACTGTCCTGTTTTTATAGGAATGCTTATGTCTACATACTACATCTGACAACATATGTTAATTTAGCATCTGACGCCCCGCGTGAATAACCCTCGTGTAAATGAGGTAATATAAAACTCGAATCTCAAATTTGAATCTCATATCTATTAATTTCATGTAAAATAGAATCTTATGAATTACACTGTTATGTTTGATTAATATAGACTATCTCTTTTTATTGTGGAGCACTGAACTAGTTTTTTTGGGAAAAATTTAAAAAAATATCGACAATATCGATATTTAAAGCGATATATTAAATATCATTTAATATTTTTTTGAAAACCGAGAATATCGTCGATACGATATTTTAAAAATATTCGACAACCCTATAAAATATCCTCGAAATCATTGAAAAAGAAGTACCTTATAAGACGAAAATATGCTTTATCTAATAAGATATATTTAAATTTTTTTAATTGCATGAATGGGCGGCAATTTATTCAGAATTAATAGTTCTTTATATGGACAAAAAATCGTTTAATTTGTTCCCATTAATTACTAGAGTTATAGAAAAGTACTTTGCGAAAATAATCGGCAGTAAGACGGAAACGTGTTGACCACCGATAAGTTTTTTGCTTATAGCTCTTGCATCCTTCGACCGTCTTCTTCGACTAAGAGCTCGATGGAAAGCTTATCTAAAATATCCTCGAAATCATTGAAAAAGAAGTACCTTATAAGACGAAAATATGCCTTATCTAATAAGAGACATTTAAATTTTTTTAATTGCATATCTTATCAGATGAAAATATGCCTTATCTAATAAGAGACATTTAAATTTTTATACTTTTCACTTATGTGAAATAGTATAATAACTTTGTCACGGAGTTTGTAACAGATCGAAATATTAATTTCCGACTATATAAACTATATATTCTTGATCAGGACGACAAGACGAGTTGATTTAGCCATGTCCGTCTGTCCGTCTGTCTGTCTGTCTGTCTGTATGTATGCAAACTAGTCCCTCAGTTTTGAAGCTATCGAGCTGAAACTTTGCACAGAGTCTTAGAATTTATTACGATGAATCATTCGTCGGAACCAGCATGATCGGATTATTGGAACAGGTAGCTCCCATACGAAAAGAAGAAGAAATGTGAACAAAACTTGAATCGTTGTATGGAAAACTTTTTTGTTTTGTACAATAGATAGCTGAAATTTTAAACATAGTAGTTTTACATAGTCCGACTACATGCCTGAAAGTTTCATTGAGATTGGACATCTGGAACTGGTAGCTCCCATACAAAATGAAGAAGAGGAAGAGAAGCAATATTCACGTCGTTGTATGGAAAACTTTTTTGTTTCTTAACCAATTGACTTGAAATTTTAAAGTTATGTTCTTAGGGAGGAATGAAAACTATTTTGACCAAAAGTGGGCGTAGCCACGCGTAGCCACGCCCACTTATAGCGAAAATTAACCCGTTGCATGGAAACCTTTTTTGTTTTTTAACCAATTGACTTGAAACTTTGCAGTTATGTTCTTAGGGAGGAATGAAAACTATTTTGACCAAAAGTGGGCGTGGCCACGCCCACTTATAGCTTAACTTGACCCTTTGTATGGAAAACTTTTTTGTTTTTTAACCAATTGACTTGAAATTTCACAGTTATGTTCTTAGGGAGGAATGAAAACTATTTTAACCAAAAGTGGGCGTAGCCACGCCTACTTATAGCGAAAATTGACCCGTTGTATGGAAAACTTTTTTGTTTTTTAACCAATTGACTTGAAACTTTGCAGTTATGCTCTTAGGGAGGAATGAAAACTATTTTGATCAAAAGTGGGCATGGTTACGCCCACTTATAGCTTAACTTGACCCTTTGTATGGAAAACTTTTTTTTTTTTTTAACCAATTGACTTGAATCTTTACAGTTAAGTTCTTAGGGAGGAATGAAAACTATTTTAACCAAAAGTGGGCGTAGCCACGCCCACTTATAGCTTAACTTGACCCTTTGTATGGAAAACTTTTTTGTTTTTTAACCAATTGACTTGAAATTTCACAGTTATGTTCTTAGGGAGGAATGAAAACTATTTTAACCAAAAGTGGGCGTAGCCACGCCTACTTATAGCGAAAATTGACCCGTTGTATGGAAAACTTTTTTGTTTTTTAACCAATTGACTTGAAACTTTGCAGTTATGCTCTTAGGGAGGAATGAAAACTATTTTGATCAAAAGTGGGCATGGTTACGCCCACTTATAGCTTAACTTGACCCTTTGTATGGAAAACTTTTTTGTTTTTTAACCAATTGACTTGAAATTTCACAGTTATGTTCTTAGGGAGGAATGAAAACTATTTTAACCAAAAGTGGGCGTAGCCACGCCCACTTATAGCTTAACTTGACCCTTTGTATGAAAAACTTTTTTGTTTTTCAACCAATCGACTTGAAATTTTACAGTTATGTTCTTAGGGAGGAATGAAAACTATTTTGACCAAATGTGGGCATGGCTACGCCCACTTATCGCAAAACTTGAACCGTTGTATGGAAAACTTTTTTGTTTTTTAACGAATTGAGTTGAAACATTACAGTTATGTTGTTAGGGAGGCATGAAAACTATTCATTTAGTTTTTCTTATAGTGACACAAAGTGAAAAGTATTACAGCTTCAGCCTTGCTGAAGATAGCGTACTTACTGGTTTGCTAATAACTCTTGCATCCTTCGACCGACTTCATCGACTAAGAGCTCGATGGAAAGCTTATCTGTTCCTCTTTCAGATGGCTTTAACATATTTTACGAAAAGTCATAAGAAATACAATTTTTTAACCAAAACTAAAATATCCTCGAAATCATTTAAAAAGAAGTACCTTATAAGACGAAAATGTGCCTTATCTAATAAGATATATTTAAATTTATTTAATTGCATGAATGGGCGGCATTTTATTCGGAATTAATAGTTTTTTACATGGACAAAAAATTGTTTAATTTGTTCCCATTAAATACTAGAGTTATAGAAAAGTACTTTGCGAAAATAATCGGCAGTAAGACGGAAACGTGTTGACCACCGATAAGTCTTTTCCTTATAGCTCTTGCATCCTTCGACCGTCTTCTTCGACTAAGAGCTCGATGGAAAGCTTATCTGTTCCTCTTTCAGATGGGATTAACATATTTTACGAAAAGTAATAAGAAATAAAATTTTTTTGACCAAAACTAAAATATCCTCCAAATCATTGAAAAACCAGTAAGGGCGGTATAGTTGAGTATTCTCAACTATATAATACCCTGTACACACACCTATGTTGATAACACGTTAAACATTCGCCGACAGCAAAAGCAGTGTACCACGATATGGTTTGTGTATTTGCTAATAGTGAGGCAGGGCTCACAGTGCAATGTTGCCATTAGATGGCGCTTTAGTACGGGTTTTGTTACAAAGCATTGCTGCAAAATTTTTGTGTGTTAGTCTTTGCGGGGAAAGTGGTAGTTTGTTGTATGCAGTTTTAAAAAGGTATGTTATCTGAGTTTGCATACAAAATTTCAGCATTGTATTCTTTATACTTTAGGAGATACAGCAATTTTAAGAAAAAAATGACCTTTTGTTGTGCTCGATGGGCGGGAAGGAATGGGCGTGGCAAAAATTCCTTCAAACTTCATCTAGTGTTCGACCACACGAGACTATCTTCCAAATTTCAAGTCTTTAGCTTTAATAGTTTTCGCAGTGTTAAGTACGGTTTTTGTTACAAATAGGATAAAGCAGTGTTCAAAGCGCAATTTATGCCAAATTTCAACTTGTTTGTCTTTGCGTTGTCACACAGCGTTAAAAATGAAAGTTTGTGGTATGCAGTTTTAAAAAGGTATGTTTACTGAGTTTGCATACAAAATTTCAGCATTGTATCTATTATAGTTTAGGAGATACAGCAATTTTCAGAAAACAACTTTTTGAGGGGAAACGAAGGGGAGGGGGAAAAAATGTGGTATGCAGTTTTGTAGAGCTATACATACTGAGTCTACATACTCATTTTCATGTTTCTAACTCATCAGGTTTTCGAGCTACAGCTTTTTGAAAAAATGGGTGGTGCTCGATGGGCGGGAAGGAGTGGGCGTGGCAAAAAATCCTTCAAACTTGATCTAGCGTTTGACCTCACGAGTCTATCCTCCAAATTTCAAGTCTCTAGCTCTTATAGTTTTCGAGAACCATTGGTGAGGACGGACGGACGGACGGACAGACAGGGCTATATCAATTCGTCTTGTCATCCTGATCAAGAATATATATACTTTATAGGGTCCCCCTCCCCTCCTTCTATGCGTTACATACAAACCGTCTCAAACAAACTTAATATACCCTGATACACAGTGTGTGTACAGGGTATAAAAAGAAGTACCTTATCAGACGAAAATATGCTTTATCTAATAAGAGACATTTAAATTTTTTAATTGCATAAATGGACGGGATTTTATTCAGAATTAATAGTTTTTTACATGGACAAAAAATTCGTTTAATTTTTTCCCATTAAATACTAGAATTATAGAAAAGTACTTTGCGAAATGAATCGGCAGTAGGACGGAAACGTATTGACCACCGATTAGTTTTGATACTTTTCACTTATGTGAAATAGTATAATAACTTTGTCACGGAGTTTGTAACAGATCGAAATATTAATTTCCGACTATATAAACTATATATTCTTGATCAGGACGACAAGACGAGTTGATTTAGCCATGTCCGTCTGTCCGTCTGTCTGTCTGTCTGTCTGTATGTATGCAAACTAGTCCCTCAGTTTTGAAGCTATCGAGCTGAAACTTTGCACAGAGTCTTAGAATTTATTACGATGAATCATTCGTCGGAACCAGCATGATCGGATTATTGGAACAGGTAGCTCCCATACGAAAAGAAGAAGAAATGTGAACAAAACTTGAATCGTTGTATGGAAAACTTTTTTGTTTTGTACAATAGATAGCTGAAATTTTAAACATAGTAGTTTTACATAGTCCGACTACATGCCTGAAAGTTTCATTGAGATTGGACATCTGGAACTGGTAGCTCCCATACAAAATGAAGAAGAGGAAGAGACGGAATATTCTCGTCGTTGTATGGAAAACTTTTTTGTTTCTTAACCAATTGACTTGAAATTTTAAAGTTATGTTCTTAGGGAGGAATGAAAATTATTTTGACCAAAAGTGGGCGTAGCCACGCGTAGCCACGCCCACTTATAGCGAAAATTAACCCGTTGCATGGAAACCTTTTTTGTTTTTTAACCAATTCACTTGAAACTTTGCAGTTATGTTCTTAGGGAGGAATGAAAACTATTTTGACCAAAAGTGGGCGTGGCCACACCCACTTATAGCTTAACTTGACCCTTTGTATGGAAAACTTTTTTGTTTTTTAACCAATTGACTTGAAATTTCACAGTTATGTTCTTAGGGAGGAATGAAAACTATTTTAACCAAAAGTGGGCGTAGCCACGCCTACTTATAGCGAAAATTGACCCGTTGTATGGAAAACTTTTTTGTTTTTTAACCAATTGACTTAAAACTTTGCAGTTATGCTCTTAGGGAGGAATGAAAACTATTTTGATCAAAAGTGGGCATGGTTACGCCCACTTATAGCTTAACTTGACCCTTTGTATGGAAAACTTTTTTGTTTTTTAACCAATTGACTTGAAATTTCACAGTTATGTTCTTAGGGAGGAATGAAAACTATTTTAACCAAAAGTGGGCGTAGCCACGCCCACTTATAGCTTAACTTGACCCTTTGTATGAAAAACTTTTTTGTTTTTCAACCAATCGACTTGAAATTTTACAGTTATGTTCTTAGGGAGGAATGAAAACTATTTTGACCAAATGTGGGCATGGCTACGCCCACTTATCGCAAAACTTGAACCGTTGTATGGAAAACTTTTTTGTTTTTTAACGAATTGAGTTGAAACATTACAGTTATGTTGTTAGGGAGGCATGAAAACTATTCATTTAGTTTTTCTTATAGTGACACAAAGTGAAAAGTATTATAGCTTCAGCCTTGCTGAACATAGCGCCCTTACTGGTTTGCTAATAACTCTTGCATCCTTCGACCGACTTCATCGACTAAGAGCTCGATGGAAAGCTTATCTGTTCCTCTTTCAGATGGCATTAACATATTTTACGAAAAGTCATAAGAAAAGTACTTTGCGAAAAGAATCGGCAGTAGGGCGGAATCGTGTTGACCACCGATTAATTTTTTGCTAATTACTCTTGCATCCTTCGACCGACTTCTTCGACTAAGAGCTCGATGGAAAGCTTATCTGTTCTTCTTTCAGATGGCATTAACTTATTTTACGAAAAGTCATAAGAAAAGTACTTTGCGAAAAGAATCGGCAGTAGGACGGAATCGTGTTGACCACCGATTAGTTTTTTGCTAATAACTCTTGCATCCTTCGACCGACTTCTTCGACAAAGAGCTTGATGGAAAGCTTATCTGTTCTTCTTTCAGATGGCATTAACTTATTTTACGAAAAGTCATAGGAAAAGTACTTTGCGAAAAGAATCGGCAGTAGGACGGAATCGTGTTGACCACCGATTAGTTTTTTGCTAAAAACTTTTGCATCCTTCGACCGATTTCTTCGACAAAGAGCTCGATGGAAAGCTTATGTGTTCTTCTTTCAGGTGGCATTAACTTATTTTACGAAAAGTCATAAGAAAAGTACTTTGCGAAAAGAATCGACAGTATGAGTTTTTTGCTAATAACTAATAATGCTTAAGCTCGATGGAAAGCTTATCTGTTCCTGTTTCAGATGGCATTAACATGTTTTACGAAAAGTCATAAGAAATATAATTTTTTTGATCAAAACTAAAATATCCTCGAATTCATTGAAGAAGAAGTTCCTTATCAGACGAAAATATGCCTTATCTAATAAGAGACATTTAAATTTTTTTAATTGCATAATTGGCGGCATTTTATTAAGAATTAAAAGTTTTTTACATGGACAAAAAATCGTTTAATTTTTTTCCCATTAAATACTAGAATTACAGAAAAGTACTTTGCGAAAAGAATCGGCAGTAGGACGGAATCGTGTTGACCACCGATTAGTTTTTGAAGTGAAACTTCTTTAGCATGGGTGTGATTTGAAAATTGATGAAACGACATGAAAAAGAGACAGACTATATATTTATATGATTAAGCCTGCGAGAGAATGAAATAGAATATAGAATGACTGTCTGTAGTCATAAACTTAGTAGTCATAAAAAAACTAACAACAACAACATGCTTACTTGAAGTTTTGGCATTCCTCTTTAATCGTCACTTTCGCCATCTGGCGCATATGCAACAACAACTACCCTGGCTTGTTTACTCTAAATATTACAACAACTCTTGTTGTTGTTATTTTCGGCATAAGCATGAACCGTTAGGTCGGACAGTGATGTTGTTGCTACCTATGAGCGTACACATTGTGTTTGTTGTTGCCCGCTACTTAACGTTGCTAAACAACGTCACTAATCAGCTTCATTATACATATATGATCCGCGACTTCATCTCCAATTCGCGTCCACACAATTATATTGAAGCCCGTCCAATTTTGAAATTGACAATCATACCCTTCCCGTTGTTGTGAAACCAAAAGTGAACACTAATAATAAATTATAATGCAATAAATAAAGTCAAGTAGATTCCACAGATTGGAGCATTGGTAGTTAACTTGACTCTGTTCTTCGGGAGACACTCTGCACATTTTAATTGATTCTTCTTCTTCGCATTTATGCATTTAACAATGTACACATTCCAACTTGCCCAAATAACATAGTTGGTACACAAATATTTTCATAAAATTTACTATTTTTACGAGTTTTTTTTTAACCATTTCAAATTCAACTTTACATTAATTATAAGTTTAAAATTATTTCAACAATTTAATTTGAATGTACTTCTCAATGTTCGAAAATTGATACAAGCAAATTGGCGTGGCTTTACACTAATTGTTTTCCAGTTTAAAAAAAATTTGTTGATTTGGGAAGGGTTTTTTAAACGCAGATTTATTAATAAAAACGTGTAAAATATTGAATTGTTTTAATGCATATTGATGGGGAAACCATAAAGTTTATTTTTTGGTAAATAATTATTTCTAACAACTTAAAAGAAGGCTGAATATAATAAAATCTCTGAGAAAATTGTCAGAGATTTTGCAAGAGTGTGGAAATATCTGCAATATAGTTCTCAGACACGTAAATTTTCCTTTTTATTGTTTTGAAATCATCGACCTGAAATGTTGCACACATCCTCAAATTTTATTACATAAAAACTATTTTGATCAAAAATTGGGCATGGCAACACATACTTATAGCAAAAATTGATAATTTTCTTATCTCAGGATGCAATGAGCTAAAACAATGAAACTTAGTACATAAGATATTAAGATAAAGAGAAATTCAATCCAGAAAATGGGCATGGCAAGACCGAAGATAGCGTCCTTACAGGTTTTTTGTTTCTTTTAAAGAAAGTTTCACTTCAAACACGTGTACTGTGTTGCACGCGATTTTTTTGTTAATGACTCTTGCATCCTTCGACCGACTTCTTCGACTAAGAGCTCGATGAAAAGCTTAGCTGTTCTTCTTTCAGATGGCATTAGCATATTTTACGAAAAGTCATAAGAAAAGTACTTTGCGAAAAGAATCGGCAGTAGGTCGGAATCGTGTTGGCCACCGATTAGTTTTTTGCTAATAACTCTTGCATCCTTCGACCAACTTCTTCGACAAAGAGCTCGATGGAAAGCTTATCTGTTCTTCTTTCAGATGGCATTTACTTATTTTACGAAAAGTCTTAAGAAAAGTACTTTGCGAAAAGAATCGGCAGTAGGACGGAATCGTGTTGACCACCGATTAGTTTTTTGCTAATAACTTTTGCATCCTTCGACCAACTTCTGAGACTAAGAGCTCGATGGGAAGCTTAGCTGTTCTTCTTTCAGATGGCATTACCATATTTTACGAAAAGTCTTAAGAAAAGTACTTTGCGAAAAGAATCGGCAGTAGGACGGAATCGTGTTGACCACCGATTAGTTTTTTGCTAATAACTTTTGCATCCTTCGACCGATTTCTTCGACAAAGAGCTCGATGGAAAGCTTATCTGTTCTTCTTTCAGATGGCATTAACTTATTTTACGAAAAGTGATAAGAAAAGTACTTTGCGAAAAGAATCGGCAGTAGGACGGAATCGTGTTGACCACCGATTAGTTTTTTGCTAACAACTAATAATGCTTAAGCTCGATGGAAAGCTTATCTGTTTCTCTTTCAGATGGCATTAACATATTTTACGAAAAGTCATAAGAAATACAATTTTTTTGACCAAAACTAAAATATCCTCGAAATCATTGAAGAAGAAGTACCTTATGAGACGAAAATATGCCTTATCTAATAAGATATATTTAAATTTTTTTAATTGCATGAATGGGCGGCATTTTGTTCAGAGTTGATAGTTTTTTACATGGACAAAAAATCGTTTAATTTGTTCCCATTTATTACTAGAGTTATAGAAAAGTACTTTGCGAAAATAATCGGCAGTAAGACGGAAACGTGTTGACCACCGATAAGTTTTTTGCTTATAGCTCTTGCATCCTTCGACCGTCTTCTTCGACTAAGAGCTCGATGGAAAGCTTATCTGTTCCTCTTTCAGATGGGATTAACATATTTTACGAAAAGTAATAAGAAATAACATTTTTTTGACCAAAACTAAAATATCCTCGAAAATATCCTTTGCGAAAAGAATCGGCAGTAGGACGGAATCGTGTTGACCACCGATTAATTTTTTGCTAATTACTCTTGCATCCTTCGACCGACTTCTTCGACTAAGAGCTCGATGGAAAGCTTATCTGTTCTTCTTTCAGATGGCATTAACTTATTTTACGAAAAGTCATAAGAAAAGTACTTTGCGAAAAGAATCGGCAGTAGGACGGAATCGTGTTGACCACCGATTAGTTTTTTGCAAATAACTCTTGCATCCTTCGACCGACTTCTTCGACAAAGAGCTTGATGGAAAGCTTATCTGTTCTTCTTTCAGATGGCATTAACTTATTTTACGAAAAGTCATAGGAAAAGTACTTTGCGAAAAGAATCGGCAGTAGGACGGAATCGTGTTGACCACCGATTAGTTTTTTGCTAATAACTATTGCATCCTTCGACCGATTTCTTCGACAAAGAGCTCGATGGAAAGCTTATGTGTTCTTCTTTCAGGTGGCATTAACTTATTTTACGAAAAGTCATAAGAAAAGTACTTTGCGAAAAGAATCGACAGTATGACGGAATCGTGTTGACCACCGATTAGTTTTTTTCTAATAACTAATAATGCTTAAGCTCGATGGAAAGATTATCTGTTCCTGTTTCAGATGGGATTAACATATTTTACGAAAAGTCATAAGAAACACAATTTTTTTGACCAAAACTAAAATAACCTCGAAATCATTGAAGAAGAAGTACCTTATAAGACGAAAATATGCCTTATCTAATAAGAGACATTTAAATTTTTTTTATTGCATAAATGAGCGGCATTTTGTTCAGAGTTGATAGTTTTTTACATGGAAAAAAAAATTCGTTTGATTTTTTCCCATTAAATACTACAATTTCAGAAAAGTACTTTGCGAAAAGAATCGGCAGTAGAACGGAATCGTGTTAACCACCGATTAGTTTTTTGTAAATAACACTTGCATCCTTCGACCGACTTCTTCGACTAAGAGCTCGATGGAAAGCTTATCTGTTCTTCTTTCAGATGGCATTATTTTGTTTTACGAAAAGTCATAAGAAAAGTACTTTACGAAATGAATCGGCAGTAGGACGGAATCGTGTTGACCACCGATTTGTTTTTTGCTAATAACTTATAATGCTAAAGCTCGATGGAAAGCTTATCTGTTCCTCATTCAGATGGCATTAACATATTTTACGAAAAGTCATAAGAAATACAATTTTTTAACCAAAACTAAAATATCCTCGAAATCATTTAAAAAGAAGTACCTTATAAGACGAAAATATGCCTTATCTAATAAGATATATTTAAATTTATTTAATTGCATGAATGGGCGGCATTTTATTCAGAATTAATAGTTTTTTACATGGACAAAAAATCGTTTAATTTGTTCCCATTAAATACTAGAGTTATAGAAAAGTACTTTGCGAAAATAATCGGCAGTAAGACGGAAACGTGTTGACCACCGATTAGTTTTTTGCTAATAACTCTTGCATCCTTCGACCGTCGTCTTCGACTAAGAGCTCGATGGAAAGCTTATCTGTTCCTCTTTCAGATGGCATGAACATATTTTACGAAAAGTAATAAGAAATAAAAATTTTTTGACCAAAACTAAAATATCCTCGAAATCATTGAAGAAAAAGTACCATATTAGACGAAAATATGCCTTATCTAATAAGCGACATTTAAATTTTTTTAATTGCATAAATGGTCGGCATTTTATTCAGAATTAATAGTTTTTTACATGGACAAAAAATTCGTTTAATTTTTTCCCATTAAATACTAGAATTATAGAAAAGTACTTTGCGAAAAGAATCGGCAGTAGGACGGAAACGTGTTGACCACCGATTAGTTTTTTGCTAATAACTCTTGTATCCTCCGACCGACTTCTTCGACTAAGAGCTCGATGGAAAGTTTATCTGTTCCTCTTTCAGATGGCATTAACATGTTTTACGAAAAGTCATAAGAAATATAATTTTTTTGATCAAAACTAAAATATCCTCGAATTCATTGAAGAAGAAGTTCCTTATCAGACGAAAATATGCCTTATCTAATAAGAGACATTTAAATTTTTTTAATTGCATAATTGGCGGCATTTTATTAAGAATTAATAGTTTTTTACATGGACAAAAAATCGTTTAATTTGTTCCCATTAAATACTAGAGTTATAGAAAAGTACTTTGCGAAAATAATCGGCTGTAAGACGGAAATGTGTTGACCACTGATAAGTTTTTTGCTTATAGCTCTTGCATCCTTCGACCGTCTTCTTCGACTAAGAGCTCGATGGAAAGCTTATCTGTTCCTCTTTCAGATGGCATGAACATATTTTACGAAAAGTAATAAGAAATAAAATTTTTTTGACCAAAACTAAAATATCCTCGAAATCATTGAAGAAGAAGTACCATATCAGACGAAAATATGCCTTATCTAATAAGCGACATTTAAATTTTTTTAATTGCATAAATGGTCTGCATTTTATTCGGAATTAATAGTTTTTTACATGGACAAAAAATTCGTTTATTTTTTTCCCATTAAATACTAGAATTATAGAAAAGTACTTTGCGAAAAGAATCGGCAGTAGGACGGAAACGTGTTGACCACCGATTAGTTTTTTGCTAATAACTCTTGTATCCTCCGACCGACTTCTTCGACTAAGAGCTCGATGGAAAGTTTATCTGTTCCTCTTTCAGATGGCATTAACATGTTTTACGAAAAGTCATAAGAAATATAATTTTTTTGATCAAAACTAAAATATCCTCGAATTCATTGAAGAAGAAGTTCCTTATCAGACGAAAATATGCCTTATCTAATAAGAGACATTTAAATTTTTTTAATTGCATAATTGGCGGCATTTTATTAAGAATTAAAAGTTTTTTACATGGACAAAAAATCGTTTAATTTTTTTCCCATTAAATACTAGAATTACAGAAAAGTACTTTGCGAAAAGAATCGGCAGTAGGACGGAATCGTGTTGACCACCGATTAGTTTTTGAAGTGAAACTTCTTTAGCATGGGTGTGATTTGAAAATTGATGAAACGACATGAAAAAGAGACAGACTATATATTTATATGATTAAGCCTGCGAGAGAATGAAATAGAATATAGAATGACTGTCTGTAGTCATAAACTTAGTAGTCATAAAAAAACTAACAACAACAACATGCTTACTTGAAGTTTTGGCATTCCTCTTTAATCGTCACTTTCGCCATCTGGCGCATATGCAACAACAACTACCCTGGCTTGTTTACTCTAAATATTACAACAACTCTTGTTGTTGTTATTTTCGGCATAAGCATGAACCGTTAGGTCGGACAGTGATGTTGTTGCTACCTATGAGCGTACACATTGTGTTTGTTGTTGCCCGCTACTTAACGTTGCTAAACAACGTCACTAATCAGCTTCATTATACATATATGATCCGCGACTTCATCTCCAATTCGCGTCCACACAATTATATTGAAGCCCGTCCAATTTTGAAATTGACAATCATACCCTTCCCGTTGTTGTGAAACCAAAAGTGAACACTAATAATAAATTATAATGCAATAAATAAAGTCAAGTAGATTCCACAGATTGGAGCATTGGTAGTTAACTTGACTCTGTTCTTCGGGAGACACTCTGCACATTTTAATTGATTCTTCTTCTTCGCATTTATGCATTTAACAATGTACACATTCCAACTTGCCCAAATAACATAGTTGGTACACAAATATTTTCATAAAATTTACTATTTTTACGAGTTTTTTTTTAACCATTTCAAATTCAACTTTACATTAATTATAAGTTTAAAATTATTTCAACAATTTAATTTGAATGTACTTCTCAATGTTCGAAAATTGATACAAGCAAATTGGCGTGGCTTTACACTAATTGTTTTCCAGTTTAAAAAATTTTGTTGATTTGGGAAGGGTTTTTTAAACGCAGATTTATTAATAAAAACGTGTAAAATATTGAATTGTTTTAATGCATATTGATGGGGAAACCATAAAGTTTATTTTTTGGTAAATAATTATTTCTAACAACTTAAAAGAAGGCTGAATATAATAAAATCTCTGAGAAAATTGTCAGAGATTTTGCAAGAGTGTGGAAATATCTGCAATATAGTTCTCAGACACGTAAATTTTCCTTTTTATTGTTTTGAAATCATCGACCTGAAATGTTGCACAGATCCTCAAATTTTATTACATAAAAACTATTTTGATCAAAAATTGGGCATGGAAACACCTACTTATAGCAAAAATTGATAATTTTCTTATCTCAGGATGCAATGAGCTAAAACAATGAAACTTAGTACATAAGATATTAAGATAAAGAGAAATTCAATCCAGAAAATGGGCATGGCAAGACCGAAGATAGCGTCCTTACAGGTTTTTTGTTTCTTTTAAAGAAAGTTTCACTTCAAACACGTGTACTGTGTTGCACGCGATTTTTTTGTTAATGACTCTTGCATCCTTCGACCGACTTCTTCGACTAAGAGCTCGATGAAAAGCTTAGCTGTTCTTCTTTCAGATGGCATTAGCATATTTTACGAAAAGTCATAAGAAAAGTACTTTGCGAAAAGAATCGGCAGTAGGTCGGAATCGTGTTGGCCACCGATTAGTTTTTTGCTAATAACTCTTGCATCCTTCGACCAACTTCTTCGACAAAGAGCTCGATGGAAAGCTTATCTGTTCCTCTTTCAGATGGCATTTACTTATTTTACGAAAAGTCATAAGAAAAGTACTTTGCGAAAAGAATCGGCAGTAGGACGGAATCGTGTTGACCACCGATTAGTTTTTTGCTAATAACTCTTGCATCCTTCGACCAACTTTTGAGACTAAGAGCTCGATGGAAAGCTTATCTGTTCTTCTTTCAGATGGCATTAACTTATTTTACGAAAACTGATAAGAAAAGTACTTTGCGAAAAGAATCGGCAGTAGGACGGAATCGTGTTGACCACCGATTAGTTTTTTGCTAATAACTTTTGCATCCTTCGACCAACTTCTGAGACTAAGAGCCCGATGGGAAGCTTAGCTGTTCTTCTTTCAGATGGCATTTACTTATTTTACGAAAAGTCATAAGAAAAGTACTTTGCGAAAAGAATCGGCAGTAGGACGGAATCGTGTTGACCACCGATTAGTTTTTTGCTAATAACTCTTGCATCCTTCGACCGACTTCTTCGACAAAGAGCTCGATGGAATGCTTATCTGTTCCTCTTTCAGATGGCATTTACTTATTTTACGAAAAGTCATAAGAAAAGTACTTTGCGAAAAGAATCGGCAGTAGGACGGAATCGTGTTGACCACCGATTAGTTTTTTGCTAATAACTCTTGCATCCTTCGACCAACTTCTGAGACTAAGAGCTCGATGGAAAGCTTATCTGTTCTTCTTTCAGATGGCATTAACTTATTTTACGAAAAGTGATAAGAAAAGTACTTTGCGAAAAGAATCGGCAGTAGGACGGAATCGTGTTGACCACCGATTAGTTTTTTGCTTATAACATTTGCATCCTTCGACCAACTTCTTAGACTAAGAGCCCGATGGGAAGCTTAGCTGTTCTTCTTTCAGATGGCATTTACTTATTTTACGAAAAGTCATAAGAAAAGTACTTTGCGAAAAGAATCGGCAGTAGGACGGAATCGTGTTGACCACCGATTAGTTTTTTGCTAATAACTCTTGCATCCTTCGACCGACTTCTTCGACAAAGAGCTCGATGGAATGCTTATCTGTTCTTCTTTCACATGGCATTAACTTATTTTACGAAAAGTCATAAGAAAAGTACTTTGCGATAAGAATCGGCAGTAGGACGGAATCGTGTTGACCACCGATTAGTTTTTTGCTAATAACTAATAATGCTTAAGCTCGATGGAAAGCTTATCTGTTCCTCTTTCAGATGGCATTAACATATTTTACGAAAAGTCATAAGAAATACAATTTTTTTGACCAAAACTAAAATATCCTCGAAATCATTGAAGAAGAAGTACCTTATAAGACGAAAATATGCCTTATCTAATAAGAGACATTTAAATTTTTTTAATTGCATAAATGAGCGGCATTTTATTTAGAGTTAATAGTCTTTACATAGAAAAAAAATTCGTTTAATTTTTTCCCATTAAATACTAGAATTATAGAAAAGTACTTTGCGAAAAGAATCGGCAGTAGGACGGAATCGTGTTGACCACCGATTAGTTTTTTGCTAATAACTCTTGCATCCTTCGACCGACTTCTTCGACAAAGAGCTCGATGGAAACCTAATCTGTTCTTCTTTCAGATGGCATTAACATATTTTACGAAAAATCATAAGAAAAGTACTTTATGAAAAGAATCGGCAGTAGGACGGAATCGTGTTGACCACCGATTTGTTTTTTGCTAATAACTCTTGCATCCTTCGACCGACTTCTTCAACAAAGAGCTCGACGGAAAGCTTATCTGTTCTTCTTTCAGATGGCATTAACTTATTTTACGAAAAGTCATAAGAAAAGTACTTTATGAAAAGAATCGGCAGTAAGACGGAATCGTGTTGACCACCGATTTGTTTTTTGCTAATAACTAATAATGCTAAAGCTCGATGGAAAGCTTATCTGTTCCTCTTTCAGATGGCATTAACATATTTTACGAAAAATCATAAATAAAGTACTTTGCGAAAAGAATCGGCAGTAGGACGGAATCGTGTTGACCACCGATTAGTTTTTTGCTAATAACTCTTGCATCCTTCGACCGACTTCTTCGACAAAGACCTCGATGGAAAGCTAATCTGTTCTTCTTTCAGATGGCATTAACTTATATTACGAAAAGTCATTAGAAAAGTACTTTGCGAAGAGAATCGGCAGTAGGACGGAATCGTGTTGACCACCGATTTGTTTTTTGCTAACAACTAATAATGCTTAAGCTCGATGGAAAGCTTATCTGTTTCTCTTTCAGATGGCATTAACATATTTTACGAAAAGTCATAAGAAATACAATTTTTTTGACCAAAACTAAAATATCCTCGAAATCATTGAAGAAGAAGTACCTTATGAGACGAAAATATGCCTTATCTAATAAGAGACATTTAGATTTTTTTAATTGCATAAATGAGCGGCATTTTATTCAGAGTTGATAGTTTTTAACATGGAAAAAAAATTCGTTTAATTTTTTTCCCATTAAATACTAGAATTACAGAAAAGTACTTTGCGAGAAGAATCGGCAGTAGGACGGAATCGTGTTGACCACCGATTTGTTTTTTGCTAATAACTAATAATGCTTAAGCTCGATGGAAAGCTTATCTGTTCTTTTTTCAGATGGCATTAACATATTTTACGAAAAGTAGTAAGAAATAAAATTGTTTTGACCAAAACTAAAATATCCTCGAAATCATTGAAAAAGAAGTACCTTATCAGACGAAAATATGCTTTATCTAATAAGAGACACTTAAATTTTTTTAATTGCATAAATGGACGGCATTTTATTCAGAATTAATAGTTTTTTACATGGACAAAAAATTCGTTTAATTTTTTCCCATTAAATACTCGAATTATAGAAAAGTACTTTGCGAAAACAATCGGCAGAAGGACAACCGATTAGTTTTTTGCACATAACTCTTGTATCCTTCGACCGACTTCTTCGACAAAGAGCTCGATGGAAAGCTTATCTGTACCTCTTTCAGATGGCATTAACATGTTTTACGAAAAGTCATAAGAAAAGTACTTTGCGATAAGAATCGGCAGTAGGACGGAATCGTGTTGACCACCGATTAGTTTTTTGCTAATAACTAATAATGCTTAAGCTCGATGGAAAGCTTATCTGTTCCTCTTTCAGATGGCATTAACATATTTTACGAAAAGTCATAAGAAATACAATTTTTTTGACCAAAACTAAAATATCCTCGAAATCATTGAAGAAGAAGTACCTTATAAGACGAAAATATGCCTTATCTAATAAGAGACATTTAAATTTTTTTAATTGCATAAATGAGCGGCATTTTATTCAGAGTTAATAGTCTTTACATGGAAAAAAAATTCGTTTAATTTTTTCCCATTAAATACTAGAATTATAGAAAAGTACTTTGCGAAAAGAATCGGCAGTAGGACGGAATCGTGTTGACCACCGATTAGTTTTTTGCTAATAACTTTTGCATCCTTCGACCGACTTCTTCGACAAAGAGCTCGATGGAAACCTAATCTGTTCTTCTTTCAGATGGCATTAACATATTTTACGAAAAATCATAAGAAAAGTACTTTATGAAAAGAATCGGCAGTAGGACGGAATCGTGTTGACCACCGATTTGTTTTTTGCTAATAACTCTTGCATCCTTCGACCGACTTCTTCAACAAAGAGCTCGACGGAAAGCTTATCTGTTCTTCTTTCAGATGGCATTAACTTTTTTTACGAAAAGTCATAAGAAAAGTACTTTATGAAAAGAATCGGCAGTAGGACGGAATCGTGTTGACCACCGATTTGTTTTTTGCTAATAACTAATAATGCCAAAGCTCGATGGAAAGCTTATCTGTTCCTCTTTCAGATGGCATTAACATATTTTACGAAAAATCATAAGAAAAGTACTTTGCGAAAAGAATCGGCAGTAGGACGGAATCGTGTTGACCACCGATTAGTTTTTTGCTAATAACTCTTGCATCCTTCGACCGACTTCTTCGACAAAGACCTCGATGGAAAGCTAATCTGTTCTTCTTTCAGATGGCATTAACTTATATTACGAAAAGTCATTAGAAAAGTACTTTGCGAAGAGAATCGGCAGTAGGACGGAATCGTGTTGACCACCGATTTGTTTTTTGCTAACAACTAATAATGCTTAAGCTCGATGGAAAGCTTATCTGTACCTCTTTCAGATGGCATTAACATGTTTTACGAAAAGTCATAAGAAATAAAATTTTTTTTGATCAAAACTAAAATATGCCCGAAATCATTGAAAAAGAAGTACCATATCAGACGAAAATATGCCTTATCAAATAAGAGACATTTAAATTTTTTTAATTGCATAAAAGAGAGGCATTTTATTCAGAGTTGATAGTTTTTTACATGGACAAAAAATTTGTTAAATTTTTTCCCATTTAATACTAAAATTATAGAAAAGTATTTTGCGAAAAGAATCGGCAGTAGGACGGAATCGTGTTGACCACCGATTAGTTTTTTGCTAATAACTCTTGCATTCTTTGACCGACTTCTTCGACAAAGAGCTCGATGGAAAGCTTATCTGTTCTTTTTTCAGATGGCATTATTTTATTTTACGAAAAGTCATAAGAAAAGTACTTTACGAAAAGAATCGGCAGTAGAACGGAATCGTGTTGACCACCGATTTGTTTTTTGCTAATAACTAATAATGCTTAAGCTCGATGGAAAGCTTATCTGTTCCTCATTCAGATGGCATTAACATATTTTACGAAAAGTCATAAGAAATACAATTTTTTTGACCAAAACTGAAATATCCTCGAAATCATTGAAAAAGAAGTACCTTATCAGACGAAAATATGATTTATCTAATAAGAGACATTTAAATTTTTTAATTGCATAAATGGTCGGCATTTTGTTCAGAATTAATAGTTTTTTACATGGACAAAAAATTCGTTTAATTTTTTCCCATTAAATACTAGAATTATAGAAAAGTACTTTGCGAAAAGAATCGGCAGTAGGGCGGAAACGTGTTGACCACCGATTAGTTATTTGCTAATAACTCTTGCATCCTTCGACCGACTTCTTCGACAAAGAGCTCGATGGAAAGCTTATCTGTACCTCTTTCAGATGGCATTAACATGTTTTACGAAAAATCATAAGAAATAAAATTTTTTTTGATCAAAACTAAAATATGCCCGAAATCATTGAAAAAGAAGAATCTTATCAGACGAAAATATGCCATCGTGTTGACCACCGATTAGTTTTTTGCTAAAAACTCTTGCATTCTTTGACCGACTTCTTCGACTAAGAGCTCGAAAGAAAGCTTATCTGTTCCTTTGTTAGATAGCATTAACATATTTTACGAAAAGTCATAAGAAAAGTACTTTGCGAAAAGAATCGGCAGTAGGACGGAATCGTGTTGACCACCGATTAGTTTTTTTCTTATAACTCTTGCATCCTTCGACCGACTTCTTCGACTAAGAGCTCGATGGAAAGCTTATCTGTTCCTCTTTCTGATGGCATTAACATGTTTTACGAAAAATCATAAGAAAAACACTTTGCGAAAAGAATCGGCAGTAGGACGGAATCGTGTTGACCACCGATTAGTTTTATGCTAATAACTTTTGCATCCTTCGACCGACTTAGAGCTCGAAGGGAAGCTTGTCTGTCCTTCTATCAGATGTCATTAGCATATTTTACGAAAAGTCATAACAATAGTACTTTGCGAAAAGAATCAGCAGTAGGACGGAATCCTGTTGACCACCGATTAGTTTTTTGCTAATAACTCTTGCATCCTTCGACCGACTTCTTCGAATAAGAGCTCGATGGAAAGCTTATCTGTTCTGCTATCAGATTGCATTAACATATTTTACGAAAAGTCATAAGAAAAGTACTTTGCGAAAAGAATCGGCCGTAGGACGGAATCGTGTTGACCACCGATTAGTTTTTTGCTAATAACTCTTGCATCCTTCGACCGACTTCTTCGAATAAGAGCTCGATGAAAAGCTTATCTGTTCCTCTTACAGATGGCATTAACATATTTTACGAAAAGTAATAAGAAAAGTACTTTGCGAAAAGAATCGGCAGTAGGACGGAATCGTGTTGACCACCGATTAGTTTTTTGCTAATAACTCTTGCATCCTTCGACCGACTTCTTCGAATAAGAGCTCGATGGAAATCTTATCTGTTCCTCTTTCAGATGGCATTAACATATTTTACGAAAAGTGATAAGAAAAGTACTTTGCGAAAAGAATCGGCAGTAGGACGGAATCGTGTTGACCACCGATTAGTTTTTTGCTAATTACTCTTGCATCCTTCTACCGACTTCTTCGACTAAGAGCTCGATGGAAAGCTTATCTGTACCTCTTTCAGATGGGATTAACATGTTTTACGAAAAGTCATAAGAAATAAAATTTTTTTTAATCAATACTAACATATGCCCGAAATCATTGAAAAAGAAGTACCTTATCAGACGAAAATATGCCTTATCTAATAAGAGACATTTAAATTTTTTTAATTGCATAAATAGGCGGCATTTTGTTCAGAATTAATAGTTTTATACATGGACAAAAAGTTCGTTAAATTTTTTCACATTAAATACTAGAATTATAGAAAAGTACTTTGCGAAAAGAATCGGCAGTAGGACGGAAACGTATTGACCACCGATTAGTTTTTTGCTAATAACTCTTGTATCCTTCGACCGACTTCTTCGACAAAGAGCTCGATGGAAAGCTTATCTGTGGCTCTTTCAGATGGCATTAACATGTTTTACGAAAAGTCATAAAAAATAAAATTTTTTTTGATCAAAACTAAAATATGCCCGAAATCATTGAAAAACCAGTAAGGACGCTATCTTCAGCAAGGCTGAAGCTAAAATACTTTTCACGTTGTGTCACTAAAAAACTAAATGAATAGTTTTCATGCCTCCCTAACAACATAACTCTAAGGTTTCAAGTCAATTGGTTAAAAAACAAAAAAGTTTTCCATACAACGGTTGAAGTTTTGCGATAATTGGGCGTAGCCATGCCCATTTTTGATCAAAATAGTTTTCTTTCCTCCCTAAGAACATAACTGTAAAGTTTCAAGTCAATTGGTTAAAAAACAAAAAAGTTTTCCATACAACGGGTCAATTTTCGCTATAAAAGGGCGTGGCCACACCCACTTTTGGTCAAAATTGTTTTCATTCCTCCCTAAGAACATAACTGTAAAGTTTCAAGTCAATTGGTTAAAAAACAAAAAAGTTTTCCATACAACGGGTCAATTTTCGCTATAAAAGGGCGTGGCCACGCCCACTTTTGGTCAAAATAGTTTTAATTCCTTCGTAAGAACAAACCTGTAAAGTTTCATGTCAATTGGTTTAAAAAAAAAAGTTTTCCATACAACGGGTCAATTTTCGCTATAAGTGGGCGTGGCTACGCCCACTTTTGGTCAAAATAGTTTTTATTCCTTCGTAAGAACATAACTGTAAAGTTTCAAGTCAATTGGTTAAAAAACAAAAAAGTTTTCCATACAACGGGTCAATTTTCGCTATAAGTGGGCGTGGCTACCCCTGGCTACGCCCACTTTTGGTCAAAATAGTTTTCATACCTTCCTAAGAACATAACTGTAAAGTTTCAAGTCAATTGGTTAAAAAACAAAAAAGTTTTCCATACAACGGGTCAATTTTCGCTATAAGTGGGCGTGGCTACGCGTGGCTACGCCCACTTTTGGTCAAAATAGTTTTCATTCCTCCCTAAGAACATAACTTTAAAATTTCAAGTCAATTGGTTAAAAAACAAAAAAGTTTTCCATACAACGACGTGAATATTGCTTCTCTTCCTCTTCTTCATTTTGTATGGGAGCTACCAGTTCCAGATGTCCAATCTCAATGAAACTTTCAGGCATGTAGTCGGACTATGTAAAACTACTATGTTTAAAATTTCAGCACTCTATCATACAAAACAAAAGAGTTTTCCATACAACGATTCAAGTTTTGTTCATTTTTCTTCTTCTTTTCGTATGGGGGCTACCAGTTCCAGTGGTCCGATATGGCTGGATCCGACAAATGAGTTGATCGCACAAATAAGAAGTCTCTGTGCAAAATTTCAGCTCGATATCTTCAAAACTGTGGGAGGAGATTTTATATATACAGACAGACGGACGGACAGACGGACAGACGGACATGGCTAAATCAACTCGTCTTGTCGTCCTGATCAAGAATATATATACTTTATATAGTCGGAAATGAATATTTCGATCTGTTACAAACTTCAGCACAAAGTTATTATACTGTTTCGCAAACGTGAAAAGTATAAAAAGTACCTTATCAGACGAAAATATGCCTTATCTAATAAGAGACATTTAAATTTTTTTAATTGCATAAATGGTCGGCATTTTGTTCAGAATTAATAGTTTTTTACATGGACAAAAAATTCGTTAAATTTTTTCCCATTTTTTTTTTTTTTTTTACTAAAATTATAGAAAAGTATTTTGCGAAAAGAATCGGCAGTAGGACGGAATCGTGTTGACCACCGATTAGTTTTTTGCTAATAACTCTTGCATTCTTTGACCGACTTCTTCGACTTAGAGCTCGATGGAAAGCTTATCTGTTCCTCTTTCAGATGGCGTTAACATATTTTACGAAAAGTTATAAGAATAGTACTTTGCGAAAAAAATCGGCAGTAGGACGGAATCGTTTTGACCACCGATTAGTTTTTTGCTAATAACTCTTGCATCCTTCGTCCGACTTATTCGACTAAGAGCTCGATGGAAAGCCTATCTGTTCCTTTTTTAGATAGCATTAACATATTTTACGAAAAGTCATAAGAAAAGTACTTTGCGAAAAGAATCGGCAGTAGGACGGAATCGTGTTGATCACCGATTAGTTTTTTGCTAATAACTCTTGCATCCTTCGACCGACTTCTTCGACTAAGAGCTCGATGGAAAGCTTATCTGTTCTTCTTTCAGATGGCATTATTTTATTTTACGAAAAATCATAAGAAAAGTACTTTACGAAAAGGATCGGCAGTAGAACGGAATCGTGTTGACCACCGATTAGTTTTTTACTAATAACTCTTGCATCCTTTGACCGACTTCTTCGACCTAGAGCTCGATGGGAAGCTTGTCTGTCCTTCTATCAGATGTCATTAGCATATTTTACGAAAAGTCATAACAATAGTACTTTGCGAAAAGAATCGGCAGTAGGACGGAATCGTGTTGACCACCGATTAGTTTTTTACTAATAACTCTTGCATCCTTCGACCGACTTCTTCGACTAAGAGCTCGATGGAAAGCTTATCTGTTCTTCTTTCAGATGGCATTAACTTTTTTTACGAAAAGTCATAAGAAAAGTACTTTGCGAAAAGAATCGGCAGTAGGACGGAATCGTGTTGACCACCGATTAGATTTTTGCTAATAACTCTTGCATCCTTCGACCGACTTCTTCGACTTAGAGCTCGATGGAAAGCTTATCGGGTCCTTTTTTAGATAGCATTAACATATTTTACGAAAAGTCATAAGAAAAGTACTTTGCGAAAAGGATCGGCAGTAGGACGGAATCGTGTTGACCACCGATTAGTTTTTTGCTAATAACTCTTGCATCCTTCGACCGACTTCTTCGAATAAGAGCTCGATGGAAAGCTTATCTGTTCCTCTTTCAGATGGCATTAACATATTTTACGAAAAGTGATAAGAAAAGTACTTTGCGAAAAGAATCGGCAGTAGGACGGAATCGTGTTGACCACCGATTAGTTTTTTGCTAATTACTCTTGCATCCTTCTACCGACTTCTTCGACTAAGAGCTTGATGGAAAGCTTATCTGTACCTCTTTCAGATGGGATTAACATGTTTTACGAAAAGTCATAAGAAATAAAATTTTTTTTGATCAATACTAACATATGCCCGAAATCATTGAAAAAGAAGTACCTTATCAGACGAAAATATGCCTTATCTAATAAGAGACATTTAAATTTTTTTAATTGCATAAATAGGCGGCATTTTGTTTAGAATTAATAGTTTTATACATGGACAAAAAGTTCGTTAAATTTTTTCACATTAAATACTAGAATTATAGAAAAGTACTTTGCGAAAAGAATCGGCAGTAGGACGGAAACGTATTGACCACCGATTAGTTTTTTGCTAATAACTCTTGTATCCTTCGACCGACTTCTTCGACAAAGAGCTCGATGGAAAGCTTATCTGTGGCTCTTTCAGATGGCATTAACATGTTTTACGAAAAGTCATAAAAAATAAAATTTTTTTTGATCAAAACTAAAATATGCCCGAAATCATTGAAAAACCAGTAAGGACGCTATCTTCAGCAAGGCTGAAGCTAAAATACTTTTCACGTTGTGTCACTAAAAAACTAAATGAATAGTTTTCATGCCTCCCTAACAACATAACTGTAGTCAAGTCAATTGGTTAAAAAACAAAAAAGTTTTCCATACAACGGTTGAAGTTTTGCGATAATTGGGCGTAGCCATGCCCATTTTTGATCAAAATAGTTTTCTTTCCTCCCTAAGAACATAACTGTAAAGTTTCAAGTCAATTGGTTAAAAAACAAAAAGTTTTCCATAAAAGGGCGTGGCCACACCCACTTTTGGTCAAAATTGTTTTCATTCCTCCCTAAGAACATAACTGTAAAGTTTCAAGTCAATTGGTTAAAAAACAAAAAAGTTTTCCATACAACGGGTCAATTTTCGCTATAAAAGGGCGTGGCCACGCCCACTTTTGGTCAAAATAGTTTTTATTCCTTCGTAAGAACATAACTGTAAAGTTTCAAGTCAATTGGTTAAAAAACAAAAAAGTTTTCCATACAACGGGTCAATTTTCGCTATAAAAGGGCGTGGCCACACCCACTTTTGGTCAAAATTGTTTTCATTCCTCCCTAAGAACATAACTGTAAAGTTTCAAGTCAATTGGTTAAAAAACAAAAAAGTTTTCCATACAACGGGTCAATTTTCGCTATAAAAGGGCGTGGCCACGCCCACTTTTGGTCAAAATAGTTTTTATTCCTTCGTAAGAACATAACTGTAAAGTTTCAAGTCAATTGGTTAAAAAACAAAAAAGTTTTCCATACAACGGGTCAATTTTCGCTATAAGTGGGCGTGGCTACCCCTGGCTACGCCCACTTTTGGTCAAAATAGTTTTCATTCCTTCCTAAGAACATAACTGTAAAGTTTCAAGTCAATCGGTTAAAAAACAAAAAAGTTTTCCATACAACGGGTCAATTTTCGCTATAAGTGGGCGTGGCTACGCGTGGCTACGCCCACTTTTGGTCAAAATAGTTTTCATTCCTCCCTAAGAACATAACTTTAAAATTTCAAGTCAATTGGTTAAAAAACAAAAAAGTTTTCCATACAACGACGTGAATATTGCTTCTCTTCCTCTTCTTCATTTTGTATGGGAGCTACCAGTTCCAGATGTCCAATCTCAATGAAACTTTCAGGCATGTAGTCGGACTATGTAAAACTACTATGTTTAAAATTTCAGCACTCTATCATACAAAACAAAAAAGTTTTCCACGCCCACTTATAGCGAAAATTTATCCGTTGTATGGAAAACTTTTTTGTTTTTTAACCAATTGACTTGAAACTTTGCAGTTGTGCTCTTAGGGAGGAATAAAAACTATTTTGACCAAATGTGGGCATGGCTACGCCCACTTATCGCAAAACTTGAACCGTTGTATGGAAAAATTTTTTGTTTTTTAACGAATTGACTTGAAACATTACAGATATGTTGTTAGTGATGCATGAAAACTATTCATTTAGTTTTTTTATAGTGACACAAAGTGAAAAGTATTATAGCTTCAGCCTTGCTGAAGATAGCGTCCTTACTGGTTCTTCTTCTTTTTGTATGGGGGCTACCAGTTCCAGTGGTCCGATATGGCTGGATCCGACAAATGAGTTGATCGCACAAATAAGAAGTCTCTGTGCAAAATTTCAGCTCGATATCTTCAAAACTGTGGGACAAACAGACGGACAGACGGACATGGCTAAATCAACTCGTCTTGTCGTCCTGATCAAGAATATATATACTTTATATAGTCGGAAATGAATATTTCGATCTGTTACAAACTTCAGCACAAAGTTATTATACTGTTTCACATACGTGAAAAGTATAAAAAGTACCTTATCAGACGAAAATATGCCTTATCTAATAAGAGACATTTAAATTTTTTTAATTGCATAAATGGTCGGCATTTTGTTCAGAATTAATAGTTTTTTACATGGACAAAAAATTCGTTAAATTTTTTCCCATTTAATACTAAAATTATAGAAAAGTATCTTGCGAAAAGAATCGGCAGTAGGACGGAATCGTGTTGACCACCGATTAGTTTTTTGCTAATAACTCTTGCATTCTTTGACCGACTTCTTCGACTTAGAGCTCGATGGAAAGCTTATCTGTTCCTCTTTCAGATGGCGTTAACATATTTTTCGAAAAGTTATAAGAATAGTACTTTGCGAAAAAAATCGGCAGTAGGACGGAATCGTTTTGACCACCGATTAGTTTTTTGCTAATAACTCTTGCATCCTTCGTCCGACTTATTCGACTAAGAGCTCGATGGAAAGCCTATCTGTTCCTTTTTTAGATAGCATTAACATATTTTACGAAAAGTCATAAGAAAAGTACTTTGCGAAAACAATCGGCAGTAGGACGGAATCGTGTTGATCACCGATTAGTTTTTTGCTAATAACTCTTGCATCCTTCGACCGACTTCTTCGACTAAGAGCTCGATGGAAAGCCTATCTGTTCCTCTTTCAGATGGCATGAACATATTTTACGAAAAGTCATTAGAAAAGTAGTTTGCGAAAAGAATCGGCAGTAGGACGGAATCGTGTTGACCACCGATTTGTTTTTTGCTAATGACTCTTGCATCCTTCGACCGACTTCTTCGACTTAGAGCTCGATGGAAAGCTTATCTGGTCCTTTTTTAGATAGCATTAACATATTTTACGAAAAGTCATAAGAAAAGTACTTTGCGAAAAGGATCGGCAGTAGGACGGCCGACTAAGAGCTCGATGGAAAGCTTATCTGTTCTTCTTTCAGATGGCATTAACTTTTTTTACGAAAAGTCATAAGAAAAGTACTTTGCGAAAAGAATCGGCAGTAGGACGGCCGACTAAGAGCTCGATGGAAAGCTTACCTGTTCTTCTTTCAGATGGCATTAACTTTTTTTACGAAAAGTCATAAGAAAAGTACTTTGCGAAAAGAATCGGCAGTAGGACGGAATCGTGTTGACCACCGATTAGATTTTTGCTAATAACTCTTGCATCCTTCGACCGACTTCTTCGACTTAGAGCTCGATGGAAAGCTTATCTGGTCCTTTTTTAGATAGCATTAACATATTTTACGAAAAGTCATAAGAAAAGTACTTTGCGAAAAGGATCGGCAGTAGGACGGAATCGTGTTGACCACCGATTAGTTTTTTGCTAATAACTCTTGCATCCTTCGACCGACTTCTTCGACTAAGAGCTCGATGGAAAGCTTATCTGTTCTTCTTTCAGATGGCATTAACATATTTTACGAAAAGTCATTAGAAAAGTAGTTTGCGAAAAGAATCGGCAGTAGGACGGAATCGTGTTGACCACCGATTTGTTTTTTGCTAATGACTCTTGCATCCTTCGACCGACTTCTTCGACTAAGAGCTCGATAGAAAGCTTATCTGTTTCTCTTTCAGATGGCGTTAACATATTTTACGAAAAGTCGTAAGAAATAAAATTTTTTGACCAAAAATAATATATCGTCGAAATCATTGAAGAAGAAGTACCTTATAAGACGAAATTATGCCTTATCTAATGAGAGACATTTAAATTTTTTTAATTGCATGCTTAAGCTCGATGGAAAGCTTATCTGTTCCTCATTCAGATGGCATTAACATATTTTACGAAAAGTCATAAGAAATACAATTTTTTTGACCAAAACTAAAATATCCTCGAAATCATTGAAAAAGGAGTACCTTATAAGACGAAAATATGCCTTATCTAATAAGATATATTTAAATTTATTTAATTGCATGAATGGGCGGCATTTTATTCAGAATTAATAGTTTTTTACATGGAAAAAAAATCGTTTAATTTGTTCCCATTAAATACTAGAGTTATAGAAAAGTACTTTGCGAAAATAATTGGCAGTAAGACGGAAACGTGTTGACCACCGATAAGTTTTTGCTAATAGCTCTTGCATCCTTCGACCGTCTTCTTCGACTAAGAGCTCGATGGAAAGCCTATCTGTTCCTCTTTCAGATGGCATGAACATATTTTACGAAAAGTAGTAAGAAATAAAATTTTTTTGACCAAAACTTAAATATCCTCGAAATCATTGAAAAAGAAGTACCTTATCAGACGAAAATATGCTTTATCTAATAAGAGACATTTAAATTTTTTAATTGCATAAATGAACGGGATTTTATTCAGAAGTAATAGATTTTTACATGGACAAAAAATTCGTTTAATTTTTTCCCATTAAATACTAGAATTATAGAAAAGTACTTTGCGAAAAGAATCGGCAGTAGGACGGAAACGTGTTGACCACCGATTAGTTATTTGCTAATAAGTCTTGCATCCTTCGACCGACTTCTTCGACAAAGAGCTCGATGGAAAGCTTATCTGTACCTCTTTCAGATGGCATTAACATGTTTTACGAAAAGTCATAAGAAATAAAATTTTTTTTCATCAAAACTAAAATATGGCCGAAATCATTGAAAAAGAAGAACCTTATCAGACGAAAATATGCCTTATCTAATAAGAGACATTTAAATTTTTTTAATTGCATAAATGGGCGGCATTTTGTTCAGAATTAATAGTTTTTTACATGGACAAAAAATTCGTTAAATGTTTTCCCATTTAATACTAAAATTATAGAAAAGTATTTTGCGAAAAGAATCGGCAGTAGGACGGAATCGTGTTGACCACCGATTAGTTTTTTGCTAATAACTCTTGCATTCTTTGACCGACTTCTTCGACTAAGAGCTCGATAGAAAGCTTATCTGTTCCTTTTTTAGATAGCATTAACATATTTTACGAAAAGTCATAAGAAAAGTACTTTGCGAAAAGAATCGGCAGTAGGACGGAATCGTGTTGACCACCGATTAGTTTTTTGCTAATAACTCTTGCATCCTTCTTCGACTAAGAGCTCGATGGAAAGCTTATCTGTTCCTCTTTCAGATGGCATTAACATATTTTACGAAAAATCATAAGAAAAACACTTTGCGAAAAGAATCGGCAGTAGGACGGAATCGTGTTGACCTCCGACTAGTTTTATGCTAATAACTTTTGCATCCTTCGACCGACTTCTTTGACTTAGAGCTCGATGGGAAGCTTGTCTGTCCTTCTATCAGATGTCATTAGCATATTTTACGAAAAGTCGTAGGAAAAGTACTTTGCGAAAAGAATCGGCAGTAGGACGGAATCGTGTTGACCACCGATTAGTTTTTTTACTAATAACTCTTGCATCCTTCGACCGACTTCTTCCACTAAGAGCTCGATGGAAATCTTATCTGTTCTTCTTTCAGATGGCATTAACTTTTTTTTACGAAAAGTCATAAGAAAAGTACTTTGCGAAAAGAATCGGCAGTAGGACGGAATCGTGTTGACCACCGATTAGATTTTTGCTAATAAGTCTTGCATCCTTCGACCGACTTCTTCGACTTAGAGCTCGATGGAAAGCTTATCTGGTCCTTTTTTAGATGGCATTAACATATTTTACGAAAAGTCATAAGAAAAGTACTTTGCGAAAAGAATCGGCAGAAGGACGGAATCGTGTTGACCACCGATTAGTTTTTTGCTAATAACTCTTGCATCCTTCGACCGACTTCTTCGACTAAGAGCTCGATGGAAAGCTTATCTGTTCTTCTTTCAGATGGCATTAACATATTTTACGAAAAGTCATTAGAAAAGTAGTTTGCGAAAAGAATCGGCAGTAGGACGGAATCGTGTTGACCACCGATTTGTTTTTTGCTAATAACTCTTGCATCCTTCGACCGACTTCTTCGACTAAGAGCTCGATGGAAAGCTTATCTGTTCCTCTTTCAGATGGCATTAACATATTTTACGAAAAGTTATAAGAAATACAATTTTCTTGACCAAAACTAAAATATCCTCGAAATCATTGAAGAAGAAGTACCTTATGGGACGAAAATATGCCTTATCTAATAAGAGACATTTAAATTTTTTTAATTTCATAAATGAGCGGCATTTTATTTAGAGTTGATAGTTTTTTACATGGAAGAAAAATTCGTTTAATTTTTTTCCCACTAAATACTAGAATTATAGAAAAGTACTTTGCGAAAAGAATCGGCAGTAGGACGGAATCGTGTTGACCACCGACTAGTTTTATGCTAATAACTTTTGCATCCTTCGACCGACTTCTTCGACTTAGAGCTCGATGGAAAGCTTATCTGTTCTTCTTTCAGATGGCATTATTTTATTTTACGAAAAATCATAAGAAAAGTACTTTACGAAAAGAATCGGCAGTAGAACGGAATCGTGTTGACCACCGATTTGTCTTTTGCTAATAACTAATAATGCTTAAGCTCGATGGAAAGCTTATCTGTTCCTCATTCAGATGGCATTAACATATTTTACGAAAAGTCATAAGAAATACAATTTTTTTGACCAAAACTAAAATATCCTCGAAATCATTGAAAAAAAAGTACCTTATGAGACGAAAATATTCCTTATCTAATAAGATATATTTAAATTTATTTAATTGCATGAATGGGCGGCATTTTATTCAGAATTAATACTAGAATTATAGAAAAGTACTTTGCGGAAAGAATCGTCAGTACGACGGAAACGTGTTGACCACCGATTAGTTTTTTGCTAATAACTCTTGAATCCTTCGACCGACTTCTTCACCAAAGAGCTCGATGGAAAGCTTATCTGTTATTCTTTCAGATGGCATTAACATATTTTACGAAAAGTCATAAGAAAAGTACTTTGCGAAAAGAATCGGCAGTAGGACAGAATCGTGTTGACCACCGATTAGTTTTTTGCTTATAACTCTCGCATCCTTCGACCGACTTCTTCGACTAAGAGCTCGATGGAAACCTTATCTGTTTCACTTTCAGATGGCGTTAACATATTTTACGAAAAGTCGTAAGAAATAAAATTTTTTGACGAAAAATAATATATCGTCGAAATCATTGAAGAAGAAGTACCTTATAAGACGAAAATATGCCTTATCTAATAAGAGACATTTAAATTTTTAAAATTGCATAAATGGGCGGCATTTTATTCAGAATTAATAGTTTTTTATATGAAAAAAAAAAATCGTTTAATTTTTTTCCCATTAAATACTAGAATTATAGAAAAGTACTTTGCGAAAAGAATCGGCAGTAGGACGGAATCGTGTTGACCACCGATTAGTTTTTTGCTAATAACTCTTGCATCCTTCGACCAACTTCTTCGACTAAGAGCTCGATGGAAAGCTTATCTGTTCCTCTTTCAGATGGCATTAACATATTTTACGAAAAGCTGTAAAAAAAGAACTTTGCGAAAAGAATCTTCAGTAGGAAGAAATCGTGTTGACCACCGATCAGTTTTTTGCTAATAACTCTTGCATCCTTTGACCGACTTCTCCGACTTAGAGTTCGATGGAAAGCTTATCAGTCCCTCTTTCAGATAGCATTAACATATTTTACGAAAAGTCATAAGAAAATTAGTTTGCGAAAAGAATGGGCAGTAGGACGGAATCGTGTTGACCACCGATTAGTTTTTTGCTAATAACTTTTGCATCCTTGGACCGACTTCTTCGACTAAGAGGTCGATGGAAAGCTTATCTGTTCTTCTTTCAGATGGCATTAACATATTTTACGAAAAGTCATAAGAAAAGTAGTTTGCGCAAAGAATCGGCAGTAGGACTTAATCGTGTTGACCACCGATTCGTTTTTTGCTAATAACTCTTGCATCCTTCGACCGGCTTCTTCGACTAAGAGCTCGATGGAAAGCTCATCTGTTCTTCTTTCAAATGGCATTAACATATTTTACGAAAAGTCATAAGAAAAGTACTTTGCGAAAAGAATCGGCACTAGGACAGAATCGTGTTGACCACCGATTATTTTTTTGCTTATAACTCTTGCATCCTTCGACCGACTTCTTCGACTAAGAGCTCGATCGAAAGCTCATCTGTTCTTCTTTCAGATGGCATTAACATATTTTTTACAAATTTAACGAAAAGACATAAGAAATAATATTTTTTGACCAAAAATAAAATATCGTCAAAATCATTGAAAAAGAAGTACCTTATAAGACGAAAATATGCCTTATCTAATAAGAGACATTAAAATTTTTTAAATTGCATAAATGGGCGGCATTTTATTCAGAATTAATAGTTTTTTATATGAAAAAAAAAATCGTTTAATTTTTTTCCCATTAAATACTAGAATTATAGAAAAGTACTTTGCGAAAAGAATCGGCAGTAGGACGGAATCGTGTTGATCACCGATTAGTTTTTTGCTAATAACTCTTGCATCCTTCGACCAACTTCTTCGACTAAGAGCTCGATGGAAAGCTTATCTGTTCCTCTTTCAGATGGCATTAACATATTTTACGAAAAGTTGTAAAAAAAGAACTTTGCGAAAAGAATCTTCAGTAGGAAGAAATCGTGTTGACCACCGATCAGTTTTTTGCTAATAACTCTTGCATCCTTTGACCGACTTCTCCGACTTAGAGTTCGATGGAAAGCTTATCAGTCCCTCTTTTGGATAGCATTAACATATTTTACGAAAAGTCATAAGAAAAGTAGTTTGCGAAATGAATCGGCAGTAGGACGGAATCGTGTTGACAACCGATTAGTTTTTTGCTAATAACTTTTGCATCCTTGGACCGACTTCTTCGACTAAGAGGTCGATGGAAAGCTTATCTGTTCTTCTTTCAGATGGCATTAACATATTTTACGAAAAGTCATAAGAAAAGTAGTTTGCGCAAAGAATCGGCAGTAGGACTTAATCGTGTTGACCACCGATTCGTTTTTTGCTTATAACTCTTGCATCCTTGGTCCGACTTCTTCGACTAAGAGCTCGATGGAAATCTCATCTGTTCTTCTTTCAGATTGCATTAACATATTTTACGAAAAGTCATAAGAAAAGTACTTTGCGAAAAGATTCGGCAGAAGGACGGAATCGTGTTGACCACCGATTAGTTTTTTGCTAATAACTCTTGCATCCTTCGACCGACTTCTTCGACAAAGACCTCGATGGAAAGCTTATCTGTTTTTCTTTCAGATGGCATTAACATATTTAACGAAAAGTCGTAAGAATCACAATTTTTTTTATCAAATCTAAAGTATCCTCGAAATCATTGAAGAAGAAATTCCTTATCAGAGGAAAATATGCCTTATCTACTAAGAGACATTTAGATTTTTTTAATTACATAAATGGGCGGCATTTTATTCAGTATTAATAGTTTTTTACACGGAAAGAAAGTTCGTTTAATTTTTTCGCATTAAATACTAGAGTTATAGAAAAGTACTTTGCGAAAAGAATCTTCAGTAGGACGAAATCGTGTTGAACACCGATTAGTTTTTTGCTAATAACTCTTGCATCCTTTGACCGACTTCTCCGACTTAGAGTTCGATGGAAAGTTTATCTGTCTCTCTTTCAGATAGCATTAACATATTTTACGAAAAGTCATAAGAAAAGTAGTTTGCGAAAAGAATCGGCAGTAGGACGGAATCGTGTTGACCACCGATTAGTTTTTTGCTAATAACTCTTGCATCCTTGGACCGACTTCTTCGACAAAGAGGTCGATGGAAAGCTTATCTGTTCTTCTTTCAGATGGCATTAACATATTTTACGAAAAGTCATAAGAAAAGTAGTTTGCGCAAAGAATCGGCAGTAGGACGGAATCGTGTTGACCACCGATTTGTTTTTTGCTTATAACTCTTGCATCCTTGGACCGACTTCTTCGATTAAGAGTTCGATGGAAAGTTTATCTGTCTCTCTTTCAGATAGCATTAACATATTTTACGAAAAGTCATAAGAAAAGTAGTTTGCGAAAAGAATCGGCAGTAGGACGGAATCGTGTTGACCACCGATTAGTTTTTTGCTAATAACTCTTGCATCCTTGGACCGACTTCTTCGATTAAGAGCTCGATGGAAAGCTTATCTGTCCTTCTTTCAGATGGCATTACCATATTTTACGAAAAGTCATAAGAAAAGTAGTTTGCGAAAAGAATCGGCAAAAGGACGGAATCGTGTTGACCACCGATTAGTTTTTTCTAATAACTCTGGCATCCTTCGATCGACTTCTTCGATTAAGAGCTCGATGGAAAGCTTATCTGTTCTTCTTTCAGATGGCATTACCATATTTTACGAAAAGTCATAAGAAAAGTAGTTTGCGAAAAGAATCGGCAGAAGGACGGAATCGTGTTGACCACCGATTAGTTTTTTGCTAATAACTCTTGCATCCATCGACCGACTTCTTGGACAAAGACCTCGATGGAAAGCTTATCTATTCTTCTTTCAGATGGCATTATTTTATTTTACGAAAAGTCATAAGAAAAGTACTTTACGAAAAGAATCGGCTGTAGAACGGAATCCTGTTGACCACCGATTTGTTTTTTGCTAATAACTAATAATGCTTAAGCTCGATGGAAAGCTTATCTGTAGCTCATTCAGATGGCATTAACATATTTTACGAAAAGTCATAAGAAATACAATTTTTTTGACCAAAACTAAAATATCCTCGAAATCATTGTAAAAGAAGTACTTTATAAGACGAAAATATGCCTTATCTAATAAGATATATTTAAATTTATTTAATTGCATGAATGGGCGGCATTTTATTCAGAATTAATACTAGAATTATAGAAAAGTATTTTGCGAAAAGAATCGGCAGTACGACGGAAACGTGTTGACCACCGATTAGTTTTTTCTAATAACTCTTGAATCCTTCGGCCGAATTCTTCGACTATGAGCTCGATGGAAAGCTTATCTGTACCTCTTTCAGATGGCATTAACATATTTTACGAAAAGTCATAAGAAAAGTACTTTTCGAAAAGAATCGGCAGTAGGACGGAATCGTGTTGACCACCGATTAGTTTTTTGCTAATAACTCTTGCATCCTTGGACCGACTTCTTCGATTAAGAGCTCGATGGAAAGCTTATCTGTCCTTCTTTCAGATGGCATTACCATATTTTACGAAAAGTCATAAGAAAAGTAGTTTGCGAAAAGAATCGGCAGTAGGACGGAATCGTGTTGACCACCGATTAGTTTTTTGCTAATAACTCTTGCATCCTTGGACCGACTTCTTCGATTAAGAGCTCGATGGAAAGCTTATCTGTCCTTCTTTCAGATGGCATTACCATATTTTACGAAAAGTCATAAGAAAAGTAGTTTGCGAAAAGAATCGGCAGTAGGACGGAATCGTGTTGACCACCGATTAGTTTTTTGCTTATAACTCTCGCATCCTTCGACCGACTTCTTCGACTAAGAGCTCGATGGAAACCTTATCTGTTTCACTTTCAGATGGCGTTAACATATTTTACGAAAAGTCGTAAGAAATAAAATTTTTTGACGAAAAATAATATATCGTCGAAATCATTGAAGAAGAAGTACCTTATAAGACGAAAATATGCCTTATCTAATAAGAGACATTTAAATTTTTAAAATTGCATAAATGGGCGGCATTTTATTCAGAATTAATAGTTTTTTATATGAAAAAAAAAAATCGTTTAATTTTTTTCCCATTAAATACTAGAATTATAGAAAAGTACTTTGCGAAAAGAATCGGCAGTAGGACGGAATCGTGTTGACCACCGATTAGTTTTTTGCTAATAACTCTTGCATCCTTCGACCAACTTCTTCGACTAAGAGCTCGATGGAAAGCTTATCTGTTCCTCTTTCAGATGGCATTAACATATTTTACGAAAAGCTGTAAAAAAAGAACTTTGCGAAAAGAATCTTCAGTAGGAAGAAATCGTGTTGACCACCGATCAGTTTTTTGCTAATAACTCTTGCATCCTTTGACCGACTTCTCCGACTTAGAGTTCGATGGAAAGCTTATCAGTCCCTCTTTCAGATAGCATTAACATATTTTACGAAAAGTCATAAGAAAATTAGTTTGCGAAAAGAATGGGCAGTAGGACGGAATCGTGTTGACCACCGATTAGTTTTTTGCTAATAACTTTTGCATCCTTGGACCGACTTCTTCGACTAAGAGGTCGATGGAAAGCTTATCTGTTCTTCTTTCAGATGGCATTAACATATTTTACGAAAAGTCATAAGAAAAGTAGTTTGCGCAAAGAATCGGCAGTAGGACTTAATCGTGTTGACCACCGATTCGTTTTTTGCTAATAACTCTTGCATCCTTCGACCGGCTTCTTCGACTAAGAGCTCGATGGAAAGCTCATCTGTTCTTCTTTCAAATGGCATTAACATATTTTACGAAAAGTCATAAGAAAAGTACTTTGCGAAAAGAATCGGCACTAGGACAGAATCGTGTTGACCACCGATTATTTTTTTGCTTATAACTCTTGCATCCTTCGACCGACTTCTTCGACTAAGAGCTCGATCGAAAGCTCATCTGTTCTTCTTTCAGATGGCATTAACATATTTTTTACAAATTTAACGAAAAGACATAAGAAATAATATTTTTTGACCAAAAATAAAATATCGTCAAAATCATTGAAAAAGAAGTACCTTATAAGACGAAAATATGCCTTATCTAATAAGAGACATTAAAATTTTTTAAATTGCATAAATGGGCGGCATTTTATTCAGAATTAATAGTTTTTTATATGAAAAAAAAAATCGTTTAATTTTTTTCCCATTAAATACTAGAATTATAGAAAAGTACTTTGCGAAAAGAATCGGCAGTAGGACGGAATCGTGTTGACCACCGATTAGTTTTTTGCTAATAACTCTTGCATCCTTCGACCAACTTCTTCGACTAAGAGCTCGATGGAAAGCTTATCTGTTCCTCTTTCAGATGGCATTAACATATTTTACGAAAAGTTGTAAAAAAAGAACTTTGCGAAAAGAATCTTCAGTAGGAAGAAATCGTGTTGACCACCGATCAGTTTTTTGCTAATAACTCTTGCATCCTTTGACCGACTTCTCCGACTTAGAGTTCGATGGAAAGCTTATCAGTCCCTCTTTTGGATAGCATTAACATATTTTACGAAAAGTCATAAGAAAAGTAGTTTGCGAAATGAATCGGCAGTAGGACGGAATCGTGTTGACAACCGATTAGTTTTTTGCTAATAACTTTTGCATCCTTGGACCGACTTCTTCGACTAAGAGGTCGATGGAAAGCTTATCTGTTCTTCTTTCAGATGGCATTAACATATTTTACGAAAAGTCATAAGAAAAGTAGTTTGCGCAAAGAATCGGCAGTAGGACTTAATCGTGTTGACCACCGATTCGTTTTTTGCTTATAACTCTTGCATCCTTGGTCCGACTTCTTCGACTAAGAGCTCGATGGAAATCTCATCTGTTCTTCTTTCAGATTGCATTAACATATTTTACGAAAAGTCATAAGAAAAGTACTTTGCGAAAAGATTCGGCAGAAGGACGGAATCGTGTTGACCACCGATTAGTTTTTTGCTAATAACTCTTGCATCCTTCGACCGACTTCTTCGACAAAGACCTCGATGGAAAGCTTATCTGTTTTTCTTTCAGATGGCATTAACATATTTAACGAAAAGTCGTAAGAATCACAATTTTTTTTATCAAATCTAAAGTATCCTCGAAATCATTGAAGAAGAAATTCCTTATCAGAGGAAAATATGCCTTATCTACTAAGAGACATTTAGATTTTTTTAATTACATAAATGGGCGGCATTTTATTCAGTATTAATAGTTTTTTACACGGAAAGAAAGTTCGTTTAATTTTTTCGCATTAAATACTAGAGTTATAGAAAAGTACTTTGCGAAAAGAATCTTCAGTAGGACGAAATCGTGTTGAACACCGATTAGTTTTTTGCTAATAACTCTTGCATCCTTTGACCGACTTCTCCGACTTAGAGTTCGATGGAAAGTTTATCTGTCTCTCTTTCAGATAGCATTAACATATTTTACGAAAAGTCATAAGAAAAGTAGTTTGCGAAAAGAATCGGCAGTAGGACGGAATCGTGTTGACCACCGATTAGTTTTTTGCTAATAACTCTTGCATCCTTGGACCGACTTCTTCGACAAAGAGGTCGATGGAAAGCTTATCTGTTCTTCTTTCAGATGGCATTAACATATTTTACGAAAAGTCATAAGAAAAGTAGTTTGCGCAAAGAATCGGCAGTAGGACGGAATCGTGTTGACCACCGATTTGTTTTTTGCTTATAACTCTTGCATCCTTGGACCGACTTCTTCGATTAAGAGTTCGATGGAAAGTTTATCTGTCTCTCTTTCAGATAGCATTAACATATTTTACGAAAAGTCATAAGAAAAGTAGTTTGCGAAAAGAATCGGCAGTAGGACGGAATCGTGTTGACCACCGATTAGTTTTTTGCTAATAACTCTTGCATCCTTGGACCGACTTCTTCGATTAAGAGCTCGATGGAAAGCTTATCTGTCCTTCTTTCAGATGGCATTACCATATTTTACGAAAAGTCATAAGAAAAGTAGTTTGCGAAAAGAATCGGCAAAAGGACGGAATCGTGTTGACCACCGATTAGTTTTTTCTAATAACTCTGGCATCCTTCGATCGACTTCTTCGATTAAGAGCTCGATGGAAAGCTTATCTGTTCTTCTTTCAGATGGCATTACCATATTTTACGAAAAGTCATAAGAAAAGTAGTTTGCGAAAAGAATCGGCAGAAGGACGGAATCGTGTTGACCACCGATTAGTTTTTTGTTAATAACTCTTGCATCCATCGACCGACTTCTTCGACAAAGACCTCGATGGAAAGCTTATCTATTCTTCTTTCAGATGGCATTATTTTATTTTACGAAAAGTCATAAGAAAAGTACTTTACGAAAAGAATCGGCTGTAGAACGGAATCCTGTTGACCACCGATTTGTTTTTTGCTAATAACTAATAATGCTTAAGCTCGATGGAAAGCTTATCTGTAGCTCATTCAGATGGCATTAACATATTTTACGAAAAGTCATAAGAAATACAATTTTTTTGACCAAAACTAAAATATCCTCGAAATCATTGTAAAAGAAGTACTTTATAAGACGAAAATATGCCTTATCTAATAAGATATATTTAAATTTATTTAATTGCATGAATGGGCGGCATTTTATTCAGAATTAATACTAGAATTATAGAAAAGTATTTTGCGAAAAGAATCGGCAGTACGACGGAAACGTGTTGACCACCGATTAGTTTTTTCTAATAACTCTTGAATCCTTCGGGCGAATTCTTCGACTATGAGCTCGATGGAAAGCTTATATGTACCTCTTTCAGATGGCATTAACATATTTTACGAAAAGTCATAAGAAAAGTACTTTTCGAAAAGAATCGGCAGTAGGACAGAATCGTGTTGACCACCGATTAGTGTTTTGCTTATAACTCTTGCATCCTTCGACCGACTTCTTCGACTAAGAGCTCGATGGAACCCTATCTGTTCCTCTTTCAGATGGCGTTAACATATTTTACGAAAAGTCATAAGAAATAAAATTTTTTGACCAAAAATAAAATATCGTCGAAATCATTGAAGAAGAAGTACCTTATAAGACGAAAATATGCCTTATCTAATAAGAGACATTTAAATTTTTTTAATAACATAAATGGGCGGCATTTTATTCAGAATTAATAGCTTTTACATGGACAAAAAATTCGTTTAATTTTTTTCCCATTAAATACTAGAATTATAGAAAAGTACTTTGCGAAAAGAATCGGCAGTACGACGGAAACGTGTTGACCACCGATTAGTTTTTTGCTAATAACTCTTGAATCCTTCGACCGGCTTCTTCAACAAAAAGCTCGATGGAAAGCTCATCTGTTCTTCTTTCAGATGGCGTTAACATATTTTACGAAAAGGCATAAGAAATAAAATTTTTTGACCAAAAATAAAATATCGTCGAAATCATTGAAGAAGAAGTACCTTATAAGACGAAAATATGCCTTATTTAATAAGAGACATTTAAATTTTTTAAATTGCATTAATGGGCGGCATTTTATTCAGAATTAATAGTTTTTTATATGGAAAAAAAATCGTTTAATTTTTTTCCCATTAAATACTAGAATTATAGAAAAGTACTTTGCGAAAAGAATCGGCAGTAGGGCAGAATCGTGTTGACCACCGATTAGTTTTTTGCTTATAACTCTTGCATCCTTCGACCGACTTCTTCGACTAAGAGCTCGATGGAAAGCTCATCTGTTCTTCTTTCAGATGGCGTTAACATATTTTACGAAAAGTCATAAGAAATAAAATTTTTTGACCAAAAATAAAATATCGTCGAAATCATTGAAGAAGAAGTACCTTATAAGACGAAAATATGCCTTATCTAATAAGAGACATTTAAATTTTTTTAATTACATAAATGGGCGGCATTTTATTCAGAATTAATAGCTTTTACATGGACAAAAAATTCGTTTAATTTTTTTCCCATTAAATACTAGAATTATAGAAAAGTACTTTGCGAAAAGAATCGGCAGTACGACGGAAACGTGTTGACCACCGATTAGTTTTTTGCTAATAACTCTTGAATCCTTCGACCGGCTTCTTCAACAAAGAGCTCGATGGAAAGCTTATCTGTTCTTCTTTCAGATGGCATTAACATATTTTACGAAAAGTCATAAGAAAAGTACTTTGCGAAAAGAATCGGCAGTAGGACAGAATCGTGTTGACCACCGATTAGTTTTTTGCTTATAACTCTTGCATCCTTCGACCGACTTCTTTGACTAAGAGCCCGATGGAAAGCTCATCTGTTCTTCTTTCAGATGGCGTTAACATATTTTACGAAAAGGCATAAGAAATAAAATTTTTTGACCAAAAATAAAATATCGTCGAAATCATTGAAGAAGAAGTACCTTATAAGACGAATATATGCCTTATCTAATAAGAGACATTTAAATTTATTCAATTGCATAAATGGGCGGAATTTTATTCGGAACTAATAGTTTCTTACATGGACAAAAAATTCCTTTAATTTTTTTCCCATTAAATACTAGAATTATAGAAAAGAATCGGCAGTAGGACGGAATCGTGTTGAACACCGATTAGTTTTTTGCATCCTTGAACCGACTTCTTCGACTAAGAGATCGATGGAAAGCTTATCTGTTCTTCTTTCAGATGGCATTAACATATTTTACGAAAAGTCATAAGAAATAAAATTTTTTGACCAAAAATAAAATATCGTCGAAATCATTGAAGAAGAAGTACCTTATAAGACGAATAGATGCCTTATCTAATAAGAGACATTTAAGTTTATTCAATTGCATAAATAAGCGGAATTTTATTCGGAATTAATAGTTTCTTACATGGACAAAAAATTCCTTTAATTTTTTTCCCATTAAATACTAGAATTATAGAAAAGAATCGGCAGTAGGACGGAATCGTGTTGACCACCGATTAGTTTTTTGCTAATAACTCTTGCATCCTTGGACCGACTTCTTCGACTAAGAGGTCGATGGAAAGTTTATCTGTCCCTCTTTCAGATAGCATTAACATATTTTACGAAAAGTCATAAGAAAAGTAGTTTGCGAAAAGAATCGGCAGTAGGACAGAATCGTGTTGAACACCGATTAGTTTTTTGCTAATAACTCTTGCATCCTTTGACCGACTTCTCCGACTTAGAGTTCGATGGAAAGTTTATCTGTCCCTCCTTCAGATAGCATTAACATATTTTACGAAAAGTCATAAGAAAAGTAGTTTGCGAAAAGAATCGGCAGTAGGACAGAATCGTGTTGACCACCGATTAGTTTTTTGTTTATAACTCTTGCATCCTTCGACCGACTTCTTCGACTAAGAGCTCGATGGAAAGCTCATCTGTTCTTCTTTCAGATGGCGTTAACATATTTTACGAAAAGGCATAAGAAATAAATTTTTTTGACCAAAAATAAAATATCGTCGAAATCATTGAAGAAGAAGTACCTTATAAGACGAAAATATGCCTTATTTAATAAGAGACATTTAAATTTTTTAAATTGCATTAATGGGCGGCATTTTATTCAGAATTAATAGTTTTTTATATGGAAAAAAAATCGTTTAATTTTTTTCCCATTAAATACTAGAATTATAGAAAAGTACTTTGCGAAAAGAATCGGCAGTAGGACAGAATCGTGTTGACCACCGATTAGTTTTTTGCTTATAACTCTTGCATCCTTCGACCGACTTCTTCGACTAAGAGCTCGATGGAAAGCTCATCTGTTCTTCTTTCAGATGGCATTAACATATTTTACGAAAAGTCATAAGAAATAAAATTTTTTGACCAAAAATAAAATATCGTCGAAATCATTGAAGAAGAAGTACCTTATAAGACGAAAATATGCCTTATCTAATAAGAGACATTTAAATTTTTTTAATTACATAAATGGGCGGCATTTTATTCAGAATTAATAGCTTTTACATGGACAAAAAATTCGTTTAATTTTTTTCCCATTAAATACTAGAATTATAGAAAAGTACTTTGCGAAAAGAATCGGCAGTACGACGGAAACGTGTTGACCACCGATTAGTTTTTTGCTAATAACTCTTGAATCCTTCGACCGGCTTCTTCAACAAAGAGCTCGATGGAAAGCTTATCTGTTCTTCTTTCAGATGGCATTAACATATTTTACGAAAAGTCATAAGAAAAGTACTTTGCGAAAAGAATCGGCAGTAGGACAGAATCGTGTTGACCACCGATTAGTTTTTTGCTTATAAGTCTTGCATCCTTCGACCGACTTCTTCGACTAAGAGCTCGATGGAAAGCTCATCTGTTCTTCTTTCAGATGGCACTAACATATTTTACGAAAAGTCATAAGAAATAAAATTTTTTGACCAAAAATAAAATATCGTCGAAATCATTGAAGAAGAAGTACCTTATAAGACGAATAGATGCCTTATCTAATAAGAGACATTTAAATTTATTCAATTGCATAAATGGGCGGAATTTTATTCGGAATTAATAGTTTCTTACATGGACAAAAAATTCCTTTAATTTTTTTCCCATTAAATACTAGAATTATAGAAAAGAATCGGCAGTAGGACGGAATCGTGTTGACCACCGATTAGTTTTTTGCTAATAACTCTTGCATCCTTGGACCGACTTCTTCGACTAAGAGGTCGATGGAAAGTTTATCTGTCCCTCTTTCAGATAGCATTAACATATTTTACGAAAAGTCATAAGAAAAGTAGTTTGCGAAAAGAATCGGCAGTAGGACGGAATCGTGTTGAACACCGATTAGTTTTTTGCTAATAACTCTTGCATCCTTTGACCGACTTCTCCGACTTAGAGTTCGATGGAAAGTTTATCTGTCCCTCTTTCAGATAGCATTAACATATTTTACGAAAAGTCATAAGAAAAGTAGTTTGCGAAAAGAATCGGCAGTACGACGGAAACGTGTTGACCACCGATTAGTTTTTTGCTAATAACTCTTGAATCCTTCGACCGGCTTCTTCAACAAAAAGCTCGATGGAAAGCTTATCTGTTCTTCTTTCAGATGGCATTAACATATTTTACGAAAAGTCATAAGAAAAGTACTTTGCGAAAAGAATCGGCAGTAGGACAGAATCGTGTTGACCACCGATTAGTTTTTTGTTTATAACTCTTGCATCCTTCGACCGACTTCTTCGACTAAGAGCTCGATTGAAAGCTCATCTGTTCTTCTTTCAGATGGCGTTAACATATTTTACGAAAAGGCATAAGAAATAAAATTTTTTGACCAAAAATAAAATATCGTCGATATCATTGAAGATGAAGTACCTTATAAGACGAAAATATGCCTTATTTAATAAGAGACATTTAAATTTTTTAAATTGCATTAATGGGCGGCATTTTATTCAGAATTAATAGTTTTTTATATGGAAAAAAAATCGTTTAATTTTTTTCCCATTAAATACTAGAATTATAGAAAAGTACTTTGCGAAAAGAATCGGCAGTAGGACAGAATCGTGTTGACCACCGATTAGTTTTTTGCTTATAACTCTTGCATCCTTCGACCGACTTCTTCGACTAAGAGCTCGATGGAAAGCTCATCTGTTCTTCTTTCAGATGGCGTTAACATATTTTACGAAAAGTCATAAGAAATAAAATTTTTTGACCAAAAATAAAATATCGTCCAAATCATTGAAGAAGAAGTACCTTATAAGACGAAAATATGCCTTATCTAATAAGAGACATTAAAATTTTTTTAATTACATAAATGGGCGGCATTTTATTCAGAATTAATAGCTTTTACATGGACAAAAAATTCGTTTAATTTTTTTCCCATTAAATACTAGAATTATAGAAAAGTACTTTGCGAAAAGAATCGGCAGTACGACGGAAACGTGTTGACCACCGATTAGTTTTTTGCTAATAACTCTTGAATCCTTCGACCGGCTTCTTCAACAAAAAGCTCGATGGAAAGCTTATCTGTTCTTCTTTCAGATGGCATTAACATATTTTACGAAAAGTCATAAGAAAAGTACTTTGCGAAAAGAATCGGCAGTAGGACAGAATCGTGTTGACCACCGATTAGTTTTTTGTTTATAACTCTTGCATCCTTCGACCGACTTCTTCGACTAAGAGCTCGATTGAAAGCTCATCTGTTCTTCTTTCAGATGGCGTTAACATATTTTACGAAAAGGCATAAGAAATAAAATTTTTTGACCAAAAATAAAATATCGTCGATATCATTGAAGATGAAGTACCTTATAAGACGAAAATATGCCTTATTTAATAAGAGACATTTAAATTTTTTAAATTGCATTAATGGGCGGCATTTTATTCAGAATTAATAGTTTTTTATATGGAAAAAAAATCGTTTAATTTTTTTCCCATTAAATACTAGAATTATAGAAAAGTACTTTGCGAAAAGAATCGGCAGTAGGACAGAATCGTGTTGACCACCGATTAGTTTTTTGCTTATAACTCTTGCATCCTTCGACCGACTTCTTCGACTAAGAGCTCGATGGAAAGCTCATCTGTTCTTCTTTCAGATGGCGTTAACATATTTTACGAAAAGTCATAAGAAATAAAATTTTTTGACCAAAAATAAAATATCGTCCAAATCATTGAAGAAGAAGTACCTTATAAGACGAAAATATGCCTTATCTAATAAGAGACATTTAAATTTTTTTAATTACATAAATGGGCGGCATTTTATTCAGAATTAATAGCTTTTACATGGACAAAAAATTCGTTTAATTTTTTTCCCATTAAATACTAGAATTATAGAAAAGTACTTTGCGAAAAGAATCGGCAGTACGACGGAAACGTGTTGACCACCGATTAGTTTTTTGCTAATAACTCTTGAATCCTTCGACCGGCTTCTTCAACAAAGAGCTCGATGGAAAGCTTATCTGTTCTTCTTTCAGATGGCATTAACATATTTTACGAAAAGTCATAAGAAAAGTACTTTGCGAAAAGAATCGGCAGTAGGACAGAATCGTGTTGACCACCGATTAGTTTTTTGCTTATAACTCTTGCATCCTTCGACCGACTTCTTCGACTAAGAGCTCGATGGAAAGCTCATCTGTTCTTCTTTCAGATGGCGTTAACATATTTTACGAAAAGTCATAAGAAATAATTTTTTTTGACCAAAAATAAAATATCGTCCAAATCATTGAAGAAGAAGTACCTTATAAGACGAAAATATGCCTTATCTAATAAGAGACATTTAAATTTTTTTAATTACATAAATGGGCGGCATTTTATTCAGAATTAATAGTTTTTACATGGACAAAAAATTCGTTTAATTTTTTTCCCATTAAATACTAGAATTATAGAAAAGTACTTTGCGAAAAGAATCGGCAGTACGACGGAAACGTGTTGACCACCGATTAGTTTTTTGCTAATAACTCTTGAATCCTTCGACCGGCTTCTTCAACAAAGAGCTCGATGGAAAGCTTATCTGTTCTTCTTTCAGATGGCATTAACATATTTTACGAAAAGTCATAAGAAAAGTACTTTGCGAAAAGAATCGGCAGTAGGACAGAATCGTGTTGACCACCGATTAGTTTTTTGCTTATAACTCTTGCATCCTTCGACCGACTTCTTCGACTAAGAGCTCGATGGAAAGCTCATCTGTTCTTCTTTCAGATGGCGTTAACATATTTTACGAAAAGGCATAAGAAATAAAATTTTTTGACCAAAAATAAAATATCGTCGAAATCATTGAAGAAGAAGTACCTTATAAGACGAATATATGCCTTATCTAATAAGAGACATTTAAATTTATTCAATTGCATAAATGGGCGGAATTTTATTCGGAACTAATAGTTTCTTACATGGACAAAAAATTCCTTTAATTTTTTTCCCATTAAATACTAGAATTATAGAAAAGAATCGGCAGTAGGACGGAATCGTGTTGACCACCGATCAGTTTTTTGCTAATAACTCTTGCATCCTTGGACCGACTTATTCGACTACGAGGTCGATGGAAAGTTTATCTGTCCCTCTTTCAGATAGCATTAACATATTTTACGAAAAGTCATAAGAAAAGTAGTTTGCGAAAAGAATCGGCAGTAGGACGGAATCGTGTTGAACACCGATTAGTTTTTTGCATCCTTGAACCGACTTCTTCGACTAAGAGATCGATGGAAAGCTTATCTGTTCTTCTTTCAGATGGCATTAACATATTTTACGAAAAGTCATAAGAAATAAAATTTTTTGACCAAAAATAAAATATCGTCGAAATCATTGAAGAAGAAGTACCTTATAAGACGAATAGATGCCTTATCTAATAAGAGACATTTAAATTTATTCAATTGCATAAATGGGCGGAATTTTATTCGGAATTAATAGTTTCTTACATGGACAAAAAATTCCTTTAATTTTTTTCCCATTAAATACTAGAATTATAGAAAAGAATCGGCAGTAGGACGGAATCGTGTTGACCACCGATTAGTTTTTTGCTAATAACTCTTGCATCCTTGGACCGACTTCTTCGACTAAGAGGTCGATGGAAAGTTTATCTGTCCCTCTTTCAGATAGCAATAACATATTTTACGAAAAGTCATAAGAAAAGTAGTTTGCGAAAAGAATCGGCAGTAGGACGGAATCGTGTTGAACACCGATTAGTTTTTTGCTAATAACTCTTGCATCCTTTGACCGACTTCTCCGACTTAGAGTTCGATGGAAAGTTTATCTGTCCCTCTTTCAGATAGCATTAACATATTTTACGAAAAGTCATAAGAAAAGTAGTTTGCGAAAAGAATCGGCAGTAGGACGGAATCGTGTTGACCACCGATTAGTTTTTTGCTAATAACTCTTGCATCCTTGGACCGACTTCTTCGACAAAGAGGTCGATGGAAAGCTTATCTGTTCTTCTTTCAGATGGCATTAACATATTTTACGAAAAGTCATAAGAAAAGTAGTTTGCGCAAAGAATCGGCAGTAGGACGGAATCGTGTTGACCACCGATTTGTTTTTTGCTTATAACTCTTGCATCCTTGGACCGACTTCTTCGATTAAGACCTCGATGGAAAGCTTATCTGTTCTTCTTTCAGATGGCATTACCATATTTTACGGAAAGTCATAAGAAAAGTAGTTTGCGAAAAGAATCGGCAAGAGGACGGAATCGTGTTGACCACCGATTAGTTTTTTCTAATAACTCTGGCATCCTTCGACCGACTTCTTCGATTAAGAGCTCGATGGAAAGCTTATCTGTTCTTCTTTCAGATGGCATTACCATATTTTACGAAAAGTCATAAGAAAAGTACTTTGCGAAAAGAATCGGCAGTAGGACGGAATCGTGTTGACCACCGATTAGTTTTTTGCTAATAACTCTTGCATCCTTCGACCGACTTCTTCGACAAAGACCTCGATGGAAAGCTTATCTATTCTTCTTTCAGATGGCATTATTTTATTTTACGAAAAGTCATAAGAAAAGTACTTTACGAAAAGAATCGGCTGTAGAACGGAATCGTGTTGACCACCGATTAGTTTTTTGCTAATAACTCTTGCATCCTTCGACCGACTTCTTCGACAAAGACCTCGATGGAAAGCTTATCTGTTCCTCATTCAGATGGCATTAACATATTTTACGAAAAGTCATAAGAAATACAATTTTTTTGACCAAAACTAAAATATCCTCGAAATCATTGAAAAAGAAGTACCTTATAAGACGAAAATATGCCTTATCTAATAAGATATATTTAAATTTATTTAATTGCATGAATGGGCGGCATTTTATTCAGAATTAATACTAGAATTATAGAAAAGTACTTTGCGAAAAGAATCGGCAGTACGACGGAAAACGTGTTGACCACCGATTAGTTTTTTGCTAAAACCTCTTGAATCCTTCGACCGAATTCTTCGACTAAGAGCTCGATGGAAAGCTCATCTGTTCCCCTTTCAGATGGCGTTAACATATTTTACGAAAAGTCATAAGAAATAAAATTTTTTGACCAAAAATAAAATATCGTCGAAATCATTGAAGAAGAAGTACCTTATAAGACGAAAATATGCCTTATCTAATAAGAGACATTTAAATTTTCTTAATTGCATTAATTGGCGGCATTTTATTCAGAATTAATAGTTTTTTATATGGAAAAAAAAATCGTTTAATTTTTTTCCCATTAAATACTAGAATTATAGAAAAGTACTTTGCGAAAAGAATCGGCAGTAGGACGGAAACGTGTTGACCACCGATTAGTTTTTTGCTAATAACTCTTGAATCCTTCGACCGGCTTCTTCAACAAAGAGCTCGGTGGAAAGCTCATCTGTTCTTCTTTCAGATGGCATTAACATATTTTACGAAAAGTCATAAGAAAAGTACTTTGCGAAAAGAATCGGCAGTAGGACAGAATCGTGTTGACCAACGATTAGTTTTTTGCTTATAACTCTTGCATCCATCGACCGACTTCTTCGACTAAGAGCTCGATGGAAACCTTATCTGTTCCTCTTTCAGATGGCGTTAACATATTTTACGAAAAGTCATAAGAAATAAAATTTTTTGACCAAAAATAAAATATCGTCGAAATCATTGAAGAAGAAGTACCTTATAAGACGAAAATATGCCTTATCTAATAAGAGACATTTAAATTTTTTTAATTGCATTAATGGGCGGAATTTTATTCAGAATTAATAGTTTTTTATATGGAAAAAAAAATCGTTTAATTTTTTTCCCATTAAATACTAGAATTATAGAAAAGTACTTTGCGAAAAGATTCGGCAGTAGGACGGAATCGTGTTGACCACCGATTAGTTTTTTGCTAATAACTCTTGAATCCTTCGACCGGCTTCTTCGACTAAGAGCTCGATGGAAAGCTCATCTGTTCTTCTTTCAAATGGCATTAACATATTTTACGAAAAGTCATAAGAAAAGTACTTTGCGAAAAGAATCGGCACTAGGACAGAATCGTGTTGACCACCGATTAGTTTTTTGCTTATAACTCTTGCATCCTTGGACCGACTTCTTCGACTAAGAGCTCGATGGAAACCTTATCTGTTCCTCTTTCAGATGGCGTTAACATATTTTATGAAAAGGAATAAAAAATAAAATTTTTTGACCAAAAATAAAATATCGTCGAAATCATTGAAGAAGAAGTACTTTATAAGACGAAAATATGCCTTATCTAATAAGAGACATTTAAATTTTTTAAATTGCATTAATGGGCGGCATTTTATTCAGAATTAATAGTTTTTTATATGGAAACAAAAATCGTTTAATTTTTTTCCCATTAAATACTAGAATTATAGAAATGTACTTTGCGAAAATTATCGGCAGTAGGACAGAATCGTGTTGACCACCGATTAGTTTTTTGCTGATATTTCTTGCATCCTTCGACTAAGAGCTCGATGGAAAGCTTTTCTGTTCCTCTTTCAGATGGCATTAACATATTTGACGAAATGTCATAAGAAAAGTACTTTGCGAAAAGAATCGGCAGTAGGACGGAATCGTGTTGACCACCGATTAGTTTTTTGCTAATGACTCTTGAATCCTTCGACCGACTTCTTCAACAAAGAGCTCGATGGAAAGCTTATCTGTTTTTCTTTCAGATGGCATTAACATATTTGACGAAAAGTCATAAGAAAAGTACTTTGCGAAAAGAATCGGCAGTAGGACGGAAACGTGTTGACCACCGATTAATTTTTTGCTAATAACTCTTGCATCCTTCGACCGACTTCTTCGACTAAGAGCTCGATGGAAAGCTTATCTATTCCTCTTTCAGATGGCATTAACATATTTTTTACGAATTTTACGAAAAGTCATAAGAAATAAATTTTTTTGACCAAAAATAAAATATCGTCAAAATCATTGAAGAAGAAGTACCTTATAAGACGAAAATATGCCTTATCTAATAACAGACATTTAAATTTTTTAAATTGCATAAATGGGCGGAAATTTATTCGGAATTAATAGTTTCTTACATGGACAAAAAATTCCTTTAATTTTTTTCCCATTAAATACTAGAATTATAGAAAAGTACTTTGCGAAAAGAATCGGCAGTACGACGGAAACGTGTTGACCACCGATTAGTTTTTTGCTAATAACTCTTGCATCCTTCGACCGACTTCTTCAACAAAGAGCTCGATGGAAAGCTTATCTGTTCTTCTTTCAGATGGCATTAACATATTTGACGAAATGTCATAAGAAAAGTACTTTGCGAAAAGAATCGGCAGTAGGACGGAATCGTGTTGACCACCGATTAGTTTTTTGCTAATAACTCTTGCATCCATCGCCCGACTTCTTCAACAAAGAGCTCGATGGAAAGCTTATCTGTTCTTCTTTCAGATGGCATTAACATATTTTACGAAAAGTCATAAGAAAAGTACTTTGCGAAAAGAATCGGCAGTAGGACAGAATCGTGTTGACCACCGATTAGTTTTTTGCTAATAACTCTTGCATCCTTCGACCGACTTCTTCAACAAAGAGCTCGATGGAAAGCTTATCTGTTCTTCTTTCAGATGGCATTAACATATTTTACGAAAAGTCATAAGAAAAGTACTTTGCGAAAAGAATCGGCAGTAGGACAGAATCGTGTTGACCACCGACTATTTTTTTGCATATAACTCTTGCATCCTTCGACCGACTTCTTCGACTAAGAGCTCGATGGAAAGCTCATCTGTTCTTCTTTCAGATGGCGTTAACATATTTTACGAAAAGGCATAAGAAATAAAATTTTTTGACCAAAAATAAAATATCGTCGAAATCATTGAAGAAGAAGTACCTTATAAGACGAAAATATGCCTTATCTAATAAGAGACATTTAAATTTTTTAAATTGCATTAATGGGCGGAATTTTATTCAGAATTAATAGTTTTTTATATGGAAAAAAAAATCGTTTAATTTTTTTCCCATTAAATACTAGAATTATACAAAAGTACTTTGCGAAAAGAATCGGCAGTACGACGGGAACGCGTTGACCACCGATTAGTTTTTTGCTAATAACTCTTGAATCCTTCGACCGACTTCTTCAACAAAGAGCTCGATGGAAAGCTTATCTGTTCTTCTTTCAGATGGCATTAACATATTTTACGAAAAGTCATAAGAAAAGTACTTTGCGAAAAGAATCGGCAGTAGGACAGAATCGTGTTGACCACCGACTATTTTTTTGCTTATAACTCTTGCATCCTTCGACCGACTTCTTCGACTAAGAGCTCGATGGAAAGCTCATCTGTTCTTCTTTCAGATGGCGTTAACATATTTTACGAAAAGTCATAAGAAATAAAATTTTTTGACCAAAAATAAAATATCGTCGAAATCATTGAAGAAGAAGTACCTTATAAGACGAAAATATGCCTTATCTAATAAGAGACATTTAAATTTTTTTAATTGCATTAATGGGCGGCATTTTATTCAGAATTAATAGTTTTTTATATGGAAAAAAAAATCGTTTAATTTTTTTCCCATTAAATACTAGAATTATAGAAAAGTACTTTGCGAAAAGAATCGGCAGTAGGACGGAAACGTGTTGACCACCGATTATTTTTTTGCTAATAACTCTTGCATCCTTCGACCGGCTTCTTTGACTAAGAGCTCGATGGAAAGCTCATCTGTTCTTCTTTCAGATGGCATTAACATATTTTACGAAAAGTCATAAGAAAAGTACTTTGCGAAAAGAATCGGCAGTAGGACAGAATCGTGTTGACCACCGATTAGTTTTTTGCTTATAACTCTTGCATCCTTCGACCGACTTCTTCGACTAAGAGCTCGATGGAAACCTTATCTGTTCCTCTTTCAGATGGCGTTAACATATTTTACGAAAAGTCATAAGAAATAAAATTTTTTGACCAAAAATAAAATTTCGTCGAAATCATTGAAGAAGAAGTACCTTATAAGACGAAAATATGCCTTATCTAATAAGAGACATTTAAATTTTTTTAATTACATAAATGGGCGGAATTTTATTCAGAATTAATAGCTTTTACATGGACAAAAAATTCGTTTAATTTTTTTCCCATTAAATACTAGAATTATAGAAAAGTACTTTGCGAAAAGAATCGGCAGTACGACGGAAACGTGTTGACCACCGATTAGTTTTTTGCTAATAACTCTTGAATCCTTCGACCGGCTTCTTCAACAAAAAGCTCGATGGAAAGCTTATCTGTTCTTCTTTCAGATGGCATTAACATATTTTACGAAAAGTCATAAGAAAAGTACTTTGCGAAAAGAATCGGCAGTAGGACAGAATCGTGTTGACCACCGATTAGTTTTTTGCTTATAACTCTTGCATCCTTCGACCGACTTCTTCGACTAAGAGCTCGATGGAAAGCTCATCTGTTCTTCTTTCAGATGGCGTTAACATATTTTACGAAAAGGCATAAGAAATAAAATTTTTTGACCAAAAATAAAATATCGTCGAAATCATTGAAGAAGAAGTACCTTATAAGACGAAAATATGCCTTATTTAATAAGAAACATTTAAATTTTTTAAATTGCATTAATGGGCGGCATTTTATTCAGAATTAATAGTTTTTTATATGGAAAAAAAATCGTTTAATTTTTTTCCCATTAAATACTAGAATTATAGAAAAGTACTTTGCGAAAAGAATCGGCAGTAGGACAGAATCGTGTTGACCACCGATTAGTTTTTTGCTTATAACTCTTGCATCCTTCGACCGACTTCTTCGACTAAGAGCTCGATGGAAAGCTCATCTGTTCTTCTTTCAGATGGCGTTAACATATTTTACGAAAAGTCATAAGAAATAAAATTTTTTGACCAAAAATAAAGTATCGTCGAAATCATTGAAGAAGAAGTACCTTATAAGACGAAAATATGCCTTATCTAATAAGAGACATTTAAATTTTTTTAATTACATAAATGGGCGGCATTTTATTCAGAATTAATAGCTTTTACATGGACAAAAAATTCGTTTAATTTTTTTCCCATTAAATACTAGAATTATAGAAAAGTACTTTGCGAAAAGAATCGGCAGTACGACGGAAACGTGTTGACCACCGATTAGTTTTTTGCTAATAACTCTTGAATCCTTCGACCGGCTTCTTCAGCAAAGAGCTCGATGGAAAGCTTATCTGTTCTTCTTTCAGATGGCATTAACATATTTTACGAAAAGTCATAAGAAAAGTACTTTGCGAAAAGAATCGGCAGTAGGACAGAATCGTGTTGACCACCGATTAGTTTTTTGCTTATAACTCTTGCATCCTTCGACCGACTTCTTCGACTAAGAGCTCGATGGAAAGCTCATCTGTTCTTCTTTCAGATGGCGTTAACATATTTTACGAAAAGGCATAAGAAATAAAATTTTTTGACCAAAAATAACATATCGTCGAAATCATTGAAGAAGAAGTACCTTATAAGACGAATATATGCCTTATCTAATAAGAGACATTTAAATTTATTCAATTGCATAAATGGGCGGAATTTTATTCGGAACTAATAGTTTCTTACATGGACAAAAAATTCCTTTAATTTTTTTCCCATTAAATACTAGAATTATAGAAAAGAATCGGCAGTAGGACGGAATCGTGTTGACCACCGATCAGTTTTTTGCTAATAACTCTTGCATCCTTGGACCGACTTCTTCGACTAAGAGGTCGATGGAAAGTTTATCTGTCCCTCTTTCAGATAGCATTAACATATTTTACGAAAAGTCATAAGAAAAGTAGTTTGCGAAAAGAATCGGCAGTAGGACGGAATCGTGTTGAACACCGATTAGTTTTTTGCATCCTTGAACCGACTTCTTCGACTAAGAGATCGATGGAAAGCTTATCTGTTCTTCTTTCAGATGGCATTAACATATTTTACGAAAAGTCATAAAAAATAAAATTTTTTGACCAAAAATAAAATATCGTCGAAATCATTGAAGAAGAAGTACCTTATAAGACGAATATATGCCTTATCTAATAAGAGACATTTAAATTTATTCAATTGCATAAATGGGCGGAATTTTATTCGGAATTAATAGTTTCTTACATGGACAAAAAATTCCTTTAATTTTTTTCCCATTAAATACTAGAATTATAGAAAAGAATCGGCAGTAGGACGGAATCGTGTTGACCACCGATTAGTTTTTTGCTAATAACTCTTGCATCCTTGGACCGACTTCTTCGACTAAGAGGTCGATGGAAAGTTTATCTGTCCCTCTTTCAGATAGCATTAACATATTTTACGAAAAGTCATAAGAAAAGTAGTTTGCGAAAAGAATCGGCAGTAGGACGGAATCGTGTTGAACACCGATTAGTTTTTTGCTAATAACTCTTGCATCCTTTGACCGACTTCTCCGACTAAGAGTTCGATGGAAAGTTTATTTGTCCCTCTTTCAGATAGCATTAACATATTTTACGAAAAGTCATAAGAAAAGTAGTTTGCGAAAAGAATCGGCAGTAGGACGGAATCGTGTTGACCACCGATTAGTTTTTTGCTAATAACTCTTGCATCCTTGGACCGACTTCTTCGACAAAGAGGTCGGTGGAAAGCTTATCTGTTCTTCTTTCAGATGGCATTAACATATTTTACGAAAAGTCATAAGAAAAGTAGTTTGCGCAAAGAATCGGCAGTAGGACGGAATCGTGTTGACCACCGATTTGTTTTTTGCTTATAACTCTTGCATCCTTGGACCGACTTCTTCGATTAAGACCTCGATGGAAAGCTTATCTGTTCTTCTTTCAGATGGCATTACCATGTTTTACGAAAAGTCATAAGAAAAGTAGTTTGCGAAAAGAATCGGCAAGAGGACGGAATCGTGTTGACCACCGATTAGTTTTTTCTAATAACTCTGGCATCCTTCGACTGACTTCTTCGATAAAGAGCTCGATGGAAAGCTTATCTGTTCTTCTTTCAGATGGCATTAACATATTTTACGAAAAGTCATAAGAAAAGTACTTTGCGAAAAGAATCGGCAGTAGGACGGAATCGTGTTGACCACCGATTAGTTTTTTGCTAATAACTCTTGCATCCTTCGACCGACTTCTTCGACAAAGACCTCGATGGAAAGCTTATCTATTCTTCTTTCAGATGGCATTATTTTATTTTACGAAAAGTCATAAGAAAAGTACTTTACGAAAAGAATCGGCTGTAGAACGGAATCGTGTTGACCACCGATTTGTTTTTTGCTAATAACTAATAATGCTTAAGCTCGATGGAAAGCTTATCTGTTCCTCATTCAGATGGCATTAACATATTTTACGAAAAGTCATAAGAAATACAATTTTTTTGACCAAAACTAAAATATCCTCGAAATCATTGAAAAAGAAGTACCTTATAAGACGAAAATATGCTTTATCTAATAAGCGACATTTAAATTTTTTTAATTACATAAATGGGCGGCATTTTATTCAGAATTAATAGTTTTTTATATGGAAAAAAAATCGTTGAATTTTTTTCCCATTAAATACTAGAATTATAGAAAAGTACTTTGCGAAAAGAATCGGCAGTAGGACGGAAACGTGTTGACCACCGATTATTTTTTTGCTAATAACTCTTGCATCCTTCGACCGGCTTCTTCGACTAAGAGCTCGATGGAAAGCTCATCTGTTCTTCTTTCAGATGGCATTAACATATTTTACGAAAAGTCATAAGAAAAGTACTTTGCGAAAAGAATCGGCAGTAGGACAGAATCGTGTTGACCACCGATTAGTTTTTTGCTTATAACTCTTGCATCCTTCGACCGACTTCTTCGACTAAGAGCTCGATGGAAAGCTCATCTGTTCTTCTTTCAGATGGCGTTAACATATTTTACGAAAAGTCATAAGAAATAAAATTTTTTGACCAAAAATAAAATATCGTCGAAATCATTGAAGAAGAAGTACCTTATAAGACGAAAATATGCCTTATCTAATAAGAGACATTTAAATTTTTTTAATTGCATTAATGGGCGGCATTTTATTCAGAATTAATAGTTTTTTATATGGAAAAAAAATCGTTTAATTTTTTTCCCATTAAATACTAGAATTATACAAAAGTACTTTGCGAAAAGAATCGGCAGTAGGACGGAAACGTGTTGACCACCGATTATTTTTTTGCTTATAACTCTTGCATCCTTTGACCGGCTTCTTCGACTAAGAGCTCGATGGAAAGCTCATCTGTTCTTCTTTCAGATGGCATTAACATATTTTACGAAAAGTCATAAGAAAAGTACTTTGCGAAAAGAATCGGCAGTAGGACAGAATCGTGTTGACCACCGATTAGTTTTTTGCTTATAACTCTTGCATCCTTCGACCGACTTCTTCGACTAAGAGCTCGATGGAAACCTTATCTGTTCCTCTTTCAGATGGCGTTAACATATTTTACGAAAAGGAATAAGAAATAAAATTTTTTGACCAAAAATAAAATATCGTCGAAATCATTGAAGAAGAAGTACCTTATAAGACGAAAATATGCCTTATCTAATAAGAGACATTTAAATTTTTTTAATTGCATTAATGGGCGGCATTTTATTCAGAATTAATAGCTTTTACATGGACAAAAAATTCGTTTAATTTTTTTCCCATTAAATACTAGAATTATACAAAAGTACTTTGCGAAAAGAATCGGCAGTACGACGGGAACGTGTTGACCACCGATTAGTTTTTTGCTAATAACTCTTGAATCCTTCGACCGACTTCTTCAACAAAGAGCTCGATGGAAAGCTTATCTGTTCTTCTTTCAGATGGCATTAACATATTTTACGAAAAGTCATAAGAAAAGTACTTTGCGAAAAGAATCGGCAGTAGGACAGAATCGTGTTGACCACCGACTATTTTTTTGCTTATAACTCTTGCATCCTTCGACCGACTTCTTCGACTAAGAGCTCAATGGAAAGCTCATCTGTTCTTCTTTCAGATGGCGTTAACATATTTTACGAAAAGGCATAAGAAATAAAATTTTTTGACCAAAAATAAAATATCGTCGAAATCATTGAAGAAGAAGTACCTTATAAGACGAAAATATGCCTTATCTAATAAGAGACATTTAAATTTTTTAAATTGCATTAATGGGCGGAATTTTATTCAGAATTAATAGTTTTTTATATGGAAAAAAAAATCGTTTAATTTTTTTCCCATTAAATACTAGAATTATAGAAAAGTACTTTGCGAAAAGAATCGGCAGTAGGACGGAATCGCGTTGACCACCGATTAGTTTTTTGCTAATAACTCTTGCATCCTTCGACCGGCTTCTTCGACTAAGAGCTCGATGGAAAGCTCATCTGTTCTTCTTTCAAATGGCATTAACATATTTTACGAAAAGTCATAAGAAAAGTACTTTGCGAAAAGAATCGGCACTAGGACAGAATCGTGTTGACCACCGATTAGTTTTTTGCTTATAACTCTTGCATCCTTCGACCGACTTCTTCGACTAAGAGCTCGATGGAAAGCTCATCTGTTCTTCTTTCAGATGGCGTTAACATATTTTACGAAAAGGCATAAGAAATAAAATTTTTTGACCAAAAATAAAATATCGTCGAAATCATTGAAGAAGAAGTACCTTATAAGACGAAAATATGCCTTATCTAATAAGAGACATTTAAATTTTTTAAATTGCATTAATGGGCGGAATTTTATTCAGAATTAATAGTTTTTTAAATGGGAAAAAAAATCGTTTAATTTTTTTCCCATTAAATACTAGAATTATAGAAAAGTACTTTGCGAAAAGAATCGGCAGTAGGACGGAATCGCGTTGACCACCGATTAGTTTTTTGCTAATAACTCTTGCATCCTTCGACCGGCTTCTTCGACTAAGAGCTCGATGGAAAGCTCATCTGTTCTTCTTTCAAATGGCATTAACATATTTTACGAAAAGTCATAAGAAAAGTACTTTGCGAAAAGAATCGGCACTAGGACAGAATCGTGTTGACCACCGATTAGTTTTTTTGCTTATAACTCTTGCATCCTTCGACCGACTTCTTCGACTAAGAGCTCGATGGAAACCTTATCTGTTCCTCTTTCAGATGGCGTTAACATATTTTACGAAAAGGAATAAGAACTAAAATTTTTTGACCAAAAATAAAATATCGTCGAAATCATTGAAGAAGAAGTACTTTATAAGACGAAAATATGCCTTATCTACTAAGAGACATTTAAATTTTTTAAATTGCATTAATGGGCGGCATTTTATTCAGAATTAATAGTTTTTTATATGGAAAAAAAATCGTTTAATTTTTTTCCCATTAAATACTAGAATTATAGAAAAGTACTTTGCGAAAAGAATCGGCAGTAGGACAGAATCGTGTTGACCACCGATTAGTTTTTTGCTGATAACTCTTGCATCCTTCGACTAAGAGCTCGATGGAAAGCTTTTCTGTTCCTCTTTCAGATGGCATTAACATATTTGACGAAATGTCATAAGAAAAGTACTTTGCGAAAATTATCGGCAGTAGGACGGAATCGTGTTGACCACCGATTAGTTTTTTGCTAATGACTCTTGAATCCTTCGACCGACTTCTCCAACAAAGAGCTCGATGGAAAGCTTATCTGTTTTTCTTTCAGATGGCATTAACATATTTGACGAAAAGTCATAAGAAAAGTACTTTGCGAAAAGAATCGGCAGTAGGACGGAAACGTGTTGACCACCGATTAATTTTTTGCTAATAACTCTTGCATCCTTCGACCGACTTCTTCGACTAAGAGCTCGATGGAAAGCTCATCTGTTCTTCTTTCAGATGGCATTAACATATTTTACGAAAAGTCATAAGAAAAGTACTTTGCGAAAAGAATCGGCAGTAGGACAGAATCGTGTTGACCACCGATTAGTTTTTTGCTTATAACTCTTGCATCCTTCGACCGACTTCTTCGACTAAGAGCTCGATGGAAACCTTATCTGTTCCTCTTTCAGATGGCGTTAACATATTTTACGAAAAGTCATAAGAAATAAAATTTTTTGACCAAAAATAAAATATCGTCGAAATCATTGAAGAAGAAGTACCTTATAAGACGAAAATATGCCTTATCTAATAAGAGACATTTAAATTTTTTTAATTGCATTAATGGGCGGCATTTTATTCAGAATTAATAGTTTTTTATATGGAAAAAAAAATCGTTTAATTTTTTTCCCATTAAATACTAGAATTATAGAAAAGTACTTTGCGAAAAGAATCGGCAGTAGGACGGAAACGTGTTGACCACCGATTATTTTTTTGCTAATAACTCTTGCATCCTTCGACCGGCTTCTTCTTAAAGTACTTTGCGAAAAGAATCGGCACTAGGACAGAATCGTGTTGACCACCGATTATTTTTTTGCTTATAACTCTTGCATCTTTCGACCGACTTCTTCGACTAAGAGCTCGATGGAAAGCTTATCTGTTCTTCTTTCAGATGGCGTTAACATATTTTACGAAAAGGCATAAGAAATAAAATTTTTTGACCAAAAATAAAATATCGTCGAAATCATTGAAGAAGAAGTACCTTATAAGACGAAAATATGCCTTATCTAATAAGAGACATTTAAATTTTTTAAATTGCATTAATGGGCGGAATTTCATTCAGAATTAATAGTTTTTTATATGGAAAAAAAAATCGTTTAATTTTTTTCCCATTAAATACTAGAATTATAGAAAAGTACTTTGCGAAAAGAATCGGCAGTAGGTCGGAATCGTGTTGACCACCGATTAGTTTTTTGCTAATAACTCTTGCATCCTTCGACCGGCTTCTTCGACTAAGAGGTCGATGGAAAGCTTATCTGTTCTTCTTTCAGATGGCATTAACATATTTTACGAAAAGTCATAAGAAATAAAATTTTTTGACCAAAAATAAAATATCGTCGAAATCATTGAAGAAGAAGTACCTTATAAGACGAATATATGCCTTATCTAATAAGAGATATTTAAATTTATTTAATTGCATAAATGGGCGGAATTTTATTCGGAATTAATAGTTTCTTACATGGACAAAAAATTCATTTAATTTTTTTCCCATTAAATACTAGAATTATAGAAAAGAATCGGCAGTAGGACGGCATCGTGTTGACCACCGATTAGCTTTTTCTTGTAACTCTTGCATCCTTAGTCCGACTTCTTCGACAAAATGCTCAATGGAAAGCTTATCTGTTCTTCTTTCAGATGGCATTAACATATTTTACGAAAAGTCATAAGAAAAGTACTTTGCGAAAAGAATCGGCAGTAGGACGGCATCGTGTTGACCACCGATTAGTTTTTTCTTGTAACTCTTGCATCCTTCGTCCGACTTCTTCGACAAAATGCTCAATGGAAAGCTTATCTGTTCTTCTTTCAGATGGCATTAACATATTTTACGAAAACTCATAAGAAAAGTAACTTGCGAAAAGAATCGGCAGTAGGACGGAATCGTGTTGACCACCGATTAGTTTTTTGCTAATAACTCTTGCATCCTTGGCCCGACTTCTTCGATTAAGAGCTCGATGGAAAGCTTATCTGTTCTTCTTTCAGATGGCATTACCATATTTTACGAAAAGTCTTAAGAAAAGTACTTTGCGAAAAGAATCGGCAGTAGGACGGAATCGTGTTGACCACCGATTAGTTTTTTGCAAATAACTCTTGCATCCTTCGACCGACTTCTTCGACTAAGAGCTCGATGGAAAGCTTATCTGTTTTTCTTTCAGATGGCATTAACATATTTTACGAAAAGTCATAAGAAATACAATTTTTTTTTTCAAATCTAAAGTATCCTCGAAATCATTGAAGAAGAAGTACCTTATAAGACGAATATATGCCTTATCTAATAAGAGACATTTAAATTTATTTAATTGCATAAATGGGCGAAATTTTATTCGGAAATAATAGTTTTTTACATGGACAAAAAATTCCTTTAATTTTTTTCCCATTAAATACTAGAATTATAGAAAAGTAGTTTGCGAAAAGAATCGGCAGTAGGACGGAATCGTGTTGACCACCGATTAGTTTTTTGCTAATAACACTTGCATCCTTGGACCGACTTCTTCGACTAAGAGGTCGATGGAAAGCTTATCTGTTCTTCTTTCAGATGGCATTAACATATTTTACGAAAAGTCATAAGAAATAAAATTTTTTGACCAAAAATAAAATATCGTCGAAATCATTGAAGAAGAAGTACCTTATAAGACGAAAATATGCCTTATCTAATAAGAGACATTTAAATTTTTTAAATTGCATTAATGGCCGGCATTTTATTCAGAATTAATAGTTTTTTATATGGAAAAAAAAATGGTTTAATTTTTTTCCCATTAAATACTAGAATTATACAAAAGTACTTTGCGAAAAGAATCGGCAGTAGGACGGAATCGTGTTGACCACCGATTAGTTTTTTGCTAATAACTCTTGCATCCTTCGACCAACTTCTTCGACTAAGAGCTCGATGGAAAGCTTATCTGTTCCTCTTTCAGATGGCATTAATATTTTTTACGTAAAGTTGTAAAAAAAGAACTTTGCGAAAAGAATCTTCAGTAGGACGAAATCGTGTTGACCACCGATTAGTTTTTTGCAAATAACTCTTGCATCCTTCGACCGACTTCTTCGACTAAGAGCTCGATGGAAAGCTTATCTGTTCTTCTTTCAGATGGCATTAACATATTTTACGAAAAGTTATAAGAAAAGTACTTTGCGAAAAGAATCGGCAGTAGGACGGAATCGTGTTGACCACCGATTCGTTTTTTGCTTATAACTCTTGCATCCTTGGACCGACTTCTTCGACTAAGAGCTCGATGGAAAGCTTATCTGTTCTTCTTTCAGATGGCATTAACATATTTTACGAAAAGTTATAAGAAAAGTACTTTGCGAAAAGAATCGGCAGTAGGACGGCATCGTGTTGACCACCGATTAGTTTTTTCTTGTAACTCTTGCATCCTTGGACCGACTTCTTCGACTAAGAGCTCGATGGAAAGCTTATCTGTTCTTCTTTCAGATGGCATTAACATAGTTTACGAAAAGTTATAAGAAAAGTACTTTGCGAAAAGAATCGGCAGTAGGACGGCATATTTTACGAAAAGTCATAAGAAAAGTAGTTTGCGCAAAGAATCGGCAGTAGGACGGCATCGTGTTGACCACCGATTAGTTTTTTCTTATAACTCTTGCATCCTTCGTCTGACTTCTTCGACAAAATGCTCAATGGAAAGCTTATCTGTTCTTCTTTTAGATGGCATTAACATATTTTACGAAAAGTCATACGAAAAGTAACTTGCGAAAAGAATCGGCAGTAGGACGGAATCGTGTTGACCACCGATTAGTTTTTTGCTAATAACTCTTGCATCCTTCGACCGACTTCTTCGATTAAGAGCTCGATGGAAAGCTTATCTGTTCTTCTTTCAGATGGCATTACCATATTTTACGAAAAGTCTTTAGAAAAGTACTTTGCGAAAAGAATCGGCAGTAGGACGGAATCGTGTTGACCACCGATTAGTTTTTTGCAAATAACTCTTGCATCCTTCGACCGACTTCTTCGACCAAGAGCTCGATGGAAAGCTTATCTGTTTTTCTTTCAGATGGCATTAACATATTTTACGAAAAGTCATAAGAAATACAATTTTTTTTATCAAATCTAAAGTATCCTCGAAATCATTGAAGAAGAAATTCTTTATCAGAGGAAAATATGCCTTATCTACTAAGAGACATTTAGAATTTTTTAATTACATAAATGGGCGGCATTTTATTCAGTATTAATAGTTTTTTACATATAAAGAAAATTCGTTTAATTTTTTCGCATTAAATACTAGATTTATAGAAAAGTACTTTGCGAAAAGAATCGGCAGTAGGACGGAAACGTGTTGACCACCGATTAGTTTTTTGCTAATAACTCTTGCATCCTTCGACCGACTTCTTCGACTATGAGCTCGATGGAAAGCTAATCTGTTCTTCGTTCAGATGGCATTAACATATTTCACGAAAAGTCATAAGAAATAAAATTTCGTCGATATCATTGAATAAGAAGTACCTTATAAGACGAATATATGCCTTATCTAATAAGAGACATTTAAATTTATTTAATTGCATAAATGGGCGGAATTTTATTCGGAATTAATAGTTTCTTACATGGACAAAAAATTCCTTTAATTTTTTTCCCATTAAATACTAGAATTATAGAAAAGTAGTTTGCGAAAAGAATCGGCAGTAGGACGGAATCGTGTTGACCACCGATTAGTTTTTTGCTAATAACACTTGCATCCTTGGACCGACTTCTTCGACTAAGAGGTCGATGGAAAGCTTATCTGTTCTTCTTTCAGATGGCATTAACATATTTTACGAAAAATCATAAGAAAAGTAGTTTGCGCAAAGAATCGGCAGTAGGATTGAATCGTGTTGACCACCGATTCGTTTTTTGCTTATAACTCTTGCATCCTTGGACCGACTTCTTCGACTAAGAGCTCGATGGAAAGCTTATCTGTTCTTCTTTCAGATGTCAAGAGCTCGATGGAAAGCTTATCTGTTCTTCTTTCAGATGGCATTAACATATTTTACGAAAAGTCATAAGAAAAGTACTTTGCGAAAAGAATCGGCAGTAGGACGGCATCGTGTTGACCACCGATTAGTTTTTTCTTATAACTCTTGCATCCTTCGTCTGACTTCTTCGACAAAATGCTCAATGGAAAGCTTATCTGTTCTTCTTTTAGATGGCATTAACATATTTTACGAAAAGTCATAAGAAAAGTAACTTGCGAAAAGAATCGGCAGTAGGACGGAATCGTGTTGACCACCGATTAGTTTTTTGCTAATATTGCATCCTTCGACCGACTTCTTCGATTAAGAGCTCGATGGAAAGCTTATCTGTTCTTCTTTCAGATGGCATTACCATATTTTACGAAAAGTCTTAAGAAAAGTACTTTGCGAAAATAATCGGCAGTAGGACGGAATCGTGTTGACCACCGATTAGTTTTTTGCAAATAACTCTTGCATCCTTCGACCGACTTCTTCGACCAAGAGCTCGATGGAAAGCTTATCTGTTTTTCTTTCAGATGGCATTAACATATTTTACGAAAAGTCATAAGAAATACAATTTTTTTTATCAAATCTAAAGTATCCTCGAAATCATTGAAGAAGAAATTCTTTATCAGAGGAAAATATGCCTTATCTACTAAGAGACATTTAGAATTTTTTAATTACATAAATGGGCGGCATTTTATTCAGTATTAATAGTTTTTTACATATAAAGAAAATTCGTTTAATTTTTTCGCATTAAATACTAGAGTTATAGAAAAGTACTTTGCGAAAAGAATCGGCAGTAGGACGGAAACGTGTTGACCACCGATTAGTTTTTTGCTAATAACTCTTGCATTCTTCGACCGACTTCTTCGACTATGAGCTCGATGGAAAGCTAATCTGTTCTTCGTTCAGATGGCATTAACATATTTCACGAAAAGTCATAAGAAATAAAATTTTTTGACCAAAAATAAAATATCGTCGAAATCATTGAAAAGAAGAAGTACCTTATAAGACGAAAATATGCCTTAGCTCATAAGAGACATTTAAATTTATTTAATTGCATAAATAGGCGGAATTTTATTCGGAATTAATAGTTTCTTACATGGACAAAAAATTCGTTTAATTTTTTTCCCTAGAAATACTAGAATTACAGAAAAGTACTTTGCGAAAAGAATAGGCATTAGGACGGAATCGTGTTGACCACCGATTAGTTTTTTGCTTATAACTCTGGCATCCTTCGACCGACTTCTACGACTAAGAGCTCGATGGAAAGCTTATCTGTTCCTCTTTCAGATGGCATTAACATATTTTACGAAATGTCATAAGAAAAGTACTTTGCGAAAAGAATCGGCAGTAGGACGGAATCGTGTTGACCACCGATAAGTTTTTTGCTTATAACTCTTGCATCCTACGTCCGACTTCTTCGACAAAATGCTCAATGGAAAGTTTATCTGTTCTTCTTTCAAATGGCATTAACTTATTTTACGAAAAGTCATAAGAAATACAATTTTTTTTATCAAATCTAAAGTATCCTCGAAATCATTGAAGAAGAAATTCTTTATCAGAGGAAAATATGCCTTATCTACTAAGAGACATTTAGAATTTTTTAATTACATAAATGGGCGGCATTTTATTCAGTATTAATAGTTTTTTACATATAAAGAAAATTCTTTTAATTTTTTCGCATTAAATACTAGATTTATAGAAAAGTACTTTGCGAAAAGAATCGGCAGTAGGACGGAAACGTGTTGACCACCGATTATTTTTTTGCTAATAACTCTTGCATCCTTCGACCGACTTCTTCGACTATGAGCTCGATGGAAAGCTAATCTGTTCTTCGTTCAGATGGCATTAACATATTTCACGAAAAGTCATAAGACATAAAATTTTTTGACCAAAAATAAAATATCGTCGAAATCATTGAATAAGAAGTACCTTATAAGACGAATATATGACTTATCTAATAAGAGACATTTAAATTTATTTAATTGCATAAATGGGCGGAATTTTATTCGGAATTAATAGTTTCTTACATGGACAAAAAATTCCTTTAATTTTTTTCCCATTAAATACTAGAATTATAGAAAAGTAGTTTGCGAAAAGTATCGGCAGTAGGACGGAATCGTGTTGACCACCGATTAGTTTTTTGCTAATAACACTTGCATCCTTGGACCGACTTCCTCGACTAAGAGGTCGATGGAAAGCTTATCTGTTCTTCTTTCAGATGTCAAGAGCTCGATGGAAAGCTTATCTGTTCTTCTTTCAGATGGCATTAACATATTTTACGAAAAGTCATAAGAAAAGTACTTTGCGAAAAGAATCGGCAGTAGGACGGCATCGTGTTGACCACCGATTAGTTTTTTCTTATAACTCTTGCATCCTTCGTCTGACTTCTTCGACAAAATGCTCAATGGAAAGCTTATCTGTTCTTCTTTTAGATGGCATTAACATATTTTACGAAAAGTCATAAGAAAAGTAACTTGCGAAAAGAATCGGCAGTAGGACGGAATCGTGTTGACCACCGATTAGTTTTTTGCTAATAACTCTTGCATCCTTCGACCGACTTCTTCGATTAAGAGCTCGATGGAATGCTTATCTGTTCTTCTTTTAGATGGCATTACCATATTTTACGAAAAGTCTTAAGAAAAGTACTTTGCGAAAATAATCGGCAGTAGGACGGAATCGTGTTGACCACCGATTAGTTTTTAGCAAATAACTCTTGCATCCTTCGACCGACTTTTTCGACCAAGAGCTCGATTGAAAGCTTATCTGTTTTTCTTTCAGATGGCATTAATATATTTTACGAAAAGTCATAAGAAATACAATTTTTTTTATCAAATCTAAAGTATCCTCGAAATCATTGAAGAAGAAATTCTTTATCAGAGGAATATATGCCTTATCTACTAAGAGACATTTAGAATTTTTTAATTACATAAATGGGCGAAATTTTATTCAGTATTAATAGTTTTTTACATATAAAGAAAATTCGTTTAATTTTTTCGCATTAAATACTAGAGTTATAGAAAAGTACTTTGCGAAAAGAATCGGCAGTAGGACGGAAACGTGTTGACCACCGATTAGTTTTTTGCTAATAACTCTTGCATCCTTCGACCGACTTCTTCGACTATGAGCTCGATGGAAAGCTAATCTGTTCTTCGTTCAGATGGCATTAACATATTTCACGAAAAGTCATAAGAAATAAAATTTTTTGACCAAAAATAAAATATCGTCGAAATCATTGAAAAGAAGAAGTACCTTATAAGACGAAAATATGCCTTAGCTAATAAGAGACATTTAAAATTATTTAATTGCATAAATAGGCGGAATTTTATTCGGAATTAATAGTTTCTTACATGGACAAAAAATTCGTTTAATTTTTTTCCCTAGAAATACTAGAATTACAGAAAAGTACTTTGCGAAAAGAATAGGCAGTAGGACGGAATCGTGTTGACCACCGATTAGTTTTTTGCTTATAACTCTGGCATCCTTCGACCGACTTCTTCGACTAAGAGCTCGATGGAAAGCTTATCTGTTCTTCTTTCAGACGGCATTAACATATTTTACGAAAAGTCATAAGAAAAGTACTTTGCGAAAAGAATCGGCAGTAGGACGGAATCGTGTTGACCACCGATAAGTTTTTTGCTTATAACTCTTGCATCCTACGTCCGACTTCTTCGACAAAATGCTCAATGGAAAGTTTATCTGTTCTTCTTTCAAATGGCATTAACATATTTTACGAAAAGTCATAAGAAAAGTAACTTGCGAAAAGAATCGGCATTAGGACGGAATCGTGTTGACCACCGATTAGTTTTTTGCTTATAACTCTGGCATCCTTCGACCGACTTCTTCGACTAAGAGCTCGATGGAAAGCTTATCTGTTCCTCTTTCAGATGGCATTAACATATTTTACGAAAAGTCATAAGAAAAGTACTTTGCGAAAAGAATCGGCAGTAGGACGGAATCGTGTTGACCACCGATCAGTTTTTTGCTTATAACTCTTGCATCCTACGTCCGACTTCTTCGACAAAATGCTCAATGGAAAGTTTATCTGTACCTTTTTCAGATGGCATTAACATGTTTTACGAAAAGTCATAAGAAAAGTACTTTGTGAAAAGAATCGGCAGTAGGACGGAATCGTGTTGACCACCGATTAGTTTTTTGCTAATAACTCTTGCATCCTTCGACCGATTTCTTCGACTACGAGCTCGATGGAAAGCTTATTTTTTCCTCTTTCAGATGGCATTAACATATTTTACGAAAAGTCATAAGAAATAAAATTTTTTTGATCAAAACTAAAACATCCTCGAAATCATTGAAGAAGAAATTCCTTATCAGGCGAAAATATTCCCTATCTAATAAGAGACATTTAAAGTTTTTTAATTGCATAAATGGGTGGCATTTTATTCAGAATTAATAGTTTTTTAAATGGACAAAAAATTCGTTTAATTTTTTCCCATTAAATAACAGAGTTATAGAAAAGTACTTTGCGAAAAGAATCGGCAGTAGGACGGAAATGTGTTGACCACCGATTAAATTTATGCTTACAACTCTTGCATCCTTCGACCGACTTCTTCGACTAAAAGCTCGATGGAAAGCTTATCTGATCTTCTTTCTGATGGCATTAACATATTTTACGAAAAGTCATAAGAAATAAAATTTTTTGACCAAAAATAAAATATCGTCGAAATAATTGAAGAAGAAGTACCTTATAATACGAAAATATGCCTTATCGAATAAGAGACATTTAAATTTTTTAAATTGCATTAATGGGCGGCATTTTATACAGAATTAATAGTTTCTTACATGGTCAAAAATTCGTTTAATTTTTTTCCCATTAAATACTAGAATTATAGAAAAGTACTTTGCGAAAGGAATCGGCAATAGGACGGTAACGTGTTGACCACCGATTAGTTTTTTGCTAATAACTCTTGAATCCTTCGACCAACTTCTTCAACAAAGAGCTCGATGGAAAGCTTATCTTTTCTTCTTTCAGATGGCATTAACATATTTTACGAAAAGTCATAAGAAAAGTACTTTGAGAAAAGAATCGGCAGTAGGACGGAAACGTGTTGACCACCGATTAGTTTTTTGCTCATACCTCTTGCATCCTTCGACCGATTTCTTCGACTAAGAGCTCGATGGAAAGCTTATCTGTTGTTCTTTCAGATAGCATTAACATATTTTACGAAAAGTCATAAGAAAAGTACTTTGCGACAAGAATCGGCAGTAGGACGGAATCGTGTTGACCACCGATTAGTTTTTTGCTAATAACTCTTGCATCCTTCGACCGACTTCTTCGACTAAGAGCTCGATGGAAACCTTATCTGTTCCTCTTTCAGATGGCGTTAACATATTTTACGAAAAGTCATAAGAAAAGTACTTTGCGAAAAGAATCGGCAGTAGGACGGCATCGTGTTGACCACCGATTAGTTTTTTGCTAATAACTCTTGCATCGTTCGTCCGACTTATTCGACAAAATGCTCAATGGAAAGCTTATCTGTTCTTCTTTCAGATGGCATTAACATATTTTACGAAAAGTCATAAGAAAAGTACTTTGCGAAAAGAATCGGCAGTAGGACGGAATCGTGTTGACCCCCATTTTTTTTTTTGCTAATAACTCTTGCTGCCTTCGACCGACTTCTTCGACTAAGAGCTCGATGGAAAGCTTATCTGCTCCTCTTTCAGATGACATTAACATATTTTACGAAAAGTCGTAAGAAATAAAATTTGTTTGATCAAAACTAAAATATCCTCGAAATCATTGAAAAAGAAGTACCTGATCAGACGAAAATATGCCTTATCTACTAAGAGACATTTAAATTTTTTTAATTGCATAAATGGGCGGCATTTTATTCAGAAGTAATAGTTTTTTATATGGACAAATAATTCGTTTAATTTTTTCCCATTATATAGAAAAATTATAGAAAAGTACTTTGCAAAAAGAATCGGCAGTACGACGGAAACGTGTTGACCACCGATTAGTTTTTTACTAATATCTCTTGCATCCTTTGACCGACTTCTTCGACAAAGAGCTCGATGGAAAGCTTATCTGTTCCTCTTTCAGATGGCATTAACATATTTTACGAAAAGTCGTAAGAAATAAAATTTTTTTGATCAAAACTAAAATATCCTCGAAATCATTGAAAAAGAAGTACCTTATCAGACGAAAATATGCCTTATCTAATAAGAGACATTTAAATTTTTTTAATAGCATAAATGGGTGGCATTTTATTCAGAATTAATAGTTTTTTAAATGGACAAAAAATTCGTTTAATTTTTTCCCATTAAATAACAGAGTTATAGAAAAGTACTTTGCGAAAAGAATCGGCAGTAGGACGGAAATGTGTTGACCACCGATTAAATTTATGCTAACAACTCTTGCATCCTTCGACCGACTTCTTCGACTAAAAGCTCGATGGAAAGCTTATCTGATCTTCTTTCAGATGGCATTAACATATTTTACGAAAAGTCATAAGAAATAAAATTTTTTGACCAAAAATAAAATATCGTCGAAATCATTGAAGAAGAAGTACCTTATAAGACGAAAATATGCCTTATCTAATAAGAGACATTTAAATTTTTTAAATTGCATTAATGGGCGGCATTTTATTCAGAATTAATAGTTTCTTACATGGTCAAAAATTCGTTTAATTTTTTTCCCATTAAATACTAGAATTATAGAAAAGTACTTTGCGAAAGGAATCGGCAATAGGACGGAAACGTGTTGACCACCGATTAGTTTTTTGCTAATAACTCTTGAATCCTTCGACCAACTTCTTCAACAAAGAGCTCGATGGAAAGCTTATCTTTTCTTCTTTCAGATGGCATTAACATATTTTACGAAAAGTCATAAGAAAAGTACTTTGAGAAAAGAATCGGCAGTAGGACGGAAACGTGTTGACCACCGATTAGTTTTTTGCTCATACCTCTTGCATCCTTCGACCGATTTCTTCGACTAAGAGCTCGATGGAAAGCTTATCTGTTCTTCTTTCAGATAGCATTAACATATTTTACGAAAAGTCATAAGAAAAGTACTTTGCGACAAGAATCGGCAGTAGGACGGAATCGTGTTGACCACCGATTAGTTTTTTGCTAATAACTCTTGCATCCTTCGACCGACTTCTTCGATTAAGAGCTCGATGGAAAGCTTATCTGTTCTTCTTTCAGATGGCATTACCATATTTTACGAAAAGTCTTAAGAAAAGTACTTTGCGAAAATAATCGGCAGTAGGACGGAAACGTGTTGACCACCGATTAGTTTTTTGGAAATAACTCTTGCATCCTTCGACCGACTTCTTCGACCAAGAGCTCGATGGAAAGCTTATCTGTTTTTCTTTCAGATGGCATTAACATATTTTACGAAAAGTCATAAGAAATACAATTTTTTTTATCAAATCTAAAGTATCCTCGAAATCATTGAAGAAGAAATTCTTTATCAGAGGAAAATATGCCTTATCTACTAAGAGACATTTAGAATTTTTTAATTACATAAATGGGCGGCATTTTATTCAGTATTAATAGTTTTTTACATATAAAGAAAATTCGTTTAATTTTTTCGCATTAAATACTAGATTTATAGAAAAGTACTTTGCGAAAAGAATCGGCAGTAGGACGGAAACGTGTTGACCACCGATTATTTTTTTGCTGATAACTCTTGCATCCTTCGACCGACTTCTTCAACAAAGAGCTCGATGGAAAGCTTATCTTTTCTTCTTTCAGATGGCATTAACATATTTTACGAAAAGTCATAAGAAAAGTACTTTGCGAAAAGAATCGGCAGTAGGACGGAATCGTGTTGACCCCCATTTTTTTTTTTGCTAATAACTCTTGCTGCCTTCGACCGACTTCTTCGACTAAGAGCTCGATGGAAAGCTTATCTGCTCCTCTTTCAGATGACATTAACATATTTTACGAAAAGTCGTAAGAAATAAAATTTGTTTGATCAAAACTAAAATATCCTCGAAATCATTGAAAAAGAAGTACCTGATCAGACGAAAATATGCCTTATCTACTAAGAGACATTTAAATTTTTTTAATTGCATAAATGGGCGGCATTTTATTCAGAAGTAATAGTTTTTTATATGGACAAATAATTCGTTTAATTTTTTCCCATTATATAGAAAAATTATAGAAAAGTACTTTGCAAAAAGAATCGGCAGTACGACGGAAACGTGTTGACCACCGATTAGTTTTTTACTAATATCTCTTGCATCCTTTGACCGACTTCTTCGACAAAGAGCTCGATGGAAAGCTTATCTGTTCCTCTTTCAGATGGCATTAACATATTTTACGAAAAGTCGTAAGAAATAAAATTTTTTTGATCAAAACTAAAATATCCTCGAAATCATTGAAAAAGAAGTACCTTATCAGACGAAAATATGCCTTATCTAATAAGAGACATTTAAATTTTTTTAATAGCATAAATGGGTGGCATTTTATTCAGAATTAATAGTTTTTTAAATGGACAAAAAATTCGTTTAATTTTTTCCCATTAAATAACAGAGTTATAGAAAAGTACTTTGCGAAAAGAATCGGCAGTAGGACGGAAATGTGTTGACCACCGATTAAATTTATGCTAACAACTCTTGCATCCTTCGACCGACTTCTTCGACTAAAAGCTCGATGGAAAGCTTATCTGATCTTCTTTCAGATGGCATTAACATATTTTACGAAAAGTCATAAGAAATAAAATTTTTTGACCAAAAATAAAATATCGTCGAAATCATTGAAGAAGAAGTACCTTATAAGACGAAAATATGCCTTATCTAATAAGAGACATTTAAATTTTTTAAATTGCATTAATGGGCGGCATTTTATTCAGAATTAATAGTTTCTTACATGGTCAAAAATTCGTTTAATTTTTTTCCCATTAAATACTAGAATTATAGAAAAGTACTTTGCGAAAGGAATCGGCAATAGGACGGAAACGTGTTGACCACCGATTAGTTTTTTGCTAATAACTCTTGAATCCTTCGACCAACTTCTTCAACAAAGAGCTCGATGGAAAGCTTATCTTTTCTTCTTTCAGATGGCATTAACATATTTTACGAAAAGTCATAAGAAAAGTACTTTGAGAAAAGAATCGGCAGTAGGACGGAAACGTGTTGACCACCGATTAGTTTTTTGCTCATACCTCTTGCATCCTTCGACCGATTTCTTCGACTAAGAGCTCGATGGAAAGCTTATCTGTTCTTCTTTCAGATAGCATTAACATATTTTACGAAAAGTCATAAGAAAAGTACTTTGCGACAAGAATCGGCAGTAGGACGGAATCGTGTTGACCACCGATTAGTTTTTTGCTAATAACTCTTGCATCCTTCGACCGACTTCTTCGATTAAGAGCTCGATGGAAAGCTTATCTGTTCTTCTTTCAGATGGCATTACCATATTTTACGAAAAGTCTTAAGAAAAGTACTTTGCGAAAATAATCGGCAGTAGGACGGAAACGTGTTGACCACCGATTAGTTTTTTGGAAATAACTCTTGCATCCTTCGACCGACTTCTTCGACCAAGAGCTCGATGGAAAGCTTATCTGTTTTTCTTTCAGATGGCATTAACATATTTTACGAAAAGTCATAAGAAATACAATTTTTTTTATCAAATCTAAAGTATCCTCGAAATCATTGAAGAAGAAATTCTTTATCAGAGGAAAATATGCCTTATCTACTAAGAGACATTTAGAATTTTTTAATTACATAAATGGGCGGCATTTTATTCAGTATTAATAGTTTTTTACATATAAAGAAAATTCGTTTAATTTTTTCGCATTAAATACTAGATTTATAGAAAAGTACTTTGCGAAAAGAATCGGCAGTAGGACGGAAACGTGTTGACCACCGATTATTTTTTTGCTGATAACTCTTGCATCCTTCGACCGACTTCTTCGACTATGAGCTCGATGGAAAGCTAATCTGTTCTTCGTTCAGATGGCATTAACATATTTCACGAAAAGTCATAAGACATAAAATTTTTTGACCAAAAATAAAATATCGTCGAAATCATTGAATAAGAAGTACCTTATAAGACGAATATATGACTTATCTAATAAGAGACATTTAAATTTATTTAATTGCATAAATGGGCGGAATTTTATTCGGAATTAATAGTTTCTTACATGGTCAAAAATTCGTTTAATTTTTTTCCCATTAAATACTAGAATTATAGAAAAGTACTTTGCGAAAGGAATCGGCAATAGGACGGTAACGTGTTGACCACCGATTAGTTTTTTGCTAATAACTCTTGAATCCTTCGACCAACTTCTTCAACAAAGAGCTCGATGGAAAGCTTATCTTTTCTTCTTTCAGATGGCATTAACATATTTTACGAAAAGTCATAAGAAAAGTACTTTGAGAAAAGAATCGGCAGTAGGACGGAAACGTGTTGACCACCGATTAGTTTTTTGCTCATACCTCTTGCATCCTTCGACCGATTTCTTCGACTAAGAGCTCGATGGAAAGCTTATCTGTTCTTCTTTCAGATAGCATTAACATATTTTACGAAAAGTCATAAGAAAAGTACTTTGCGACAAGAATCGGCAGTAGGACGGAATCGTGTTGACCACCGATTAGTTTTTTGCTAATAACTCTTGCATCCTTCGACCGACTTCTTCGATTAAGAGCTCGATGGAAAGCTTATCTGTTCTTCTTTCAGATGGCATTACCATATTTTACGAAAAGTCTTAAGAAAAGTACTTTGCGAAAATAATCGGCAGTAGGACGGAATCGTGTTGACCACCGATTAGTTTTTTGCAAATAACTCTTGCATCCTTCGACCGACTTCTTCGACCAAGAGCTCGATGGAAAGCTTATCTGTTTTTCTTTCAGATGGCATTAACATATTTTACGAAAAGTCATAAGAAATACAATTTTTTTTATCAAATCTAAAGTATCCTCGAAATCATTGAAGAAGAAATTCTTTATCAGAGGAAAATATGCCTTATCTACTAAGAGACATTTAGAATTTTTTAATTACATAAATGGGCGGCATTTTATTCAGTATTAATAGTTTTTTACATATAAAGAAAATTCGTTTAATTTTTTCGCATTAAATACTAGATTTATAGAAAAGTACTTTGCGAAAAGAATCGGCAGTAGGACGGAAACGTGTTGACCACCGATTATTTTTTTGCTGATAAGGTAAACGTCCCAGTCATGGATCAGCTAAGGAAAAATTTAATTTCAATTCGACACTTTAACATGAAAAAACATACATTCACCATGTTTGTTTTTTATTTGGACATTTAGTTTTTTAAGAACAAGAAACACATTCCACTATATTAATTATTATCCGTTTAATAAACAAATTTTGATTATTAATAATTCATTACTCTTTGTCCTAGTGATGGATCACTTGTCCCAGTAATGAATCGTTTTGTCCTAGTAATGGATCAGGTTGACAAAGTTACGTTATTATTGCTTGATTATCAATTTAAGTTGATATTTAATGATTCAATATTAAAAAGTGCGGTATGAAAACGATAGTCACTGAAAAACTTTATGAAAAACAATTATCGAAGTGTTTTTTCTTCTATTAATTTAAATCAAACTCCGCAGTGAAACAAATTATAACAAAATGACACCATGACTCAGAGTGACACATATGTGTCAAAAAGATCCCGTTTGAGAAAGAATATGAAACTTGTTATTGTTCGATGTACTGATTCATAACTGGGACATGATCCATTACTGGGACGTTTACCTTAACTCTTGCATCCTTCGACCGACTTCTTCGACTATGAGCTCGATGGAAAGCTAATCTGTTCTTCGTTCAGATGGCATTAACATATTTCACGAAAAGTCATAAGACATAAAATTTTTTGACCAAAAATAAAATATCGTCGAAATCATTGAATAAGAAGTACCTTATAAGACGAATATATGACTTATCTAATAAGAGACATTTAAATTTATTTAATTGCATAAATGGGCGGAATTTTATTCGGAATTAATAGTTTCTTACATGGACAAAAAATTCCTTTAATTTTTTTCCCATTAAATACTAGAATTATAGAAAAGTACTTTGCGAAAGGAATCGGCAATAGGACGGAAACGTGTTGACCACCGATTAGTTTTTTGCTAATAACTCTTGAATCCTTCGACCAACTTCTTCAACAAAGAGCTCGATGGAAAGCTTATCTTTTCTTCTTTCAGATGGCATTAACATATTTTACGAAAAGTCATAAGAAAAGTACTTTGAGAAAAGAATCGGCAGTAGGACGGAAACGTGTTGACCACCGATTAGTTTTTTGCTCATACCTCTTGCATCCTTCGACCGATTTCTTCGACTAAGAGCTCGATGGAAAGCTTATCTGTTCTTCTTTCAGATAGCATTAACATATTTTACGAAAAGTCATAAGAAAAGTACTTTGCGACAAGAATCGGCAGTAGGACGGAATCGTGTTGACCACCGATTAGTTTTTTGCTAATATGGAAAGCTTATCTGTTCTTCTTTCAGATAGCATTAACATATTTTACGAAAAGTCATAAGAAAAGTACTTTGCGACAAGAATCGGCAGTAGGACGGAATCGTGTTGACCACCGATTAGTTTTTTGCTAATAACTCTTGCATCCTTCGACCGACTTCTTCGATTAAGAGCTCGATGGAAAGCTTATCTGTTCTTCTTTCAGATGGCATTACCATATTTTACGAAAAGTCTTAAGAAAAGTACTTTGCGAAAATAATCGGCAGTAGGACGGAATCGTGTTGACCACCGATTAGTTTTTTGCAAATAACTCTTGCATCCTTCGACCGACTTCTTCGACCAAGAGCTCGATGGAAAGCTTATCTGTTTTTCTTTCAGATGGCATTAACATATTTTACGAAAAGTCATAAGAAATACAATTTTTTTTATCAAATCTAAAGTATCCTCGAAATCATTGAAGAAGAAATTCTTTATCAGAGGAAAATATGCCTTATCTACTAAGAGACATTTAGAATTTTTTAATTACATAAATGGGCGGCATTTTATTCAGTATTAATAGTTTTTTACATATAAAGAAAATTCGTTTAATTTTTTCGCATTAAATACTAGATTTATAGAAAAGTACTTTGCGAAAAGAATCGGCAGTAGGACGGAAACGTGTTGACCACCGATTATTTTTTTGCTGATAACTCTTGCATCCTTCGACCGACTTCTTCGACTATGAGCTCGATGGAAAGCTAATCTGTTCTTCGTTCAGATGGCATTAACATATTTCACGAAAAGTCATAAGACATAAAATTTTTTGACCAAAAATAAAATATCGTCGAAATCATTGAATAAGAAGTACCTTATAAGACGAATATATGACTTATCTAATAAGAGACATTTAAATTTATTTAATTGCATAAATGGGCGGAATTTTATTCGGAATTAATAGTTTCTTACATGGTCAAAAATTCGTTTAATTTTTTTCCCATTAAATACTAGAATTATAGAAAAGTACTTTGCGAAAGGAATCGGCAATAGGACGGTAACGTGTTGACCACCGATTAGTTTTTTGCTAATAACTCTTGAATCCTTCGACCAACTTCTTCAACAAAGAGCTCGATGGAAAGCTTATCTTTTCTTCTTTCAGATGGCATTAACATATTTTACGAAAAGTCATAAGAAAAGTACTTTGAGAAAAGAATCGGCAGTAGGACGGAAACGTGTTGACCACCGATTAGTTTTTTGCTCATACCTCTTGCATCCTTCGACCGATTTCTTCGACTAAGAGCTCGATGGAAAGCTTATCTGTTCTTCTTTCAGATAGCATTAACATATTTTACGAAAAGTCATAAGAAAAGTACTTTGCGACAAGAATCGGCAGTAGGACGGAATCGTGTTGACCACCGATTAGTTTTTTGCTAATAACTCTTGCATCCTTCGACCGACTTCTTCAACAAAGAGCTCGATGGAAAGCTTATCTTTTCTTCTTTCAGATGGCATTAACATATTTTACGAAAAGTCATAAGAAAAGTACTTTGAGAAAAGAATCGGCAGTAGGACGGAAACGTGTTGACCACCGATTAGTTTTTTGCTCATACCTCTTGCATCCTTCGACCGATTTCTTCGACTAAGAGCTCGATGGAAAGCTTATCTGTTCTTCTTTCAGATAGCATTAACATATTTTACGAAAAGTCATAAGAAAAGTACTTTGCGACAAGAATCGGCAGTAGGACGGAATCGTGTTGACCACCGATTAGTTTTTTGCTAATAACTCTTGCATCCTTCGACCGACTTCTTCGACTAAGAGCTCGATGGAAACCTTATCTGTTCCTCTTTCAGATGGCATTAACATATTTTACGAAAAGTCATAAGAAAAGTACTTTGCGAAAAGAATCGGCAGTAGGACGGCATCGTGTTGACCACCGATTAGTTTTTTGCTAATAACTCTTGCATCCTTCGTCCGACTTATTCGACAAAATGCTCAATGGAAAGCTTATCTGTTCTTCTTTCAGATGGCATTAACATATTTTACGAAAAGTCATAAGAAAAGTACTTTGCGAAAAGAATCGGCAGTAGGACGGAATCGTGTTGACCCCCATTTTTTTTTTTGCTAATAACTCTTGCTGCCTTCGACCGACTTCTTCGACTAAGAGCTCGATGGAAAGCTTATCTGCTCCTCTTTCAGATGACATTAACATATTTTACGAAAAGTCGTAAGAAATAAAATTTGTTTGATCAAAACTAAAATATCCTCGAAATCATTGAAAAAGAAGTACCTGATCAGACGAAAATATGCCTTATCTACTAAGAGACATTTAAATTTTTTTAATTGCATAAATGGGCGGCATTTTATTCAGAAGTAATAGTTTTTTATATGGACAAATAATTCGTTTAATTTTTTCCCATTATATAACAGAATTATAGAAAAGTACTTTGCGACAAGAATCGGCAGTAGGACGGAATCGTGTTGACCACCGATTAGTTTTTTGCTCATACCTCTTGCATCCTTCGACCGACTTCTTCGACTAAGAGCTCGATGGAAACCTTATCTGTTCCTCTTTCAGATGGCATTAACATATTTTACGAAAAGTCATAAGAAAAGTACTTTGCGAAAAGAATCGGCAGTAGGACGGCATCGTGTTGACCACCGATTAGTTTTTTGCTAATAACTCTTGCATCCTTCGTCCGACTTATTCGACAAAATGCTCGATGGAAAGCTTATCTGTTCTTCTTTCAGATAGCATTAACATATTTTACGAAAAGTCATAAGAAAAGTACTTTGCGACAAGAATCGGCAGTAGGACGGAATCGTGTTGACCACCGATTAGTTTTTTGCTAATAACTCTTGCATCCTTCGACCGACTTCTTCGATTAAGAGCTCGATGGAAAGCTTATCTGTTCTTCTTTCAGATGGCATTAACATATTTTACGAAAAGTCGTAAGAAATAAAATTTTTTTGATCAAAACTAAAATATCCTCGAAATCATTGAAAAAGAAGTACCTTATCAGACGAAAATATGCCTTATCTAATAAGAGACATTTAAATTTTTTTAATAGCATAAATGGGTGGCATTTTATTCAGAATTAATAGTTTTTTAAATGGACAAAAAATTCGTTTAATTTTTTCCCATTAAATAACAGAGTTATAGAAAAGTACTTTGCGAAAAGAATCGGCAGTAGGACGGAAATGTGTTGACCACCGATTAAATTTATGCTAACAACTCTTGCATCCTTCGACCGACTTCTTCGACTAAAAGCTCGATGGAAAGCTTATCTGATCTTCTTTCAGATGGCATTAACATATTTTACGAAAAGTCATAAGAAATAAAATTTTTTGACCAAAAATAAAATATCGTCGAAATCATTGAAGAAGAAGTACCTTATAAGACGAAAATATGCCTTATCTAATAAGAGACATTTAAATTTTTTAAATTGCATTAATGGGCGGCATTTTATTCAGAATTAATAGTTTCTTACATGGTCAAAAATTCGTTTAATTTTTTTCCCATTAAATACTAGAATTATAGAAAAGTACTTTGCGAAAGGAATCGGCAATAGGACGGAAACGTGTTGACCACCGATTAGTTTTTTGCTAATAACTCTTGAATCCTTCGACCAACTTCTTCAACAAAGAGCTCGATGGAAAGCTTATCTTTTCTTCTTTCATATGGCATTAACATATTTTACGAAAAGTCATAAGAAAAGTACTTTGAGAAAAGAATCGGCAGTAGGACGGAAACGTGTTGACCACCGATTAGTTTTTTGCTCATACCTCTTGCATCCTTCGACCGATTTCTTCGACTAAGAGCTCGATGGAAAGCTTATCTGTTCTTCTTTCAGATAGCATTAACATATTTTACGAAAAGTCATAAGAAAAGTACTTTGCGACAAGAATCGGCAGTAGGACGGAATCGTGTTGACCACCGATTAGTTTTTTGCTAATAACTCTTGCATCCTTCGACCGACTTCTTCGATTAAGAGCTCGATGGAAAGCTTATCTGTTCTTCTTTCAGATGGCATTACCATATTTTACGAAAAGTCTTAAGAAAAGTACTTTGCGAAAATAATCGGCAGTAGGACGGAATCGTGTTGACCACCGATTAGTTTTTTGCAAATAACTCTTGCATCCTTCGACCGACTTCTTCGACCAAGAGCTCGATGGAAAGCTTATCTGTTTTTCTTTCAGATGGCATTAACATATTTTACGAAAAGTCATAAGAAATACAATTTTTTTTATCAAATCTAAAGTATCCTCGAAATCATTGAAGAAGAAATTCTTTATCAGAGGAAAATATGCCTTATCTACTAAGAGACATTTAGAATTTTTTAATTACATAAATGGGCGGCATTTTATTCAGTATTAATAGTTTTTTACATATAAAGAAAATTCGTTTAATTTTTTCGCATTAAATACTAGATTTATAGAAAAGTACTTTGCGAAAAGAATCGGCAGTAGGACGGAAACGTGTTGACCACCGATTATTTTTTTGCTGATAAGGTAAACGTCCCAGTCATGGATCAGCTAAGGAAAAATTTAATTTCAATTCGACACTTTAACATGAAAAAACATACATTCACCATGTTTGTTTTTTATTTGGACATTTAGTTTTTTAAGAACAAGAAACACATTCCACTATATTAATTATTATCCGTTTAATAAACAAATTTTGATTATTAATAATTCATTACTCTTTGTCCTAGTGATGGATCACTTGTCCCAGTAATGAATCGTTTTGTCCTAGTAATGGATCAGGTTGACAAAGTTACGTTATTATTGCTTGATTATCAATTTAAGTTGATATTTAATGATTCAATATTAAAAAGTGCGGTATGAAAACGATAGTCACTGAAAAACTTTATGAAAAACAATTATCGAAGTGTTTTTTCTTCTATTAATTTAAATCAAACTCCGCAGTGAAACAAATTATAACAAAATGACACCATGACTCAGAGTGACACATATGTGTCAAAAAGATCCCGTTTGAGAAAGAATATGAAACTTGTTATTGTTCGATGTACTGATTCATAACTGGGACATGATCCATTACTGGGACGTTTACCTTAACTCTTGCATCCTTCGACCGACTTCTTCGACTATGAGCTCGATGGAAAGCTAATCTGTTCTTCGTTCAGATGGCATTAACATATTTCACGAAAAGTCATAAGACATAAAATTTTTTGACCAAAAATAAAATATCGTCGAAATCATTGAATAAGAAGTACCTTATAAGACGAATATATGACTTATCTAATAAGAGACATTTAAATTTATTTAATTGCATAAATGGGCGGAATTTTATTCGGAATTAATAGTTTCTTACATGGACAAAAAATTCCTTTAATTTTTTTCCCATTAAATACTAGAATTATAGAAAAGTACTTTGCGAAAGGAATCGGCAATAGGACGGAAACGTGTTGACCACCGATTAGTTTTTTGCTAATAACTCTTGAATCCTTCGACCAACTTCTTCAACAAAGAGCTCGATGGAAAGCTTATCTTTTCTTCTTTCAGATGGCATTAACATATTTTACGAAAAGTCATAAGAAAAGTACTTTGAGAAAAGAATCGGCAGTAGGACGGAAACGTGTTGACCACCGATTAGTTTTTTGCTCATACCTCTTGCATCCTTCGACCGATTTCTTCGACTAAGAGCTCGATGGAAAGCTTATCTGTTCTTCTTTCAGATAGCATTAACATATTTTACGAAAAGTCATAAGAAAAGTACTTTGCGACAAGAATCGGCAGTAGGACGGAATCGTGTTGACCACCGATTAGTTTTTTGCTAATAACTCTTGCATCCTTCGACCGACTTCTTCGATTAAGAGCTCGATGGAAAGCTTATCTGTTCTTCTTTCAGATGGCATTACCATATTTTACGAAAAGTCTTAAGAAAAGTACTTTGCGAAAATAATCGGCAGTAGGACGGAATCGTGTTGACCACCGATTAGTTTTTTGCAAATAACTCTTGCATCCTTCGACCGACTTCTTCGACCAAGAGCTCGATGGAAAGCTTATCTGTTTTTCTTTCAGATGGCATTAACATATTTTACGAAAAGTCATAAGAAATACAATTTTTTTTATCAAATCTAAAGTATCCTCGAAATCATTGAAGAAGAAATTCTTTATCAGAGGAAAATATGCCTTATCTACTAAGAGACATTTAGAATTTTTTAATTACATAAATGGGCGGCATTTTATTCAGTATTAATAGTTTTTTACATATAAAGAAAATTCGTTTAATTTTTTCGCATTAAATACTAGATTTATAGAAAAGTACTTTGCGAAAAGAATCGGCAGTAGGACGGAAACGTGTTGACCACCGATTATTTTTTTGCTGATAAGGTAAACGTCCCAGTCATGGATCAGCTAAGGAAAAATTTAATTTCAATTCGACACTTTAACATGAAAAAACATACATTCACCATGTTTGTTTTTTATTTGGACATTTAGTTTTTTAAGAACAAGAAACACATTCCACTATATTAATTATTATCCGTTTAATAAACAAATTTTGATTATTAATATTTCATTACTCTTTGTCCTAGTGATGGATCACTTGTCCCAGTAATGAATCGTTTTGTCCTAGTAATGGATCAGGTTGACAAAGTTACGTTATTATTGCTTGATTATCAATTTAAGTTGATATTTAATGATTCAATATTAAAAAGTGCGGTATGAAAACGATAGTCACTGAAAAACTTTATGAAAAACAATTATCGAAGTGTTTTTTCTTCTATTAATTTAAATCAAACTCCGCAGTGAAACAAATTATAACAAAATGACACCATGACTCAGAGTGACACATATGTGTCAAAAAGATCCCGTTTGAGAAAGAATATGAAACTTGTTATTGTTCGATGTACTGATTCATAACTGGGACATGATCCATTACTGGGACGTTTACCTTAACTCTTGCATCCTTCGACCGACTTCTTCGACTATGAGCTCGATGGAAAGCTAATCTGTTCTTCGTTCAGATGGCATTAACATATTTCACGAAAAGTCATAAGACATAAAATTTTTTGACCAAAAATAAAATATCGTCGAAATCATTGAATAAGAAGTACCTTATAAGACGAATATATGACTTATCTAATAAGAGACATTTAAATTTATTTAATTGCATAAATGGGCGGAATTTTATTCGGAATTAATAGTTTCTTACATGGACAAAAAATTCCTTTAATTTTTTTCCCATTAAATACTAGAATTATAGAAAAGTACTTTGCGAAAGGAATCGGCAATAGGACGGAAACGTGTTGACCACCGATTAGTTTTTTGCTAATAACTCTTGAATCCTTCGACCAACTTCTTCAACAAAGAGCTCGATGGAAAGCTTATCTTTTCTTCTTTCAGATGGCATTAACATATTTTACGAAAAGTCATAAGAAAAGTACTTTGAGAAAAGAATCGGCAGTAGGACGGAAACGTGTTGACCACCGATTAGTTTTTTGCTCATACCTCTTGCATCCTTCGACCGATTTCTTCGACTAAGAGCTCGATGGAAAGCTTATCTGTTCTTCTTTCAGATAGCATTAACATATTTTACGAAAAGTCATAAGAAAAGTACTTTGCGACAAGAATCGGCAGTAGGACGGAATCGTGTTGACCACCGATTAGTTTTTTGCTAATAACTCTTGCATCCTTCGACCGACTTCTTCGATTAAGAGCTCGATGGAAAGCTTATCTGTTCTTCTTTCAGATGGCATTACCATATTTTACGAAAAGTCTTAAGAAAAGTACTTTGCGAAAATAATCGGCAGTAGGACGGAATCGTGTTGACCACCGATTAGTTTTTTGCAAATAACTCTTGCATCCTTCGACCGACTTCTTCGACCAAGAGCTCGATGGAAAGCTTATCTGTTTTTCTTTCAGATGGCATTAACATATTTTACGAAAAGTCATAAGAAATACAATTTTTTTTATCAAATCTAAAGTATCCTCGAAATCATTGAAGAAGAAATTCTTTATCAGAGGAAAATATGCCTTATCTACTAAGAGACATTTAGAATTTTTTAATTACATAAATGGGCGGCATTTTATTCAGTATTAATAGTTTTTTACATATAAAGAAAATTCGTTTAATTTTTTCGCATTAAATACTAGATTTATAGAAAAGTACTTTGCGAAAAGAATCGGCAGTAGGACGGAAACGTGTTGACCACCGATTATTTTTTTGCTGATAACTCTTGCATCCTTCGACCGACTTCTTCGACTATGAGCTCGATGGAAAGCTAATCTGTTCTTCGTTCAGATGGCATTAACATATTTCACGAAAAGTCATAAGACATAAAATTTTTTGACCAAAAATAAAATATCGTCGAAATCATTGAATAAGAAGTACCTTATAAGACGAATATATGACTTATCTAATAAGAGACATTTAAATTTATTTAATTGCATAAATGGGCGGAATTTTATTCGGAATTAATAGTTTCTTACATGGACAAAAAATTCCTTTAATTTTTTTCCCATTAAATACTAGAATTATAGAAAAGTAGTTTGCGAAAAGAATCGGCAGTAGGACGGAATCGTGTTGACCACCGATTAGTTTTTTGCTAATAACTCTTGCGGACAACAATGCAGGATCTAATGCGAAACCAAAATCTGCTAATTCAAATGCTGATATCTCAGCAGTCTAAATAATCAATGGCTTCCCTACGCATATCTACGTGGAATGCTAATGGCGTCTCACAACACAAACTTGAGCTAGCTCAATTTCTATTTGACAAACACATTGACGTAATGCTACTCTCAGAAACACACCTTACAAACAAATATAATTTTAACATACGAGGCTACGTATTTTACGGAACAAACCATCCTGATGGCAAAGCACACGGGGGGACTGGTATTCTGATTAGAAACCGTCTCAAACACCACTGCCATAGAAGATTTGCTGAAAACTATCTACAGGCCACATCTATAAACATACAATTAGATAGTGGTAACCATCTAACACTAGCCGCCGTATACTGCCCCCCTCGCTTCAATATATCTGAAGCTGAGTTCATGCAGTTCTTTAACACACTCGGAGAACACTTCATAGCAGCAGGTGATTACAATGCTAAGCACACTCACTGGGGATCTCGTCTAGTGACCCCAAAAGGAAAACAATTATACAATGCAATTATAAAAGCCAGCTATAAGCTCGACCATCTCTCTCCCGGCAGACCAACATACTGGCCGGCTGACCCCAATAAACTACCCGACCTAATTGACTTTGCAATAACAAAAAACATTCCCCGAACCTTGCTAAGCGCCGAAAGTCTTTCAGATCTCTCATCTGATCACTCGCCTGTATTAATTAACCTACTTCGACATCCAAAAACCGTAGATGAACCAAGTAGATTGACCTCGCACAAAACCAACTGGGTCAGTTACAAAAAATATTTTAGCTCACACATTGACCTTGATCCTCCCCTAACCGTTGAAGCTGAGATCGACAGCTTCGTAAACAATCTAGAATCAGTCTTCGTTACCGCAGCTCGTATCTCAACACCCCAAACGGCACAAGCTCCACGTAACCAAAAGAAGACTAACCTACAAATCGAGCAGCTTGTTATCGAAAAGCGACGCTTACGTCGAGAATGGCAATCAACCAGATCGCCATCTGCACGACATAGGCTTAAGAGCGCCACACGCAACCTCTCTAAAGCGTTAAAGCAAGAAGAAGCATATACCCGACGCCGGTACATAGAACAACTATCAACATCCAGTACAAGAAACTCACTGTGGAGAGCTCACCCATCCCTAAGCTCACCGACAGAAACCGTGATGCCTATACGAAACCCTGCAGGCGGCTGGGCCCGCAGCGACGAAGATAGAGCGAGAACATTTGCAGCCCACCTTGAAAATGTGTTTCAACCAAATCCTTGCACAAATGCGACTACACTACCAGCATTAACAAACGACGCCGAGCTTCAACGTGACCCAATCGAGTTTCGACCAAACGAAATCGCTAGTATTATCAAAAAGGAACTGAACCCAAAAAAGTCACCGGGCTGCGATTTAATAACCCCAAAAATTATTATTGAGCTCCCATATTGTGCTGTTTGCACTATCGCGAAGCTCTTCAATGCCATCACTAAACTTGGCTATTTTCCAGAAAGATGGAAAAAGTCTATCATCATAATGATACCAAAGCCAGGAAAAGATCACACGATTCCCTCGTCTTACAGACCTATAAGTTTATTATCGTGTCTATCAAAACTCTTCGAAAAATGCGTGCTAACTCGGATCAACTCATTCCTGAGAACACACAACAAAATCCCCTCACACCAGTTCGGCTTTCGTGAAAAACACGGAACTATTGAGCAGGTTAATCGCATAACATCAGAAATACGAAGCGCGTTTGAAAACCGAGAATACTGCACAGCAATATTTTTGGATGTCTCACAAGCATTCGACAGAGTTTGGTTGGACGGCTTAATGCATAAAATTAAAACAATGCTTCCAAACAACACGCACAAGCTACTAAAGTCATACCTCTACGACAGGAAATTTACAGTGAGATGTAACAGTGATATGTCCGATGACCACATCATTAGAGCTGGAGTTCCTCAAGGTAGCGTACTTGGTCCAACGCTATATGTCCTCTACACATCAGACATCCCAATAAGCAGACGACTAACAACATCCACCTTTGCTGATGATACAGCTATTCTCAGCCGTTCCAGATGCCCTACGCAAGCAACAGCGCAGTTAGCTCTTCACCTGGTCGACATAGAAAAATGGCTAGCTGACTGGCGAATAAAAGTCAACAAACAAAAATGCAAACACGTTACGTTCACTCTAAACAGGCAAGACTGCCCACCGCTGATGTTAAACAACACTACGCTTCCGCAAACAAACGAAGTGACATACCTCGGAGTACACCTCGATAGAAGACTCACATGGCGCAGGCACATCGAGGCCAAGAGAACGCATTTAAAACTAAAAGCTAATAGCCTCCACTGGCTTATCAACGCTCGCTCTTCACTTAGTCTTCACTACAAAGTCCTGCTCTACAATTCTGTTCTCAAACCTATCTGGACCTACGGCTCCCAGTTATGGGGAAACGCTAGCAGTAGCAACATTGACATCATCCAGAGAACCCAGTCAAAGATATTGAGAACCATCACCGGGGCACCGTGGTATGTTCGAAACGAAAACATACAAAAAGATTTAAATATTCAACCAGTCAGAGATGTAATAGCAGAACTCAAGGAACAATACTACAGCAAGCTTTCTACGCACCCTAACCATCTCGCCAGAAGATTAACAAGGTTGTGCAGCCAATCCCGTCTTCGTCGAAATGACCTTCCAACCCAGCGATAGACCCTAGGGCCCCACGAGCAAACTACAGTTCAAAAGAACTGTTAATTAACGTTTAGTCTTAAGATCTGCAAACTTATTGTTAGTCTCATATGAAAGAGAAGATCCAATAAATAAAGCAAAGTAAAAAAAAAAAAAAAAAAAAAAAAATAACTCTTGCATCCTTCGACCGACTTCTTCGACTAAGAGGTCGATGGAAAGCTTATCTGTTCTTCTTTCAGATGGCATTAACATATTTTACGAAAAATCATAAGAAAAGTAGTTTGCGCAAAGAACCGGCAGTAGGATTGAATCGTGTTGACCACCGATTCGTTTTTTGCTTATAACTCTTGCATCCTTGGACCGACTTCATCGACTAAGAGCTCGATGGAAAGCTCATCTGTTCTTCTTTCAGATGTCAAGAGCTCGATGGAAAGCTTATCTGTTCTTCTTTCAGATGGCATTAACATATTTTACGAAAAGTCATAAGAAAAGTACTTTGCGAAAAAAATCGGCAGTAGGACGGCATCGTGTTGACCACCGATTAGTTTTTTCTTATAACTCTTGCATCCTTCGTCTGACTTCTTCGACAAAATGCTCTATGGAAAGCTTATCTGTTCTTCTTTTAGATGGCGTTAACATATTTTACGAAAAGTCATAAGAAAAGTAACTTGCGAAAAGAATCGGCAGTAGGACGGAATCGTGTTGACCACCGATTAGTTTTTTGCTAATAACTCTTGCATCCTTCGACCGACTTCTTCGATTAAGAGCTCGATGGAATGCTTATCTGTTCTTCTTTCAGATGGCATTACCATATTTTACGAAAAGTCTTAAGAAAAGTACTTTGCGAAAATAATCGGCAGTAGGACGGAATCGTGTTGACCACCGATTAGTTTTTTGCAAATAACTCTTGCATCCTTCGACCGACTTCTTCGACCAAGAGCTCGATGGAAAGCTTATCTGTTTTTCTTTCAGATGGCATTAACATATTTTACGAAAAGTCATAAGAAATACAATTTTTTTTATCAAATCTAAAGTATCCTCGAAATCATTGAAGAAGAAATTCTTTATCAGAGGAATATATGCCTTATCTACTAAGAGACATTTAGAATTTTTTAATTACATAAATGGGCGGCATTTTATTCAGTATTAATAGTTTTTTACATATAAAGAAAATTCGTTTAATTTTTTCGCATTAAATACTAGAGTTATAGAAAAGTACTTTGCGAAAAGAATCGGCAGTAGGACGGAAACGTGTTGACCACCGATTAGTTTTTTGCTAATAACTCTTGCATCCTTCGACCGACTTCTTCGACTATGAGCTCGATGGAAAGCTAATCTGTTCTTCGTTCAGATGGCATTAACATATTTCACGAAAAGTCATAAGAAATAAAATTTTTTGACCAAAAATAAAATATCGTCGAAATCATTGAAAAGAAGAAGTACCTTATAAGACGAAAATATGCCTTAGCTATTAAGAGACATTTAAATTTATTTAATTGCATAAATAGGCGGAATTTTATTCGGAATTAATAGTTTCTTACATGGACAAAAAATTCGTTTTTTTTTTTTCCCTAGAAATACTAGAATTACAGAAAAGTACTTTGCGAAAAGAATAGGCAGTAGGACGGAATCGTGTTGACCACCGATTAGTTTTTTGCTTATAACTCTGGCATCCTTCGACCGACTTCTTCGACTAAAAGCTCGATGGAAAGCTTATCTGTTCCTCTTTCAGACGGCATTAACATATTTTACGAAAAGTCATAAGAAAAGTACTTTGCGAAAAGAATCGGCAGTAGGACGGAATCGTGTTGACCACCGATAAGTTTTTTGCTTATAACTCTTGCATCCTACGTCCGACTTCTTCGACAAAATGCTCAATGGAAAGTTTATCTGTTCTTCTTTCAAATGGCATTAACATATTTTACGAAAAGTCATAAGAAAAGTAACTTGCGAAAAGAATCGGCATTAGGACGGAATCGTGTTGACCACCGACTAGTTTTTTGCTTATAACTCTGGCATCCTTCGACCGACTTCTTCGACTAAGAGCTCGATGGAAAGCTTATCTGTTCCTCTTTCAGATGGCATTAACATATTTTACGAAAAGTCATAAGAAAAGTACTTTGCGAAAAGAATCAGCAGTAGGACGGAATGGTGTTGACCACCGATAAGTTTTTTGCTTATAACTCTTGCATCCTACGTCCGACTTCTTCGACAAAATGCTCAATGGAAAGTTTATCTGTTCTTCTTTCAAATGGCATTAACATATTATCGAAAAGTCATAAGAAAAGTACTTTGCGAAGAGAATCGGCAGTAGGACGAAAACGTGTTGACCACCGATTAGTTTTTTGCTTATAACTCTTGTATCCTTCGACCGACTTCTTCCACAAAGAGCTCGATGGAAAGCTTATCTGTACCTTTTTCAGATGGCATTAACATGTTTTACGAAAAGTCATAAGAAAAGTACTTTGTGAAAAGAATCGGCAGTAGGACGGAATCGTGTTGACCACCGATTAGTTTTTTGCTAATAACTCTTGCATCCTTCGACGGATTTCTTCGACTACGAGCTCGATGGAAAGCTTATTTTTTCCTCTTTCAGGTGGCATTAACATATTTTACGAAAAGTCATAAGAAATAAAATTTTTTTGATCAAAACTAAAACATCCTCGAAATCATTGAAGAAGAAATTCCTTATCAGACGAAATTATTCCCTATCTAATAAGAGACATTTAAAGTTTTTTAATTGCATAAATGGGTGGCATTTTATTCAGAATTAATAGTTTTTTAAATGGACAAAAAATTCGTTTAATTTTTTCCCATTAAATAACAGAGTTATAGAAAAGTACTTTGCGAAAAGAATCGGCAGTAGGACGGAAATGTGTTGACCACCGACTAAATTTATGCTTACAACTCTTGCATCCTTCGACCGACTTCTTCGACTAAAAGCTCGATGGAAAGCTTATCTGATCTTCTTTCAGATGGCATTAACATATTTTACGAAAAGTCATAAGAAATAAAATTTTTTGACCAAAAATAAAATATCGTCGAAATCATTGAAGAAGAAGTACCTTATAATACGAAAATATGCCTTATCGAATAAGAGACATTTAAATTTTTTAAATTGCATTAATGGGCGGCATTTAATTCAGAATTAATAGTTTCTTACATGGTCAAAAATTCGTTTAATTTTTTTCCCATTAAATACTAGAATTATAGAAAAGTACTTTGCGAAAGGAATCGGCAATAGGACGGAAACGTGTTGACCACCGATTAGTTTTTTGCTAATAACTCTTAAATCCTTCGACCAACTTCTTCAACAAAGAGCTCGATGGAAAGCTTATCTTTTCTTCTTTCAGATGGCATTAACATATTTTACGAAAAGTCATAAGAAAAGTACTTTGAGAAAAGAATCGGCAGTAGGACGGAAACGTGTTGACCACCGATTAGTTTTTTGCTCATACCTCTTGCATCCTTCGACCGATTTCTTCGACTAAGAGCTCGATGGAAAGCTTATCTGTTCTTCTTTCAGATAGCATTAACATATTTTACGAAAAGTCATAAGAAAAGTACTTTGCGACAAGAATCGGCAGTAGGACGGAATCGTTTTGACCACCGATTAGTTTTTTGCTAATAACTCTTGCATCCTTCGACCGACTTCTTCGACTAAGAGCTCGATGGAAACCTTATCTGTTCCTCTTTCAGATGGCATTAACATATTTTACGAAAAGTCATAAGAAAAGTACTTTGCGAAAAGAATCGGCAGTAGGACGGAATCGTGTTGACCACCGATAAGTATTTTGCTTATAACTCTTGCATCCTTCGTCTGACTTCTTCGACAAAATGCTCAATGGAAAGTTTATCTGTTCTTCTTTCAAATGGCATTAACATATTTTACGAAAAGTCATAAGAAAAGTACTTTGTGAAGAGAATCGGCAGTAGGACGGAATCGTGTTGACCACCGATTAGTTTTTTGCTAATAACTCTTGCATCCTTCGACCGACTTTTTCAACTATGAGTTCGATGGAAAGCTTATCTGTACCTCTTTCAGATGGCATTAACATATTTTACGAAAAGTCATAAGAAAAGTACTTTGCGAAAAGAATCGGCAGTAGGACGGCATCGTGTTGACCACCGATTAGTTTTTTGCTAATAACTCTTGAATCCTTCGTCCGACTTATTCGACAAAATGCTCAATGGAAAGCTTATCTGTTCTTCTTTCAGATGGCATTAACATATTTTACGAAAAGTCATAAGAAAAGTACTTTGCGATAAGAATCGGCAGTAGGACGGAATCGTGTTGACCCCCATTTTTTTTTTTTTGCTAATAACTCTTGCTGCCTTCGACCGACTTCTTCGACTAAGAGCTCGATGGAAAGCTTATCTGCTCCTCTTTCAGATGACATTAACATATTTTACGAAAAGTCGTAAGAAATAAAATTTGTTTGATCAAAACTAAAATATCCTCGAAATCATTGAAAAAGAAGTACCTGATCAGACGAAAATATGCCTTATCTACTAAGAGACATTTAAATTTTTTTAATTGCATAAATGGGCGGCATTTTATTCAGAAGTAATAGTTTTTTATATGGACAAATAATTCGTTTAATTTTTTCCCATTAAATAACAGAATTATAGAAAAGTACTTTGCAAAAAGAATCGGCAGTACGACGGAAACGTGTTGACCACCGATTAGTTTTTTGCTAATAACTCTTGCTGCCTTCGACCGACTTCTTCGATTTAGAGCTCGATGGAAAGCTTATCTGTTCCTCTTTCAGATAGCATTAACATATTTTACGAAAAGTCGTAAGAAATAAAATTTTTTTGATCAAAACTAAAATATCCTCGAAATCATTGAAAAAGAAGTACCTTATAAGACGAAAATATGCCTTATCTAATAAGAGACATTTAAATTTTTTTAATAGCATAAATGGGTGGCATTTTATTCAGAATTAATAGTATTTTACATGAACAAAAAATTCGTTTAATTTTTTCCCATTAAATACTAGAATTATAGAAAAGTACTTTGCGAAAAGAATCGGCAGTAGGACGGAAACGTGTTGACCACCGATTAGTTTTTTGCTAATAACTCTTGCATCCTTCGACCGACTTCTTCGATTTAGAGCTCATTGGAAAGCTTATCTGTTCCTCTTTCAGATGGCATTAACATATTTTACGAAAAGTCGTAAGAAATAAAATTTGTTTGATCAAAACTAAAATATCCTCGAAATCATTGAAAAAGAAGTACCTTATAAGACGAAAATATGCCTAATCCAATCAGAGACATTTAAATTTATTTAATTGCATAAATAGGCGGAATTTTATTCGGAATTAATAGTTTCTTACATGGACAAAAAATTCGTTTAATTTTTTTCCCTAGAAATACTAGAATTACAGAAAAGTACTTTGCGAAAAGAATAGGCAGTAGGACGGAATCGTGTTGACCACCGATAAGTATTTTGCTTATAACTCTTGCATCCTTCGTCCGACTTCTTCGACAAAATGCTCAATGGAAAGTTTATCTGTTCTTCTTTCAAATGGCATTAACATATTTTACGAAAAGTCATAAGAAAAGTACTTTGCGAAGAGAATCGGCAGTAGGACGGAATCGTGTTGACCACCGATTAGTTTTTTGCTAATAACTCTTGCATCCTTCGACCGACTTCTTCAACTATGAGCTCGATGGAAAGCTTATTTGTACCTCTTTCAGATGGCATTAACATATTTTACGAAAAGTCATAAGAAAAGTACTTTGCGAAAAGAATCGGCAGTAGGACGGCATCGTGTTGACCATCGATTAGTTTTTTTCTAATAACTCTTGCATCCTTCGTCCGACTTATTCGACAAAATGCTCAATGGAAAGCTTATCTGTTCTTTTTTCAGATGGCATTAACATATTTTACGAAAAGTCATAAGAAAAGTACTTTGCGAAAAGAATCGGCAGTAGGACGGAATCGTGTTGACCACCGATTAGTTTTTTGCTAATAACTCTGGCATCCTTCGATTAACTTCTTAGACTAAGAGCTCGATGGAAAGCTTATCTGTTCTTCTTTTAGATGGCATTAACATATTTTACGAAAAGTCATAAAAAAAGTACTTTGCGAAAAGAATCGGCAGTAGGACGTAATCGTGTTGACCACCGATTAGTTTTTTGCTAATAATTCTTGCATCCTTCGACCAACTTCTTCGACTAAGAGCTCGATGGAAAGCTTATCTGTTCTTCTTTTAGATGGCATTAACATATTTTACGAAAAGTCATAAGAAAAGTACTTTGCGAAAAGAATCGGCAGTAGGACGGAATCGTGTTGACCACCGATTAGTTTTTTGCTTATAACTCTTGCATCCTTCGACCGACTTCTTCGACTAAGAGCTCGATGGAAACCTTATCTGTTCCTCTTTCAGATGGCATTAACATGTTTTACGAAAAGTCATAAGAAATAAAATTTTTTTTGATCAAAACTAAAATGTCCCCGAAATCATTGAAAACGAAGTACCTTATCAGACGAAAATATGCCTTATCTAATAAGAGACATTTAAATTTTTTTAATTGCATAAATGGGCGGCATTTCGTTCAGAATTAATAGTTTTTTACTTGGACAAAAAATTTGTTTAATTTTTTCCCATTTAATACTAGAATTATAGAAAAGTACTTTGCGAAAACAATCGGCAGTAGGACGGAATCGTGTTGACCACCGATTAGTTTTTTGCTAATAACTCTGGCATCCTTCAACCAACTTCTTCGACTAAGTGCTCGATGGGAAGCTTATTTGTTCCTCTTTCAGATGGCATTAACATATTTTACGAAAAGTCATAAGAAAAGTACTTTGTGAAAAGAATCGGCAGTAGAACGGAAATGTGTTGACCACCGATTAGTTTTTTGCTAATAACTCTTGCATCCTTCAACCGATTTCTTCGACTAAGAGCTCGATGGAAAGCTTATCTGATCTTCTTTCAGATGGCATTAACATATTTTACGAAAAGTCATAAGAAATAAAATTTTTTGACCAAAAATAAAATATCGTCGAAATCATTGAAGAAGAAGTACCTTATAAGACGAAAATATGCCTTATCTAATAAGAGACATTTAAGTCTATTTAATTGCATAAATGGGCGGAATTTTATTCAGAATTAATAGTTTCTTACATGGTCAAAAATTCGTTTAATTTTTTTCCCATTAAATACTAGAATTATAGAAAAGTACTTTGCGAAAGGAATCGGCAATAGGACGGAAACGTGTTGACCACCGATTAGTTTTTTGATAATAACTTTTAAATCCTTCGACCAACTTCATCAACAAAGAGCTCGATGGAAAGCTTATCTTTTCTTCTTTCAGATGGCATTAACATATTTTACGAAAAGTCATAAAAAAAGTACTTTGAGAAAAGAATCGGCAGTAGGACGGAAACGTGTTGACCACCGATTAGTTTTTTGCTCATAACTCTTGCATCCTTCGACCGATTTCTTCGACTAAGAGCTCGATGGAAAGCTTATCTGTTCTTCTTTCAGATAGCATTAACATATTTTACGAAAAGTCATAAGAAAAGTACTTTGCGACAAGAATCGGCAGAAGGACGGAATCGTGTTGACCACCGATTAGTTTTTTGCTTATAACTCTTGCATCCTTCGACCGACTTCTTCGACTAAGAGCTCGATGGAAACCATATCTGTTCCTCTTTCAGATGGCATTAACATATTTTACGAAAAGTCATAAGAAAAGTACTTTGCGAAAAGAATCGGCAGTAGGACGGAATCGTGTTGACCACCGATAAGTATTTTGCTTATAACTCTTGCATCCTTCGTCCGACTTCTTCGACAAAATGCTCAATGGAAAGTTTATCTGTTCTTCTTTCAAATGGCATTAACATATTTTACGAAAAGTCATAAGAAAAGTACTTTGCGAAGAGAATCGGCAGTAGGACGGAATCGTGTTGACCACCGATTAGTTTTTTGCTAATAACTCTTGCATCCTTCGACCAACTTCTTCGACTATGAGCTCGATGGAAAGCTTATCTGTACCTCTTTCAGATGGCATTAACATATTTTACGAAAAGTCATAAGAAAAGTACTTTGCGAAAAGAATCGGCAGTAGGACGGAATCGTGTTGACCACCGATTAGTTTTTTGCTAATAACTCTGGCATCCTTCGACCAACTTCTTCGACTTAGAGCTCGATGGAAAGCTTATCTGTTCTTCTTTTAGATGGCATTAACATATTTTACGAAAAGTCATAAGAAAAGTACTTTGAGAAAAGAATCGGCAGTAGGACGGAATCGTGTTGACCACCGATTAGTTTTTTGCTAATAATTCTTGCATCCTTCGACCAACTTCTTCGACTAAGAGCTCGATGGAAAGCTTATCTGTTTTTCTTTCAAATGGCATTAACATATTTTACGAAAAGTCATAAGAAAAGTACTCTGCGAAAAGAATCGGCAGTAGGACGGAATCGTGTTGACCACCGATTAGTTTTTTGCTAATAACTCTGGCATCCTTCGACCAACTTCTTCGACTAAGAGCTCGATGGAAAGCTTATCTGTTCTTCTTTTAGATGGCATTAACATATTTTACGAAAAGTCATAAGAAAAGTACTTTGCGAACAGAATCGGCAGTAGGACGGAATCGTGTTGACCACCGATTAGTTTTTTGCTAATAATTCTTGCATCCTTCGACCAACTTCTTCGACTAAGAGCTCGATGGAAAGCTTATCTGTTTTTCTTTCAAATGGCATTAACATATTTTACGAAAAGTCATAAGAAAAGTACTCTGCGAAAAGAATCGGCAGTAGGACGGAATCGTGTTGACCACCGATAAGTTTTTTGCTTATAACTCTTGCATCCTTCGTCCGACTTCTTCAACAAAATGCTCAATGGAAAGTTTATCTGTTCTTCTTTCAAATGGCATTAACATATTTTACGAAAAGTCATAAGAAAAGTACTATGCGAAGAGAATCGGCAGTAGGACGGAAACGTGTTGACCACCGATTAGTTTTTTGCTAATAACTCTTGTATCCTTCGACCGACTTCTTCGACAAAGAGATCGATGGAAAGCTTATCTGTACCTCTTTCAGATGGCATTAACATGTTTTACGAAAAGTCATAAGAAATAAAATTTTTTTTGATCAAAACTAAAATATCCCCGAAATCATTGAAAACGAAGTACCTTATCAGACGAAAATATGCCTTATCTAATAAGAGACATTTAAATTTTTTTAATTGCATAAATGGGCGGCATTTTCTTCAGAATTAATAGTTTTTTACATGGACAAAAAATTTGTTTAATTTTTTCCCATTTAATACTAGAATTATAGAAAAGTACTTTGCGAAAAGAATCGGCAGTAGGACGGAATCGTGTTGACCACCGATTAGTTTTTTGCTAATAATTCTTGCATCCTTCGACCAACTTCTTCGACTAAGAGCTCGATAGAAAGCTTATCTGTTCTTCTTTTAGATGGCATTAACATATTTTACGAAAAGTCATAAGAAAAGTACTTTGCGAAAAGAATCGGCAGTAGGAAGGAATCGTGTTGACCACCGATTAGTTTTTTTCTAATAACTCTTGCATCCTTCGACCGACTTCTTCGACTATGAGCTCGATGGAAAGCGTATCTGTTCTTCTTTTAGATGGCATTAACATATTTTACGAAAAGTCATAAGAAAAGTACTTTGCGAATAGAATCGGCAGTAGGACGGAATCGTGTTGACCACCGATTAGTTTTTTGCTAATAACTCTTGCATCCTTCGACCGACTTCTTCGACTATGAGCTCGATGGAAAGCTTATCTGTACCTCTTTCAGATGGCATTAACATATTTTACGAAAAGTCATAAGAAAAGTACTTTGCGAAAAGAATCGGCAGTAGGACGGCATCGTGTTGACCACCGATTAGTTTTTTGCTAATAACTCTTGCATCTTTCGTCCGACTTATTCGAGAAAATGCTCAATGGAAGCTTATCTGTTCTTCTTTCAGATGGCACTAACATATTTTACGAAAAGTCATAAGAAAAGTACTTTGCGAAAAGAATCGGCAGTAGGACGGAATCGTGTTGACCACCGATTAGTTTCTTGCTTATAATTCTTGCATCCTTCGACCAACTTCTTCGACTAAGAGCTCGATGGAAAGCTTATCTGTTCTTCTTTCAGATGGCATTAACATATTTTACGAAAAGTCATAAGAAAAGTACTTTGCGAAAAGAATCGGCAGTAGGACGGAATCGTGTTGACCACCGATTAGTTTTTTGCTAATAATTCTTGCATCCTTCGACCAACTTCTTCGACTAAGAGCTCGATGGAAAGCTTATCTGTTTTTCTTTCAGATGGCATTAACATATTTTACGAAAAGTCATAAGAAATACAATTTTTTTTATCAAATCTAAAGTATCCTCGAAATCATTGAAGAAGAAGTTCTTTATCAGAGGAAAATATGCCTTATCTACTAAGAGACATTAAGAATTTTTTAATTACATAAATGGGCGGCAGTTTATTCAGTATTAATAGTTTTTTACATATAAAGAAAATTCGTTTAATTTTTTCGCATTAAATACTAGAGTTATAGAAAAGTACTTTGCGAAAAGAATCGGCAGTAGGACGGAAACGTGTTGACCACCGATTAGCTTTTTGCTAATAACTCTTGCATCCTTCGTCCGACTTCTTCAACAAAATGCTCAATGGAAAGTTTATCTGTTCTTCTTTCAAATGGCATTAACATATTTTACGAAAAGTCATAAGAAAAGTACTCTGCGAAAAGAATCGGCAGTAGGACGGAATCGTGTTGACCACCGATTAGTTTTTTGCTTATAACTCTTGCATCCTTCGTCCGACTTCTTCAACAAAATGCTCAATGGAAAGTTTATCTGTTCTTCTTTCAAATGGCATTAACATATTTTACGAAAAGTCATAAGAAAAGTACTATGCGAAGAGAATCGGCAGTAGGACGGAAACGTGTTGACCACCGATTAGTTTTTTGCTAATAACTCTTGTATCCTTCGACCGACTTCTTCGACAAAGAGATCGATGGAAAGCTTATCTGTACCTCTTTCAGATGGCATTAACATGTTTTACGAAAAGTCATAAGAAATAAAATTTTTTTTGATCAAAACTAAAATATCCCCGAAATCATTGAAAACGAAGTACCTTATCAGACGAAAATATGCCTTATCTAATAAGAGACATTTAAATTTTTTTAATTGCATAAATGGGCGGCATTTTCTTCAGAATTAATAGTTTTTTACATGGACAAAAAATTTGTTTAATTTTTTCCCATTTAATACTAGAATTATAGAAAAGTACTTTGCGAAAAGAATCGGCAGTAGGACGGAATCGGGTTGACCACCGATTAGTTTTTTGCTAATAATTCTTGCATCGTTCGACCAACTTCTTCGACTAAGAGCTCGATAGAAAGCTTATCTGTTCTTCTTTTAGATGGCATTAACATATTTTACGAAAAGTCATAAGAAAAGTACTTTGCGAAAAGAATCGGCAGTAGGAAGGAATCGTGTTGACCACCGATTAGTTTTTTTCTAATAACTCTTGCATCCTTCGACCGACTTCTTCGACTATGAGCTCGATGGAAAGCGTATCTGTTCTTCTTTTAGATGGCATTAACATATTTTACGAAAAGTCATAAGAAAAGTACTTTGCGAATAGAATCGGCAGTAGGACGGAATCGTGTTGACCACCGATTAGTTTTTTGCTAATAACTCTTGCATCCTTCGACCGACTTCTTCGACTATGAGCTCGATGGAAAGCTTATCTGTACCTCTTTCAGATGGCATTAACATATTTTACGAAAAGTCATAAGAAAAGTACTTTGCGAAAAGAATCGGCAGTAGGACGGCATCGTGTTGACCACCGATTAGTTTTTTGCTAATAACTCTTGCATCCTTCGTCCGACTTATTCGACAAAATGCTCAATGGAAAGCTTATCTGTTCTTCTTTCAGATGGCACTAACATATTTTACGAAAAGTCATAAGAAAAGTACTTTGCGAAAAGAATCGGCAGTAGGACGGAATCGTGTTGACCACCGATTAGTTTCTTGCTAATAATTCTTGCATCCTTCGACCAACTTCTTCGACTAAGAGCTCGATGGAAAGCTTATCTGTTCTTCTTTCAGATGGCATTAACATATTTTACGAAAAGTCATAAGAAAAGTACTTTGCGAAAAGAATCGGCAGTAGGACGGAATCGTGTTGACCACCGATTAGTTTTTTGCTAATAATTCTTGCATCCTTCGACCAACTTCTTCGACTAAGAGCTCGATGGAAAGCTTATCTGTTTTTCTTTCAGATGGCATTAACATATTTTACGAAAAGTCATAAGAAATACAATTTTTTTTATCAAATCTAAAGTATCCTCGAAATCATTGAAGAAGAAATTCTTTATCAGAGGAAAATATGCCTTATCTACTAAGAGACATTTAGAATTTTTTAATTACATAAATGGGCGGCATTTTATTCAGTATTAATAGTTTTTTACATATAAAGAAAATTCGTTTAATTTTTTCGCATTAAATACTAGAGTTATAGAAAAGTACTTTGCGAAAAGAATCGGCAGTAGGACGGAAACGTGTTGACCACCGATTAGTTTTTTGCTAATAACTCTTGCATCCTTCGTCCGACTTATTCGACAAAATGCTCAATGCAAAGCTTATCTGTTCTTCTTTCAGATGGCATTAACATATTTTACGAAAAGTCATAAGAAAAGTACTTTGCGAAAAGAATCGGCAGTAGGACGGAATCGTGTTGACCACCGATTAGTTTTTTGCTAATAACTCTGGCATCCTTCGACCAACTTCTTCGTCTAAGAGCTCGATGGAAAGCTTATCTGTTCTTCTTTTAGATGGCATTAACATATTTTACGAAAAGTCATAAGAAAAGTACTTTGCGAAAAGAATCGGCAGTAGGACGGAATCGTGTTGACCACCGATTAGTTTCTTGCTTATAATTCTTGCATCCTTCGACCAACTTCTTCGACTAAGAGCTCGATGGAAAGCTTATCTGTTCTTCTTTCAGATGGCATTAACATATTTTACGAAAAGTCATAAGAAAAGTACTTTGCGAAAAGAATCGGCAGTAGGACGGAATCGTGTTGACCACCGATTAGTTTTTTGCTAATAATTCTTGCATCCTTCGACCAACTTCTTCGACTAAGAGCTCGATGGAAAGCTTATCTGTTTTTCTTTCAGATGGCATTAACATATTTTACGAAAAGTCATAAGAAATACAATTTTTTTTATCAAATCTAAAGTATCCTCGAAATCATTGAAGAAGAAGTTCTTTATCAGAGGAAAATATGCCTTATCTACTAAGAGACATTAAGAATTTTTTAATTACATAAATGGGCGGCAGTTTATTCAGTATTAATAGTTTTTTACATATAAAGAAAATTCGTTTAATTTTTTCGCATTAAATACTAGAGTTATAGAAAAGTACTTTGCGAAAAGAATCGGCAGTAGGACGGAAACGTGTTGACCACCGATTAGCTTTTTGCTAATAACTCTTGCATCCTTCGTCCGACTTCTTCAACAAAATGCTCAATGGAAAGTTTATCTGTTCTTCTTTCAAATGGCATTAACATATTTTACGAAAAGTCATAAGAAAAGTACTCTGCGAAAAGAATCGGCAGTAGGACGGAATCGTGTTGACCACCGATTAGTTTTTTGCTTATAACTCTTGCATCCTTCGTCCGACTTCTTCAACAAAATGCTCAATGGAAAGTTTATCTGTTCTTCTTTCAAATGGCATTAACATATTTTACGAAAAGTCATAAGAAAAGTACTATGCGAAGAGAATCGGCAGTAGGACGGAAACGTGTTGACCACCGATTAGTTTTTTGCTAATAACTCTTGTATCCTTCGACCGACTTCTTCGACAAAGAGATCGATGGAAAGCTTATCTGTACCTCTTTCAGATGGCATTAACATGTTTTACGAAAAGTCATAAGAAATAAAATTTTTTTTGATCAAAACTAAAATATCCCCGAAATCATTGAAAACGAAGTACCTTATCAGACGAAAATATGCCTTATCTAATAAGAGACATTTAAATTTTTTTAATTGCATAAATGGGCGGCATTTTCTTCAGAATTAATAGTTTTTTACATGGACAAAAAATTTGTTTAATTTTTTCCCATTTAATACTAGAATTATAGAAAAGTACTTTGCGAAAAGAATCGGCAGTAGGACGGAATCGGGTTGACCACCGATTAGTTTTTTGCTAATAATTCTTGCATCGTTCGACCAACTTCTTCGACTAAGAGCTCGATAGAAAGCTTATCTGTTCTTCTTTTAGATGGCATTAACATATTTTACGAAAAGTCATAAGAAAAGTACTTTGCGAAAAGAATCGGCAGTAGGAAGGAATCGTGTTGACCACCGATTAGTTTTTTTCTAATAACTCTTGCATCCTTCGACCGACTTCTTCGACTATGAGCTCGATGGAAAGCGTATCTGTTCTTCTTTTAGATGGCATTAACATATTTTACGAAAAGTCATAAGAAAAGTACTTTGCGAATAGAATCGGCAGTAGGACGGAATCGTGTTGACCACCGATTAGTTTTTTGCTAATAACTCTTGCATCCTTCGACCGACTTCTTCGACTATGAGCTCGATGGAAAGCTTATCTGTACCTCTTTCAGATGGCATTAACATATTTTACGAAAAGTCATAAGAAAAGTACTTTGCGAAAAGAATCGGCAGTAGGACGGCATCGTGTTGACCACCGATTAGTTTTTTGCTAATAACTCTTGCATCCTTCGTCCGACTTATTCGACAAAATGCTCAATGGAAAGCTTATCTGTTCTTCTTTCAGATGGCATTAACATATTTTACGAAAAGTCATAAGAAAAGTACTTTGCGAAAAGAATCGGCAGTAGGACGGAATCGTGTTGACCACCGATTAGTTTCTTGCTAATAACTCTGGCATCCTTCGACCAACTTCTTCGTCTAAGAGCTCAATGGAAAGCTTATCTGTTCTTCTTTCAGATGGCACTAACATATTTTACGAAAAGTCATAAGAAAAGTACTTTGCGAAAAGAATCGGCAGTAGGACGGAATCGTGTTGACCACCGATTAGTTTCTTGCTTATAATTCTTGCATCCTTCGACCAACTTCTTCGACTAAGAGCTCGATGGAAAGCTTATCTGTTCTTCTTTCAGATGGCATTAACATATTTTACGAAAAGTCATAAGAAAAGTACTTTGCGAAAAGAATCGGCAGTAGGACGGAATCGTGTTGACCACCGATTAGTTTTTTGCTAATAATTCTTGCATCCTTCGACCAACTTCTTCGACTAAGAGCTCGATGGAAAGCTTATCTGTTTTTCTTTCAGATGGCATTAACATATTTTACGAAAAGTCATAAGAAATACAATTTTTTTTATCAAATCTAAAGTATCCTCGAAATCATTGAAGAAGAAGTTCTTTATCAGAGGAAAATATGCCTTATCTACTAAGAGACATTAAGAATTTTTTAATTACATAAATGGGCGGCAGTTTATTCAGTATTAATAGTTTTTTACATATAAAGAAAATTCGTTTAATTTTTTCGCATTAAATACTAGAGTTATAGAAAAGTACTTTGCGAAAAGAATCGGCAGTAGGACGGAAACGTGTTGACCACCGATTAGTTTTTTGCTAATAACTCTTGCATCCTTCGTCCGACTTATTCGACAAAATGCTCAATGGAAAGCTTATCTGTTCTTCTTTCAGATGGCATTAACATATTTTACGAAAAGTCATAAGAAAAGTACTATGCGAAGAGAATCGGCAGTAGGACGGAAACGTGTTGACCACCGATTAGTTTTTTGCTAATAACTCTTGTATCCTTCGACCGACTTCTTCGACAAAGAGATCGATGGAAAGCTTATCTGTACCTCTTTCAGATGGCATTAACATGTTTTACGAAAAGTCATAAGAAATAAAATTTTTTTTGATCAAAACTAAAATATCCCCGAAATCATTGAAAACGAAGTACCTTATCAGACGAAAATATGCCTTATCTAATAAGAGACATTTAAATTTTTTTAATTGCATAAATGGGCGGCATTTTCTTCAGAATTAATAGTTTTTTACATGGACAAAAAATTTGTTTAATTTTTTCCCATTTAATACTAGAATTATAGAAAAGTACTTTGCGAAAAGAATCGGCAGTAGGACGGAATCGGGTTGACCACCGATTAGTTTTTTGCTAATAATTCTTGCATCGTTCGACCAACTTCTTCGACTAAGAGCTCGATAGAAAGCTTATCTGTTCTTCTTTTAGATGGCATTAACATATTTTACGAAAAGTCATAAGAAAAGTACTTTGCGAAAAGAATCGGCAGTAGGAAGGAATCGTGTTGACCACCGATTAGTTTTTTTCTAATAACTCTTGCATCCTTCGACCGACTTCTTCGACTATGAGCTCGATGGAAAGCGTATCTGTTCTTCTTTTAGATGGCATTAACATATTTTACGAAAAGTCATAAGAAAAGTACTTTGCGAATAGAATCGGCAGTAGGACGGAATCGTGTTGACCACCGATTAGTTTTTTGCTAATAACTCTTGCATCCTTCGACCGACTTCTTCGACTATGAGCTCGATGGAAAGCTTATCTGTACCTCTTTCAGATGGCATTAACATATTTTACGAAAAGTCATAAGAAAAGTACTTTGCGAAAAGAATCGGCAGTAGGACGGCATCGTGTTGACCACCGATTAGTTTTTTGCTAATAACTCTTGCATCCTTCGTCCGACTTATTCGACAAAATGCTCAATGGAAAGCTTATCTGTTCTTCTTTCAGATGGCACTAACATATTTTACGAAAAGTCATAAGAAAAGTACTTTGCGAAAAGAATCGGCAGTAGGACGGAATCGTGTTGACCACCGATTAGCTTTTTGCTAATAACTCTTGCATCCTTCGTCCGACTTCTTCAACAAAATGCTCAATGGAAAGTTTATCTGTTCTTCTTTCAAATGGCATTAACATATTTTACGAAAAGTCATAAGAAAAGTACTCTGCGAAAAGAATCGGCAGTAGGACGGAATCGTGTTGACCACCGATTAGTTTTTTGCTTATAACTCTTGCATCCTTCGTCCGACTTCTTCAACAAAATGCTCAATGGAAAGTTTATCTGTTCTTCTTTCAAATGGCATTAACATATTTTACGAAAAGTCATAAGAAAAGTACTATGCGAAGAGAATCGGCAGTAGGACGGAAACGTGTTGACCACCGATTAGTTTTTTGCTAATAACTCTTGTATCCTTCGACCGACTTCTTCGACAAAGAGATCGATGGAAAGCTTATCTGTACCTCTTTCAGATGGCATTAACATGTTTTACGAAAAGTCATAAGAAATAAAATTTTTTTTGATCAAAACTAAAATATCCCCGAAATCATTGAAAACGAAGTACCTTATCAGACGAAAATATGCCTTATCTAATAAGAGACATTTAAATTTTTTTAATTGCATAAATGGGCGGCATTTTCTTCAGAATTAATAGTTTTTTACATGGACAAAAAATTTGTTTAATTTTTTCCCATTTAATACTAGAATTATAGAAAAGTACTTTGCGAAAAGAATCGGCAGTAGGACGGAATCGGGTTGACCACCGATTAGTTTTTTGCTAATAATTCTTGCATCGTTCGACCAACTTCTTCGACTAAGAGCTCGATAGAAAGCTTATCTGTTCTTCTTTTAGATGGCATTAACATATTTTACGAAAAGTCATAAGAAAAGTACTTTGCGAAAAGAATCGGCAGTAGGAAGGAATCGTGTTGACCACCGATTAGTTTTTTTCTAATAACTCTTGCATCCTTCGACCGACTTCTTCGACTATGAGCTCGATGGAAAGCGTATCTGTTCTTCTTTTAGATGGCATTAACATATTTTACGAAAAGTCATAAGAAAAGTACTTTGCGAATAGAATCGGCAGTAGGACGGAATCGTGTTGACCACCGATTAGTTTTTTGCTAATAACTCTTGCATCCTTCGACCGACTTCTTCGACTATGAGCTCGATGGAAAGCTTATCTGTACCTCTTTCAGATGGCATTAACATATTTTACGAAAAGTCATAAGAAAAGTACTTTGCGAAAAGAATCGGCAGTAGGACGGCATCGTGTTGACCACCGATTAGTTTTTTGCTAATAACTCTTGCATCCTTCGTCCGACTTATTCGACAAAATGGTCAATGGAAAGCTTATCTGTTCTTCTTTCAGATGGCACTAACATATTTTACGAAAAGTCATAAGAAAAGTACTTTGCGAAAAGAATCGGCAGTAGGACGGAATCGTGTTGACCACCGATTAGTTTCTTGCTAATAATTCTTGCATCCTTCGACCAACTTCTTCGACTAAGAGCTCGATGGAAAGCTTATCTGTTCTTCTTTCAGATGGCATTAACATATTTTACGAAAAGTCATAAGAAAAGTACTTTGCGAAAAGAATCGGCAGTAGGACGGAATCGTGTTGACCACCGATTAGTTTTTTGCTAATAATTCTTGCATCCTTCGACCAACTTCTTCGACTAAGAGCTCGATGGAAAGCTTATCTGTTTTTCTTTCAGATGGCATTAACATATTTTACGAAAAGTCATAAGAAATACAATTTTTTTTATCAAATCTAAAGTATCCTCGAAATCATTGAAGAAGAAATTCTTTATCAGAGGAAAATATGCCTTATCTACTAAGAGACATTTAGAATTTTTTAATTACATAAATGGGCGGCATTTTATTCAGTATTAATAGTTTTTTACATATAAAGAAAATTCGTTTAATTTTTTCGCATTAAATACTAGAGTTATAGAAAAGTACTTTGCGAAAAGAATCGGCAGTAGGACGGAAACGTGTTGACCACCGATTAGTTTTTTGCTAATAACTCTTGCATCCTTCGTCCGACTTATTCGACAAAATGCTCAATGCAAAGCTTATCTGTTCTTCTTTCAGATGGCATTAACATATTTTACGAAAAGTCATAAGAAAAGTACTTTGCGAAAAGAATCGGCAGTAGGACGGAATCGTGTTGACCACCGATTAGTTTCTTGCTAATAACTCTGGCATCCTTCGACCAACTTCTTCGTCTAAGAGCTCGATGGAAAGCTTATCTGTTCTTCTTTTAGATGGCATTAACATATTTTACGAAAAGTCATAAGAAAAGTACTTTGCGAAAAGAATCGGCAGTAGGACGGAATCGTGTTGACCACCGATTAGTTTTTTGCTAATAATTCTTGCATCCTTCGACCAACTTCTTCGACTAAGAGCTCGATGGAAAGCTTATCTGTTCTCCTTTAGATGGCATTAACATATTCTACGAAAAGTCATAAGAAAAGTACTTTGCGAAAAGAATCGGCAGTAGGACGGAATCGTGTTGACCACCGATTAGTTTTTTGCTAATAACACAGGCCGACAAAAATAGCGTTTATAAAAACTTTTTCAATAATTGCAACTAATTCCTATGTATTTTGGTGTGCTGATTCCGAAAATAGTAGACATAAAGTCGTATCACCCTCCAATTTCTTGCATTTCACGGAATTGTAAAAAACACGAAATTACTGTTTTTCAAACTTTTGCACAAAATATCTCAGAAACTACTGCACCGATCTTGTTGAAATTTAACTAAGATATTATTAGTAACCCAATCTATCATGCACTAAAGAAGTTTTTTTAATTGAGGGCCCCTTTCGAAAGTTATACACATTTAAACCTCAATAAATAAAGAAAAACCAGTAAGGACGCTATCTTCAGCAAGGCTGAAGCAATAATACTTTTCACGTTGTGTCACTAAAAAACTAAATGAATAGTTTTCATGCCTCCCTAACAATATAACTGTAAGGTTTCAAGTCAATTGGTTAAAAAACAAAAAAGTTTTCCATACAGCGGTTCAAGTTTTGCGATAAGTGGGCGTAGCCATGCCCAGTTTTGGTCAAAATAGTTTTCATTCCTCCCTAAGAAGATAACTGTAAGGTTTCAAGTCAATTGGTCAATTTTCGCTAAAAAAAGGCTTAGGCACGCCCACTTTTGGTCAAAATAGTTTTCATTCCTCCCTAAGAACATAACTGAAAAGTTTCAAGTCAATTGGTTGAAAAACAAAAAAGTTGTCCATACAACGGGTCAAATTTCGCTAGAAGTGGGCGTGGCAACGCGTGGCTATGCCCACTTTTGGTCAAAATAGTTTTCATTCCTCCCTAAGAACATAACTGTAAAGTTTCAAGTCAATTAGTTAAAAAACAAAAAAGTTTTCCATACAACGGGTCAATTTTCGCTATAAGTGGGCGTGGCAACGCGTGGCTACGCCCACTTTTGGTTAAAATAGTTTTCATTCGTCCCTAAGAACATAACTGCAAAGTTTCAAGTCAATCGGTTGAAAAACAAAAAAGTTGTCCATACAACGGGTGAAATTTCGCTAGAAGTGGGCGTGGCTACGCTCACTTTCGGTCAAAATAGTTTTCATGCCTCCCTAAGAACATAACTGTAAAGTTTCAAGTCAATTGGTTAAAAAACAAAAAAGTTTTCCATACAACGGGTCAATTTTCGCTATAAGTGGGCGTGGCAACGCGTGGCTACGCCCACTTTTGGTCAAAATAGTTTTCATTCCTTCCTAAGAACATAACTTTAAAATTTCAAGTCAATTGGTTAAAAAACAAAAAAGTTTTTCATACAACGGGTCAATTTTCGCTAGAAGTGGGCGTGGCTACGCGTGGCTACGCCCATTTTTGGTCAAAATAGTTTTCATTCCTCCCCAAGAACATAACTTTAAAATTTCAAGTCAATTGGTTGAAAAACAAAAAAGTTGTCCATACAACGACGTGAATATTGCTTCTCTTCCTCTTCTTCATTTTGTATGGGAGCTACCAGTTCCAGATGTCCAATCTCATTGAAACTTTCAGGCATGTAGTCGGACTATGTAGAACTGCTATGTTTAAAATTTCAGCACTCTATCATACAAAACAAAAAAGTTTTCCATACAACGATTCAAGTTTTGTTCATTTTTATACCCTGTACACACACTGTGTATCAGGGTATATTGGGTTTGTTTGAACGAAATGTATGTAACGCACAGAAGGAGGGGAGGGGGACCCCAAAAAGTATATATATTCTTGATCAGGACGACAAGAGAAATTGATTGAGCCATGTCCGTCCGTCTGTCTGTCTGTCCGTCTGTCCGTCCGTCCTCACCAACGGTTCTCGAAAACTATAAGAGCTAGAGACTTGAAATTTGGTGGGTAGACTCGTGATGCTCGGCAGCAGATCAAGTTTATTTTTTTTTTTTGCCACGCCCCCTCCTTCCCGCCCATCCAGCCGCAACCACTTTTTTAAATCGTTATAACTCAAACACCCAAAGAGATAGAAACATGAAAGTCGGTATGTCGACTCAGTATGTATAGCCCTACAAAACTGCATACCAAAAAATCCACCCCTCATTTTCATTTCCCCTCCCCCAGTTATTTTCTGTATTTTGTTATATCTCCAAAATTAACAAAGGTACGACCCTGAAAATTTGTATACAAGCTCAGTGATAATACATCTTAAAAACTGCATACAACAAATTTCCCCTCTCTTTGATTGTTACCCCTCAGAGACCAACAAATTGAAATTTTTAATATATTCCCCTTTATTTTACTTAAAATTACTACATCTTTCAAACTATAATAGGTACAAACATGAAAGTCGGTACGTAGACTCAGTATATATAGATCTACAAAACTGCATTTCCCAATTTTTACCCCTCCCCATCATTTCGCCTCCCCCAGTTGTTTTCTTAGAAATGCTATATCTCCGAAACTATTGAAAGTACAAGCCTGATATTTCGTATACAAGCTCAGTAAATATATATCTTTAAGACTGCATACCACAAAATCCCCCTCTTTTGTTGGTTACCCCTCAATCTTCCACAAACTCAAAACTTTTGTAAATTCCACATTTTTTGACCGTTTTTCTTGATATTTTGAACGATATTTGATCTGGGCTGCCAAATTAATACGTGTTTGTAGATTGAGGGTGTGGCACCGCCTACTATGTGTACAGGGTATTATATAGTTGAGAATACTCAACTATACCGCCCTTACTGGTTCTTCTTCTTTTCGTATGGGGGCTACCAGTTCCAGTGGTCCGATATGGCTGGATCCGACAAATGAGTTGACTGCACGAATAAGAAGTCTGTGTGCAAAATTTCAGCTCGATATCTTAAAAACTGTGGGAGGAGATTGTATATATACAGACAGACGGACAGACGGACATGGCTAAATCAACTCGTCTTGTCGTCCTGATCAAGAATATATATACTTTATATAGTCGGAAATGAATATTTCAATCTGTTACAAACTTCAGCACAAAGTTATTATACTATTTCACATACGTGAAAAGTATAAAAAGTTTAATCTTTAAATAGCTGTAAACTTTACAAAAAAAAACTTTTAATTTTTTCCCCTATGCTACTCTATTTGTAGTTATTTCCTGCATGAAATGACGGTTCGTTTGTACTATTCCGACAATTGGTGACCGAGATATCAGGTATACCACCAACGTATGTTATGGTTGTTTCGAATATCTTGGGAAATGGTAGAAAAAAAAAAATAATGGCTTTTAAATAACATGACAGTTGCAGTAGCCATTTAAACATTTTCATTTTAAATTTTGAAACAACAAAATTATGAACTGTAAAGTAGAGAGAAAATCCTTGTTGGTTGTATACACAATATTTCAGTCAGCAATCGACGGAAAAATACTAACGGACCGTTATTTCATGCAGGAAATAACTACAAATAGAATAGCATAGGGGAAAAAATTAAAAGTATCTTTTTGTAAAGTTTACAGCTAATTAGAGATTAAACTTTTTTTTCTTTATTTATTGAGGTTTAAATGTGTATAACTTTCGAAAGGGGCCCTCAATTAAAAAAACTTCTTTAGTGCATGATAGATTGGGTTACTAATAATATCTTAGTTAAATTTCAACAAGATCGGTGCAGTAGTTTCTGAGATATTTTGTGCAAAAGTTTGAAAAACAGTAATTTCGTGTTTTTTACAATTCCGTGAAATGCAAGAAATTGGAGGGTGATACGACTTTATGTCTACTATTTTCGGAATCAGCATACCAAAATACATAGGAATTAGTTGCAATTATTTAAAAAGTTTTTTCTTGTTGGCCTGTGTAATTCTTTCATCCTTCGACCAACTTCTTCGACTAAGAGCTCGATGGAAAGCTTATCTGTTTTTCTTTCAGATGGCATTAACATATTTTACGAAAAGTCATAAGTAATAAAATTTTTTTGATCAAAACTAAAACATCCTCGAAATCATTGAAGAAGAAATTCCTTATCAGACGAAAATATTCCCTATCTAATAAGAGACATTTAAAGTTTTTAATTGCATAAATGGGTGGCATTTTATTCAGAATTAATAGTTTTTTAAATGGACAAAAAATTCGTTTAATTTTTTCCCATTAAATACCAGAGTTATAGAAAAGTACTTTGCGAAAAGAATCGGCAGTAGAACGGAAATGTGTTGACCACCGAATAAATTTTTGCTAACAACTCTTGCATCCTTCGAACGACTTCTTCGACTAAGAGCTCGATGGAAACCTTATCTGTTCTTCTTTCAGATGGCATTAACATATTTTACGAAAAGTCATAAGAAATAAAATTTTTTGACCAAAAATAAAATATCGTCGAAATCATTGAAGAAGAAGTACCTTATAAGACGAAAATATGCCTTATCTAATAAGAGACATTTAAGTTTATTTAATTGCATAAATGGGCGGAATTTAATTCAGAATTAATAGTTTCTTACATGGTCAAAAAATTCGTTTAATTTTTTTCCCATTTAATACTAGAATTATAGAAAAGTACTTTGCGAAAAGAATCGGCAGTAGGACGGAAACGTGTTGACCTCCGATTAGTTTTTTGCTAATAACTCTTGAATCCTTCGACCGACTTCTTCAACAAAGAGCTCGATGGAAAGCTTATCTTTTCTTCTTTCAGATGGCATTAACATATTTTAGGAAAAGTCATAAGAAAAGTACTTTGAGAAAAGAATCGGTAGTAGGACGGAAACGTGTTGACCATCGATTATTTTTTTGCTGATAACTCTTGCATCCTTCGACCGGCTTCTTCGACTAAGAGCTCGATGGAAACCTTATCTGTTCCTCTTTCAGATGGCATTAACATATTTTACGAAAAGTCATAAGGAAAGTACTTTGCGAAAAGAATCGGCAGTAGGACGGAATCGTGTTGACCACCGATTAGCTTTTGCTAATAACTCTTGCATCCTTCGACCGACTTCTTCGACTAAGAGCTCGATGGAAACCTTATCTGTTCCTCTTTCAGATGGCATTAACGTATTTTACGAAAAGTCATAAGAAATAAAATTTTTTGACCAAAAATAAAATATCGTCGAAATCATTGAAGAAGAAGTACCTTATAAGAAGAAAATATGCCTTATCTAATAAGAGACATTTAAATTTTTTTAATTGCATTAATGGGCGGCATTTTATTCAGAATAAACAGTTTTTTACATGGAAAAAAATTTCGTTTAATTTTTTCCCATTAAATACTAGAATTACAGAAAAGTTCTTTGCGAAAAGAATCGGCAGTAGGACGGAATCGTGTTGACCACCGATCATTTGACCGACTTCTTCGACTAAGAGCTCGATGGAAAGCTTATCTGTTCCTCTTTCAGATGGCATTAATATATTTTACGAAAATTCGTAAGTAATACAATGTTCTTGATCAAAACTCAAATATCCTCGAAATCATTGAAAAAGAAGTACCTTATCAAACGAAAATATGCCGTATCTAAAAAGAGACATTTAAATTTTTTTAAATTATGTAAATGGGCGGCATTTTATTCAGAATTAAAAGTTTTTTACATAGACAAAACATTCGTTTAATTTTTTCCCATTAAATACTAGAGTTGTAGAAAAGTACTTTGCGAAAAGAATCGGCAGTAGGACGGAAACGTGTTGACCACCGATTAGTTTTTTGCTAATAACTCTTGCATCCTTCGACCGACTTCTTGGACTAAGAACTCGATGGGAAGCTTATCTGTACCTCTTTCAGATGGCATTAACATATTTTACGAAAAGTCATAAGAAATAAAATTTTTTTTGATCAAAACTAAAATATCCTCGAAATCATTGAAAACGAAGTACCTTATCAGACGAAAATATGCCTTATCTAATAAGAGACATTTAAATTTTTTTAATTGCATAAATGAGCGGCATTTTGTTCAGAATTAATAGTTTTTTACATGGACAAAAAATTTGTTTAATTTTTTCCCATTTAATACTAGAATTATAGAAAAGTACTTTGCGAAAAGAATCGGCAGTAGGACGGAATCGTGTTGACCACCGATTAGTTTTTTGCTAATAATTCTTGCATCCTTCGACCAACTTCTTCGACTAAGAGCTCGATGGAAAGCTTATCTGTTCTTCATTTAGATGGCATTAACATATTTTACGAAAAGTCATAAGAAAAGTACTTTGCGAAAAGAATCGGCAGTAGGACGGAATCGTGTTGACCACCGATTAGTTTTTTGCTAATAATTCTTGCATCCTTCGACCAACTTCTTCGACTAAGAGCTCGATGGAAAGCTTATCTGTTTTTCTTTCAGATGGCATTAACATATTTTACGAAAAGTCATAAGAAATACATGTTTTTTTATCAAATCTAAAGTATCCTCGAAATCATTGAAGAAGAAATTCTTTATCAGAGGAAAATATGCCTTATCTACTAAGAGACATTTAGAATTTTTTAATTACATAAATGGGCGGCATTTTATTCAGTATTAATAGTTTTTTACATATAAAGAAAATTCGTTTAATTTTTTCGCATTAAATACTAGAGTTATAGAAAAGTACTTTGCGAAAAGAATCGGCAGTAGGTAGGAAACGTGTTGACCACCGATTAGTTTTTTGCTAATAACTCTTGCATGCTTCGACCGACTTCTTCGACTATAAGCTCGATGGAAAGCTAATCTGTTCTTCGTTCAGATGGCATTAACATATTTAAAGAAAAGTCATAAGAAATAAAATTTTTTGACCAAAAATAAAATATCGTCGATATCATTGAAGAAGAAGTACCTTATAAGACGAAAATATGCCTTAGCTAATAAGAGACATTTAAATTTATTTAATTGCATAAATAGGCGGAATTTTATTCGGAATTAATAGTTTCTTACATGGACAAAAAATTCGTTTAATTTTTTTCCCATTAAATACTAGAATTACAGAAAAGTACTTTGCGAAAAGAATCGGCAGTAGGACGGAATTGTGTTGACCACCGATTAGTTTTTTGATAATAACTCTTGAATCCTTCGACCGACTTCTTCAACAAAGAGCTCGATGGAAAGCTTATCTGTTCTTCTTTCAGATGGCATTAACATACTTTACGAAAAGTCATAAGAAAGGACTTTGCGAAAAGAATCGGTAGTAGGACGGAAACGTGTTGACCACCGATTATTTTTTTGCTAATAACTCTTGCATCCTTCGACCGGCTTCTTCGACTAAGAGCTCGATGGAAAGCTCATCTGTTCTTCTTTCAGATGGCATTAACATATTTTACGAAAAGTCATAAGAAAAGTACTTTGCGAAAAGAATCGGCAGTAGGACGGAATCATGTTGACCACCGATTAGGTTTTGCTAATAACTCTAGCATCCTTCGACCGACTTTTTCGACTAAGAGCTCGATGGAAACCTTATCTGTTCCTCTTTCAGATGGCATTAACGTATTTTACGAAAAGTCATAAAAAAGAAAATTTTTTGACCAAAAATAAAATATCGTCGAAATCATTGAAGATGAACTACCTTATTAAACGAAAATATGCCGTATCTAATAAGAGACATTTAAATTTTTTTAAATTGTGTAAATGGGCGGAATTTTATTCAGAATTAATAGTTTTTTACATAGACAAAACATTCGTTTAATTTTTTCGCATTAAATACTAGAGTTATAGAAAAGTACTTTGCGAAAAGAATCGGCAGTAGGACGGAAACGTGTTGACCACCGATTAGTTTTTTGCTATAACTCTTGCATCCTTCGACCGACTTCTTCGACTATGAGCTCGATGGAAAGCTAATCTGTTCTTCGTTCAGATGGCATTAACATATTTCACGAAAAGTCATAAAAAATAAAATTTTTTGACCAAAAATAAAATATCGTCGAAATCATTGAAGAAGAAGTACCTTATAAGACGAAAATATGCCTTATCTAATAAGAGACATTTAAGTTTATTTAATTGCATAAATGGGCGGAATTTTATTCAGAATTAATAGTTTCTTACATGGTCAAAAAATTCGTTTAATTTTTTTCCCATTTAATACTAGAATTATAGAAAAGTACTTTGCGAAAAGAATCGGCAGTAGGACGGAAACGTGTTGACCACCGATTATTTTTTTGCTAATAACTCTTGCATCCTTCGACCGGCTTCTTCGACTAAGAGCTCGATGGAAACCTTATCTGTTCCTCTTTCAGATGGCATTAACATATTTTACGAAAAGTCATAAGAAATAAAATTTTTTGACCAAAAAAAATATCGTCGAAATCATTGAAGAAGAAGTACCTTATAAGACGAAAATATGCCTTAGCTAATAAGAGACATTTAGAATTTTTTAATTACATAAATGGGCGGCATTTTATTCAGTATTAATAGTTTTTTACATATAAAGAAAATTCGTTTAATTTTTTCGCATTAAATACTAGAGTTATAGAAAAGTACTTTGCGAAAAGAATCGGCAGTAGGTAGGAAACGTGTTGACCACCGATTAGTTTTTTGCTAATAACTCTTGCATGCTTCGACCAACTTCTTCGACTAAGAGCTCGATGGAAAGCTTATCTGTTCTTCTTTCAGATGGCATTAACATATGTTACGAAAAGTCATAAGAAATAAAATTTTTTGACCTAAAATAAAATATCGTCGAAATCATTGAAGAAGAAGTACCTTATAAGACGAAAATATGCCTTATCTAATAAGAGACATTTAAGTTTATTTAATTGCATAAATGGGCGGAATTTTATTCAGAATTAATAGTTTCTTACATGGTCAAAAAATTCGTTTAATTTTTTTCCCATTTAATACTAGAATTATAGAAAAGTACTTTGCGAAAAGAATCGGCAGTAGGACGGAAACGTGTTGACCTCCGATTAGTTTTTTGCTAATAACTCTTGAATCCTTCGACCGACTTCTTCAACAAAGAGCTCGATGGAAAGCTTATCTGTTCTTCTTTCAGATAGCATTAACATATTTTACGAAAAGTCATAAGAAAAGTACTTTGCGAAAAGAATCGGCAGTAGGACGGAATCGTGTTGACCACCGATTAGTTTTTTGCTAATAACTCTTGCATCCTTCGACCGACTTCTTTGACTAAGAGCTCGTTGGAAACCTTATCTAATCCTCTTTCAGATGGCATTAACATATTTTACGAAAAGTCATAAGAAATAAAATTTTTTGACCAAAAATAAAATATCGTCGAAATCATTGAAGAAGAAGTACCTTATAAGACGAAAATATGCCTTATCTAATAAGAGACATTTAAATTTTTTTAATTGCATTAATGGGCGGCATTTTATTCAGAATAAATAGTTTTTTACATGGAAAAAAAATTCGTTTAATTTTTTTCCTATTAAATACTAAAATTATAGAAAAGTACTTTGCGAAAAGAATCGGTAGTAGGACGGAATCGTGTTGAGCTCGATGGAAAGCTCATCTGTTCTTCTTTCAGATGGCATTAACATATTTTACGAAAAGTCATAAGAAAAGTACTTTGCGAAAAGAATCGGCAGTAGGACGGAATCATGTTGACCACCGATTAGCTTTTGCTAATAACTCTTGCATCCTTCGACCGACTTCTTCGACTAAGAGCTCGATGGAAACCTTATCTGTTCCTCTTTCAGATGGCAGTAACGTATTTTACGAAAAGTCATAAGAAATAAAATTTTTTGACCAAAAATAAAATATCGTCGAAATCATTGAAGAAGAAGTACCTTATAAGACGAAAATATGCCTTATCTAATAAGAGACATTTAAATTTTTTTAATTGCATTAATGGGCGGCATTTTATTCAGAATAAATAGTTTTTTACATGGAAAAAAAATTCGTTTAATTTTTTTCCTATTAAATACTAAAATTATAGAAAAGTACTTTGCGAAAAGAATCGGTAGTAGGACGGAATCGTGTTGACCACCGATCATTCGACCGACTTCTTCGACTAAGAGCTCGATGGAAAGCTTATCTGTTCCTCTTTCAGATGGCATTAATATATTTTACGAAAAGTCGTAAGTAATACAATGTTCTTGATCAAAACTCAAATATCCTCGAAATCATTGAAAAAGAAGTACCTTATTAAACGAAAATATGCTGTATCTAATAAGAGACATTTAAATTTTTTTAAATTGTGTAAATGGGCGGCATTTTATTCAGAATTAATAGTTTTTTACATAGACAAAACATTCGTTTAATTTTTTCCCATTAAATACTAGAATTATAGAAAAGTACTTTGCGGAAAGAATCGGCAGTAGGACGGAAACATGTTGACCACAGATTAGTTTTTTGCTAATAACTCTTGCATCCTTTGACCGACTTCTTCGACCAAGAGCTTGATGGAAAGCTTATCTGTTTTTCTTTCAGATGGCATTAACATATTTTACGAAAAGTCATAAGAAATAAAATTTTTTTTATCAAATCTAAAGTATCCTCGAAATCATTGAAGAAGAAATTCTTTATCAGAGGAAAATATGCCTTATCTACTAAGAGACATTTAGAATTTTTTAATTACATAAATGGGCGGCATTTTATTCAGTATTAATAGTTTTTTACATATAAAGAAAATTCGTTTAATTTTTTCGCATTAAATACTAGAGTTATAGAAAAGTACTTTGCGAAAAGAATCGGCAGTAGGACGGCAACGTGTTGACCACCGATTAGTTTTTTGCTAATAACTCTTGCATCCTTCGACCGACTTCTTCGACTATGAGCTCGATGGAAAGCTAATCTGTTCTTCGTTCAGATGGCATTAACATATTTCACGAAAAGTCATAAAAAATAAAATTTTTTGACCAAAAATAAAATTTTTTGACCAAAAATAAAATATCGTCGAAATCATTGAAGAAGAAGTACCTTATAAGACGAAAATATGCCTTAGCTAATAAGAGACATTTAAATTTATTTAATTGCATAAATGGGTGGAATTTTATTCGAAATTAATAGTTTCTTACATGGACAAAATTCGTTAATTTTTTTCCCATTAAATACTAGAATTACAGAAAAGTACTTTGCGAAAAGAATCGGCAGTAGGACGGAATTGTGTTGACCACCGATTAGTTTTTTGCTAATAACTCTTTCATCCTTCGACCGACTTCTTCAACAAAGAGCTCGATGGAAATCTTATCTGTTCTTCTTTCAGATGGCATTAACATATTTTACGAAAAGTCATAAGAAAAGTACTTTGCGAAAAGAATCGGCAGTAGGACGGAATAGTGTTGACCACCGATTAGTTTTTTGCTAATAACTCTTGCATCCTTCGACCGACTTCTTTGACTTAGAGCTCGATAGAAAGCTTATCTGTTCCTCTTTTGGATAGCATTAACATATTTTACGAAAAGTCATAAGAAAGGACTTTGCGAAAAGAATCGGCAGTAGGACGGAATCGTGTTGACCACCGATTAGTTTTTTGCTAATAACTCTTGCATCCTAAGACCGACTTCTTCGACTAAGAGCTCGATGGAAAGCTTATCTGTTCTTCTTTCAGATGGCATTAACATATTTTACGAAAAGTCATAAGAAAGGACTTTGCGAAAAGAATCGGCAGTAGGACGGAATCGTGTTGACCACAGATTAGTTTTTTGCTAATAACTCTTGCATCCTTCGACCGACTTCTTCGACTAAGAGCTCGATGGAAAGCTTATCTGTTCCTCTTTCAGATAGCATTAACATATTTTACGAAAAGTCATAAGAAAAGTACTTTGCGAAAAGAAGCGGCAGTAGGACGGAATCTTGTTGACCACCGATTAGTTTTTTGCTAATAACTCTTGCATCCTTCGACCGACTTCTTCGACTAAGAGCTCGATGGAAAGCCTATCTGTTCTTCTTTCAGATGGCATTAACATATTTCACGAAAAGTCATAAGAAAAGTAGTTTGCGAAAAGAATCGGCAGTAGGACGGAATCGTGTTGACCACCGATTAGTTTTTTGCTAATAACACTTGCATCCTTTGACCGACTTCTTCGACTAAAAGCTCGATGGAAAGCTTATCTGTTCCTCTTTCAGATCGCATTAACATATTTTACGAAAAGTCATAAGAAAAGTACTTTGCGAAAAGAATCGGCAGTAGGACGGAATCGTGTTGACCACCGATTAGTTTTTTGCTAATAACTCTTGCATCCTTCGTCCGAATTCTTCGACATAATGTTCAATGGAAAGCTTATCTGTTCTTTTGTCAGATGGCATTAACATATTTTACGAAAAGTCATAAGAAAAGTAGTTTGCGAAAAGAATCGGCAGAAGGACGGAATCGTGTTGAACACCGATTAGTTTTTTGCTAATAACTTTTGCATCCTTTAACCGACTTCTTCGACTTAGAGCTCGATGGAAAGCTTATCTGTTCCTCATTCAGATAGCATTAACATACTTTACGAAAAGTCATAAGAAAAGTAGTTTGCGAAAAGAATCGGCAGTAGGACGGAATCGTGTTGACCACCGATTAGTTTTTTGCTAATAACTCTTGCATCCTTCGACCGACTTCTTCGCCTAAAAGCTCGATGGAAAGCTTATCTGTTCCTCTTTCAGATCGCATTAACATATTTTACGAAAAGTCATAAGAAAAGTACTTTGCGAAAAAAATCGGCAGTAGGACGGAATCGTGTTGACCACCGAATAGTTTTTTGCTGATAACTCTTGCATCCTTCGTCCGAATTCTTAGACAAAATGTTCAATGGAAAGCTTATCTATTCCTCTTTCAGATGGCATTAACATACTTTACGAAAAGTCATAAGAAAAGCATTTTGCGAAAAGAATCGGTAGTAGGACGGAATCTTGTTGACCACCGATTAGTTTTTTGCTAATAACTCTTGCATCCTTCGACCGACTTCTTTGACAAAGAGCTCGATGGAAAGCTTATCTGTTCTTCTTTCAGATGGTATTAACATATTTTACGAAGAGTCATAAGAAAAGTAGTTTGCGAAAAGAATCGGCAGTAGGACGGAATCGTGTTTACCACCGATTAGTTTCTTGCTAATTACTCTCGCATCCTTCGACCGACTTCTTTGACTTAGAGCTCGATGGAAAGCTTATCTATTCCTCTTTCAGATGGCATTAACATATTTTACGAAAAGTCATAAGAAATAAAATTTTTTGACCAAAAATAAAATAACGTCGAAATCATTGAAGAAGAAGTACCTTATAAGACGAAAATATGCCTTATCTAACAAGAGACACTTAAATTTTTTTAATTGCATAAATGGGCGGCATTTTATTCAGAATTAATAGTTTTTTACATGGACAAAAAATTCGTTTAATGTTTTCCCAGTAAATACTTGAATTATAGAAAAGTACTTTAGGACGGTACAGTAGGACGGAATCGTGTTGACCACCGATTAACATTTTTTACGAAAAGTCATAAGAAAAGTACTTTGCGAAAAGAATCGGCAGTAGGACGGAATAGTGTTGACCACCGATTAGTTTTTTCCTAATAACTCTTGCATCTTTCCGCCGACTTCTTCGACTAAGAGCTCGATGGAAAGCTTATCTGTTCCTCTTTCAGATGGCATTAACATATTTTACGAAAATTCATAAGAAATACAATTTTTTTTATCAAATCTAAAGTATCGCCGAAATCATTGAAGAAGAAGTACCTTATAAGACGAAAATATGCCTTATATAATAAGAGACATTTAAATTTTTTTAATTGCATAAATGGGCGGCATTTTATTCAGAATTAATAGTTTTTTACATGGACAAAAAATTCGTTTAATGTTTTCCCAGTTAATACTTGAATTATAGAAAAGTACTTTGCGAAAATAATCGGTAGTAAGACGGAAACGTGTTGACCACCGATTAGTTTTTTGCTAATAACTCTTGAATCCTTCGATCGACTTCTTCGACTAAGAGCTCGATGGAAAACTGATCTGTTCTTCTTTCAGATGGCATTAACATATTTCACGAAAAGTTATAAGTAAAGTACTTTGCGAAAAGAATCGGTAGTAAGACGAAATCGTATTGACCACCGATCAGTTTTTTGCTAATAACTCGTGCAACATTTGACCGACTTCTTTGACTTAGAGCTCGATGGAAAGCTTATCTGTTCCTCTTTCAGATAGCATTAACATATTTTACGAAAAGTAATAAGAAAAGTACTTTGCGAAAAGAATCGGCAGTAGGACGGAACCGTGTTGAACACCGATTAGTTTTTTGATAATAACTCTCGCATCCTTTGACCGACTTCTTTGACTTAGAGCTCGATGGAAAGCTTATCTGTTCCTCTTTCAGATAGCATTAACATATTTTACGAAAAGTAATAAGAAAAATACTTTGCGAAAAGAATCGGCAGTAGGACGGAGTCGTGTTGACCACCGATTAGTTTTTTGCTAATAACTCTTGCATCCTTCGACCGACTTCTTTGACTTAGAGCTCGATGGAAAGCTTATCTGTTCCTCTTTCAGATAGCATTAACATATTTTACGAAAAGTAATAAGAAAAGTACTTTGCGAAAAGAATCGGCAGTAGGACGGAACCGTGTTGACCACCGATTAGTTTTTTGCTAATCACTCTCGCATCCTTTGACCGACTTCTTTGACTTAGAGCTCGATGGAAAGCTTATCTGTTCAGATAGCATTAACATATTTTACGAAAAGTCATAAGAAAAGTACTTTGCGAAAAGAATCGGCAGTAGGACGGAATCGTGTTGACCACCGATTAGTTTTTTGCTAATAACTCTTGCTTCCTTTGACCGACTTCTTCGACTTAGAGCTCGATGGAAAGCTTATCTGTTCAGATAGCATTAACATATTTTACGAAAAGTCATAAGAAAAGTACTTTGCGAAAAGAATCGGCAGTAGGTCGGAATCTTGTTGACCACCGATTAGTTTTTTGCTAATAACTCTTGCATCCTTCGACCGACCTCTTCGACTAAGAGCTCGATGGAACTTTTATCTGTTCTTCTTTCAGATGGCATTAACATATTTTACGAAAAGTCATAAGAAAAGTAGTTTGCGAAAAGAATCGGCAGTAGGACGGAGTCGTGTTGACCACCGATTAGTTTTTTGCTAATAACTCTTGCACCCTTCGACCGACTTCTTTGACTTAGAGCTCGATGGAAAGCTTATCTGTTCCTCTTTCAGATAGCATTAACATATTTTACGAAAAGTAATAAGAAAAGTACTTTGCGAAAAGAATCGGCAGTAGGACGGAACCGTGTTGACCACCGATTAGTTTTTTGCTAATCACTCTCGCATCCTTTGACCGACTTCTTTGACTTAGAGCTCGATGGAAAGCTTATCTGTTCAGATAGCATTAACATATTTTACGAAAAGTCATAAGAAAAGTACTTTGCGAAAAGAATCGGCAGTAGGACGGAATCGTGTTGACCACCGATTAGTTTTTTGCTAATCACTCTCGCATCCTTTGACCGACTTCTTTGACTTAGAGCTCGATGGAAAGCTTATCTGTTCAGATAGCATTAACATATTTTACGAAAAGTCATAAGAAAAGTACTTTGCGAAAAGAATCGGCAGTAGGTCGGAATCTTGTTGACCACCGATTAGTTTTTTGCTAATAACTCTTGCATCCTTCGACCGACCTCTTCGACTAAGAGCTCGATGGAACTTTTATCTGTTCTTCTTTCAGATGGCATTAACATATTTTACGAAAAGTCATAAGAAAAGTAGTTTGCGAAAAGAATCGGCAGAAGGACGGAATCGTGTTGACCACTGATTAGTTTTTTGCTAATAACTCTTGCATCCTTTGACCGACTTCTTCGACTTAGAGCTCGATTGAAAGCTTATTTGGTCCTCTTTCAGATAGCATTAACATACTTTACGAAAAGTCATAAGAAAAGTACTTTGCGAAAAGAATCGGCAGTAGGTCGGAATCTTGTTGACCACCAATTAGTTTTTGCTAATTACTCTTGCAACCTTTGACCGACTTCTTCGACTAAGAGCTCGATGGAAAGCTTATCTGTTCTTCTTTCAGATGGCATTACCATATTTTACGAAAAGTCATAAGAAAAGTACTTTGCGAAAATAATCGGCAGTAGGACGGAATAGTATTGACCACCGATTAGTTTTTTCCTAATAACTCTTGCATCTTTCCGCCGACTTCTTCGACTAAGAGCTCGATGGAAAGCTTATCTGTTCCTCTTTCAGATGGGATTAACATATTTTACGAAATATCATAAGAAATACAATTTTTTTTATCAAATCTAAAGTATCCTCGAAATCATTGAAGAAGAGCTTCCTTATCAGAGGAAAAAATGCCTTATCTAATAAGAGACATTTAAATTTTTTTAATTGCAAAAATTGGCGGCAATTTATTCAGAATTTATAGTTTTTTACATGGAAAGAAAATTCGTTTAATTTTTTCCCATTAAATACTAGAATAATAGAAAAGTACTTTGCGAAAAGAATCGGCAGTAGGACGGAAACGTGTTGACCACCGATTAGTTTTTTGCTAATTACTCTTGCATCCTTCGACCGACTTCTTTGACTAAGAGCTCGATGGAAAGCTTATCTGTTCCCCTTTCAGATGGCATTAACATATTTTACGAAAAGTCATAAGAAATAAAATTTTTTTCATCAAAATTAAAACATCCTCGAAATCATTGAAGAAGAAATTCCTTATCAGACGAAAATATGTCCTATTTAATAAGAGACATTTAAAGTTTTTTAATTGCATAAATGGGCGGCATTTTATTCAGAATTAATAGTTTTTTAAATGGACAAAAAATTCGTTTAATTTTTTCCCATTAAATACTAGAGTTATAGAAAAGTACTTTGCGAAAAGAATCGGCAGTAGGACGGAAATGTGTTGACCACCGATTAGTTTTTTGCTAATAACTCTTGCATCCTTCGACCGACTTCTTCGATTAAGAGCTCGATGGAAAGCTTATCTGTTCCTCTTTCAGATGGCATTAACATATTTTACGAAAAGTCATAAGAAAAGTACTTTGCGAAAAGAATCGGCAGTAGGACGGAATCGTGTTGACCACCGATTAGTTTTTTGCTAATAACTCTTGCATCCTTCGACCGACTTCTTCAACTAAGAGCTCGATGAAAGGCTTATCTGTTCTTCTTTCAGATGGCATTAACAATTTTTACGAAAAGTCATAAGAAAAGTACTTTGCGAAAAGAATCGGCAGTTGGACGGAATCGTGTTGACCACCGATTAGTTTTTTGCTAATAACTCTTGCATCCTTCGACCGACTTCTTCGACTAAGAGCTCGATGGAAAGCTTATCTATTCCTCTTTCAGATGGCATTAACATATTTTACGAAAAGTCATAAGAAATAAAATTTTTTGACCAAAAATAAAATATCGTCGAAATCATTGAAGAAGAAGTACCTTATAAGACGAAAATATGCCTTATCTAATAAGAGACATTTAAATTTTTTTAATTGCATAAATGGGCGGCATTTTATTCTGAATTAATAATTTTTTACACGGACAAAAAATTCGTTTAATTTTTTCCCAGTAAATATTTGAATTATAGAAAAGTACTTTGCGAAAAGAATCGGCAGTAAGACGGAAGCGTGTTGACCACCGATTAGTTTTTTGCTAATAACTCTTGAATCGTTCGATCGACTTTTTCGACTAAGAGCTCGATGGAAAGCTTATATGTTCTTCTTTCAGATGGCATTAACATATTTTACGAAAAGTCATAAGAAAAGTACTTTGCGATAAGAATTGGCAGTAGGACGGAATCGTGTTGACCACCGATTAGTTTTTTGCTAATAACTCTTGCATCCTTCGACCGACTTCTTCGACTAAAAGCTCGATGGAAAGCTTATCTGTTCCTCTTTCAGATCACATTAACATATTTTATGAAAAGTCATAAGAAAAGTACTTTGCGAAAAGAATCGGCAGTAGGACGGAAATGTGTTGACCACCGATTAGTTTTTTGCTAATAACTCTTGCATCCTTCGACCGACTTCTTCGACTAAGAGCTCGATGGAAAGCTTATCTATTCCTCTTTCAGATGGCATTAACATATTTTACGAAAAGTCATAAGAAATAAAATTTTTTGACCAAAAATAAAATATCGTCGAAATCATTGAAGAAGAAGTACCTTATAAGACGAAAATATGCCTTATCTAATAAGAGACATTTAAATTTTTTTAATTGCATTAATGGGCGGCATTTTATTCAGAATTAATAGTTTTTTACACGGACAAAAAATTCGTTTAATTTTTTCCCAGTAAATATTTGAATTATAGAAAAGTACTTTGCGAAAAGAATCGGCAGTAAGACGGAAACGTGTTGACCACCGATTAGTTTTTTGCTAATATTTCTTGAATCGTTCGATCGACTTTTTCGACTAAGAGCTCGATGGAAAGCTTATCTGTTCTTCTTTCAGATGGCATTTACATATTTTACGAAAAGTCATAAGAAAAGTACTTTGCGATAAGAATTGGCAGTAGGACGGAATCGTGTTGACCACCGATTAGTTTTTTGCTAATAACTCTTGCATCCTTCGACCGACTTCTTCGACTAAAAGCTCGATGGAAATCTTATCTGTTCGTCTTTCAGATCGCATTAACATATTTTATGAAAAGTCATAAGAAAAGTACTTTGCGAAAAGAATCGGCAGTAGGACGGAATGGTGTTGACCACCGATTAGTTTTTTGTTTATAACTCTTGCATCCTTCGACTGACTTCTTCGACTAAGAGCTCGATGGAAAGCTTATCTGTTCTTCTTTCAGATGGCATTAACATATTTTACGAAAAGTCATAACAAAAGTACTTTGCGAAAAGAATCGGCAGTAAGACGGAAACGTGTTGACCACCGATTAGTTTTTTGCTAATAACTCTTGAATCGTTCGATCGACTTTTTCGACTAAGAGCTCGATGGAAAGCTTATATGTTCTTCTTTCAGATGGCATTAACATATTTTACGAAAAGTCATAAGAAAAGTACTTTGCGAAAAGAATCGGCAGTAGGACGGAATCGTGTTGACCACCGATTAGTTTTTTGCTAATAACTCTTGCATCCTTCGACCGACTTTTTCGACTAAAAGCTCGATGGAAAGCTTATCTGTTCCTCTTTCAGATGGCATTAACATATTTTACGAAAAGTCATAAGAAAAGTACTTTGCGAAAAGAATCGGCAGTAGGACGGAATCGTGTTGACCACCGATTAGTTTTTTGCTAATTACTTTTGCATCCTTCGTCCGAATTCTTCAACTAAGAGCTCGATGGAAAGCTTTTCTGTTCTTCTTTCAGATGGCATTAACATATTTTACGAAAAGTCATAAGAAAAGTAGTTTGCGAAAAGAATCGGCAGAAGGACGGAATCGTGTTGACCACCGATTAGTTTTTTGCTAATAACTCTTGCATCCTTTGACCGACTTCTTCGACTTAGAGCTCGATTGAAAGCTTATTTGTTCCTCTTTCAGATAACATTACCATACTTTACGAAAAGTCATAAGAAATACAATTTTTTTTTTCAAATCTAAAGTATCCTCGAAATCATTGAAGAAGAAATTCGTTATCAGAGGAAAAAATGCCTTATCTAATAAGAGACATTTAAATTTTTTTAATTGCATAAATTGGCGGCATTTTATTCAGAATTTATAGTTTTTTACATGGAAAGAAAATTCGTTTAATTTTTTCCCATTAAATACTAGAATTATAGAAAAGTACTTTGCGAAAAGAATCGGCAGTAGGACGGAAACGTGTTGACCACCGATTAGTTTATTGCTAATTACTCTTGCATCCTTCGACCGACTTCTTCGACTATGAGCTCGACGGAAGGCTTATCTGTTCCCCTTTCAGATGGCATTAACATATTTTATGAAAAGTCATAAGAAATACAATTTTTTTCATCAAAACTAAAACATCCTCGAAATCATTGAAGAAGAAATTTCGAAAAAATATGCCTTATCTAATAAGAGACATTTAAATTTTTTTAATTGCATAAATGGGCGGCAGTTTATTCAGAATTAATAGTTTTTTACATGGACAAAAAATTCGTTTAATTTTTTCCCAGTAAATATTTGAATTATAGAAAAGTACTTAGCGAAAAGAATCGGCAGTGAGACGGAAACGTGTTGACCACCGATTATTTTTTTGCTAATAACTCTTGCATCCTTCGACCAGCTTCTTCGACTAAGAGCTCGATGGAAAGCTTATCTGTTCTTCTTTCAGATGGCATTAACATATTTTACGAAAAGTCATAAGAAAAGTACTTTGCGAAAAGAATCGGCAGTAGGACGGAATCGTGTTGACCACCGATTAGTTTTTTGCTAATAACTCTTGCATCCTTCGACCGACTTCTTCAACTACGAGTTTGATAGAAGGCTTATCTGTTCTTCTTTCAGATGGCATTAACATATTTTACGAAAAGTCATAAGAAAAGTACTTTGTGAAAAGAATCGGCAGTAGGACGGAATCGTGTTGACCACCGATTGGTTTCTTGCTAACAACTCTTGCATCCTTCGACCGACTTCTTCGACTAAGAGCTCGATGGAAAGCTTATCTATTCCTCTTTCAGATGGCATTTACATATTTTTTACGAATTTTACGAAAAGTCATAAGAAATAAAATTTTTTGACCAAAAATAAAATAACGTTGAAATCATTGAAGAAGAAGTACCTTATAAGACGAAAATATGCCTTATCTAATAAGAGACATTTAAATTTTTTTAATTGCATAAATGGCCGGCATTTTGTTCAGAATTAATAGTTTTTTACATGGACAAAAAATGCGTTTAATTTTTTCCCAGTAAATACTTGAATTATAGAAAAGTACTTTGCGAAAAGAATCGGCAGTAAGACGGAAACGTGTTGACCACCGATAAGTTTTTTGCTAATATATCTTGCATCCTTCGACCGACTTCTTCGACTAAAAGCTCGATGGAGAGCTTATCTGTTCCTCTTTCAGAACGTATTAACATATTTTACGAAAAGTCATAAGAAAAGTACTTTGCGAAAAGAATCGGCAGTAGGACGGAATCGTGTTGACCACCGATTAGTTTTTTGCTTATAACTCTTGCATCGTTCGTCCGAATTCTGCGACAAAATTTTCAATGGAAGGCTTATCTGTTCTTCTTTCAGATGGCATTAACATATTTTACGAAAAGTCATAAGAAAAGTACTTTGCGAAAAGAATCGGCAGTAGGACGGAATCGTGTTGACCACCGATTGGTTTTTTGCTAATAACTCTTGCATCCTTCGACCGATTTCTTCGACTAAGAGCTCGATGGAAAGCTTATCTATTCCTCTTTCAGATGGCTTTTACATATTTTTTACGAAAAGTTATAAGAAAAGTACTTTGCGAAAAGAATCGGCAGTAGGACGGAGTCGTGTTGACTACAGATTAGTTTTTTGCTAATAAATCTTGCATCCTTCGACCGACTTCTTCAACTAAGAGCTCGATAGAAGGCTTATCTGTTCTTCTTTCAGATGGCATTAACATATTTTTTACGAATTTTACGAAAAGTCATAAGAAATAAAATTTTTTGACCAAAAATAAAATAACGTCGAAATCATTGAAGAAGAAGTACCTTATAAGACGAAAATATGCCTTATCTAATAAGAGACTTTTAAATTTTTTTAATTGCATAAATGGGCGGCATTTTATTCAGAATTAATAGTTTTTTACATGGACAAAAAATTCGTTTAATGTTTTCCCAGTAAATACTTGAATTATAGAAAAGTACTTTGCGAAAAGAATCGGCAGTAAGACGGAAACGTGATGACCACCGATTAGTTTTTTGCTTATAACTCTTGAATCCTTCAATCGACTTCTTCGACTAAGAGCTCGATGGAAAGCTTATCTGTTCTTCTTTCAGATGGCATTAACATATTTTACGAAAAGTCATAAGAAAAGTACTTTGCGAAAAGAATCGGCAGTAGGACGGAGTCGTGTTGACTACAGATTAGTTTTTTGCTAATAACTCTTGCATCCTTCGACAGACTTCTTCAACTAAGAGTTTGATGGAAGGCTTATCTGTTCTTCTTTCAGATGGCATTAACATATTTTACGAAAAGTCATAAGAAAAGTACTTTGCGAAAAGAATCGGCAGTAGGACGGAATCGTGTTGACCACCGATTGGTTTCTTGCTAACAACTCTTGCATCCTTCGACCGACTTCTTCGACTAAGAGCTCGATGGAAAGCTTATCTATTCCTCTTTCAGATGGCATTTACATATTTTTTACGAATTTTACGAAAAGTCATAAGAAATAAAATTTTTTCACCAAAAATAAAATAACGTCGAAATCATTGAAGAAGAAGTACCTTATAAGACGAAAATATGCCTTATCTAATAAGAGACTTTTAAATTTTTTTAATTGCATAAATGGGCGGCATTTTATTCAGAATTAATAGTTTTTTACATGGACAAAAAATTCGTTTAATGTTTTCCCAGTAAATACTTGAATTATAGAAAAGTACTTTGCGAAAAGAATCGGCAGTAAGACGGAAACGTGATGACCACCGATTAGTTTTTTGCTAATAACTCTTGAATCCTTCAATCGACTTCTTCGACTAAGAGCTCGATGGAAAGCTTATCTGTTCTTCTTTCAGATGGCATTAACATATTTTACGAAAAGTCATAAGAAAAGTACTTTGCGAAAAGAATCGGCAGTAGGACGGAATCGTGTTGACCACCGATTAGTTTTTTGCTATTAACTCTTGCATCCTTCGACCGACTTCTTCGACTAAGAGCTCGATGGAAAGCTTATCTATTCCTCTTTCAAATGGCATTAACATATTTTTTACGAAAAGTTATAAGAAAAGTACTTTGCGAAAAGAATCGGCAGTAGGACGGAATCGTGTTGACCACCGATTAGTTTTTTGCTAATAAATCTTGCATCCTTCGACCGACTTCTTCAACTAAGAGCTCGATAGAAGGCTTATCTGTTCTTCTTTCAGATGGCATTAACATTTTTTACGAAAAGTCATAAGAAAAGTACTTTGCGAAAAGAATCGGCAGTAGGATGGAATCGTGTTGACCACCGATTAGTTTTTTGCTAATAACTTTTGCATCCTTCGACCGACTTCTTCGACTATGAGCTCGATAGAAAGCTTATCTATTCCTCTTTCAGATGGCATTAACATATTTTGCGAAAAGTCATAAGAAATAAAATTTGTTGACCAAAAATAAAATATCGTCGAAATCATTGAAGAAGAAGTACCTTATAAGACGAAAATATGCCTTATCTAATAAGAGACTTTTAAATTTTTTTAATTGCATAAATGGGCGGCAGTTTATTCAGAATTAATAGTTTTTTACATGGACAAAAAATTCGTTTAATTTTTTCCCAGTAAATATTTGAATTATAGAAAAGTACTTTGCGAAAAGAATCGGCAGTAAGACGGAAACGTGTTGACCACCGATTAGTTTTTTGCTAATAACTCTTGAATCGTTCGATCGACTTCTTCGACTAAGAGCTCGATGGAAAGCTTATCTGTTCTTCTTTCAGATGGCATTAACATATTTTACGAAAAGTCATAAGAAAAGTACTTTGCGAAAAGAATCGGCAGTAGGACGGAATCGTGTTGACCACCGATTAGTTTTTTGCTAATAACTCTTGCATCCTTCGACCGACTTCTTCGACTAAGAGCTCGATGGAAAGCTTATCTATTCCTCTTTCAGATGGCATTTACATATTTTTTACGAATTTTACGAAAAGTCATAAGAAATAAAATTTTTTGACCAAAAATAATATAACGTCGAAATCATTGAAGAAGAAGTACCTTATAAGACGAAAATATGCCTTATCTAATAAGAGACATTTAAATTTTTTTAATTGCATAAATGGCCGGCATTTTGTTCAGAATTAATAGTTTTTTACATGGACAAAAAATTCGTTTAATTTTTTCCCAGTAAATACTTGAATTATAGAAAAGTACTTTGCGAAAAGAATCGGCAGTAAGACGGAAACGTGTTGACCACCGATAAGTTTTTTGCTAATAACTCTTGCATCCTTCGACCGACTTCTTCGACTTAAAGCTCGGTGGAAAGCTTATCTGTTCCTCTTTCAGATGGCATTAACATATTTTACGAAAAGTCATAAGAAAAGTACTTTGCGAAAAGAATCGGCAGTAGGACGGAATCGTGTTGACCACCGATTGGTTTTTTGCTAATAACTCTTGCATCCTTCGACCGACTTCTTCGACGAAGAGCTCGATGGAAAGCTTATCTATTCCTCTTTCAGATGGCATTTACATATTTTTTACGAATTTTACGAAAAGTCATAAGAAATAAAATTTTTTGACCAAAAATAAAATAACGTCGAAATCATTGAAGAAGAAGTACCTTATAAGACGAAAATATGCCTTATCTAATAAGAGACATTTAAATTTTTTTAATTGCATAAATGGGCGGCATTTTATTCAGAATTAATAGTTTTTTACATGGACAAAAAATTCGTTTAATGTTTTCCCAGTAAATACTTGAATTATAGAAAAGTACTTTGCGAAAAGAATCGGCAGTAAGACGGAAACGTGATGACCACCGATTAGTTTTTTGCTAATAACTCTTGAATCCTTCAATCGACTTCTTCGACTAAGAGCTCGATGGAAAGCTTATCTGTTCTTCTTTCAGATGGCATTAACATATTTTACGAAAAGTCATAAGAAAAGTACTTTGCGAAAAGAATCGGCAGTAGGACGGAGTCGTGTTGACTACCGATTAGTTTTTTGCTAATAACTCTTGCATCCTTCGACAGACTTCTTCAACTAAGAGTTTGATGGAAGGCTTATCTGTTCTTCTTTCAGATGGCATTAACATATTTTACGAAAAGTCATAAGAAAAGTACTTTGCGAAAAGAATCGGCAGTAGGACGGAATCGTGTTGACCACCGATTAGTTTTTTGCTAATAACTCTTGCATCCTTCGACCGATTTCTTCGACTAAGAGCTCGATAGAAAGCTTATCTATTCCTCTTTCAGATGGCATTAACATATTTTGCGAAAAGTCATAAGAAATAAAATTTTTTGACCAAAAATAAAATATCGTCGAAATCATTGAAGAAGAAGTACCATATAAGACGAAAATATGTCTTATCTAATAAGAGACATTTAAATTTTTTTAATTGCATAAATGGGCGGCATTTTATTCAGAATAAATAGTTTTTTACATGGACAAAAAATTCGTTTAATGTTTTCCCAGTAAATACTTGAATTATAGAAAAGAACTTTGTGAAAAGAATCGGCAGTAAGACGGAAACGTGATGACCACCGATTAGTTTTTTGCTAATAACTCTTGAATCCTTCAATCGACTTCTTCGACTAAGAGCTCGATGGAAAGCTTATCTGTTCTTCTTTCAGATGGCATTAACATATTTTACGAAAAGTCATAAGAAAAGTACTTTGCGAAAAGAATCGGCAGTAGGACGGAATCGTGTTGACCACCGATTAGTTTTTTGCTAATAACTCCTGCGTCCTTCGACCGACTTCTTCGACTAAGAGCTCGATGGAAAGCTTATCTATTCCTCTTTCAGATGGCATTAACATATTTTTTACGAAAAGTTATAAGAAAACTACTTTGCGGAAAGAATCGGCAGTAGGACGGAATCGTGTTGACCACCGATTAGTTTTTTGCTAATAAATCTTGCATCCTTCGACCGACTTCTTCAACTAAGAGCTCGATGGAAGGCTTATCTGTTCTTCTTTCAGATGGCATTAACATTTTTTACGAAAAGTCATAAGAAAAGTACTTTGCGAAAAGAATCGGCAGTAGGACGGAATCGTGTTGACCAACGATTAGTTTTGTGCTAATAACTCTTGCATCCTTCGACGGACTTCTTCGACTAAGAGCTCGATAGAAAGCTTATCTATTCCTCTTTCAGATGGCATTAACATATTTTACGAAAAGTCATAAGAAATACAATTTTTTGACCAAAAATAAAATATCGTCGAAATCATTGAAGAAGAAGTACCATATAAGACGAAAATATGCCTTATCTAATAAGAGACATTTACATTTTTTTAATTGCATAAATGGGCAGCATTTTATTCAGAAATAATAGTTTTTTACATGGACAAAAAAATCCTTTCATGTTTTCCTAGTAAATACTTGAATTATAGAAAAGTACTTTGCGAAAAGAATCGGCAGTAAGACGGAAACGTGTTGACCACCGATAAGTTTTTTGCTAATAACTCTTGCATCCTTCGACCGGCTTCTTCCACTAAGAGCTCGATTGAAAGCTTATCTGTTCTTCTTTCAGATGGCATTAACATATTTTACGATAAGTCATAAGAAAAGTACTTTGCGAAAAGAATCGGCAGTAGGACGGAATCGTGTTGACCACCGATTAGGTTTTTGCTAATAACTCTTGCATCCTTCGACCCACTTCTTCGACTAAGAGCTCGATAGAAAGCTTATCTATTCCTCTTTCAGATGGCATTCACATATTTTGCGAAAAGTCATAAGAAATAAAATTTTTTGACCAAAAATAAAATATCGTCGAAATCATTGAAGAAGAAGTACCATATAAGACGAAAATGTGCCTTATCTAATAAGAGACATTTAAATTTTTTTAATTGCATAAATGGGCGGCATTTTATTCAGAATAAATAGTTTTTTACATGGACAAAAAATTCGTTTAATGTTTTCCCAGTAAATACTTGAATTATAGAAAAGAACTTTGCGAAAAGAATCGGCAGTAAGACGGAAACGTGATGACCACCGATTAGTTTTTTGCTAATAACTCTTGAATCCTTCAATCGACTTCTTCGACTAAGAGCTCGATGGAAAGCTTATCTGTTCTTCTTTCAGATGGCATTAACATATTTTATGAAAAGTCATAAGAAAAGTACTTTGCGAAAAGAATCGGCAGTAGGACGGAGTCGTGTTGACCACCGATTAGTTTTTTGCTAATAACTCTTGCATCCTTCGACCGACTTCTTCGACTAAGAGCTCGATGGAAAGCTTATCCATTCCTCTTTCAGATGGCATTAACATATTTTTTACGAAAAGTAATAAGAAATAAAATTTTTTTACCAAAAATAAAATATAGTCGAAATCATTAAAGAAGACGTACCTTATAAGACGAAAATATGCCTTATCTAATAAGAGACATTTAAATTTTTTTAATTGCATAAATGGGCGGCATTTTATTCAGAATTAATAGTTTTTTACATGGACAAAAAATTCGTTTAATTTTTTCCCAGTAAATACTTGAATTATAGAAAAGTACTTTGCGAAAAGAATCGGCAGTAAGACGGAAACGTGTTGACCACCGATAAGTTTTTTGCTAATAACTCTTGCATCCTTCGACCGGCTTCTTCGACTAAGAGCTCGATGGAAAGCTTATCTGTTCTTCTTTCAGATGGCATTAACATATTTTACGAAATGTCATAAGAAAAGTACTTTGCGAAAAGAATCGGCAGTAGGACGGAATCGTGTTGACCACCGATTAGTTTTTTGCTAATAAATCTTGCATCCTTCGACCGACTAATTCAACTAAGAGCTCGATGGAAGGCTTATCTGTTCTTCTTTCAGATGGCATTAACATTTTTTACGAAAAGTCATAAGAAAAGTACTTTGCGAAAAGAATCGGCAGTAGGACGGAGTCGTGTTGACCACCGGTTAGTTTTTTGTTAATAACTCTTGCATCCTTCGACCGACTTCTTCGACTAAGAGCTCGATGGAAAGCTTATCTATTCCTCTTTCAGATGGCATTAACATATTTTTTACGAAAAGTAATAAGAAATAAAATTTTTTGACCAAAAATAAAATATCGTCGAAATCATTAAAGAAGACGTACCTTATAAGACGAAAATATGCTTTATCTAATAAGAGACATTTAAATTTTTTTAATTGCATAAATGGCCGGCATTTTGTTCAGAATTAATAGTTTTTTACATGGACAAAAAATTCGTTTAATTTTTTCCCAGTAAATACTTGAATTATAGAAAAGTACTTTGCGAAAAGAATCGGCAGTAGGACGGAATCGTGTTGACCACCGATTAGTTTTTTGCTAATAAATCTTGCATCCTTCGACCGACTTCTTCAACTAAGAGCTCGATGGAAGGCTTATCTCTTCTTCTTTCAGATGGCATTAACATTTTTTACGAAAAGTCATAAGAAAAGTACTTTGCGAAAAGAATCGGCAGTAAGACGGAAACGTGTTGACCACCGATAAGTTTTTTGCTAATAACTCTTGCATCCTTCGACCGGCTTCTTCGACTAAGAGCTCGATAGAAAGCTTATCTGTTCTTCTTTCAGATGGCATTAACATATTTTACGATAAGTCATAAGAAAAGTACTTTGCGAAAAGAATCGGCAGTAGGACGGAATCGTGTTGACCACCGATAAGTTTTTTGCTAATAACTCTTGCATCCTTCGACCGGCTTCTTCGACTAAGAGCTCGATAGAAAGCTTATCTGTTCTTCTTTCAGATGGCATTAACATTTTTTACGAAAAGTCACAAGAAAAGTTGTTCAGAATTGAACATGTGATTAGAAGTAAACCAAGTAGTGGAACTATTTTGAACATAAAAATCTATCAGCGCGTATCGGTTACTGATAGACGCCGAAGCTATCTGGTGACCGCACGATTGCCACATGCAGCGATAGTTTGTTTGCTTAGGATCGACAATGCAGCAGATATCACACAGGCTAACGACGGCGAGCGATAAAACTATTTTTATCACAGCGCTAAGTCTTACAAATTCAGCGCTAGCAGAGCTAGATTTAAGAACAAAGCGGAGTTTTACAAACTCAGCGTTAGATAATATTATAAATAGAATTAAGATAACGCTGCGCTTTACGACCGCAGCATAGTTTTAAGTGTCAAAATAATTGAATAAAAAGAGGCAGCTCGCAAGAGCTGCATGTCATAACAACTTACATCACTAAAGTGTACGCTCGTATTAATGTGTATACATTTTTTGGTCCTTCGAGCCGGATGAAGAACTAGGAAGTTCTTCATCGAATACATCACACAGGTTGTGTGTAAAGTGAGGATGCTCACACAGTTGTGTCTTTAAACCAGATAAAGAACACTTCATAGTTTAGGTTTACACGAGTGTCAAACAGTGTCAAACTTAAGGAAATTATAATTCAAGCCAGTAATATACAAATTTCTGTATAGGCTTGAATAATGCACAAAGTGCTGTGCAGCAAACAAGCGTATCTGTGGCTTTAACAACAGATAATTTAATATTTGTGAGGATTAGATCGCAAATAAAACATTTTGGTTAAACCAGCTGTGAGTCGAGGCACAGCAAGGTCAACTGGGTGACCGAAACAATTTCCTCTAAAGGTTTAACCAAACGTGAGCGATAATTAAATATTTATTTCGAGACAAAAATCAAAGAAACAATCATGTCGCATGTACGAATTGATGACGTAATCAACGAAGCACATAGATTGTTTATCGAAGTCACGAAAAAATATGGGGAGTTAAAAGTCGAATCCGACGAACTGCCCAAATATATGAATGAAATGGAAAATTTCAATACAATTTTGGCGTCTCAGTTGGAAACAATAAACAAAGAGTTCAGAGAGGAGCTTCAAGGAGTCGAGGATGCCAAACAACAAACACTCTACGCTCGAATTCTAGCAATAAGGTTCCATCCAGTGGAACCTAATGATGCTGAGGCGTTGAGAGAAGAATTTGCAGAATCAAGAAAAGATGCCGGACGCTATATAAAGACGTTAGAGGGTAGAGTGATGCAGCTCGCTAAAGATCTAAGAAAATGTGGTAGAACTGAGATTGAACTCAGAGATAGTCTGAAAGTCGCAGAGTGTGGCAACTTGCAGCTGGAGGCGGAGATGCGAGCCGTTCGCTCACAAGTAAAAAGAGATTTGCTGGCTAAGGATATTGAAACCTTAAAAATGCAACGCTATTCTACAAAGCAATTGAGCGAGATAACACTCAAGCTCAATGAAGAGCGCACAAATCGTACGACAGCGATTGCTGCGAGTAATCAACTGCAAGCAGAGGTTAGAGAACTAACCAAACAATTGGCTAACACAGAAAATATGCTCCTCGCTGCAGAATCTGAGCGAGTTAAGCTATTAGAAGAGATGGCTTGTAAAGACTCATCGATAGCCAATGCGAGGCGTCACTTTGAAGAACGCACTGCAGTACTACAAAAAAAACTCGAAGAAGAGCAAGTTAAGTCCAGGAATTTGCTCATCCTCAACAATAATGCTCAGCTACAAATGGAACAGCTAAGCAGGGATTCAATGAGAAATGCAAAAGGTCTGGCTCTTGAAGATACTCAGACGTCGGAACGCCGAACAAAACTGGCTAATGTTAAGGCCGCACAACAAGCCGAGTTTACGACGACTTTGGCAACAAATAATGATGTTGATGACATGATTGGGAATCATCTATCGTTGGCATTTAATTGTTATGAAATGTTTCCAACCAGCATCAAGAATGAGCGGTGGCCTACTGATCAGGAAAGTAAATGAATAAACTCTTTTTATAATTTAAAGCAGGTGGTTGACGGTAATCAAGAAAAATCAGCTGCAAGAAAAAGAAAGAAGTCAAATGATGAGGCACTAAAGGAGAATGAGGTCCGCAAGTATATCTCCGCGGGCATATCTCAATCGGGAGCTAGCGCTCTAGCCGGCGCAAGACCGGAAAATCTGAGCATTAGACCACCAGAAAGCGTCGAAGGAAAGGGAATGATATGGATTCGGACCAGGTGGAGACGATTTAGATATGAACGCTGGAGGAAATGGCGAGACAAATGATAAAGTGTGAAATTGTCGCTAGCCTTCGCTTGTCTACATCCACTACCATTCACATTTTGCCCTATGGAGAATGTTCAGAATTGAACATGTGATTAGAAGTAAACCAAGTAGTGGAACTATTTTGAACATAAAAATCTAACAGCGCGTATCGGTTACTGATAGACGCCGAAGCTATCTGGTGACCGCACGATTGTCACATGCAGCGATAGTTTGTTTGCTTAGGATCGACAATGCAACAGATGTCACACAGGCTAACGACGGCGAGCGATTAAACTATTTTTATCACAGCGCTAAGTCTTACAAATTCAGCGCTAGCAGAGCTAGATTTAAGAACAACGCGGAGTTTTACAAACTCAGCGTTAGATAATATTATAAATAGAATTAAGATAAAGCTGCGCTTTACGACCGCAGCATAGTTTTAAGTGTCAAAATAATTGAATAAAAAGAGGCAGCTCGCAAGAGCTGCATGTCATAAAAACTTACATCACTAAAGTGTAAGCACGTATTAATGTGTATACAAAAGTACTTTTCGAAAAGAATCGGCAGTAGGACGGAGTCTTGTTGACCACCGATTAGTTTTTTGCTAATAACTCTTGCATCCTTCGACAGACTTCTTCAACTAAGAGTTTGATGGAAGGCTTATCTGTTCTTCTTTCAGATGGCATTAAAATATTTTACGAAAAGTCATAAGAAAAGTACTTTGCGAAAAGAATCGGCAGTAGGACGGAGTCTTGTTGACCACCGATTAGTTTTTTGCTAATAACTCTTGCATCCTTCGACAGACTTCTTCAACTAAGAGTTTGATGGAAGGCTTATCTGTTCTTCTTTCAGATGGCATTAAAATATTTTACGAAAAGTCATAAGAAAAGTACTTTGCGAAAAGAATCGGCAGTAGGACGGAATCGTGTTGACCACCGATTAGTTTTTTGCTAATAACTCTTGCATCCTTCGACCGACTTCTTCGACTATGAGCTCGATGGAAAGCTTATCTATTCCTCTTTCAGATGGCATTAACATATTTTTTACGAAAAGTTATAGAATTAAAATTTTTTGACCAAAAATAAAATATCGTCGAAATCATTGAAGAAGAAGTACCTAATAAGACGAAAATATGCCTTATCTAATAAGAGACATTTAAATTTTTTTAATTGCATAAATGGGCGGCATTTTATTCAGAATTAATAGTTTTTTACATGGACAAAAAATTCATTTAATGTTTTCCCAGTAAATACTTGAATTATAGAAAAGAACTTTGCGAAAAGAATCGGCAGTAAGACGGAAACGTGATGACCACCGATTAGTTTTTTGCTAATAACTCTTGAATCCTTCAATCGACATCTTCGACTAAGAGCTCGATGGAAAGCTTATCTGTTCTTCTTTCAGATGGCATTAACATATTTTACGAAAAGTCATAAGAAAAGTACTTTGCAAAAAGAATCGGCAGTAGGACGGAGTCGTGTTGACCACCGATTAGCTTTTTGCTAATAACTCTTGCATCCTTCGACCGACTTCTTCGACTAAGAGCTCGATGGAAAGCTTATCTATTCCTCTTTCAGATGGCATTAACATATTTTACGAAAAGTCATAAGAAATAAAATTTTTTGACCAAAAATAAAATATCGTCGAAATCATTGAAGAAGAAGTACCATATAAGACGAAAATATGCCTTATCTAATAAGAGACATTTAAATTTTTTTAATTGCATAAATGGGCGGCATTTTATTCAGAATTAATAGTTTTTTACATGGACAAAAAATTCGTTTAATGTTTTCCCAGTAAATACTTGAATTATAGAAAAGAACTTTGCGAAAAGAATCGGCAGTAAGACGGAAACGTGATGACCACCGATTAGTTTTTTGCTAATAACTCTTGAATCCTTCAATCGACTTCTTCGACTAAGAGCTCGATGGAAAGCTTATCTGTTCTTCTTTCAGATGGCATTAACATATTTTACGAAAAGTCATAAGAAATACAATTTTTTTGACCAAAAATAAAATATCGTCGAAATCATTAAAGAAGACGTACCTTATAAGACGAAAATATGCCTTATCTAATAAGAGACATTTAAATTTTTTTAATTGCATAAATGGGCGGCATTTTATTCAGAATTAATAGTTTTTTACATGGACAAAAAATTCGTTTAATGTTTTCCCAGTAAATACTTGAATTATAGAAAAGTACTTTGCGAAAAGAATCGGCAGTAAGACGGAAACGTGATGACCACCGATTAGTTTTTTGCTAATAACTCTTGAATCCTTCAATCGACTTCTTCGACTAAGAGCTCGATGGAAAGCTTATCTGTTGTTCCTTCAGATGGCATTAACATATTTTACGAAAAGTCATACGAAAAGTACTTTGCGAAAAGAATCGGCAGTAGGACGGAGTCGTGTTGACCACCGATTAGTTTTTTGCTAATAACTCTTGCATCCTTCGACAGACTTCTTCAACTAAGAGTTTGATGGAAGGCTTATCTGTTCTTCTTTCAGATGGCATTAAAATATTTTACGAAAAGTCATAAGAAAAGTACTTTGCGAAAAGAATCGGCAGTAGGACGGAGTCGTGTTGACCACCGATTAGTTTTTTGCTAATAACTCTTGCATCCTTCGACCGACTTCTTCGACTAAGAGCTCGATGGAAAGCTTATCTATTCCTCTTTCAGATGGCATTAACATATTTTACGAAAAGTCATAAGAAATACAATTTTTTGACCAAAAATAAAATATCGTCGAAATCATTGAAGAAGAAGTACCATATAAGACGAAAATATGCCTTATCTAATAAGAGACATTTAAATTTTTTTAATTGCATAAATGGGCGGCATTTTATTCAGAATTAATAGTTTTTTACATGGACAAAAAATTCGTTTAATGTTTTCCCAGTAAATACTTGAATTATAGAAAAGTACTTTGCGAAAAGAATCGGCAGTAAGACGGAATCGTGTTGACCACCGATTAGTTTTTTGCTAATAACTCTTGCATCCTTCGACCGACTTCTTCGACTAAAAGCTCGATGGAAAGCTTATCTGTTCTTCCTTCAGATGGCATTAACATATTTTACGAAAAGTCATACGAAAAGTACTTTGCGAAAAGAATCGGCAGTAGGACGGAGTCGTGTTGACCACCGATTAGTTTTTTGCTAATAACTCTTGCATCCTTCGACAGACTTCTTCAACTAAGAGTTTGATGGAAAGCTAATCTATTCCTCTTTCAGATGGCATTAATATATTTTTTACGAAAAGTTATAAGAAATAAAATTTTTTTGATCAAAACTAAAATATCCTCGAAATCATTGAAGACGAAGTACCTTATCAGACGAAAATATGCCTTATCTAATAAAATACATTTAAATTTTTTTAATTGCATAAATGGGCGGCATTTTATTCAGAATTAATAGTTTTTTACATGGACAAAAAATTCGTTTAATGTTTTCCCAGTAAATACTTGAATTATAGAAAACAACTTTGCGAAAAGAATCGGCAGTAAGACGGAAACGTGATGACCACCGAATAGTTTTTTGCTAATAACTCTTGAATCCTTCAATCGACTTCTTCGACTAAGAGCTCGATGGAAAGCTTATCTGTTCTTCTTTCAGATGGCATTAACATATTTTACGAAAAGTCATAAGAAATACAATTTTTTTGACCAAAAATAAAATATCGTCGAAATCATTAAAGAAGACGTACCTTATAAGACGAAAATATGCCTTATCTAATAAGAGACATTTAAATTTTTTTAATTGCATAAATGGGCGGCATTTTATTCAGAATTAATAGTTTTTTACATGGACAAAAAATTCGTTTAATGTTTTCCCAGTAAATACTTGAATTATAGAAAAGTACTTTGCGAAAAGAATCGGCAGTAAGACGGAAACGTGATGACCACCGATAATTTTTTTGCTAATAACTCTTGAATCCTTCAATCGACTTCTTCGACTAAGAGCTCGATGGAAAGCTTATCTGTTCTTCCTTTAGATGGCATTAACATATTTTACGAAAAGTCATACGAAAAGTACTTTGCGAAAAGAATCGGCAGTAGGACGGATTCGGGTTGACCATCGATTAGTTTTTTGCTAATAATTCTTGCATCCTTCGACAGACTTCTTCAACTAAGAGTTTGATGGAAGGCTTATCTGTTCTTCTTTCAGATGGCATTAAAATATTTTACGAAAAGTCATAAGAAAAGTACTTTGCGAAAAGAATCGGCAGTAGGACGGAGTCGTGTTGACCACCGATTAGTTTTTTGCTAATAACTCTTGCATCCTTCGACCGACTTCTTCGACTAAGAGCTCGATGGAAAGCTTATCTATTCCTCTTTCAGATGGCATTAACATATTTTACGAAAAGTTATAAGAAATACAATTTTTTGACCAAAAATAAAATATCGTCGAAATCATTGAAGAAGAAGTACCCTATAAGACGAAAATATGCCTTATCTAATAAGAGACATTTAAATTTTTTTAATTGCATAAATGGGCGGCATTTTATTCAGAATTAATAGTTTTTTACATGGACAAAAAATTCGTTTAATGTTTTCCCAGTAAATACTTGAATTATAGAAAAGTACTTTGCGAAAAGAATCGGCAGTAAGACGGAATCGTGTTGACCACCGATTAGTTTTTTGCTAATAACTCTTGCATCCTTCGACCGACTTCTTCGACTAAAAGCTCGATGGAAAGCTTATCTGTTCTTCCTTCAGATGGCATTAACATATTTTACGAAAAGTCATACGAAAAGTACTTTGCGAAAAGAATCGGCAGTAGGACGGAGTCGTGTTGACCACCGATTAGTTTTTTGCTAATAACTCTTGCATCCTTCGACAGACTTCTTCAACTAAGAGTTTGATGGAAAGCTAATCTATTCCTCTTTCAGATGGCATTAACATATTTTTTACGAAAAGTTAAAAGAAATAAAATTTTTTGACCAAAAATAAAATATCGTCGAAATCATTGAAGAAGAAGTACCATATAAGACGAAAATATGCCTTATCTAATAAGAGACATTTAAATTTTTTTAATTGCATAAATGAGCGGCATTTTATTCAGAATTAATAGTTTTTTACATGGACAAAAAATTCGTTTAATGTTTTCCCAGTAAATACTTGAATTATAGAAAACAACTTTGCGAAAAGAATCGGCAGTAAGACGGAAACGTGATGACCACCGATTAGTTTTTTGCTAATAACTCTTGAATCCTTCAATCGACTTCTTCGACTAAGAGCTCGATGGAAAGCTTATCTGTTCTTCCTTTAGATGGCATTAACATATTTTACGAAAAGTCATAAGAAAAGTACTTTGCGAAAAGAATCGGCAGTAGGACGGAGTCGTGTTGACCACCGATTAAATTTTTGCTAATAACTCTTACATCCTTCGACCGACTTCTTCGACTAAGAGCTCGATGGAAAGCTTATCTGTTCTTCTTTCAGATGGCATTAACATATTTTACGAAAAGTCATACGAAAAGTACTTTGCGAAAAGAATCGGCAGTAGGACGGAGTCGTGTTGACCACCGATTAGTTTTTTGCTAATAACTCTTGCATCCTTCGACAGACTTCTTCAACTAAGAGTTTGATGGAAAGCTAATCTATTCCTCTTTTAGATGGCATTAACATATTTTACGAAAAGTCATAAGAAATAAAATTTTTTGACCAAAAATAAAATATCGTCGAAATCATTGAAGGAGAAGTACCATATAAGACGAAAATATGCCTTATCTAATAAGAGACATTTAAAATTTTTTAATTGCATAAATGGGCGGCATTTTATTCAGAATTAATAGTTTTTTACATGGACAAAAAATTCGTTTAATGTTTTCCCAGTAAATACTTGAATTATAGAAAAGAACTTTGCGAAAAGAATCGGCAGTAAGACGGAAACGTGATGACCACCGATTAGTTTTTTGCTAATAACTCTTGCATCCTTCGACCGGCTTCTTCGACTAAGAGCTCGATGGAAAGCTTATCTGTTCTTCTTTCAGATGGCATTACTATATTTTATGAAAAGTCATAAGAAAACTACTTTGCGAAAAGAATCGGCAGTAGGACGGAATCGTGTTGACCACCGATTAGTTTTTTGCTAATAACTCTTGCATCCTTCGACCAACTTCTTCGACTAAGAGCTCGATGGAAGGCTTATCTGTTCTTCTTTCAGATGGCATTACTATATTTTATGAAAAGTCATAAGAAAACTACTTTGCGAAAAGAATCGGCAGTAGGACGGAATCGTGTAGACCACCGATTAGTTTTTTGCTAATAACTCTTGCATCCTTGGACCAACTTCTTCAACTAAGGGCTCGATGGAAAGCTTATCTGTCCTTCTTTCAGATGGCATTAACATATTTTATGAAAAGTCATAAGAAAACTACTTTGCGAAAAGAATCTGTAGTAGGACGGAAACGTGATGACCACCGATTAGTTTTTTGCTAATAACTCTTGAATCCTTCAATCGACTTCTTCGACTAAGAGCTCGATGAAAAGCTTATCTATTCCTCTTTTAGATGGCATTAACATATTTTACGAAAAGTCATAAGAAATAAAATTTTTTGACCAAAAATAAAATATCGTCGAAATCATTGAAGGAGAAGTACCATATAAGACGAAAATATGCCTTATCTAATAAGAGACATTTAAAATTTTTTAATTGCATAAATGGGCGGCATTTTATTCAGAATTAATAGTTTTTTACATGGACAAAAAATTCGTTTAATGTTTTCCCAGTAAATACTTGAATTATAGAAAAGAACTTTGCGAAAAGAATCGGCAGTAAGACGGAAACGTGATGACCACCGATTAGTTTTTTGCTAATAACTCTTGCATCCTTCGACCGGCTTCTTCGACTAAGAGCTCGATGGAAAGCTTATCTGTTCTTCTTTCAGATGGCATTACTATATTTTATGAAAAGTCATAAGAAAAGTACTTTGCGAAAAGAATCGGCAGTAGGACGGAATCGTGTTGACCACCGATTAGTTTTTTGCTAATAACTCTTGCATCCTTCGACCGACTTCTTCGACTAAGAGCTCGATGGAAAGCTTATCTATTCCTCTTTCAGATGGCATTAACATATTTTTTACGAAAAGTAATAAGAAATAAAATTTTTTGACCAAAAATAAAATGTCGTCGAAATCATTAAAGAAGACGTACCTTATAAGACGAAAATATGCCTTATCTAATAAGAGATATTTAAATTTTTTTAATTGCATAAATGGCTGGCATTTTGTTCAGAATTAATAGTTTTTTACATGGACAAAAAATTCGTTTAATTTTTTCTAAGTAAATACTTGAATTATAGAAAAGTAATTTGCGAAAAGAATCGGCAGTAAGACGGAAACGTGTTGACCACCGATAAGTTTTTTGCTAATAACTCTTGAATCCTTCGACCGACTTCTTCAACTAAGGGCTCGATGGAAAGCTTATCTGTTCTTCTTTCAGATGGCATTAACATATTTTACGAAATGTCATAAGAAAAGTACCTTGAGAAAAGAATCGGCAGTAGGACGGAATCGTGTAGACCACCGATTAGTTTTTTGCTAATAACTCTTGCATCCTTGGACCAACTTCTTCGACTAAGAGCTCGATGGAAAGCTTATCTGTTCTTCTTTCAGATGGCATTACTACATTTTATGAAAAGTCATAAGAAAAGTACTTTGCGAAAAGAATCGGTAGTAGGATGGAAACGTGTTGACCACCGATTATTTTTTTGCTAATAACTCTTGCATCCTTCGACCGACTTCTTCAACTAAGAGCTCGATGGAAGGCTTATCTGTTCTTCTTTCAGATGGCATTAACATATTTTACGAAATGTCATAAGAAAAGTACTTTGAGAAAATAATCGGCAGTAGGACGGAATCGTGTTGACCACCGATTAGTTTTTTGCTAATAACTCTTGCATCCTTCGACCAACTTCTTCGACTAAGAGCTCGATGGAAATCTTATCTGTTCTTCTTTCAGATGGCATTACTATATTTTATGAAAAGTCATAAGAAAAGTACTTTGCGAAAAGAATCGGTAGTAGGACGGAAACGTGTTGACCACCGATTATTTTTTTGCTAATAACTCTTGCATCCTTCGACCGACTTCTTCAACTAAAAGCTCGATCGAAGGCTTATCTGTTCTTCTTTCAGATGGCATTAACATATTTTACGAAATGTCATAAGAAAAGTACTCTGAGAAAAGAATCGGCAGTAGGACGGAATCGGGTTGACCACCGATTAGTTTTTTGCTAATAACTCTTGCATCCTTCGACCAACTTCTTCGACTAAGAGCTCGATGGAAAGCTTATCTGTTCTTCTTTCAGATGGCATTACTATATTTTATGAAAAGTCATAAGAAAACTACTTTGCGAAAAGAATCGGCAGTAGGACGGAGTCGTGTTGACCACCGATTAGTTTTTTGCTTATAACTCTTGCATCCTTCGACAGACTTCTTCAACTAAGAGCTCGATGGAAAGCTTATCTGTTGTTCTTTCAGATGGCATTACTATATTTTATGAAAAGTCATAAGAAAACTACTTTTCGAAAAGAATCGGCAGTAGGACGGAAACGTGTTGACCACCGATTAGTTTTTTGCTAATAACTCTTGAATCCTTCGATCGACTTCTTCGACTAAGAGCTCGATGGAAAGCTTATCTGTTGTTCTTTCAGATGGCATTACTATATTTTATGAAAAGTCATAAGAAAACTACTTTGCGAAAAGAATCGGCAGTAGGACGGAGTCGTGTTGACCACCGATTAGTTTTTTGCTAATAACTCTTGCATCCTTTGACCGCCTTCTTCGACAAAGAACTGGATGGAAAGCTTATCTGTTCTTCTTTCTGATGGCATTAACATATTTTACGAAAAGTCATAAGAAAAGTACTGTGCGAAAAGAATCGGCAGTAGGACGGAATCGTGTTGACCACCGATTAGTTTTTTGCTTATAGCTCTTGCATCCTTCGACCGACTTTTTCGACTAAGTGCTCGATGGAAAGCTTATCTGTTCTTCTTTTAGATAGCATTAACATATTTTACGAAAAGTCATAAGAAAAGTACTGTGCGAAAAGAATCGGCAGTAGGACGGAATCGTGTTGACCACCGATTAGTTTTTTTCTAATAACTCTTGCATCCTTCGACCAACTTCTTCGACTAAGAGCTCGATGGAAAGCTTATCTGTTCTTCTTTCAGATGGCATTAACATATTTTACGAAAATTCATAAGAAAAGTACTTTGCGAAAAGAAACGGCAGTAGGACAAAATCGTGTTGACCACCGATTAGTTTTTTGCTAATAACTCTTGCATCCTTTGACCGCCTTCTTCGACAAAGAACTGGATGGAAAGCTTATCTGTTCTTCTTTCTGATGGCATTAACATATTTTACGAAAAGTCATAAGAAAAGTACTGTGCGAAAAGAATCGGCAGTAGGACGGAATCGTGTTGACCACCGATTAGTTTTTTGCTTATAACTCTTGCATCCTTCGACAGACTTCTTCAACTAAGAGCTCGATGGAAAGCTTATCTGTTGTTCTTTCAGATGGCATTACTATATTTTATGAAAAGTCATAAGAAAACTACTTTGCGAAAAGAATCGGCAGTAGGACGGAGTCGTGTTGACCACCGATTAGTTTTTTGCTTATAACTCTTGCATCCTTCGACAGACTTCTTCAACTAAGAGCTCGATGGAAAGCTTATCTGTTGTTCTTTCAGATGGCATTACTATATTTTATGAAAAGTCATAAGAAAACTACTTTTCGAAAAGAATCGGCAGTAGGACGGAGTCGTGTTGACCACCGATTAGTTTTTTGCTTATAACTCTTGCATCCTTCGACAGACTTCTTCAACTAAGAGTTTGATGGAAGGCTTATCTGTTCTTCTTTCAGATGGCATTAAAATATTTTACGAAAAGTCATAAGAAAAGTACTGTGCGAAGAGAATCGGCAGTAGGACGGAATCGTGTTGACCACCGATTAGTTTTTTTCTAATAACTCTTGCATCCTTCGACCAACTTCTTCGACTAAGAGCTCGATGGAAAGCTTATCTGTTCTTCTTTCAGATGGCATTAACATATTTTACGAAAATTCATAAGAAAAGTACTTTGCGAAAAGAAACGGCAGTAGGACAAAATCGTGTTGACCACCGATTAGTTTTTTGCTAATAACTCTTGCATCCTTTGACCGCCTTCTTCGACAAAGAACTGGATGGAAAGCTTATCTTTCTGATGGCATTAACATATTTTACGAAAAGTCATAAGAAAAGTACTGTGCGAAAAGAATCGGCAGTAGGACGGAATCGTGTTGACCACCGATTAGTTTTTTGCTTATAGCTCTTGCATCCTTCGACCGACTTTTTCGACTAAGTGCTCGATGGAAAGCTTATCTGTTCTTCTTTTAGATAGCATTAACATATTTTACGAAAAGTCATAAGAAAAGTACTGTGCGAAAAGAATCGGCAGTAGGACGGAATCGTGTTGACCACCGATTAGTTTTTTTCTAATAACTCTTGCATCCTTCGACCAACTTCTTCGACTAAGAGCTCGATGGAAAGCTTATCTGTTCTTCTTTCAGATGGCATTAACATATTTTACGAAAAGTCATAAGAAAAGTACTGTGCGAAAAGAATCGGCAGTAGGACGGAATCGTGTTGACCACCGATTAGTTTTTAGCTAATAACTCTTGCATCCTTCGACAAACTCTTTCGACTAAGAGATCGATGGAAAGCTTATCTGTTCTTCTTTCAGATGGCATTAACATATTTTACGAAAAGTCATAAGAAAAGTACTTTGCGAGAAGAATCGGCAGTAGGACGGAATCGTGTTGACCACCGATTAGTTTTTTGCTAATAACTCTTGCATCCTTCGACCAATTTCTTCGACTAAGAGCTCGCTGGAAAGCTTATCTGTACTTCTTTCAGATAGCATTAACATATTTTAGGAAAAGTCATAAGAAAAGTACTTTGCGAAAAGAATCGGCAGTAGGACGGAATCGTGTTGACCACCGATTTGTTTTTTGCTAATAACTCTTCTTCAACCGACTTTTTCGACTAAGTGCTCGATGGAAAGCTTATCTGTTCTTCTTTCAGATAGCATTAATATATTTTACGAAAAGTCATAAGAAAAGTACTGTGCGAAAAGAATCGGCAGTAGGACGGAATCGTGTTCACCACCGATGAGTTTTTTGCTAATAACTCTTGCATCCTTCGACCAACTTCTTCGACTAAAGGCTCGATGGAAAGCTTATTTGTTCTTCTTTCAGATGGCATTAACATATTTTACGAAAAGTCATAAAAAAAGTACTGTGCGAAAAGAATCGGCAGTAGGAGGGAATCGTGTTGACCACCGATTAGTTTTTAGCTAATAGCTCTTGCATCCTTCGACCGACTTTTTCGACTAAGAGCTCGATGGAAAGCTTATCTGTTCTTCTTTCAGATGGCATTACCACATTTTATGAAAAGTCATAAGAAAAGTACTTTGCGAAAAGAATCGGTAGTAGGACGGAAACGTGTTGACCACCGATTATTTTTTTGCTAATAACTCTTGCATCCTTCGACCGACTTCTTCAACTAAGAGCTCGATGGAAGGCTTATCTGTTCTTCTTTCAGATGGCATTAACATATTTTACGAAATGTCATAAGAAAAGTACTTTGAGAAAATAATCGGCAGTAGGACGGAATCGTGTTGACCACCGATTAGTTTTTTGCTAATAACTCTTGCATCCTTCGACCAACTTCTTCGACTAAGAGCTCGATGGAAATCTTATCTGTTCTTCTTTCAGATGGCATTACTATATTTTATGAAAAGTCATAAGAAAAGTACTTTGCGAAAAGAATCGGTAGTAGGACGGAAACGTGTTGACCACCGATTATTTTTTTGCTAATAACTCTTGCATCCTTCGACCGACTTCTTCAACTAAAAGCTCGATGGAAGGCTTATCTGTTCTTCTTTCAGATGGCATTAACATATTTTACGAAATGTCATAAGAAAAGTACTCTGAGAAAAGAATCGGCAGTAGGACGGAATCGTGTTGACCACCGATTAGTTTTTTGCTAATAACTCTTGCATCCTTCGACCAACTTCTTCGACTAAGAGCTCGATGGAAAGCTTATCTGTTCTTCTTTCAGATGGCATTACTATATTTTATGAAAAGTCATAAGAAAACTACTTTGCGAAAAGAATCGGCAGTAGGACGGAGTCGTGTTGACCACCGATTAGTTTTTTGCTTATAACTCTTGCATCCTTCGACAGACTTCTTCAACTAAGAGTTTGATGGAAGGCTTATCTGTTCTTCTTTCAGATGGCATTAAAATATTTTACGAAAAGTCATAAGAAAAGTACTTTGCGAAAAGAATCGGCAGTAGGACGGAATCGTGTTGACCACCGATTAGTTTTTTGCTAATAACTCTTGCATCCTTCGACCGACTTCTTCGACTAAGAGCTCGATGGAAAGCTTATCTATTCCTCTTTCAGATGGCATTAACATATTTTTTGCGAAAAGTAATAAGAAATAAAATTTTTTCACCAAAAATAAAATATCGTCGAAATCATTAAAGAAGACGTACCTTATAAGAGAAAATATGCCTTATCTAATAAGAGACATTTAAATTTTTTAATTGCATAAATGGCCGGCATTTTGTTCAAAATTAATAGTTTTTTACATGGACAAAAAATTCGTTTAATTTTTTCCCAGTAAATACTTGAATTACAGAAAAGTACTTTGCGAAAAGAATCGGCAGTAAGACGGAAACGTGTTGACCACCGATTAGTTTTTTGCTAATAACTCTTGAATCCTTCGATCGACTTCTTCGACTAAGAGCTCGATGGAAAGCTTATCTGTTCTTCTTTCAGATGGCATTAACATATTTTACGAAAATTCATAAGAAAAGTACTTTGCGAAAAGAAACGGCAGTAGGACAAAATCGTGTTGACCACCGATTAGTTTTTTGCTAATAACTCTTGCATCCTTTGACCGCCTTCTTCGACAAAGAACTGGATGGAAAGCTTATCTGTTCTTCTTTCTGATGGCATTAACATATTTTACGAAAAGTCATAAGAAAAGTACTGTGCGAAAAGAATCGGCAGTAGGACGGAATCGTGTTGACCACCGATTAGTTTTTTGCTTATAACTCTTGCATCCTTCGACAGACTTCTTCAACTAAGAGCTCGATGGAAAGCTTATCTGTTGTTCTTTCAGATGGCATTACTATATTTTATGAAAAGTCATAAGAAAACTACTTTGCGAAAAGAATCGGCAGTAGGACGGAGTCGTGTTGACCACCGATTAGTTTTTTGCTTATAACTCTTGCATCCTTCGACAGACTTCTTCAACTAAGAGCTCGATGGAAAGCTTATCTGTTGTTCTTTCAGATGGCATTACTATATTTTATGAAAAGTCATAAGAAAACTACTTTTCGAAAAGAATCGGCAGTAGGACGGAGTCGTGTTGACCACCGATTAGTTTTTTGCTTATAACTCTTGCATCCTTCGACAGACTTCTTCAACTAAGAGTTTGATGGAAGGCTTATCTGTTCTTCTTTCAGATGGCATTAAAATATTTTACGAAAAGTCATAAGAAATGTACTGTGCGAAGAGAATCGGCAGTAGGACGGAATCGTGTTGACCACCGATTAGTTTTTTTCTAATAACTCTTGCATCCTTCGACCAACTTCTTCGACTAAGAGCTCGATGGAAAGCTTATCTGTTCTTCTTTCAGATGGCATTAACATATTTTACGAAAATTCATAAGAAAAGTACTTTGCGAAAAGAAACGGCAGTAGGACAAAATCGTGTTGACCACCGATTAGTTTTTTGCTAATAACTCTTGCATCCTTTGACCGCCTTCTTCGACAAAGAACTGGATGGAAAGCTTATCTGTTCTTCTTTCTGATGGCATTAACATATTTTACGAAAAGTCATAAGAAAAGTACTGTGCGAAAAGAATCGGCAGTAGGACGGAATCGTGTTGACCACCGATTAGTTTTTTGCTTATAGCTCTTGCATCCTTCGACCGACTTTTTCGACTAAGTGCTCGATGGAAAGCTTATCTGTTCTTCTTTTAGATAGCATTAACATATTTTACGAAAAGTCATAAGAAAAGTACTGTGCGAAAAGAATCGGCAGTAGGACGGAATCGTGTTGACCACCGATTAGTTTTTTTCTAATAACTCTTGCATCCTTCGACCAACTTCTTCGACTAAGAGCTCGATGGAAAGCTTATCTGTTCTTCTTTCAGATGGCATTAACATATTTTACGAAAAGTCATAAGAAAAGTACTGTGCGAAAAGAATCGGCAGTAGGACGGAATCGTGTTGATCACCGATTAGTTTTTAGCTAATAACTCTTGCATCCTTCGACCAACTCTTTCGACTAAGAGATCGATGGAAAGCTTATCTGTTCTTCTTTCAGATGGCATTAACATATTTTACGAAAAGTCATAAGAAAAGTACTTTGCGAGAAGAATCGGCAGTAGGACGGAATCGTGTTGACCACCGATTAGTTTTTTGCTAATAACTCTTGCATCCTTCGACCAATTTCTTCGACTAAGAGCTCGCTGGAAAGCTTATCTGTACTTCTTTCAGATAGCATTAACATATTTTAGGAAAAGTCATAAGAAAAGTACTTTGCGAAAAGAATCGGCAGTAGGACGGAATCGTGTTGACCACCGATTTGTTTTTTGCTAATAACTCTTCTTCAACCGACTTTTTCGACTAAGTGCTCGATGGAAAGCTTATCTGTTCTTCTTTCAGATAGCATTAATATATTTTACGAAAAGTCATAAGAAAAGTACTGTGCGAAAAGAATCGGCAGTAGGACGGAATCGTGTTCACCACCGATGAGTTTTTTGCTAATAACTCTTGCATCCTTCGACCAACTTCTTCGACTAAAGGCTCGATGGAAAGCTTATTTGTTCTTCTTTCAGATGGCATTAACATATTTTACGAAAAGTCATAAAAAAAGTACTGTGCGAAAAGAATCGGCAGTAGGAGGGAATCGTGTTGACCACCGATTAGTTTTTAGCTAATAGCTCTTGCATCCTTCGACCGACTTTTTCGACTAAGTGCTCGATGGAAAGCTTATCTGTTCTTCTTTCAGATGGCATTAACATATTTTACGAAAAGTCATAAGAAAAGTACTGTGCGAAAAGAATCGGCAGTAGGACGGAATCGTGTTGACCACCGATTAGTTTTTAGCTAATAGCTCTTGCATCCTTCGACCGACTTTTTCGACTAAGTGCTCGATGGAAAGCTTATCTGTTCTTCTTTCAGATAGCATTAACATATTTTGCGAAAAGTCATAAGAAAAGTACTGTGCGAAAAGAATCGGCAGTAGGACGGAATCGTGTTGACCACCGATTAGTTTTTTGCTAATAACTCTTGCATCCTTCGACCAACTTCTTCGACCAAGAGCTCGATGGAAAGCTTATTTGTTCTTCTTTCAGATGGCATTAACATATTTTACGAAAAGTCATAAGAAAAGTACTTTAAGAAAAGAATCGGCAGTAGGACGGAATCGTGTTGACCACCGATTAGTTTTTTGCTAATAGCTCTTGCATCCTTCGACCGACTTTTTCGACTAAGTGCTCGATGGAAAGCTTATCTGTTCTTCTTTCAGATAGCATTAACATATTTTACGAAAAGTCATAAGAAAAGTACTGTGCGAAAAGAATCGGCAGTAGGACGGAATCGTGTTGACCACCGATTAGTTTTTAGCTAATAGCTCTTGCATCCTTCGACCGACTTTTTCGACTAAGTGCTCGATGGAAAGCTTATCTGTTCTTCTTTCAGATAGCATTAACATATTTTGCGAAAAGTCATAAGAAAAGTACTGTGCGAAAAGAATCGGCAGTAGGACGGAATCGTGTTGACCACCGATTAGTTTTTTTCTAATAACTCTTGCATCCTTCGACCAACTTCTTCGACTAAGAGCTCGATGGAAAGCTTATCTGTTCTTCTTTCAGATGGCATTAACATATTTTACGAAAATTCATAAGAAAAGTACTTTGCGAAAAGAAACGGCAGTAGGACAAAATCGTGTTGACCACCGATTAGTTTTTTGGTAATAACTCTTGCATCCTTTGACCGCCTTCTTCGACAAAGAACTGGATGGAAAGCTTATTTGTTCTTCTTTCTGATGGCATTAACATATTTTACGAAACGTCATAAGAAAAGTACTGTGCGAAAAGATTCGGCAGTAGGACGGAATCGTGTTGACCACCGATTAGTTTTTTGCTAATAGCTCTTGCATCCTTCGACCGACTTTTTCGACTAAGTGCTCGATGGAAAGCTTATCTGTTCTTCTTTTAGATAGCATTAACATATTTTACGAAAAGTCATAAGAAAAGTACTGTGCGAAGAGAATCGGCAGTAGGACGGAATCGTGTTGACCACCGATTAGTTTTTTTCTAATAACTCTTGCATCCTTCGACCAACTTCTTCGACTAAGAGCTCGATGAAAAGCTTATCTGTTCTTCTTTCAGATGGCATTAACATATTTTACGAAAATTCATAAGAAAAGTACTTTGCGAAAAGAAACGGCAGTAGGACAAAATCGTGTTGACCACCGATTAGTTTTTTGCTAATAACTCTTGCATCCTTTGACCGCCTTCTTCGACAAAGAACTGGATGGAAAGCTTATCTGTTCTTCTTTCTGATGGCATTAACATATTTTACGAAAAGTCATAAGAAAAGTACTGTGCGAAAAGAATCGGCAGTAGGACGGAATCGTGTTGACCACCGATTAGTTTTTTGCTTATAGCTCTTGCATCCTTCGACCGACTTTTTCGACTAAGTGCTCGATGGAAAGCTTATCTGTTCTTCTTTTAGATAGCATTAACATATTTTACGAAAAGTCATAAGAAAAGTACTGTGCGAAAAGAATCGGCAGTAGGACGTAATCGTGTTGACCACCGATTAGTTTTTTTCTAATAACTCTTGCATCCTTCGACCAACTTCTTCGACTAAGAGCTCGATGGAAAGCTTATCTGTTCTTCTTTCAGATGGCATTAACATATTTTACGAAAAGTCATAAGAAAAGTACTGTGCGAAAAGAATCGGCAGTAGGACGGAATCGTGTTGACCACCGATTAGTTTTTAGCTAATAACTCTTGCATCCTTCGACTAACTCTTTCGACTAAGAGATCGATGGAAAGCTTATCTGTTCTTCTTTCAGATGGCATTAACATATTTTACGAAAAGTCATAAGAAAAGTACTTTGCGAAAAGAATCGGCAGTAGGACGGAATCGTGTTGACCACCGATTAGTTTTTTGCTAATAACTCTTGCATCCTTCGACCAACTTCTTCGACTAAGAGCTCGCTGGAAAGCTTATCTGTACTTCTATCAGATAGCATTAACATATTTTAGGAAAAGACATAAGAAAAGTACTTTGCGAAAAGAATCGGCAGTAGGACGGAATCGTGTTGACCACCGATTAGTTTTTTGCTAATAACTCTTCTTCAACCGACTTTTTCGACTAAGTGCTCGATGGAAAGCTTATCTGTTCTTCTTTCAGATAGCATTAATATATTTTACGAAAAGTCATAAGAAAAGTACTTTGCGAAAAGAATCGGCAGTAGGACGGAATCGTGTTGACCACCGATTAGTTTTTAGCTAATAGCTCTTGCATCCTTCGACCGACTTTTTCGACTAAGTGCTCGATGGAAAGCTTATCTGTTCTTCTTTCAGATGGCATTAACATATTTTACGAAAAGTCATAAAAAAAGTACTGTGCGAAAAGAATCGGCAGTAGGACGGAATCGTGTTGACCACCGATTAGTTTTTAGCTAATAGCTCTTGCATCCTTCGACCGACTTTTTCGACTAAGTGCTCGATGGAAAGCTTATCTGTTCTTCTTTCAGATAGCATTAACATATTTTGCGAAAAGTCATAAGAAAAGTACTGTGCGAAAAGAATCGGCAGTAGGACGGAATCGTGTTGACCACCGATTAGTTTTTTGCTAATAACTCTTGCATCCTTCGACCAACTTCTTCGACCAAGAGCTCGATGGAAAGCTTATTTGTTCTTCTTTCAGATGGCATTAACATATTTTACGAAAAGTCATAAGAAAAGTACTTTAAGAAAAGAATCGGCAGTAGGACGGAATCGTGTTGACCACCGATTAGTTTTTAGCTAATAACTCTTGCATCCTTCGACCAACTTCTTCGACTAAGAGCTCGATGGAAAGCTTATCTGTTGTTCTTTCAGATGGCATTAACATATTTTACGAAAAGTCATAAGAAAAGTACTTTGCGAAAAGAATCGGCAGTAGGACGGAATCGTGTTGACCACCGATTAGTTTTTTGCTAATAACTCTTGCATCCTTCGACCAACTTCTTCGACTAAGAGCTCGATGGAAAGCTTATTTGTTCTTCTTTCAGATGGCATTAACATATTTTACGAAAAGTCATAAGAAAAGTACTGTGCGAAAAGAATCGGCAGTAGGACGGAATCGTGTTGACCACCGATTAGTTTTTTGCTAATAGCTCTTGCATCCTTCGACCGACTTTTTCGACTAAGTGCTCGATGGAAAGCTTATCTGTTCTTCTTTCAGATAGCATTAACATATTTTGCGAAAAGTCATAAGAAAAGTACTGTGCGAAAAGAATCGGCAGTAGGACGGAATCGTGTTGACCACCGATTAGTTTTTTTCTAATAACTCTTGCATCCTTCGACCAACTTCTTCGACTAAGAGCTCGATGGAAAGCTTATCTGTTCTTCTTTCAGATGGCATTAACATATTTTACGAAAATTCATAAGAAAAGTACTTTGCGAAAAGAAACGGCAGTAGGACAAAATCGTGTTGACCACCGATTAGTTTTTTGGTAATAACTCTTGCATCCTTTGACCGCCTTCTTCGACAAAGAACTGGATGGAAAGCTTATTTGTTCTTCTTTCTGATGGCATTAACATATTTTACGAAACGTCATAAGAAAAGTACTGTGCGAAAAGATTCGGCAGTAGGACGGAATCGTGTTGACCACCGATTAGTTTTTTGCTAATAGCTCTTGCATCCTTCGACCGACTTTTTCGACTAAGTGCTCGATGGAAAGCTTATCTGTTCTTCTTTTAGATAGCATTAACATATTTTACGAAAAGTCATAAGAAAAGTACTGTGCGAAGAGAATCGGCAGTAGGACGGAATCGTGTTGACCACCGATTAGTTTTTTTCTAATAACTCTTGCATCCTTCGACCAACTTCTTCGACTAAGAGCTCGATGGAAAGCTTATCTGTTCTTCTTTCAGATGGCATTAACATATTTTACGAAAATTCATAAGAAAAGTACTTTGCGAAAAGAAACGGCAGTAGGACAAAATCGTGTTGACCACCGATTAGTTTTTTGCTAATAACTCTTGCATCCTTTGACCGCCTTCTTCGACAAAGAACTGGATGGAAAGCTTATCTGTTCTTCTTTCTGATGGCATTAACATATTTTACGAAAAGTCATAAGAAAAGTACTGTGCGAAAAGAATCGGCAGTAGGACGGAATCGTGTTGACCACCGATTAGTTTTTTGCTTATAGCTCTTGCATCCTTCGACCGACTTTTTCGACTAAGTGCTCGATGGAAAGCTTATCTGTTCTTCTTTTAGATAGCATTAACATATTTTACGAAAAGTCATAAGAAAAGTACTGTGCGAAAAGAATCGGCAGTAGGACGTAATCGTGTTGACCACCGATTAGTTTTTTTCTAATAACTCTTGCATCCTTCGACCAACTTCTTCGACTAAGAGCTCGATGGAAAGCTTATCTGTTCTTCTTTCAGATGGCATTAACATATTTTACGAAAAGTCATAAGAAAAGTACTGTGCGAAAAGAATCGGCAGTAGGACGGAATCGTGTTGACCACCGATTAGTTTTTAGCTAATAACTCTTGCATCCTTCGACTAACTCTTTCGACTAAGAGATCGATGGAAAGCTTATCTGTTCCTCTTTCAGATGGCATTAACATATTTTACGAAAAGTCATAAGAAAAGTACTTTGCGAAAAGAATCGGCAGTAGGACGGAATCGTGTTGACCACCGATTAGTTTTTTGCTAATAACTCTTGCATCCTTCGACCAACTTCTTCGACTAAGAGCTCGCTGGAAAGCTTATCTGTACTTCTATCAGATAGCATTAACATATTTTAGGAAAAGACATAAGAAAAGTACTTTGCGAAAAGAATCGGCAGTAGGACGGAATCGTGTTGACCACCGATTAGTTTTTTGCTAATAACTCTTCTTCAACCGACTTTTTCGACTAAGTGCTCGATGGAAAGCTTATCTGTTCTTCTTTCAGATAGCATTAATATATTTTACGAAAAGTCATAAGAAAAGTACTTTGCGAAAAGAATCGGCAGTAGGACGGAATCGTGTTGACCACCGATTAGTTTTTAGCTAATAGCTCTTGCATCCTTCGACCGACTTTTTCGACTAAGTGCTCGATGGAAAGCTTATCTGTTCTTCTTTCAGATGGCATTAACATATTTTACGAAAAGTCATAAGAAAAGTACTGTGCGAAAAGAATCGGCAGTAGGACGGAATCGTGTTGACCACCGATTAGTTTTTAGCTAATAGCTCTTGCATCCTTCGACCGACTTTTTCGACTAAGTGCTCGATGGAAAGCTTATCTGTTCTTCTTTCAGATAGCATTAACATATTTTGCGAAAAGTCATAAGAAAAGTACTGTGCGAAAAGAATCGGCAGTAGGACGGAATCGTGTTGACCACCGATTAGTTTTTTGCTAATAACTCTTGCATCCTTCGACCAACTTCTTCGACCAAGAGCTCGATGGAAAGCTTATTTGTTCTTCTTTCAGATGGCATTAACATATTTTACGAAAAGTCATAAGAAAAGTACTTTAAGAAAAGAATCGGCAGTAGGACGGAATCGTGTTGACCACCGATTAGTTTTTAGCTAATAACTCTTGCATCCTTCGACCAACTTCTTCGACTAAGAGCTCGATGGAAAGCTTATCTGTTGTTCTTTCAGATGGCATTAACATATTTTACGAAAAGTCATAAGAAAAGTACTTTGCGAAAAGAATCGGCAGTAGGACGGAATCGTGTTGACCACCGATTAGTTTTTTGCTAATAACTCTTGCATCCTTCGACCAACTTCTTCGACTAAGAGCTCGATGGAAAGCTTATTTGTTCTTCTTTCAGATGGCATTAACATATTTTACGAAAAGTCATAAGAAAAGTACTGTGCGAAAAGAATCGGCAGTAGGACGGAATCGTGTTGACCACCGATTAGTTTTTTGCTAATAGCTCTTGCATCCTTCGACCGACTTTTTCGACTAAGTGCTCGATGGAAAGCTTATCTGTTCTTCTTTCAGATAGCATTAACATATTTTACGAAAAGTCATAAGAAAAGTACTGTGCGAAAAGAATCGGCAGTAGGACGGAATCGTGTTGACCACCGATTAGTTTTTTTCTAATAACTCTTGCATCCTTCGACCAACTTCTTCGACTAAGAGCTCGATGGAAAGCTTATCTGTTCTTCTTTCAGATGGCATTAGCATATTTTACGAAAAGTCATAAGAAAAGTACTTTGCGAAAAGAATCGGTAGTAGGACGGAATCGTGTTGACCACCGATTAGTTTTTTGCTAATAACTCTTGCATCCTTCGACCAACTTCTTCGACTAAGTGCTCGATGGAAAGCTTATCTGTTCTTCTTTCAGATGGCATTAACATATTTTACGAAAATTCATAGGAAAAGTACTTTGCGAAAAGAAATGGCAGTAGGACAAAATCGTGTTGACCACCGATTAGTTTTTTGCTAATAACTCTTGCATCCTTTGACCGCCTTCTTCGACAAAGAACTGGATGGAAAGCTTATCTGTTCTTCTTTCTGATGGCATTAACATATTTTACGAAAAGTCATAAGAAAAGTACTTTGCGAAAAGAATCGGCAGTAGGACGGAATCGTGTTGACCACCGATTATTTTTTAGCTAATAGCTCTTGCATCCTTCGACCGACTTTTTCGACTAAGTGCTCGATGGAAAGCTTATCTGTTCTTCTTTCAGATAGCATTAATATATTTTACGAAAAGTCATAAGAAAAGTACTGTGCGAAAAGAATCGGCAGTAGGACGGAATCGTGTTGACCACCGATTAGTTTTTTGCTAATAACTCTTGCATCCTTCGACCAACTTCTTCGACTAAGAGCTCGATGGAAAGCTTATTTGTTCTTCTTTCAGATGGCATTAACATATTTTACGAAAAGTCATAAGAAAAGTACTGTGCGAAAAGAATCGGCAGTAGGACGGAATCGTGTTGACCACCGATTAGTTTTTAGCTAATAGCTCTTGCATCCTTCGACCGACTTTTTCGACTAAGTGCTCGATGGAAAGCTTATCTGTTCTTCTTTCAGATGGCATTAACATATTTTACGAAAAGTCATAAGAAAAGTACTGTGCGAAAAGAATCGGCAGTAGGACGGAATCGTGTTGACCACCGATTAGTTTTTAGCTAATAGCTCTTGCATCCTTCGACCGACTTTTTCGACTAAGTGCTCGATGGAAAGCTTATCTGTTCTTCTTTCAGATAGCATTAACATATTTTGCGAAAAGTCATAAGAAAAGTACTGTGCGAAAAGAATCGGCAGTAGGACGGAATCGTGTTGACCACCGATTAGTTTTTTGCTAATAACTCTTGCATCCTTCGACCAACTTCTTCGACTAAGAGCTCGATGGAAAGCTTATTTGTTCTTCTTTCAGATGGCATTAACATATTTTACGAAAAGTCATAAGAAAAGTACTGTGCGAAAAGAATCGGCAGTAGGACGGAATCGTGTTGACCACCGATTAGTTTTTAGCTAATAGCTCTTGCATCCTTCGACCGACTTTTTCGACTAAGTGCTCGATGGAAAGCTTATCTGTTCTTCTTTCAGATGGCATTAACATATTTTACGAAAAGTCATAAGAAAAGTACTGTGCGAAAAGAATCGGCAGTAGGACGGAATCGTGTTGACCACCGATTAGTTTTTAGCTAATAGCTCTTGCATCCTTCGACCGACTTTTTCGACTAAGTGCTCGATGGAAAGCTTATCTGTTCTTCTTTCAGATAGCATTAACATATTTTGCGAAAAGTCATAAGAAAAGTACTGTGCGAAAAGAATCGGCAGTAGGACGGAATCGTGTTGACCACCGATTAGTTTTTTTCTAATAACTCTTGCATCCTTCGACCAACTTCTTCGACTAAGAGCTCGATGGAAAGCTTATCTGTTCTTCTTTCAGATGGCATTAACATATATTACGAAAATTCATAAGAAAAGTACTTTGCGAAAAGAAACGGCAGTAGGACAAAATCGTGTTGACCACCGATTAGTTTTTTGCTAATAACTCTTGCATCCTTTGACCGCCTTCTTCGACAAAGAACTGGATGGAAAGCTTATCTGTTCTTCTTTCTGATGGCATTAACATATTTTACGAAAAGTCATAAGAAAAGTACTGTGCGAAAAGAATCGGCAGTAGGACGGAATCGTGTTGACCACCGATTAGTTTTTTGCTAATAGCTCTTGCATCCTTCGACCGACTTTTTCGACTAAGTGCTCAACGGAAAGCTTATCTGTTCTTCTTTTAGATAGCATTAACATATTTTACGAAAAGTCATAAGAAAAGTACTGTGCGAAAAGAATCGGCAGTAGGACGGAATCGTGTTGACCACCGATTAGTTTTTTTCTAATAACTCTTGCATCCTTCGACCAACTTCTTCGACTAAGAGCTCGATGGAAAGCTTATCTGTTCTTCTTTCAGATGGCATTAACATATTTTACGAAAAGTCATAAGAAAAGTACTGTGCGAAAATAATCGGCAGTAGGACGGAATCGTGTTGACCACCGATTAGTTTTTAGCTTATAACTCTTGCATCCTTCGACCAACTCTTTCGACTAAGAGATCGATGGAAAGCTTATCTGTTCGTCTTTCAGATGGCATTATTATATTTTACGAAAAGTCATAAGAAAAGTACTTTGCGAAAAGAATCGGCAGTAGGACGGAATCGTGTTAAACACCGATTAGTTTTTTGCTAATAACTCTTGCATCCTTCGACCAACTTCTTCGACTAAGAGCTCGCTGGAAAGCTTATCTGTACTTCTTTCAGATAGCATTAACATATTTTAGGAAAAGTCATAAGAAAAGTACTTTGCGAAAAGAATCGGCAGTAGGACGGAATCGTGTTGACCACCGATTAGTTTTTTGCTAATAACTCTTCTTCAACCGACTTTTTCGACTAAGTGCTCGATGGAAAGCTTATCTGTTCTTCTTTCAGATAGCATTAATATATTTTACGAAAAGTCATAAGAAAAGTACTGTGCGAAAAGAATCGGCAGTAGGACGAAATCGTGTTGACCACCGATTAGTTTTTTGCTAATAACTCTTGCATCCTTCGACCAACTTCTTCGACTAAGAGCTCGATGGAAAGCTTATTTGTTCTTCTTTCAGATGGCATTAACATATTTTACGAAAAGTCATAAGAAAAGTACTGTGCGAAAAGAATCGGCAGTAGGACGGAATCGTGTTGACCATCGATTAGTTTTTTGCTAATAGCTCTTGCATCCTTCGACCGACTTTTTCGACTAAGTGCTCGATGGAAAGCTTATCTGTTCTTCTTTCAGATGGCATTAACATATTTTACGAAAAGTCATAAGAAATAAAATTTTTTAACCAAAAATAAAATATCGTCGAAATCATTGAAGAAGAAGTACCTTATAAGACGAAAATATGCCTTATCTAATAAGAGACATTTAAATTTTTTTAATTGCATAAATGGGCGGCATTTTATTCAGAATTAATAGTTTTTTACATGGACAAAAAATTCGTTTAATTTTTTCCCAGTAAATACTTGAATTATAGAAAAGTACTTTGCGAAAAGAATCGGCAGTAAGACGGAAACGTGTTGACCACCGATTAGTTTTTTGCTAATAACTCTTGAATCCTTCGATCGACTTCTTCGACTAAGAGCTCGATGGAAAGCTTATCTGTTCTTCTTTCAGATGGCATTAACATATTTTACGAAAAGTCATAAGAAAAGTACTGTGCGAAAAGAATCGGCAGTAGGACGGAATCGTGTTGACCACCGATTAGTTTTTAGCTAATAACTCTTGCATCCTTCGACCAACTCTTTCGACTAGGAGCTCGATGGAAAGCTTATCTGTTCTTCTTTCAGATGGCATTAACATATTTTACGAAAAGTCATAAGAAAAGTACTTTGCGAAAAGAATCGGCAGTAGGACGGAATCGTGTTGACCACCGATTAGTTTTTTGCTAATAACTCTTGCATCCTTCGACCAACTTCTTCGACTAAGAACTCGCTGGAAAGCTTATCTGTACTTCTTTCAGATAGCATTAACATATTTTAGGAAAAGTCATAAGAAAAGTACTTTGCGAAAAGAATCGGCAGGAGGACGGAATCGTGTTGACCACCGATTAGTTTTTTGCTAATAACTCTTGCATCCTTCGACCAACTTCTTCGACTAAGAGCTCGATGGAAAGCTTATCTGTTCTTCTTTCAGATGGCATTAACATATTTTACGAAAATTTATAAGAAAAGTACTTTGCGAAAAGAAATGGCAGTAGGACAAAATCGTGTTGACCACCGATTAGTTTTTTGCTAATAACTCTTGCATCCTATGACCGCCTTCTTCGACAAAGAACTGGATGGAAACCTTATCTGTTCTTCTTTCTGATGGCATTAACATATTTTACGAAAAGTCATAAGAAAAGTACTGTGCGAAAAGAATCGGCAGTAGGACGGAATCGTGTTGACCACCGATTAGTTTTTAGCTAATAACTCTTGCATCCTTCGACCAACTTCTTCGACTAAGAGCTTGATGGAAAGCTTATCTGTTCTTCTTTTAGATAGCATTAACATATTTTACGAAAAGTCATAAGAAAAGTACTTTGCGAAAAGAATCGGCAGTAGGACGGAATCGTGTTGACCACCGATTTGTTTTTTGCTAATAATTCTTTCATCCTTCGACCGTCTTCTTCGACTAAGAGCTCGATGGAAAGCTTATCTGTTCTTCTTTCAGATAGCATTAACATATTTTACGAAAAGTCATAAGAAAAGTACTTTGCGAAAAGAATCGGCAGTAGGACGGAATCGTGTTGACCACCGATTAGTTTTTTGCTCATAACTCTTGCATCCTTCGAACAACTTCTTCGACTAAGAGCTCGATGGAAAGCTTATCTGTTCTTCTTTCAGATGGCATTAACGTATTTTACGAAAAGTCATAAGAAAAGTACTTTGCGAAAATAATCGGCAGTAGGACGGAAACGTGTTGACCACCTATTAGTTTTTTGCTCATAACTCTTGCATCCTTCGACCGACTTCTTCGACAAAGAACTGGATGGAAAGCTTATCTGTTCTTCTTTCTGATGGCATTAACATATTTTACGAAAAGACATAAGAAAAGTACTTTGCGAAAAGAAACGGCAGTAGGACAAAATCGTGTTGACCACCGATTAGTTTTTTGCTAATAACTCTTGCATCCTTCGACCAACTTCTTCGACTAAGAGCTCGATGGAAAGCTTATCTGTTCTTCTTTCAGATGGCATTAACATATTTTACGAAAAGTCATAAGAAAAGTACTGTGCGAAAAAAAATCGGCAGTAGGACGGAATCGTGTTGACCACCGATTAGTTGTTTGCTAATAACTCTTGCATCCTTCGACCAACTTCTTCGACTAAGAGCTCGATGGAAAGCTTATCTGTTCTTCTTTCAGATGGCATTAACATATTTTACGAAAATTCATAAGAAAAGTACTTTGCGAAAAGAAACGGCAGTAGGACAAAATCGTGTTGACCACCGATTAGTTTTTTGCTAATAACTCTTGCATCCTTCGACCGCCTTCTTCGACAAAGAACTGGATGGAAAGCTTATCTGTTCTTCTTTCTGATGGCATTAACATATTTTACGTAAAGTCATAAGAAAAGTACTGTGCGAAAAGAATCGGCAGTAGGACGGAATCGTGTTGACCACCGATTAGTTTTTTGCTAATAACTCTTGCATCCTTTGACCAACTTCTTCGACTAAGAGCTCGATGGAAAGCTTATCTGTTCTTCTTTCAGATGGCATTAACATATTTTACGAAAATTCATAAGAAAAGTACTTTGCGAAAAGAAACGGCAGTAGGACAAAATCGTGTTGACCACCGATTAGTTTTTTGCTAATAACTCTTGCATCCTTCGACCGCCTTCTTCGACAAAGAACTGGATGGAAAGCTTATCTGTTCTTCTTTCTGATAGCATTAACATATTTTACGAAAAGTCATAAGAAAAGTACTGTGCGAAAAGAATCGGCAGTAGGACGGAATCGTGTTGACCACCGATTAGCTTTTAGCTAATAACTCTTGCATCCTTCGACCAACTTCTTCGACTAGGAGCTTGATGGAAAGCTTATCTGTTCTTCTTTCAGATAGCATTAACATATTTTACGAAAAGTACTTTGCGAAAAGAATCGGCAGTAGGACGGAATCGTGTTGACCACCGATTAGTTTTTTTCTCATAACTCTTGCATCCTTCTACCGATTTCTTCGACTAAGAGCTTGATGGAAAGCTTATCTGTTCTTCTTTCAGATAGCATTAACATATTTTACGAAAAGTCATAAGAAAAGTACTTTGCAAAAAGAATCGGCAGTAGGACGGAATCGTGTTGACCACCGATTAGTTTTTTGCTAATAACTGTTGCATCCTTCGACCAACTTCTTCGACTAAGAGGTCGATGGAAAGCTAATCTGTTCTTCTTTCAGATGCCATTAACATATTTTACGAAAAATCATAAGAAAAGTACTTTGCGAAAAGAAACGGCAGTAGGACGGAAACGTGTTGACCACCGATTAGTTTTTTGCTCATAACTCTTGCATCCTTCGACCGATTTCTTCGACTAAGAGCTTGATGGAAAGCTTATTTGTTCTTCTTTCAGATAGCATTAACATATTTTACGAAAAGTACTTTGCGAATAGAATCGGCAGTAGGACGGAATCGTGTTGACCACCGATTAGTTTTTTCTCATAACTCTTGCATGCTTCGACCGATTTCTTCGACTAAAAGCTTGATGGAAAGCTTATCTGTTCTTCTTTCAGATAGCATAAACATATTTTACGAAAAGTCATAAGAAAAGTACTTTGCGAAAAGAATCGGCAGTAGGACGGAATCGTGTTGACCACCTATTAGTTTTTTGCTCATAACTCTTGCATCCTTCGACCGATTTCTTCGACTAAGAGCTTGATGGAAAGCTTATCTGTTCTTCTTTCAGATAGCATTAACATATTTTACGAAAAGTACTTTGCGAAAAGAATCGGCAGTAGGACGGAATCGTGTTGACCACCGATTTGTTTTTTGCTAATAATTCTTTCATCCTTCGACCGTCTTCTTCGACTAAGAGCTCGATGGAAAGCTTATCTGTTCTTCTTTCAGATAGCATTAACATATTTTACGAAAAGTCATAAGAAAAGTACTTTGCGAAAAGAATCGGCAGTAGGACGGAATCGTGTTGACCACCGATTAGTTTTTTGCTCATAACTCTTGCATCCTTCGAACAACTTCTTCGACTAAGAGCTCGATGGAAAGCTTATCTGTTCTTCTTTCAGATGGCATTAACGTATTTTACGAAAAGTCATAAGAAAAGTACTTTGCGAAAATAATCGGCAGTAGGACGGAAACGTGTTGACCACCTATTAGTTTTTTGCTCATAACTCTTGCATCCTTCGACCGACTTCTTCGACAAAGAACTGGATGGAAAGCTTATCTGTTCTTCTTTCTGATGGCATTAACATATTTTACGAAAAGACATAAGAAAAGTACTTTGCGAAAAGAAACGGCAGTAGGACAAAATCGTGTTGACCACCGATTAGTTTTTTGCTAATAACTCTTGCATCCTTCGACCAACTTCTTCGACTAAGAGCTCGATGGAAAGCTTATCTGTTCTTCTTTCAGATGGCATTAACATATTTTACGAAAAGTCATAAGAAAAGTACTGTGCGAAAAAAAATCGGCAGTAGGACGGAATCGTGTTGACCACCGATTAGTTGTTTGCTAATAACTCTTGCATCCTTCGACCAACTTCTTCGACTAAGAGCTCGATGGAAAGCTTATCTGTTCTTCTTTCAGATGGCATTAACATATTTTACGAAAATTCATAAGAAAAGTACTTTGCGAAAAGAAACGGCAGTAGGACAAAATCGTGTTGACCACCGATTAGTTTTTTGCTAATAACTCTTGCATCCTTCGACCGCCTTCTTCGACAAAGAACTGGATGGAAAGCTTATCTGTTCTTCTTTCTGATGGCATTAACATATTTTACGTAAAGTCATAAGAAAAGTACTGTGCGAAAAGAATCGGCAGTAGGACGGAATCGTGTTGACCACCGATTAGTTTTTTGCTAATAACTCTTGCATCCTTTGACCAACTTCTTCGACTAAGAGCTCGATGGAAAGCTTATCTGTTCTTCTTTCAGATGGCATTAACATATTTTACGAAAATTCATAAGAAAAGTACTTTGCGAAAAGAAACGGCAGTAGGACAAAATCGTGTTGACCACCGATTAGTTTTTTGCTAATAACTCTTGCATCCTTCGACCGCCTTCTTCGACAAAGAACTGGATGGAAAGCTTATCTGTTCTTCTTTCTGATAGCATTAACATATTTTACGAAAAGTCATAAGAAAAGTACTGTGCGAAAAGAATCGGCAGTAGGACGGAATCGTGTTGACCACCGATTAGCTTTTAGCTAATAACTCTTGCATCCTTCGACCAACTTCTTCGACTAGGAGCTTGATGGAAAGCTTATCTGTTCTTCTTTCAGATAGCATTAACATATTTTACGAAAAGTACTTTGCGAAAAGAATCGGCAGTAGGACGGAATCGTGTTGACCACCGATTAGTTTTTTTCTCATAACTCTTGCATCCTTCTACCGATTTCTTCGACTAAGAGCTTGATGGAAAGCTTATCTGTTCTTCTTTCAGATAGCATTAACATATTTTACGAAAAGTCATAAGAAAAGTACTTTGCAAAAAGAATCGGCAGTAGGACGGAATCGTGTTGACCACCGATTAGTTTTTTGCTAATAACTGTTGCATCCTTCGACCAACTTCTTCGACTAAGAGGTCGATGGAAAGCTAATCTGTTCTTCTTTCAGATGCCATTAACATATTTTACGAAAAATCATAAGAAAAGTACTTTGCGAAAAGAAACGGCAGTAGGACGGAAACGTGTTGACCACCGATTAGTTTTTTGCTCATAACTCTTGCATCCTTCGACCGATTTCTTCGACTAAGAGCTTGATGGAAAGCTTATTTGTTCTTCTTTCAGATAGCATTAACATATTTTACGAAAAGTACTTTGCGAATAGAATCGGCAGTAGGACGGAATCGTGTTGACCACCGATTAGTTTTTTCTCATAACTCTTGCATGCTTCGACCGATTTCTTCGACTAAAAGCTTGATGGAAAGCTTATCTGTTCTTCTTTCAGATAGCATAAACATATTTTACGAAAAGTCATAAGAAAAGTACTTTGCGAAAAGAATCGGCAGTAGGACGGAATCGTGTTGACCACCTATTAGTTTTTTGCTCATAACTCTTGCATCCTTCGACCGATTTCTTCGACTAAGAGCTTGATGGAAAGCTTATCTGTTCTTCTTTCAGATAGCATTAACATTTTTTACGAAAAGTACTTTGCGAAAAGAATCGGCAGTAGGACGGAATCGTGTTGACCACCGATTAGTTTTTTGCTAATAACTCTTGCATCCTTCGACCGCCTTCTTCGACAAAGAACTGGATGGAAAGCTTATCTGTTCTTCTTTCAGATAGCATTAACATATTTTACGAAAAGTCATAAGAAAAGTACTTTGCGAAAAGAATCGGCAGTAGGACGGAATCGTGTTGACCACCGATTAGCTTTTAGCTAATAACTCTTGCATCCTTCGACCAACTTCTTCGACTAAGAGCTTGATGGAAAGCTTATCTGTTCTTCTTTCAGATAGCATTAACATATTTTACGAAAAGTCATAAGAAAAGTACTTTGCGAAAAGAATTGGCAGTAGGACGGAATCGTGTTGACCACCGATTAGTTTTTTGCTCATAACTCTTGCATCCTTCGACCGATTTCTTCGACTAAGAGCTTGATGGAAAGCTTATCTGTTCTTCTTTCAGATAGCATTAACATATTTTACGAAAAGTACTTTGCGAAAAGAATCGGCAGTAGGACGGAATCGTGTTGACCACCGATTAGTTTTTTGCTAATAACTCTTGCATCCTTCGACCGCCTTCTTCGACAAAGAACTGGATGGAAAGCTTATCTGTTCTTCTTTCTGATGGCATTAACATATTTTACGAAAAGTCATAAGAAAAGTACTGTGCGAAAAGAATCGGCAGTAGGACAAAATCGTGTTGACCACCGATTAGTTTTTTGCTAATAACTCTTGCATCCTTCGACCGCCTTCTTCGACAAAGAACTGGATGGAAAGCTTATCTGTTCTTCTTTCTGATGGCATTAACATATTTTACGAAAAGTCATAAGAAAAGTACTGTGCGAAAAGAATCGGCAGTAGGACGGAATCGTGTTGACCACCGATTAGTTTTTTGCTAATAACTCTTGCATCCTTCGACCAACTTCTTCGACTAGGAGCTCGATGGAAAGCTTATCTGTTCTTCTTTCAGATGGCATTAACATATTTTACGAAAATTCATAAGAAAAGTACTTTGCGAAAAGAAACGGCAGTAGGACAAAATCGTGTTGACCACCGATTAGATTTTTGCTAATAACTCTTGCATCCTTCGACCAACTTCTTCGACTAAGAGCTTGATGGAAAGCTTATCTGTTCTTCTTTCTGATAGCATTAACATATTTTACGAAAAGTCATAAGAAAAGTACTTTGCAAAAAGAATCGGCAGTAGGACGGAATCGTGTTGACCACCGATTAGTTTTTTGCTAATAACTGTTGCATCCTTCGACCAACTTCTTCGACTAAGAGGTCGATGGAAAGCTTATCTGTTCTTCTTTCAGATGGCATTAACATATTTTACGAAAAATCATAAGAAAAGTACTTTGCGAAAAGAAACGGCAGTATGACAAAATCGTGTTGACCACCGATTAGTTTTTTGCTCATAACTCTTGCATCCTTCGACCGATTTCTTCGACTAAGAGCTTGATGTAAAGCTTATCTGTTCTTCTTTCAGATAGCATTAACATATTTTACGAAAAGTACTTTGCGAAAAGAATCGGCAGTAGGACGGAATCGTGTTGACCACCGATTAGTTTTTTGCTCATAACTCTTGCATCCTTCGACCGATTTCTTCGACTAAGAGCTTGATGGAAAGCTTATCTGTTTTTCTTTCAGATAGCATTAACATATTTTACGAAAAGTCATAAGAAAAGTACTTTGAAAAAAGAATCGGCAGTATGACAAAATCGTGTTGACCACCGATTAGTTTTTTGCTCATAACTCTTGCATCCTTCGACCGATTTCTTCGACTAAGAGCTTGATGGAAAGCTTATCTGTTTTTCTTTCAGATAGCATTAACATATTTTACGAAAAGTCATAAGAAAAGTACTTTGAAAAAAGAATCGGCAGTAGGACGGAATCGTGTTGACCACCGATTAGTTTTTTTCTACCAACTGTTGCATCCTTCGACCAACTTCTTCGACTAAGAGGTCGATGGAAAGGTTATCTGTTCTTCTTTCAGATGGCATTAACATATTTTACGAAAAATCATAAGAAAAGTACTTTGCGAAAAGAATCGGCAGTAGGACGGAATCGTGTTGACCACCGATTAGTTTTTTCTCATAACTCTTGCATCCTTCGACCGATTTTTTCGACTACGAGCTTGATGGAAAGCTTATCTGTTCTTCTTTCAGATAGCATTAACATATTTTACGAAAAGTACTTTGCGAAAAGAATCGGCAGTAGGACGGAATCGTGTTGACCACCGATTAGTTTTTTTTCATAACTCTTGCATCCTTCGACCAACTTCTTCGACTAAGAGGTCGATGGAAAGGTTATCTGTTCCTCTTTCAGATGGCATTAACATATTTTACGAAAAATCATAAGAAAAGTACTTTGCGAAAAGAATCGGCAGTAGGACGGAATCGTGTTGACCACCGATTAGTTTTTTCTCATAACTCTTGCATCCTTCGACCGATTTTTTCGACTACGAGCTTGATGGAAAGCTTATCTGTTCTTCTTTCAGATAGCATTAACATATTTTACGAAAAGTACTTTGCGAAAAGAATCGGCAGTAGGACGGAATCGTGTTGACCACCGATTAGTTTTTTTTCATAACTCTTGCATCCTTCGACCGATTTCTTCGACAAAGAGCTCGATGGAAAGCTTATCTGTTCTTCTTTCAGATAGCATTAACATATTTTACGAAAAGTCATAAGAAAAGTACTTTGCAAAAAGAATCGGCAGTAGGACGGAATCGTGTTGACCACCGATTAGTTTTTTGCTAATAACTGTTGCATCCTTTGACCAACTTCTTCGACTAAGAGGTCGATGGAAAGCTTATCTGTTCTTCTTTCAGATGCCATTAACATATTTTACGAAAAATCATAAGAAAAGTACTTTGCGAAAAGAAACGGCAGTGGGACGGAAACGTGTTGACCACCGATTAGTTTTTTGCTCATAACTCTTGCATCCTTCGACCGATTTCTTCGACTAAGAGCTTGATGGAAAGCTTATTTGTTCTTCTTTCAGATAGCATTAACATATTTTACGAAAAGTACTTTGCGAATAGAATCGGCAGTAGGACGGAATCGTGTTGACCACCGATTAGTTTTTTCTCATATTTCTTGCATGCTTCGACCGATTTCTTCGACTAAAAGCTTGATGGAAAGCTTATCTGTTCTTCTTTCAGATAGCATAAACATATTTTAAGAAAAGTCATAAGAAAAGTACTTTGCGAAAAGAATCGGCAGTAGGACGGAATCGTGTTGACCACCGATTAGTTTTTTGCTCATAACTCTTGCATCCTTCGACCGATTTCTTCGACTAAGAGCTCGATGGAAAGCTTATCTGTTCTTCTTTCAGATAGCATTAACATATTTTACGAAAAGTCATAAGAAAAGTACTTTGCGAAAAGAATCGGCAGTAGGACGGAATCGTGTTGACCACCGATTAGTTTTTTGCTAATAACTCTTGCATCCTTCGACCAACTTCTTCGACTAAGAACTCGCTGGAAAGCTTATCTGTACTTCTTTCAGATAGCATTAACATATTTTAGGAAAAGTCATAAGAAAAGTACTTTGCGAAAAGAATCGGCAGGAGGACGGAATCGTGTTGACCACCGATTAGTTTTTTGCTAATAACTCTTGCATCCTTCGACCAACTTCTTCGACTAAGAGCTCGATGGAAAGCTTATCTGTTCTTCTTTCAGATGGCATTAACATATTTTACGAAAATTTATAAGAAAAGTACTTTGCGAAAAGAAACGGCAGTAGGACAAAATCGTGTTGACCACCGATTAGTTTTTTGCTAATAACTCTTGCATCCTTTGACCGCCTTCTTCGACAAAGAACTGGATGGAAACCTTATCTGTTCTTCTTTCTGATGGCATTAACATATTTTACGAAACGTCATAAGAAAAGTACTGTGCGAAAAGAATCGGCAGTAGGACGGAATCGTGTTGACCACCGATTAGTTTTTAGCTAATAACTCTTGCATCCTTCGACCAACTTCTTCGACTAAGAGCTTGATGGAAAGCTTATCTGTTCTTCTTTCAGATAGCATTAACATATTTTACGAAAAGTCATAAGAAAAGTACTTTGCGAAAAGAATCGGCAGTAGGACGGAATCGTGTTGACCACCGATTTGTTTTTTGCTCATAACTCTTGCATCCTTCGACCGATTTCTTCGACTAAGAGCTTGATGGAAAGCTTATCTGTTCTTCTTTTAGATAACATTAACATATTTTACGAAAAGTACTTTGCGAAAAGAATCGGCAGTAGGACGGAATCGTGTTGACCACCGATTAGTTTTTTCTCATAACTCTTGCATCCTTCGACCGATTTCTTCGACTAAGAGCTTGATGGAAAGCTTATCTGTTCTTCTTTCAGATAGCATTAACATATTTTACGAAAAGTCATAAGAAAAGTACTTTGCGAAAAGAATCGGCAGTAGGACGGAATCGTGTTGACCACCGATTAGTTTTTTGCTAATAATTCTTTCATCCTTCGACCGTCTTCTTCGACTAAGAGCTCGATGGAAAGCTTATCTGTTCTTCTTTCAGATAGCATTAACATATTTTACGAAAAGTCATAAGAAAAGTACTTTGCGAAAAGAATCGGCAGTAGGACGGAATCGTGTTGACCACCGATTAGTTTTTTGCTCATAACTCTTGCATCCTTCGAACAACTTCTTCGACTAAGAGCTCGATGGAAAGCTTATCTGTTCTTCTTTCAGATGGCATTAACATATTTTACGAAAAGTCATAAGAAAAGTACTTTGCGAAAATAATCGGCAGTAGGACGGAAACGTGTTGACCACCTATTAGTTTTTTGCTCATAACTCTTGCATCCTTCGACCGACTTCTTCGACAAAGAACTGGATGGAAAGCTTATCTGTTCTTCTTTCTGATGGCATTAACATATTTTACGAAAAGACATAAGAAAAGTACTTTGCGAAAAGAAACGGCAGTAGGACAAAATCGTGTTGACCACCGATTAGTTTTTTGCTAATAACTCTTGCATCCTTCGACCAACTTCTTCGACTAAGAGCTCGATGGAAAGCTTATCTGTTCTTCTTTCAGATGGCATTAACATATTTTACGAAAAGTCATAAGAAAAGTACTGTGCGAAAAAAAATCGGCAGTAGGACGGAATCGTGTTGACCACCGATTAGTTGTTTGCTAATAACTCTTGCATCCTTCGACCAACTTCTTCGACTAAGAGCTCGATGGAAAGCTTATCTGTTCTTCTTTCAGATGGCATTAACATATTTTACGAAAATTCATAAGAAAAGTACTTTGCGAAAAGAAACGGCAGTAGGACAAAATCGTGTTGACCACCGATTAGTTTTTTGCTAATAACTCTTGCATCCTTCGACCGCCTTCTTCGACAAAGAACTGGATGGAAAGCTTATCTGTTCTTCTTTCTGATGGCATTAACATATTTTACGTAAAGTCATAAGAAAAGTACTGTGCGAAAAGAATCGGCAGTAGGACGGAATCGTGTTGACCACCGATTAGTTTTTTGCTAATAACTCTTGCATTCTTTGACCAACTTCTTCGACTAAGAGCTCGATGGAAAGCTTATCTGTTCTTCTTTCAGATGGCATTAACATATTTTACGAAAGTTCATAAGAAAAGTACTTTGCGAAAAGAAACGGCAGTAGGACAAAATCGTGTTGACCACCGATTAGTTTTTTGCTAATAACTCTTGCATCCTTCGACCGCCTTCTTCGACAAAGAACTGGATGGAAAGCTTATCTGTTCTTCTTTCTGATAGCATTAACATATTTTACGAAAAGTCATAAGAAAAGTACTGTGCGAAAAGAATCGGCAGTAGGACGGAATCGTGTTGACCACCGATTAGCTTTTAGCTAATAACTCTTGCATCCTTCGACCAACTTCTTCGACTAGGAGCTTGATGGAAAGCTTATCTGTTCTTCTTTCAGATAGCATTAACATATTTTACGAAAAGTACTTTGCGAAAAGAATCGGCAGTAGGACGGAATCGTGTTGACCACCGATTAGTTTTTTCTCATAACTCTTGCATCCTTCTACCGATTTCTTCGACTAAGAGCTTGATGGAAAGCTTATCTGTTCTTCTTTCAGATAGCATTAACATATTTTACGAAAAGTCATAAGAAAAGTACTTTGCAAAAAGAATCGGCAGTAGGACGGAATCGTGTTGACCACCGATTAGTTTTTTGCTAATAACTGTTGCATCCTTCGACCAACTTCTTCGACTAAGAGGTCGATGGAAAGCTAATCTGTTCTTCTTTCAGATGCCATTAACATATTTTACGAAAAATCATAAGAAAAGTACTTTGCGAAAAGAAACGGCAGTAGGACGGAAACGTGTTGACCACCGATTAGTTTTTTGCTCATAACTCTTGCATCCTTCGACCGATTTCTTCGACTAAGAGCTTGATGGAAAGCTTATTTGTTCTTCTTTCAGATAGCATTAACATATTTTACGAAAAGTACTTTGCGAATAGAATCGGCAGTAGGACGGAATCGTGTTGACCACCGATTAGTTTTTTCTCATAACTCTTGCATGCTTCGACCGATTTCTTCGACTAAAAGCTTGATGGAAAGCTTATCTGTTCTTCTTTCAGATAGCATAAACATATTTTACGAAAAGTCATAAGAAAAGTACTTTGCGAAAAGAATCGGCAGTAGGACGGAATCGTGTTGACCACCTATTAGTTTTTTGCTCATAACTCTTGCATCCTTCGACCGATTTCTTCGACTAAGAGCTTGATGGAAAGCTTATCTGTTCTTCTTTCAGATAGCATTAACATATTTTACGAAAAGTACTTTGCGAAAAGAATCGGCAGTAGGACGGAATCGTGTTGACCACCGATTAGTTTTTTGCTAATAACTCTTGCATCCTTCGACCGCCTTCTTCGACAAAGAACTGGATGGAAAGCTTATCTGTTCTTCTTTCAGATAGCATTAACATATTTTACGAAAAGTCATAAGAAAAGTACTTTGCGAAAAGAATCGGCAGTAGGACGGAATCGTGTTGACCACCGATTAGCTTTTAGCTAATAACTCTTGCATCCTTCGACCAACTTCTTCGACTAAGAGCTTGATGGAAAGCTTATCTGTTCTTCTTTCAGATAGCATTAACATATTTTACGAAAAGTCATAAGAAAAGTACTTTGCGAAAAGAATTGGCAGTAGGACGGAATCGTGTTGACCACCGATTAGTTTTTTGCTCATAACTCTTGCATCCTTCGACCGATTTCTTCGACTAAGAGCTTGATGGAAAGCTTATCTGTTCTTCTTTCAGATAGCATTAACATATTTTACGAAAAGTACGTTGCGAAAAGAATCGGCAGTAGGACGGAATCGTGTTGACCACCGATTAGTTTTTTGCTAATAACTCTTGCATCCTTCGACCGCCTTCTTCGACAAAGAACTGGATGGAAAGCTTATCTGTTCTTCTTTCTGATGGCATTAACATATTTTACGAAAAGTCATAAGAAAAGTACTGTGCGAAAAGAATCGGCAGTAGGACAAAATCGTGTTGACCACCGATTAGTTTTTTGCTAATAACTCTTGCATCCTTCGACCGCCTTCTTCGACAAAGAACTGGATGGAAAGCTTATCTGTTCTTCTTTCTGATGGCATTAACATATTTTACGAAAAGTCATAAGAAAAGTACTGTGCGAAAAGAATCGGCAGTAGGACGGAATCGTGTTGACCACCGATTAGTTTTTTGCTAATAACTCTTGCATCCTTCGACCAACTTCTTCGACTAGGAGCTCGATGGAAAGCTTATCTGTTCTTCTTTCAGATGGCATTAACATATTTTACGAAAATTCATAAGAAAAGTACTTTGCGAAAAGAAACGGCAGTAGGACAAAATCGTGTTGACCACCGATTAGATTTTTGCTAATAACTCTTGCATCCTTCGACCAACTTCTTCGACTAAGAGCTTGATGGAAAGCTTATCTGTTCTTCTTTCAGATAGCATTAACATATTTTACGAAAAGTCATAAGAAAAGTACTTTGCAAAAAGAATCGGCAGTAGGACGGAATCGTGTTGACCACCGATTAGTTTTTTGCTAATAACTGTTGCATCCTTCGACCAACTTCTTCGACTAAGAGGTCGATGGAAAGCTTATCTGTTCTTCTTTCAGATGGCATTAACATATTTTACGAAAAATCATAAGAAAAGTACTTTGCGAAAAGAAACGGCAGTATGACAAAATCGTGTTGACCACCGATTAGTTTTTTGCTCATAACTCTTGCATCCTTCGACCGATTTCTTCGACTAAGAGCTTGATGTAAAGCTTATCTGTTCTTCTTTCAGATAGCATTAACATATTTTACGAAAAGTACTTTGCGAAAAGAATCGGCAGTAGGACGGAATCGTGTTGACCACCGATTAGTATTTTGCTCATAACTCTTGCATCCTTCGACCGATTTCTTCGACTAAGAGCTTGATGGAAAGCTTATCTGTTTTTCTTTCAGATAGCATTAACATATTTTACGAAAAGTCATAAGAAAAGTACTTTGAAAAAAGAATCGGCAGTATGACAAAATCGTGTTGACCACCGATTAGTTTTTTGCTCATAACTCTTGCATCCTTCGACCGATTTCTTCGACTAAGAGCTTGATGGAAAGCTTATCTGTTTTTCTTTCAGATAGCATTAACATATTTTACGAAAAGTCATAAGAAAAGTACTTTGAAAAAAGAATCGGCAGTAGGACGGAATCGTGTTGACCACCGATTAGTTTTTTTCTACCAACTGTTGCATCCTTCGACCAACTTCTTCGACTAAGAGGTCGATGGAAAGGTTATCTGTTCTTCTTTCAGATGGCATTAACATATTTTACGAAAAATCATAAGAAAAGTACTTTGCGAAAAGAATCGGCAGTAGGACGGAATCGTGTTGACCACCGATTAGTTTTTTCTCATAACACTTGCATCCTTCGACCGATTTTTTCGACTACGAGCTTGATGGAAAGCTTATCTGTTCTTCTTTCAGATAGCATTAACATATTTTACGAAAAGTACTTTGCGAAAAGAATCGGCAGTAGGACGGAATCGTGTTGACCACCGATTAGTTTTTTTTCATAACTCTTGCATCCTTCGACCGATTTCTTCGACAAAGAGCTCGATGGAAAGCTTATCTGTTCTTCTTTCAGATAGCATTAACATATTTTACGAAAAGTCATAAGAAAAGTACTTTGCAAAAAGAATCGGCAGTAGGACGGAATCGTGTTGACCACCGATTAGTTTTTTGCTAATAACTGTTGCATCCTTTGACCAACTTCTTCGACTAAGAGGTCGATGGAAAGCTTATCTGTTCTTCTTTCAGATGCCATTAACATATTTTACGAAAAATCATAAGAAAAGTACTTTGCGAAAAGAAACGGCAGTGGGACGGAAACGTGTTGACCACCGATTAGTTTTTTGCTCATAACTCTTGCATCCTTCGACCGATTTCTTCGACTAAGAGCTTGATGGAAAGCTTATTTGTTCTTCTTTCAGATAGCATTAACATATTTTACGAAAAGTACTTTGCGAATAGAATCGGCAGTAGGACGGAATCGTGTTGACCACCGATTAGTTTTTTCTCATAACTCTTGCATGCTTCGACCGATTTCTTCGACTAAAAGCTTGATGGAAAGCTTATCTGTTCTTCTTTCAGATAGCATAAACATATTTTACGAAAAGTCATAAGAAAAGTACTTTGCGAAAAGAATCGGCAGTAGGACGGAATCGTGTTGACCACCGATTAGTTTTTTGCTCATAACTCTTGCATCCTTCGACCGATTTGTTCGACTAAGAGCTCGATGGAAAGCTTATCTGTTCTTCTTTCAGATAGCATTAACATATTTTACGAAAAGTACTTTGCGAAAAGAATCGGCAGTAGGACGGAATCGTCTTGACCACCGATTAGTTTTTTGCTAATAACTCTTGCATCCTTCGACCGCCTTCTTCGACAAAGAACTGGATGGAAAGCTTATCTGTTCTTCTTTCAGAAAGCATTAACATATTTTACGAAAAGTCATAAGAAAAGTACTTTGCGAAAAGAATCGGCAGTAGGACGGAATCGTGTTGACCACCGATTAGCTTTTAGCTAATAACTCTTGCATCCTTCGACCAACTTCTTCGACTAAGAGCTTGATGGAAAGCTTATCTGTTCTTCTTTCAGATAGCATTAACATATTTTACGAAAAGTCATAAGAAAAGTACTTTGCGAAAAGAATCGGCAGTAGGACGGAATCGTGTTGACCACCGATTAGTTTTTTGCTCATAACTCTTGCATCCTTCGACCGATTTCTTCGACTAAGAGCTTGATGGAAAGCTTATCTGTTCTTCTTTCAGATAGCATTAACATATTTTACGAAAAGTACTTTGCGAAAAGAATCGGCAGTAGGACGGAATCGTGTTGACCACCGATTAGTTTTTTGCTAATAACTCTTGCATCCTTCGACCGCCTTCTTCGACAAAGAACTGGATGGAAAGCTTATCTGTTCTTCTTTCTGATGGCATTAACATATTTTACGAAAAGTCATAAGAAAAGTACTGTGCGAAAAGAATCGGCAGTAGGACAAAATCGTGTTGACCACCGATTAGTTTTTTGCTAATAACTCTTGCATCCTTCGACCGCCTTCTTCGACAAAGAACTGGATGGAAAGCTTATCTGTTCTTCTTTCTGATGGCACTAACATATTTTACGAAAAGTCATAAGAAAAGTACTGTGCGAAAAGAATCGGCAGTAGGACGGAATCGTGTTGACCACCGATTAGTTTTTTGCTAATAACTCTTGCATCCTTCGACCAACTTCTTCGACTAGGAGCTCGATGGAAAGCTTATCTGTTCTTCTTTCAGATGGCATTAACATATTTTACGAAAATTCATAAGAAAAGTACTTTGCGAAAAGAAACGGCAGTAGGACAAAATCGTGTTGACCACCGATTAGATTTTTGCTAATAACTCTTGCATCCTTCGACCAACTTCTTCGACTAAGAGCTTGATGGAAAGCTTATCTGTTCTTCTTTCAGATAGCATTAACATATTTTACGAAAAGTCATAAGAAAAGTACTTTGCGAAAAGAATCGGCAGTAGGACGGAATCGTGTTGACCACCGATTAGTTTTTTGCTCATAACTCTTGCATCCTTCGACCGATTTCTTCGACTAAGAGCTTGATGGAAAGCTTATCTGTTCTTCTTTCAGATAGCATTAACATATTTTACGAAAAGTACTTTGCGAAATAAATCGGCAGTAGGACGGAATCGTGTTGACCACCGATTAGTTTTTTCTCATAACTCTTGCATCCTTCTACCGATTTCTTCGACTAAGAGCTTGATGGAAAGCTTATCTGTTCTTCTTTCAGATAGCATTAACATATTTTACGAAAAGTCATAAGAAAAGTACTTTGCAAAAAGAATCGGCAGTAGGACGGAATCGTGTTGACCACCGATTAGTTTTTTGCTAATAACTGTTGCATCCTTCGACCAACTTCTTCGACTTAGAGGTCGATGGAAAGCTTATCTGTTCTTCTTTCAGATGGCATTAACATATTTTACGAAAAATCATAAGAAAAGTACTTTGCGAAAAGAAACGGCAGTATGACAAAATCGTGTTGACCACCGATTAGTTTTTTGCTCATAACTCTTGCATCCTTCGACCGATTTCTTCGACTAAGAGCTTGATGTAAAGCTTATCTGTTCTTCTTTCAGATAGCATTAACATATTTTACGAAAAGTACTTTGCGAAAAGAATCGGCAGTAGGACGGAATCGTGTTGACCACCGATTAGTTTTTTGCTCATAACTCTTGCATCCTTCGACCGATTTCTTCGACTAAGAGCTTGATGGAAAGCTTATCTGTTTTTCTTTCAGATAGCATTAACATATTTTACGAAAAGTCATAAGAAAAGTACTTTGAAAAAAGAATCGGCAGTATGACAAAATCGTGTTGACCACCGATTAGTTTTTTGCTCATAACTCTTGCATCCTTCGACCGATTTCTTCGACTAAGAGCTTGATGGAAAGCTTATCTGTTTTTCTTTCAGATAGCATTAACATATTTTACGAAAAGTCATAAGAAAAGTACTTTGAAAAAAGAATCGGCAGTAGGACGGAATCGTGTTGACCACCGATTAGTTTTTTTCTACCAACTGTTGCATCCTTCGACCAACTTCTTCGACTAAGAGGTCGATGGAAAGGTTATCTGTTCTTCTTTCAGATGGCATTAACATATTTTACGAAAAATCATAAGAAAAGTACTTTGCGAAAAGAATCGGCAGTAGGACGGAATCGTGTTGACCACCGATTAGTTTTTTCTCATAACTCTTGCATCCTTCGACCGATTTTTTCGACTACGAGCTTGATGGAAAGTTTATCTGTTCTTCTTTCAGATAGCATTAACATATTTTACGAAAAGTACTTTGCGAAAAGAATCGGCAGTAGGACGGAATCGTGTTGACCACCGATTAGTTTTTTTTCATAACTCTTGCAACCTTCGACCGATTTCTTCGACAAAGAGCTCGATGGAAAGCTTATCTGTTCTTCTTTCAGATAGCATTAACATATTTTACGAAAAGTCATAAGAAAAGTACTTTGCAAAAAGAATCGGCAGTAGGACGGAATCGTGTTGACCACCGATTAGTTTTTTGCTAATAACTGTTGCATCCTTCGACCAACTTCTTCGACTAAGAGGTCGATGGAAAGCTTATCTGTTCTTATTTCAGATGGCATTAACATATTTTACGAAAAATCATAAGAAAAGTACTTTGCGAAAAGAAACGGCAGTATGACAAAATCGTGTTGACCACCGATTAGTTTTTTGCTCATAACTCTTGCATCCTTCGACCGATTTCTTCGACTAAGAGCTTGATGTAAAGCTTATCTGTTCTTCTTTCAGATAGCATTAACATATTTTACGAAAAGTACTTTGCGAAAAGAATCGGCAGTAGGACGGAATCGTGTTGACCACCGATTAGTTTTTTGCTCATAACTCTTGCATCCTTCGACCGATTTCTTCGACTAAGAGCTTGATGGAAAGCTTATCTGTTTTTCTTTCAGATAGCATTAACATATTTTACGAAAAGTCATAAGAAAAGTACTTTGAAAAAAGAATCGGCAGTATGACAAAATCGTGTTGACCACCGATTAGTTTTTTGCTCATAACTCTTGCATCCTTCGACCGATTTCTTCGTATAAGAGCTTGATGGAAAGCTTATCTGTTTTTCTTTCAGATAGCATTAACATATTTTACGAAAAGTCATAAGAAATGTACTTTGAAAAAAGAATCGGCAGTAGGACGGAATCGTGTTGACCACTGATTAGTTTTTTTCTACCAACTGTTGCATCCTTCGACCAACTTCTTCGACTAAGAGGTCGATGGAAAGGTTATCTGTTCTTCTTTTAGATGGCATTAACATATTTTACGAAAAATCATAAGAAAAGCACTTTGCGAAAAGAATCGGCAGTAGGACGGAATCGTGTTGACCACCGATTAGTTTTTTCTCATAACTCTTGCATCCTTCGACCGATTTTTTCGACTACGAGCTTGATGGAAAGCTTATCTGTTCTTCTTTCAGATAGCATTAACATATTTTACGAAAAGTACTTTGCGAAAAGAATCGGCAGTAGGACGGAATCGTGTTGACCACCGATTAGTTTTTTTTCATAACTCTTGCATCCTTCGACCGATTTCTTCGACAAAGAGCTCGATGGAAAGCTTATCTGTTCTTCTTTCAGATAGCATTAACATATTTTACGAAAAGTCATAAGAAAAGTACTTTGCGAAAAGAATCGGCAGTAGGACGGAATCGTGTTGACCACCGATTAGTTTTTTGCTAATAACTCTTGCATCCTTCGAACAACTTCTTCGACTAAGAGCTCGATGAAAAGCTTATCTGTTCTTCTTTCAGATGGCATTAACATATTTTACGAAAAGTCATAAGAAAAGTACTGTGCGAAAAGAATCGGCAGTAGGACGGAATCGTGTTGACCACCGATTAGTTTTTTGCTAATAACTCTTGCATCCTTCGACCAACTTCTTCGACTAAGAGCTCGATGGAAAGCTTATCTGTTCTTCTTTCAGATGGCATTAACATATTTTACGAAAATTCATAAGAAAAGTACTTTGCGAAAAGAAACGGCAGTAGGACAAAATCGTGTTGACCACCGATTAGTTTTTAGCTAATAACTCTTGCATCCTTCGACCAACTTCTTCAACTAAGAGCTCGATGGAAAGCTTATCTGTTCTTCTTTCAGATGGCATTAACATATTTTACGAAAAGTCATAAGAAAAGTACTTTGCGAAAATAATCGGCAGTAGGACGGAAACGTGTTGACCACCGATTAGTTTTTTGCTCATAACTCTTGCATCCTTCGACCAACTTCTTCGACAAAGAACTGGATGGAAAGCTTATCTGTTCTTCTTTCTGATGGCATTAACATATTTTACGAAAAGACATAAGAAAAGTACTTTGCGAAAAGAAACGGCAGTAGGACAAAATCGTGTTGACCACCGATTAGTTTTTTGCTAATAACTCTTGCATCCTTCGACCAACTTCTTCGACTAAGAGCTCGATGGAAAGCTTATCTGTTCTTCTTTCAGATGGCATTAACATATTTTACGAAAAGTCATAAGAAAAGTACTGTGCGAAAAAAATCGGCAGTAGAACGGAATCGTGTTGACCACCGATTAGTTGTTTGCTAATAACTCTTGCATCCTTCGACCAACTTCTTCGACTAAGAGCTCGATGGAAAGCTTATCTGTTCTTCTTTCAGATGGCATTAACATATTTTACGAAAATTCATAAGAAAAGTACTTTGCGAAAAGAAACGGCAGTAGGACAAAATCGTGTTGACCACCGATTAGTTTTTTTCTAATAACTCTTGCATCCTTCGACCGCCTTCTTCGACAAAGAACTGGATGGAAAGCTTATCTGTTCTTCTTTCTGATGGCATTAACATATTTTACGAAAAGTCATAAGAAAAGTACTGTGCGAAAAGAATCGGCAGTAGGACGGAATCGTGTTGACCACCGATTAGTTATTTGCTAATAACTCTTGCATCCTTTGACCAACTTCTTCGACTAAGAGCTCGATGGAAAGCTTATCTGTTCTTCTTTCAGATGGCATTAACATATTTTACGAAAATTCATAAGAAAAGTACTTTGCGAAAAGAAACGGCAGTAGGACAAAATCGTGTTGACCACCGATTAGTTTTTTCTCATAACTCTTGCATCCTTCTACCGATTTCTTCGACTAAGAGCTTGATGGAAAGCTTATCTGTTCTTCTTTCAGATAGCATTAACATATTTTACGAAAAGTCATAAGAAAAGTACTTTGCAAAAAGAATCGGCAGTAGGACGGAATCGTGTTGACCACCGATTAGTTTTTTGCTAATAACTGTTGCATCCTTCGACCAACTTCTTCGACTAAGAGGTCGATGGAAAGCTTATCTGTTCTTCTTTCAGATGGCATTAACATATTTTACGAAAAATCATAAGAAAAGTACTTTGCGAAAAGAAACGGCAGTAGGACGGAAACGTTTTGACCACCGATTAGTTTTTTGCTCATAACTCTTGCATCCTTCGACCGATTTCTGCGACTAAGAGCTTGATGGAAAGCTTATTTGTTCTTCTTTCAGATAGCATTAACATATTTTACGAAAAGTACTTTGCGAATAGAATCGGCAGTAGGACGGAATCGTGTTGACCACCGATTAGTTTTTTCTCATAACTCTTGCATGCTTCGACCGATTTCTTCGACTAAAAGCTTGATGGAAAGCTTATCTGTTCTTCTTTCAGATGGCATTAACATATTTTACGAAAAGTCATAAGAAAAGTACTTTGCGAAAAGAATCGGCAGTAGGACGGAATCGTGTTGACCACCGATTAGTTTTTTGCTCATAACTCTTGCATCCTTCGACCGATTTCTTCGACTAAGAGCTTGATGGAAAGCTTATCTGTTCTTCTTTCAGATAGCATTAACATATTTTACGAAGAGTACTTTGCGAAAAGAATCGGCAGTAGGACGGAATCGTGTTGACCACCGATTAGTTTTTTGCTAATAACTCTTGCATCCTTCGACCGCCTTCTTCGACAAAGAACTGGATGGAAAGCTTATCTGTTCTTCTTTCAGATAGCATTAACATATTTTACGAAAAGTCATAAGAAAAGTACTTTGCGAAAAGAATCGGCAGTAGGACGGAATCGTGTTGACCACCGATTAGCTTTTAGCTAATAACTCTTGCATCCTTCGACCAACTTCTTCGACTAAGAGCTTGATGGAAAGCTTATCTGTTCTTCTTTCAGATAGCATTAACATATTTTACGAAAAGTCATAAGAAAAGTACTTTGCGAAAAGAATCGGCAGTAGGACGGAATCGTGTTGACCACCGATTAGTTTTTTCTCATAACTCTTGCATCCTTCGACCAACTTCTTCGACAAAGAACTGGATGGAAAGCTTATCTGTTCTTCTTTCTGATGGCATTAACATATTTTACGAAAAGACATAAGAAAAGTACTTTGCGAAAAGAAACGGCAGTAGGACAAAATCGTGTTGACCACCGATTAGTTTTTTGCTAATAACTCTTGCATCCTTCGACCAACTTCTTCGACTAAGAGCTCGATGGAAAGCTTATCTGTTCTTCTTTTAGATGGCATTAACATATTTTACGCAAAGTCATAAGAAAAGTACTGTGCGAAAAAAATCGGCAGTAGGACGGAATCGTGTTGACCACCGATTAGTTGTTTGCTAATAACTTTTGCATCCTTCGACCAACTTCTTCGACTAAGAGCTCGATGGAAAGCTTATCTGTTCTTCTTTCAGATGGCATTAACATATTTTACGAAAATTCATAAGAAAAGTACTTTGCGAAAAGAAACGGCAGTAGGACAAAATCGTGTTGACCACCGATTAGTTTTTTGCTAATAACTCTTGCATCCTTCGACTGCCTTCTTCGACAAAGAACTGGATGGAAAGCTTATCTGTTCTTCTTTCTGATGGCATTAACATATTTTACGAAAAGTCATAAGAAAAGTACTGTGCGAAAAGAATCGGCAGTAGGACGGAATCGTGCTGACCACCGATTAGCTTTTAGCTAATAACTCTTGCATCCTTCGACCAACTTCTTCGACTAGGAGCTTGATGGAAAGCTTATCTGTTCTTCTTTCAGATAGCATTAACATATTTTACGAAAAGTCATAAGAAAAGTACTGTGCGAAAAGAATCGGCAGTAGGACGGAATCGTGTTGACCACCGATTAGCTTTTAGCTAATAACTCTTGCATCCTTCGACCAACTTCTTCGACTAGGAGCTTGATGGAAAGCTTATCTGTTCTTCTTTCAGATAGCATTAACATATTTTACGAAAAGTACTTTGCGAAAAGAATCGGCAGTAGGACGGAATCGTGTTGACCACCGATTAGTTTTTTCTCATAACTCTTGCATCCTTCTACCGATTTCTTCGACTAAGAGCTTGATGGAAAGCTTATCTGTTCTTCTTTCAGATAGCATTAACATATTTTACGAAAAGTCATAAGAAAAGTACTTTGCAAAAAGAATCGGCAGTAGGACGGAATCGTGTTGACCACCGATTAGTTTTTTGCTAATAACTGTTGCATCCTTCGACCAACTTCTTCGACTAAGAGGTCGATGGAAAGCTTATCTGTTCTTCTTTCAGATGGCATTAACATATTTTACGAAAAATCATAAGAAAAGTACTTTGCGAAAAGAAACGGCAGTAGGACGGAAACGTGTTGACCACCGATTAGTTTTTTGCTCATAACTCTTGCATCCTTCGACCGATTTCTACGACTAAGAGCTTGATGGAAAGCTTATTTGTTCTTCTTTCAGAAAGCATTAACATATTTTACGAAAAGTACTTTGCGAATAGAATCGGCAGTAGGACGGAATCGTGTTGACCACCGATTAGTTTTTTCTCATAACTCTTGCATGCTTCGACCGATTTCTTCGACTAAAAGCTTGATGGAAAGCTTATCTGTTCTTCTTTCAGATAGCATTAACATATTTTACGAAAAGTCATAAGAAAAGTACTTTGCGAAAAGAATCGGCAGTAGGACGGAATCGTGTTGACCACCGATTAGTTTTTTGCTCATAACTCTTGCATCCTTCGACCGATTTCTTCGACTAAGAGCTTGATGGAAAGCTTATCTGTTCTTCTTTCAGATAGCATTAACATATTTTACGAAAAGTACTTTGCGAAAAGAATCGGCAGTAGGACGGAATCGTGTTGACCACCGATTAGTTTTTTGCTAATAACTCTTGCATCCTTCGACCGCCTTCTTCGACAAAGAACTGGATGGAAAGCTTATCTGTTCTTCTTTCAGATAGCATTAACATATTTTACGAAAAGTCATAAGAAAAGTACTTTGCGAAAAGAATCGGCAGTAGGACGGAATCGTGTTGACCACCGATTAGCTTTTAGCTAATAACTCTTGCATCCTTCGACCAACTTCTTCGACTAAGAGCTTGATGGAAAGCTTATCTGTTCTTCTTTCAGATAGCATTAACATATTTTACGAAAAGTCATAAGAAAAGTACTTTGCGAAAAGAATCGGCAGTAGGACGGAATCGTGTTGACCACCGATTAGTTTTTTGCTCATAACTCTTGCATCCTTCGACCGCTTTCTTCGACTAAGAGCTTGATGGAAAGCTTATCTGTTCTTCTTTCAGATAGCATTAACATATTTTACGAAAAGTACTTTGCGAAAAGAATCGGCAGTAGGACGGAATCGTGTTGACCACCGATTAGTTTTTTGCTAATAACTCTTGCATCCTTCGACCGCCTTCTTCGACAAAGAACTGGATGGAAAGCTTCTCTGTTCTTCTTTCTGATGGCATTAACATATTTTACGAAAAGTCATAAGAAAAGTACTTTGCGAAAAGAAACGGCAGTAGGACAAAATCGTGTTGACCACCGATAAGATTTTTGCTAATAACTCTTGCATCCTTCGACCAACTTCTTCGACTAAGAGCTTGATGGAAAGCTTATCTGTTCTTCTTTCAGATAGCATTAACATATTTTACGAAAAGTCATAAGAAAAGTACTTTGCGAAAAGAATCGGCAGTAGGACGGAATCGTGTTGACCACCGATTAGTTTTTTGCTCATAACTCTTGCATCCTTCGACCGATTTCTTCGACTAAGAGCTTGATGGAAAGCTTATCTGTTCTTCTTTCAGATAGCATTAACATATTTTACGAAAAGTACTTTGCGAAATAAATCGGCAGTAGGACGGAATCGTGTTGACCACCGATTAGTTTTTTCTCATAACTCTTGCATCCTTCTACCGATTTCTTCGACTAAGAGCTTGATGGAAAGCTTATCTGTTCTTCTTTCAGATAGCATTAACATATTTTACGAAAAGTCATAAGAAAAGTACTTTGCGAAAAGAAACGGCAGTAGGACGGAATCGTGTTGACCACCGATTAGTTTTTTGCTAATAACTGTTGCATCCTTCGACCAACTTCTTCGACTAAGAGGTCGATGGAAAGCTTATCTGTTCTTCTTTCAGATGACATTAACATATTTTACGAAAAATCATAAGAAAAGTACTTTGCGAAAAGAAACGGCAGTAGGACGGAAACGTGTTGACCACCGATTAGTTTTTTGCTCATAACTCTTGCATCCTTCGACCGATTTCTTCGACTAAGAGCTTGATGGAAAGCTTATCTGTTCTTCTTTCAGATAGCATTAACATATTTTACGAAAAGTACTTTGCGAATAGAATCGGCAGTAGGACGGAATCGTGTTGACCACCGATTAGTTTTTTCTCATAACTCTTGCATCCTTCGACCGATTTCTTCGACTAAAAGCTTGATGGAAAGCTTATCAGTTCTTCTTTCAGATGGCATTAACATATTTTACGAAAAGTCATAAGAAAAGTACTGTGCGAAAAAAATCGGCAGTAGGACGGAATCGTGTTGACCACCGATTAGTTGTTTGCTAATAACTCTTGCATCCTTCGACCAACTTCTTCGACTAAGAGGTCGATGGAAAGCTTATCTGTTCTTCTTTCAGATGGCATTAACATATTTTACGAAAAGTCATAAGAAAAGTACTTTGCGAAAAGAAACGGCAGTATGACAAAATCGTGTTGACCACCGATTAGTTTTTTGCTCATAACTCTTGCATCCTTCGACCGATTTCTTCAACTAAGAGCTTGATGGAAAGCTTATCTGTTCTTCTTTCAGATAGCATTAACATATTTTACGAAAAGTACTTTGCGAATAGAATCGGCAGTAGGACGGAATCGTGTTGACCACCGATTAGTTTTTTCTCATAACTCTTGCATCCTTCGACCGATTTCTTCGACTAAAGGCTTGACGGAAAGCTTATCTGTTCTTCTTTCAGATAGCATTAACATATTTTACGAAAAGTCATAAGAAAAGTACTTTGCAAAAAGAATCGGCTGTAGGACGGAATCGTGTTGACCACCGATTAGTTTTTTGCTAATAACTGTTGCATCCTTCGACCAACTTCTTCGACTAAGAGGTCGATGGAAAGCTTATCTGTTCTTCTTTCAGATGGCATTAACATATTTTACGAAAAATCATAAGAAAAGTACTTTGCGAAAAGAAACGGCAGTATGACAAAATCGTGTTGACCACCGATTAGTTTTTTGCTCATAACTCTTGCATCCTTCGACCGATTTCTTCGACTAACAGCTTGTTGGAAAGCTTATCTGTTTTTCTTTCAGATAGCATTAAAATATTTTACGAAAAGTCATAAGAAAAGTACTTTAAAAAACGAATCGGCAGTAGGACGGAATCGTGTTGACCACCGATTAGTTTTTTTCTACCAACTGTTGCATCCTTCGACCAACTTCTTCGACTAAGAGGTCGATGGAAAGGTTATCTGTTCTTCTTTCAGATGGCATTAACATATTTTACGAAAAATCATAAGAAAAGTACTTTGCGAAAAGAATCGGCAGTAGGACGGAATCGTGTTGACCACCGATTAGTTTTTTCTCATAACTCTTGCATCCTTCGACCGATTTCTTCGACTAAGAGCTTGATGGAAAGCTTATCTGTTCTTCTTTCAGATAGCATTAACATATTTTACGAAAAGTCATAAGAAAAGTACTTTGCAAAAAGAATCGGCAGTAGGACGGAATCGTGTTGACCACCGATTAGTTTTTTGCTAATAACTGTTGCATCCTTCGAACAACTTCTTCGACTAAGAGCTTGATGGAAAGCTTATCTGTTCTTCTTTCAGATGGCATTAACATATTTTACGAAAAATCATAAGAAAAGTACTTTGCGAAAAGAATTGGCAGTAGGACGGAATCGTGTTGACCACCGATTAGTTTTTTCTCATAACTCTTGCATCCTTCGACCGATTTCTTCGACTAAGAGCTTGATGTAAAGCTTATCTGTTCTTCTTTCAGATAGCATTAACATATTTTACGAAAAGTACTTTGCGAAAAGAATCGGCAGTAGGACGGAATGGTGTTGACCACCGATTAGTTTTTTGCTAATAACTCTTGCATCCTTCGAACAACTTCTTCGACTAAGAGCTCGATGGAAAGCTTATCTGTTCTTCTTTCAGATGGCATTAACATATTTTACGAAAAGTCATTAGAAAAGTACTGTGCGAAAAGAATCGGCAGTAGGACGGAATCGTGTTGACCACCGATTAGTTTTTAGCTAATAACTCTTGCATCCTTCGACCAACTTCTTCGACTAAGAGCTCGATGGAAAGCTTATCTGTTCTTCTTTCAGATGGCATTAACATATTTTACGAAAAGTCATAAGAAAAGTACTTTGCGAAAATAATCGGCAGTAGGACGGAAACGTGTTGACCACCGATTAGTTTTTTGCTCATAACTCTTGCATCCTTCGACCAACTTCTTCGACAAAGAACTGGATGGAAAGCTTATCTGTTCTTCTTTCTGATGGCATTAACATATTTTACGAAAAGACATAAGAAAAGTACTTTGCGAAAAGAAACGGCAGTAGGACAAAATCGTGTTGACCACCGATTAGTTTTTTGCTAATAACTCTTGCATCCTTCGACCAACTTCTTCGACTAAGAGCTCGATGGAAAGCTTATCTGTTCTTCTTTCAGATGGCATTAACATATTTTACGAAAAGTCATAAGAAAAGTACTTTGCGAAAAGAATCGGCAGTAGGACGGAATCGTGTTGACCACCGATTAGTTTTTTGCTCATAACTCTTGCATCCTTCGACCGCTTTCTTCGACTAAGAGCTTGATGGAAAGCTTATCTGTTCTTCTTTCAGATAGCATTAACATATTTTACGAAAAGTACTTTGCGAAAAGAATCGGCAGTAGGACGGAATCGTGTTGACCACCGATTAGTTTTTTGCTAATAACTCTTGCATCCTTCGACCGCCTTCTTCGACAAAGAACTGGATGGAAAGCTTCTCTGTTCTTCTTTCTGATGGCATTAACATATTTTACGAAAAGTCATAAGAAAAGTACTTTGCGAAAAGAAACGGCAGTAGGACAAAATCGTGTTGACCACCGATAAGATTTTTGCTAATAACTCTTGCATCCTTCGACCAACTTCTTCGACTAAGAGCTTGATGGAAAGCTTATCTGTTCTTCTTTCAGATAGCATTAACATATTTTACGAAAAGTCATAAGAAAAGTACTTTGCGAAAAGAATCGGCAGTAGGACGGAATCGTGTTGACCACCGATTAGTTTTTTGCTCATAACTCTTGCATCCTTCGACCGATTTCTTCGACTAAGAGCTTGATGGAAAGCTTATCTGTTCTTCTTTCAGATAGCATTAACATATTTTACGAAAAGTACTTTGCGAAATAAATCGGCAGTAGGACGGAATCGTGTTGACCACCGATTAGTTTTTTCTCATAACTCTTGCATCCTTCTACCGATTTCTTCGACTAAGAGCTTGATGGAAAGCTTATCTGTTCTTCTTTCAGATAGCATTAACATATTTTACGAAAAGTCATAAGAAAAGTACTTTGCGAAAAGAAACGGCAGTAGGACGGAATCGTGTTGACCACCGATTAGTTTTTTGCTAATAACTGTTGCATCCTTCGACCAACTTCTTCGACTAAGAGGTCGATGGAAAGCTTATCTGTTCTTCTTTCAGATGACATTAACATATTTTACGAAAAATCATAAGAAAAGTACTTTGCGAAAAGAAACGGCAGTAGGACGGAAACGTGTTGACCACCGATTAGTTTTTTGCTCATAACTCTTGCATCCTTCGACCGATTTCTTCGACTAAGAGCTTGATGGAAAGCTTATCTGTTCTTCTTTCAGATAGCATTAACATATTTTACGAAAAGTACTTTGCGAATAGAATCGGCAGTAGGACGGAATCGTGTTGACCACCGATTAGTTTTTTCTCATAACTCTTGCATCCTTCGACCGATTTCTTCGACTAAAAGCTTGATGGAAAGCTTATCAGTTCTTCTTTCAGATGGCATTAACATATTTTACGAAAAGTCATAAGAAAAGTACTGTGCGAAAAAAATCGGCAGTAGGACGGAATCGTGTTGACCACCGATTAGTTGTTTGCTAATAACTCTTGCATCCTTCGACCAACTTCTTCGACTAAGAGGTCGATGGAAAGCTTATCTGTTCTTCTTTCAGATGGCATTAACATATTTTACGAAAAGTCATAAGAAAAGTACTTTGCGAAAAGAAACGGCAGTATGACAAAATCGTGTTGACCACCGATTAGTTTTTTGCTCATAACTCTTGCATCCTTCGACCGATTTCTTCAACTAAGAGCTTGATGGAAAGCTTATCTGTTCTTCTTTCAGATAGCATTAACATATTTTACGAAAAGTACTTTGCGAATAGAATCGGCAGTAGGACGGAATCGTGTTGACCACCGATTAGTTTTTTCTCATAACTCTTGCATCCTTCGACCGATTTCTTCGACTAAAGGCTTGACGGAAAGCTTATCTGTTCTTCTTTCAGATAGCATTAACATATTTTACGAAAAGTCATAAGAAAAGTACTTTGCAAAAAGAATCGGCTGTAGGACGGAATCGTGTTGACCACCGATTAGTTTTTTGCTAATAACTGTTGCATCCTTCGACCAACTTCTTCGACTAAGAGGTCGATGGAAAGCTTATCTGTTCTTCTTTCAGATGGCATTAACATATTTTACGAAAAATCATAAGAAAAGTACTTTGCGAAAAGAAACGGCAGTATGACAAAATCGTGTTGACCACCGATTAGTTTTTTGCTCATAACTCTTGCATCCTTCGACCGATTTCTTTGACTAACAGCTTGATGGAAAGCTTATCTGTTTTTCTTTCAGATAGCATTAACATATTTTACGAAAAGTCATAAGAAAAGTACTTTAAAAAACGAATCGGCAGTAGGACGGAATCGTGTTGACCACCGATTAGTTTTTTTCTACCAACTGTTGCATCCTTCGACCAACTTCTTCGACTAAGAGGTCGATGGAAAGGTTATCTGTTCTTCTTTCAGATGGCATTAACATATTTTACGAAAAATCATAAGAAAAGTACTTTGCGAAAAGAATCGGCAGTAGGACGGAATCGTGTTGACCACCGATTAGTTTTTTCTCATAACTCTTGCATCCTTCGACCGATTTCTTCGACTAAGAGCTTGATGGAAAGCTTATCTGTTCTTCTTTCAGATAGCATTAACATATTTTACGAAAAGTCATAAGAAAAGTACTTTGCAAAAAGAATCGGCAGTAGGACGGAATCGTGTTGACCACCGATTAGTTTTTTGCTAATAACTGTTGCATCCTTCGAACAACTTCTTCGACTAAGAGCTTGATGGAAAGCTTATCTGTTCTTCTTTCAGATGGCATTAACATATTTTACGAAAAATCATAAGAAAAGTACTTTGCGAAAAGAATTGGCAGTAGGACGGAATCGTGTTGACCACCGATTAGTTTTTTCTCATAACTCTTGCATCCTTCGACCGATTTCTTCGACTAAGAGCTTGATGTAAAGCTTATCTGTTCTTCTTTCAGATAGCATTAACATATTTTACGAAAAGTACTTTGCGAAAAGAATCGGCAGTAGGACGGAATGGTGTTGACCACCGATTAGTTTTTTGCTAATAACTCTTGCATCCTTCGAACAACTTCTTCGACTAAGAGCTCGATGGAAAGCTTATCTGTTCTTCTTTCAGATGGCATTAACATATTTTACGAAAAGTCATTAGAAAAGTACTGTGCGAAAAGAATCGGCAGTAGGACGGAATCGTGTTGACCACCGATTAGTTTTTAGCTAATAACTCTTGCATCCTTCGACCAACTTCTTCGACTAAGAGCTCGATGGAAAGCTTATCTGTTCTTCTTTCAGATGGCATTAACATATTTTACGAAAAGTCATAAGAAAAGTACTTTGCGAAAATAATCGGCAGTAGGACGGAAACGTGTTGACCACCGATTAGTTTTTTGCTCATAACTCTTGCATCCTTCGACCAACTTCTTCGACAAAGAACTGGATGGAAAGCTTATCTGTTCTTCTTTCTGATGGCATTAACATATTTTACGAAAAGACATAAGAAAAGTACTTTGCGAAAAGAAACGGCAGTAGGACAAAATCGTGTTGACCACCGATTAGTTTTTTGCTAATAACTCTTGCATCCTTCGACCAACTTCTTCGACTAAGAGCTCGATGGAAAGCTTATCTGTTCTTCTTTCAGATGGCATTAACATATTTTACGAAAAGTCATAAGAAAAGTACTTTGCGAAAAGAATCGGCAGTAGGACGGAATCGTGTTGACCACCGATTAGTTGTTTGCTAATAACTCTTGCATCCTTCGACCAACTTCTTCGACTAAGAGCTCGATGGAAAGCTTATCTGTTCTTCTTTCAGATGGCATTAACATATTTTACGAAAATTCATAAGAAAAGTACTTTGCGAAAAGAAACGGCAGTAGGACAAAATCGTGTTGACCACCGATTAGTTTTTTGCTAATAACTCTTGCATCCTTCGACCGCCTTCTTCGACAAAGAACTGGATGGAAAGCTTATCTGTTCTTCTTTCTGATGGCATTAACATATTTTACGAAAAGTCATAAGAAAAGTACTGTGCGAAAAGAATCGGCAGTAGGACGGAATCGTGTTGACCACCGATTAGCTTTTAGCTAATAACTCTTGCATCCTTCGACCAACTTCTTCGACTAGGAGCTTGATGGAAAGCTTATCTGTTCTTCTTTCAGATACCAATAACATATTTTACGAAAAGTACTTTGCGAAAAGAATCGGCAGTAGGACGGAATCGTGTTGACCACCGATTAGTTTTTTCTCATAACTCTTGCATCCTTCTACCGATTTCTTCGACTAAGAGCTTGATGGAAAGCTTATCTGTTCTTCTTTCAGATAGCATTAACATATTTTACGAAAAGTCATAAGAAAAGTACTTTGCAAAAAGAATCGGCAGTAGGACGGAATCGTGTTGACCACCGATTAGTTTTTTGCTAATAACTGTTGCATCCTTCGACCAACTTCTTCGACTAAGAGGTCGATGGAAAGCTTATCTGTTCTTCTTTCAGATGGCATTAACATATTTTACGAAAAATCATAAGAAAAGTACTTTGCGAAAAGAAACGGCAGTAGGACGGAAACGTGTTGACCACCGATTAGTTTTTTGCTCATAACTCTTGCATCCTTCGACCGATTTCTTCGACTAAGAGCTTGATGGAAAGCTTATTTGTTCTTCTTTCAGATAGCATTAACATATTTTACGAAAAGTACTTTGCGAATAGAATCGGCAGTAGGACGGAATCGTGTTGACCACCGATTAGTTTTTTCTCATAACTCTTGCATGCTTCGACCGATTTCTTCGACTAAAAGCTTGATGGAAAGCTTATCTGTTCTTCTTTCAGATAGCATTAACATATTTTACGAAACTTCTTCGACTAAGAGGTCGATGGAAAGCTTATCTGTTCTTCTTTCAGATGGCATTAACATATTTTACGAAAAATCATAAGAAAAGTACTTTGCGAAAAGAAACGGCAGTATGACAAAATCATGTTGACCACCGATTAGTTTTTTGCTCATAACTCTTGCATCCTTCGACCGATTTCTTCGACTAAGAGCTTGATGGAAAGCTTATCTGTTTTTCTTTCAGATAGCATTAACATATTTTACGAAAAGTCATAAGAAAAGTACTTTGAAAAAAGAATCGGCAGTAGGACGGAATCGTGTTGACCACCGATTAGTTTTTTTCTACCAACTGTTGCATCCTTCGACCAACTTCTTCGACTAAGAGGTCGATGGAAAGGTTATCTGTTTTTCTTTCAGATGGCATTAACATATTTTACGAAAAATCATAAGAAAAGTACTTTGCGAAAAGAATCGGCAGTAGGACGGAATCGTGTTGACCACCGATTAGTTTTTTCTCATAACTCTTGCATCCTTCGACCGATTTCTTCGACTAAGAGCTTGATGGAAAGCTTATCTGTTCTTCTTTCAGATAGCATTAACATATTTTACGAAAAGTCATAAGAAAAGTACTTTGCGAAAAGAATCGGCAGTAGGACGGAATCGTGTTGACCACCGATTAGTTTTTTTTCATAACTCTTGCATCCTTCGATCGATTTCTTCGACTAAGAGCTCGATGGAAAGCTTATCTGTTCTTCTTTCAGATAGCATTAACATATTTTACGAAAAGTCATAAGAAAAGTACTTTGCGAAAAGAATCGGCAGTAGGACGAAATCGTGTTGACCACCGATTAGTTTTTTGCTAATAACTCTTGCATCCTTCGACCAACTTCTTCGACTAAGAGCTCGATGGAAAGCTTATCTGTTCTTCTTTCAGATGGCATTAATATATTTTACGAAAAGTCATAAGAGAAGTACTGTGCGAAAAGAATCGGCAGTAGGACGGAATCGTGTTGACCACCGATTAGTTTTTAGCTAATAACTCTTGCATCCTTCGACCAACTTCTTCGACTAAGAGCTCGATGGAAAGCTTATCTGTTCTTCTTTCAGATGGCATTAACATATTTTACGAAAAGTCATAAGAAAAGTACTTTGCGAAAAGAATCGGCAGTAGGACGGAAACGTGTTGACCACCGATTAGTTTTTTGCTCATAACTCTTGCATCCTTCGACCAACTTCTTCGACTAAGAGCTCGATGGAAAGCTTATCTGTTCTTCTTTTTGATGGCATTAACATATTTTACGAAAAGTCATAAGAAAAGTACTGTGCGAAAAGAATCGGCAGTAGGACGGAATCGTGTTGACCACCGATTAGTTTTATGCTAATAACTCTTGCATCCTTCGACCGACTTTTTCGACTAAGTGCTCGATGGAAAGCTTATCTGTTCTTCTTTCAGATGGCATTAACATATTTTACGAAAAGTCATAAGAAAAGTACTTTGCGAAAAGAATCGGCAGAAAGACGGAAACGTGTTGACCACCGATTAGTTTTTTGCTCATAACTCTTGCATCCTTCGACCGATTTCTTCGACTAAGAGCTCGATGGAAAGCTTATCTGTTCTTCTTTCAGATAGCATTAACATATTTTACAAAAAGTCATAAAAAAAGTACTTTGCGAAAAGAATCGGCAGTAGGACGGAATTTTGTTGACCACCGATTAGTTTTTAGCTAATAACTCTTGCATCCTTCGACCGACTTTTTCGACGAAGTGCTCGATGGAAAGCTTATCTGTTCTTCTTTCTGATGGCATTAACATATTTTACGAAAAGTCATAAGAAAAGTACTTTGCGAAAAGAATCGGCAGTAGGACGGAATTTTGTTGACCACCGATTAGTTTTTAGCTAATAACTCTTGCATCCTTCGACCGACTTCTTCGACTAAGAGCTCGATGGAAACCTTATCTGTTCCTCTTTCAGATGGCATTAACATATTTTACGAAAAGTCATAAAAAAAGTACTGTGCGAAAAGAATCGGCAGTAGGACGGAATCGTGTTGACCACCGATTAGTTTTTAGCTAATAACTCTTGCATCCTTCGACCAACTTCTTCGACTAAGAGCTCGATGGAAAGCTTATCTGTTCTTCTTTCAGATGGCATTAACATATTTTACGAAAAGTCATAAGAAAAGTACTTTGAGAAAAGAATCGGCAGTAGGAAGGAATCGTGTTGACCACCGATTAGTTTTTAGCTAATAACTCTTGCATCCTTCGACCGACTTTTTCGACTAACTGCTCGATGGAAAGCTCATCTGTTCTTCTTTCTGATGGCATTAACATATTTTACGAACAGTCATAAGAAAAGTACTGTGCGAATAGAATCGGCAGTAGGACGGAATCGTGTTGACCACCAATTAGTTTTTAGATAATAACTTTTGCATCCTTTGACCGACTTCTTCGACTAAGAGCTCGATGGAAACCTTATCTGTTCCTCTTTCAGATGGCATTAACATATTTTACGAAAAGTCATAAGAAAAGTACTTTGAGAAAAGAATCGGCAGTAGGACGGAATCGTGTTGACCACCAATTAGTTTTTAGCTAATAACTCTTGCATCCTTCGACCGACTTTTTCGACTAAGTGCTCGATGGAAAGCTTATCTGTTCTTCTTTCTGATGGCATTAACATATTTTACGAAAAGTCATAAAAAAAGTACTTTGCAAAAAGAATCGGCAGTAGGACGGAATTTTGTTGACCACCGATTAGTTTTTAGCTAATAACTCTTGCATCCTTCGACCGACTTTTTCGACTAAGTGCTCGATGGAAACCTTATCTGTTCTTCTTTCTGATGGCATTAACATATTTTACGAAAAGTCATAAGAAAAGTACTTTGAGAAAAGAATCGGCAGTAGGACGGAATCGTGTTGACCACCAATTAGTTTTTAGCTAATAACTCTTGCATCCTTCGACCGACTTTTTCGACTAAGTGCTCGATGGAAACCTTATCTGTTCTTCTTTCTGATGGCATTAACATATTTTACGAAAAGTCATAAGAAAAGTACTTTGAGAAAAGAATCGGCAGTAGGACGGAATCGTGTTGACCACCGATTAGTTTTTAGCTAATAACTCTTGCATCCTTCGACCGACTTTTTCGACTAAGTGCTCGATGGAAACCTTATCTGTTCTTCTTTCTGATGGCATTAACATATTTTACGAAAAGTCATAAGAAAAGTACTGTGCGAATAGAATCGGCAGTAGGACGGAATCGTGTTGACCACCAATTAGTTTTTAGCTAATAACTTTTGCATCCTTCGACCGAATTCTTTGACTAAGAGCTGGATGGAAACCTTATCTGTTCCTCTTTCAGATGGCATTAACATATTTTACGAAAAGTCATAAGAAAAGTACTGTGCGAAAAGAATCGGCGGTAGGACGGAATCGTGTTGACCACCGATTAGTTTTTAGCTAATAACTCTTGCATCCTTCGACCAACTCTTTCGACTAAGAGCTCGATGGAAAGCTTATCTGTTCTTCTTTCAGATGGCATTAACATATTTTACGAAAAGTCATAAGAAAAGTACTTTGCAAAAAGAATCGGCAGTAGGACGGAATTTTGTTGACCACCGATTAGTTTTTAGCTAATAACTCTTGCATCCTTCGACCGACTTCTTCGACTAAGAGCTCGATGGAAACCTTATCTGTTCCTCTTTCAGATGGCATTAACATATTTTACGAAAAATCATAAGAAAAGTACTGTGCGAAAAGAATCGGCAGTAGGACGGAATCGTGTTGACCACCGATTAGTTTTTAGCTAATAACTCTTGCATCCTTCGACCAACTTCTTCGACTAAGAGCTCGATGGAAAGCTTATCTGTTCTTCTTTCAGATGGCATTAACATATTTTACGAAAAGTCATAAGAAAAGTACATTGCGAAAAGAATCGGCAGTAGGACGGAATCGTGTTGACCACCGATTAGTTTTTTGCTCATAACTCTTGCATCCTTCGACCGACTTTTTCGACTAAGTGCTCGATGGAAAGCTTATCTGTTCTTCTTTCTGATGGCATTAACATATTTTACGAAAAGTCATAAGAAAAGTACTGTGCGAAAAGAATCGGCAGTAGGACGGAATCGTGTTGACCACCGATTAGTTTTTAGCTAATAACTCTTGCATTCTTCGACCAACTTCTTCGACTAAGAGATCGATGGAAAGCTTATCTGTTCTTTTTTCAGATGGCATTAACATATTTTACGAAAAGTCATAAGAAAAGTACGTTGCGAAAAGAATCGGCAGTACGACGGAAACGTGTTGATCACCGATTAGTTTTTTGCTCATAACTCTTGCATCCTTCGACCGATTTCTTCGACTAAGAACTTGATGGAAAGCTTATTTGTTCTTATTTCAGATAGCATTAACATATTTTACGAAAAATCATAAGAAAAGTGCTTTGCGAAAAGAAACGGCAGTAGGACAAAATCGTGTTGACCACCGATTAGTTTTTTGCTAATAACTCTTGCATCCTTCGACCGACTTCTTCGACAAAGAATTCGATGGAATGCTTATCTGTTCCTCTTTCAGATGGCATTAACATATTTTACGAAAAATCATAAGAAAAGTGCTTTGCGAAAAGAAACGGCAGTAGGACAAAATCGTGTTGACCACCGATTAGTTTTTTGCTAATAACTCTTGCATCCTTCGACCGACTTCTTCGACAAAGAACTCGATGGAATGCTTATCTGTTCTTCTTTCAGATGGCATTAACATGTTTTACGAAAAGTCATAAGAAAAGTACTGTGCGAATAGAATCGGCAGTTGGACGGAATCGTGTTGACCACCGATTGGTTTTTTGCTAATAACTGTTGCATCCTTCGACAAACTTCTGTTCTTCTTTTAGATGGCATTAACATATTTTACGAAAATTCATAAGAAAAGTACTGTGCGAAAAGAATCGGCAGTAGGACAAAATCGTGTTGACCACCGATTAGCTTTTTGCTCATAACTCTTGCATCCTTCGACCGATTTCTTCGACAAAGAGCTTGATGGAAAGCTTATCTGTTCCTCTTTCAGATGGCATTAACATATTTTACGAAAAATCATAAGAAAAGTGCTTTGCGAAAAGAATCGGCAGTAGGACGGAATCGTGTTGACCACCGATTGGTTTTTTGCTAATAACTGTTGCATCCTTCGACAAACTTCTGTTCTTCTTTTAGATGGCATTAACATATTTTACGAAAATTCATAAGAAAAGTACTGTGCGAAAAGAATCGGCAGTAGGACAAAATCGTGTTGACCACCGATTAGTTTTTTGCTAATAACTCTTGCATCCTTCGACCGACTTCTTCGACAAAGAACTCGATGGAATGCTTATCTGTTCTTCTTTCAGATGGCATTAACATATTTTACGAAAAATCATAAGAAAAGTGCTTTGCGAAAAGAATCGGCAGTAGGACGGAATCGTGTTGACCACCGATTGGTTTTTTGCTAATAACTGTTGCATCCTTCGACAAACTTCTGTTCTTCTTTTAGATGGCATTAACATATGTTACGAAAATTCATAAGAAAAGTACTGTGCGAAAAGAATCGGCAGTAGGACAAAATCGTGTTGACCACCGATTAGTTTTTTGCTAATAACTCTTGCATCCTTCGACCGACTTCTTCGACAAAGAACTCGATGGAATGCTTATCTGTTCTTCTTTCAGATGGCATTAACATGTTTTACGAAAAGTCATAAGAAAAGTACTGTGCGAATAGAATCGGCAGTTGGACGGAATCGTGTTGACCACCGATTGGTTTTTTGCTAATAACTGTTGCATCCTTCGACAAACTTCTGTTCTTCTTTTAGATGGCATTAACATATTTTACGAAAATTCATAAGAAAAGTACTGTGCGAAAAGAATCGGCAGTAGGACAAAATCGTGTTGACCACCGATTAGCTTTTTGCTCATAACTCTTGCATCCTTCGACCGACTTCTTCGACAAAGAACTCGATGGAATGCTTATCTGTTCTTCTTTCAGATGGCATTAACATATTTTACGAAAAATCATAAGAAAAGTGCTTTGCGAAAAGAATCGGCAGTAGGACGGAATCGTGTTGACCACCGATTGGTTTTTTGCTAATAACTGTTGCATCCTTCGACAAACTTCTGTTCTTCTTTTAGATGGCATTAACATATTTTACGAAAATTCATAAGAAAAGTACTGTGCGAAAAGAATCGGCAGTAGGACAAAATCGTGTTGACCACCGATTAGCTTTTTGCTCATAACTCTTGCATCCTTCGACCGATTTCTTCGACAAAGAGCTTGATGGAAAGCTTATCTGTTCCTCTTTCAGATGGCATTAACATATTTTACGAAAAATCATAAGAAAAGTGCTTTGCGAAAAGAAACGGCAGTAGGACAAAATCGTGTTGACCACCGATTAGTTTTTTGCTAATAACTCTTGCATCCTTCGACCGACTTCTTCGACAAAGAACTCGATGGAATGCTTATCTGTTCTTCTTTCTGATGGGATTAACATATTTTACGAAAAGTCATAAGAAAAGTACTGTGCGAATAGAATCGGCAGTTGGACGGAATCGTGTTGACCACCGATTAGTTTTTTGCACATAACTCTTGCATCCTTCGACCGACTTCTTCGACTAAGAGCTCGATGGAAACCTTATCTGTTCTTCTTTCAGATGGCATTAACATATTTTACGAAAAGTCATAAGAAAAGTACTGTGCGAAAAGAATCGGCAGTAGGACGGAATCGTGTTGACCACCGATTAGTTTTTAGCTAATAACTCATGCATCCTTCGCCCAACTTCTTCGACTAAGAGCTCGATGGAAAGCTTATCTGTTCTTCTTTCAGATGGCATTAACATGTTTTACGAAAAGTCATAAGAAAAGTACTTTGCGAAAAGAATCGGCAGTAGGACGGAAACGTGTTGACCACCGATTAGTTTTTTGCTCATAACTCTTGCATCCTTTGACCGATTTCTTCGACTAAGTGCTCGATGGAAAGCTTATCTGTTCCTCTTTCAGATAGCATTAACATATTTTACGAAAAGTCATAAGAAAAGTACTTTGCGAAAAGAATCGGCAGTAGGACCGAATCGTGTTGACCACCGATTAGTTTTTTGCTAATAACTCTTGCATCCTTCGACCAACTTCTTCGACTAAGAGCTCGATGGAAAGCTTATCTGTTCTTCTTTCAGATGGCATTAACGAATTTTACGAAAAGTCATAAGAAAGGTACTGTGCGAAAAGAATCGGCAGTAGGACGGAATCGTGTTGACCACCGATTAGTTTTTAGCTAATAACTCTTGCATCCTTCGACCAACTTCTTCGACCAAGAGCTCGATGGAAAGCTTATCTGTTCTTCTTTCAGATGGCATTAACATATTTTACAAAAAGTCATAAGAAAAGTACTTTGCGAAAAGAATCGGCAGTAGGACGGAAACGTGTTGACCACCGATTAGTTTTTTGCTCATAACTCTTGCATCCTTCGACCGACTTTTTCGACTTAGTGCTCGATGAAAAGCTTATCTGTTCTTCTTTCTGATGGCATTAACATATTTTACGAAAAGTCATAAGAAAAGTACTGTGCGAAGAGAATCGGCAGTAGGACGGAATCATATTGACCACCGATTAGTTTTTAGCTAATAACTCTTGCATCCTTCGACCAACTTCTTCGACTAAGAGCTCGATGGAAAGCTTATCTGTTCTTCTTTCAGATAGCATTAACATATTTTACGAAAAGTCATAAGAAAAGTACTTTGCGAAAATAATCGGCAGTAGGACGGAATCGTGTTGACCACCGATTAGTTTTTTGCTAATAACTCTTGCATCCTTCGACCAACTTCTTCGACTAAGATAAGAAAGCTTATCTGTTCTTCTTTCAGATGGCATTAACATATTTTACGAAAAATCATAAGAAAAGTACTTTGCGAAAAGAAACGGCAGTAGGACGGAATCGTGTTGACCACCGATTAGTTTTTTGCTAATAGCCCTTGCATCCTTCGACCGACTTTTTCGACTAAGTGCTCGATGGAAACCTTATCTGTTCTTCTTTCAGATGGCATTAACATATTTTACGAAAAATCATAAGAAAAGTACTTTGCGAAAAGAAACGGCAGTAGGATAAAATCGTGTTGACCACCGATTAGTTTTTTGCTAATAGCTCTTGCATCCTTCGACCGACTTTTTCGACTAAGTGCTCGATGAAAAGCTTATCTGTTCTTCTTTCTGATGGCATTAACTTATTTTACGAAAAGTCATAAGAAAAGTACTGTGCGAAGAGAATCGGCAGTAGGACGGAATCGTGTTGACCACCGATTAGTTTTTAGCTAATAACTCTTGCATCCTTCGACCAACTTCTTCAACTAAGAGCTCAACGGAAAGCTTATCTGTTCTTCTTTCAGATAGCATTAATATATTTTACGAAATGTGATAAGAAAAGTACTTTGCGAAAAGAATCGGCAGTAGGACGGAAACGTGTTGACCACCGATTAGCTTTTTGCTCATAACTCTTGCATCCTTCGACAGACTTTTTCGACTAAGTGCTCGATGGAAAGCTTATCTGTTCTTCTTTCTGATGGCATTAACATATTTTACGAAATGTCATAAGAAAAGCACTTTGCGAAAAGAATCGGCAGTAGGACGGAAACGTGTTGACCACCGATTAGTTTTTTGCTCATAACTCTTGCATCCTTCGACAGACTTTTTCGACTAAGTGCTCGATGGAAAGCTTATCTGTTCTGCTTTTTGATGGCATTAACATATTTTACGAAAAGTCATAAGAAAAGTACTGTGCGAAAAGAATCGGCAGTAGGACGGAATCGTGTTGACCACCGATTAGTTTTTTGCTCATAACTCTTGCATCCTTCGACCGATTTCTTCGACTAAGAGCTCGACGGAAAGCTTATGTGTTCTTCTTTCAGATAGCATTAACATATTTTAGAAAAGTCATAAAAAAAGTACTTTGTGAAAAGAATCGGCAGTAGGACGGAATCGTATTGACCACCGATTAGTTTTTTGGTAATAACTCTTGCATCCTTCGACCAACTTCTTCGACTAAGAGCTCGATGGAAAGCTTATCTGTTCTTCTTTCAGATAGCATTAACATATTTTACGAAAAGTCATAAGAAAAGTACTTTGCGAAAAGAATCGGCAGTAGGACGGAAACGTGTTGACCACCGATTAGTTTTTTGCTCATAACTCTTGCATCCTTCGACCGATTTCTTCGACTAAGAGCTCGACGGAAAGCTTATCTGTTCTTCTTTCAGATAGCATTAACATATTTTACAAAAAGTCATAAAAAAAGTACTTTGTGAAAAGAATCGGCAGTAGGACGGAATCGTATTGACCACCGATTAGTTTTTTGGTAATAACTCTTGCATCCTTCGACCAACTTCTTCGACTAAGAGCTCGATGGAAAGCTTATCTGTTCTTCTTTCAGATGGCATTAACATATTTTACGAAAAATCATAAGAAAAGTGCTTTGCGAAAAGAAACGGCAGTAGGACAAAATCGTGTTGACCACCGATTAGTTTTTTGCTAATAACTCTTGCATCCTTCGACCGACTTCTTCGACAAAGAACTCGATGGAATGCTGATCTGTTCTTCTTTCTGATGGCATTAACATATTTTACGAAAAGTCATAAGCAAAATACTGTGCGAATAGAATCGGCAGTTGGACGGAATCGTGTTGACCACCGATTAGTTTTTTGCACATAACTCTTGCATCCTTCGACCGACTTCTTCGACTAAGAGCTCGATGGAAACCTTATCTGTTCTTCTTTCAGATAGCATTAACATATTTTACGAAAAGTCATAAGAAAAGTACTTTGGGAAAATAATCGGCAGTAGGACGGAATCGTGTTGACCACCGATTAGTTTTTTGCTAATAACTCTTGCATCCTTCGACCAACTTCTTCGACTAAGATAAGAAAGCTTATCTGTTCTTCTTTCAGATGGCATTAACATATTTTACGAAAAATCATAAGAAAAGTACTTTGCGAAAAGAAACGGCAGAAGGACAAAATCGTGTTGACCACCGATTAGTTTTTTGCTAATAGCTCGTGCATCCTTCGACCGACTTTTTCGACTAAGTGCTCGATGGAAACCTTATCTGTTCCTCTTTCAGATGGCATTAACATATTTTACGAAAAGTCATAATAAAAGTACTGTGCGAAAAGAATCGGCAGTAGGACGGAATCGTGTTGACCACCGATTAGTTTTTAGCTAATAACTCTTGCATCCATCGATCAACTTCTTCGACTAAGAGCTCGATGGAAAGCTTATCTGTTCTTCTTTCAGATGGCATTAACATATTTTACGAAAAGTCATAAGAAAAGTTCTTTGCGAAAAGAATCGGCAGTAGGACGGAAACGTGTTGACCACCGATTAGTTTTTTGCTCATAACTCTTGCATCCTTCGACCGATTTTTTCGACTAAGAGCTCGATGGAAAGCTTATCTGTTCTTCTTTCAGATGGCATTAACATATTTTACAAAAAATCATAAGAAAAGTACCTTGCGCAAAGAAACGGCAGTAGGACAAAATCGTGTTTACCACCGATTAGTTTTTAGCTAATAACTCTTGCATCCTTCGACCAACTTCTTCGACTAAGAGCTCGATGGAAAGCTTATCTGTTCTTCTTTCAGATGGCATTAACTTATTTTACGAAAAGTCATAAGAAAAGTACTTTACGAAAAGAATCGGTAGTAGGACGGAATAGTTTTGACCACCGATTTGTTTTTTGCTAATAACTCTTGCATCCTTCGACCGACTACTTCGACTAAGACCTCGATGGAAACCTTATCTGTTCCTCTTTCAGATGGCATTAACATATTTTACGAAAAGTCATAAGAAATAAAATTTTTGACCAAAAATAAAATATCGTCGAAATCATTGAAGAAGAAGTACCTTAAGACGAAAATACGCCTTATCTAATAAAAGACATTTAAATTTATTTAGTTGCATAAATGGGCGGAATTTTATTCAGAATTAATAGTTTCTTACATGGAAAAAAAATTCGTTTAATTTTTTACCCATTCAATACTAGAATCATAAGAAAAGTACTTTGCGAAAAGAATCGGCAGTAGGACGGACTCGTGTTGACCACCGATTAGTTTTTTGCTAATAACTCTTGCATCCTTCGACCAACTTCTTCGACTAAGAGCTCGATGGAAAGCTTATCTGTTCTTCTTTCAGATGGCATTAACATATTTTACGAAAAGTCATAAGAAAAGTACTTTGAGAAAAGAATCGGCAGTAGGACGGAATCGTGTTGACCACCGATTAGTTTTTAGCTAATAACTCTTGCATCCTTCGACCAACTTCTTCGACTAAGAGCTCGATGAAAAGCTTATCTGTTCTTCTTTCTGATGGCATTAACATATTTTACGAAATGTCATAAGAAAAGTACTTTGCGAAAAGAATCGGCATTAGGACGGAAACGTGTTGACCACCGGTTAGTTTTTTGCTCATAACTCTTGCATCCTTCGACCGACTTTTTCGACTAAGTGCTCGATGGAAAGCTTATCTGTTCCTCTTTCAGATGGCATTAACATATTTTACGAAAAGTCATAAGAAAAGTACTGTGCGAAAAGAATCGGCAGTAGGACGGAATTGTGTTGACCACCGATTATAAATTTCTGCTGATAACTCTGGCATCCTTCGACCGACTTTTTCGACTAAGTGCTCGATGGAAAGCTTATCTGTTCTTCTTTCTGATGGCATTAACAAATTTTACGAAAAGTCATAGGAAAAGTACTGTGCGAATAGAATCGGCAGTAGGACGGAATCGTGTTGACCACCGATTAGTTTTTTGCTAATAACTCTTGCATCCTTCGACCAACTTCTTCGACTAAGATAAGAAAGCTTATCTGTTCTTCTTTCAGATGGCATTAACATATTTTACGAAAAATCATTAGAAAAGTACTTTGCGAAAAGAAACGGCAGTAGGACGGAATCGTGTTGACCACCGATTAGTTTTTTGCTAATAACTCTTGCATCCTTCGACCAACTTCTTCGACTAAGATAAGAAAGCTTATCTGTTCTTCTTTCAGATGGCATTAACATATTTTACGGAAAATCAAAAGAAAAGTACTTTGCGAAAAGAATCGGCAGTAAGACAAAATCGTGTTGACCACCGATTAGCTTTTTGCTCATAACTCTTGCATCCTTCGACCGATTTCTTCGACAAAGAGCTTGATGTAAAGCTTATCTGTTCTTCTTTCAGATAGCATTAACATATTTTACGAAAAGTACTTTGCGAAAAGAATCGGCAGAAGGACGGAATCGTGTTGACCACCGATTAGTTTTTTTTCATAACTCTTGCATCCTTCGATCGATTTCTTCGACTAAGAGCTCGATGGAAAGCTTATCTGTTCTTCTTTCAGATAGCATTAACATATTTTACGAAAAGTCATAAGAAAAGTACTTTGCGAAAAGAATCGGCAGTAGGACGGAATCGTGTTTACCACCGATTAGTTTTTTGCTAATAACTCTTGCATCCTTCGACCAACTTCTTCGACTAAGAGCTCGATGGAAAGCTTATCTGTTCTTCTTTCAGATGGCATTAACATATTTTACGAAAAGTCATAAGAGAAGTACTGTGCGAAAAGAATCGGCAGTAGGACGGAATCGTGTTGACCACCGATTAGTTTTTAGCTAATAACTCTTGCATCCTTCGACCAACTTCTTCGACTAAGAGCTCGATGGAAAGCTTATCTGTTCTTCTTTCAGATGGCATTAACATATTTTACGAAAAGTCATAAGAAAAGTACTTTGCGAAAAGAATCGGCAGTAGGACGGAAACGTGTTGACCACCGATTAGTTTTTTGCTCATAACTCTTGCATCCTTCGACCAACTTCTTCGACTAAGAGCTCGATGGAAAGCTTATCTGTTCTTCTTTTTGATGGCATTAACATATTTTACGAAAAGTCATAAGAAAAGTACTGTGCGAAAAGAATCGGCAGTAGGACGGAATCGTGTTGACCACCGATTAGTTTTATGCTAATAACTCTTGCATCCTTCGACCGACTTTTTCGACTAAGTGCTCGATGGAAAGCTTATCTGTTCTTCTTTCTGATGGCATTAACATATTTTACGAAAAGTCATAAGAAAAGTACTGTGCGAATAGAATCGGCAGTAGGACGGAATCGTGTTGACCACCAATTAGTTTTTAGCTAATAACTTTTGCATCCTTCGACCGACTTCTTTGACTAAGAGCTCGATGGAAACCTTATCTGTTCCTCTTTCAGATGGCATTAACATATTTTACGAAAAGTCATAAGAAAAGTACTGTGCGAAAAGAAACGGCAGTAGGACAAAATCGTGTTGACCACCGATTAGTTTTTTGCTAATAACTCTTGCATCCTTCGACCAACTCTTTCGACTAAGAGCTCGATGGAAAGCTTATCTGTTCTTCTTTCAGATGGCATTAACATATTTTACGAAAAGTCATAAGAAAAGTACTTTGCGAAAAGAATCGGCAGAAGGACGGAAACGTGTTGACCACCGATTAGTTTTTTGCTCATAACTCTTGCATCCTTCGACCGATTTCTTCGACTAAGAGCTCGATGGAAAGCTCATCTGTTCTTCTTTCAGATAGCATTAACATATTTTACAAAAAGTCATAAAAAAAGTACTTTGCGAAAAGAATCGGCAGTAGGACGGAATTTTGTTGACCACCGATTAGTTTTTAGCTAATAACTCTTGCATCCTTCGACCGACTTTTTCGACTAAGTGCTCGATGGAAAGCTTATCTGTTCTTCTTTCTGATGGCATTAACATATTTTACGAAAAGTCATAAGAAAAGTACTTTGCGAAAAGAATCGGCAGTAGGACGGAATTTTGTTGACCACCGATTAGTTTTTTGCTAATAACTCTTGCATCCTTCGACCGACTTCTTCGACTAAGAGCTCGATGGAAACCTTATCTGTTCCTTTTTCAGATGGCATTAACATATTTTACGAAAAGTCATAAGAAAAGTACTGTGCGAAAAGAATCGGCAGTAGGACGGAATCGTGTTGACCACCGATTAGTTTTTAGCTAATAACTCTTGCATCCTTCGACCAACTTCTTCGACTAAGAGCTCGATGGAAAGCTTATCTGTTCTTCTTTCAGATGGCATTAACATATTTTACGAAAAGTCATAAGAAAAGTACTTTGAGAAAAGAATCGGCAGTAGGAAGGAATCGTGTTGACCACCGATTAGTTTTTAGCTAATAACTCTTGCATCCTTCGACCGACTTTTTCGACTAACTGCTCGATGGAAAGCTTATCTGTTCTTCTTTCTGATGGCATTAACATATTTTACGAACAGTCATAAGAAAAGTACTGTGCGAATAGAATCGGCAGTAGGACGGAATCGTGTTGACCACCAATTAGTTTTTAGATAATAACTTTTGCATCCTTTGACCGACTTCTTCGACTAAGAGCTCGATGGAAACCTTATCTGTTCCTCTTTCAGATGGCATTAACATATTTTACGAAAAGTCATAAGAAAAGTACTTTGAGAAAAGAATCGGCAGTAGGACGGAATCGTGTTGACCACCAATTAGTTTTTAGCTAATAACTCTTGCATCCTTCGACCGACTTTTTCGACTAAGTGCTCGATGGAAAGCTTATCTGTTCTTCTTTCTGATGGCATTAACATATTTTACGAAAAGTCATAAGAAAAGTACTTTGCAAAAAGAATCGGCAGTAGGACGGAATTTTGTTGACCACCGATTAGTTTTTAGCTAATAACTCTTGCATCCTTCGACCGACTTCTTCGACTAAGAGCTCGATGGAAACCTTATCTGTTCCTCTTTCAGATGGCATTAACATATTTTACGAAAAGTCATGAGAAAAGTACTGTGCGAAAAGATTCGGCAGTAGGACGGAATCGTGTTGACCACCGATTAGTTTTTAGCTAATAACTCTTGCATGCTTCGACCAACTTCTTCGACTAAGAGCTCGATGGAAACCTTATCTGTTCCTCTTTCAGATGGCATTAACATATTTTACGAAAAGTCATAAGAAAAGTACTGTGCGAAAAGAATCGGCAGTAGGACGGAATCGTGTTGATCACCGATTAGTTTTTAGCTAATAACTCTTGCATCCTTCGACCAACTTCTTCGACTAAGAGCTCGATGGAAAGCTTATCTGTTCTTCTTTCAGATGGCATTAACATATTTTACGAAAAGTCATAAGAAAAGTACTTTGAGAAAAGAATCGGCAGTAGGACGGAATCGTGTTGACCACCGATTAGTTTTTAGCTAATAACTCTTGCATCCTTCGACCGACTTTTTCGACTAAGTGCTCGATGGAAACCTTATCTGTTCTTCTTTCTGATGGCATTAACATATTTTACGAAAAGTCATAAGAAAAGTACTGTGCGAAGAGAATCGGCAGTAGGACGGAATCGTGTTGACCACCAATTAGTTTTTAGCTAATAACTTTTGCATCCTTCGACCGAATTCTTTGACTAAGAGCTGGATGGAAACCTTATCTGTTCCTCTTTCAGATGGCATTAACATATTTTACGAAAAGTCATAAGAAAAGTACTGTGCGAAAAGAATCGGCGGTAGGACGGAATCGTGTTGACCACCGATTAGTTTTTAGCTAATAACTCTTGCATCCTTCGACCAACTCTTTCGACTAAGAGCTCGATGGAAAGCTTATCTGTTCTTCTTTCAGATGGCATTAACATATTTTACGAAAAGTCATAAGAAAAGTACTTTGCAAAAAGAATCGGCAGTAGGACGGAATTTTGTTGACCACCGATTAGTTTTTAGCTAATAACTCTTGCATCCTTCGACCGACTTCTTCGACTAAGAGCTCGATGGAAACCTTATCTGTTCCTTTTTCAGATGGCATTAACATATTTTACGAAAAATCATAAGAAAAGTACTGTGCGAAAAGAATCGGCAGTAGGACGGAATCGTGTTGACCACCGATTAGTTTTTAGCTAATAACTCTTGCATCCTTCGACCAACTTCTTCGACTAAGAGCTCGATGGAAAGCTTATCTGTTCTTCTTTCAGATGGCATTAACATATTTTACGAAAAGTCATAAGAAAAGTACATTGCGAAAAGAATCGGCAGTAGGACGGAATCGTGTTGACCACCGATTAGTTTTTTGCTCATAACTCTTGCATCCTTCGACCGACTTTTTCAACTAAGTGCTCGATGGAAAGCTTATCTGTTCTTCTTTCTGATGGCAGTAACATATTTTACGAAAAGTCATAAGAAAAGTACTGTGCGAAAAGAATCGGCAGTAGGACGGAATCGTGTTGACCACCGATTAGTTTTTAGCTAATAACTCTTGCATTCTTCGACCAACTTCTTCGACTAAGAGATCGATGGAAAGCTTATCTGTTCTTTTTTCAGATGGCATTAACATATTTTACGAAAAGTCATAAGAAAAGTACGTTGCGAAAAGAATCGGCAGTACGACGGAAACATGTTGATCACCGATTAGTTTTTTGCTCATAACTCTTGCATCCTTCGACCGATTTCTTCGACTAAGAACTTGATGGAAATTTTATTTGTTCTTATTTCAGATAGCATTAACATATTTTACGAAAAATCATAAGAAAAGTGCTTTGCGAAAAGAAACGGCTGTAGGACAAAATCGTGTTGACCACCGATTAGTTTTTTGCTAATAACTCTTGCATCCTTCGACCGACTTCTTCGACAAAGAACTCGATGGAATGCTTATCTGTTCCTCTTTCAGATGGCATTAACATATTTTACGAAAAATCATAAGAAAAGTGCTTTGCGAAAAGAAACGGCAGTAGGACAAAATCGTGTTGACCACCGATTAGTTTTTTGCTAATAACTCTTGCATCCTTCGACCGACTTCTTCGACAAAGAACTCGATGGAATGCTTATCTGTTCTTCTTTCAGATGGCATTAACATGTTTTACGAAAAGTCATAAGAAAAGTACTGTGCGAATAGAATCGGCAGTTGGACGGAATCGTGTTGACCACCGATTGGTTTTTTGCTAATAACTGTTGCATCCTTCGACAAACTTCTGTTCTTCTTTTAGATGGCATTAACATATTTTACGAAAATTCATAAGAAAAGTACTGTGCGAAAAGAATCGGCAGTAGGACAAAATCGTGTTGACCACCGATTAGCTTTTTGCTCATAACTCTTGCATCCTTCGACCGATTTCTTCGACAAAGAGCTTGATGGAAAGCTTATCTGTTCCTCTTTCAGATGGCATTAACATGTTTTACGAAAAGTCATAAGAAAAGTACTGTGCGAATAGAATCGGCAGTTGGACGGAATCGTGTTGATCACCGATTGGTTTTTTGCTAATAACTGTTGCATCCTTCGACAAACTTCTGTTCTTCTTTTAGATGGCATTAACATATTTTACGAAAATTCATAAGAAAAGTACTGTGCGAAAAGAATCGGCAGTAGGACAAAATCGTGTTGACCACCGATTAGTTTTTTGCTAATAACTCTTGCATCCTTCGACCGACTTCTTCGACAAAGAACTCGATGGAATGCTTATCTGTTCTTCTTTCAGATGGCATTAACATATTTTACGAAAAATCATAAGAAAAGTGCTTTGCGAAAAGAATCGGCAGTAGGACGGAATCGTGTTGACCACCGATTGGTTTTTTGCTAATAACTGTTGCATCCTTCGACAAACTTCTGTTCTTCTTTTAGATGGCATTAACATATTTTACGAAAATTCATAAGAAAAGTACTGTGCGAAAAGAATCGGCAGTAGGACAAAATCGTGTTGACCACCGATTAGCTTTTTGCTCATTACTCTTGCATCCTTCGACCGATTTCTTCGACAAAGAGCTTGATGGAAAGCTTATCTGTTCCTCTTTCAGATGGCATTAACATATTTTACGAAAAATCATAAGAAAAGTGCTTTGCGAAAAGAAACGGCAGTAGGACAAAATCGTGTTGACCACCGATTAGTTTTTTGCTAATAACTCTTGCATCCTTCGACCGACTTCTTCGACAAAGAACTCGATGGAATGCTTATCTGTTCTTCTTTCTGATGGGATTAACATATTTTACGAAAAGTCATAAGAAAAGTACTGTGCGAATAGAATCGGCAGTTGGACGGAATCGTGTTGATCACCGATTAGTTTTTTGCACATAACTCTTGCATCCTTCGACCGACTTCTTCGACTAAGAGCTCGATGGAAACCTTATCTGTTCTTCTTTCAGATGGCATTAACATATTTTACGAAAAGTCATAAGAAAAGTACTGTGCGAAAAGAATCGGCAGTAGGACGGAATCGTGTTGACCACCGATTAGTTTTTAGCTAATAACTCATGCATCCTTCGCCCAACTTCTTCGACTAAGAGCTCGATGGAAAGCTTATCTGTTCTTCTTTCAGATGGCATTAACATGTTTTACGAAAAGTCATAAGAAAAGTACTTTGCGAAAAGAATCGGCAGTAGGACGGAAACGTGTTGACCACCGATTAGTTTTTTGCTCATAACTCTTGCATCCTTTGACCGATTTCTTCGACTAAGAGCTCGATAAAAAGCTTATCTGTTCTTCTTTCAGATAGCATTAACATATTTTATGAAAAGTCATAAGAAAAGTACTTTGCGAAAAGAATCGGCAGTAGGACGGAATCGTGTTGACCACCGATTAGTTTTTTGCTAATAACTCTTGCATCCTTCGACCAACTTCTTCGACTAAGAGCTCGATGGAAAGCTTATCTGTTCTTCTTTCAGATGGCATTAACGAATTTTACGAAAAGTCATAAGAAAAGTACTGTGCGAAAAGAATCGGCAGTAGGACGGAATCGTGTTGACCACCGATTAGTTTTTAGCTAATAACTCTTGCATCCTTCGACCAACTTCTTCGACCAAGAGCTCGATGGAAAGCTTATCTGTTCTTCTTTCAGATGGCATTAACATATTTTACCAAAAGTCATAAGAAAAGTACTTTGCGAAAAGAATCGGCAGTAGGACGGAAACGTGTTGACCACCGATTAGTTTTTTGCTCATAACTCTTGCATCCTTCGACCGACTTTTTCGACTTGGTGCTCGATGAAAAGCTTATCTGTTCTTCTTTCTGATGGCATTAACATATTTTACGAAAAGTCATAAGAAAAGTACTGTGCGAAGAGAATCGGCAGTAGGACGGAATCATGTTGACCACCGATTAGTTTTTAGCTAATAACTCTTGCATCCTTCGACCAACTTCTTCGACTAAGAGCTCGATGGAAAGCTTATCTGTTCTTCTTTCAGATAGCATTAACATATTTTACGAAAAGTCATAAGAAAAGTACTTTGCGAAAATAATCGGCAGTAGGACGGAATCGTGTTGACCACCGATTAGTTTTTTGCTAATAACTCTTGCATCCTTCGACCAACTTCTTCGACTAAGATAGGAAAGCTTATCTGTTCTTCTTTCAGATGGCATTAACATATTTTACGAAAAATCAAAAGAAAAGTACTTTGCGAAAAGAAACGGCAGTAGGACGGAATCGTGTTGACCACCGATTAGTTTTTTGCTAATAGCTCTTGCATCCTTCGACCGACTTTTTCGACTAAGTGCTCGATGGAAACCTTATCTGTTCTTCTTTCAGATGGCATTAACATATTTTACGAAAAATCATAAGAAAAGTACTTTGCGAAAAGAAACGGCAGTAGGACAAAATCGTGTTGACCACCGATTAGTTTTTTGCTAATAGCTCTTGCATCCTTCGACCGACTTTTTCGACTAAGTGCTCGATGAAAAGCTTATCTGTTCTTCTTTCTGATGGCCTTAACATATTTTACGAAAAGTCATAAGAAAAGTACTGTGCGAAGAGAATCGGCAGTAGGACGGAATCGTGTTGACCACCGATTAGTTTTTAGCTAATAACTTTTGCATCCTTCGACCAACTTCTTCAACTAAGAGCTCGACGGAAAGCTTATCTGTTCTTCTTTCAGATAGCATTAATATATTTTACGAAATGTCATAAGAAAAGAACTTTGCGAAAAGAATCGGCAGTAGGACGGAAACGTGTTGACCACCGATTAGCTTTTTGCTCATAACTCTTGCATCCTTCGACAGACTTTTTCGACTAAGTGCTCGATGGAAAGCTTATCTGTTCTTCTTTGTGATGGCATTAACATATTTTACGAAATGTCATAAGAAAAGTACTTTGCGAAAAGAATCGGCAGTAGGACGGAAACGTGTTGACCACCGATTAGTTTTTTGCTCATAACTCTTGCATCCTTCGACAGACTTTTTCGACTAAGTGCTCGATGGAAAGCTTATCTGTTCTGCTTTTTGATGGCATTAACATATTTTACGAAAAGTCATAAGAAAAGTACTGTGCGAAAAGAATCGGCAGTAGGACGGAATCGTGTTGACCACCGATTAGTTTTATGCTAATAACTCTTGCATCCTTCGACCGACTTCTTCGACTAAGAGCTCGATGGAAACCTTATCTGTTCCTCTTTCAGATGGCATTAACATATTTTACGAAAAGTCATAAGAAAAGTACTGTGCGAAAAGAATCGGCAGTAGGACGGAATCGTGTTTACCACCGATTAGTTTTTAGCTAATAACTCTTGCATCCTTCGACCAACTTCTTCGACTAAGAGCTCGATGGAAAGCTTATCTGTTCTTCTTTCTGATGGCATTAACATATTTTACGAAAAGTCATAAGAAAAGTACTTTGCGAAAAGAATCGGCAGTAGGACGGAAACGTGTTGACCACCGATTAGTTTTTTGCTCATAACTCTTGCATCCTTCGACCGATTTCTTCGACTAAGAGCTCGATGGAAAGCTTATCTGTTCTTCTTTCAGATGGCATTAACATATTTTACGAAAAATCATAAGAAAAGTGCTTTGCGAAAAGAAACGGCAGTAGGACAAAATCGTGTTGACCACCGATTAGTTTTTTGCTAATAACTCTTGCATCCTTCGACCGACTTCTTCGACAAAGAACTCGATGGAATGCTTATCTGTTCTTCTTTCTGATGGCATTAACATATTTTACGAAAAGTCATAAGAAAAATACTGTGCGAATAGAATCGGCAGTTGGACGGAATCGTGTTGACCACCGATTAGTTTTTTGCACATAACTCTTGCATCCTTCGACCGACTTTTTCGACTAAGAGCTCGATGGAAACCTTATCTGTTCTTCTTTCAGATAGCATTAACATATTTTACGAAAAGTCATAAGAAAAGTACTTTGGGAAAATAATCGGCAGTAGGACGGAATCGTGTTGACCACCGATTAGTTTTTTGCTAATAACTCTTGCATCCTTCGACCAACTTCTTCACTAAGATAAGAAAGCTTATCTGTTCTTCTTTCAGATGGCATTAACATATTTTACGAAAAATCATAAGAAAAGTACTTTGCGAAAAGAAACGGCAGAAGGACAAAATCGTGTTGACCACCGATTAGTTTTTTGCTAATAGCTCTTGCATCCTTCGACCGACTTTTTCGACTAAGTGCTCGATGGAAACCTTATCTGTTCCTCTTTCAGATGGCATTAACATATTTTACGAAAAGTCATAAGAAAAGTACTGTGCGAAAAGAATCGGCAGTAGGACGGAATCGTGTTAACCACCGATTAGTTTTTAGCTAATAACTCTTGCATCCATCGATCAACTTCTTCGACTAAGAGCTCGATGGAAAGCTTATCTGTTCTTCTTTCAGATGGCATTAACATATTTTACGAAAAGTCATAAGAAAAGTTCTTTGCGAAAAGAATCGGCAGTAGGACGGAAACGTGTTGACCACCGATTAGTTTTTTGCTCATAACTCTTGCATCCTTCGACCGATTTCTTCGACTAAGAGCTCGATGGAAAGCTTATCTGTTCTTCTTTCAGATGGCATTAACATATTTTACGAAAAATCATAAGAAAAGTTCTTTGCGAAAAGAATCGGCAGTAGGACAAAATCGTGTTGACCACCGATTAGTTTTTTGCTCATAACTCTTGCATCCTTCGACCGATTTCTTCGACTAAGAGCTCGATGGAAAGCTTATCTGTTCTTCTTTCAGATGGCATTAACATATTTTACGAAAAATCATAAGAAAAGTGCTTTGCGAAAAGAAACGGCAGTAGGACAAAATCGTGTTGACCACCGATTAGTTTTTTGCTAATAACTCTTGCATCCTTCGACAAACTTCTGTTCTTCTTTTAGATGGCATTAACATATTTTACGAAAATTCATAAGAAAAGTACTGTGCGAAAAGAATCGGCAGTAGGACAAAATCGTGTTGACCACCGATTAGCTTTTTGCTCATTACTCTTGCATCCTTCGACCGATTTCTTCGACAAAGAGCTTGATGGAAAGCTTATCTGTTCCTCTTTCAGATGGCATTAACATATTTTACGAAAAATCATAAGAAAAGTGCTTTGCGAAAAGAAACGGCAGTAGGACAAAATCGTGTTGACCACCGATTAGTTTTTTGCTAATAACTCTTGCATCCTTCGACCGACTTCTTCGACAAAGAACTCGATGGAATGCTTATCTGTTCTTCTTTCTGATGGGATTAACATATTTTACGAAAAGTCATAAGAAAAGTACTGTGCGAATAGAATCGGCAGTTGGACGGAATCGTGTTGACCACCGATTAGTTTTTTGCACATAACTCTTGCATCCTTCGACCGACTTCTTCGACTAAGAGCTCGATGGAAACCTTATCTGTTCTTCTTTCAGATGGCATTAACATATTTTACGAAAAGTCATAAGAAAAGTACTGTGCGAAAAGAATCGGCAGTAGGACGGAATCATGTTGACCACCGATTAGTTTTTAGCTAATAACTCATGCATCCTTCGCCCAACTTCTTCGACTAAGAGCTCGATGGAAAGCTTATCTGTTCTTCTTTCAGATGGCATTAACATGTTTTACGGAAAGTCATAAGAAAAGTACTTTGCGAAAAGAATCGGCAGTAGGACGGAAACGTGTTGACCACCGATTAGTTTTTTGCTCATAACTCTTGCATCCTTTGACCGATTTCTTCGACTAAGAGCTCGATAAAAAGCTTATCTGTTCTTCTTCCAGATAGCATTAACATATTTTACGAAAAGTCATAAGAAAAGTACTTTGCGAAAAGAATCGGCAGTAGGACGGAATCGTGTTGACCACCGATTAGTTTTTTGCTAATAACTCTTGCATCCTTCGACCAACTTCTTCGACTAAGAGCTCGACGGAAAGCTTATCTGTTCTTCTTTCAGATGGCATTAACGAATTTTACGAAAAGTCATAAGAAAAGTACTGTGCGAAAAGAATCGGCAGTAGGACGGAATCGTGTTGACCACCGATTAGTTTTTAGCTAATAACTCTTGCATCCTTCGACCAACTTCTTCGACCAAGAGCTCGATGGAAAGCTTATCTGTTCTTCTTTCAGATGGCATTAACATATTTTACCAAAAGTCATAAGAAAAGTACTTTGCGAAAAGAATCGGCAGTAGGACGGAAACGTGTTGACCACCGATTAGTTTTTTGCTCATAACTCTTGCATCCTTCGACCGACTTTTTCGACTTAGTGCTCGATGAAAAGCTTATCTGTTCTTCTTTCTGATGGCATTAACATATTTTACGAAAAGTCATAAGAAAAGTACTGTGCGAAGAGAATCAGCAGTAGGACGGAATCATGTTGACCACCGATTAGTTTTTAGCTAATAACTCTTGCATCCTTCGACCAACTTCTTCGACTAAGAGCTCGATGGAAAGCTTATCTGTTCTTCTTTCAGATAGCATTAACATATTTTACGAAAAGTCATAAGAAAAGTACTTTGCGAAAATAATCGGCAGTAGGACGGAATCGTGTTGACCACCGATTAGTTTTTTGCTAATAACTCTTGCATCCTTCGACCAACTTCTTCGACTAAGATAAGAAAGCTTATCTGTTCTTCTTTCAGATGGCATTAACATATTTTACGAAAAGTCATAAGAAAAGTACTGTGCGAAAAGAATCGGCAGTAGGACGGAATCGTGTTAACCACCGATTAGTTTTTAGCTAATAACTCTTGCATCCATCGATCAACTTCTTCGACTAAGAGCTCGATGGAAAGCTTATCTGTTCTTCTTTCAGATGGCATTAACATATTTTACGAAAAGTCATAAGAAAAGTTCTTTGCGAAAAGAATCGGCAGTAGGACGGAAACGTGTTGACCACCGATTAGTTTTTTGCTCATAACTCTTGCATCCTTCGACCGATTTCTTCGACTAAGAGCTCGATGGAAAGCTTATCTGTTCTTCTTTCAGATGGCATTAACATATTTTACGAAAAATCATAAGAAAAGTTCTTTGCGAAAAGAATCGGCAGTAGGACAAAATCGTGTTGACCACCGATTAGTTTTTTGCTCATAACTCTTGCATCCTTCGACCGATTTCTTCGACTAAGAGCTCGATGGAAAGCTTATCTGTTCTTCTTTCAGATGGCATTAACATATTTTACGAAAAATCATAAGAAAAGTGCTTTGCGAAAAGAAACGGCAGTAGGACAAAATCGTGTTGACCACCGATTAGTTTTTTGCTAATAACTCTTGCATCCTTCGACAAACTTCTGTTCTTCTTTTAGATGGCATTAACATATTTTACGAAAATTCATAAGAAAAGTACTGTGCGAAAAGAATCGGCAGTAGGACAAAATCGTGTTGACCACCGATTAGCTTTTTGCTCATTACTCTTGCATCCTTCGACCGATTTCTTCGACAAAGAGCTTGATGGAAAGCTTATCTGTTCCTCTTTCAGATGGCATTAACATATTTTACGAAAAATCATAAGAAAAGTGCTTTGCGAAAAGAAACGGCAGTAGGACAAAATCGTGTTGACCACCGATTAGTTTTTTGCTAATAACTCTTGCATCCTTCGACCGACTTCTTCGACAAAGAACTCGATGGAATGCTTATCTGTTCTTCTTTCTGATGGGATTAACATATTTTACGAAAAGTCATAAGAAAAGTACTGTGCGAATAGAATCGGCAGTTGGACGGAATCGTGTTGACCACCGATTAGTTTTTTGCACATAACTCTTGCATCCTTCGACCGACTTCTTCGACTAAGAGCTCGATGGAAACCTTATCTGTTCTTCTTTCAGATGGCATTAACATATTTTACGAAAAGTCATAAGAAAAGTACTGTGCGAAAAGAATCGGCAGTAGGACGGAATCATGTTGACCACCGATTAGTTTTTAGCTAATAACTCATGCATCCTTCGCCCAACTTCTTCGACTAAGAGCTCGATGGAAAGCTTATCTGTTCTTCTTTCAGATGGCATTAACATGTTTTACGGAAAGTCATAAGAAAAGTACTTTGCGAAAAGAATCGGCAGTAGGACGGAAACGTGTTGACCACCGATTAGTTTTTTGCTCATAACTCTTGCATCCTTTGACCGATTTCTTCGACTAAGAGCTCGATAAAAAGCTTATCTGTTCTTCTTCCAGATAGCATTAACATATTTTACGAAAAGTCATAAGAAAAGTACTTTGCGAAAAGAATCGGCAGTAGGACGGAATCGTGTTGACCACCGATTAGTTTTTTGCTAATAACTCTTGCATCCTTCGACCAACTTCTTCGACTAAGAGCTCGACGGAAAGCTTATCTGTTCTTCTTTCAGATGGCATTAACGAATTTTACGAAAAGTCATAAGAAAAGTACTGTGCGAAAAGAATCGGCAGTAGGACGGAATCGTGTTGACCACCGATTAGTTTTTAGCTAATAACTCTTGCATCCTTCGACCAACTTCTTCGACCAAGAGCTCGATGGAAAGCTTATCTGTTCTTCTTTCAGATGGCATTAACATATTTTACCAAAAGTCATAAGAAAAGTACTTTGCGAAAAGAATCGGCAGTAGGACGGAAACGTGTTGACCACCGATTAGTTTTTTGCTCATAACTCTTGCATCCTTCGACCGACTTTTTCGACTTAGTGCTCGATGAAAAGCTTATCTGTTCTTCTTTCTGATGGCATTAACATATTTTACGAAAAGTCATAAGAAAAGTACTGTGCGAAGAGAATCGGCAGTAGGACGGAATCATGTTGACCACCGATTAGTTTTTAGCTAATAACTCTTGCATCCTTCGACCAACTTCTTCGACTAAGAGCTCGATGGAAAGCTTATCTGTTCTTCTTTCAGATAGCATTAACATATTTTACGAAAAGTCATAAGAAAAGTACTTTGCGAAAATAATCGGCAGTAGGACGGAATCGTGTTGACCACCGATTAGTTTTTTGCTAATAACTCTTGCATCCTTCGACCAACTTCTTCGACTAAGATAAGAAAGCTTATCTGTTCTTCTTTCAGATGGCATTAACATATTTTACGAAAAATCAAAAGAAAAGTACTTTGCGAAAAGAAACGGCAGTAGGACGGAATCGTGTTGACCACCGATTAGTTTTTTGCTAATAGCTCTTGCATCCTTCGACCGACTTTTTCGACTAAGTGCTCGATGGAAACCTTATCTGTTCTTCTTTCAGATGGCATTAACATATTTTACGAAAAATCATAAGAAAAGTACTTTGCGAAAAGAAACGGCAGTAGGACAAAATCGTGTTGACCACCGATTAGTTTTTTGCTAATAGCTCTTGCATCCTTCGACCGACTTTTTCGACTAAGTGCTCGATGAAAAGCTTATCTGTTCTTCTTTCTGATGGCCTTAACATATTTTACGAAAAGTCATAAGAAAAGTACTGTGCGAAGAGAATCGGCAGTAGGACGGAATCTTGTTGACCACCGATTAGTTTTTAGCTAATAACTCTTGCATCCTTCGACCAACTTCTTCAACTAAGTGCTCGATGGAAAGCTTATCTGTTCTTCTTTCTGATGGCATTAACATATTTTACGAAATGTCATAAGAAAAGTACTTTGCGAAAAGAATCGGCAGTAGGACGGAAACGTGTTGACCACCGATTAGTTTTTTGCTCATAACTCTTGCATCCTTCGACAGACTTTTTCGACTAAGTGCTCGATGGAAAGCTTATCTGTTCTGCTTTTTGATGGCATTAACATATTTTACGAAAAGTCATAAGAAAAGTACTGTGCGAAAAGAATCGGCAGTAGGACGGAATCGTGTTGACCACCGATTAGTTTTATGCTAATAACTCTTGCATCCTTCGACCGACTTCTTCGACTAAGAGCTCGATGGAAACCTTATCTGTTCCTCTTTCAGATGGCATTAACATATTTTACGAAAAGTCATAAGAAAAGTACTGTGCGAAAAGAATCGGCAGTAGGACGGAATCGTGTTTACCACCGATTAGTTTTTAGCTAATAACTCTTGCATCCTTCGACCAACTTCTTCGACTAAGAGCTCGATGGAAAGCTTATCTGTTCTTCTTTCTGATGGCATTAACATATTTTACGAAAAGTCATAAGAAAAGTACTTTGCGAAAAGAATCGGCAGTAGGACGGAATCGTGTTTACCACCGATTAGTTTTTAGCTAATAACTCTTGCATCCTTCGACCGACTTCTTCGACTAAGAGCTCGATGGAAACCTTATCTGTTCCTCTTTCAGATGGCATTAACATATTTTACGAAAAGTCATAAGAAAAGTACTGTGCGAAAAGAATCGGCAGTAGGACGGAATCGTGTTGACCACCGATTAGTTTTTAGCTAATAACTCTTGCATCCTTCGACCAACTTCTTCGACTAAGAGCTCGATGGAAAGCTTATCTGTTCTTCTTTCAGATGGCATTAACATATTTTACGAAAAGTCATAAGAAAAGTTCTTTGCGAAAAGAATCGGCAGTAGGACGGAAACGTGTTGACCACCGATTAGTTTTTTGCTCATAACTCTTGCATCCTTCGACTGATTTCTTCGACTAAGAGCTCGATGGAAAGCTTATCTGTTCTTCTTTCAGATGGCATTCACATATTTGACAAAAAATCATAAGAAAAGTACTTTGCGCAAAGAAACGGCAGTAGGACAAAATCGTGTTTACCACCGATTAGTTTTTTGGTAATAACTCTTGCATCCTTCGACCGACTTCTTCGACTAAGATAGAAAAGCTTATCTGTTCTTCTTTCAGATGGCATTAACTTATTTTACGAAAAGTCATAAGAAAAGTACTTTACGAAAAGAATCGGTAGTAGGACGGAATAGTTTTGACCACCGATTTGTTTTTTGCTAATAACTCTTGCATCCTTCGACCGACTACTTCGAATAAGACCTCGATGGAAACCTTATCTGTTCCTCTTTCAGATGGCATTAACATATTTTACGAAAAGTCATAAGAAATAAAATTTTTTGACCAAAAATAAAATATCGTCGAAATCATTGAAGAAGAAGTACCTTAAGACGAAAATATGCCTTATCTAATAAAAGACATTTAAATTTATTTAGTTGCATAAATGGGCGGAATTTTATTCAGAATTAATAGTTTCTTACATGGAAAAAAAATTCGTTTAATTTTTTACCCATTCAATACTAGAATCATAAGAAAAGTACTTTGCGAAAAGAATCGGCAGTAGGACGGACTCGTGTTGACCACCGATTAGTTTTTTGCTAATAACTCTTGCATCCTTCGACCAACTTCTTCGACTAAGAGCTCGATGGAAAGCTTATCTGTTCTTCTTTCAGATGGCATTAACATATTTTACGAAAAGTCATAAGAAAAGTACTTTGAGAAAAGAATCGGCAGTAGGACGGAATCGTGTTGACCACCGATTAGTTTTTAGCTAATAACTCTTGCATCCTTCGACCAACTTCTTCGACTAAGAGCTCGATGAAAAGCTTATCTGTTCTTCTTTCTGATGGCATTAACATATTTTACGAAATGTCATAAGAAAAGTACTTTGCGAAAAGAATCGGCATTAGGACGGAAACGTGTTGACCACCGGTTAGTTTTTTGCTCATAACTCTTGCATCCTTCGACCGACTTTTTCGACTAAGTGCTCGATGGAAAGCTTATCTGTTCCTCTTTCAGATGGCATTAACATATTTTACGAAAAGTCATAAGAAAAGTACTGTGCGAAAAGAATCGGCAGTAGGACGGAATTGTGTTGACCACCGATTAGTTTTCTGCTGATAACTCTGGCATCCTTCGACCGACTTTTTCGACTAAGTGCTCGATGGAAAGCTTATCTGTTCTTCTTTCTGATGGCATTAACATATTTTACGAAAAGTCATAGGAAAAGTACTGTGCGAATAGAATCGGCAGTAGGACGGAATCGTGTTGACCACCGATTAGTTTTTTGCTTATAACTCTTGCATCCTTCGACCAACTTCTTCGACTAAGATAAGAAAGCTTATCTGTTCTTCTTTCAGATGGCATTAACATATTTTACGAAAAATCATTAGAAAAGTACTTTGCGAAAAGAAACGGCAGTAGGACAAAATCGTGTTGACCACCGATTAGTTTTTTGCTAATAACTCTTGCATCCTTCGACCAACTTCTTCGACTAAGATAAGAAAGCTTATCTGTTCTTCTTTCAGATGGCATTAACATATTTTACGAAAAATCATTAGAAAAGTACTTTGCGAAAAGAAACGGCAGTAGGACAAAATCGTGTTGACCACCGATTAGTTTTTTGCTAATAACTCTTGCATCCTTCGACCGACTTCTTCGACAAAGAACTCGATGGAAAGCTTATCTGTTCTTCTTTCAGATGGCATTAACATATTTTACGAAAAGTCATAAGAAAAGTACTGTGCGAAAAGAATCGGCAGTAGGTTGGAATCGTGTTGACCACCGATTAGTTTTTAGCTAATAACTCTTGCATCCTTCGACCGACTTCTTCGACAAAGAACTCGATGGAAAGCTTATCTGTTCTTCTTTCAGATGGCTTTAACATATTTTACAAAAAGTCATAAGAAAAGTACTTTGCGAAAGGAATCGGCAGTAACGGAATCGTGTTGACCACCGATTAGTTTTTTGCTAATAACTCTTGCATTCTTCGACCGACTTCTTCGACAAAGAACTCGATGGAAAGCTTATCTGTTCTTCTTTCAGATGGCATTAACATATTTTACGAAAAATCATAAGAAAAGTACTTTGCGCAAAGAAACGGCAGAAGGACAAAATCGTGTTTACCACCGATTAGTTTTTTGGTAATAACTCTTGCATCCTTCGACCGACTTCTTCGACTAAGATAAGAAAGCTTATCTGTTCTTCTTTCAGATGGCAATAACTTGTTTTACAAAAAGTCATAAGAAAAGTACTTTACGAAAAGAATCGGTAGTAGGACGGAATAGTTTTGACCACCGATTTGTTTTTTGCTAATAACTCTTGCATCCTTCGACCGACTTCTTCGACTAAGACCTCGATGGAAACCTTATCTGTTCCTCTTTGAGATGGCATTAACATATTTTACGAAAAGTCATAAGAAATAAAATTTTTTGACCAAAAATAAAATATCGTCGAAATCATTGAAGAAGAAGTACCTTAAGACGAAAATATGCCTTATCTAATAAGAGACATTTAAATTTATTTAATTGCATAAATGGGCGGAATTTTATTTAGAATTAATAGTTTCTTACATGGAAAAAAAATTCGTTTAATTTTTTACCCATTCAATACTAGAATCATAAGAAAAGTACTGTGCGAAGAGAATCGGCAGTAGGACGGAATCGTGTTGACAACCGATTAGTTTTTAGCTAATAACTCTTGCATCCTTCGACCAACTTCTTCGACTAAGAGCTCGATGGAAAGCTTATCTGTTCCTCTTTCAGATGGCATTAACATGTTTTACGAAAAGTCATAAGAAAAGTACTGTGCGAATAGAATCGGCAGTTGGACGGAATCGTGTTGACCACCGATTGGTTTTTTGCTAATAACTGTTGCATCCTTCGACAAACTTCTGTTCTTCTTTTAGATGGCATTAACATATTTTACGAAAATTCATAAGAAAAGTACTGTGCGAAAAGAATCGGCAGTAGGACAAAATCGTGTTGACCACCGATTAGTTTTTTGCTAATAACTCTTGCATCCTTCGACCGACTTCTTCGACAAAGAATTCGATGGAATGCTTATCTGTTCTTCTTTCAGATGGCATTAACATATTTTACGAAAAATCATAAGAAAAGTGCTTTGCGAAAAGAATCGGCAGTAGGACGGAATCGTGTTGACCACCGATTGGTTTTTTGCTAATAACTGTTGCATCCTTCGACAAACTTCTGTTCTTCTTTTAGATGGCATTAACATATTTTACGAAAATTCATAAGAAAAGTACTGTGCGAAAAGAATCGGCAGTAGGACAAAATCGTGTTGACCACCGATTAGCTTTTTGCTCATAACTCTTGCATCCTTCGACCGATTTCTTCGACAAAGAGCTTGATGGAAAGCTTATCTGTTCCTCTTTCAGATGGCATTAACATATTTTACGAAAAATCATAAGAAAAGTGCTCTGCGAAAAGAAACGGCAGTAGGACAAAATCGTGTTGACCACCGATTAGTTTTTTGCTAATAACTCTTGCATCCTTCGACCGACTTCTTCGACAAAGAACTCGATGGAATGCTTATCTGTTCTTCTTTCTGATGGGATTAACATATTTTACGAAAAGTCATAAGAAAAGTACTGTGCGAATAGAATCGGCAGTTGGACGGAATCGTGTTGACCACCGATTAGTTTTTTGCACATAACTCTTGCATCCTTCGACCGACTTCTTCGACTAAGAGCTCGATGGAAACCTTATCTGTGCTTCTTTCAGATGGCATTAACATATTTTACGAAAAGTCATAAGAAAAGTACTGTGCGAAAAGAATCGGCAGTAGGACGGAATCGTGTTGACCACCGATTAGTTTTTAGCTAATAACTCATGCATCCTTCGCCCAACTTCTTCGACTAAGAGCTCGATGGAAAGCTTATCTGTTCTTCTTTCAGATGGCATTAACATGTTTTACGAAAAGTCATAAGAAAAGTACTTTGCGAAAAGAATCGGCAGTAGGACGGAAACGTGTTGACCACCGATTAGTTTTTTGCTCATAACTCTTGCATCCTTTGACCGATTTCTTCGACTAAGAGCTCGATAAAAAGCTTATCTGTTCTTCTTTCAGATAGCATTAACATATTTTACGAAAAGTCATAAGAAAAGTACTTTGCGAAAAGAATCGGCAGTAGGACGGAATCGTGTTGACCACCGATTAGTTTTTTGCTAATAACTCTTGCATCCTTCGACCAACTTCTTCGACTAAGAGCTCGATGGAAAGCTTATCTGTTCTTCTTTCAGATGGCATTAACGAATTTTACGAAAAGTCATAAGAAAAGTACTGTGCGAAAAGAATCGGCAGTAGGACGGAATCGTGTTGACCACCGATTAGTTTTTAGCTAATAACTCTTGCATCGTTCGACCAACTTCTTCGACCAAGAGCTCGATGGAAAGCTTATCTGTTCTTCTTTCAGATGGCATTAACATATTTTACCAAAAGTCATAAGAAAAGTACTTTGCGAAAAGAATCGGCAGTAGGACGGAAACGTGTTGACCACCGATTAGTTTTTAGCTAATAACTCTTGCATCCTTCGACCAACTTCTTCGACTAAGAGCTCGATGGAAAGCTTATCTGTTCTTCTTTCAGATAGCATTAACATATTTTACGAAAAGTCATAAGAAAAGTACTTTGCGAAAATAATCGGCAGTAGGACGGAATCGTGTTGACCACCGATTAGTTTTTTGCTAATAACTCTTGCATCCTTCGACCAACTTCTTCGACTTAGTGCTCATTGAAAAGCTTATCTGTTCTTCTTTCTGATGGCATTAACATATTTTACGAAAAGTCATAAGAAAAGTACTGTGCGAAAAGAATCGGCAGTAGGACGGAATCGTGTTGACCACCGATTAGTTTTATGCTAATAACTCTTGCATCCTTCGACAGACTTTTTCGACTAAGTGCTCGATGGAAAGCTTATCTGTTCTTCTTTCAGATGGCATTAACATATTTTACCAAAAGTCATAAGAAAAGTACTTTGCGAAAAGAATCGGCAGTAGAACGGAAACGTGTTGACCACCGATTAGTTTTTTGCTCATAACTCTTGCATCCTTCGACCGACTTTTTCGACTTAGTGCTCATTGAAAAGCTTATCTGTTCTTCTTTCTGATGGCATTAACATATTTTACGAAAAGTCATAAGAAAAGTACTGTGCGAAGAGAATCGGCAGTAGGACGGAATCATGTTGACCACCGATTAGTTTTTAGCTAATAACTCTTGCATCCTTCGACCAACTTCTTCGACTAAGAGCTCGATGGAAAGCTTATCTGTTCTTCTTTCAGATAGCATTAACATATTTTACGAAAAGTCATAAGAAAAGTACTTTGCGAAAATAATCGGCAGTAGGACGGAATCGTGTTGACCACCGATTAGTTTTTTGCTAATAACTCTTGCATCCTTCGACCAACTTCTTCGACTAAGATAAGAAAGCTTATCTGTTCTTCTTTCAGATGGCATTAACATATTTTACGAAAAATCATAAGAAAAGTACTTTGCGAAAAGAAACGGCAGTAGGACAAAATCGTGTTGACCACCGATTAGTTTTTTGCTCATAACTCTTGCATCCTTCGACCGACTTTTTCGACTTAGTGCTCGATGAAAAGCTTATCTGTTCTTCTTTCTGATGGCATTAACATATTTTACGAAATGTCATAAGAAAAGTACTTTGCGAAAAGAATCGGCAGTAGGACGGAAACGTGTTGACCACCGATTAGTTTTTTGCTCATAACTCTTGCATCCTTCGACAGACTTTTTCGACTAAGTGCTCGATGGAAATCTTATCTGTTCTGCTTTTTGATGGCATTAACATATTTTACGAAAAGTCATAAGAAAAGTACTGTGCGAAAAGAATCGGCAGTAGGACGGAATCGTGTTGACCACCGATTAGTTTTATGCTAATAACTCTTGCATCCTTCGACCGACTTCTTCGACTAAGAGCTCGATGGAAACCTTATCTGTTCCTCTTTCAGATGGCATTAACATATTTTACGAAAAGTCATAAGAAAAGTACTGTGCGAAAAGAATCGGCAGTAGGACGGAATCGTGTTTACCACCGATTAGTTTTTAGCTAGTAACTCTTGCATCCTTCGACCAACTTCTTCGACTAAGAACTCGATGGAAAGCTTATCTGTTCTTCTTTCTGATGGCATTAACATATTTTACGAAAAGTCATAAGAAAAGTACTTTGCGAAAAGAATCGGCAGTAGGACGGAAACGTGTTGACCACCGATTAGTTTTTTGCTCATAACTCTTGCATCCTTCGACCGATTTCTTCGACTAAGAGCTCGACGGAAAGCTTATCTGTTCTTCTTTCAGATAGCATTAACATATTTTACGAAAAGTCATAAAAAAAGTACTTTGTGAAAAGAATCGGCAGTAGGACGGAATCGTATTGACCACCGATTAGTTTTTTGGTAATAACTCTTGCATCCTTCGACCAACTTCTTCGACTAAGAGCTCGATGGAAAGCTTATCTGTTCTTCTTTCAGATGGCATTAACATATTTTACGAAAAATCATAAGAAAAGTGCTTTGCGAAAAGAAACGGCAGTGGGACAAAATCGTGTTGACCACCGATTAGTTTTTTGCTAATAACTCTTGCATCCTTCGACCGACTTCTTCGAAAAAGAACTCGATGGAATGCTTATCTGTTCTTCTTTCTGATGGCATTAACATATTTTACGAAAAGTCATAAGAAAAATACTGTGCGAATAGAATCGGCAGTTGGACGGAATCGTGTTGACCACCGATTAGTTTTTTGCACATAACTCTTGCATCCTTCGACCGACTTCTTCGACTAAGAGCTCGATGGAAACCTTATCTGTTCTTCTTTCAGATAGCATTAACATATTTTACGAAAAGTCATAAGAAAAGTACTTTGGGAAAATAATCGGCAGTAGGACGGAATCGTGTTGACCACCGATTAGTTTTTTGCTAATAACTCTTGCATCCTTCGACCAACTTCTTCGACTAAGATAAGAAAGCTTATCTGTTCTTCTTTCAGATGGCATTAACATATTTTACGAAAAATCATAAGAAAAGTACTTTGCGAAAAGAAACGGCAGAAGGACAAAATCGTGTTGACCACCGATTAGTTTTTTGCTAATAGCTCTTGCATCCTTCGACCGACTTTTTCGACTAAGTGCTCGATGGAAACCTTATCTGTTCCTCTTTCAGATGGCATTAACATATTTTACGAAAAGTCATAAGAAAAGTACTGTGCGAAAAGAATCGGCAGTAGGACGGAATCGTGTTGACCACCGATTAGTTTTTAGCTAATAACTCTTGCATCCATCGATCAACTTCTTCGACTAAGAGCTCGATGGAAAGCTTATCTGTTCTTCTTTCAGATGGCATTAACATATTTTACGAAAAGTCATAAGAAAAGTTCTTTGCGAAAAGAATCGGCAGTAGGACGGAAACGTGTTGACCACCGATTAGTTTTTTGCTCATAACTCTTGCATCCTTCGACCGATTTCTTCGACTAAGAGCTCGATGGAAAGCTTATCTGTTCTTCTTTCAGATGGCATTAACATATTTTACAAAAAAATCATAAGAAAAGTACTTTGCGCAAAGAAACGGCAGTAGGACGGAATCGTGTTGACCACCGATTAGTTTTTTGCTAATAACTCTTGCATCCTTCGACCGACTTCTTCGACTAAGATAGAAAAGCTTATCTGTTCTTCTTTCAGATGGCATTAACTTATTTTACGAAAAGTCATAAGAAAAGTACTTTACGAAAAGAATCGGTAGTAGGACGGAATAGTTTTGACCACCGATTTGTTTTTTGCTAATAACTCTTGCATCCTTCGACCGACTACTTCGACTAAGACCTCGATGGAAACCTTATCTGTTCCTCTTTCAGATGGCATTAACATATTTTACGAAAAGTCATAAGAAATAAAATTTTTTGACCAAAAATAAAATATCGTCGAAATCATTGAAGAAGAAGTACCTTAAGACGAAAATATGCCTTATCTAATAAAAGACATTTAAATTTATTTAGTTGCATAAATGGGCGGAATTTTATTCAGAATTAATAGTTTCTTACATGGAAAAAAAATTCGTTTAATTTTTTACCCATTCAATACTAGAATCATAAGAAAAGTACTTTGCGAAAAGAATCGGCAGTAGGACGGAATCGTGTTGACCACCGATTAGTTTTTTGCTAATAACTCTTGCATCCTTCGACCAACTTCTTCGACTAAGAGCTCGATGGAAAGCTTATCTGTTCTTCTTTCAGATGGCATTAACATATTTTACGAAAAGTCATAAGAAAAGTACTTTGAGAAAAGAATCGGCAGTAGGACGGAATCGTGTTGACCACCGATTAGTTTTTAGCTAATAACTCTTGCATCCTTCGACCAACTTCTTCGACTAAGAGCTCGATGAAAAGCTTATCTGTTCTTCTTTCTGATGGCATTAACATATTTTACGAAATGTCATAAGAAAAGTACTGTGCGAAAAGAATCGGCAGTAGGACGGAATTGTGTTGACCACCGATTAGTTTTCTGCTGATATCTCTTGCATCCTTCGACCGACTTCTTCGACAAAGAACTCGATGGAAAGCTTATCTGTTCTTCTTTCAGATGGCATTAACATATTTTACGAAAAGTCATAAGAAAAGTACTGTGCGAAAAGAATCGGCAGTAGGTTGGAATCGTGTTGACCACCGATTAGTTTTTAGCTAATAACTCTTGCATCCTTCGACCAACTTCTTCGACTAAGAGCTCGATGGAAAGCTTATCTGTTCTTCTTTCAGATGGCATTAACATATTTTACGAAAAGTCATAAGAAAAGTACTTTGAGAAAAGAATCGGCAGTAGGACGGAATCGTGTTGACCACCGATTAGTTTTTAGCTAATAACTCTTGCATCCTTCGACCAACTTCTTCGACTAAGAGCTCGATGAAAAGCTTATCGGTTCTTCTTTCTGATGGCATTAACATATTTTACGAAATGTCATAAGAAAAGTACTGTGCGAAAAGAATCGGCAGTAGGACGGAATTGTGTTGACCACCGATTAGTTTTCTGCTGATAACTCTTGCATCCTTCGACCGACTTTTTCGACTAAGTGCTCGATGGAAAGCTTATCTGTTCCTCTTTCAGATGGCATTAACATATTTTACGAAAAGTCATAAGAAAAGTACTGTGCGAAAAGAATCGGCAGTAGGACGGAATTGTGTTGACCACCGATTAGTTTTTTGCTAATAACTCTTGCATCCTTCGACCAACTTCTTCGACTAAGAGCTCGATGGAAAGCTTATCTGTTCTTCTTTCAGAAGGCATTAACATATTTTACGAAAAGTCATAAGAAAAGTACTTTGAGAAAAGAATCGGCAGTAGGACGGAATCGTGTTGACCACCGATTAGTTTTTAGCTAATAACTCTTGCATCCTTCGACCAACTTCTTCGACTAAGAGCTCGATGAAAAGCTTATCTGTTCTTCTTTCTGTTGGCATTAACATATTTTACGAAATGTCATAAGAAAAGTACTGTGCGAAAAGAATCGGCAGTAGGACGGAATTGTGTTGACCACCGATTAGTTTTCTGCTGATAACTCTTGCATCCTTCGACCGACTTCTTCGACAAAGAACTCGATGGAAAGCTTATCTGTTCTTCTTTCAGATGGCATTAACATATTTTACGAAAAGTCATAAGAAAAGTACTGTGCGAAAAGAATCGGCAGTAGGTTGGAATCGTGTTGACCACCGATTAGTTTTTAGCTAATAACTCTTGCATCCTTCGACCGACTTCTTCGACTAAGAGCTCGATGGAAAGCTTATCTGTTCTTCTTTCAGATAGCATTAACATATTTTACGAAAAGTCATAAGAAAAGTACTTTGCGAAAAGAATCGGCAGTAGGACGGAAACGTGTTGACCACCGGTTAGTTTTTTGCTCATAACTCTTGCATCCTTCGACCGACTTTTTCGACTAAGTGCTCGATGGAAAGCTTATCTGTTCCTCTTTCAGATGGCATTAACATATTTTACGAAAAGTCATAAGAAAAGTACTGTGCGAAAAGAATCGGCAGTAGGACGGAATTGTGTTGACCACCGATTAGTTTTCTGCTGATAACTCTGGCATCCTTCGACCGACTTTTTCGACTAAGTGCTCGATGGAAAGCTTATCTGTTCCTCTTTCTGATGGCATTAACATATTTTACGAAAAGTCATAGGAAAAGTACTGTGCGAATAGAATCGGCAGTAGGACGGAATCGTGTTGACCACCGATTAGTTTTTTGCTAATAACTCTTGCATCCTTCGACCAACTTCTTCGACTAAGAGCTCGATGAAAAGCTTATCTGTTCTTCTTTCTGTTGGCATTAACATATTTTACGAAATGTCATAAGAAAAGTACTGTGCGAAAAGAATCGGCAGTAGGACGGAATTGTGTTGACCACCGATTAGTTTTCTGCTGATAACTCTTGCATCCTTCGACCGACTTCTTCGACAAAGAACTCGATGGAAAGCTTATCTGTTCTTCTTTCAGATGGCATTAACATATTTTACGAAAAGTCATAAGAAAAGTACTGTGCGAAAAGAATCGGCAGTAGGTTGGAATCGTGTTGACCACCGATTAGTTTTTAGCTAATAACTCTTGCATCCTTCGACCGACTTCTTCGACTAAGAGCTCGATGGAAAGCTTATCTGTTCTTCTTTCAGATAGCATTAACATATTTTACGAAAAGTCATAAGAAAAGTACTTTGCGAAAAGAATCGGCAGTAGGACGGAAACGTGTTGACCACCGGTTAGTTTTTTGCTCATAACTCTTGCATCCTTCGACCGACTTTTTCGACTAAGTGCTCGATGGAAAGCTTATCTGTTCCTCTTTCAGATGGCATTAACATATTTTACGAAAAGTCATAAGAAAAGTACTGTGCGAAAAGAATCGGCAGTAGGACGGAATTGTGTTGACCACCGATTAGTTTTCTGCTGATAACTCTGGCATCCTTCGACCGACTTTTTCGACTAAGTGCTCGATGGAAAGCTTATCTGTTCCTCTTTCTGATGGCATTAACATATTTTACGAAAAGTCATAGGAAAAGTACTGTGCGAATAGAATCGGCAGTAGGACGGAATCGTGTTGACCACCGATTAGTTTTTTGCTAATAACTCTTGCATCCTTCGACCAACTTCTTCGACTAAGATAAGAAAGCTTATCTGTTCTTCTTTCAGATGGCATTAACATATTTTACGAAAAATCATTAGAAAAGTACTGTGCGAAAAGAAACGGCAGTAGGACAAAATCGTGTTGACCACCGATTAGTTTTTTGCTAATAACTCTTGCATCCTTCGACCAACTTCTTCGACTAAGATAAGAAAGCTTATCTGTTCTTCTTTCAGATGGCATTAACATATTTTACGAAAAATCATTAGAAAAGTACTTTGCGAAAAGAAACGGCAGTAGGACAAAATCGTGTTGACCACCGATTAGTTTTTTGCTAATAACTCTTGCATCCTTCGACCGACTTATTCGACAAAGAACTCGATGGAAAGCTTATCTGTTCTTCTTTCAGATGGCATTAACATATTTTACGAAAAGTAATAAGAAAAGTACTGTGCGAAAAGAATCGGCAGTAGGTTGGAATCGTGTTGACCACCGATTAGTTTTTAGCTAATAACTCTTGCATCCTTCGACCGACTTCTTCGACAAAGAACTCGATGGAAAGCTTATCTGTTCTTCTTTCAGATGGCATTAACATATTTTACGAAAAGTCATAAGAAAAGTACTGTGCGAAAAGAATCGGCAGTAGGTTGGAATCGTGTTGACCACCGATTAGTTTTTAGCTAATAAATCTTGCATCCTTCGACCGACTTCTTCGACTAAGAGCTCGATGGAAAGCTTATCTGTTCTTCTTTCAGATAGCATTAACATATTTTACGAAAAGTCATAAGAAAAGTACTTTGCGAAAAGAATCGGCAGTAGGACGGAATCGTGTTGACCACCGATTAGTTTTTTGCTAATAACTCTTGCATCCTTCGACCAACTTCTTCGACTAAGATAAGAAAGCTTATCTGTTCTTCTTTCAGATGGCATTAACATATTTTACGAAAAATCATTAGAAAAGTACTTTGCGAAAAGAAACGGCAGTAGGACAAAATCGTGTTGACCACCGATTAGTTTTTTGCTAATAACTCTTGCATCCTTCGACCGACTTCTTCGACAAAGAACTCGATGGAAAGCTTATCTGTTCTTCTTTCAGATGGCATTAACATATTTTACGAAAAGTCATAAGAAAAGTACTGTGCGAAAAGAATCGGCAGTAGGTTGGAATCGTGTTGACCACCGATTAGTTTTTAGCTAATAACTCTTGCATCCTTCGACCGACTTCTTCGACAAAGAACTCGATGGAAAGCTTATCTGTTCTTCTTTCAGATGGCTTTAACATATTTTACAAAAAGTCATAAGAAAAGTACTTTGCGAAAGGAATCGGCACTAACGGAATCGTGTTGACCACCGATTAGTTTTTTGCTAATAGCTCTTGCATTCTTCGACCGACTTCTTCGACAAAGAACTCGATGGAAAGCTTATCTGTTCTTCTTTCAGATGGCATTAACATATTTTACAAAAAGTCATAACGCTTGCTTACTGCAAGACTGTCATAACTCGAAAAATGCGATTTTTGAGTTAATTATGCAGGAATGAAGATTAACTAAAGCTCTATATTGTGTCAAAGTTTCATGTTCCTATTGTTAATAGTTTCTGAGTTATGCCATTTTAAGTTTTTCATTCTTTAAGGAAGTAAGTGCAACTTGAAAACTTTAAACGCGTTTTTCTCGAAACGGCAAATTTTGAGTTATGCCGGTCTTGCAGTAAGCAAGCGATAAGAAAAGTACTTTGCGAAAGGAATCGGCAGTAACGGAATCGTGTTGACCACCGATTAGTTTTTTGCTAATAGCTCTTGCATCCTTCGACCGACTTTTTCGACTAAGTGCTCGATGGAAACCTTATCTGTTCCTCTTTCAGATGGCATTAACATATTTCACGAAAAGTCATAAGAAAAGTACTGTGCGAAAAGAATCGGCAGTAGGACGGAATCGTGTTGACCACAGATTAGTTTTTAGCTAATAACTCTTGCATCCATCGATCAACTTCTTCGACTAAGAGTTCGATGGAAAGCTTATCTGTTCTTCTTTCAGATGGCATTAACATATTTTACGAAAAGTCATAAGAAAAGTACTTTGCGAAAAGAATCGGCAGTAGGACGGAAACGTGTTGACCACCGATTAGTTTTTTGCTCATAACTCTTGCATCCTTCGACCGATTTCTTCGACTAAGAGCTCGATGGAAAGCTTATATGTTCTTCTTTCAGATGGCATTAACATATTTTACGAAAAATCATAAGAAAAGTACTTTGCGCAAAGAAACGGCAGAAGGACAAAATCGTGTTTACCACCGATTAGTTTTTTGGTAATAACTCTTGCATCCTTCGACCGACTTCTTCGACTAAGATAAGAAAGCTTATCTGTTCTTCTTTCAGATGGCAATAACTTGTTTTACGAAAAGTCATAAGAAAAGTACTTTACGAAAAGACTCGGTAGTAGGACGGAATAGTTTTGACCACCGATTTGTTTTTTGCTAATAACTCTTGCATCCTTCGACCGACTTCTTCGACTAAGACCTCGATGGAAACCTTATCTGTTCCTCTTTGAGATGGCATTAACATATTTTACGAAAAGTCATAAGAAATAAAATTTTTTGACCAAAAATAAAATATCGTCGAAATCATTGAAGAAGAAGTACCTTAAGACGAAAATATGCCTTATCTAATAAGAGACATTTAAATTTATTTAATTGCATAAATGGGCGGAATTTTATTCAGAATTAATAGTTTCTTACATGGAAAAAAAATTCGTTTAATTTTTTACCCATTCAATACTAGAATCATAAGAAAAGTACTGTGCGAAGAGAATCGGCAGTAGGACGGAATCGTGTTGACCACTAATAACTAGCTAATAACTCTTGCATCCTTCGACCAACTTCTTCGACTAAGAGCTCGATGGAAAGCTTATCTGTTCTTCTTTCAGATAGCATTAACATATTTTACGAAAAGTCATAAGAAAAGTACTTTGCGAAAAGAATCGGCAGTAGGACGGAATCGTGTTGACCACCGATTAGCTTTTTGCTAATAACTCTTGCATCCTTCGACCAACTTCTTCGACTAAGATAAGAAAGCTTATCTGTTCTTCTTTCAGATGGCATTAACATATTTTACGAAAAGTCATAAGAAAAGTACTTTGCGAAAAGAAACGGCAGTAGGACAAAATCGTGTTGACCACCGATTAGTTTTTTGCTAATAACTCTTGCATCCTTCGACCGACTTCTTCGACAAAGAACTCGATGGAAAGCTTATCTGTTCTTCTTTCAAATGGCATTAACATATTTTACGAAAAGTCATAAGAAAAGTACTGTGCGAAAAGAATCGGCAGTAGGTCGGAATCGTGTTGACAACCGATTAGTTTTTAGCGAATAACTCTTGCATCCTTCGACCGACTTCTTCGACTATAAGCTCGATGGAAAGCTTATCTGTTCTTCTTTCAGATGGCATTAACATATTTTACAAAAAGTCATATGAAAAGTACTTTGCGAAAGGAATCGGCAGTAACGGAATCGTGTTGACCACCGATTTTTTGCTAATAGCTCTTGCATCCTTCGACCGACTTTTTCGACTAAGTGCCCGATGGAAACCTTATCTGTTCCTCTTTCAGATGGCATTACCATATTTTACAAAAAGTCATAAGAAAAGTACTTTGCGCAAAGAAACGGCAGAAGGACAAAATCGTGTTTACCACCGATTAGTTTTTTGGTAATAACTCTTGCATCCTTCGACCGACTTCTTCGACTAAGATAAGAAAGCTTATCTGTTCTTCTTTCAGATGGCAATAACTTGTTTTACGAAAAGTCATAAGAAAAGTACTTTGCAAAAAGAATCGGTAGTAGGACGGAATAGTTTTGACCACCGATTTGTTTTTTGCTAATAACTCTTGCATCCTTCGACCGACTTCTTCGACTAAGACCTCGATGGAAACCTTATCTGTTCCTCTTTGAGATGGCATTAACATATTTTACGAAAAGTCATAAGAAATAAAATTTTTTGACCAAAAATAAAATATCGTCGAAATCATTGAAGAAGAAGTACCTTAAGACGAAAATATGCCTTATCTAATAAGTGACATTTAAATTTATTTAATTGCATAAATGGGCGGAATTTTATTCAGAATTAATAGTTTCTTACATGGAAAAAAAATTCGTTTAATTTTTTACCCATTCAATACTAGAATCATAAGAAAAGTACTGTGCGAAGAGAATCGGCAGTAGGACGGAATCGTGTTGACCACCGATTAGTTTTTAGCTAATAACTCTTGCATCCTTCGACCAACTTCTTCGACTAAGAGCTCGATGGAAAGCTTATCTGTTCTTCTTTCAGATAGCATTAACATATTTTACGAAAAGTCATAAGAAAAGTACTTTGCGAAAAGAAACGGCAGTAGGACAAAATCGTGTTGACCACCGATTAGTTTTTTGCTAATAACTCTTGCATCCTTCGACCAACTTCTTCGACTAAGATAAGAAAGCTTATCTGTTCTTCTTTCAGATGGCATTAACATATTTTACGAAAAATCATTAGAAAAGTACTTTGCGAAAAGAAACGGCAGTAGGACAAAATCGTGTTGACCACCGATTTGTTTTTTGCTAATAACTCTTGCATCCTTCGACCGACTTATTCGACAAAGAACTCGATGGAAAGCTTATCTGTTCTTCTTTCAGATGGCATTAACATATTTTACGAAAAGTAATAAGAAAAGTACTGTGCGAAAAGAATCGGCAGTAGGTTGGAATCGTGTTGACCACCGATTAGTTTTTAGCTAATAACTCTTGCATCCTTCGACCGACTTCTTCGACAAAGAACTCGATGGAAAGCTTATCTGTTCTTCTTTCAGATGGCATTAACATATTTTACGAAAAGTCATAAGAAAAGTACTGTGCGAAAAGAATCGGCAGTAGGTTGGAATCGTGTTGACCACCGATTAGTTTTTAGCTAATAAATCTTGCATCCTTCGACCGACTTCTTCGACTAAGAGCTCGATGGAAAGCTTATCTGTTCTTCTTTCAGATAGCATTAACATATTTTACGAAAAGTCATAAGAAAAGTACTTTGCGAAAAGAATCGGCAGTAGGACGGAATCGTGTTGACCACCGATTAGTTTTTTGCTAATAACTCTTGCATCCTTCGACCAACTTCTTCGACTAAGATAAGAAAGCTTATCTGTTCTTCTTTCAGATGGCATTAACATATTTTACGAAAAATCATTAGAAAAGTACTTTGCGAAAAGAAACGGCAGTAGGACAAAATCGTGTTGACCACCGATTAGTTTTTTGCTAATAACTCTTGCATCCTTCGACCGACTTCTTCGACAAAGAACTCGATGGAAAGCTTATCTGTTCTTCTTTCAGATGGCATTAACATATTTTACGAAAAGTCATAAGAAAAGTACTGTGCGAAAAGAATCGGCAGTAGGTTGGAATCGTGTTGACCACCGATTAGTTTTTAGCTAATAACTCTTGCATCCTTCGACCGACTTCTTCGACAAAGAACTCGATGGAAAGCTTATCTGTTCTTCTTTCAGATGGCTTTAACATATTTTACAAAAAGTCATAAGAAAAGTACTTTGCGAAAGGAATCGGCACTAACGGAATCGTGTTGACCACCGATTAGTTTTTTGCTAATAGCTCTTGCATTCTTCGACCGACTTCTTCGACAAAGAACTCGATGGAAAGCTTATCTGTTCTTCTTTCAGATGGCATTAACATATTTTACAAAAAGTCATAAGAAAAGTACTTTGCGAAAGGAATCGGCAGTAACGGAATCGTGTTGACCACCGATTAGTTTTTTGCTAATAGCTCTTGCATCCTTCGACCGACTTTTTCGACTAAGTGCTCGATGGAAACCTTATCTGTTCCTCTTTCAGATGGCATTAACATATTTCACGAAAAGTCATAAGAAAAGTACTGTGCGAAAAGAATCGGCAGTAGGACGGAATCGTGTTGACCACAGATTAGTTTTTAGCTAATAACTCTTGCATCCATCGATCAACTTCTTCGACTAAGAGTTCGATGGAAAGCTTATCTGTTCTTCTTTCAGATGGCATTAACATATTTTACGAAAAGTCATAAGAAAAGTACTTTGCGAAAAGAATCGGCAGTAGGACGGAAACGTGTTGACCACCGATTAGTTTTTTGCTCATAACTCTTGCATCCTTCGACCGATTTCTTCGACTAAGAGCTCGATGGAAAGCTTATATGTTCTTCTTTCAGATGGCATTAACATATTTTACGAAAAATCATAAGAAAAGTACTTTGCGCAAAGAAACGGCAGAAGGACAAAATCGTGTTTACCACCGATTAGTTTTTTGGTAATAACTCTTGCATCCTTCGACCGACTTCTTCGACTAAGATAAGAAAGCTTATCTGTTCTTCTTTCAGATGGCAATAACTTGTTTTACGAAAAGTCATAAGAAAAGTACTTTACGAAAAGACTCGGTAGTAGGACGGAATAGTTTTGACCACCGATTTGTTTTTTGCTAATAACTCTTGCATCCTTCGACCGACTTCTTCGACTAAGACCTCGATGGAAACCTTATCTGTTCCTCTTTGAGATGGCATTAACATATTTTACGAAAAGTCATAAGAAATAAAATTTTTTGACCAAAAATAAAATATCGTCGAAATCATTGAAGAAGAAGTACCTTAAGACGAAAATATGCCTTATCTAATAAGAGACATTTAAATTTATTTAATTGCATAAATGGGCGGAATTTTATTCAGAATTAATAGTTTCTTACATGGAAAAAAAATTCGTTTAATTTTTTACCCATTCAATACTAGAATCATAAGAAAAGTACTGTGCGAAGAGAATCGGCAGTAGGACGGAATCGTGTTGACCACCGATTAGTTTTTAGCTAATAACTCTTGCATCCTTCGACCAACTTCTTCGACTAAGAGCTCGATGGAAAGCTTATCTGTTCTTCTTTCAGATAGCATTAACATATTTTACGAAAAGTCATAAGAAAAGTACTTTGCGAAAAGAATCGGCAGTAGGACGGAATCGTGTTGACCACCGATTAGCTTTTTGCTAATAACTCTTGCATCCTTCGACCAACTTCTTCGACTAAGATAAGAAAGCTTATCTGTTCTTCTTTCAGATGGCATTAACATATTTTACGAAAAGTCATAAGAAAAGTACTTTGCGAAAAGAAACGGCAGTAGGACAAAATCGTGTTGACCACCGATTAGTTTTTTGCTAATAACTCTTGCATCCTTCGACCGACTTCTTCGACAAAGAACTCGATGGAAAGCTTATCTGTTCTTCTTTCAAATGGCATTAACATATTTTACGAAAAGTCATAAGAAAAGTACTGTGCGAAAAGAATCGGCAGTAGGTCGGAATCGTGTTGACAACCGATTAGTTTTTAGCGAATAACTCTTGCATCCTTCGACCGACTTCTTCGACTATAAGCTCGATGGAAAGCTTATCTGTTCTTCTTTCAGATGGCATTAACATATTTTACAAAAAGTCATATGAAAAGTACTTTGCGAAAGGAATCGGCAGTAACGGAATCGTGTTGACCACCGATTTTTTGCTAATAGCTCTTGCATCCTTCGACCGACTTTTTCGACTAAGTGCCCGATGGAAACCTTATCTGTTCCTCTTTCAGATGGCATTACCATATTTTACAAAAAGTCATAAGAAAAGTACTGTGCGAAAAGAATCGGCAGTAGGACGGAATCGTGTTGACCACCGATTAGTTTTTAGCTAATAACTCTTGCATCCATCGATCAACTTCTTCGACTAAGAGCTCGATGGAAAGCTTATCTGTTCTTCTTTCAGATGGCATTAACATATTTTACGAAAAGTCATAAGAAAAGTACTTTGCGAAAAGAATCGGCAGTAGGACGGAAACGTGTTGACCACCCATTAGTTTTTTGCTCATAACTCTTGCATCCTTCGACCGATTTCTTCGACTAAACGCTCGATGGAAAGCTTATCTGTTCTTCTTTCAGATGGCATTAACATATTTTACGAAAAATCATAAGAAAAGTACTTTGCGCAAAGAAACGGCAGTAGGACAAAATCGTGTTTACCACCGATTAGTTTTTTGGTAATAACTCTTGCATCCTTCGACCGACTTCTTCGACTAAGATAAGAAAGCTTATCTGTTCTTCTTTCAGATGGCATTAACTTATTTTACGAAAAGTCATAAGAAAAGTACTTTACGAAAAGAATCGGTAGTAGGACGGAATAGTTTTGACCACCGATTTGTTTTTTGCTAATAACTCTTGCATCCTTCGACCGACTTCTTCGACTAAGACCTCGATGGAAACCTTATCTGTTCCTCTTTCAGATGGCATTAACATATTTTATGAAAAGTCATAACAAATAAAATTTTTTGACCAAAAATAAAATATCGTCGAAATCATTGAAGAAGGAGTACCTTAGGACGAAAAGATGCCTTATCTAATAAGAGACATTTAAATTTATTTAATTGCATAAATGGGCGGAATTTTATTCAGAATTAATAGTTTCTTACATGGAAAAAAAATTCGTTTAATTTTTTACCCATTCAATACTAGAATCATAAGAAAAGTACTTTGCGAAAAGAATCGGTAGTAGGACGGAATCGTGTTGACCACCGATTAGTTTTTTGCTAATAACTCTTGCATCCTTCGACCAAGTTCTTCGACTAAGAGCTCGATGGAAAGCTTATCTGTTCTTCTTTCAGATGGCATTAACATATTTTACGAAAAGTCATAAGAAAAGTACTTTGAGAAAAGAATCGGCAGTAGGACGGAATCGTGTTGACCACCGATTAGTTTTTAGCTAATAACTCTTGCATCCTTCGACCAACTTCTTCGACTAAGAGCTCGATGAAAAGCTTATCTGTTCTTCTTTCTGATGGCATTAACATATTTTACGAAATGTCATAAGAAAAGTACTTTGCGAAAAGAATCGGCAGTAGGACGGAAACGTGTTGACCACCGATTAGTTTTTTGCTCATAACGCTTGCATCCTGCGACCGACTTTTTCGACTAAGTGCTCGATGGAAAGCTTATCTGTTCTTCTTATTGATGGCATTAACATATTTTACGAAAAGTCATAAGAAAAGTACTGTGCGAAAAGAATCGGCAGTAGGACGGAATCGTGTTGACCACCGATTAGTTTTATGCTAATAACTCTTGCATCCTTCGACCGACTTTTTCGACTAAGTGCTCGATGGAAGGCTTATCTGTTCTTCTTTCTGATGGCATTAACATATTTTACGAAAAGTCATAAGAAAAGTACTGTGCGAACAGAATCGGCAGTAGGACGGAATCGTGTTGACCACCGATTAGTTTTTAGCTAATAACTCTTGCATCCTTCGACCGACTTCTTCGACTAAGAGCTCGATGGAAACCTTATCTGTTCCTCTTTCAGATGGCATTAACATATTTTACGAAAAGTCATGAGAAAAGTACTGTGCGAAAAGAATCGGCAGTAGGACGGAATCGTGTTGACCACCGATTAGTTTTTAGCTAATAACTCTTGCATCCTTCGACCAACTTCTTCGACTAAGAGCTCGATGGAAAGCTTATCTGTTCTTCTTTCAGATAGCATTAACATATTTTACGAAAAGTCATAAAAAAAGTACTTTGCGAAAAGAATCGGCAGTAGGACGGAATCGTGTTGACCACTGATTAGTTTTTTGCTAATAACTCTTGCATCCTTCGACCAACTGCTTCGACTAAGAGCTCGATGGAAAGCTTATCTGTTCTTCTTTCTGATGGCATTAACATATTTTACGAAAAGTCATAAGAAAAGTACTGTGCGAAAAGAATCGGCAGTAGGACGGAATCGTGTTGACCACCGATTAGTTTTTAGCTAATAACTCTTGCATCCTTCGACCGACTTCTTCGACTAAGAGCTCGATGGAAACCTTATCTGTTCCTCTTTCAGATGGCATTAACATATTTTACGAAAAGTCATGAGAAAAGTACTGTGCGAAAAGAATCGGCAGTAGGACGGAATCGTGTTGACCACCGATTAGTTTTTAGCTAATAACTCTTGCATCCTTCGACCAACTTCTTCGACTAAGAGCTCGATGGAAAGCTTATCTGTTCTTCTTTCAGATAGCATTAACATATTTTACGAAAAGTCATAAAAAAAGTACTTTGCGAAAAGAATCGGCAGTAGGACGGAATCGTGTTGACCACCGATTAGTTTTTTGCTAATAACTCTTGCATCCTTCGACCAACTGCTTCGACTAAGAGCTCGATGGAAAGCTTATCTGTTCTTCTTTCAGATGGCATTAACATATTTTACGAAAAATCATAAGAAAAGTACTTTGCGAAAAGAAACGGCAGTAGGACAAAATCGTGTTGACCACCGATTAGTTTTTAGCTAATAACTCTTGCATCCTTCGATCGACTTCTTCGACAAAGAACTCGATGGAAAGCTTATCTGTTCTTCTTTCAGATGGCATTAACATATTTTACGAAAAGTCATAAGAAAAGTACTGTGCGAAAAGAATCGGCAGTAGGTCGGAATCGTGTTGACCACCGATTAGTTTTTTGCTAATAACTCTTGCATCCTTCGACCGACTTCTTCGACTATAAGCTCGATGGAAAGCTTATCTCTTCTTCTTTCAGATGGCATTAACATATTTTACAAAAAGTCATAAGAAAAGTACTTTGCGAAAGGAATCGGCAGTAACGGAATCGTGTTGACCACCGATTAGTTTTTTGCTAATAGCTCTTGCATCCTTCGACCGACTTTTTCGACTAAGTGCTCGATGGAAACCTTATCTGTTCCTCTTTCAGATGGCAATAACATATTTTACGAAAAGTCATAAGAAAAGTACTTTACGAAAAGAATCGGTAGTAGGACGGAATAGTTTTGACCACCGATTAGTTTTTTGCTAATAACTCTTGCATCCTTCGACCGATTTCTTCGGCTTAGAGCTCGATAGAAAGCTTATATGTTCTTCTTTCAGATGGCATTAACATATTTTACGAAAAATCATAAGAAAAGTACTTTGCGCAAAGAAACGGCAGTAGGACAAAATCGTGTTTACCACCGATTAGTTTTTTGGTAATAACTCTTGCATCCTTCGACCGACTTCTTCGACTTAGATAAGAAAGCTTATCTGTTCTTCTTTCAGATGGCATTAACTTTTTTTACGAAAAGTCATAAGAAAAGTACTTTACGAAAAGAATCGGTAGTAGGACGGAATAGTTTTGACCACCGATTTGTTTTTTGCTAATAACTCTTGCATCCTTCGACCGACTTCTTCGACTAAGACCTCGATGGAAACCTTATCTGTTCCTCTTTCAGATGGCATTAACATATTTTACGAAAAGTCATAAGAAATAAAATTTTTTGACCAAAAATAAAATATCGTCGAAATCATTGAAGAAGAAGTACCTTAAGACGAAAATATGCCTTATCTAATAAGAGACATTTAAATTTATTTAATTGCATAAATGGGCGGAATTTTATTCAGAATTAATAGTTTCTTACATGGAAAAAAAATTCGTTTAATTTTTTACCCATTCAATACTAGAATCATAAGAAAAGTACTGTGCGAAAAGAATCGGCAGTAGGAAGGAATCGTGTTGACCACCGATTAGTTTTTTGCTAATAACTCTTGCATCCTTCGACCAACTTCTTCGACTAAGAGCTCGATGGAAAGCTTATCTGTTCTTCTTTCAGATGGCATTAACATATTTTACGAAAAGTCATAAGAAAAGTACTTTGAGAAAAGAATCGGCAGTAGGACGGAATCGTGTTGACCACCGATTAGTTTTTAGCTAATAACTCTTGTATCCTTCGACCAACTTCTTCGACTAAGAGCTCGATGAAAAGCTTATCTGTTCTTCTTTCTGATGGCATTAACATATTTTACGAAATGTCATAAGAAAAGTACTTTGCGAAAAGAATCGGCAGTAGGACGGAAACGTGTTGACCACCGATTAGTTTTTTGCTCATAACTCTTGCATCCTTCGACCGACTTTTTCGACTATGTGCTCGATGGAAAGCTTATCTGTTCTTCTTATTGATGGCATTAACATATTTTACGAAAAGTCATAAGAAAAGTACTGTGCGAAAAGAATCGGCAATAGGACGGAATCGTGTTGACCACCGATTAGTTTTTAGCTAATAACTCTTGCATCCTTCGACCGACTTCTTCAACTAAAAGCTCGATGGAAACCTTATCTGTTCTTCTTTCAGATGGCATTAACATATTTTACGAAAAGTCATAAGAAAAGTACTGTGCGAAAAGAATCGGCAGTAGGACGGAATCGTGTTGACCACCGATTAGTTTTTAGCTAATAACTCTTGCATCCTTTGACCAACTTCTTCGACTAAGAGCTCGATGGAAAGCTTATCTGTTCTTCTTTCAGATAGCATTAACATATTTTACGAAAAGTCATAAAAAAAGTACTTTGCGAAAAGAATCGGCAGTAGGACGGAATCGTGTTGCCCACCGATTTGTTTTTTGCTAATAACTCTTGCATCCTTCGACCGACTTCTTCGACTACGACCTCGATGGAAACCTTATCTGTTCCTCTTTGAGATGGCATTAACATATTTTACGAAAAGTCATAAGAAATAAAATTTTTTTTGATCAAAAATAAAATATCGTCGAAATCATTGAAGAAGAAGTACCTTAAGACGAAAATATGCCTTATCTAATAAGAGACATTTAAATTTATTTAATTGCATAAATGGGCGGAATTTTATTCAGAATTAATAGTTTCTTACATGGAAAAAAAATTCGTTTAATTTTTTACCCATTCAATACTAGAATCATAAGAAAAGTACTGTGCGAAAAGAATCGGCAGTAGGATGGAATCGTGTTGACCACCGATTAGTTTTTTGCTAATAGCTCTTGCATCCTTCGACCGACTTTTTCGACTAAGTGCTCGATGGAAACCTTATCTGTTCCTCTTTCAGATGGCATTAACATATTTTACGAAAAGTCATAAGAAAAGTACGAAAAGAATCGGCAGTAGGACGGAATCGTGTTGACCACCGATTAGTTTTTAGCTAATAACTCTTGCATCCATTGATCAACTTCTTTGACTAAGAGCTCGATGGAAAGCTTATCTGTTCTTCTTTCAGATGGCATTAACATATTTTACGAAAAGTCATAAGAAAAGTACTTTGCGAAAAGAATCGGCAGTAGGACGGAAACGTGTTGACCACTGATTAGTTTTTTGCTCATAACTCTTGCATCCTTCGACCGATTTCTTCGACTAAGAGCTCGATGGAAAGCTTATCTGTTCTTCTTTCAGATGGCATTAACATATTTTACGAAAAATCATAAGAAAAGTACTGTGCGCAAAGAAACGGCAGTAGGACAAAATCGTGTTTACCACCGATTAGTTTTTTGGTAATAACTCTTGCATCCTTCGACCGACTTTTTCGACTAAGTGCTCGATGGAAAGCTTATCTGTTCTTCTTATTGATGGCATTAACATATTTTACGAAAAGTCATAAGAAAAGTACTTTGAGAAATGAATCGGCAGTAGGACGGAATCGTGTTGACCACCGATTAGTTTTTAGCTAATAACTCTTGCATCCTTCGACCAACTTCTTCGACTAAGAGCTCGATGAAAAGCTTATCTGTTCTTCTTTCTGATGGCATTAACATATTTTACGAAAAATCATAAGAAAAGTACTGTGCGCAAAGAAACGGCAGTAGGACAAAATCGTGTTTACCACCGATTAGTTTTTTGGTAATAACTCTTGAATCCTTCGACCGACTTCTTCGACTAAGCTAAGAAAGCTTATCTGTTCTTCTTTCAGATGGCATTAACTTATTTTACGAAAAGTCATAAGAAAAGTACTTCACGAAAAGAATCGGTAGTAGGACGGAATAGTTTTGACCACCGATTTGTTTTTTGCTAATAACTCTTGCATCCTTCGACCGACTTCTTCGACTAAGAGCTCGATGGAAAGCTTATCTGTTCTTCTTTCAGATAGCATTAACATATTTTACGAAAAGTCATAAGAAAAGTACTTTACGAAAAGAATCGGTAGTAGGACGGAATAGTTTTGACCACCGATTAGTTTTTTGCTAATAAGTCTTGCATCCTTCGACCGATTTCTTCGACTAAGAGCTCGATGGAAAGCTTATATGTTCTTCTTTCAGATGGCATTAACATATTTTACGAAAAATCATAAGAAAAGTACTGTGCGCAAAGAAACGGCAGTAGGACAAAATCGTGTTTACCACCGATTAGTTTTTTGGTAATAACTCTTGCATCCTTCGACCGACTTTTTCGACTAAGATAAGAAAGCTTATCTGTTCTTCTTTCAGATGGCATTAACTTATTTTACGAAAAGTCATAAGAAAAGTACTTTACGAAAAGAATCGGTAGTAGGACGGAATAGTTTTGACCACCGATTTGTTTTTTGCTAATAACTCTTGCATCCTTCGACCGACTTCTTCGACTAAGACCTCGATGGAAACCTTATCTGTTCCTCTTTCAGATGGCATTAACATATTTTACGAAAAGTCATAAGAAATAAAATTTTTTGACCAAAAATAAAATATCGTTGAAATTATTGAAGAAGAAGTACCTTAAGACGAAAATATGCCTTATCTAATAAGAGACATTTAAATTTATTTAATTGCATAAATGGGCGGAATTTTATTCAGAATTAACAGTTTCTTACATGGAAAAAAAATTCGTTTAATTTTTTACCCATTCAATACTAGAATCATAAGAAAAGTACTTTGCGAAAAGAATCGGCAGTAGGACGGAATCGTGTTGACCACCGATTAGTTTTTTGCTAATAACTCTTGCATCTTTCGACCAACTTCTTCGACTAAGAGCTCGATGGAAAGCTTATCTGTTCTTCTTTCAGATGGCATTAACATATTTTACGAAAAGTCATAAGAAAAGTACTTTGAGAAAAGAATCGGCAGTAGGACGGAATCGTGTTGACCACCGATTAGTTTTTAGCTAATAACTCTTGCATCCTTCGACCAACTTCTTCGACTAAGAGCTCGATGAAAAGCTTATCTGTTCTTCTTTCTGATGGCATTAACATGTTTTACGAAATGTCATAAGAAAAGTACTTTGCGAAAAGAATCGGCAGTAGGACGGAAACGTGTTGACCACCGATTAGTTTTTTGCTCATAACTCTTGCATCCTTCGACCGACTTTTTCGACTAAGTGCTCGATGGAAAGCTTATCTGTTCTTCTTATTGATGGCATTAACATATTTTACGAAAAGTCATAAGAAAAGTACCGTGCGAAAAGAATCGGCAGTAGGACGGAATCGTGTTGACCACCGATTAGTTCTATGCAAATAACTCTTGCATCCTTCGACCGACTTTTTCGACTAAGAGCTCGATGAAAAGCTTATCTGTTCTTCTTTCTGATGGCATTAACATGTTTTACGAAATGTCATAAGAAAAGTACTTTGCGCAAAGAAACGGCAGTAGGACAAAATCGTGTTTACCACCGATTAGTTTTTTGGTAATAACTCTTGCATCCTTCGACCGACTTCTTCGACTAAGATAAAAAAGCTTATCTGTTCTTCTTTCAGATGGCATTAACTTATTTTACGAAAAGTCATAAGAAAAGTACTTTACGAAAAGAATCGGTAGTAGGACGGAATAGTTTTGACCACCGATTTGTTTTTATACTTTTCACTTATGTGAAATAGTATATTAACTTTGTCACGGAGTTTGTAACAGATCGAAATATTAATTTCCGACTATATAAAGTATATATATTCTTGATCAGGACGACAAGACGAGTTGATTTAGCCATGTCCGTCTGTCCGTCTGTCTGTCTGTCTGTCTGTCTGTATGTATGCAAACTAGTCCCTCAGTTTTGAAGCTATCGAGCTGAAACTTTGCACATAGTCTTAGAATTTATTACGATGAATCATTCGTCGGAACCAGCATGATCGGATTATTGGAACAGGTAGCTCCCATACGAAAAGAAGAAGAAAAGTGAACAAAACTTGAATCGTTGTATGGAAAACTTTTTTGTTTTGTACAATAGAGTGCTGAAATTTTAAACATAGTAGTTTTACATGGTCCGACTACATGCCTGAAAGTTTCATTGAGATTGGACATCTGGAACTGGTAGCTCCCATACAAAATGAAGAAGAGGAAGAGAAGGAATATTCACGTCGTTGTATGGAAAACTTTTTTGTTTCTTAACCAATTGACTTGAAATTTGAAAGTTATGTTCTTAGGGAGGAATGAAATCTATTTTGAGCAAAAGTGGGCGTAACCACGCGTAGCCACGCCCACTTATAGCGAAAATTTACCCGTTGTATGGAAAACTTTTTTGTTTTTTAACCAATTGACTTGAAACTTTACAGTTATGTTCTTAGAGAGGAATGAAAACTATTTTGACCAAAAGTGGGCGTAACCACGCGTAGCCACGCTCACTTATAGCGAAAATTTACCCGTTGTATGGAAAACTTTTTTGTTTTTTAACCAATTGACTTGAAACCTTACAGTTATGTTCTTAGAGAGGAATGAAAACTATTTTGATCAAAAGTGGGCATGGCCACACCCACTTATAGCTTAACTTGATCCTTTGTATGGAAAACTTTTTGGTTTTTTAATCAATTGACTTGAAACTTTACAGGTATGTTCTTAGGGAGGAATGAAAACTATTTTGACCAAAAGTGGGCGTAGCCACGCCTACTTATAGCGAAAATTGACCCGTTGTATGGAAAACTTTTTTGTTTTTTAACCAATTGACTTGAAACTTTGCAGTTATGCTCTTAGGGAGGAATGAAAACTATTTTGATCAAAAGTGGGCATGGCCACACCCACTTATAGCTTAACTTGACCCTTTGTATGGAAAACTTTTTTGTTTTTTAACCAATTGACTTGAAACTTTACAGGTATGTTCTTAGGGAGGAATGAAAACTATTTTGACCAAAAGTGGGCGTAGCCACGCCTACTTATAGCGAAAATTGACCCGTTGTATGGAAAACTTTTTTGTTTTTTAACCAATTGACTTGAAACTTTGCAGTTATGCTCTTAGGGAGGAATGAAAACTATTTTGATCAAAAGTGGGCATGGCCACACCCACTTATAGCTTAACTTGATCCTTTGTATGGAAAACTTTTTGGTTTTTTAATCAATTGACTTGAAACTTTACAGTTATGTTCTTAGGGAGGACTGAAAATTATTTTGACGGAAAGTGGGCGTAGCCACGCCCTTTTATAGCGAAAATTGACCCTTTGTATGAAAAACTTTTTTGTTTTTTAACCAATTGACTTAAAACTTTACAGTTATGTTCCTAGAGAGGAATGAAAACTATTTTGACCAAAAGTGGGCGTAGCCACGCCTACTTATAGCAAAAATTGACCCGTTGTATGGAAAACTTTTTTGTTTTTTAACCAATTGACTTGAAACTTTGCAGTTATGCTCTTAGGGAGGAATGAAAACTATTTTGATCAAAAGTGGGCGTGGCCACGCCCTTTTATAGCGAAAATTGACCCTATGCATGGAAAACTTTTTTGTTTTTTAACGAATTGACTTGAAACATTACAGTTATGTTGTTAGGGAGGCATGAAAACTATTCATTTAGTTTTTTTTATAGTGACACAAAGTGAAAAGTATAATAGCTTCAGCCTTGCTGAAGATAGCGTCCTTACTGGTTTGCTAATAACTCTTGCATCCTTCGACCGACTACTTCGACTAAGACCTCGATGGAAACCTTATCTGTTCCTCTTTCAGATGGCATTAACATATTTTACGAAAAGTCATAAGAAATAAAATTTTTTGACCAAAAATAAAATATCGTCGAAATCATTGAAGAAGAAGTACCTTAAGACGAAAATATGCCTTATCTAATAAAAGACATTTAAATTTATTTAGTTGCATAAATGGGCGGAATTTTATTCAGAATTAATAGTTTCTTACATGGAAAAAAAATTCGTTTAATTTTTTACCCATTCAATACTAGAATCATAAGAAAAGTACTTTGCGAAAAGAATCGGCAGTAGGACGGAATCGTGTTGACCACCGATTAGTTTTTTGCTAATAACTCTTGCATCCTTCGACCAACTTCTTCGACTAAGAGCTCGATGGAAAGCTTATCTGTTCTTCTTTCAGATGGCATTAACATATTTTACGAAAAGTCATAAGAAAAGTACTTTGAGAAAAGAATCGGCAGTAGGACGGAATCGTGTTGACCACCGATTAGTTTTTAGCTAATAACTCTTGCATCCTTCGACCAACTTCTTCGACTAAGAGCTCGATGAAAAGCTTATCTGTTCTTCTTTCTGATGGCATTAACATATTTTACGAAATGTCATAAGAAAAGTACTTTGCGAAAAGAATCGGCAGTAGGACGGAAACGTGTTGACCACCGATTAGTTTTTTGCTCATAACTCTTGCATCCTTCGACCGACTTTTTCGACTAAGTGCTCGATGGAAAGCTTATCTGTTCCTCTTTTAGATGGCATTAACATATTTTACGAAAAGTCATAAGAAAAGTACTGTGCGAAAAGAATCGGCAGTAGGACGGAATTGTGTTGACCACCGATTAGTTTTCTGCTGATAACTCTTGCATCCTTCGACCGACTTTTTCGACTAAGTGCTCGATGGAAAGCTTATCTGTTCTTCTTTCTGATGGCATTAACATATTTTACGAAAAGTCATAGGAAAAGTACTGTGCGAATAGAATCGGCAGTAGGACGGAATCGTGTTGACCACCGATTAGTTTTTTGCTAATAACTCTTGCATCCTTCGACCAACTTCTTCGACTAAGATAAGAAAGCTTATCTGTTCTTCTTTCAGATGGCATTAACATATTTTACGAAAAATCATTAGAAAAGTACTTTGGGAAAAGAAACGGCAGTAGGACAAAATCGTGTTGACCACCGATTAGTTTTTTGCTAATAACTCTCGCATCCTTCGACCAACTTCTTCGACTAAGATAAGAAAGCTTATCTGTTCTTCTTTCAGATGGCATTAACATATTTTACGAAAAATCATTAGAAAAGTACTTTGCGAAAAGAAACGGCAGTATGACAAAATCGTGTTGACCACCGATTAGTTTTTTGCTAATAACTCTTGCATCCTTCGACCGACTTCTTCGACAAAGAGCTCGATGGAAAGCTTATCTGTTCCTCTTTCAGATGGCATTAACATATTTTACGAAAAGTCATAAGAAAAGTACTTTGCGAAAAGAATCGGCAGTAGGACGAAATCGTGTTGACCACCGATTAGTTTTTTGCTAATAACTCTCGCATCCTTCGACCGTCTTCTTCGACTAAGAGCTCGATGGAAAGCTTATCTGTTCCTCTTTCAGATGGCATTAACATATTTTACGAAAAGTCATAAGAAAAGTACTTTGCGAAAAGAATCGGCAGTAGGACGAAATCGTGTTGACCACCGATTAGTTTTTTGCTAATAACTCTCGCATCCTTCGACCGTCTTCTTCGACTAAGAGCTCGATGGAAAGCTTATCTGTTCCTCTTTCAGATGGCATTAACATATTTTACGAAAAGTCATAAGAAAAGTACTTTGCGAAAAGAATCGGCAGTAGGACGAAATCGTGTTGACCACCGATTAGTTTTTTGCTAATAACTCTCGCATCCTTCGACCAACTTCTTCGACTAAGATAAGAAAGCTTATCTGTTCTTCTTTCAGATGGCATTAACATATTTTACGAAAAGTCATAAGAAAAATACTGTGCGAAAAGAATCGGCAGTAGGTTGGAATCGTGTTGACCACCGATTAGTTTTTAGCTAATAACTCTTGCATCCTTCGACCGACTTCTTCGACAAAGAACTCGATGGAAAGCTTATCTGTTCTTCTTTCAGATGGCATTAACATATTTTACAAAAAGTCATAAGAAAAGTACTTTGCGAAAGGAATCGGCAGTAACGGAATCGTGTTGACCACCGATTAGTTTTTTGCTAATAGCTCTTGCATCCTTCGACCGACTTTTCCGACTAAGTGCTCGATGGAAACCTTATCTGTTCCTCTTTCAGATGGCATTAACATATTTCACGAAAAGTCATAAGAAAAGTACTGTGCGAAAAGAATCGGCAGTAGGACGGAATCGTGTTGACCACCGATTAGTTTTTTGCTAATAACTCTTGCATCCTTCGACCAACTTCTTCGACTAAGATAAGAAAGCTTATCTGTTCTTCTTTCAGATGGCATTAACATATTTTACGAAAAGTCATAAGAAAAGTACTGTGCGAAAAGAATCGGCAGTAGGACGAAATCGTGTTGACCACTGATTAGTTTTTTGCTAATAACTCTTGCATCCTTCGACCGTCTTCTTCGACTAAGAGCTCGATGGAAAGCTTATCTGTTCCTCTTTCAGATGGCATTAACATATTTTACGAAAAGTCATAAGAAAAGTACTTTGCGAAAAGAATCGGCAGTAGGACGAAATCGTGTTGACCACCGATTAGTTTTTTGCTAATAACTCTCGCATCCTTCGACCAACTTCTTCGACTAAGATAAGAAAGCTTATCTGTTCTTCTTTCAGATGGCATTAACATATTTTACGAAAAGTCATAAGAAAAATACTGTGCGAAAAGAATCGGCAGTAGGTTGGAATCGTGTTGACCACCGATTAGTTTTTAGCTAATAACTCTTGCATCCTTCGACCGACTTCTTCGACAAAGAACTCGATGGAAAGCTTATCTGTTCTTCTTTCAGATGGCATTAACATATTTTGCGAAAAGTCATAAGAAAAGTACTGTGCGAAAAGAATCGGCAGTAGGTTGGAATCGTGTTGACCACCGATTAGTTTTTAGCTAATAACTCTTGCATCCTTCGACCGACTTCTTCGACTAAGAGCTCGATGGAAAGCTTATCTGTTCTTCTTTCAGATAGCATTAACATATTTTACGAAAAGTCATAAGAAAAGTACTTTGCGAAAAGAATCGGCAGTAGGACGGAATCGTGTTGACCACCGATTAGTTTTTTGCTAATAACTCTTGCATCCTTCGACCAACTTCTTCGACTAAGATAAGAAAGCTTATCTGTTCTTCTTTCAGATGGCATTAACATATTTTACGAAAAATCATTAGAAAAGTACTTTGCGAAAAGAAACGGCAGTAGGACAAAATCGTGTTGACCACCGATTAGTTTTTTGCTAATAACTCTTGCATCCTTCGACCGACTTCTTCGACAAAGAACTCGATGGAAAGCTTATCTGTTCTTCTTTCAGATGGCATTAACATATTTTACGAAAAGTCATAAGAAAAGTACTGTGCGAAAAGAATCGGCAGTAGGTTGGAATCGTGTTGACCACCGATTAGTTTTTAGCTAATAACTCTTGCATCCTTCGACCGACTTCTTCGACAAAGTACTCGATGGAAAGCTTATCTGTTCTTCTTTCAGATGGCTTTAACATATTTTACAAAAAGTCATAAGAAAAGTACTTTGCGAAAGGAATCGGCAGTAACGGAATCGTGTTGACCACCGATAAGTTTTTTGCTAATAACTCTTGCATCCTTCGACCGACTTCTTCGACAAAGAACTCGATGGAAAGCTTATCTGTTCTTCTTTCAGATGGCATTAACATATTTTACAAAAGGTCATAAGAAAAGTACTTTGCGAAAGGAATCGGCAGTAACGGAATCGTGTTGACCACCGATTAGTTTTTTGCTAATAGCTCTTGCATCCTTCGACCGACTTTTCCGACTAAGTGCTCGATGGAAACCTTATCTGTTCCTCTTTCAGATGGCATTAACATATTTCACGAAAAGTCATAAGAAAAGTACTGTGCGAAAAGAATCGGCAGTAGGACGGAATCGTGTTGACCACAGATTAGTTTTTAGCTAATAACTCTTGCATCCATCGATCAACTTCTTCGACTAAGAGTTCGATGGAAAGCTTATCTGTTCTTCTTTCAGATGGCATTAACATATTTTACGAAAAGTCATAAGAAAAGTACTTTGCGAAAAGAATCGGCAGTAGGACGGAAACGTGGTGACCACCGATTAGCTTTTTGCTCATAACTCTTGCATCCTTCGACCGATTTCTTCGACTAAGAGCTCGATGGAAAGCTTATATGTTCTTCTTTCAGATGGCATTAACATATTTTACGAAAAATCATAAGAAAAGTACTTTGCGCAAAGAAACGGCAGAAGGACAAAATCGTGTTTACCACCGATTAGTTTTTTGGTAATAACTCTTGCATCCTTCGACCGACTTCTTCGACTAAGATAAGAAAGCTTATCTGTTCTTCTTTCAGATGGCAATAACTTGTTTTACGAAAAGTCATAGGAAAAGTACTTTACGAAAAGACTCGGTAGTAGGACGGAATAGTTTTGACCACCGATTTGTTTTTTGCTAATAACTCTTGCATCCTTCGACCGACTTCTTCGACTAAGACCTCGATGGAAACCTTATCTGTTCCTCTTTGAGATGGCATTAACATATTTTACGAAAAGTCATAAGAAATAAAATTTTTTGACCAAAAATAAAATATCGTCGAAATCATTGAAGAAGAAGTACCTTAAGACGAAAATATGCCTTATCTAATAAGAGACATTTAAATTTATTTAATTGCATAAATGGGCGGAATTTTATTCAGAATTAATAGTTTCTTACATGGAAAAAAAATTCGTTTAATTTTTTACCCATTCAATACTAGAATCATAAGAAAAGTACTGTGCGAAGAGAATCGGCAGTAGGACGGAATCGTGTTGACCACCGATTAGTTTTTAGCTAATAACTCTTGCATCCTTCGACCAACTTCTTCGACTAAGAGCTCGATGGAAAGCTTATCTGTTCTTCTTTCAGATGGCATTAACTTATTTTACGAAAAGTCATAAGAAAAGTACTTTACGAAAAGAATCGGTAGTAGGACGGAATAGTTTTGACCACCGATTTGTTTTTTGCTAATAACTCTTGCATCCTTCGACCGACTTCTTCGACTAAGACCTCGATGGAAACCTTATCTGTTCCTCTTTCAGATGGCATTAACATATTTTACGAAAAGTCATAAGAAATAAAATTTTTTGACCAAAAATAAAATATCGTCGAAATCATTGAAGAAGAAGTACCTTAAGACGAAAAGATGCCTTATCTAATAAGAGACATTTAAATTTATTTAATTGCATAAATGGGCGGAATTTTATTCAGAATTAATAGTTTCTTACATGGAAAAAAAATTCGTTTAATTTTTTACCCATTCAATACTAGAATCATAAGAAAAGTACTTTGCGAAAAGAATCGGTAGTAGGACGGAATCGTGTTGACCACCGATTAGTTTTTTGCTAATAACTCTTGCATCCTTCGACCAACTTCTTCGACTAAGAGCTCGATGGAAAGCTTATCTGTTCCTCTTTCAGATGGCATTAACATATTTTACGAAAAGTCATAAGAAAAGTACTTTGAGAAAAGAATCGGCAGTAGGACGGAATCGTGTTGACCACCGATTAGTTTTTAGCTAATAACTCTTGCATCCTTCGACCAACTTCTTCGACTAAGAGCTCGATGAAAAGGTTATCTGTTCTTCTTTCTGATGGCATTAACATATTTTACGAAATGTCATAAGAAAAGTACTTTGCGAAAAGAATCGGCAGTAGGACGGAAACGTGTTGACCACCGATTAGTTTTTTGCTCATAACGCTTGCATCCTTCGACCGACTTTTTCGACTAAGTGCTCGATGGAAAGCTTATCTGTTCTTCTTATTGATGGCATTAACATATTTTACGAAAAGTCATAAGAAAAGTACTGTGCGAAAAGAATCGGCAGTAGGACGGAATCGTGTTGACCACCGATTAGTTTTATGCTAATAACTCTTGCATCCTTCGACCGACTTTTTCGACTAAGTGCTCGATGGAAAGCTTATCTGTTCTTCTTTCTGATGGCATTAACATATTTTACGAAAAGTCATAAGAAAAGTACTGTGCGAACAGAATCGGCAGTAGGACGGAATCGTGTTGACCACCGATTAGTTTTTAGCTAATAACTCTTGCATCCTTCGACCGACTTCTTCGACTAAGAGCTCGATGGAAACCTTATCTGTTCCTCTTTCAGATGGCATTAACATATTTTACGAAAAGTCATGAGAAAAGTACTGTGCGAAAAGAATCGGCAGTAGGACGGAATCGTGTTGACCACCGATTAGTTTTTAGCTAATAACTCTTGCATCCTTCGACCAACTTCTTCGACTAAGAGCTCGATGGAAAGCTTATCTGTTCTTCTTTCAGATAGCATTAACATATTTTACGAAAAGTCATAAAAAAAGTACTTTGCGAAAAGAATCGGCAGTAGGACGGAATCGTGTTGACCACTGATTAGTTTTTTGCTAATAACTCTTGCATCCTTCGACCAACTGCTTCGACTAAGAGCTCGATGGAAAGCTTATCTGTTCTTCTTTCTGATGGCATTAACATATTTTACGAAAAGTCATAAGAAAAGTACTGTGCGAAAAGAATCGGCAGTAGGACGGAATCGTGTTGACCACCGATTAGTTTTTAGCTAATAACTCTTGCATCCTTCGACCGACTTCTTCGACTAAGAGCTCGATGGAAACCTTATCTGTTCCTCTTTCAGATGGCATTAACATATTTTACGAAAAGTCATGAGAAAAGTACTGTGCGAAAAGAATCAGCAGTAGGACGGAATCGTGTTGACCACCGATTAGTTTTTAGCTAATAACTCTTGCATGCTTCGACCAACTTCTTCGACTAAGAGCTCGATGGAAAGCTTATCTGTTCTTCTTTCAGATAGCATTAACATATTTTACGAAAAGTCATAAAAAAAGTACTTTGCGAAAAGAATCGGCAGTAGGACGGAATCGTGTTGACCACCGATTAGTTTTTTGCTAATAACTCTTGCATCCTTCGACCAACTGCTTCGACTAAGAGCTCGATGGAAAGCTTATCTGTTCTTCTTTCAGATGGCATTAACGTATTTTACGAAAAATCATAAGAAAAGTACTTTGCGAAAAGAAACGGCAGTAGGACAAAATCGTGTTGACCACCGATTAGTTTTTTGCTAATAACTCTTGCATCCTTCGACCGACTTCTTCGACAAAGAACTCGATGGAAAGCTTATCTGTTCTTCTTTCTGATGGCATTAACATATTTTACGAAAAGTCATGAGAAAAGTACTGTGCGAAAGGAATCGGCAGTAGGACGGAATCGTGTTGACCACCGATTAGTTTTTTGCTAATAACTCTTGCATCCTTCGACCGACTTCTTCGACAAAGAACTCGATGGAAAGCTTATCTGTTCTTCTTTCTGATGGCATTAACATATTTTACGAAAAGTCATAAGAAAAGTACTTTGCGAAAAAAAACGGCAGTAGGACAAAATCGTGTTGACCACCGATTAGTTTTTTGCTAATAACTCTTGCATCCTTCGACCGACTTCTTCGACAAAGAACTCGATGGAAACCTTATCTGTTCCTCTTTCAGATGGCATTAACATATTTTACGAAAAGTCATAAGAAATAAAATTTTTTGACCAAAAATAAAATATCGTCGAAATCATTGAAGAAGAAGTACCTTAAGACGAAAAGATGCCTTATCTAATAAGAGACATTTAAATTTATTTAATTGCATAAATGGGCGGAATTTTATTCAGAATTAATAGTTTCTTACATGGAAAAAAAATTCGTTTAATTTTTTACCCATTCAATACTAGAATCATAAGAAAAGTACTTTGCGAAAAGAATCGGTAGTAGGACGGAATCGTGTTGACCACCGATTAGTTTTTTGCTAATAACTCTTGCATCCTTCGACCAACTTCTTCGACTAAGAGCTCGATGGAAAGCTTATCTGTTCTTCTTTCAGATGGCATTAACATATTTTACGAAAAGTCATAAGAAAAGTACTTTGAGAAAAGAATCGGCAGTAGGACGGAATCGTGTTGACCACCGATTAGTTTTTAGCTAATAACTCTTGCATCCTTCGACCAACTTCTTCGACTAAGAGCTCGATGAAAAGCTTATCTGTTCTTCTTTCTGATGGCATTAACATATTTTACGAAATGTCATAAGAAAAGTACTTTGCGAAAAGAATCGGCAGTAGGACGGAAACGTGTTGACCACCGATTAGTTTTTTGCTCATAACGCTTGCATCCTTCGACCGACTTTTTCGACTAAGTGCTCGATGGAAAGCTTATCTGTTCTTCTTATTGATGGCATTAACATATTTTACGAAAAGTCATAAGAAAAGTACTGTGCGAAAAGAATCGGCAGTAGGACGGAATCGTGTTGACCACCGATTAGTTTTATGCTAATAACTCTTGCATCCTTCGACCGACTTTTTCGACTAAGTGCTCGATGGAAAGCTTATCTGTTCTTCTTTCTGATGGCATTAACATATTTTACGAAAAGTCATAAGAAAAGTACTGTGCGAACAGAATCGGCAGTAGGACGGAATCGTGTTGACCACCGATTAGTTTTTAGCTAATAACTCTTGCATCCTTCGACCAACTTCTTCGACTAAGAGCTCGATGAAAAGCTTATCTGTTCTTCTTTCTGATGGCATTAACATATTTTACGAAATGTCATAAGAAAAGTACTTTGCGAAAAGAATCGGCAGTAGGACGGAAACGTGTTGACCACCGATTAGTTTTTTGCTAATAACTCTTGCATCCTTCGACCGACTTCTTCGACAAAGAACTCGATGGAAACCTTATCTGTTCCTCTTTCAGATGGCATTAACATATTTTACGAAAAGTCATAAGAAATAAAATTTTTTGACCAAAAATAAAATATCGTCGAAATCATTGAAGAAGAAGTACCTTAAGACGAAAAGATGCCTTATCTAATAAGAGACATTTAAATTTATTTAATTGCATAAATGGGCGGAATTTTATTCAGAATTAATAGTTTCTTACATGGAAAAAAAATTCGTTTAATTTTTTACCCATTCAATACTAGAATCATAAGAAAAGTACTTTGCGAAAAGAATCGGTAGTAGGACGGAATCGTGTTGACCACCGATTAGTTTTTTGCTAATAACTCTTGCATCCTTCGACCAACTTCTTCGACTAAGAGCTCGATGGAAAGCTTATCTGTTCTTCTTTCAGATGGCATTAACATATTTTACGAAAAGTCATAAGAAAAGTACTTTGAGAAAAGAATCGGCAGTAGGACGGAATCGTGTTGACCACCGATTAGTTTTTAGCTAATAACTCTTGCATCCTTCGACCAACTTCTTCGACTAAGAGCTCGATGAAAAGCTTATCTGTTCTTCTTTCTGATGGCATTAACATATTTTACGAAATGTCATAAGAAAAGTACTTTGCGAAAAGAATCGGCAGTAGGACGGAAACGTGTTGACCACCGATTAGTTTTTTGCTCATAACGCTTGCATCCTTCGACCGACTTTTTCGACTAAGTGCTCGATGGAAAGCTTATCTGTTCTTCTTATTGATGGCATTAACATATTTTACGAAAAGTCATAAGAAAAGTACTGTGCGAAAAGAATCGGCAGTAGGACGGAATCGTGTTGACCACCGATTAGTTTTATGCTAATAACTCTTGCATCCTTCGACCGACTTTTTCGACTAAGTGCTCGATGGAAAGCTTATCTGTTCTTCTTTCTGATGGCATTAACATATTTTACGAAAAGTCATAAGAAAAGTACTGTGCGAACAGAATCGGCAGTAGGACGGAATCGTGTTGACCACCGATTAGTTTTTAGCTAATAACTCTTGCATCCTTCGACCGACTTCTTCGACTAAGAGCTCGATGGAAACCTTATCTGTTCCTCTTTCAGATGGCATTAACATATTTTACGAAAAGTCATGAGAAAAGTACTGTGCGAAAAGAATCGGCAGTAGGACGGAATCGTGTTGACCACCGATTAGTTTTTAGCTAATAACTCTTGCATCCTTCGACCAACTTCTTCGACTAAGAGCTCGATGGAAAGCTTATCTGTTCTTCTTTCAGATAGCATTAACATATTTTACGAAAAGTCATAAAAAAAGTACTTTGCGAAAAGAATCGGCAGTAGGACGGAATCGTGTTGACCACTGATTAGTTTTTTGCTAATAACTCTTGCATCCTTCGACCAACTGCTTCGACTAAGAGCTCGATGGAAAGCTTATCTGTTCTTCTTTCTGATGGCATTAACATATTTTACGAAAAGTCATAAGAAAAGTACTGTGCGAAAAGAATCGGCAGTAGGACGGAATCGTGTTGACCACCGATTAGTTTTTAGCTAATAACTCTTGCATCCTTCGACCGACTTCTTCGACTAAGAGCTCGATGGAAACCTTATCTGTTCCTCTTTCAGATGGCATTAACATATTTTACGAAAAGTCATGAGAAAAGTACTGTGCGAAAAGAATCGGCAGTAGGACGGAATCGTGTTGACCACCGATTAGTTTTTAGCTAATAACTCTTGCATGCTTCGACCAACTTCTTCGACTAAGAGCTCGATGGAAAGCTTATCTGTTCTTCTTTCAGATAGCATTAACATATTTTACGAAAAGTCATAAGAAAAGTACTTTGCGAAAAGAATCGGCAGTAGGACGGAATCGTGTTGACCACCGATTAGTTTTTTGCTAATAACTCTTGCATCCTTCGACCAACTGCTTCGACTAAGAGCTCGATGGAAAGCTTATCTGTTTTTCTTTCAGATGGCATTAACGTATTTTACGAAAAATCATAAGAAAAGTACTTTGCGAAAAGAAACGGCAGTAGGACAAAATCGTGTTGACCACCGATTAGTTTTTTGCTAATAACTCTTGCATCCTTCGACCGACTTCTTCGACAAAGAACTCGATGGAAAGCTTATCTGTTCTTCTTTCTGATGGCATTAACATATTTTACGAAAAGTCATGAGAAAAGTACTGTGCGAAAAGAATCGGCAGTAGGACGGAATCGTGTTGACCACCGATTAGTTTTTTGCTAATAACTCTTGCATCCTTCGACCGACTTCTTCGACAAAGAACTCGATGGAAAGCTTATCTGTTCTTCTTTCTGATGGCATTAACATATTTTACGAAAAGTCATAAGAAAAGTACTTTGCGAAAAAAAACGGCAGTAGGACAAAATCGTGTTGACCACCGATTAGTTTTTTGCTAATAACTCTTGCATCCTTCGACCGACTTCTTCGACAAAGAACTCGATGGAAACCTTATCTGTTCCTCTTTCAGATGGCATTAACATATTTTACGAAAAGTCATAAGAAATAAAATTTTTTGACCAAAAATAAAATATCGTCGAAATCATTGAAGAAGAAGTACCTTAAGACGAAAAGATGCCTTATCTAATAAGAGACATTTAAATTTATTTAATTGCATAAATGGGCGGAATTTTATTCAGAATTAATAGTTTCTTACATGGAAAAAAAATTCGTTTAATTTTTTACCCATTCAATACTAGAATCATAAGAAAAGTACTTTGCGAAAAGAATCGGTAGTAGGACGGAATCGTGTTGACCACCGATTAGTTTTTTGCTAATAACTCTTGCATCCTTCGACCAACTTCTTCGACTAAGAGCTCGATGGAAAGCTTATCTGTTCTTCTTTCAGATGGCATTAACATATTTTACGAAAAGTCATAAGAAAAGTACTTTGAGAAAAGAATCGGCAGTAGGACGGAATCGTGTTGACCACCGATTAGTTTTTAGCTAATAACTCTTGCATCCTTCGACCAACTTCTTCGACTAAGAGCTCGATGAAAAGCTTATCTGTTCTTCTTTCTGATGGCATTAACATATTTTACGAAATGTCATAAGAAAAGTACTTTGCGAAAAGAATCGGCAGTAGGACGGAAACGTGTTGACCACCGATTAGTGTTTTGCTCATAACGCTTGCATCCTTCGACCGACTTTTTCGACTAAGTGCTCGATGGAAAGCTTATCTGTTCTTCTTATTGATGGCATTAACATATTTTACGAAAAGTCATAAGAAAAGTACTGTGCGAAAAGAATCGGCAGTAGGACGGAATCGTGTTGACCACCGATTAGTTTTATGCTAATAACTCTTGCATCCTTCGACCGACTTTTTCGACTAAGTGCTCGATGGAAAGCTTATCTGTTCTTCTTTCTGATGGCATTAACATATTTTACGAAAAGTCATAAGAAAAGTACTGTGCGAACAGAATCGGCAGTAGGACGGAATCGTGTTGACCACCGATTAGTTTTTAGCTAATAACTCTTGCATCCTTCGACCGACTTCTTCGACTAAGAGCTCGATGGAAACCTTATCTGTTCCTCTTTCAGATGGCATTAACATATTTTACGAAAAGTCATAAGAAAAGTACTGTGCGAAAAGAATCGGCAGTAGGACGGAATCGTGTTGACCACCGATTAGTTTTTAGCTAATAACTCTTGCATCCTTCGACCAACTTCTTCGACTGAGAGCTCGATGGAAAGCTTATCTGTTCTTCTTTCAGATAGCATTAACATATTTTACGAAAAGTCATAAAAAAAGTACTTTGCGAAAAGAATCGGCAGTAGGACGGAATCGTGTTGACCACTGATTAGTTTTTTGCTAATAACTCTTGCATCCTTCGACCAACTGCTTCGACTAAGAGCTCGATGGAAAGCTTATCTGTTCTTCTTTCTGATGGCATTAACATATTTTACGAAAAGTCATAAGAACAGTACTGTGCGAAAAGAATCGGCAGTAGGACGGAATCGTGTTGACCACCGATTAGTTTTTTGCTAATAACTCTTGCATCCTTCGACCGACTTCTTCGACAAAGAACTCGATGGAAAGCTTATCTGTTCTTCTTTCTGATGGCATTAACATATTTTACGAAAAATCATAAGAAAAGTACTTTGCGAAAAGAAACGGCAGTAGGACAAAATCGTGTTGACCACCGATTAGTTTTTTGCTAATAACTCTTGCATCCTTCGACCGACTTCTTCGACAAAGAACTCGATGGAAAGCTTATCTGTTCTTCTTTCTGATGGCATTAACATATTTTACGAAAAGTCATGAGAAAAGTACTGTGCGAAAAGAATCGGCAGTAGGACGGAATCGTGTTGACCACCGATTAGTTTTTTGCTAATAACTCTTGCATCCTTCGACCGACTTCTTCGACAAAGAACTCGATGGAAAGCTTATCTGTTCTTCTTTCTGATGGCATTAACATATTTTACGAAAAGTCATAAGAAAAGTACTTTGCGAAAAAAAACGGCAGTAGGACAAAATCGTGTTGACCACCGATTAGTTTTTTGCTAATAACTCTTGCATCCTTCGACCGACTTCTTCGACAAAGAACTCGATGGAAACCTTATCTGTTCCTCTTTCAGATGGCATTAACATATTTTACGAAAAGTCATAAGAAATAAAATTTTTTGACCAAAAATAAAATATCGTCGAAATCATTGCAGAAGAAGTACCTTAAGACGAAAAGATGCCTTATCTAATAAGAGACATTTAAATTTATTTAATTGCATAAATGGGCGGAATTTTATTCAGAATTAATAGTTTCTTACATGGAAAAAAAATTCGTTTAATTTTTTACCCATTCAATACTAGAATCATAAGAAAAGTACTTTGCGAAAAGAATCGGTAGTAGGACGGAATCGTGTTGACCACCGATTAGTTTTTTGCTAATAACTCTTGCATCCTTCGACCAACTTCTTCGACTAAGAGCTCGATGGAAAGCTTATCTGTTCTTCTTTCAGATGGCATTAACATATTTTACGAAAAGTCATAAGAAAAGTACTTTGAGAAAAGAATCGGCAGTAGGACGGAATCGTGTTGACCACCGATTAGTTTTTAGCTAATAACTCTTGCATCCTTCGACCAACTTCTTCGACTAAGAGCTCGATGAAAAGCTTATCTGTTCTTCTTTCTGATGGCATTAACATATTTTACGAAATGTCATAAGAAAAGTACTTTGCGAAAAGAATCGGCAGTAGGACGGAAACGTGTTGACCACCGATTAGTTTTTTGCTCATAACGCTTGCATCCTTCGACCGACTTTTTCGACTAAGTGCTCGATGGAAAGCTTATCTGTTCTTCTTATTGATGGCATTAACATATTTTACGAAAAGTCATAAGAAAAGTACTGTGCGAAAAGAATCGGCAGTAGGACGGAATCGTGTTGACCACCGATTAGTTTTATGCTAATAACTCTTGCATCCTTCGACCGACTTTTTCGACTAAGTGCTCGATGGAAAGCTTATCTGTTCTTCTTTCTGATGGCATTAACATATTTTACGAAAAGTCATAAGAAAAGTACTGTGCGAACAGAATCGGCAGTAGGACGGAATCGTGTTGACCACCGATTAGTTTTTAGCTAATAACTCTTGCATCCTTCGACCGACTTCTTCGACTAAGAGCTCGATGGAAACCTTATCTGTTCCTCTTTCAGATGGCATTAACATATTTTACGAAAAGTCATGAGAAAAGTACTGTGCGAAAAGAATCGGCAGTAGGACGGAATCGTGTTGACCACCGATTAGTTTTTAGCTAATAACTCTTGCATCCTTCGACCAACTTCTTCGACTGAGAGCTCGATGGAAAGCTTATCTGTTCTTCTTTCAGATAGCATTAACATATTTTACGAAAAGTCATAAAAAAAGTACTTTGCGAAAAGAATCGGCAGTAGGACGGAATCGTGTTGACCACTGATTAGTTTTTTGCTAATAACTCTTGCATCCTTCGACCAACTGCTTCGACTAAGAGCTCGATGGAAAGCTTATCTGTTCTTCTTTCTGATGGCATTAACATATTTTACGAAAAGTCATAAGAACAGTACTGTGCGAAAAAAATCGGCAGTAGGACGGAATCGTGTTGACCACCGATTAGTTTTTAGCTAATAACTCTTGCATCCTTCGACCGACTTCTTCGACTAAGAGCTCGATGGAAACCTTATCTGTTCCTCTTTCAGATGGCATTAACATATTTTACGAAAAGTCATGAGAAAAGTACTGTGCGAAAAGAATCGGTAGTAGGACGGAATCGTGTTGACCACCGATTAGTTTTTAGCTAATAACTCTTGCATCCTTCGACCAACTTCTTCGACTAAGAGCTCGATGGAAAGCTTATCTGTTCTTCTTTCAGATAGCATTAACATATTTTACGAAAAGTCATAAAAAAAGTACTTTGCGAAAAGAATCGGCAGTAGGACGGAATCGTGTTGACCACCGATTAGTTTTTTGCTAATAACTCTTGCATCCTTCGACCAACTGCTTCGACTAAGAGCTCGATGGAAAGCTTATCTGTTCTTCTTTCCGATGGCATTAACATATTTTACGAAAAATCATAAGAAAAGTACTTTGCGAAAAGAAACGGCAGTAGGACAAAATCGTGTTGACCACCGATTAGTTTTTTGCTAATAACTCTTGCATCCTTCGACCGACTTCTTCGACAAAGAACTCGATGGAAAGCTTATCTGTTCTTCTTTCTGATGGCATTAACATATTTTACGAAAAGTCATAAGAAAAGTACTGTGCGAAAAGAATCGGCAGTAGGACGGAATCGTGTTGACCACTGATTAGTTTTTTGCTAATAACTCTTGCATCCTTCGACCAACTGCTTCGACTAAGAGCTCGATGGAAAGCTTATCTGTTCTTCTTTCTGATGGCATTAACATATTTTACGAAAAGTCATAAGAAAAGTACTGTGCGAAAAGAATCGGCACTAGGACGGAATCGTGTTTACCACCGATTAGTTTTTTGCTAATAACTCTTGCATCCTTCGATCAACTGCTTCGACTAAGAGCTCGATGGAAAGCTTATCTGTTCTTCTTTCAGATGGCATTAACATATTTTACGAAAAATCATAAGAAAAGTACTTTGCGAAAACAATCGGCAGTAGGACGGAATCGTGTTGACCACTGATTAGTTTTTTGCTAATAACTCTTGCATCCTTCGACCAACTGCTTCGACTAAGAGCTCGATGGAAAGCTTATCTGTTCTTCTTTCTGATGGCATTAACATATTTTACGAAAAGTCATAAAAAAGTACTTTGCGAAAAGAATCGGCAGTAGGACGGAATCGTGTTGACCACTGATTAGTTTTTTGCTAATAACTCTTGCATCCTTCGACCAACTGCTTCGACTAAGAGCTCGATGGAAAGCTTATCTGTTCTTCTTTCTGATGGCATTAACATATTTTACGAAAAGTCATAAGAAAAGTACTGTGCGAAAAGAATCGGCAGTAGGACGGAATCGTGTTGACCACCGATTTGTTTTTAGCTAATAACTCTTGCATCCTTCGACCGACTTCTTCGACTAAGAGCTCGATGGAAACCTTATCTGTTCCTCTTTCAGATGGCATTAACATATTTTACGAAAAGTCATGAGAAAAGTACTGTGCGAAAAGAATCGGCAGTAGGACGGAATCGTGTTGACCACCGATTAGTTTTTAGCTAATAACTCTTGCATCCTTCGACCAACTTCTTCGACTAAGAGCTCGATGGAAAGCTTATCTGTTCTTCTTTCAGATAGCATTAACATATTTTACGAAAAGTCATAAAAAAAGTACTTTGCGAAAAGAATCGGCAGTAGGACGGAATCGTGTTGACCACCGATTAGTTTTTAGCTAATAACTCTTGCATCCTTCGACCAACTTCTTCGACTAAGAGCTCGATGGAAAGCTTATCTGTTCTTCTTTCAGATGGCATTAACATATTTTACGAAAAATCATAAGAAAAGTACTTTGCGAAAAGAAACGGCAGTAGGACAAAATCGTGTTGACCACCGATTAGTTTTTTGCTAATAACTCTTGCATCCTTCGACCGACTTCTTCGACAAAGAACTCGATGGAAAGCTTATCTGTTCTTCTTTCAGATGGTATTAACATATCTTACGAAAAGTCATAAGAAAAGTACTGTGCGAAAAGAATCGGCAGTAGGTCGGAATCGTGTTGACCACCGATTAGTTTTTAGCTAATAACTCTTGCATCCTTCGACCGACTTCTTCGACTATAAGCTCGATGGAAAGCTTATCTCTTCTTCTTTCAGATGGCATTAACATATTTTACAAAAAGTCATAAGAAAAGTACTTTGCGAAAGGAATCGGCAGTAACGGAATCGTGTTGACCACCGATTAGTTTTTTGCTAATAGCTCTTGCATCCTTCGACCGACTTTTTCGACTAAGTGCTCGATGGAAACCTTATCTGTTCCTCTTTCAGATGGCATTAACATATTTTACGAAAAGTCATAAGAAAAGTACTTTACGAAAAGAATCGGCAGTAGGACGGAATCGTGTTGACCACCGATTAGTTTTTAGCTAATAACTCTTGCATCCTTCGACCAACTTCTTCGACTAAGAGCTCGATGGAAAGCTTATCTGTTCTTCTTTCAGATGGCATTAACATATTTTACGAAAAATCATAAGAAAAGTACTTTGCGCAAAGAAACGGCAGTAGGACAAAATCGTGTTTACCACCGATTAGTTTTTTGGTAATAACTCTTGCATCCTTCGACCGACTTCTTCGACTAAGATAAGAAAGCTTATCTGTTCTTCTTTCAGATGGCATTAACTTTTTTTACGAAAAGTCATAAGAAAAGTACTTTACGAAAAGAATCGGTAGTAGGACGGAATAGTTTTGACCACCGATTTGTTTTTTGCTAATAACTCTTGCATCCTTCGACGGACTTCTTCGACTAAGACCTCGATGGAAACCTTATCTGTTCCTCTTTCAGATGGCATTAACATATTTTACGAAAAGTCATAAGAAATAAAATTTTTTGACCAAAAATAAAATATCGTCGAAATCATTGAAGAAGAAGTTCATTAAGACGAAAATATGCCTTATCTAATAAGAGACATTTAAATTTATTTAATTGCATAAATGGGCGGAATTTTATTCAGAATTAATAGTTTCTTACATGGAAAAAAAATTCGTTTAATTTTTTACCCATTCAATACTAGAATCATAAGAAAAGTACTTTGCGAAAAGAATCGGCAGTAGGACGGAATCGTGTTGACCACCGATTAGTTTTTTGCTAATAACTCTTACATCCTTCGACCAACTTCTTCGACTAAGAGCTCGATGGAAAGCTTATCTGTTCTTCTTTCAGATGGCATTAACATATTTTACGAAAAGTCATAAGAAAAGTACTTTGAGAAAAGAATCGGCAGTAGGACGGAATCGTGTTGACCACCGATTAGTTTTTAGCTAATAACTCTTGTATCCTTCGACCAACTTCCTCGACTAAGAGCTCGATGAAAAGCTTATCTGTTCTTCTTTCTGATGGCATTAACATATTTTACGAAATGTCATAAGAAAAGTACTTTGCGAAAAGAATCGGCAGTAGGACGGAAACGTGTTGACCACCGATTAGTTTTTTGCTCATAACTCTTGCATCCTTCGACCGACTTTTTCGACTATGTGCTCGATGGAAAGCTTATCTGTTCTTCTTATTGATGGCATTAACATATTTTACGAAAAGTCATAAGAAAAGTACTGTGCGAAAAGAATCGGCAGTAGGACGGAATCGTGTTGACCACCGATTAGTTTTATGCTAATAACTCTTGCATCCTTCGACCGACTTTTTCGACTAAGTGCTCGATGGAAAGCTTATCTGTTCTTCTTTCTGATGGCATTAACATATTTTACGAAAAGTCATAAGAAAAGTACTGTGCGAAAAGAATCGGCAGTAGGACGGAATCGTGTTGACCACCGATTAGTTTTTAGCTAATAACTCTTGCATCCTTCGACCGACTTCTTCGACTAAGAGCTCGATGGAAACCTTATCTGTTCCTCTTTCAGATGGCATTAACATATTTTACGAAAAGTCATAAGAAAAGTACTGTGCGAAAAGAATCGGCAGTGGGACGGAATCGTGTTGACCACCGATTAGTTTTTAGCTAATAACTCTTGCATCCTTCGACCAACTTCTTCGACTAACAGCTCGATGAAAAGCTTATCTGTTCTTCTTTCTGATGGCATTAACATGTTTTACGAAATGTCATAAGAAAAGTACTTTGCGAAAAGAATCGGCAGTAGGACGGAAACGTGTTGACCACCGATTAGTTTTTTGCTCATAACTCTTGCATCCTTCGACCGACTTTTTCGACTATGTGCTCGATGGAAAGCTTATCTGTTCTTCTTATTGATGGCATTAACATATTTTACGAAAAGTCATAAGAAAAGTACTGTGCGAAAAGAATCGGCAGTAGGACGGAATCGTGTTGACCACCGATTAGTTTTATGCTAATAACTCTTGCATCCTTCGACCGACTTTTTCGACTAAGTGCTCGATGGAAAGCTTATCTGTTCTTCTTTCTGATGGCATTAACATATTTTACGAAAAGTCATAAGAAAAGTACTGTGCGAAAAGAATCGGCAGTAGGACGGAATCGTGTTGACCACCGATTAGTTTTTAGCTAATAACTCTTGCATCCTTCGACCGACTTCTTCGACTAAGAGCTCGATGGAAACCTTATCTGTTCCTCTTTCAGATGGCATTAACATATTTTACGAAAAGTCATAAGAAAAGTACTGTGCGAAAAGAATCGGCAGTGGGACGGAATCGTGTTGACCACCGATTAGTTTTTAGCTAATAACTCTTGCATCCTTCGACCAACTTCTTCGACTAACAGCTCGATGAAAAGCTTATCTGTTCTTCTTTCTGATGGCATTAACATGTTTTACGAAATGTCATAAGAAAAGTACTTTGCGAAAAGAATCGGCAGTAGGACGGAAACGTGTTGACCACCGATTAGTTTTTTGCTCATAACTCTTGCATCCTTCGACCGACTTTTTCGACTAAGTGCTCGATAGAAAGCTTATCTGTTCTTCTTATTGATGGCATTAACATATTTTACGAAAAGTCATAAGAAAAGTACCGTGCGAAAAGAATCGGCAGTAGGACGGAATCGTGTTGACCACCGATTAGTTTTATGCAAATAACTCTTGCATCCTTCGACCGACTTTTTCGACTAAGTGCTCGATGGAAAGCTTATCTGTTCTTCTTTCTGATGGCATTAACATATTTTACGAAAAGTCATAAGAAAAGTACTGTGCGAAAAGAATCGGCAGTAGGACGGAATCGTGTTGACCACCGATTAGTTTTTAGCTAATAACTCTTGCATCCTTCGACCGACTTCTTCGACTAAGAGCTCGATGGAAACCTTATCTGTTCCTCTTTCAGATGGCATTAACATATTTTACGAAAAGTCATGAGAAAAGTACTGTGCGAAAAGAATCGGCAGTAGGACGGAATCGTGTTGACCACCGATTAGTTTTTAGCTAATAACTCTTGCATCCTTCGACCAACTTCTTCGACTAAGAGCTCGATGGAAAGCTTATCTGTTCTTCTTTCAGATAGCATTAACATATTTTACGAAAAGTCATAAAAAAAGTACTTTGCGAAAAGAATCGGCAGTAGGACGGAATCGTGTTGACCACTGATTAGTTTTTTGCTAATAACTCTTGCATCCTTCGACCAACTGCTTCGACTAAGAGCTCGATGGAAAGCTTATCTGTTCTTCTTTCTGATGGCATTAACATATTTTACGAAAAGTCATAAGAAAAGTACTGTGCGAAAAGAATCGGCAGTAGGACGGAATCGTGTTGACCACCGATTAGTTTTTAGCTAATAACTCTTGCATCCTTCGACCGACTTCTTCGACTAAGAGCTCGATGGAAACCTTATCTGTTCCTCTTTCAGATGGCATTAACATATTTTACGAAAAGTCATGAGAAAAGTACTGTGCGAAAAGAATCGGCAGTAGGACGGAATCGTGTTGACCACCGATTAGTTTTTAGCTAATAACTCTTGCATGCTTCGACCAACTTCTTCGACTAAGAGCTCGATGGAAAGCTTATCTATTCTTCTTTCAGATAGCATTAACATATTTTACGAAAAGTCATAAGAAAAGTACTTTGCGAAAAGAATCGGCAGTAGGACGGAATCGTGTTGACCACCGATTAGTTTTTTGCTAATAACTCTTGCATCCTTCGACCAACTGCTTCGACTAAGAGCTCGATGGAAAGCTTATCTGTTTTTCTTTCAGATGGCATTAACGTATTTTACGAAAAATAAGAAAAGTACTTTGCGAAAAGAAACGGCAGTAGGACAAAATCGTGTTGACCACCGATTAGTTTTTTGCTAATAACTCTTGCATCCTTCGACCGACTTCTTCGACAAAGAACTCGATGGAAAGCTTATCTGTTCTTCTTTCTGATGGCATTAACATATTTTACGAAAAGTCATGAGAAAAGTACTGTGCGAAAAGAATCGGCAGTAGGACGGAATCGTGTTGACCACCGATTAGTTTTTTGCTAATAACTCTTGCATCCTTCGACCGACTTCTTCGACAAAGAACTCGATGGAAAGCTTATCTGTTCTTCTTTCTGATGGCATTAACATATTTTACGAAAAGTCATAAGAAAAGTACTTTGCGAAAAAAAACGGCAGTAGGACAAAATCGTGTTGACCACCGATTAGTTTTTTGCTAATAACTCTTGCATCCTTCGACCGACTTCTTCGACAAAGAACTCGATGGAAACCTTATCTGTTCCTCTTTCAGATGGCATTAACATATTTTACGAAAAGTCATAAGAAATAAAATTTTTTGACCAAAAATAAAATATCGTCGAAATCATTGAAGAAGAAGTACCTTAAGACGAAAAGATGCCTTATCTAATAAGAGACATTTAAATTTATTTAATTGCATAAATGGGCGGAATTTTATTCAGAATTAATAGTTTCTTACATGGAAAAAAAATTCGTTTAATTTTTTACCCATTCAATACTAGAATCATAAGAAAAGTACTTTGCGAAAAGAATCGGTAGTAGGACGGAATCGTGTTGACCACCGATTAGTTTTTTGCTAATAACTCTTGCATCCTTCGACCAACTTCTTCGACTAAGAGCTCGATGGAAAGCTTATCTGTTCTTCTTTCAGATGGCATTAACATATTTTACGAAAAGTCATAAGAAAAGTACTTTGAGAAAAGAATCGGCAGTAGGACGGAATCGTGTTGACCACCGATTAGTTTTTAGCTAATAACTCTTGCATCCTTCGACCAACTTCTTCGACTAAGAGCTCGATGAAAAGCTTATCTGTTCTTCTTTCTGATGGCATTAACATATTTTACGAAATGTCATAAGAAAAGTACTTTGCGAAAAGAATCGGCAGTAGGACGGAAACGTGTTGACCACCGATTAGTTTTTTGCTCATAACGCTTGCATCCTTCGACCGACTTTTTCGACTAAGTGCTCGATGGAAAGCTTATCTGTTCTTCTTATTGATGGCATTAACATATTTTACGAAAAGTCATAAGAAAAGTACTGTGCGAAAAGAATCGGCAGTAGGACGGAATCGTGTTGACCACCGATTAGTTTTATGCTAATAACTCTTGCATCCTTCGACCGACTTTTTCGACTAAGTGCTCGATGGAAAGCTTATCTGTTCTTCTTTCTGATGGCATTAACATATTTTACGAAAAGTCATAAGAAAAGTACTGTGCGAACAGAATCGGCAGTAGGACGGAATCGTGTTGACCACCGATTAGTTTTTAGCTAATAACTCTTGCATCCTTCGACCGACTTCTTCGACTAAGAGCTCGATGGAAACCTTATCTGTTCCTCTTTCAGATGGCATTAACATATTTTACGAAAAGTCATAAGAAAAGTACTGTGCGAAAAGAATCGGCAGTAGGACGGAATCGTGTTGACCACCGATTAGTTTTTAGCTAATAACTCTTGCATCCTTCGACCAACTTCTTCGACTGAGAGCTCGATGGAAAGCTTATCTGTTCTTCTTTCAGATAGCATTAACATATTTTACGAAAAGTCATAAAAAAAGTACTTTGCGAAAAGAATCGGCAGTAGGACGGAATCGTGTTGACCACTGATTAGTTTTTTGCTAATAACTCTTGCATCCTTCGACCAACTGCTTCGACTAAGAGCTCGATGGAAAGCTTATCTGTTCTTCTTTCTGATGGCATTAACATATTTTACGAAAAGTCATAAGAACAGTACTGTGCGAAAAGAATCGGCAGTAGGACGGAATCGTGTTGACCACCGATTAGTTTTTTGCTAATAACTCTTGCATCCTTCGACCGACTTCTTCGACAAAGAACTCGATGGAAAGCTTATCTGTTCTTCTTTCTGATGGCATTAACATATTTTACGAAAAATCATAAGAAAAGTACTTTGCGAAAAGAAACGGCAGTAGGACAAAATCGTGTTGACCACCGATTAGTTTTTTGCTAATAACTCTTGCATCCTTCGACCGACTTCTTCGACAAAGAACTCGATGGAAAGCTTATCTGTTCTTCTTTCTGATGGCATTAACATATTTTACGAAAAGTCATGAGAAAAGTACTGTGCGAAAAGAATCGGCAGTAGGACGGAATCGTGTTGACCACCGATTAGTTTTTTGCTAATAACTCTTGCATCCTTCGACCGACTTCTTCGACAAAGAACTCGATGGAAAGCTTATCTGTTCTTCTTTCTGATGGCATTAACATATTTTACGAAAAGTCATAAGAAAAGTACTTTGCGAAAAAAAACGGCAGTAGGACAAAATCGTGTTGACCACCGATTAGTTTTTTGCTAATAACTCTTGCATCCTTCGACCGACTTCTTCGACAAAGAACTCGATGGAAACCTTATCTGTTCCTCTTTCAGATGGCATTAACATATTTTACGAAAAGTCATAAGAAATAAAATTTTTTGACCAAAAATAAAATATCGTCGAAATCATTGAAGAAGAAGTACCTTAAGACGAAAAGATGCCTTATCTAATAAGAGACATTTAAATTTATTTAATTGCATAAATGGGCGGAATTTTATTCAGAATTAATAGTTTCTTACATGGAAAAAAAATTCGTTTAATTTTTTACCCATTCAATACTAGAATCATAAGAAAAGTACTTTGCGAAAAGAATCGGTAGTAGGACGGAATCGTGTTGACCACCGATTAGTTTTTTGCTAATAACTCTTGCATCCTTCGACCAACTTCTTCGACTAAGAGCTCGATGGAAAGCTTATCTGTTCTTCTTTCAGATGGCATTAACATATTTTACGAAAAGTCATAAGAAAAGTACTTTGAGAAAAGAATCGGCAGTAGGACGGAATCGTGTTGACCACCGATTAGTTTTTAGCTAATAACTCTTGCATCCTTCGACCAACTTCTTCGACTAAGAGCTCGATGAAAAGCTTATCTGTTCTTCTTTCTGATGGCATTAACATATTTTACGAAATGTCATAAGAAAAGTACTTTGCGAAAAGAATCGGCAGTAGGACGGAAACGTGTTGACCACCGATTAGTTTTTTGCTCATAACGCTTGCATCCTTCGACCGACTTTTTCGACTAAGTGCTCGATGGAAAGCTTATCTGTTCTTCTTATTGATGGCATTAACATATTTTACGAAAAGTCATAAGAAAAGTACTGTGCGAAAAGAATCGGCAGTAGGACGGAATCGTGTTGACCACCGATTAGTTTTATGCTAATAACTCTTGCATCCTTCGACCGACTTTTTCGACTAAGTGCTCGATGGAAAGCTTATCTGTTCTTCTTTCTGATGGCATTAACATATTTTACGAAAAGTCATAAGAAAAGTACTGTGCGAACAGAATCGGCAGTAGGACGGAATCGTGTTGACCACCGATTAGTTTTTAGCTAATAACTCTTGCATCCTTCGACCGACTTCTTCGACTAAGAGCTCGATGGAAACCTTATCTGTTCCTCTTTCAGATGGCATTAACATATTTTACGAAAAGTCATGAGAAAAGTACTGTGCGAAAAGAATCGGCAGTAGGACGGAATCGTGTTGACCACCGATTAGTTTTTAGCTAATAACTCTTGCATCCTTCGACCAACTTCTTCGACTGAGAGCTCGATGGAAAGCTTATCTGTTCTTCTTTCAGATAGCATTAACATATTTTACGAAAAGTCATAAAAAAAGTACTTTGCGAAAAGAATCGGCAGTAGGACGGAATCGTGTTGACCACTGATTAGTTTTTTGCTAATAACTCTTGCATCCTTCGACCAACTGCTTCGACTAAGAGCTCGATGGAAAGCTTATCTGTTCTTCTTTCTGATGGCATTAACATATTTTACGAAAAGTCATAAGAACAGTACTGTGCGAAAAAAATCGGCAGTAGGACGGAATCGTGTTGACCACCGATTAGTTTTTAGCTAATAACTCTTGCATCCTTCGACCGACTTCTTCGACTAAGAGCTCGATGGAAACCTTATCTGTTCCTCTTTCAGATGGCATTAACATATTTTACGAAAAGTCATGAGAAAAGTACTGTGCGAAAAGAATCGGCAGTAGGACGGAATCGTGTTGACCACCGATTAGTTTTTAGCTAATAACTCTTGCATCCTTCGACCAACTTCTTCGACTAAGAGCTCGATGGAAAGCTTATCTGTTCTTCTTTCAGATAGCATTAACATATTTTACGAAAAGTCATAAAAAAAGTACTTTGCGAAAAGAATCGGCAGTAGGACGGAATCGTGTTGACCACCGATTAGTTTTTTGCTAATAACTCTTGCATCCTTCGACCAACTGCTTCGACTAAGAGCTCGATGGAAAGCTTATCTGTTCTTCTTTCCGATGGCATTAACATATTTTACGAAAAATCATAAGAAAAGTACTTTGCGAAAAGAAACGGCAGTAGGACAAAATCGTGTTGACCACCGATTAGTTTTTTGCTAATAACTCTTGCATCCTTCGACCGACTTCTTCGACAAAGAACTCGATGGAAAGCTTATCTGTTCTTCTTTCTGATGGCATTAACATATTTTACGAAAAGTCATAAGAAAAGTACTGTGCGAAAAGAATCGGCAGTAGGACGGAATCGTGTTGACCACTGATTAGTTTTTTGCTAATAACTCTTGCATCCTTCGACCAACTGCTTCGACTAAGAGCTCGATGGAAAGCTTATCTGTTCTTCTTTCTGATGGCATTAACATATTTTACGAAAAGTCATAAGAAAAGTACTGTGCGAAAAGAATCGGCAGTAGGACGGAATCGTGTTTACCACCGATTAGTTTTTTGCTAATAACTCTTGCATCCTTCGATCAACTGCTTCGACTAAGAGCTCGATGGAAAGCTTATCTGTTCTTCTTTCAGATGGCATTAACATATTTTACGAAAAATCATAAGAAAAGTACTTTGCGAAAACAATCGGCAGTAGGACGGAATCGTGTTGACCACTGATTAGTTTTTTGCTAATAACTCTTGCATCCTTCGACCAACTGCTTCGACTAAGAGCTCGATGGAAAGCTTATCTGTTCTTCTTTCTGATGGCATTAACATATTTTACGAAAAGTCATAAAAAAGTACTTTGCGAAAAGAATCGGCAGTAGGACGGAATCGTGTTGACCACTGATTAGTTTTTTGCTAATAACTCTTGCATCCTTCGACCAACTGCTTCGACTAAGAGCTCGATGGAAAGCTTATCTGTTCTTCTTTCTGATGGCATTAACATATTTTACGAAAAGTCATAAGAAAAGTACTGTGCGAAAAGAATCGGCAGTAGGACGGAATCGTGTTGACCACCGATTAGTTTTTAGCTAATAACTCTTGCATCCTTTGACCGACTTCTTCGACTAAGAGCTCGATGGAAACCTTATCTGTTCCTCTTTCAGATGGCATTAACATATTTTACGAAAAGTCATGAGAAAAGTACTGTGCGAAAAGAATCGGCAGTAGGACGGAATCGTGTTGACCACCGATTAGTTTTTAGCTAATAACTCTTGCATCCTTCGACCAACTTCTTCGACTAAGAGCTCGATGGAAAGCTTATCTGTTCTTCTTTCAGATAGCATTAACATATTTTACGAAAAGTCATAAAAAAAGTACTTTGCGAAAAGAATCGGCAGTAGGACGGAATCGTGTTGACCACCGATTAGTTTTTAGCTAATAACTCTTGCATCCTTCGACCAACTTCTTCGACTAAGAGCTCGATGGAAAGCTTATCTGTTCTTCTTTCAGATGGCATTAACATATTTTACGAAAAATCATAAGAAAAGTACTTTGCGAAAAGAAACGGCAGTAGGACAAAATCGTGTTGACCACCGATTAGTTTTTTGCTAATAACTCTTGCATCCTTCGACCGACTTCTTCGACAAAGAACTCGATGGAAAGCTTATCTGTTCTTCTTTCAGATGGTATTAACATATCTTACGAAAAGTCATAAGAAAAGTACTGTGCGAAAAGAATCGGCAGTAGGTCGGAATCGTGTTGACCACCGATTAGTTTTTAGCTAATAACTCTTGCATCCTTCGACCGACTTCTTCGACTATAAGCTCGATGGAAAGCTTATCTCTTCTTCTTTCAGATGGCATTAACATATTTTACAAAAAGTCATAAGAAAAGTACTTTGCGAAAGGAATCGGCAGTAACGGAATCGTGTTGACCACCGATTAGTTTTTTGCTAATAGCTCTTGCATCCTTCGACCGACTTTTTCGACTAAGTGCTCGATGGAAACCTTATCTGTTCCTCTTTCAGATGGCATTAACATATTTTACGAAAAGTCATAAGAAAAGTACTTTACGAAAAGAATCGGTATTAGGACGGAATAGTTTTGACCACCGATTAGTTTTTTGCTAATAACTCTTGCATCCTTCGACCGATTTCTTCGACTAAGAGCTCGATGGAAAGCTTATATGTTCTTCTTTCAGATGGCATTAACATATTTTACGAAAAATCATAAGAAAAGTACTTTGCGCAAAGAAACGGCAGTAGGACAAAATCGTGTTTACCACCGATTAGTTTTTTGGTAATAACTCTTGCATCCTTCGACCGACTTCTTCGACTAAGATAAGAAAGCTTATCTGTTCTTCTTTCAGATGGCATTAACTTTTTTTACGAAAAGTCATAAGAAAAGTACTTTACGAAAAGAATCGGTAGTAGGACGGAATAGTTTTGACCACCGATTTGTTTTTTGCTAATAACTCTTGCATCCTTCGACCGACTTCTTCGACTAAGACCTCGATGGAAACCTTATCTGTTCCTCTTTCAGATGGCATTAACATATTTTACGAAAAGTCATAAGAAATAAAATTTTTTGACCAAAAATAAAATATCGTCGAAATCATTGAAGAAGAAGTTCATTAAGACGAAAATATGCCTTATCTAATAAGAGACATTTAAATTTATTTAATTGCATAAATGGGCGGAATTTTATTCAGAATTAATAGTTTCTTACATGGAAAAAAAATTCGTTTAATTTTTTACCCATTCAATACTAGAATCATAAGAAAAGTACTTTGCGAAAAGAATCGGCAGTAGGACGGAATCGTGTTGACCACCGATTAGTTTTTTGCTAATAACTCTTACATCCTTCGACCAACTTCTTCGACTAAGAGCTCGATGGAAAGCTTATCTGTTCTTCTTTCAGATGGCATTAACATATTTTACGAAAAGTCATAAGAAAAGTACTTTGAGAAAAGAATCGGCAGTAGGACGGAATCGTGTTGACCACCGATTAGTTTTTAGCTAATAACTCTTGTATCCTTCGACAAACTTCCTCGACTAAGAGCTCGATGAAAAGCTTATCTGTTCTTCTTTCTGATGGCATTAACATATTTTACGAAATGTCATAAGAAAAGTACTTTGCGAAAAGAATCGGCAGTAGGACGGAAACGTGTTGACCACCGATTAGTTTTTTGCTCATAACTCTTGCATCCTTCGACCGACTTTTTCGACTATGTGCTCGATGGAAAGCTTATCTGTTCTTCTTATTGATGGCATTAACATATTTTACGAAAAGTCATAAGAAAAGTACTGTGCGAAAAGAATCGGCAGTAGGACGGAATCGTGTTGACCACCGATTAGTTTTATGCTAATAACTCTTGCATCCTTCGACCGACTTTTTCGACTAAGTGCTCGATGGAAAGCTTATCTGTTCTTCTTTCTGATGGCATTAACATATTTTACGAAAAGTCATAAGAAAAGTACTGTGCGAAAAGAATCGGCAGTAGGACGGAATCGTGTTGACCACCGATTAGTTTTTAGCTAATAACTCTTGCATCCTTCGACCGACTTCTTCGACTAAGAGCTCGATGGAAACCTTATCTGTTCCTCTTTCAGATGGCATTAACATATTTTACGAAAAGTCATAAGAAAAGTACTGTGCGAAAAGAATCGGCAGTAGGACGGAATCGTGTTGACCACCGATTAGTTTTTAGCTAATAACTCTTGCATCCTTCGACCAACTTCTTCGACTAACAGCTCGATGAAAAGCTTATCTGTTCTTCTTTCTGATGGCATTAACATGTTTTACGAAATGTCATAAGAAAAGTACTTTGCGAAAAGAATCGGCAGTAGGACGGAAACGTGTTGACCACCGATTAGTTTTTTGCTCATAACTCTTGCATCCTTCGACCGACTTTTTCGACTAAGTGCTCGATAGAAAGCTTATCTGTTCTTCTTATTGATGGCATTAACATATTTTACGAAAAGTCATAAGAAAAGTACCGTGCGAAAAGAATCGGCAGTAGGACGGAATCGTGTTGACCACCGATTAGTTTTATGCAAATAACTCTTGCATCCTTCGACCGACTTTTTCGACTAAGTGCTCGATGGAAAGCTTATCTGTTCTTCTTTCTGATGGCATTAACATATTTTACGAAAAGTCATAAGAAAAGTACTGTGCGAAAAGAATCGGCAGTAGGACGGAATCGTGTTGACCACCGATTAGTTTTTAGCTAATAACTCTTGCATCCTTCGACCGACTTCTTCGACTAAGAGCTCGATGGAAACCTTATCTGTTCCTCTTTCAGATGGCATTTACATATTTTACGAAAAGTTATAAGAAAAGAACTTTGCGAAAAGAATCGGCAGTAGGACGGAATCGTGTTGACCACCGATTTGTTTTTTGCTAATAACAAAAAATGCTAAGCATCGATGGAAAGCTTATCTGTTCCTCTTTCAGATGGCATTAACATATTTTACGAAAAGTCATAAGAAATAGAATTTTTTTGACCAAAACTAAAATATCCTCGAAATCATTGAAGAAGAAGTAGCTTATAAGACGAAAGTATGCCGTATCTAATAATATATATTTAAATTTTTTTAATTGCATAAATGGGCGTCATTTTATTCAGAATTAATAGTTTTTTACATGGACAAAAAATCGTTTAATTTGTTCCCATTAAATACAAGAGTTATAGAAAAGTACTTTGCGAAAAGAATCGGCAGTAGGACGGAATCGTGTTGACCACCGATTAGTGTTTTGGTAATAACTCTTGCATCCTTCGACCGACTTTTTCGACTAAGAGCTCGATGGAAAGCTTATATGTTCTTCTTTCAGATGGCATTTACATATTTTACGAAAAGTTATAAGAAAAGAACTTTGCGAAAAGAATCGGCAGTAGGACGAAATCGTTTTGACCTCCGATCAGTTTTTTGCCAATAACTCTTGCACCCTTCGACCGACTTCTTTAACTAAGAGCTCGATGGAAGGCTTATCTGTTCTTCTTTCAGATGGCATTAACATATTTTACGAAAAGTCATAAGAAAAGAACTTTGAGAAAAGAATCGGCAGTAGAACGGAATCGTGTTGACCACCGATTAGTTTTTTGCTAATAACTCTTGCATCCTTCGAACGACTTCTTCGACTAAGAGCTCGATGGAAAGCTTATATGTTCTTCTTTCAGATGGAATTTACATATTTTACGAAAAGTTATAAGAAAAGAACTTTGCGAAAAGAATCGGCAGTAGGACGAAATCGTGTTGACCACCGATTAGTTTTTTGCTAATAACTCTTGCATCCTTCGACCGACTTCTTCGACTAAGAGCTCGATGGAAAGCTTATCTGTTCTTCTTTCAGATAGCATTAACATATTTTACGAAAAGTCATAAGAAAAGTACTTTGCGAAAAGAATCGGCAGTAGGACGGAATCGTGTTGACCACCGATTAGTTTTTTGCTAATAACTCTTGCATCCTTCGACCGACTTCTTCGACTAAGAGCTCGATGTCAAGCTTATATGTTCTTCTTTCAGATGGCATTTACATATTTTACGAAAAGTTATAAGAAAGGAACTTTGCGAAAAGAATCGGCAGTAGGACGAAATCGTTTTGACCTCCGATCAGTTTTTTGCTAATAACACTTGCATCCTTTGACCGACTTCTTCGACTTAGAGCTCGATGGAAAGCTTGTCTGTTCCTCTTTCAGATAGCATTAACATATTTTACGAAAAGTCATAAGAAAAGTACTTTGCGAAAAGAATCGGCAATAGGACGGAATCTTGTTGACCACCGATTAGTTTTTTTCTAATAACTCTTGCATACTTGGACCGACTTCTTCGACTTAAAGCTCGATGGAAAGCTTATCTGTTCCTCTTTCTGATGGCATTAACATACTTTACGAAAAGTCATAAGAAACGTAGTTTGCGAAAAGAATCGGCAGTAGGACGGAATTGTGTTGACCACCGATTAGTTTTTTGCTAATAACTCTTGCATCCTTCGTCCGACTTCTTCAACAAAATGCTCAATGGAAAGCTTATCTGTTCTTCTTTCAGATGGCATTAACATATTTTACGAAAAGTCATAAGAAAAGTAACTTGCGAAAAGAATTGGCAGTAGGACGGAATCGTGTTGACCACCGATTTGTTTTTTGCTAATAACAAATCATGCTAAGGCTCGATGGAAAGCTTATCTGTTCCTCTTTCAGATGGCATTAACATATTTTACGAAAAGTCATAAGAAATAAAATTTTTTTGACCAAAACTAAAATATCCTCGAAATCATTGAAGTAGCTTATAAGACGAAAGTATGCCGTATCTAATAATAGATATTTAAATTTTTTTATTTGCATAAATGGGCGGCATTTTATTCAGAATTAATAGTTTTTTACATGGACAAAAAATCGTTTAATTCGTTCCCATTAAATACAAGAGTTATAGAAATGTACTTTGCGAAAATAATCGCCAGTTAGACGGAAACGTGTGGACCCCCGATAAGTTTTTTGCTAATAGCTCTTGCATCCTTCGACCGACTTCTTCGACTAAGAGCTCGATGGAAAGCTTATCTGTTCTTCTTTCAGATGGCATTAACATATTTTACGAAAAGTCATAAGAAAAGTACTTTGAGAAAAGAATCGGCAGTAGGACGAAATCGTGTTGACCACCGATTAGTTTTTTGCGAGTAACTCTTGCATCCTTCGACCGACTTCTTCGACTAAGAGCTCGATGGAAAGCTTATATGTTCTTCTTTCAGATGGCATTTACATATTTTACGAAAAGTTATAAGAAAAGAACTTTGCGAAAAGAATCGGCAGTAGGACGAAATCGTTTTGACCTCCGATCAGTTTTTTGCTAATAACTCTTGCATCCTTCGACCGACTTCTTTAACTAAGAGCTCGATGGAAGGCTTATCTGTTCTTCTTTCAGATGGCATTAACATATTTTACGAAAAGTCATAAGAAAAGTACTTTGAGAAAATAATCGGCAGTAAGACGGAAACGTGTTGACCACCGATAAGTTTTTTGCTAATAGCTCTTGCATCCTTCGACCGTCTTCTTCGACTAAGAGCTCGATGGAAAGCTTATCTGTTCCTCTTTCAGATGGCATTAACATATTTTACGAAAAGTCATAAGAAAAGTACTTTGCGAAAAGAATCGGCAGTAGGACGGAATCGTGTTGACCACCGATTAGTTTTTTGCTAATAATTCTTGCATCCTTCGACGGGCTTCTTCGACTAAGAGCTCGATGGAAAGCTTATCTGTTCTTCTTTCAGATGGCATTAACATATTTTACGAAAAGTCATAAGAAAAGTACTTTGCGAAAAGTATCGGCAGTAGGACGGAATCGTGTTGACCACCGATTAGTTTTTTGCTAATAACTCTTGCATCCTTCGACCGACTTCTTCGACAAAAAGCTCGATGGAAGGCTTATCTGTTCTTCTTTCAGATGGCAATAACATATTTTACGAAAAGTCATAAGAAAAGTACTTTGAGAAAAGAATCGGCAGTAGGACGGAATCGTGTTGACCACCGATTAGTTTTTTGCTAATAACTCTTGCATCCTTCGACCGACTTCTTCGACTAAGAGCTCGATGGAAAGCTTATATGTTCTTCTTTCAGATGGCATTTACATATTTTACGAAAAGTTATAAGAAAAGAAATTTGCGAAAAGAATCGGCAGTAGGACGGAATCGTGTTGACCACCGATTTGTTTTTTGCTAATAACAAAAAATGCTAAGCATCGATGGAAAGCTTATCTGTTCCTCTTTCAGATGGCATTAACATATTTTACGAAAAGTCATAAGAAATACAATTTTTTTGACCAAAACTAAAATATCCTCGAAATCATTGAAGAAGAAGTAGCTTATAAGACGAAAGTATGCCGTATCTAATAATATATATTTAAATTTTTTTAATTGCATTAATGGGCGGCATTTTATTCAGAATTAATAGTTTTTTACATGGACAAAAAATCGTTTAATTTGTTCCCATTAAATACAAGAGTTATAGAAAAGTACTTTGCGAAAATAATCGCCAGTAAGACGGAAACGTGTGGACCCCCGATAAGTTTTTTGCTAATAGCTCTTGCATCCTTCGACCGACTTCTTCGACTAAGAGCTCGATGGAAAGCTTATCTGTTCTTCTTTAAGATGGCATTAACTTATTTTACGAAAAGTCATTAGAAATAAAATTTTTTGACCAAAAATAAAATATCGTTCAAATCATTGAAGAAGAGGTACCTTATAAGACGAAAATATGCATTATCTGATAAGAGACATTTAAATTTTTTAGTTGCATTAATGGGCGGCATTTTATTCAGAATTAATAGTTTCTTACATGGAAAAAAAATTCGTTTAATTTTTTTCCCATTAAATACTAGAATTATAGAAAAGTACTTTGCGAAAAGAATCGGCAGTAGGACGAAATCGTGTTGACCACCGATTAGTTTTTTGCTAATAACTCTTGCATCCTTCGACCGACTTCTTCGACTAAGAGCTCGATGGAAAGCTTATAGGTTCTTCTTTCAGATGGAATTTACATATTTTACGAAAAGTCATAAGAAATACAATTTTTTTGACCAAAACTAAAATATCCTCGAAATCATTGAAGAAGAAGTAGCTTATAAGACGAAAGTATGCCATATCTAATAATATATATTTAAATTTTTTTAATTGCACAAATGGGCGGCATTTTATTCAGAATTAATAGTTTTTTACATGGACAAAAAATCGTTTAATTTGTTCCCATTAAATACAAGAGTTATAGAAAAGTACTTTGCGAAAATAATCGGCAGTAAGACGGAAACGTGTGGAACCCCGATAAGTTTTTTGCTAATAGCTCTTGCATCCTTCGACCGTCTTCTTCGACTAAGAGCTCGATGGAAAGCTTATCAGTTCTTCTTTCAGATGGCATTAACATATTTTACGAAAAGTCATAAGAAATAAAATTTTTTGACCAAAAATAAAATATCGTTCAATTCATTGAAGAAGAGGTACCTTATAAGACGAAAATATGCCTTATCTGATAAGAGACATTTAAATTTTTTTAATTGCATTAATGGGCGGCATTTTATTCAGAATTAATAGTTTCTTACATGGAAAAAAAATTCGTTTAATTTTTTTCCCATTAAATACTACAGTTTTAGAAAAGTACTTTGCGAAAAGAATTGGCAGTAGGACGAAATCGTGTTGACCACCGATTAGTTTTTTGCTAATAACTCTTGCATCCTTCGACCGACTTCTTCGACTAAGAGCTCGCTGGAAAGCTTATCTGTTCTTCTTTCAGATGGCATTAACATATTTTACGAAAAGTAATAAGAAAAGTACTTTGCGAAAAGAATCGGCAGTAGGACGGAATCGTGTTGACCACCGATTAGTGTTTTGCTAATAACTCTTGTATCCTTCGACCGACTTCTTCGACTAACAGCTCGATGGAAAGCTTATATGATCTTCTTTTAGATGGCATTTACATATTTTACGAAAAGTTATAAGAAAAGAACTTTGCGAAAAGAATCGGCAGTAGGACGAAATCGTTTTGACCTCCGATCAGTTTTTTGCTAATAACTCTTGCATCCTTCGACCGACTTCTTCAACAAAGAGCTCGATGGAAGGCTTATCTGTTCTTCTTTCAGATGGCATTAACATATTTTACGAAAAGTCATAAGAAAAGTACTTTGAGAAAAGAATCGGCAGTAGGACGGAATCGTGTTGACCACCGATTAGTTTTTTGCTAATAACTCTTGCATCCTTCGAACGACTTCTTCGACTAAGAGCTCGATGGAAAGCTCATATGTTCTTCTTTCAGATGGAATTTAAATATTTTACGAAAAGTTATAAGAAAAGAACTTTGCGAAAAGAATCGGCAGTAGGACGAAATCGTGTTGACCACCGATTAGTTTTTTGCTAATAACTCTTGCATCCTTCGACCGACTTCTTCGACTAAGAGCTCGATGGAAAGCTTATCTGTTCTTCTTTCAGATAGCATTAACATATTTTACGAAAAGTCATAAGAAAAGTACTTTGCGAAAAGAATCGGCAGTAGGACGGAATCGTGTTGACCACCGATTAGTTTTTTGCTAATAACTCTTGCATCCTTCGACCGACTTCTTCGACTAAGAGCTCGATGTCAAGCTTATATGTTCTTCTTTCAGATGGCATTTACATATTTTACGAAAAGTTATAAGAAAGGAACTTTGCGAAAAGAATCGGCAGTAGGACGAAATCGTTTTGACCTCCGACCAGTTTTTTGCTAATAACACTTGCATCCTTTGACCGACTTCTTCGACTTAGAGCTCGATGGAAAGCTTGTCTGTTCCTCTTTCAGATAGCATTAACATATTTTACGAAAAGTCATAAGAACAGTACTTTGCGAAAAGAATCTGCAATAGGACGGAATCTTGTTGACCACCGATTAGTTTTTTTCTAATAACTCTTGCATACTTGGACCGACTTCTTCGACTTAAAGCTCGATGGAAAGCTTATCTGTTCCTCTTTCAGATAGCATTAACATATTTTACGAAAAGTCATAAGAAAAGTACTTTGCGAAAAGAATCGGCAGTAGGACGAAATCGTTTTGACCTCCGATCAGTTTTTTGCTAATAACTCTTGCATCCTTCGACCGACTTCTTCAACAAAGAGCTCGATGGAAGGCTTATCTGTTCTTCTTTCAGATGGCATTAACATATTTTACGAAAAGTAATAAGAAAAGTAGTTTGCGAAAAGAATCGAAAGTAGGACGTAATTGTGTTGACCACCGATTAGTTTTTTGCTAATAACTCTTGCATCCTTCGACCGACTTCTTCGACTAAGAACTCGATGGAAAGCTTATCTGTTCCTCTTTCAGATGGTATTAACATATTTAACGAAGAGTCATAAGAAAAGTACTTTGCGAAAAGAATCGGCAGTAGGACGGAATCGTGTTGACAACTGATTAGTTTTTTGCTTATAACTCTTGCATCCTTCGTCCGACTTCTTCGACAAAATGCTCAACGGAAAGCTTATCTGCTCTTCTTTCAGATGGCATTAACATATTTTACGAAAAGTCATAAGAAAAGTAACTTGCGAAAAGAATCGGTAGTAGGACGGAATCGTGTTGACCACCGATTTGTTTTTTGCTAATAACTCTTGCATCCTTCGACCGACTTCTTCGACTAAGAGCTCGATGGAAAGCTTATCTGTTCTTCTTTCAGATGGCATTACCATATTTTACGATAAGTCATAAGAAAAGTACTTTGCGAAAAGAATCGGCAGTAGGACGGAATCGTGTTGACCACCGATAAGTTTTTTGATTATAACTCTTGCATCCTTCGACCGACTTCTTCGACTAAGAGCTCGATGGAAAGCTTATATGTTCTTCTTTCAGATGGAATTTACATATTTTAAGAAAAGTTATAAGAAAAGAACTTTGCGAAAAGAATCGGCAGTAGGACGAAATCGTGTTGACCTCCGATCAGTTTTTTGCTAATAACTCTTGCATCCTTTGACCGACTTCTTCAACTAAGAGCTCGATGGAAAGCTTATCTGTTCCTCTTTCAGATAGCATTAACTTATTTTACGAAAAGTCATAAGAAAAGAACTTTGAGAAAAGAATCGGCAGTAGGACGGAATCGTGTTGACCACCGATTAGTGTTTTGCTAATAACTCTTGCATCCTTCGTTCGACTTCTTCGACTAAGAGCTCGATGGAAAGCTTATATGTTCTTCTTTCAGATGGAATTTACATATTTTACGAAAAGTCATAAGAAATACAATTTTTTTGACCAAAACTAAAATATCCTCGAAATCATTGAAGAAGAAGTAGCTTATAAGACGAAAGTATGCCGTATCTAATAATATATATTTAAATTTTTTTAATTGCATTAATGGGCGGCATTTTATTCAGAATTAATAGTTTCTTACATGGAAAAAAAATTCGTTTAATTTTTTTCCCATTAAATACTAGAATTATAGAAAAGTACTTTGCGAAAAGAATCGGCAGTAGGACGAAATCGTGTTCACCACCGATTAGTTTTTTGCTAATAACTCTTGCATCCTTCGACCGACTTCTTCGACTAAGAGCTCGATGGAAAGCTTATATGTTCTTCTTTCAGATGGAATTTACATATTTTACGAAAAGTCATAAGAAATACAATTTTTTTGACCAAAACTAAAATATCCTCGAAATCATTGAAGAAGAAGTAGCTTATAAGACGAAAGTATGCCGTATCTAATAATGTATATTTAAATTTTTTTAATTGCATAACTGGGCGGCATTTTATTCAGAATTAATAGTTTTTTACATGGAAAAAAAATTCGTTTAATTTTTTTCCCATTAAATACTAGAATTATAGAAAAGTACTTTGCGAAAAGAATCGGCAGTAGGACGAAATCGTGTTGACCACCGATTAGTTTTTTGCTAATAACTCTTGCATCCTTCGACCGACTTCTTCGACTAAGAGCTCGATGGAAAGCTTATCTGTTCTTCTTTCAGATGGCATTAACTTATTTTACGAAAAGTCATTAGAAATAAAATTTTTTGACCAAAAATAAAATATCGTTCAAATCATTGAAGAAGAGGTACCTTATAAGACGAAAATATGCATTATCTGATAAGAGACATTTAAATTTTTTTAATTGCATTAATGGGCGGCATTTTATTCAGAATTAATAGTTTCTTACATGGAAAAAAAATTCGTTTAATTTTTTTCCCATTAAATACTAGAATTATAGAAAAGTACTTTGCGAAAAGAATCGGCAGTAGGACGAAATCGTGTTGACCACCGATTAGTTTTTTGCTAATAACTCTTGCATCCTTCGACCGACTTCTTCGACTAAGAGCTCGATGGAAAGCTTATCTGTTCCTCTTTCAGATAGCATTAACTTATTTTACGAAAAGTCATAAGAAAAGAACTTTGAGAAAAGAATCGGCAGTAGGACGGAATCGTGTTGACCACCGATTAGTGTTTTGCTAATAACTCTTGCATCCTTCGTTCGACTTCTTCGACTAAGAGCTCGATGGAAAGCTTATATGTTCTTCTTTCAGATGGAATTTACATATTTTACGAAAAGTCATAAGAAATACAATTTTTTTGACCAAAACTAAAATATCCTCGAAATCATTGAAGAAGAAGTAGCTTATAAGACGAAAGTATGCCGTATCTAATAATATATATTTAAATTTTTTTAATTGCATTAATGGGCGGCATTTTATTCAGAATTAATAGTTTCTTACATGGAAAAAAAATTCGTTTAATTTTTTTCCCATTAAATACTAGAATTATAGAAAAGTACTTTGCGAAAAGAATCGGCAGTAGGACGAAATCGTGTTCACCACCGATTAGTTTTTTGCTAATAACTCTTGCATCCTTCGACCGACTTCTTCGACTAAGAGCTCGATGGAAAGCTTATATGTTCTTCTTTCAGATGGAATTTACATATTTTACGAAAAGTCATAAGAAATACAATTTTTTTGACCAAAACTAAAATATCCTCGAAATCATTGAAGAAGAAGTAGCTTATAAGACGAAAGTATGCCGTATCTAATAATGTATATTTAAATTTTTTTAATTGCATAACTGGGCGGCATTTTATTCAGAATTAATAGTTTTTTACATGGAAAAAAAATTCGTTTAATTTTTTTCCCATTAAATACTAGAATTATAGAAAAGTACTTTGCGAAAAGAATCGGCAGTAGGACGAAATCGTGTTGACCACCGATTAGTTTTTTGCTAATAACTCTTGCATCCTTCGACCGACTTCTTCGACTAAGAGCTCGATGGAAAGCTTATCTGTTCTTCTTTCAGATGGCATTAACTTATTTTACGAAAAGTCATTAGAAATAAAATTTTTTGACCAAAAATAAAATATCGTTCAAATCATTGAAGAAGAGGTACCTTATAAGACGAAAATATGCATTATCTGATAAGAGACATTTAAATTTTTTTAATTGCATTAATGGGCGGCATTTTATTCAGAATTAATAGTTTCTTACATGGAAAAAAAATTCGTTTAATTTTTTTCCCATTAAATACTAGAATTATAGAAAAGTACTTTGCGAAAAGAATCGGCAGTAGGACGAAATCGTGTTGACCACCGATTAGTTTTTTGCTAATAACTCTTGCATCCTTCGACCGACTTCTTCGACTAAGAGCTCGATGGAAAGCTTATATGTTCTTCTTTCAGATGGAATTTACATATTTTACGAAAAGTCATAAGAAATACAATTTTTTTGACCAAAACTAAAATATCCTCGAAATCATTGAAGAAGAAGTAGCTTATAAGACGAAAGTATGCCGTATCTAATAATATATATTTAAATTTTTTTAATTGCATAAATGGGCGGCATTTTATTCAGAATTAATAGTTTTTTACATGGACAAAAAATCGTTTAATTTGTTCCCATTAAATACAAGAGTTATAGAAAAGTACTTTGCGAAAATAATCGGCAGTAAGACGGAAACGTGTGGACCCCCGATAAGTTTTTTGCTAATAGCTCTTGCATCCTTCGACCGTCTTCTTCGACTAAGAGCTCGATGGAAAGCTTATCTGTTCTTCTTTCAGATGGCATTAACATATTTTACGAAAAGTCATAAGAAATAAAATTTTTTGACCAAAAATAAAATATCGTTCAAATCATTGAAGAAGAGGTACCTTATAAGACGAAAATATGCCTTATCTGATAAGAGACATTCAAATTTTTTTAATTGCATTAATGGGCGGCATTTTATTCAGAATTAATAGTTTCTTACATGGAAAAAAAATTCGTTAAATTTTTTTCCCATTAAATACTAGAATTATAGAAAAGTACTTTGCGAAAAGAATCGGCAGTAGGACGAAATCGTGTTCACCACCGATTAGTTTTTTGCTAATAACTCTTGCATCCTTCGACCGACTTCTTCGACTAAGAGCTCGATGGAAAGCTTATATGTTCTTCTTTCAGATGGAATTTACATATTTTACGAAAAGTCATAAGAAATACAATTTTTTTGACCAAAACTAAAATATCCTCGAAATCATTGAAGAAGAAGTAGCTTATAAGACAAAAGTATGCCGTATCTAATAATATATATTTAAATTTTTTTAATTGCATAAATGGGCGGCATTTTATTCAGAATTAATAGTTTTTTACATAGACAAAAAATCGTTTAATTTGTTCCCATTAAATACAAGAGTTATAGAAAAGTACTTTGCGAAAATAATCGGCAGTAAGACGGAAACGTGTGGACCCCCGATAAGTTTTTTGCTAATAGCTCTTGCATCCTTCGACCGTCTTCTTCGACTAAGAGCTCGATGGAAAGCTTATCTGTTCTTCTTTCAGATGGCATTAACATATTTTACGAAAAGTCATAAGAAATAAAATTTTTTGACCAAAAATAAAATATCGTTCAAATCATTGAAGAAGAGGTACCTTATAAGACGAAAATATGCCTTATCTGATAAGAGACATTTAAATTTTTTTAATTGCATTAATGGGCGGCATTTTATTCAGAATTAATAGTTTCTTACATGGAAAAAAAATTCGTTTAATTTTTTTCCCATTAAATACTAGAATTATAGAAAAGTACTTTGCGAAAAGAATCGGCAGTAGGACGAAATCGTGTTCACCACCGATTAGTTTTTTGCTAATAACTCTTGCATCATTCGACCGACTTCTTCGACTAAGAGCTCGATGGAAAGCTTATATGTTCTTCTTTCAGATGGAATTTACATATTTTACGAAAAGTCATAAGAAATACAATTTTTTTGACCAAAACTAAAATATCCTCGAAATCATTGAAGAAGAAGTAGCTTATAAGACGAAAGTATGCCGTATCTAATAATATATATTTAAATTTTTTTAATTGCATAAATGGGCGGCATTTTATTCAGAATTAATAGTTTTTTACATGGACAAAAAATCGTTTAATTTGTTCCCATTAAATACAATAGTTATAGAAAAGTACTTTGCGAAAATAATCGGCAGTAAGACGGAAACGTGTGGACCCCCGATAAGTTTTTTGCTAATAGCTCTTCCATCCTTCGACCGTCTTCTTCGACTAAGAGCTCGATGGAAAGCTTATCTGTTCTTCTTTCAGATGGCATTAACATATTTTACGAAAAGTCATAAGAAATAAAATTTTTTGACCAAAAATCAAATATCGTTGAAATCATTGAAGAAGAGGTACCTTATAAGACGAAAATATGCCTTATCTGATAAGAGACATTTAAATTTTTTTAATTGCATTAATGGGCGCCATTTTATTCAGAATTAATAGTTTCTTACATGGAAAAAAAATTCGTTTAATTTTTTTCCCATTAAATACTAGAGTTATAGAAAAGTACTTTGCGAAAAGAATCGGCAGTAGGACGAAATCGTGTTGACCACCGATTAGTTTTTTGCTAATAACTCTTGCATCCTTCGACCGACTTCTTCGACTAAGAGCTCGCTGGAAAGATTATCTGTTCTTCTTTCAGATGGCATTAACATATTTTCCGAAAAGTAATAAGAAAAGTACTTTGCGAAAAGAATCGGCAATAGGACGGAATCGTGTTGACCACCGATTAGTGTTTTGCTAATAACTCTTGCATCCTTCGACCGACTTCTTCGACTAACAGCTCGATGGAAAGCTTATATGTTCTTCATTCAGATGGCATTCACATATTTTACGAAAAGTTATAAGAAAAGAACTTTGCGAAAAGAATCGGCTGTAGGACGAAATCGTTTTGACCTCCGATCAGTTTTTTGCTAATAACTCTTGCATCCTTCGACCGACTTCTTCGACTAACAGCTCGATGGAAAGCTTATATGTTCTTCATTCAGATGGCATTTACATATTTTACGAAAAGTTATAAGAAAAGAACTTTGCGAAAAGAATCGGCTGTAGGACGAAATCGTTTTGACCTCCGATCAGTTTTTTGCTAATAACTCTTGCATCCTTCGACCGACTTCTTCAACTATGAGCTCGATGGAAGGCTTATCTGTTCTTCTTTTAGATGGCATTAACATATTTTACGAAAAGTCATAAGAAAAGTACTTTGCGAAAAGAATCGGCAGTAGGACAGAATCGTGTTGACCACCGATTAGTTTTTTGCTAATAACTCTTGCATCCTTCGAACGACTTCTTCGACTAAGAGCTCGATGGAAAGCTTATATGTTCTTCTTTCAGATGGAATTTACATATTTTACGAAAAGTTATAAGAAAAGAACTTTGCGAAAAGAATCGGCAGTAGGACGAAATCGTGTTGACCTCCGATCAGTTTTTTGCTAATAACTCTTGCATCCTTCGACCGACTTCTTCAACTATGAGCTCGATGGAAGGCTTATCTGTTCTTCTTTTAGATGGCATTAACATATTTTACGAAAAGTCATAAGAAAAGTACTTTGCGAAAAGAATCGGCAGTAGGACAGAATCGTGTTGACCACCGATTAGTTTTTTGCTAATAACTCTTGCATCCTTCGAACGACTTCTTCGACTAAGAGCTCGATGGAAAGCTTATATGTTCTTCTTTCAGATGGAATTTACATATTTTACGAAAAGTTATAAGAAAAGAACTTTGCGAAAAGAATCGGCAGTAGGACGAAATCGTGTTGACCACCGATTAGTTTTTTGCTAATAACTCTTGCATCCTTCGACCGACTTCTTCGACTAAGAGCTCGATGGAAAGCTTATCTGTTCTTCTTTCAGATAGCATTAACATATTTTACGAAAAGTCATAAGAAAAGTACTTTGCGAAAAGAATCGGCAGTAGGACGGAATCGTGTTGACCACCGATTAGTTTTTTGCTAATAACTCTTGCATCCTTCGACCGACTTCTTCGACTAAGAGCTCGATGGAAAGCTTATCTGTTCTTCTTTCAGATGGCATTAACATATTTCACGAAAAGTCATAAGAAAAGTAACTTGCGAAAAGAATCGGCAGAAGGACGGAATCGTGTTGACCACCGATTTGTTTTTTGCTAATAACTCTTGCATCCTTCGACCGACTTCTTCGACTAAGAGCTCTGGAAAGCTTATCTGTTCTTCTTTCAGATGGCATTACCATATTTTACGATAAGTCATAAGAAAAGTACTTTGCGAAAAGAATCGGCAGTAGGACGGAATCGTGTTGACCACCGATAAGTTTTTTGATTATAACTCTTGCAGCCTTCGACCGACTTCTTCGACTAAGAGCTCGATGGAAAGCTTATATGTTCTTCTTTCAGATGGAATTTACATATTTTACGAAAAGTTATAAGAAAAGAACTTTGCGAAAAGAATCGGCAGTAGGACGGAATCGTGTTGACCACCGATTAGTTTTTTGCTAATAACTCTTGCATCCTTCGTCCGACTTCTTCGACTATGAGCTCGATGGAAGGCTTATCTGTTCTTCTTTTAGATGGCATTAACATATTTTACGAAAAGTCACAAGAAAAGTACTTTGCGAAAAGAATCGGCAGTAGGACAGAATCGTGTTGACCACCGATTAGTTTTTTGCTAATAACTCTTGCATCCTTCGAACGACTTCTTCGACTAAGAGCTCGATGGAAAGCTTATATGTTCTTCTTTCAGATGGAATTTACATATTTTACGAAAAGTTATAAGAAAAGAACTTTGCGAAAAGAATCGGCAGTAGGACGAAATCGTGTTGACCACCGATTAGTTTTTTGCTAATAACTCTTGCATCCTTCGACCGACTTCTTCGACTAAGAGCTCGATGGAAAGCTTATCTGTTCTTCTTTCAGATAGCATTAACATATTTTACGAAAAGTCATAAGAAAAGTACTTTGCGAAAAGAATCGGCAGTAGGACGGAATCGTGTTGACCACCGATTAGTTTTTTGCTAATAACTCTTGCATCCTTCGACCGACTTCTTCGACTAAGAGCTCGATGGAAAGCTTATCTGTTCTTCTTTCAGATGGCATTAACATATTTCACGAAAAGTCATAAGAAAAGTAACTTGCGAAAAGAATCGGCAGAAGGACGGAATCGTGTTGACCACCGATTTGTTTTTTGCTAATAACTCTTGCATCCTTCGACCGACTTCTTCGACTAAGAGCTCTGGAAAGCTTATCTGTTCTTCTTTCAGATGGCATTACCATATTTTACGATAAGTCATAAGAAAAGTACTTTGCGAAAAGAATCGGCAGTAGGACGGAATCGTGTTGACCACCGATAAGTTTTTTGATTATAACTCTTGCAGCCTTCGACCGACTTCTTCGACTAAGAGCTCGATGGAAAGCTTATATGTTCTTCTTTCAGATGGAATTTACATATTTTACGAAAAGTTATAAGAAAAGAACTTTGCGAAAAGAATCGGCAGTAGGACGGAATCGTGTTGACCACCGATTAGTTTTTTGCTAATAACTCTTGCATCCTTCGTCCGACTTCTTCGACAAAATGCTCAATGGAAAGCTTATCTGTTCTTCTTTCAGATGGCATTAACATATTTTACGAAAAGTCATAAGAAAAGTAACTTGCGAAAAGAATCGGCAGTGGGACGGAATCGTGTTGACCACCGAATTGTTTTTTGCTAATAACAAATCATGCTAAGGCTCGATGGAAAGCTTATCTATTCCTCTTTCAGATGGCTTTAACATATTTTACGAAAAGTCATAAGAAATACAATTTTTTTGACCAAAACTAAAATATCCTCGAAATCATTGAAGAAGAAGTAGCTTATATGACGAAAGTAAGCCGTATCTAATAATAGATATTTAAAATTTTTTATTTGCATAAATGGGCGGCATTTTATTCAGAATTAATAGTTTTTTACATGGACAAAAAATCGTTTAATTTATTCCCATTAAATACTAGAGTTATAGAAAAGTACTTTGCGAAAATAATCGGTAGTAAGACGGAAACGTGTTGACCACCGATAAGTTTTTTGCTAATAGCTCTTGCATCCTTCGACCGTCTTCTTCGACTAAGAGCTCGATGGAAAGCTTATCTGTTCCTCTTTCAGATGGCATTAACATATTTTACGAAAAGTCATAAGAAAAGTACTTTGCGAAAAGAATCGGCAGTAGGACGAAATCGTGTTGACCACCGATTAGTTTTTTGCTAATAACTGTTCCATCCTTCGACCGACTTCTTCGACTAAGAGCTCGATGGAAAGCTTATATGTTCTTCTTTCAGATGGCATTTACATATTTTACGAAAAGTTATAAGAAAAGTAACTTGCGAAAATAATCGGCACTAGGACGAAATCGTTTTGACCTCCGATCAGTTTTTTGCTAATAAATCTTGCATCCTTCGACCGACTTCTTCAACTAAGTGCTCGATGGAAGGCTTATCTGTTCTTCTTTCAGTTGGCATTAACATATTTTACGAAAAGTCATAAGAAAAGTAACTTGCGAAAAGAATCGGCAGTAGGACGGAATCGTGTTGACCACCGATTTGTTTTTTGCTAATAACAAATCATGCTAAGGCTCGATGGAAAGCTTATCTGTTCCTCTTTCAGATGGCATTAACATATTTTACGAAAAGTCATAAGATATACAATTTTTTTGACCAAAACTAAAATATCCTCGAAATCATTGAAGAAGAAGTAGCTTATAAGACGAAAGTATGCCGTATCTAATAATAGATATTTAAATTTTTTTTATTGCATAAATGAACGGCATTTTATCCAGAATTAATAGTTTTTTACATGGACAAAAAATCGTTTAATTTATTCCCATTAAATACTAGAGTTATAGAAAAGTACTTTGCGAAAATAATCGGCAGTAAGACGGAAACGTGTTGACCACCGATAAGTTTTTTTTCTAATATCTCTTGCATCCTTCGACCGTCTTCTTCGACTAAGAGCTCGATGGAAAGCTTATCTGTTCCTCTTTCAGATGGCATTAACATATTTTACAATAGTTATAGAAAAGTACTTTGCGAAAATAATCGGCAGTAAGACGGAAACGTGTGGACCCCCGATAAGTTTTTTGCTAATAGCTCTTCCATCCTTCGACCGTCTTCTTCGACTAAGAGCTCGATGGAAAGCTTATCTGTTCTTCTTTCAGATGGCATTAACATATTTTACGAAAAGTCATAAGAAATAAAATTTTTTGACCAAAAATCAAATATCGTTGAAATCATTGAAGAAGAGGTACCTTATAAGACGAAAATATGCCTTATCTGATAAGAGACATTTAAATTTTTTTAATTGCATTAATGGGCGGCATTTTATTCAGAATTAATAGTTTCTTACATGGAAAAAAAATTCGTTTAATTTTTTTCCCATTAAATACTAGAGTTATAGAAAAGTACTTTGCGAAAAGAATCGGCAGTAGGACGAAATCGTGTTGACCACTGATTAGTTTTTTGCTAATAACTCTTGCATCCTTCGACCGTCTTCTTCGACTAAGAGCTCGATGGAAAGCTTATCTGTTCCTCTTTCAGATGGCATTAACATATTTTACGAAAAGTCATAAGAAAAGTACTTTGCGAAAAGAATCGGCAGTAGGACGAAATCGTGTTGACCACCGATTAGTTTTTTGCTAATAACTCTTGCATCCTTCGAACGACTTCTTCGACTAAGAGCTCGATGGAAAGCTTATATGTTCTTCTTTCAGATGGAATTTACATATTTTACGAAAAGTTATAAGAAAAGAACTTTGCGAAAAGAATCGGCAGTAGGACGGAATCGTGTTGACCACCGATTAGTTTTTTGCTAATAACTCTTGCATCCTTCGTCCGACTTCTTCGACAAAATGCTCAATGGAAAGCTTATCTGTTCTTCTTTCAGATGGCATTAACATATTTTACGAAAAGTCATAAGAAAAGTAACTTGCGAAAAGAATCGGCAGTAGGACGGAATCGTGTTGACCACCGAATTGTTTTTTGCTAATAACAAATCATGCTAAGGCTCGATGGAAAGCTTATCTATTCCTCTTTCAGATGGCTTTAACATATTTTACGAAAAGTCATAAGAAATACAATTTTTTTGACCAAAACTAAAATATCCTCGAAATCATTGAAGAAGAAGTAGCTTATATGACGAAAGTAAGCCGTATCTAATAATAGATATTTAAAATTTTTTATTTGCATAAATGGGCGGCATTTTATTCAGAATTAATAGTTTTTTACATGGACAAAAAATCGTTTAATTTATTCCCATTAAATACTAGAGTTATAGAAAAGTACTTTGCGAAAATAATCGGTAGTAAGACGGAAACGTGTTGACCACCGATAAGTTTTTTGCTAATAGCTCTTGCATCCTTCGACCGTCTTCTTCGACTAAGAGCTCGATGGAAAGCTTATCTGTTCCTCTTTCAGATGGCATTAACATATTTTACGAAAAGTCATAAGAAAAGTACTTTGCGAAAAGAATCGGCAGTAGGACGAAATCGTGTTGACCACCGATTAGTTTTTTGCTAATAACTGTTCCATCCTTCGACCGACTTCTTCGACTAAGAGCTCGATGGAAAGCTTATATGTTCTTCTTTCAGATGGCATTTACATATTTTACGAAAAGTTATAAGAAAAGTAACTTGCGAAAATAATCGGCACTAGGACGAAATCGTTTTGACCTCCGATCAGTTTTTTGCTAATAAATCTTGCATCCTTCGACCGACTTCTTCAACTAAGTGCTCGATGGAAGGCTTATCTGTTCTTCTTTCAGTTGGCATTAACATATTTTACGAAAAGTCATAAGAAAAGTAACTTGCGAAAAGAATCGGCAGTAGGACGGAATCGTGTTGACCACCGATTTGTTTTTTGCTAATAACAAATCATGCTAAGGCTCGATGGAAAGCTTATCTGTTCCTCTTTCAGATGGCATTAACATATTTTACGAAAAGTCATAAGATATACAATTTTTTTGACCAAAACTAAAATATCCTCGAAATCATTGAAGAAGAAGTAGCTTATAAGACGAAAGTATGCCGTATCTAATAATAGATATTTAAATTTTTTTTATTGCATAAATGAACGGCATTTTATCCAGAATTAATAGTTTTTTACATGGACAAAAAATCGTTTAATTTATTCCCATTAAATACTAGAGTTATAGAAAAGTACTTTGCGAAAATAATCGGCAGTAAGACGGAAACGTGTTGACCACCGATAAGTTTTTTTTCTAATATCTCTTGCATCCTTCGACCGTCTTCTTCGACTAAGAGCTCGATGGAAAGCTTATCTGTTCCTCTTTCAGATGGCATTAACATATTTTACAATAGTTATAGAAAAGTACTTTGCGAAAATAATCGGCAGTAAGACGGAAACGTGTGGACCCCCGATAAGTTTTTTGCTAATAGCTCTTCCATCCTTCGACCGTCTTCTTCGACTAAGAGCTCGATGGAAAGCTTATCTGTTCTTCTTTCAGATGGCATTAACATATTTTACGAAAAGTCATAAGAAATAAAATTTTTTGACCAAAAATCAAATATCGTTGAAATCATTGAAGAAGAGGTACCTTATAAGACGAAAATATGCCTTATCTGATAAGAGACATTTAAATTTTTTTAATTGCATTAATGGGCGGCATTTTATTCAGAATTAATAGTTTCTTACATGGAAAAAAAATTCGTTTAATTTTTTTCCCATTAAATACTAGAGTTATAGAAAAGTACTTTGCGAAAAGAATCGGCAGTAGGACGAAATCGTGTTGACCACTGATTAGTTTTTTGCTAATAACTCTTGCATCCTTCGACCGTCTTCTTCGACTAAGAGCTCGATGGAAAGCTTATCTGTTCCTCTTTCAGATGGCATTAACATATTTTACGAAAAGTCATAAGAAAAGTACTTTGCGAAAAGAATCGGCAGTAGGACGAAATCGTGTTGACCACCGATTAGTTTTTTGCTAATAACTCTTGCATCCTTCGAACGACTTCTTCGACTAAGAGCTCGATGGAAAGCTTATATGTTCTTCTTTCAGATGGAATTTACATATTTTACGAAAAGTTATAAGAAAAGAACTTTGCGAAAAGAATCGGCAGTAGGACGAAATCGTGTTGACCACCGATTAGTTTTTTGCTAATAACTCTTGCATCCTTCGACCGACTTCTTCGACTAAGAGCTCGATGGAAAGCTTATCTGTTCTTCTTTCAGATGGCATTAACATATTTTACGAAAAGTCATAAGAAAAGTACTTTGCGAAAAGAATCGGCAGTAGGACGGAATCGTGTTGACCACCGATTAGTTTTTTGCTAATAACTCTTGCATCCTTCGACCGACTTCTTCGACTAAGAGCTCGATGTCAAGCTTATATGTTCTTCTTTCAGATGGCACTTACATATTTTACGAAAAGTCATAAGAAAAGTAACTTGCGAAAAGAATCGGCAGAAGGACGGAATCGTGTTGACCACCGATTTGTTTTTTGCTAATAACTCTTGCATCCTTCGACCGACTTCTTCGACTAAGAGCTCAATGGAAAGCTTATCTGTTCTTCTTTCAGATGGCATTACCATATTTTACGATAAGTCATAAGAAAAGTACTTTGCGAAAAGAATCGGCAGTAGGACGGAATCGTGTTGACCACCGATAAGTTTTTTGATTATAACTCTTGCATCCTTCGACCGTCTTCTTCGACTAAGAGCTCGATGGAAAGCTTATATGTTCTTCTTTCAGATGGAATTTACATATTTTACGAAAAGTTATAAGAAAAGAACTTTGCGAAAAGAATCGGCAGTAGGACGGAATCGTGTTGACCACCGATTAGTTTTTTGCTAATAACTCTTGCATCCTTCGTCCGACTTCTTCGACAAAATGCTCAATGGAAAGCTTATCTGTTCTTCTTTCAGATGGCATTAACATATTTTACGAAAAGTCATAAGAAAAGTAACTTGCGAAAAGAATCGGCAGTAGGACGGAATCGTGTTGACCACCGAATTGTTTTTTGCTAATAACAAATCATGCTAAGGCTCGATGGAAAGCTTATCTGTTCCTCTTTCAGATGGCTTTAACATATTTTACGAAAAGTCATAAGAAATACAATTTTTTTGACCAAAACTAAAATATCCTCGAAATCATTGAAGAAGAAGTAGCTTATAAGACGAAAGTAAGCCGTATCTAATAATAGATATTTAAAATTTTTTATTTGCATAAATGGGCGGCATTTTATTCAGAATTAATAGTTTTTTACATGGACAAAAAATCGTTTAATTCGTTCCCATTAAATACTAGAGTTATAGAAAAGTACTTTGCGAAAATAATCGGTAGTAAGACGGAAACGTGTTGACCACCGATAAGTTTTTTGCTAATAGCTCTTGCATCCTTCGACCGTCTTCTTCGACTAAGAGCTCGATGGAAAGCTTATCTGTTCCTCTTTCAGATGGCATTAACATATTTTACGAAAAGTCATAAGAAAAGTACTTTGCGAAAAGAATCGGCAGTAGGACGAAATCGTGTTGACCACCGATTAGTTTTTTGCTAATAACTGTTCCATCCTTCGACCGACTTCTTCGACTAAGAGCTCGATGGAAAGCTTATATGTTCTTCTTTCAGATGGCATTTACATATTTTACGAAAAGTTATAAGAAAAGTAACTTGCGAAAATAATCGGCACTAGGACGAAATCGTTTTGACCTCCGATCAGTTTTTTGCTAATAAATCTTGCATCCTTCGACCGACTTCTTCAACTAAGTGCTCGACGGAAGGCTTTTCTGTTCTTCTTTCAGTTGGCATTAACATATTTTACGAAAAGTCATAAGAAAAGTAACTTGCGAAAAGAATCGGCAGTAGGACGGAATCGTGTTGACCACCGATTTGTTTTTTGCTAATAACAAATCATGCTAAGGCTCGATGGAAAGCTTATCTGTTCCTCTTTCAGATGGCATTAACATATTTTACGAAAAGTCATAAGATATACAATTTTTTTGACCAAAACTAAAATATCCTCGAAATCATTGAAGAAGAAGTAGCTTATAAGACGAAAGTATGCCGTATCTAATAATAGATATTTAAATTTTTTTTATTGCATAAATGAACGGCATTTTATCCAGAATTAATAGTTTTTTACATGGACAAAAAATCGTTTAATTTATTCCCATTAAATACTAGAGTTATAGAAAAGTACTTTGCGAAAATAATCGGAAGTAAGACGGAAACGTGTTGACCACCGATAAGTTTTTTTTCTAATATCTCTTGCATCCTTCGACCGTCTTCTTCGACTAAGAGCTCGATGGAAAGCTTATCTGTTCCTCTTTCAGATGGCATTAACATATTTTACGAAAAGTCATAAGAAAAGAACTTTGCGAAAAGAATCGGCAGTAGGACGAAATCGTGTTGACCACCGATTAGTTTTTTGCTAATAACTCTTGCATCCTTCGACCGACTTCTTCGACTAAGAACCCGATGGAAAGCTTATCTGTTCCTCTTTCAGATGGCATTAACATATTTAACGAAAAGTCATAAGAAAAGTACTTTGCGAAAAGAATATGCAGTAGGACGGAATCGTGTTGACCACCGATTAGTGTTTTGCTAATAACTCTTGCATCCTTCGACCGACTTCTTCGACTAAGAGCCTGATGGAAAGCTTATCTGTTCTTCTTTCAGATGGCATTAACATATTTTACGAAAAGTCATAAGAAAAGTACTTTGCGAAAAGAATATGCAGTAGGACGGAATCGTGTTGACCACCGATTAGTGTTTTGCTAATAACTCTTGCATCCTTCGACCGACTTCTTCGACTAAGAGCTCGATGAAAAGCTTATATGTTCTTCTTTCAGATGGCATTTAAATATTTTACGAAAAGTTATAAGAAAAGTAACTTGCGAAAAGAATCGGCACTAGGACGAAATCGTTTTGACCTCCGATCAGTTTTTTGCTAATAAATCTTGCATCCTTAGACCGACTTCTTCAACTAAGAGCTCGATGGAAGGCTTATCTGTTCTTCTTTCAGATGGCATTAACATATTTTATGAAAAGTTATAAGAAAAGAACTTTGCGAAAAGAATCGGCAGTAGGACGAAATCGTGTTGACCACCGATTAGTTTTTTGCTAATAACTCTTGCATCCTTCGACCGACTTTTTCGACTAAGAGCTCGATGGAAAGCTTATCTGTTCTTCTTTCAGATGGCATTAACATATTTCACGAAAAGTCATAAGAAAAGTACTTTGCGAAAAGAATCGGCAGTAGGACGGAATCGTGTTGACCACCGATTAGTTTTTTGCTAATAACTCTTGCATTCTTCGACCGACTTCTTCGACTAAGAGCTCGATGGAAAGCCTATCTGTTCTTCTTTCAGATGGCATTAACATATTTTACGAAAAGTCATAAGAAAAGTACTTTGCGAAAAGAATCGGCAGTAGGACGGAATCGTGTTGACCACCGATTAGGTTTTTGCTAATAACTCTTGCATACTTGGACCGACTTCTTCGACTTGGAGCTCGATGGAAAGCTTATCTGTTCCTCTTTCAGATGGCATTAACATGTTTTATGAAAAGTCATAAGAAAAGTAGTTTTCGAAAAGAATCGGCAGTAGGACGGAATTGTGTTGACCACCGATTAGTTTTTTGCTAATAACTCTTGCATCCTTCGACCGACTTCTTCGACTAAGAACCCGATGGAAAGCTTATCTGTTCCTCTTTCAGATGGCATTAACATATTTAACGAAAAGTCATAAGAAAAGTACTTTGCGAAAAGAATCGGCAGTAGGACGGAATCGTGTTGACCACCGATTAGTTTTTTGCTAATAACTGTTGCATCCTTCGACCGACTTCTTCGACTAAGAGCTCGATGGGAAGCTTATATGTTCTTCTTTCAGATGGCATTTACATATTTTACGAAAAGTTATAAGAAAAGTAACTTGCGAAAAGAATCGGCACTAGGACGAAATCGTTTTGACCTCCGATCAGTTTTTTGCTAATAAATCTTGCATCCTTCGACCGACTTCTTCGACTAAGAGCTCGATGGAAAGCTTATCTGTTCTTCTTTCAGATGGCATTAACATATTTTACGAAAAGTCATAAGAAATAAAATTTTTTGACCAAAAATAAAATATCGTTCAAATCATTGAAGAAGAGGTACCTTATAAGACGAAAATATGCCTTATCTGATAAGAGACATTTAAATTTTTTTAATTGCATTACTGGGCGGCATTTTATTCAGAATTAATAGTTTCTTACATGGAAAAAAAATTCGTTTAATTTTTTTCCCATTAAATACTAGAATTATAGAAAAGTACTTTGCGAAAAGAATCGGCAGTAGGACGAAATCGTGTACACCACCGATTAGTTTTTTGCTAATAACTCTTGCATCCTTCGACCGACTTCTTCGACTAAGAGCTCGATGGAAAGCTTATATGTTCTTCTTTCAGATGGAATTTACATATTTTACGAAAAGTCATAAGAAATACAATTTTTTTGACCAAAACTAAAATATCCTCGAAATCATTGAAGAAGAAGAAGCTTATAAGACGAAAGTATGCCGTATCTAATAATATATATTTAAATTTTTTTAATTGCATAAATGGGCGGCATTTTATTCAGAATTAATAGTTTTTTACATGGACAAAAAATCGTTTAATTTGTTCCCATTAAATACAAGAGTTATAGAAAAGTACTTTGCGAAAATAATCGGCAGTAAGACGGAAACGTGTGGACCCCCGATAAGTTTTTTGCTAATAGCTCTTCCATCCTTCGACCGTCTTCTTCGACTAAGAGCTCGATGGAAAGCTTATCTGTTCTTCTTTCAGATGGCATTAACATATTTTACGAAAAGTCATAAGAAATAAAATTTTTTGACCAAAAATAAAATATCGTTCAAATCATTGAAGAAGAGGTACCTTATAAGACGAAAATATGCCTTATCTGATAAGAGACATTTAAATTTTTTTAATTGCATTAATGGGCGGCATTTTATTCAGAATTAATAGTTTCTTACATGGAAAAAAAATTCGTTTAATTTTTTTCCCATTAAATACTAGAGTTATAGAAAAGAACTTTGCGAAAAGAATCGGCAGTAGGACGAAATCGTGTTGACCACCGATTAGTTTTTTGCTAATAACTCTTGCATCCTTCGACCGACTTCTTCGACTAAGAGCTCGCTGGAAAGATTATCTGTTCTTCTTTCAGATGGCATTAACATATTTTCCGAAAAGTAATAAGAAAAGTACTTTGCGAAAAGAATCGGCAGTAGGACGGAATCGTGTTGACCACCGATTAGTGTTTTGCTAATAACTCTTGCATCCTTCGACCGACTTCTTCGACTAACAGCTCGATGGAAAGCTTATATGTTCTTCTTTCAGATGGCATTTACATATTTTACGAAAAGTTATAAGAAAAGAACTTTGCGAAAAGAATCGGCTGTAGGACGAAATCGTTTTGACCTCCGTTCAGTTTTTTGCTAATAACTCTTGCATCCTTCGACCGACTTCTTCAACTATGAGCTCGATGGAAGGCTTATCTGTTCTTCTTTCAGATGGCATTAACATATTTTACGAAAAGTCATAAGAAAAGTACTTTGCGAAAAGAATCGGCAGTAGGACAGAATCGTGTTGACCACCGATTAGTTTTTTGCTAATAACTCTTGCATTCTTCGAACGACTTCTTCGACTAAGAGCTCGATGGAAAGCTTATATGTTCTTCTTTCAGATGGAATTTACATATTTTACGAAAAGTTATAAGAAAAGAACTTTGCGAAAAGAATCGGCAGTGGGACGAAATCGTGTTGACCACCGATTAGTGTTTTGCTAATAACTCTTGCATCCTTCGACCGACTTCTTCGACTAAGAGCTTGCTGGAAAGATTATCTGTTCTTCTTTCAGATGGCATTAACATATTTTCCGAAAAGTAATAAGAAAAGTACTTTGCGAAAAGAATCGGCAGTAGGACGGAATCGTGTTGACCACCGATTAGTGTTTTGCTAATAACTCTTGCATCCTTCGACCGACTTCTTCGACTAACAGCTCGATGGAAAGCTTATATGTTCTTCTTTCAGATGGCATTTACATATTTTACGAAAAGTTATAAGAAAAGAACTTTGCGAAAAGAATCGGCTGTAGGACGAAATCGTTTTGACCTCCGATCAGTTTTTTGCTAATAACTCTTGCATCCTTCGACCGACTTCTTCATCTATGAGCTCGATGGAAGGCTTATTTGTTCTTCTTTCAGATGGCATTAACATATTTTACGAAAAGTCATAAGAAAAGTACTTTGCGAAAAGAATCGGCAGTAGGACAGAATCGTGTTGACCACCGATTAGTTTTTTGCTAATAACTCTTGCATCCTTCGAACGACTTCTTCGACTAAGAGCTCGATGGAAAGCTTATATGTTCTTCTTTCAGATGGAATTTACATATTTTACGAAAAGTTATAAGAAAAGAACTTTGCGAAAAGAATCGGCAGTAGGACGAAATCGTGTTGACCACCGATTAGTTTTTTGCTAATAACTCTTGCATCCTTCGACCGACTTCTTCGACTAAGAGCTCGATGGAAAGCTTATCTGTTCTTCTTTCAGATAGCATTAACATATTTTACGAAAAGTCATAAGAAAAGTACTTTGCGAAAAGAATCGGCAGTAGGACGGAATCGTGTTGACCACCGATTAGTTTTTTGCTAATAACTCTTGCATCCTTCGACCGACTTCTTCGACTAAGAGCTCGATGTCAAGCTTATATGTTCTTCTTTCAGATGGCATTTACATATTTTACGAAAAGTTATAAGAAAAGTACTTTGCGAAAAGAATCGGCAGTAGGACGGAATCGTGTTGACCACCGATTAGTGTTTTGCTAATAACTCTTGCATCCTTCGACCGACTTCTTCGACTAAGAGCTCGATGGAAAGCTTATCTGTTCTTCTTTCAGATAGCATTAACATATTTTACGAAAAGTCATAAGAAAAGTACTTTGCGAAAAGAATCGGCAGTAGGACGGAATCGTGTTGACCACCGATAAGTTTTTTGATTATAACTCTTGCATCCTTCGACCGACTTCTTCGACTAAGAGCTCGATGGAAAGCTTATCTGTTCTTCTTTCAGATAGCATTAACATATTTTACGAAAAGTCATAAGAAAAGTACTTTGCGAAAAGAATCGGCAGTAGGACGGAATCGTGTTGACCACCGATTAGTTTTTTGCTAATAACTCTTGCATCCTTCGACCGACTTCTTCGACTAAGAGCTCGATGTCAAGCTTATATGTTCTTCTTTCAGATGGCATTTACATATTTTACGAAAAGTCATAACAAAAGTAACTTGCGAAAAGAATCGGCAGTAGGATGGAATCGTGTTGACCACCGATTAGTTTTTATACTTTTCACTTATGTGAAATAGTATATTAACTTTGTCACGGAGTTTGTAACAGATCGAAATATTAATTTCCGACTATATAAAGTATATATATTCTTGATCAGGACGACAAGACGAGTTGATTTAGCCATGTCCGTCTGTCCGTCTGTCCGTCTGTCTGTCTGTCTGTCTGTCTGTCTGTCTGTATGTATGCAAACTAGTCCCTCAGTTTTGAAGCTATCGAGCTGAAACTTTGCACAGAGTCTTAGAATTTATTACGATGAATCATTCGTCGGAACCAGCATGATCGGATTATTGGAACAGGTAGCTCCCATACGAAAAGAAGAAGAAAAGTGAACAAAACTTGAATCGTTGTATGGAAAACTTTTTTGTTTTGTACAATAGAGTGCTGAAATTTTAAACATAGTAGTTTTACATGGTCCGACTACATGCCTGAAAGTTTCATTGAGATTGGACATCTGGAACTGGTAGCTCCCATACAAAATGAAGAAGAGGAAGAGAAGCCATATTCACGTCGTTGTATGGAAAACTTTTTTGTTTCTTAACCAATTGACTTGAAATTTTAAAGTTATGTTCTTAGGGAGGAATGAAATCTATTTTGACCAAATGTGGGCGTAACCACGCATAGCCACGACCACTTATAGCGAAAATTTACCCGTTGTATGGAAAACTTTTTTGTTTTTTAACCAATTGACTTGAAACTTTGCAGTTATGCTCTTAGGGAGGAATGAAAACTATTTTGATCAAAAGTGGGCGTGGCCACGCCCACTTATAGCTTAACTTGACCCTTTGTATGGAAAACTTTTTTGTTTTTTAACCAATTGACTTGAAACTTTACAGTTATGTTCTTAGGGAGGAATGAAAACTATTTTAACCAAAAGTGGGCGTAGCCACGCCTACTTATAGCGAAAATTGACCCGTTGTATGGAAAACTTTTTTGTTTTTTAACCAATTGACTTGAAACTTTGCAGTTATGCTCTTAGGGAGGAATGAAAACTATTTTGACCAAAAGTGGGCGTAGCCAGGCGTAGCCACGCCCACTTATAGCGAAAATTGACCCGTTGTATGGAAAACTTTTTTGTTTCTTAACCAATTGACTTGAAACTTTGCAGTTATGCTCTTAGGGAGGAATGAAAACTATTTTGATCAAAAGTGGGCGTGGCTACGCCCACTTATAGCTTAACTTGACCCTTTGTATGGAAAACTTTTTTGTTTTTTAACCAATTGACTTGAAACTTTACAGTTATGTTCTTAGGGAGGAATGAAAACTATTTTAACCAAAAGTGGGCGTAGCCACGCCTACTTATAGCGAAAATTGACCCGTTGTATGGAAAACTTTTTTGTTTTTTAACCAATTGACTTGAAACTTTGCAGTTATGCTCTTAGGGAGGAATGAAAACTATTTTGATCAAAAGTAGGCGTGGTCACGCCCTTTTATAGCGAAAATTGACCCGTTGTATGGAAAACTTTTTTGTTTTTTAACCAATTGACTTGAAACTTTGCAGTTATGCTCTTAGGGAGGAATGAAAACTATTTTGACCAAAAGTGGGCGTAGCCACGCCTACTTATAGCAAAAGTTGACCCGTTGTATGGAAAACTTTTTTGTTTTTTAACCAATTGACTTGAAACTTTGCAGTTATGCTCTTAGGGAGGAATGAAAACTATTTTGATCAAAAGTAGGCGTGGTCACGCCCTTTTATAGCGAAAATTGACCCGTTGTATGGAAAACTTTTTTGTTTTTAACCAATTGACTTGAAACTTTACAGTTATGTTCTTAGGGAGGAATGAAAACTATTTTAACCAAAAGTGGGCGTAGCCACGCCTACTTATAGCGAAAATTGACCCATTGTATGGAAAACTTTTTTGTTTTTTAACCAATTGACTTGAAACTTTGCAGTTATGCTCTTAGGGAGGAATGAAAACTATTTTGATCAAAAGTAGGCGTGGTCACGCCCTTTTATAGCGAAAATTGACCCGTTGTATGGAAAACTTTTTTGTTTTTTAACCAATTGACTTGAAACTTTACAGTTATGTTCTTAGGGAGGAATGAAAACTATTTTAACCAAAAGTGGGCGTAGCCACGCCTACTTATAGCGAAAATTGACCCATTGTATGGAAAACTTTTTTGTTTTTTAACCAATTGTCTTGAAACTTTGCAGTTATGCTCTTAGGGAGGAATGAAAACTATTTTGATCAAAAGTAGGCGTGGTCACGCCCTTTTATAGCGAAAATTGACCCGTTGTATGGAAAACTTTTTTGTTTTTTAATCAATTGACTTGAAACTTTACAGTTATGTTCTTAGGGAGGAATGAAAACTATTTTGACCAAAAGTGGGCGTAGCCACGCCTACTTATAGCGAAAATTGACCCTTTGTATGGAAAACTTTTTTGTTTTTTAACCAATTGACTTGAAACTTTACAGTTATGTTCTTAGGGAGGAATAAAAACTATTTTGACCAAATGTGGGCATGGCTACGCCCACTTATCGCAAAACTTGAACCGTTGTATGGAAAAATTTTTTGTTTTTTAACGAATTGACTTGAATTATTACAGTTATGTTGTTAGGGATGCATGAAAACTATTCATTGAGTTTTTTTTATAGTGACACAAAGTGAAAAGTATTATAGCTTCAGCCTTGCCGAAGATAGCGTCCTTACTGGTTTCCTAATAACTCTTGCATCCTTCGACCGACTTCTTCGACTAAGAGCTCAATGGAAAGCTTATCTGTTCTTCTTTCAGATGGCATTACCATATTTTACGATAAGTCATAAGAAAAGTACTTTGCGAAAAGAATCGGCAGTAGGACGGAATCGTGTTGACCACCGATAAGTTTTTTGATTATAACTCTTGCATCCTTCGACCGACTTCTTCGACTAAGAGCTCGATGGAAAGCTTATATGTTCTTCTTTCAGATGGAATTTACATATTTTACGAAAAGTTATAAGAAAAGTAACTTGCGAAAAGAATCGGCACTAGGACGAAATCGTTTTGACCTCCGATCAGTTTTTTGTTAATAAATCTTGCATCCTTAGACCGACTTCTTCAACTAAGAGCTCGATGGAAGGCTTATCTGTTCTTCTTTCAGATGGCATTAACATATTTTATGAAAAGTTATAAGAAAAGAACTTTGCGAAAAGAATCGGCAGTAGGACGAAATCGTGTTGACCACCGATTAGTTTTTTGCTAATAACTCTTGCATCCTTCGACCGACTTTTTCGACTAAGAGCTCGATGGAAAGCTTATCTGTTCTTCTTTCAGATGGCATTAACATATTTCACGAAAAGTCATAAGAAAAGTACTTTGCGAAAAGAATCGGCAGTAGGACGGAATCGTGTTGACCACCGATTAGTTTTTTGCTAATAACTCTTGCATTCTTCGACCGACTTCTTCGACTAAGAGCTCGATGGAAAGCCTATCTGTTCTTCTTTCAGATGGCATTAACATATTTTACGAAAAGTCATAAGAAAAGTACTTTGCGAAAAGAATCGGCAGTAGGACGGAATCGTGTTGACCACCGATTAGTTTTTTGCTAATAACTCTTGCATACTTGGACCGACTTCTTCGACTTGGAGCTCGATGGAAAGCTTATCTGTTCCTCTTTCAGATGGCATTAACATGTTTTACGAAAAGTCATAAGAAAAGTAGTTTTCGAAAAGAATCGGCAGTAGGACGGAATTGTGTTGACCACCGATTAGTTTTTTGCTAATAACTCTTGCATCCTTCGACCGACTTCTTCGACTAAGAACCCGATGGAAAGCTTATCTGTTCCTCTTTCAGATGGCATTAACATATTTAACGAAAAGTCATAAGAAAAGTACTTTGCGAAAAGAATCGGCAGTAGGACGGAATCGTGTTGACCACCGATTAGTTTTTTGCTAATAACTGTTGCATCCTTCGACCGACTTCTTCGACTAAGAGCTCGATGGGAAGCTTATATGTTCTTTTTTCAGATGGCATTTACATATTTTACGAAAAGTTATAAGAAAAGTAACTTGCGAAAAGAATCGGCACTAGGACGAAATCGTTTTGACCTCCGATCAGTTTTTTGCTAATAAATCTTGCATCCTTCGACCGACTTCTTCGACTAAGAGCTCGATGGAAAGCTTATCTGTTCTTCTTTCAGATGGCATTAACATATTTTACGAAAAGTCATAAGAAATAAAATTTTTTGACCAAAAATAAAATATCGTTCAAATCATTGAAGAAGAGGTACCTTATAAGACGAAAATATGCCTTATCTGATAAGAGACATTTAAATTTTTTTAATTGCATTACTGGGCGGCATTTTATTCAGAATTAATAGTTTCTTACATGGAAAAAAAATTCGTTTAATTTTTTTCCCATTAAATACTAGAATTATAGAAAAGTACTTTGCGAAAAGAATCGGCAGTAGGACGAAATCGTGTACACCACCGATTAGTTTTTTGCTAATAACTCTTGCATCCTTCGACCGACTTCTTCGACTAAGAGCTCGATGGAAAGCTTATATGTTCTTCTTTCAGATGGAATTTACATATTTTACGAAAAGTCATAAGAAATACAATTTTTTTGACCAAAACTAAAATATCCTCGAAATCATTGAAGAAGAAGAAGCTTATAAGACGAAAGTATGCCGTATCTAATAATATATATTTAAATTTTTTTAATTGCATAAATGGGCGGCATTTTATTCAGAATTAATAGTTTTTTACATGGACAAAAAATCGTTTAATTTGTTCCCATTAAATACAAGAGTTATAGAAAAGTACTTTGCGAAAATAATCGGCAGTAAGACGGAAACGTGTGGACCCCCGATAAGTTTTTTGCTAATAGCTCTTCCATCCTTCGACCGTCTTCTTCGACTAAGAGCTCGATGGAAAGCTTATCTGTTCTTCTTTCAGATGGCATTAACATATTTTACGAAAAGTCATAAGAAATAAAATTTTTTGACCAAAAATAAAATATCGTTCAAATCATTGAAGAAGAGGTACCTTATAAGACGAAAATATGCCTTATCTGATAAGAGACATTTAAATTTTTTTAATTGCATTAATGGGCGGCATTTTATTCAGAATTAATAGTTTCTTACATGGAAAAAAAATTCGTTTAATTTTTTCCCCATTAAATACTAGAGTTATAGAAAAGAACTTTGCGAAAAGAATCGGCAGTAGGACGAAATCGTGTTGACCACCGATTAGTTTTTTGCTAATAACTCTTGCATCCTTCGACCGACTTCTTCGACTAAGAGCTCGCTGGAAAGATTATCTGTTCTTCTTTCAGATGGCATTAACATATTTTCCGAAAAGTAATAAGAAAAGTACTTTGCGAAAAGAATCGGCAGTAGGACGGAATCGTGTTGACCACCGATTAGTGTTTTGCTAATAACTCTTGCATCCTTCGACCGACTTCTTCGACTAACAGCTCGATGGAAAGCTTATATGTTCTTCTTTCAGATGGCATTTACATATTTTACGAAAAGTTATAAGAAAAGAACTTTGCGAAAAGAATCGGCTGTAGGACGAAATCGTTTTGACCTCCGATCAGTTTTTTGCTAATAACTCTTGCATCCTTCGACCGACTTCTTCAACTATGAGCTCGATGGAAGGCTTATCTGTTCTTCTTTCAGATGGCATTAACATATTTTACGAAAAGTCATAAGAAAAGTACTTTGCGAAAAGAATCGACAGTAGGACAGAATCGTGTTGACCACCGATTAGTTTTTTGCTAATAACTCTTGCATTCTTCGAACGACTTCTTCGACAAAATGCTCAATGGAAAGCTTATCTGTTCTTCTTTCAGATGGCATTAACAGTCATAAGAAAAGTAACTTGCGAAAAGAATCGGCAGTAGGACGGAATCGTGTTGACCACCGATTAGTTTTTAGCTAATAACTCTTGCATCCTTCGACCAACTTCTTCGACTAAGAGCTCGATGGAAAGCTTATCTGTTCTTCTTTCAGATAGCATTAACATATTTTACGAAAAGTCATAAAAAAAGTACTTTGCGAAAAGAATCGGCAGTAGGACGGAATCGTGTTGACCACTGATTAGTTTTTTGCTAATAACTCTTGCATCCTTCGACCAACTGCTTCGACTAAGAGCTCGATGGAAAGCTTATCTGTTCTTCTTTCTGATGGCATTAACATATTTTACGAAAAGTCATAAGAAAAGTACTGTGCGAAAAGAATCGGCAGTAGGACGGAATCGTGTTGACCACCGATTAGTTTTTAGCTAATAACTCTTGCATCCTTCGACCGACTTCTTCGACTAAGAGCTCGATGGAAACCTTATCTGTTCCTCTTTCAGATGGCATTAACATATTTTACGAAAAGTCATGAGAAAAGTACTGTGCGAAAAGAATCGGCAGTAGGACGGAATCGTGTTGACCACCGATTAGTTTTTAGCTAATAACTCTTGCATGCTTCGACCAACTTCTTCGACTAAGAGCTCGATGGAAAGCTTATCTGTTCTTCTTTCAGATAGCATTAACATATTTTACGAAAAGTCATAAGAAAAGTACTTTGCGAAAAGAATCGGCAGTAGGACGGAATCGTGTTGACCACCGATTAGTTTTTTGCTAATAACTCTTGCATCCTTCGACCAACTGCTTCGACTAAGAGCTCGATGGAAAGCTTATCTGTTTTTCTTTCAGATGGCATTAACGTATTTTACGAAAAATCATAAGAAAAGTACTTTGCGAAAAGAAACGGCAGTAGGACAAAATCGTGTTGACCACCGATTAGTTTTTTGCTAATAACTCTTGCATCCTTCGACCGACTTCTTCGACAAAGAACTCGATGGAAAGCTTATCTGTTCTTCTTTCTGATGGCATTAACATATTTTACGAAAAGTCATGAGAAAAGTACTGTGCGAAAAGAATCGGCAGTAGGACGGAATCGTGTTGACCACCGATTAGTTTTTTGCTAATAACTCTTGCATCCTTCGACCGACTTCTTCGACAAAGAACTCGATGGAAAGCTTATCTGTTCTTCTTTCTGATGGCATTAACATATTTTACGAAAAGTCATAAGAAAAGTACTTTGCGAAAAAAAACGGCAGTAGGACAAAATCGTGTTGACCACCGATTAGTTTTTTGCTAATAACTCTTGCATCCTTCGACCGACTTCTTCGACAAAGAACTCGATGGAAACCTTATCTGTTCCTCTTTCAGATGGCATTAACATATTTTACGAAAAGTCATAAGAAATAAAATTTTTTGACCAAAAATAAAATATCGTCGAAATCATTGAAGAAGAAGTACCTTAAGACGAAAAGATGCCTTATCTAATAAGAGACATTTAAATTTATTTAATTGCATAAATGGGCGGAATTTTATTCAGAATTAATAGTTTCTTACATGGAAAAAAAATTCGTTTAATTTTTTACCCATTCAATACTAGAATCATAAGAAAAGTACTTTGCGAAAAGAATCGGTAGTAGGACGGAATCGTGTTGACCACCGATTAGTTTTTTGCTAATAACTCTTGCATCCTTCGACCAACTTCTTCGACTAAGAGCTCGATGGAAAGCTTATCTGTTCTTCTTTCAGATGGCATTAACATATTTTACGAAAAGTCATAAGAAAAGTACTTTGAGAAAAGAATCGGCAGTAGGACGGAATCGTGTTGACCACCGATTAGTTTTTAGCTAATAACTCTTGCATCCTTCGACCAACTTCTTCGACTAAGAGCTCGATGAAAAGCTTATCTGTTCTTCTTTCTGATGGCATTAACATATTTTACGAAATGTCATAAGAAAAGTACTTTGCGAAAAGAATCGGCAGTAGGACGGAAACGTGTTGACCACCGATTAGTGTTTTGCTCATAACGCTTGCATCCTTCGACCGACTTTTTCGACTAAGTGCTCGATGGAAAGCTTATCTGTTCTTCTTATTGATGGCATTAACATATTTTACGAAAAGTCATAAGAAAAGTACTGTGCGAAAAGAATCGGCAGTAGGACGGAATCGTGTTGACCACCGATTAGTTTTATGCTAATAACTCTTGCATCCTTCGACCGACTTTTTCGACTAAGTGCTCGATGGAAAGCTTATCTGTTCTTCTTTCTGATGGCATTAACATATTTTACGAAAAGTCATAAGAAAAGTACTGTGCGAACAGAATCGGCAGTAGGACGGAATCGTGTTGACCACCGATTAGTTTTTAGCTAATAACTCTTGCATCCTTCGACCGACTTCTTCGACTAAGAGCTCGATGGAAACCTTATCTGTTCCTCTTTCAGATGGCATTAACATATTTTACGAAAAGTCATAAGAAAAGTACTGTGCGAAAAGAATCGGCAGTAGGACGGAATCGTGTTGACCACCGATTAGTTTTTAGCTAATAACTCTTGCATCCTTCGACCAACTTCTTCGACTGAGAGCTCGATGGAAAGCTTATCTGTTCTTCTTTCAGATAGCATTAACATATTTTACGAAAAGTCATAAAAAAAGTACTTTGCGAAAAGAATCGGCAGTAGGACGGAATCGTGTTGACCACTGATTAGTTTTTTGCTAATAACTCTTGCATCCTTCGACCAACTGCTTCGACTAAGAGCTCGATGGAAAGCTTATCTGTTCTTCTTTCTGATGGCATTAACATATTTTACGAAAAGTCATAAGAACAGTACTGTGCGAAAAGAATCGGCAGTAGGACGGAATCGTGTTGACCACCGATTAGTTTTTTGCTAATAACTCTTGCATCCTTCGACCGACTTCTTCGACAAAGAACTCGATGGAAAGCTTATCTGTTCTTCTTTCTGATGGCATTAACATATTTTACGAAAAATCATAAGAAAAGTACTTTGCGAAAAGAAACGGCAGTAGGACAAAATCGTGTTGACCACCGATTAGTTTTTTGCTAATAACTCTTGCATCCTTCGACCGACTTCTTCGACAAAGAACTCGATGGAAAGCTTATCTGTTCTTCTTTCTGATGGCATTAACATATTTTACGAAAAGTCATGAGAAAAGTACTGTGCGAAAAGAATCGGCAGTAGGACGGAATCGTGTTGACCACCGATTAGTTTTTTGCTAATAACTCTTGCATCCTTCGACCGACTTCTTCGACAAAGAACTCGATGGAAAGCTTATCTGTTCTTCTTTCTGATGGCATTAACATATTTTACGAAAAGTCATAAGAAAAGTACTTTGCGAAAAAAAACGGCAGTAGGACAAAATCGTGTTGACCACCGATTAGTTTTTTGCTAATAACTCTTGCATCCTTCGACCGACTTCTTCGACAAAGAACTCGATGGAAACCTTATCTGTTCCTCTTTCAGATGGCATTAACATATTTTACGAAAAGTCATAAGAAATAAAATTTTTTGACCAAAAATAAAATATCGTCGAAATCATTGCAGAAGAAGTACCTTAAGACGAAAAGATGCCTTATCTAATAAGAGACATTTAAATTTATTTAATTGCATAAATGGGCGGAATTTTATTCAGAATTAATAGTTTCTTACATGGAAAAAAAATTCGTTTAATTTTTTACCCATTCAATACTAGAATCATAAGAAAAGTACTTTGCGAAAAGAATCGGTAGTAGGACGGAATCGTGTTGACCACCGATTAGTTTTTTGCTAATAACTCTTGCATCCTTCGACCAACTTCTTCGACTAAGAGCTCGATGGAAAGCTTATCTGTTCTTCTTTCAGATGGCATTAACATATTTTACGAAAAGTCATAAGAAAAGTACTTTGAGAAAAGAATCGGCAGTAGGACGGAATCGTGTTGACCACCGATTAGTTTTTAGCTAATAACTCTTGCATCCTTCGACCAACTTCTTCGACTAAGAGCTCGATGAAAAGCTTATCTGTTCTTCTTTCTGATGGCATTAACATATTTTACGAAATGTCATAAGAAAAGTACTTTGCGAAAAGAATCGGCAGTAGGACGGAAACGTGTTGACCACCGATTAGTTTTTTGCTCATAACGCTTGCATCCTTCGACCGACTTTTTCGACTAAGTGCTCGATGGAAAGCTTATCTGTTCTTCTTATTGATGGCATTAACATATTTTACGAAAAGTCATAAGAAAAGTACTGTGCGAAAAGAATCGGCAGTAGGACGGAATCGTGTTGACCACCGATTAGTTTTATGCTAATAACTCTTGCATCCTTCGACCGACTTTTTCGACTAAGTGCTCGATGGAAAGCTTATCTGTTCTTCTTTCTGATGGCATTAACATATTTTACGAAAAGTCATAAGAAAAGTACTGTGCGAACAGAATCGGCAGTAGGACGGAATCGTGTTGACCACCGATTAGTTTTTAGCTAATAACTCTTGCATCCTTCGACCGACTTCTTCGACTAAGAGCTCGATGGAAACCTTATCTGTTCCTCTTTCAGATGGCATTAACATATTTTACGAAAAGTCATGAGAAAAGTACTGTGCGAAAAGAATCGGCAGTAGGACGGAATCGTGTTGACCACCGATTAGTTTTTAGCTAATAACTCTTGCATCCTTCGACCAACTTCTTCGACTGAGAGCTCGATGGAAAGCTTATCTGTTCTTCTTTCAGATAGCATTAACATATTTTACGAAAAGTCATAAAAAAAGTACTTTGCGAAAAGAATCGGCAGTAGGACGGAATCGTGTTGACCACTGATTAGTTTTTTGCTAATAACTCTTGCATCCTTCGACCAACTGCTTCGACTAAGAGCTCGATGGAAAGCTTATCTGTTCTTCTTTCTGATGGCATTAACATATTTTACGAAAAGTCATAAGAACAGTACTGTGCGAAAAAAATCGGCAGTAGGACGGAATCGTGTTGACCACCGATTAGTTTTTAGCTAATAACTCTTGCATCCTTCGACCGACTTCTTCGACTAAGAGCTCGATGGAAACCTTATCTGTTCCTCTTTCAGATGGCATTAACATATTTTACGAAAAGTCATGAGAAAAGTACTGTGCGAAAAGAATCGGTAGTAGGACGGAATCGTGTTGACCACCGATTAGTTTTTAGCTAATAACTCTTGCATCCTTCGACCAACTTCTTCGACTAAGAGCTCGATGGAAAGCTTATCTGTTCTTCTTTCAGATAGCATTAACATATTTTACGAAAAGTCATAAAAAAAGTACTTTGCGAAAAGAATCGGCAGTAGGACGGAATCGTGTTGACCACCGATTAGTTTTTTGCTAATAACTCTTGCATCCTTCGACCAACTGCTTCGACTAAGAGCTCGATGGAAAGCTTATCTGTTCTTCTTTCCGATGGCATTAACATATTTTACGAAAAATCATAAGAAAAGTACTTTGCGAAAAGAAACGGCAGTAGGACAAAATCGTGTTGACCACCGATTAGTTTTTTGCTAATAACTCTTGCATCCTTCGACCGACTTCTTCGACAAAGAACTCGATGGAAAGCTTATCTGTTCTTCTTTCTGATGGCATTAACATATTTTACGAAAAGTCATAAGAAAAGTACTGTGCGAAAAGAATCGGCAGTAGGACGGAATCGTGTTGACCACTGATTAGTTTTTTGCTAATAACTCTTGCATCCTTCGACCAACTGCTTCGACTAAGAGCTCGATGGAAAGCTTATCTGTTCTTCTTTCTGATGGCATTAACATATTTTACGAAAAGTCATAAGAAAAGTACTGTGCGAAAAGAATCGGCAGTAGGACGGAATCGTGTTTACCACCGATTAGTTTTTTGCTAATAACTCTTGCATCCTTCGATCAACTGCTTCGACTAAGAGCTCGATGGAAAGCTTATCTGTTCTTCTTTCAGATGGCATTAACATATTTTACGAAAAATCATAAGAAAAGTACTTTGCGAAAACAATCGGCAGTAGGACGGAATCGTGTTGACCACTGATTAGTTTTTTGCTAATAACTCTTGCATCCTTCGACCAACTGCTTCGACTAAGAGCTCGATGGAAAGCTTATCTGTTCTTCTTTCTGATGGCATTAACATATTTTACGAAAAGTCATAAAAAAGTACTTTGCGAAAAGAATCGGCAGTAGGACGGAATCGTGTTGACCACTGATTAGTTTTTTGCTAATAACTCTTGCATCCTTCGACCAACTGCTTCGACTAAGAGCTCGATGGAAAGCTTATCTGTTCTTCTTTCTGATGGCATTAACATATTTTACGAAAAGTCATAAGAAAAGTACTGTGCGAAAAGAATCGGCAGTAGGACGGAATCGTGTTGACCACCGATTTGTTTTTAGCTAATAACTCTTGCATCCTTCGACCGACTTCTTCGACTAAGAGCTCGATGGAAACCTTATCTGTTCCTCTTTCAGATGGCATTAACATATTTTACGAAAAGTCATGAGAAAAGTACTGTGCGAAAAGAATCGGCAGTAGGACGGAATCGTGTTGACCACCGATTAGTTTTTAGCTAATAACTCTTGCATCCTTCGACCAACTTCTTCGACTAAGAGCTCGATGGAAAGCTTATCTGTTCTTCTTTCAGATAGCATTAACATATTTTACGAAAAGTCATAAAAAAAGTACTTTGCGAAAAGAATCGGCAGTAGGACGGAATCGTGTTGACCACCGATTAGTTTTTAGCTAATAACTCTTGCATCCTTCGACCAACTTCTTCGACTAAGAGCTCGATGGAAAGCTTATCTGTTCTTCTTTCAGATGGCATTAACATATTTTACGAAAAATCATAAGAAAAGTACTTTGCGAAAAGAAACGGCAGTAGGACAAAATCGTGTTGACCACCGATTAGTTTTTTGCTAATAACTCTTGCATCCTTCGACCGACTTCTTCGACAAAGAACTCGATGGAAAGCTTATCTGTTCTTCTTTCAGATGGTATTAACATATCTTACGAAAAGTCATAAGAAAAGTACTGTGCGAAAAGAATCGGCAGTAGGTCGGAATCGTGTTGACCACCGATTAGTTTTTAGCTAATAACTCTTGCATCCTTCGACCGACTTCTTCGACTATAAGCTCGATGGAAAGCTTATCTCTTCTTCTTTCAGATGGCATTAACATATTTTACAAAAAGTCATAAGAAAAGTACTTTGCGAAAGGAATCGGCAGTAACGGAATCGTGTTGACCACCGATTAGTTTTTTGCTAATAGCTCTTGCATCCTTCGACCGACTTTTTCGACTAAGTGCTCGATGGAAACCTTATCTGTTCCTCTTTCAGATGGCATTAACATATTTTACGAAAAGTCATAAGAAAAGTACTTTACGAAAAGAATCGGCAGTAGGACGGAATCGTGTTGACCACCGATTAGTTTTTAGCTAATAACTCTTGCATCCTTCGACCAACTTCTTCGACTAAGAGCTCGATGGAAAGCTTATCTGTTCTTCTTTCAGATGGCATTAACATATTTTACGAAAAATCATAAGAAAAGTACTTTGCGCAAAGAAACGGCAGTAGGACAAAATCGTGTTTACCACCGATTAGTTTTTTGGTAATAACTCTTGCATCCTTCGACCGACTTCTTCGACTAAGATAAGAAAGCTTATCTGTTCTTCTTTCAGATGGCATTAACTTTTTTTACGAAAAGTCATAAGAAAAGTACTTTACGAAAAGAATCGGTAGTAGGACGGAATAGTTTTGACCACCGATTTGTTTTTTGCTAATAACTCTTGCATCCTTCGACGGACTTCTTCGACTAAGACCTCGATGGAAACCTTATCTGTTCCTCTTTCAGATGGCATTAACATATTTTACGAAAAGTCATAAGAAATAAAATTTTTTGACCAAAAATAAAATATCGTCGAAATCATTGAAGAAGAAGTTCATTAAGACGAAAATATGCCTTATCTAATAAGAGACATTTAAATTTATTTAATTGCATAAATGGGCGGAATTTTATTCAGAATTAATAGTTTCTTACATGGAAAAAAAATTCGTTTAATTTTTTACCCATTCAATACTAGAATCATAAGAAAAGTACTTTGCGAAAAGAATCGGCAGTAGGACGGAATCGTGTTGACCACCGATTAGTTTTTTGCTAATAACTCTTACATCCTTCGACCAACTTCTTCGACTAAGAGCTCGATGGAAAGCTTATCTGTTCTTCTTTCAGATGGCATTAACATATTTTACGAAAAGTCATAAGAAAAGTACTTTGAGAAAAGAATCGGCAGTAGGACGGAATCGTGTTGACCACCGATTAGTTTTTAGCTAATAACTCTTGTATCCTTCGACCAACTTCCTCGACTAAGAGCTCGATGAAAAGCTTATCTGTTCTTCTTTCTGATGGCATTAACATATTTTACGAAATGTCATAAGAAAAGTACTTTGCGAAAAGAATCGGCAGTAGGACGGAAACGTGTTGACCACCGATTAGTTTTTTGCTCATAACTCTTGCATCCTTCGACCGACTTTTTCGACTATGTGCTCGATGGAAAGCTTATCTGTTCTTCTTATTGATGGCATTAACATATTTTACGAAAAGTCATAAGAAAAGTACTGTGCGAAAAGAATCGGCAGTAGGACGGAATCGTGTTGACCACCGATTAGTTTTATGCTAATAACTCTTGCATCCTTCGACCGACTTTTTCGACTAAGTGCTCGATGGAAAGCTTATCTGTTCTTCTTTCTGATGGCATTAACATATTTTACGAAAAGTCATAAGAAAAGTACTGTGCGAAAAGAATCGGCAGTAGGACGGAATCGTGTTGACCACCGATTAGTTTTTAGCTAATAACTCTTGCATCCTTCGACCGACTTCTTCGACTAAGAGCTCGATGGAAACCTTATCTGTTCCTCTTTCAGATGGCATTAACATATTTTACGAAAAGTCATAAGAAAAGTACTGTGCGAAAAGAATCGGCAGTGGGACGGAATCGTGTTGACCACCGATTAGTTTTTAGCTAATAACTCTTGCATCCTTCGACCAACTTCTTCGACTAACAGCTCGATGAAAAGCTTATCTGTTCTTCTTTCTGATGGCATTAACATGTTTTACGAAATGTCATAAGAAAAGTACTTTGCGAAAAGAATCGGCAGTAGGACGGAAACGTGTTGACCACCGATTAGTTTTTTGCTCATAACTCTTGCATCCTTCGACCGACTTTTTCGACTATGTGCTCGATGGAAAGCTTATCTGTTCTTCTTATTGATGGCATTAACATATTTTACGAAAAGTCATAAGAAAAGTACTGTGCGAAAAGAATCGGCAGTAGGACGGAATCGTGTTGACCACCGATTAGTTTTATGCTAATAACTCTTGCATCCTTCGACCGACTTTTTCGACTAAGTGCTCGATGGAAAGCTTATCTGTTCTTCTTTCTGATGGCATTAACATATTTTACGAAAAGTCATAAGAAAAGTACTGTGCGAAAAGAATCGGCAGTAGGACGGAATCGTGTTGACCACCGATTAGTTTTTAGCTAATAACTCTTGCATCCTTCGACCGACTTCTTCGACTAAGAGCTCGATGGAAACCTTATCTGTTCCTCTTTCAGATGGCATTAACATATTTTACGAAAAGTCATAAGAAAAGTACTGTGCGAAAAGAATCGGCAGTGGGACGGAATCGTGTTGACCACCGATTAGTTTTTAGCTAATAACTCTTGCATCCTTCGACCAACTTCTTCGACTAACAGCTCGATGAAAAGCTTATCTGTTCTTCTTTCTGATGGCATTAACATGTTTTACGAAATGTCATAAGAAAAGTACTTTGCGAAAAGAATCGGCAGTAGGACGGAAACGTGTTGACCACCGATTAGTTTTTTGCTCATAACTCTTGCATCCTTCGACCGACTTTTTCGACTAAGTGCTCGATAGAAAGCTTATCTGTTCTTCTTATTGATGGCATTAACATATTTTACGAAAAGTCATAAGAAAAGTACCGTGCGAAAAGAATCGGCAGTAGGACGGAATCGTGTTGACCACCGATTAGTTTTATGCAAATAACTCTTGCATCCTTCGACCGACTTTTTCGACTAAGTGCTCGATGGAAAGCTTATCTGTTCTTCTTTCTGATGGCATTAACATATTTTACGAAAAGTCATAAGAAAAGTACTGTGCGAAAAGAATCGGCAGTAGGACGGAATCGTGTTGACCACCGATTAGTTTTTAGCTAATAACTCTTGCATCCTTCGACCGACTTCTTCGACTAAGAGCTCGATGGAAACCTTATCTGTTCCTCTTTCAGATGGCATTAACATATTTTACGAAAAGTCATGAGAAAAGTACTGTGCGAAAAGAATCGGCAGTAGGACGGAATCGTGTTGACCACCGATTAGTTTTTAGCTAATAACTCTTGCATCCTTCGACCAACTTCTTCGACTAAGAGCTCGATGGAAAGCTTATCTGTTCTTCTTTCAGATAGCATTAACATATTTTACGAAAAGTCATAAAAAAAGTACTTTGCGAAAAGAATCGGCAGTAGGACGGAATCGTGTTGACCACTGATTAGTTTTTTGCTAATAACTCTTGCATCCTTCGACCAACTGCTTCGACTAAGAGCTCGATGGAAAGCTTATCTGTTCTTCTTTCTGATGGCATTAACATATTTTACGAAAAGTCATAAGAAAAGTACTGTGCGAAAAGAATCGGCAGTAGGACGGAATCGTGTTGACCACCGATTAGTTTTTAGCTAATAACTCTTGCATCCTTCGACCGACTTCTTCGACTAAGAGCTCGATGGAAACCTTATCTGTTCCTCTTTCAGATGGCATTAACATATTTTACGAAAAGTCATGAGAAAAGTACTGTGCGAAAAGAATCGGCAGTAGGACGGAATCGTGTTGACCACCGATTAGTTTTTAGCTAATAACTCTTGCATGCTTCGACCAACTTCTTCGACTAAGAGCTCGATGGAAAGCTTATCTATTCTTCTTTCAGATAGCATTAACATATTTTACGAAAAGTCATAAGAAAAGTACTTTGCGAAAAGAATCGGCAGTAGGACGGAATCGTGTTGACCACCGATTAGTTTTTTGCTAATAACTCTTGCATCCTTCGACCAACTGCTTCGACTAAGAGCTCGATGGAAAGCTTATCTGTTTTTCTTTCAGATGGCATTAACGTATTTTACGAAAAATAAGAAAAGTACTTTGCGAAAAGAAACGGCAGTAGGACAAAATCGTGTTGACCACCGATTAGTTTTTTGCTAATAACTCTTGCATCCTTCGACCGACTTCTTCGACAAAGAACTCGATGGAAAGCTTATCTGTTCTTCTTTCTGATGGCATTAACATATTTTACGAAAAGTCATGAGAAAAGTACTGTGCGAAAAGAATCGGCAGTAGGACGGAATCGTGTTGACCACCGATTAGTTTTTTGCTAATAACTCTTGCATCCTTCGACCGACTTCTTCGACAAAGAACTCGATGGAAAGCTTATCTGTTCTTCTTTCTGATGGCATTAACATATTTTACGAAAAGTCATAAGAAAAGTACTTTGCGAAAAAAAACGGCAGTAGGACAAAATCGTGTTGACCACCGATTAGTTTTTTGCTAATAACTCTTGCATCCTTCGACCGACTTCTTCGACAAAGAACTCGATGGAAACCTTATCTGTTCCTCTTTCAGATGGCATTAACATATTTTACGAAAAGTCATAAGAAATAAAATTTTTTGACCAAAAATAAAATATCGTCGAAATCATTGAAGAAGAAGTACCTTAAGACGAAAAGATGCCTTATCTAATAAGAGACATTTAAATTTATTTAATTGCATAAATGGGCGGAATTTTATTCAGAATTAATAGTTTCTTACATGGAAAAAAAATTCGTTTAATTTTTTACCCATTCAATACTAGAATCATAAGAAAAGTACTTTGCGAAAAGAATCGGTAGTAGGACGGAATCGTGTTGACCACCGATTAGTTTTTTGCTAATAACTCTTGCATCCTTCGACCAACTTCTTCGACTAAGAGCTCGATGGAAAGCTTATCTGTTCTTCTTTCAGATGGCATTAACATATTTTACGAAAAGTCATAAGAAAAGTACTTTGAGAAAAGAATCGGCAGTAGGACGGAATCGTGTTGACCACCGATTAGTTTTTAGCTAATAACTCTTGCATCCTTCGACCAACTTCTTCGACTAAGAGCTCGATGAAAAGCTTATCTGTTCTTCTTTCTGATGGCATTAACATATTTTACGAAATGTCATAAGAAAAGTACTTTGCGAAAAGAATCGGCAGTAGGACGGAAACGTGTTGACCACCGATTAGTTTTTTGCTCATAACGCTTGCATCCTTCGACCGACTTTTTCGACTAAGTGCTCGATGGAAAGCTTATCTGTTCTTCTTATTGATGGCATTAACATATTTTACGAAAAGTCATAAGAAAAGTACTGTGCGAAAAGAATCGGCAGTAGGACGGAATCGTGTTGACCACCGATTAGTTTTATGCTAATAACTCTTGCATCCTTCGACCGACTTTTTCGACTAAGTGCTCGATGGAAAGCTTATCTGTTCTTCTTTCTGATGGCATTAACATATTTTACGAAAAGTCATAAGAAAAGTACTGTGCGAACAGAATCGGCAGTAGGACGGAATCGTGTTGACCACCGATTAGTTTTTAGCTAATAACTCTTGCATCCTTCGACCGACTTCTTCGACTAAGAGCTCGATGGAAACCTTATCTGTTCCTCTTTCAGATGGCATTAACATATTTTACGAAAAGTCATAAGAAAAGTACTGTGCGAAAAGAATCGGCAGTAGGACGGAATCGTGTTGACCACCGATTAGTTTTTAGCTAATAACTCTTGCATCCTTCGACCAACTTCTTCGACTGAGAGCTCGATGGAAAGCTTATCTGTTCTTCTTTCAGATAGCATTAACATATTTTACGAAAAGTCATAAAAAAAGTACTTTGCGAAAAGAATCGGCAGTAGGACGGAATCGTGTTGACCACTGATTAGTTTTTTGCTAATAACTCTTGCATCCTTCGACCAACTGCTTCGACTAAGAGCTCGATGGAAAGCTTATCTGTTCTTCTTTCTGATGGCATTAACATATTTTACGAAAAGTCATAAGAACAGTACTGTGCGAAAAGAATCGGCAGTAGGACGGAATCGTGTTGACCACCGATTAGTTTTTTGCTAATAACTCTTGCATCCTTCGACCGACTTCTTCGACAAAGAACTCGATGGAAAGCTTATCTGTTCTTCTTTCTGATGGCATTAACATATTTTACGAAAAATCATAAGAAAAGTACTTTGCGAAAAGAAACGGCAGTAGGACAAAATCGTGTTGACCACCGATTAGTTTTTTGCTAATAACTCTTGCATCCTTCGACCGACTTCTTCGACAAAGAACTCGATGGAAAGCTTATCTGTTCTTCTTTCTGATGGCATTAACATATTTTACGAAAAGTCATGAGAAAAGTACTGTGCGAAAAGAATCGGCAGTAGGACGGAATCGTGTTGACCACCGATTAGTTTTTTGCTAATAACTCTTGCATCCTTCGACCGACTTCTTCGACAAAGAACTCGATGGAAAGCTTATCTGTTCTTCTTTCTGATGGCATTAACATATTTTACGAAAAGTCATAAGAAAAGTACTTTGCGAAAAAAAACGGCAGTAGGACAAAATCGTGTTGACCACCGATTAGTTTTTTGCTAATAACTCTTGCATCCTTCGACCGACTTCTTCGACAAAGAACTCGATGGAAACCTTATCTGTTCCTCTTTCAGATGGCATTAACATATTTTACGAAAAGTCATAAGAAATAAAATTTTTTGACCAAAAATAAAATATCGTCGAAATCATTGAAGAAGAAGTACCTTAAGACGAAAAGATGCCTTATCTAATAAGAGACATTTAAATTTATTTAATTGCATAAATGGGCGGAATTTTATTCAGAATTAATAGTTTCTTACATGGAAAAAAAATTCGTTTAATTTTTTACCCATTCAATACTAGAATCATAAGAAAAGTACTTTGCGAAAAGAATCGGTAGTAGGACGGAATCGTGTTGACCACCGATTAGTTTTTTGCTAATAACTCTTGCATCCTTCGACCAACTTCTTCGACTAAGAGCTCGATGGAAAGCTTATCTGTTCTTCTTTCAGATGGCATTAACATATTTTACGAAAAGTCATAAGAAAAGTACTTTGAGAAAAGAATCGGCAGTAGGACGGAATCGTGTTGACCACCGATTAGTTTTTAGCTAATAACTCTTGCATCCTTCGACCAACTTCTTCGACTAAGAGCTCGATGAAAAGCTTATCTGTTCTTCTTTCTGATGGCATTAACATATTTTACGAAATGTCATAAGAAAAGTACTTTGCGAAAAGAATCGGCAGTAGGACGGAAACGTGTTGACCACCGATTAGTTTTTTGCTCATAACGCTTGCATCCTTCGACCGACTTTTTCGACTAAGTGCTCGATGGAAAGCTTATCTGTTCTTCTTATTGATGGCATTAACATATTTTACGAAAAGTCATAAGAAAAGTACTGTGCGAAAAGAATCGGCAGTAGGACGGAATCGTGTTGACCACCGATTAGTTTTATGCTAATAACTCTTGCATCCTTCGACCGACTTTTTCGACTAAGTGCTCGATGGAAAGCTTATCTGTTCTTCTTTCTGATGGCATTAACATATTTTACGAAAAGTCATAAGAAAAGTACTGTGCGAACAGAATCGGCAGTAGGACGGAATCGTGTTGACCACCGATTAGTTTTTAGCTAATAACTCTTGCATCCTTCGACCGACTTCTTCGACTAAGAGCTCGATGGAAACCTTATCTGTTCCTCTTTCAGATGGCATTAACATATTTTACGAAAAGTCATGAGAAAAGTACTGTGCGAAAAGAATCGGCAGTAGGACGGAATCGTGTTGACCACCGATTAGTTTTTAGCTAATAACTCTTGCATCCTTCGACCAACTTCTTCGACTGAGAGCTCGATGGAAAGCTTATCTGTTCTTCTTTCAGATAGCATTAACATATTTTACGAAAAGTCATAAAAAAAGTACTTTGCGAAAAGAATCGGCAGTAGGACGGAATCGTGTTGACCACTGATTAGTTTTTTGCTAATAACTCTTGCATCCTTCGACCAACTGCTTCGACTAAGAGCTCGATGGAAAGCTTATCTGTTCTTCTTTCTGATGGCATTAACATATTTTACGAAAAGTCATAAGAACAGTACTGTGCGAAAAAAATCGGCAGTAGGACGGAATCGTGTTGACCACCGATTAGTTTTTAGCTAATAACTCTTGCATCCTTCGACCGACTTCTTCGACTAAGAGCTCGATGGAAACCTTATCTGTTCCTCTTTCAGATGGCATTAACATATTTTACGAAAAGTCATGAGAAAAGTACTGTGCGAAAAGAATCGGCAGTAGGACGGAATCGTGTTGACCACCGATTAGTTTTTAGCTAATAACTCTTGCATCCTTCGACCAACTTCTTCGACTAAGAGCTCGATGGAAAGCTTATCTGTTCTTCTTTCAGATAGCATTAACATATTTTACGAAAAGTCATAAAAAAAGTACTTTGCGAAAAGAATCGGCAGTAGGACGGAATCGTGTTGACCACCGATTAGTTTTTTGCTAATAACTCTTGCATCCTTCGACCAACTGCTTCGACTAAGAGCTCGATGGAAAGCTTATCTGTTCTTCTTTCCGATGGCATTAACATATTTTACGAAAAATCATAAGAAAAGTACTTTGCGAAAAGAAACGGCAGTAGGACAAAATCGTGTTGACCACCGATTAGTTTTTTGCTAATAACTCTTGCATCCTTCGACCGACTTCTTCGACAAAGAACTCGATGGAAAGCTTATCTGTTCTTCTTTCTGATGGCATTAACATATTTTACGAAAAGTCATAAGAAAAGTACTGTGCGAAAAGAATCGGCAGTAGGACGGAATCGTGTTGACCACTGATTAGTTTTTTGCTAATAACTCTTGCATCCTTCGACCAACTGCTTCGACTAAGAGCTCGATGGAAAGCTTATCTGTTCTTCTTTCTGATGGCATTAACATATTTTACGAAAAGTCATAAGAAAAGTACTGTGCGAAAAGAATCGGCAGTAGGACGGAATCGTGTTTACCACCGATTAGTTTTTTGCTAATAACTCTTGCATCCTTCGATCAACTGCTTCGACTAAGAGCTCGATGGAAAGCTTATCTGTTCTTCTTTCAGATGGCATTAACATATTTTACGAAAAATCATAAGAAAAGTACTTTGCGAAAACAATCGGCAGTAGGACGGAATCGTGTTGACCACTGATTAGTTTTTTGCTAATAACTCTTGCATCCTTCGACCAACTGCTTCGACTAAGAGCTCGATGGAAAGCTTATCTGTTCTTCTTTCTGATGGCATTAACATATTTTACGAAAAGTCATAAAAAAGTACTTTGCGAAAAGAATCGGCAGTAGGACGGAATCGTGTTGACCACTGATTAGTTTTTTGCTAATAACTCTTGCATCCTTCGACCAACTGCTTCGACTAAGAGCTCGATGGAAAGCTTATCTGTTCTTCTTTCTGATGGCATTAACATATTTTACGAAAAGTCATAAGAAAAGTACTGTGCGAAAAGAATCGGCAGTAGGACGGAATCGTGTTGACCACCGATTAGTTTTTAGCTAATAACTCTTGCATCCTTTGACCGACTTCTTCGACTAAGAGCTCGATGGAAACCTTATCTGTTCCTCTTTCAGATGGCATTAACATATTTTACGAAAAGTCATGAGAAAAGTACTGTGCGAAAAGAATCGGCAGTAGGACGGAATCGTGTTGACCACCGATTAGTTTTTAGCTAATAACTCTTGCATCCTTCGACCAACTTCTTCGACTAAGAGCTCGATGGAAAGCTTATCTGTTCTTCTTTCAGATAGCATTAACATATTTTACGAAAAGTCATAAAAAAAGTACTTTGCGAAAAGAATCGGCAGTAGGACGGAATCGTGTTGACCACCGATTAGTTTTTAGCTAATAACTCTTGCATCCTTCGACCAACTTCTTCGACTAAGAGCTCGATGGAAAGCTTATCTGTTCTTCTTTCAGATGGCATTAACATATTTTACGAAAAATCATAAGAAAAGTACTTTGCGAAAAGAAACGGCAGTAGGACAAAATCGTGTTGACCACCGATTAGTTTTTTGCTAATAACTCTTGCATCCTTCGACCGACTTCTTCGACAAAGAACTCGATGGAAAGCTTATCTGTTCTTCTTTCAGATGGTATTAACATATCTTACGAAAAGTCATAAGAAAAGTACTGTGCGAAAAGAATCGGCAGTAGGTCGGAATCGTGTTGACCACCGATTAGTTTTTAGCTAATAACTCTTGCATCCTTCGACCGACTTCTTCGACTATAAGCTCGATGGAAAGCTTATCTCTTCTTCTTTCAGATGGCATTAACATATTTTACAAAAAGTCATAAGAAAAGTACTTTGCGAAAGGAATCGGCAGTAACGGAATCGTGTTGACCACCGATTAGTTTTTTGCTAATAGCTCTTGCATCCTTCGACCGACTTTTTCGACTAAGTGCTCGATGGAAACCTTATCTGTTCCTCTTTCAGATGGCATTAACATATTTTACGAAAAGTCATAAGAAAAGTACTTTACGAAAAGAATCGGTATTAGGACGGAATAGTTTTGACCACCGATTAGTTTTTTGCTAATAACTCTTGCATCCTTCGACCGATTTCTTCGACTAAGAGCTCGATGGAAAGCTTATATGTTCTTCTTTCAGATGGCATTAACATATTTTACGAAAAATCATAAGAAAAGTACTTTGCGCAAAGAAACGGCAGTAGGACAAAATCGTGTTTACCACCGATTAGTTTTTTGGTAATAACTCTTGCATCCTTCGACCGACTTCTTCGACTAAGATAAGAAAGCTTATCTGTTCTTCTTTCAGATGGCATTAACTTTTTTTACGAAAAGTCATAAGAAAAGTACTTTACGAAAAGAATCGGTAGTAGGACGGAATAGTTTTGACCACCGATTTGTTTTTTGCTAATAACTCTTGCATCCTTCGACCGACTTCTTCGACTAAGACCTCGATGGAAACCTTATCTGTTCCTCTTTCAGATGGCATTAACATATTTTACGAAAAGTCATAAGAAATAAAATTTTTTGACCAAAAATAAAATATCGTCGAAATCATTGAAGAAGAAGTTCATTAAGACGAAAATATGCCTTATCTAATAAGAGACATTTAAATTTATTTAATTGCATAAATGGGCGGAATTTTATTCAGAATTAATAGTTTCTTACATGGAAAAAAAATTCGTTTAATTTTTTACCCATTCAATACTAGAATCATAAGAAAAGTACTTTGCGAAAAGAATCGGCAGTAGGACGGAATCGTGTTGACCACCGATTAGTTTTTTGCTAATAACTCTTACATCCTTCGACCAACTTCTTCGACTAAGAGCTCGATGGAAAGCTTATCTGTTCTTCTTTCAGATGGCATTAACATATTTTACGAAAAGTCATAAGAAAAGTACTTTGAGAAAAGAATCGGCAGTAGGACGGAATCGTGTTGACCACCGATTAGTTTTTAGCTAATAACTCTTGTATCCTTCGACAAACTTCCTCGACTAAGAGCTCGATGAAAAGCTTATCTGTTCTTCTTTCTGATGGCATTAACATATTTTACGAAATGTCATAAGAAAAGTACTTTGCGAAAAGAATCGGCAGTAGGACGGAAACGTGTTGACCACCGATTAGTTTTTTGCTCATAACTCTTGCATCCTTCGACCGACTTTTTCGACTATGTGCTCGATGGAAAGCTTATCTGTTCTTCTTATTGATGGCATTAACATATTTTACGAAAAGTCATAAGAAAAGTACTGTGCGAAAAGAATCGGCAGTAGGACGGAATCGTGTTGACCACCGATTAGTTTTATGCTAATAACTCTTGCATCCTTCGACCGACTTTTTCGACTAAGTGCTCGATGGAAAGCTTATCTGTTCTTCTTTCTGATGGCATTAACATATTTTACGAAAAGTCATAAGAAAAGTACTGTGCGAAAAGAATCGGCAGTAGGACGGAATCGTGTTGACCACCGATTAGTTTTTAGCTAATAACTCTTGCATCCTTCGACCGACTTCTTCGACTAAGAGCTCGATGGAAACCTTATCTGTTCCTCTTTCAGATGGCATTAACATATTTTACGAAAAGTCATAAGAAAAGTACTGTGCGAAAAGAATCGGCAGTAGGACGGAATCGTGTTGACCACCGATTAGTTTTTAGCTAATAACTCTTGCATCCTTCGACCAACTTCTTCGACTAACAGCTCGATGAAAAGCTTATCTGTTCTTCTTTCTGATGGCATTAACATGTTTTACGAAATGTCATAAGAAAAGTACTTTGCGAAAAGAATCGGCAGTAGGACGGAAACGTGTTGACCACCGATTAGTTTTTTGCTCATAACTCTTGCATCCTTCGACCGACTTTTTCGACTAAGTGCTCGATAGAAAGCTTATCTGTTCTTCTTATTGATGGCATTAACATATTTTACGAAAAGTCATAAGAAAAGTACCGTGCGAAAAGAATCGGCAGTAGGACGGAATCGTGTTGACCACCGATTAGTTTTATGCAAATAACTCTTGCATCCTTCGACCGACTTTTTCGACTAAGTGCTCGATGGAAAGCTTATCTGTTCTTCTTTCTGATGGCATTAACATATTTTACGAAAAGTCATAAGAAAAGTACTGTGCGAAAAGAATCGGCAGTAGGACGGAATCGTGTTGACCACCGATTAGTTTTTAGCTAATAACTCTTGCATCCTTCGACCGACTTCTTCGACTAAGAGCTCGATGGAAACCTTATCTGTTCCTCTTTCAGATGGCATTTACATATTTTACGAAAAGTTATAAGAAAAGAACTTTGCGAAAAGAATCGGCAGTAGGACGGAATCGTGTTGACCACCGATTTGTTTTTTGCTAATAACAAAAAATGCTAAGCATCGATGGAAAGCTTATCTGTTCCTCTTTCAGATGGCATTAACATATTTTACGAAAAGTCATAAGAAATAGAATTTTTTTGACCAAAACTAAAATATCCTCGAAATCATTGAAGAAGAAGTAGCTTATAAGACGAAAGTATGCCGTATCTAATAATATATATTTAAATTTTTTTAATTGCATAAATGGGCGTCATTTTATTCAGAATTAATAGTTTTTTACATGGACAAAAAATCGTTTAATTTGTTCCCATTAAATACAAGAGTTATAGAAAAGTACTTTGCGAAAAGAATCGGCAGTAGGACGGAATCGTGTTGACCACCGATTAGTGTTTTGGTAATAACTCTTGCATCCTTCGACCGACTTTTTCGACTAAGAGCTCGATGGAAAGCTTATATGTTCTTCTTTCAGATGGCATTTACATATTTTACGAAAAGTTATAAGAAAAGAACTTTGCGAAAAGAATCGGCAGTAGGACGAAATCGTTTTGACCTCCGATCAGTTTTTTGCCAATAACTCTTGCACCCTTCGACCGACTTCTTTAACTAAGAGCTCGATGGAAGGCTTATCTGTTCTTCTTTCAGATGGCATTAACATATTTTACGAAAAGTCATAAGAAAAGAACTTTGAGAAAAGAATCGGCAGTAGAACGGAATCGTGTTGACCACCGATTAGTTTTTTGCTAATAACTCTTGCATCCTTCGAACGACTTCTTCGACTAAGAGCTCGATGGAAAGCTTATATGTTCTTCTTTCAGATGGAATTTACATATTTTACGAAAAGTTATAAGAAAAGAACTTTGCGAAAAGAATCGGCAGTAGGACGAAATCGTGTTGACCACCGATTAGTTTTTTGCTAATAACTCTTGCATCCTTCGACCGACTTCTTCGACTAAGAGCTCGATGGAAAGCTTATCTGTTCTTCTTTCAGATAGCATTAACATATTTTACGAAAAGTCATAAGAAAAGTACTTTGCGAAAAGAATCGGCAGTAGGACGGAATCGTGTTGACCACCGATTAGTTTTTTGCTAATAACTCTTGCATCCTTCGACCGACTTCTTCGACTAAGAGCTCGATGTCAAGCTTATATGTTCTTCTTTCAGATGGCATTTACATATTTTACGAAAAGTTATAAGAAAGGAACTTTGCGAAAAGAATCGGCAGTAGGACGAAATCGTTTTGACCTCCGATCAGTTTTTTGCTAATAACACTTGCATCCTTTGACCGACTTCTTCGACTTAGAGCTCGATGGAAAGCTTGTCTGTTCCTCTTTCAGATAGCATTAACATATTTTACGAAAAGTCATAAGAAAAGTACTTTGCGAAAAGAATCGGCAATAGGACGGAATCTTGTTGACCACCGATTAGTTTTTTTCTAATAACTCTTGCATACTTGGACCGACTTCTTCGACTTAAAGCTCGATGGAAAGCTTATCTGTTCCTCTTTCTGATGGCATTAACATACTTTACGAAAAGTCATAAGAAACGTAGTTTGCGAAAAGAATCGGCAGTAGGACGGAATTGTGTTGACCACCGATTAGTTTTTTGCTAATAACTCTTGCATCCTTCGTCCGACTTCTTCAACAAAATGCTCAATGGAAAGCTTATCTGTTCTTCTTTCAGATGGCATTAACATATTTTACGAAAAGTCATAAGAAAAGTAACTTGCGAAAAGAATTGGCAGTAGGACGGAATCGTGTTGACCACCGATTTGTTTTTTGCTAATAACAAATCATGCTAAGGCTCGATGGAAAGCTTATCTGTTCCTCTTTCAGATGGCATTAACATATTTTACGAAAAGTCATAAGAAATAAAATTTTTTTGACCAAAACTAAAATATCCTCGAAATCATTGAAGTAGCTTATAAGACGAAAGTATGCCGTATCTAATAATAGATATTTAAATTTTTTTATTTGCATAAATGGGCGGCATTTTATTCAGAATTAATAGTTTTTTACATGGACAAAAAATCGTTTAATTCGTTCCCATTAAATACAAGAGTTATAGAAATGTACTTTGCGAAAATAATCGCCAGTTAGACGGAAACGTGTGGACCCCCGATAAGTTTTTTGCTAATAGCTCTTGCATCCTTCGACCGACTTCTTCGACTAAGAGCTCGATGGAAAGCTTATCTGTTCTTCTTTCAGATGGCATTAACATATTTTACGAAAAGTCATAAGAAAAGTACTTTGAGAAAAGAATCGGCAGTAGGACGAAATCGTGTTGACCACCGATTAGTTTTTTGCGAGTAACTCTTGCATCCTTCGACCGACTTCTTCGACTAAGAGCTCGATGGAAAGCTTATATGTTCTTCTTTCAGATGGCATTTACATATTTTACGAAAAGTTATAAGAAAAGAACTTTGCGAAAAGAATCGGCAGTAGGACGAAATCGTTTTGACCTCCGATCAGTTTTTTGCTAATAACTCTTGCATCCTTCGACCGACTTCTTTAACTAAGAGCTCGATGGAAGGCTTATCTGTTCTTCTTTCAGATGGCATTAACATATTTTACGAAAAGTCATAAGAAAAGTACTTTGAGAAAATAATCGGCAGTAAGACGGAAACGTGTTGACCACCGATAAGTTTTTTGCTAATAGCTCTTGCATCCTTCGACCGTCTTCTTCGACTAAGAGCTCGATGGAAAGCTTATCTGTTCCTCTTTCAGATGGCATTAACATATTTTACGAAAAGTCATAAGAAAAGTACTTTGCGAAAAGAATCGGCAGTAGGACGGAATCGTGTTGACCACCGATTAGTTTTTTGCTAATAATTCTTGCATCCTTCGACGGGCTTCTTCGACTAAGAGCTCGATGGAAAGCTTATCTGTTCTTCTTTCAGATGGCATTAACATATTTTACGAAAAGTCATAAGAAAAGTACTTTGCGAAAAGTATCGGCAGTAGGACGGAATCGTGTTGACCACCGATTAGTTTTTTGCTAATAACTCTTGCATCCTTCGACCGACTTCTTCGACAAAAAGCTCGATGGAAGGCTTATCTGTTCTTCTTTCAGATGGCAATAACATATTTTACGAAAAGTCATAAGAAAAGTACTTTGAGAAAAGAATCGGCAGTAGGACGGAATCGTGTTGACCACCGATTAGTTTTTTGCTAATAACTCTTGCATCCTTCGACCGACTTCTTCGACTAAGAGCTCGATGGAAAGCTTATATGTTCTTCTTTCAGATGGCATTTACATATTTTACGAAAAGTTATAAGAAAAGAAATTTGCGAAAAGAATCGGCAGTAGGACGGAATCGTGTTGACCACCGATTTGTTTTTTGCTAATAACAAAAAATGCTAAGCATCGATGGAAAGCTTATCTGTTCCTCTTTCAGATGGCATTAACATATTTTACGAAAAGTCATAAGAAATACAATTTTTTTGACCAAAACTAAAATATCCTCGAAATCATTGAAGAAGAAGTAGCTTATAAGACGAAAGTATGCCGTATCTAATAATATATATTTAAATTTTTTTAATTGCATTAATGGGCGGCATTTTATTCAGAATTAATAGTTTTTTACATGGACAAAAAATCGTTTAATTTGTTCCCATTAAATACAAGAGTTATAGAAAAGTACTTTGCGAAAATAATCGCCAGTAAGACGGAAACGTGTGGACCCCCGATAAGTTTTTTGCTAATAGCTCTTGCATCCTTCGACCGACTTCTTCGACTAAGAGCTCGATGGAAAGCTTATCTGTTCTTCTTTAAGATGGCATTAACTTATTTTACGAAAAGTCATTAGAAATAAAATTTTTTGACCAAAAATAAAATATCGTTCAAATCATTGAAGAAGAGGTACCTTATAAGACGAAAATATGCATTATCTGATAAGAGACATTTAAATTTTTTAGTTGCATTAATGGGCGGCATTTTATTCAGAATTAATAGTTTCTTACATGGAAAAAAAATTCGTTTAATTTTTTTCCCATTAAATACTAGAATTATAGAAAAGTACTTTGCGAAAAGAATCGGCAGTAGGACGAAATCGTGTTGACCACCGATTAGTTTTTTGCTAATAACTCTTGCATCCTTCGACCGACTTCTTCGACTAAGAGCTCGATGGAAAGCTTATAGGTTCTTCTTTCAGATGGAATTTACATATTTTACGAAAAGTCATAAGAAATACAATTTTTTTGACCAAAACTAAAATATCCTCGAAATCATTGAAGAAGAAGTAGCTTATAAGACGAAAGTATGCCATATCTAATAATATATATTTAAATTTTTTTAATTGCACAAATGGGCGGCATTTTATTCAGAATTAATAGTTTTTTACATGGACAAAAAATCGTTTAATTTGTTCCCATTAAATACAAGAGTTATAGAAAAGTACTTTGCGAAAATAATCGGCAGTAAGACGGAAACGTGTGGAACCCCGATAAGTTTTTTGCTAATAGCTCTTGCATCCTTCGACCGTCTTCTTCGACTAAGAGCTCGATGGAAAGCTTATCAGTTCTTCTTTCAGATGGCATTAACATATTTTACGAAAAGTCATAAGAAATAAAATTTTTTGACCAAAAATAAAATATCGTTCAATTCATTGAAGAAGAGGTACCTTATAAGACGAAAATATGCCTTATCTGATAAGAGACATTTAAATTTTTTTAATTGCATTAATGGGCGGCATTTTATTCAGAATTAATAGTTTCTTACATGGAAAAAAAATTCGTTTAATTTTTTTCCCATTAAATACTACAGTTTTAGAAAAGTACTTTGCGAAAAGAATTGGCAGTAGGACGAAATCGTGTTGACCACCGATTAGTTTTTTGCTAATAACTCTTGCATCCTTCGACCGACTTCTTCGACTAAGAGCTCGCTGGAAAGCTTATCTGTTCTTCTTTCAGATGGCATTAACATATTTTACGAAAAGTAATAAGAAAAGTACTTTGCGAAAAGAATCGGCAGTAGGACGGAATCGTGTTGACCACCGATTAGTGTTTTGCTAATAACTCTTGTATCCTTCGACCGACTTCTTCGACTAACAGCTCGATGGAAAGCTTATATGATCTTCTTTTAGATGGCATTTACATATTTTACGAAAAGTTATAAGAAAAGAACTTTGCGAAAAGAATCGGCAGTAGGACGAAATCGTTTTGACCTCCGATCAGTTTTTTGCTAATAACTCTTGCATCCTTCGACCGACTTCTTCAACAAAGAGCTCGATGGAAGGCTTATCTGTTCTTCTTTCAGATGGCATTAACATATTTTACGAAAAGTCATAAGAAAAGTACTTTGAGAAAAGAATCGGCAGTAGGACGGAATCGTGTTGACCACCGATTAGTTTTTTGCTAATAACTCTTGCATCCTTCGAACGACTTCTTCGACTAAGAGCTCGATGGAAAGCTCATATGTTCTTCTTTCAGATGGAATTTAAATATTTTACGAAAAGTTATAAGAAAAGAACTTTGCGAAAAGAATCGGCAGTAGGACGAAATCGTGTTGACCACCGATTAGTTTTTTGCTAATAACTCTTGCATCCTTCGACCGACTTCTTCGACTAAGAGCTCGATGGAAAGCTTATCTGTTCTTCTTTCAGATAGCATTAACATATTTTACGAAAAGTCATAAGAAAAGTACTTTGCGAAAAGAATCGGCAGTAGGACGGAATCGTGTTGACCACCGATTAGTTTTTTGCTAATAACTCTTGCATCCTTCGACCGACTTCTTCGACTAAGAGCTCGATGTCAAGCTTATATGTTCTTCTTTCAGATGGCATTTACATATTTTACGAAAAGTTATAAGAAAGGAACTTTGCGAAAAGAATCGGCAGTAGGACGAAATCGTTTTGACCTCCGACCAGTTTTTTGCTAATAACACTTGCATCCTTTGACCGACTTCTTCGACTTAGAGCTCGATGGAAAGCTTGTCTGTTCCTCTTTCAGATAGCATTAACATATTTTACGAAAAGTCATAAGAACAGTACTTTGCGAAAAGAATCTGCAATAGGACGGAATCTTGTTGACCACCGATTAGTTTTTTTCTAATAACTCTTGCATACTTGGACCGACTTCTTCGACTTAAAGCTCGATGGAAAGCTTATCTGTTCCTCTTTCAGATAGCATTAACATATTTTACGAAAAGTCATAAGAAAAGTACTTTGCGAAAAGAATCGGCAGTAGGACGAAATCGTTTTGACCTCCGATCAGTTTTTTGCTAATAACTCTTGCATCCTTCGACCGACTTCTTCAACAAAGAGCTCGATGGAAGGCTTATCTGTTCTTCTTTCAGATGGCATTAACATATTTTACGAAAAGTAATAAGAAAAGTAGTTTGCGAAAAGAATCGAAAGTAGGACGTAATTGTGTTGACCACCGATTAGTTTTTTGCTAATAACTCTTGCATCCTTCGACCGACTTCTTCGACTAAGAACTCGATGGAAAGCTTATCTGTTCCTCTTTCAGATGGTATTAACATATTTAACGAAGAGTCATAAGAAAAGTACTTTGCGAAAAGAATCGGCAGTAGGACGGAATCGTGTTGACAACTGATTAGTTTTTTGCTTATAACTCTTGCATCCTTCGTCCGACTTCTTCGACAAAATGCTCAACGGAAAGCTTATCTGCTCTTCTTTCAGATGGCATTAACATATTTTACGAAAAGTCATAAGAAAAGTAACTTGCGAAAAGAATCGGTAGTAGGACGGAATCGTGTTGACCACCGATTTGTTTTTTGCTAATAACTCTTGCATCCTTCGACCGACTTCTTCGACTAAGAGCTCGATGGAAAGCTTATCTGTTCTTCTTTCAGATGGCATTACCATATTTTACGATAAGTCATAAGAAAAGTACTTTGCGAAAAGAATCGGCAGTAGGACGGAATCGTGTTGACCACCGATAAGTTTTTTGATTATAACTCTTGCATCCTTCGACCGACTTCTTCGACTAAGAGCTCGATGGAAAGCTTATATGTTCTTCTTTCAGATGGAATTTACATATTTTAAGAAAAGTTATAAGAAAAGAACTTTGCGAAAAGAATCGGCAGTAGGACGAAATCGTGTTGACCTCCGATCAGTTTTTTGCTAATAACTCTTGCATCCTTTGACCGACTTCTTCAACTAAGAGCTCGATGGAAAGCTTATCTGTTCCTCTTTCAGATAGCATTAACTTATTTTACGAAAAGTCATAAGAAAAGAACTTTGAGAAAAGAATCGGCAGTAGGACGGAATCGTGTTGACCACCGATTAGTGTTTTGCTAATAACTCTTGCATCCTTCGTTCGACTTCTTCGACTAAGAGCTCGATGGAAAGCTTATATGTTCTTCTTTCAGATGGAATTTACATATTTTACGAAAAGTCATAAGAAATACAATTTTTTTGACCAAAACTAAAATATCCTCGAAATCATTGAAGAAGAAGTAGCTTATAAGACGAAAGTATGCCGTATCTAATAATATATATTTAAATTTTTTTAATTGCATTAATGGGCGGCATTTTATTCAGAATTAATAGTTTCTTACATGGAAAAAAAATTCGTTTAATTTTTTTCCCATTAAATACTAGAATTATAGAAAAGTACTTTGCGAAAAGAATCGGCAGTAGGACGAAATCGTGTTCACCACCGATTAGTTTTTTGCTAATAACTCTTGCATCCTTCGACCGACTTCTTCGACTAAGAGCTCGATGGAAAGCTTATATGTTCTTCTTTCAGATGGAATTTACATATTTTACGAAAAGTCATAAGAAATACAATTTTTTTGACCAAAACTAAAATATCCTCGAAATCATTGAAGAAGAAGTAGCTTATAAGACGAAAGTATGCCGTATCTAATAATGTATATTTAAATTTTTTTAATTGCATAACTGGGCGGCATTTTATTCAGAATTAATAGTTTTTTACATGGAAAAAAAATTCGTTTAATTTTTTTCCCATTAAATACTAGAATTATAGAAAAGTACTTTGCGAAAAGAATCGGCAGTAGGACGAAATCGTGTTGACCACCGATTAGTTTTTTGCTAATAACTCTTGCATCCTTCGACCGACTTCTTCGACTAAGAGCTCGATGGAAAGCTTATCTGTTCTTCTTTCAGATGGCATTAACTTATTTTACGAAAAGTCATTAGAAATAAAATTTTTTGACCAAAAATAAAATATCGTTCAAATCATTGAAGAAGAGGTACCTTATAAGACGAAAATATGCATTATCTGATAAGAGACATTTAAATTTTTTTAATTGCATTAATGGGCGGCATTTTATTCAGAATTAATAGTTTCTTACATGGAAAAAAAATTCGTTTAATTTTTTTCCCATTAAATACTAGAATTATAGAAAAGTACTTTGCGAAAAGAATCGGCAGTAGGACGAAATCGTGTTGACCACCGATTAGTTTTTTGCTAATAACTCTTGCATCCTTCGACCGACTTCTTCGACTAAGAGCTCGATGGAAAGCTTATCTGTTCCTCTTTCAGATAGCATTAACTTATTTTACGAAAAGTCATAAGAAAAGAACTTTGAGAAAAGAATCGGCAGTAGGACGGAATCGTGTTGACCACCGATTAGTGTTTTGCTAATAACTCTTGCATCCTTCGTTCGACTTCTTCGACTAAGAGCTCGATGGAAAGCTTATATGTTCTTCTTTCAGATGGAATTTACATATTTTACGAAAAGTCATAAGAAATACAATTTTTTTGACCAAAACTAAAATATCCTCGAAATCATTGAAGAAGAAGTAGCTTATAAGACGAAAGTATGCCGTATCTAATAATATATATTTAAATTTTTTTAATTGCATTAATGGGCGGCATTTTATTCAGAATTAATAGTTTCTTACATGGAAAAAAAATTCGTTTAATTTTTTTCCCATTAAATACTAGAATTATAGAAAAGTACTTTGCGAAAAGAATCGGCAGTAGGACGAAATCGTGTTCACCACCGATTAGTTTTTTGCTAATAACTCTTGCATCCTTCGACCGACTTCTTCGACTAAGAGCTCGATGGAAAGCTTATATGTTCTTCTTTCAGATGGAATTTACATATTTTACGAAAAGTCATAAGAAATACAATTTTTTTGACCAAAACTAAAATATCCTCGAAATCATTGAAGAAGAAGTAGCTTATAAGACGAAAGTATGCCGTATCTAATAATGTATATTTAAATTTTTTTAATTGCATAACTGGGCGGCATTTTATTCAGAATTAATAGTTTTTTACATGGAAAAAAAATTCGTTTAATTTTTTTCCCATTAAATACTAGAATTATAGAAAAGTACTTTGCGAAAAGAATCGGCAGTAGGACGAAATCGTGTTGACCACCGATTAGTTTTTTGCTAATAACTCTTGCATCCTTCGACCGACTTCTTCGACTAAGAGCTCGATGGAAAGCTTATCTGTTCTTCTTTCAGATGGCATTAACTTATTTTACGAAAAGTCATTAGAAATAAAATTTTTTGACCAAAAATAAAATATCGTTCAAATCATTGAAGAAGAGGTACCTTATAAGACGAAAATATGCATTATCTGATAAGAGACATTTAAATTTTTTTAATTGCATTAATGGGCGGCATTTTATTCAGAATTAATAGTTTCTTACATGGAAAAAAAATTCGTTTAATTTTTTTCCCATTAAATACTAGAATTATAGAAAAGTACTTTGCGAAAAGAATCGGCAGTAGGACGAAATCGTGTTGACCACCGATTAGTTTTTTGCTAATAACTCTTGCATCCTTCGACCGACTTCTTCGACTAAGAGCTCGATGGAAAGCTTATATGTTCTTCTTTCAGATGGAATTTACATATTTTACGAAAAGTCATAAGAAATACAATTTTTTTGACCAAAACTAAAATATCCTCGAAATCATTGAAGAAGAAGTAGCTTATAAGACGAAAGTATGCCGTATCTAATAATATATATTTAAATTTTTTTAATTGCATAAATGGGCGGCATTTTATTCAGAATTAATAGTTTTTTACATGGACAAAAAATCGTTTAATTTGTTCCCATTAAATACAAGAGTTATAGAAAAGTACTTTGCGAAAATAATCGGCAGTAAGACGGAAACGTGTGGACCCCCGATAAGTTTTTTGCTAATAGCTCTTGCATCCTTCGACCGTCTTCTTCGACTAAGAGCTCGATGGAAAGCTTATCTGTTCTTCTTTCAGATGGCATTAACATATTTTACGAAAAGTCATAAGAAATAAAATTTTTTGACCAAAAATAAAATATCGTTCAAATCATTGAAGAAGAGGTACCTTATAAGACGAAAATATGCCTTATCTGATAAGAGACATTCAAATTTTTTTAATTGCATTAATGGGCGGCATTTTATTCAGAATTAATAGTTTCTTACATGGAAAAAAAATTCGTTAAATTTTTTTCCCATTAAATACTAGAATTATAGAAAAGTACTTTGCGAAAAGAATCGGCAGTAGGACGAAATCGTGTTCACCACCGATTAGTTTTTTGCTAATAACTCTTGCATCCTTCGACCGACTTCTTCGACTAAGAGCTCGATGGAAAGCTTATATGTTCTTCTTTCAGATGGAATTTACATATTTTACGAAAAGTCATAAGAAATACAATTTTTTTGACCAAAACTAAAATATCCTCGAAATCATTGAAGAAGAAGTAGCTTATAAGACAAAAGTATGCCGTATCTAATAATATATATTTAAATTTTTTTAATTGCATAAATGGGCGGCATTTTATTCAGAATTAATAGTTTTTTACATAGACAAAAAATCGTTTAATTTGTTCCCATTAAATACAAGAGTTATAGAAAAGTACTTTGCGAAAATAATCGGCAGTAAGACGGAAACGTGTGGACCCCCGATAAGTTTTTTGCTAATAGCTCTTGCATCCTTCGACCGTCTTCTTCGACTAAGAGCTCGATGGAAAGCTTATCTGTTCTTCTTTCAGATGGCATTAACATATTTTACGAAAAGTCATAAGAAATAAAATTTTTTGACCAAAAATAAAATATCGTTCAAATCATTGAAGAAGAGGTACCTTATAAGACGAAAATATGCCTTATCTGATAAGAGACATTTAAATTTTTTTAATTGCATTAATGGGCGGCATTTTATTCAGAATTAATAGTTTCTTACATGGAAAAAAAATTCGTTTAATTTTTTTCCCATTAAATACTAGAATTATAGAAAAGTACTTTGCGAAAAGAATCGGCAGTAGGACGAAATCGTGTTCACCACCGATTAGTTTTTTGCTAATAACTCTTGCATCATTCGACCGACTTCTTCGACTAAGAGCTCGATGGAAAGCTTATATGTTCTTCTTTCAGATGGAATTTACATATTTTACGAAAAGTCATAAGAAATACAATTTTTTTGACCAAAACTAAAATATCCTCGAAATCATTGAAGAAGAAGTAGCTTATAAGACGAAAGTATGCCGTATCTAATAATATATATTTAAATTTTTTTAATTGCATAAATGGGCGGCATTTTATTCAGAATTAATAGTTTTTTACATGGACAAAAAATCGTTTAATTTGTTCCCATTAAATACAATAGTTATAGAAAAGTACTTTGCGAAAATAATCGGCAGTAAGACGGAAACGTGTGGACCCCCGATAAGTTTTTTGCTAATAGCTCTTCCATCCTTCGACCGTCTTCTTCGACTAAGAGCTCGATGGAAAGCTTATCTGTTCTTCTTTCAGATGGCATTAACATATTTTACGAAAAGTCATAAGAAATAAAATTTTTTGACCAAAAATCAAATATCGTTGAAATCATTGAAGAAGAGGTACCTTATAAGACGAAAATATGCCTTATCTGATAAGAGACATTTAAATTTTTTTAATTGCATTAATGGGCGCCATTTTATTCAGAATTAATAGTTTCTTACATGGAAAAAAAATTCGTTTAATTTTTTTCCCATTAAATACTAGAGTTATAGAAAAGTACTTTGCGAAAAGAATCGGCAGTAGGACGAAATCGTGTTGACCACCGATTAGTTTTTTGCTAATAACTCTTGCATCCTTCGACCGACTTCTTCGACTAAGAGCTCGCTGGAAAGATTATCTGTTCTTCTTTCAGATGGCATTAACATATTTTCCGAAAAGTAATAAGAAAAGTACTTTGCGAAAAGAATCGGCAATAGGACGGAATCGTGTTGACCACCGATTAGTGTTTTGCTAATAACTCTTGCATCCTTCGACCGACTTCTTCGACTAACAGCTCGATGGAAAGCTTATATGTTCTTCATTCAGATGGCATTCACATATTTTACGAAAAGTTATAAGAAAAGAACTTTGCGAAAAGAATCGGCTGTAGGACGAAATCGTTTTGACCTCCGATCAGTTTTTTGCTAATAACTCTTGCATCCTTCGACCGACTTCTTCGACTAACAGCTCGATGGAAAGCTTATATGTTCTTCATTCAGATGGCATTTACATATTTTACGAAAAGTTATAAGAAAAGAACTTTGCGAAAAGAATCGGCTGTAGGACGAAATCGTTTTGACCTCCGATCAGTTTTTTGCTAATAACTCTTGCATCCTTCGACCGACTTCTTCAACTATGAGCTCGATGGAAGGCTTATCTGTTCTTCTTTTAGATGGCATTAACATATTTTACGAAAAGTCATAAGAAAAGTACTTTGCGAAAAGAATCGGCAGTAGGACAGAATCGTGTTGACCACCGATTAGTTTTTTGCTAATAACTCTTGCATCCTTCGAACGACTTCTTCGACTAAGAGCTCGATGGAAAGCTTATATGTTCTTCTTTCAGATGGAATTTACATATTTTACGAAAAGTTATAAGAAAAGAACTTTGCGAAAAGAATCGGCAGTAGGACGAAATCGTGTTGACCTCCGATCAGTTTTTTGCTAATAACTCTTGCATCCTTCGACCGACTTCTTCAACTATGAGCTCGATGGAAGGCTTATCTGTTCTTCTTTTAGATGGCATTAACATATTTTACGAAAAGTCATAAGAAAAGTACTTTGCGAAAAGAATCGGCAGTAGGACAGAATCGTGTTGACCACCGATTAGTTTTTTGCTAATAACTCTTGCATCCTTCGAACGACTTCTTCGACTAAGAGCTCGATGGAAAGCTTATATGTTCTTCTTTCAGATGGAATTTACATATTTTACGAAAAGTTATAAGAAAAGAACTTTGCGAAAAGAATCGGCAGTAGGACGAAATCGTGTTGACCACCGATTAGTTTTTTGCTAATAACTCTTGCATCCTTCGACCGACTTCTTCGACTAAGAGCTCGATGGAAAGCTTATCTGTTCTTCTTTCAGATAGCATTAACATATTTTACGAAAAGTCATAAGAAAAGTACTTTGCGAAAAGAATCGGCAGTAGGACGGAATCGTGTTGACCACCGATTAGTTTTTTGCTAATAACTCTTGCATCCTTCGACCGACTTCTTCGACTAAGAGCTCGATGGAAAGCTTATCTGTTCTTCTTTCAGATGGCATTAACATATTTCACGAAAAGTCATAAGAAAAGTAACTTGCGAAAAGAATCGGCAGAAGGACGGAATCGTGTTGACCACCGATTTGTTTTTTGCTAATAACTCTTGCATCCTTCGACCGACTTCTTCGACTAAGAGCTCTGGAAAGCTTATCTGTTCTTCTTTCAGATGGCATTACCATATTTTACGATAAGTCATAAGAAAAGTACTTTGCGAAAAGAATCGGCAGTAGGACGGAATCGTGTTGACCACCGATAAGTTTTTTGATTATAACTCTTGCAGCCTTCGACCGACTTCTTCGACTAAGAGCTCGATGGAAAGCTTATATGTTCTTCTTTCAGATGGAATTTACATATTTTACGAAAAGTTATAAGAAAAGAACTTTGCGAAAAGAATCGGCAGTAGGACGGAATCGTGTTGACCACCGATTAGTTTTTTGCTAATAACTCTTGCATCCTTCGTCCGACTTCTTCGACTATGAGCTCGATGGAAGGCTTATCTGTTCTTCTTTTAGATGGCATTAACATATTTTACGAAAAGTCACAAGAAAAGTACTTTGCGAAAAGAATCGGCAGTAGGACAGAATCGTGTTGACCACCGATTAGTTTTTTGCTAATAACTCTTGCATCCTTCGAACGACTTCTTCGACTAAGAGCTCGATGGAAAGCTTATATGTTCTTCTTTCAGATGGAATTTACATATTTTACGAAAAGTTATAAGAAAAGAACTTTGCGAAAAGAATCGGCAGTAGGACGAAATCGTGTTGACCACCGATTAGTTTTTTGCTAATAACTCTTGCATCCTTCGACCGACTTCTTCGACTAAGAGCTCGATGGAAAGCTTATCTGTTCTTCTTTCAGATAGCATTAACATATTTTACGAAAAGTCATAAGAAAAGTACTTTGCGAAAAGAATCGGCAGTAGGACGGAATCGTGTTGACCACCGATTAGTTTTTTGCTAATAACTCTTGCATCCTTCGACCGACTTCTTCGACTAAGAGCTCGATGGAAAGCTTATCTGTTCTTCTTTCAGATGGCATTAACATATTTCACGAAAAGTCATAAGAAAAGTAACTTGCGAAAAGAATCGGCAGAAGGACGGAATCGTGTTGACCACCGATTTGTTTTTTGCTAATAACTCTTGCATCCTTCGACCGACTTCTTCGACTAAGAGCTCTGGAAAGCTTATCTGTTCTTCTTTCAGATGGCATTACCATATTTTACGATAAGTCATAAGAAAAGTACTTTGCGAAAAGAATCGGCAGTAGGACGGAATCGTGTTGACCACCGATAAGTTTTTTGATTATAACTCTTGCAGCCTTCGACCGACTTCTTCGACTAAGAGCTCGATGGAAAGCTTATATGTTCTTCTTTCAGATGGAATTTACATATTTTACGAAAAGTTATAAGAAAAGAACTTTGCGAAAAGAATCGGCAGTAGGACGGAATCGTGTTGACCACCGATTAGTTTTTTGCTAATAACTCTTGCATCCTTCGTCCGACTTCTTCGACAAAATGCTCAATGGAAAGCTTATCTGTTCTTCTTTCAGATGGCATTAACATATTTTACGAAAAGTCATAAGAAAAGTAACTTGCGAAAAGAATCGGCAGTGGGACGGAATCGTGTTGACCACCGAATTGTTTTTTGCTAATAACAAATCATGCTAAGGCTCGATGGAAAGCTTATCTATTCCTCTTTCAGATGGCTTTAACATATTTTACGAAAAGTCATAAGAAATACAATTTTTTTGACCAAAACTAAAATATCCTCGAAATCATTGAAGAAGAAGTAGCTTATATGACGAAAGTAAGCCGTATCTAATAATAGATATTTAAAATTTTTTATTTGCATAAATGGGCGGCATTTTATTCAGAATTAATAGTTTTTTACATGGACAAAAAATCGTTTAATTTATTCCCATTAAATACTAGAGTTATAGAAAAGTACTTTGCGAAAATAATCGGTAGTAAGACGGAAACGTGTTGACCACCGATAAGTTTTTTGCTAATAGCTCTTGCATCCTTCGACCGTCTTCTTCGACTAAGAGCTCGATGGAAAGCTTATCTGTTCCTCTTTCAGATGGCATTAACATATTTTACGAAAAGTCATAAGAAAAGTACTTTGCGAAAAGAATCGGCAGTAGGACGAAATCGTGTTGACCACCGATTAGTTTTTTGCTAATAACTGTTCCATCCTTCGACCGACTTCTTCGACTAAGAGCTCGATGGAAAGCTTATATGTTCTTCTTTCAGATGGCATTTACATATTTTACGAAAAGTTATAAGAAAAGTAACTTGCGAAAATAATCGGCACTAGGACGAAATCGTTTTGACCTCCGATCAGTTTTTTGCTAATAAATCTTGCATCCTTCGACCGACTTCTTCAACTAAGTGCTCGATGGAAGGCTTATCTGTTCTTCTTTCAGTTGGCATTAACATATTTTACGAAAAGTCATAAGAAAAGTAACTTGCGAAAAGAATCGGCAGTAGGACGGAATCGTGTTGACCACCGATTTGTTTTTTGCTAATAACAAATCATGCTAAGGCTCGATGGAAAGCTTATCTGTTCCTCTTTCAGATGGCATTAACATATTTTACGAAAAGTCATAAGATATACAATTTTTTTGACCAAAACTAAAATATCCTCGAAATCATTGAAGAAGAAGTAGCTTATAAGACGAAAGTATGCCGTATCTAATAATAGATATTTAAATTTTTTTTATTGCATAAATGAACGGCATTTTATCCAGAATTAATAGTTTTTTACATGGACAAAAAATCGTTTAATTTATTCCCATTAAATACTAGAGTTATAGAAAAGTACTTTGCGAAAATAATCGGCAGTAAGACGGAAACGTGTTGACCACCGATAAGTTTTTTTTCTAATATCTCTTGCATCCTTCGACCGTCTTCTTCGACTAAGAGCTCGATGGAAAGCTTATCTGTTCCTCTTTCAGATGGCATTAACATATTTTACAATAGTTATAGAAAAGTACTTTGCGAAAATAATCGGCAGTAAGACGGAAACGTGTGGACCCCCGATAAGTTTTTTGCTAATAGCTCTTCCATCCTTCGACCGTCTTCTTCGACTAAGAGCTCGATGGAAAGCTTATCTGTTCTTCTTTCAGATGGCATTAACATATTTTACGAAAAGTCATAAGAAATAAAATTTTTTGACCAAAAATCAAATATCGTTGAAATCATTGAAGAAGAGGTACCTTATAAGACGAAAATATGCCTTATCTGATAAGAGACATTTAAATTTTTTTAATTGCATTAATGGGCGGCATTTTATTCAGAATTAATAGTTTCTTACATGGAAAAAAAATTCGTTTAATTTTTTTCCCATTAAATACTAGAGTTATAGAAAAGTACTTTGCGAAAAGAATCGGCAGTAGGACGAAATCGTGTTGACCACTGATTAGTTTTTTGCTAATAACTCTTGCATCCTTCGACCGTCTTCTTCGACTAAGAGCTCGATGGAAAGCTTATCTGTTCCTCTTTCAGATGGCATTAACATATTTTACGAAAAGTCATAAGAAAAGTACTTTGCGAAAAGAATCGGCAGTAGGACGAAATCGTGTTGACCACCGATTAGTTTTTTGCTAATAACTCTTGCATCCTTCGAACGACTTCTTCGACTAAGAGCTCGATGGAAAGCTTATATGTTCTTCTTTCAGATGGAATTTACATATTTTACGAAAAGTTATAAGAAAAGAACTTTGCGAAAAGAATCGGCAGTAGGACGGAATCGTGTTGACCACCGATTAGTTTTTTGCTAATAACTCTTGCATCCTTCGTCCGACTTCTTCGACAAAATGCTCAATGGAAAGCTTATCTGTTCTTCTTTCAGATGGCATTAACATATTTTACGAAAAGTCATAAGAAAAGTAACTTGCGAAAAGAATCGGCAGTAGGACGGAATCGTGTTGACCACCGAATTGTTTTTTGCTAATAACAAATCATGCTAAGGCTCGATGGAAAGCTTATCTATTCCTCTTTCAGATGGCTTTAACATATTTTACGAAAAGTCATAAGAAATACAATTTTTTTGACCAAAACTAAAATATCCTCGAAATCATTGAAGAAGAAGTAGCTTATATGACGAAAGTAAGCCGTATCTAATAATAGATATTTAAAATTTTTTATTTGCATAAATGGGCGGCATTTTATTCAGAATTAATAGTTTTTTACATGGACAAAAAATCGTTTAATTTATTCCCATTAAATACTAGAGTTATAGAAAAGTACTTTGCGAAAATAATCGGTAGTAAGACGGAAACGTGTTGACCACCGATAAGTTTTTTGCTAATAGCTCTTGCATCCTTCGACCGTCTTCTTCGACTAAGAGCTCGATGGAAAGCTTATCTGTTCCTCTTTCAGATGGCATTAACATATTTTACGAAAAGTCATAAGAAAAGTACTTTGCGAAAAGAATCGGCAGTAGGACGAAATCGTGTTGACCACCGATTAGTTTTTTGCTAATAACTGTTCCATCCTTCGACCGACTTCTTCGACTAAGAGCTCGATGGAAAGCTTATATGTTCTTCTTTCAGATGGCATTTACATATTTTACGAAAAGTTATAAGAAAAGTAACTTGCGAAAATAATCGGCACTAGGACGAAATCGTTTTGACCTCCGATCAGTTTTTTGCTAATAAATCTTGCATCCTTCGACCGACTTCTTCAACTAAGTGCTCGATGGAAGGCTTATCTGTTCTTCTTTCAGTTGGCATTAACATATTTTACGAAAAGTCATAAGAAAAGTAACTTGCGAAAAGAATCGGCAGTAGGACGGAATCGTGTTGACCACCGATTTGTTTTTTGCTAATAACAAATCATGCTAAGGCTCGATGGAAAGCTTATCTGTTCCTCTTTCAGATGGCATTAACATATTTTACGAAAAGTCATAAGATATACAATTTTTTTGACCAAAACTAAAATATCCTCGAAATCATTGAAGAAGAAGTAGCTTATAAGACGAAAGTATGCCGTATCTAATAATAGATATTTAAATTTTTTTTATTGCATAAATGAACGGCATTTTATCCAGAATTAATAGTTTTTTACATGGACAAAAAATCGTTTAATTTATTCCCATTAAATACTAGAGTTATAGAAAAGTACTTTGCGAAAATAATCGGCAGTAAGACGGAAACGTGTTGACCACCGATAAGTTTTTTTTCTAATATCTCTTGCATCCTTCGACCGTCTTCTTCGACTAAGAGCTCGATGGAAAGCTTATCTGTTCCTCTTTCAGATGGCATTAACATATTTTACAATAGTTATAGAAAAGTACTTTGCGAAAATAATCGGCAGTAAGACGGAAACGTGTGGACCCCCGATAAGTTTTTTGCTAATAGCTCTTCCATCCTTCGACCGTCTTCTTCGACTAAGAGCTCGATGGAAAGCTTATCTGTTCTTCTTTCAGATGGCATTAACATATTTTACGAAAAGTCATAAGAAATAAAATTTTTTGACCAAAAATCAAATATCGTTGAAATCATTGAAGAAGAGGTACCTTATAAGACGAAAATATGCCTTATCTGATAAGAGACATTTAAATTTTTTTAATTGCATTAATGGGCGGCATTTTATTCAGAATTAATAGTTTCTTACATGGAAAAAAAATTCGTTTAATTTTTTTCCCATTAAATACTAGAGTTATAGAAAAGTACTTTGCGAAAAGAATCGGCAGTAGGACGAAATCGTGTTGACCACTGATTAGTTTTTTGCTAATAACTCTTGCATCCTTCGACCGTCTTCTTCGACTAAGAGCTCGATGGAAAGCTTATCTGTTCCTCTTTCAGATGGCATTAACATATTTTACGAAAAGTCATAAGAAAAGTACTTTGCGAAAAGAATCGGCAGTAGGACGAAATCGTGTTGACCACCGATTAGTTTTTTGCTAATAACTCTTGCATCCTTCGAACGACTTCTTCGACTAAGAGCTCGATGGAAAGCTTATATGTTCTTCTTTCAGATGGAATTTACATATTTTACGAAAAGTTATAAGAAAAGAACTTTGCGAAAAGAATCGGCAGTAGGACGAAATCGTGTTGACCACCGATTAGTTTTTTGCTAATAACTCTTGCATCCTTCGACCGACTTCTTCGACTAAGAGCTCGATGGAAAGCTTATCTGTTCTTCTTTCAGATGGCATTAACATATTTTACGAAAAGTCATAAGAAAAGTACTTTGCGAAAAGAATCGGCAGTAGGACGGAATCGTGTTGACCACCGATTAGTTTTTTGCTAATAACTCTTGCATCCTTCGACCGACTTCTTCGACTAAGAGCTCGATGTCAAGCTTATATGTTCTTCTTTCAGATGGCACTTACATATTTTACGAAAAGTCATAAGAAAAGTAACTTGCGAAAAGAATCGGCAGAAGGACGGAATCGTGTTGACCACCGATTTGTTTTTTGCTAATAACTCTTGCATCCTTCGACCGACTTCTTCGACTAAGAGCTCAATGGAAAGCTTATCTGTTCTTCTTTCAGATGGCATTACCATATTTTACGATAAGTCATAAGAAAAGTACTTTGCGAAAAGAATCGGCAGTAGGACGGAATCGTGTTGACCACCGATAAGTTTTTTGATTATAACTCTTGCATCCTTCGACCGTCTTCTTCGACTAAGAGCTCGATGGAAAGCTTATATGTTCTTCTTTCAGATGGAATTTACATATTTTACGAAAAGTTATAAGAAAAGAACTTTGCGAAAAGAATCGGCAGTAGGACGGAATCGTGTTGACCACCGATTAGTTTTTTGCTAATAACTCTTGCATCCTTCGTCCGACTTCTTCGACAAAATGCTCAATGGAAAGCTTATCTGTTCTTCTTTCAGATGGCATTAACATATTTTACGAAAAGTCATAAGAAAAGTAACTTGCGAAAAGAATCGGCAGTAGGACGGAATCGTGTTGACCACCGAATTGTTTTTTGCTAATAACAAATCATGCTAAGGCTCGATGGAAAGCTTATCTGTTCCTCTTTCAGATGGCTTTAACATATTTTACGAAAAGTCATAAGAAATACAATTTTTTTGACCAAAACTAAAATATCCTCGAAATCATTGAAGAAGAAGTAGCTTATAAGACGAAAGTAAGCCGTATCTAATAATAGATATTTAAAATTTTTTATTTGCATAAATGGGCGGCATTTTATTCAGAATTAATAGTTTTTTACATGGACAAAAAATCGTTTAATTCGTTCCCATTAAATACTAGAGTTATAGAAAAGTACTTTGCGAAAATAATCGGTAGTAAGACGGAAACGTGTTGACCACCGATAAGTTTTTTGCTAATAGCTCTTGCATCCTTCGACCGTCTTCTTCGACTAAGAGCTCGATGGAAAGCTTATCTGTTCCTCTTTCAGATGGCATTAACATATTTTACGAAAAGTCATAAGAAAAGTACTTTGCGAAAAGAATCGGCAGTAGGACGAAATCGTGTTGACCACCGATTAGTTTTTTGCTAATAACTGTTCCATCCTTCGACCGACTTCTTCGACTAAGAGCTCGATGGAAAGCTTATATGTTCTTCTTTCAGATGGCATTTACATATTTTACGAAAAGTTATAAGAAAAGTAACTTGCGAAAATAATCGGCACTAGGACGAAATCGTTTTGACCTCCGATCAGTTTTTTGCTAATAAATCTTGCATCCTTCGACCGACTTCTTCAACTAAGTGCTCGACGGAAGGCTTTTCTGTTCTTCTTTCAGTTGGCATTAACATATTTTACGAAAAGTCATAAGAAAAGTAACTTGCGAAAAGAATCGGCAGTAGGACGGAATCGTGTTGACCACCGATTTGTTTTTTGCTAATAACAAATCATGCTAAGGCTCGATGGAAAGCTTATCTGTTCCTCTTTCAGATGGCATTAACATATTTTACGAAAAGTCATAAGATATACAATTTTTTTGACCAAAACTAAAATATCCTCGAAATCATTGAAGAAGAAGTAGCTTATAAGACGAAAGTATGCCGTATCTAATAATAGATATTTAAATTTTTTTTATTGCATAAATGAACGGCATTTTATCCAGAATTAATAGTTTTTTACATGGACAAAAAATCGTTTAATTTATTCCCATTAAATACTAGAGTTATAGAAAAGTACTTTGCGAAAATAATCGGAAGTAAGACGGAAACGTGTTGACCACCGATAAGTTTTTTTTCTAATATCTCTTGCATCCTTCGACCGTCTTCTTCGACTAAGAGCTCGATGGAAAGCTTATCTGTTCCTCTTTCAGATGGCATTAACATATTTTACGAAAAGTCATAAGAAAAGAACTTTGCGAAAAGAATCGGCAGTAGGACGAAATCGTGTTGACCACCGATTAGTTTTTTGCTAATAACTCTTGCATCCTTCGACCGACTTCTTCGACTAAGAACCCGATGGAAAGCTTATCTGTTCCTCTTTCAGATGGCATTAACATATTTAACGAAAAGTCATAAGAAAAGTACTTTGCGAAAAGAATATGCAGTAGGACGGAATCGTGTTGACCACCGATTAGTGTTTTGCTAATAACTCTTGCATCCTTCGACCGACTTCTTCGACTAAGAGCCTGATGGAAAGCTTATCTGTTCTTCTTTCAGATGGCATTAACATATTTTACGAAAAGTCATAAGAAAAGTACTTTGCGAAAAGAATATGCAGTAGGACGGAATCGTGTTGACCACCGATTAGTGTTTTGCTAATAACTCTTGCATCCTTCGACCGACTTCTTCGACTAAGAGCTCGATGAAAAGCTTATATGTTCTTCTTTCAGATGGCATTTAAATATTTTACGAAAAGTTATAAGAAAAGTAACTTGCGAAAAGAATCGGCACTAGGACGAAATCGTTTTGACCTCCGATCAGTTTTTTGCTAATAAATCTTGCATCCTTAGACCGACTTCTTCAACTAAGAGCTCGATGGAAGGCTTATCTGTTCTTCTTTCAGATGGCATTAACATATTTTATGAAAAGTTATAAGAAAAGAACTTTGCGAAAAGAATCGGCAGTAGGACGAAATCGTGTTGACCACCGATTAGTTTTTTGCTAATAACTCTTGCATCCTTCGACCGACTTTTTCGACTAAGAGCTCGATGGAAAGCTTATCTGTTCTTCTTTCAGATGGCATTAACATATTTCACGAAAAGTCATAAGAAAAGTACTTTGCGAAAAGAATCGGCAGTAGGACGGAATCGTGTTGACCACCGATTAGTTTTTTGCTAATAACTCTTGCATTCTTCGACCGACTTCTTCGACTAAGAGCTCGATGGAAAGCCTATCTGTTCTTCTTTCAGATGGCATTAACATATTTTACGAAAAGTCATAAGAAAAGTACTTTGCGAAAAGAATCGGCAGTAGGACGGAATCGTGTTGACCACCGATTAGGTTTTTGCTAATAACTCTTGCATACTTGGACCGACTTCTTCGACTTGGAGCTCGATGGAAAGCTTATCTGTTCCTCTTTCAGATGGCATTAACATGTTTTATGAAAAGTCATAAGAAAAGTAGTTTTCGAAAAGAATCGGCAGTAGGACGGAATTGTGTTGACCACCGATTAGTTTTTTGCTAATAACTCTTGCATCCTTCGACCGACTTCTTCGACTAAGAACCCGATGGAAAGCTTATCTGTTCCTCTTTCAGATGGCATTAACATATTTAACGAAAAGTCATAAGAAAAGTACTTTGCGAAAAGAATCGGCAGTAGGACGGAATCGTGTTGACCACCGATTAGTTTTTTGCTAATAACTGTTGCATCCTTCGACCGACTTCTTCGACTAAGAGCTCGATGGGAAGCTTATATGTTCTTCTTTCAGATGGCATTTACATATTTTACGAAAAGTTATAAGAAAAGTAACTTGCGAAAAGAATCGGCACTAGGACGAAATCGTTTTGACCTCCGATCAGTTTTTTGCTAATAAATCTTGCATCCTTCGACCGACTTCTTCGACTAAGAGCTCGATGGAAAGCTTATCTGTTCTTCTTTCAGATGGCATTAACATATTTTACGAAAAGTCATAAGAAATAAAATTTTTTGACCAAAAATAAAATATCGTTCAAATCATTGAAGAAGAGGTACCTTATAAGACGAAAATATGCCTTATCTGATAAGAGACATTTAAATTTTTTTAATTGCATTACTGGGCGGCATTTTATTCAGAATTAATAGTTTCTTACATGGAAAAAAAATTCGTTTAATTTTTTTCCCATTAAATACTAGAATTATAGAAAAGTACTTTGCGAAAAGAATCGGCAGTAGGACGAAATCGTGTACACCACCGATTAGTTTTTTGCTAATAACTCTTGCATCCTTCGACCGACTTCTTCGACTAAGAGCTCGATGGAAAGCTTATATGTTCTTCTTTCAGATGGAATTTACATATTTTACGAAAAGTCATAAGAAATACAATTTTTTTGACCAAAACTAAAATATCCTCGAAATCATTGAAGAAGAAGAAGCTTATAAGACGAAAGTATGCCGTATCTAATAATATATATTTAAATTTTTTTAATTGCATAAATGGGCGGCATTTTATTCAGAATTAATAGTTTTTTACATGGACAAAAAATCGTTTAATTTGTTCCCATTAAATACAAGAGTTATAGAAAAGTACTTTGCGAAAATAATCGGCAGTAAGACGGAAACGTGTGGACCCCCGATAAGTTTTTTGCTAATAGCTCTTCCATCCTTCGACCGTCTTCTTCGACTAAGAGCTCGATGGAAAGCTTATCTGTTCTTCTTTCAGATGGCATTAACATATTTTACGAAAAGTCATAAGAAATAAAATTTTTTGACCAAAAATAAAATATCGTTCAAATCATTGAAGAAGAGGTACCTTATAAGACGAAAATATGCCTTATCTGATAAGAGACATTTAAATTTTTTTAATTGCATTAATGGGCGGCATTTTATTCAGAATTAATAGTTTCTTACATGGAAAAAAAATTCGTTTAATTTTTTTCCCATTAAATACTAGAGTTATAGAAAAGAACTTTGCGAAAAGAATCGGCAGTAGGACGAAATCGTGTTGACCACCGATTAGTTTTTTGCTAATAACTCTTGCATCCTTCGACCGACTTCTTCGACTAAGAGCTCGCTGGAAAGATTATCTGTTCTTCTTTCAGATGGCATTAACATATTTTCCGAAAAGTAATAAGAAAAGTACTTTGCGAAAAGAATCGGCAGTAGGACGGAATCGTGTTGACCACCGATTAGTGTTTTGCTAATAACTCTTGCATCCTTCGACCGACTTCTTCGACTAACAGCTCGATGGAAAGCTTATATGTTCTTCTTTCAGATGGCATTTACATATTTTACGAAAAGTTATAAGAAAAGAACTTTGCGAAAAGAATCGGCTGTAGGACGAAATCGTTTTGACCTCCGTTCAGTTTTTTGCTAATAACTCTTGCATCCTTCGACCGACTTCTTCAACTATGAGCTCGATGGAAGGCTTATCTGTTCTTCTTTCAGATGGCATTAACATATTTTACGAAAAGTCATAAGAAAAGTACTTTGCGAAAAGAATCGGCAGTAGGACAGAATCGTGTTGACCACCGATTAGTTTTTTGCTAATAACTCTTGCATTCTTCGAACGACTTCTTCGACTAAGAGCTCGATGGAAAGCTTATATGTTCTTCTTTCAGATGGAATTTACATATTTTACGAAAAGTTATAAGAAAAGAACTTTGCGAAAAGAATCGGCAGTGGGACGAAATCGTGTTGACCACCGATTAGTGTTTTGCTAATAACTCTTGCATCCTTCGACCGACTTCTTCGACTAAGAGCTTGCTGGAAAGATTATCTGTTCTTCTTTCAGATGGCATTAACATATTTTCCGAAAAGTAATAAGAAAAGTACTTTGCGAAAAGAATCGGCAGTAGGACGGAATCGTGTTGACCACCGATTAGTGTTTTGCTAATAACTCTTGCATCCTTCGACCGACTTCTTCGACTAACAGCTCGATGGAAAGCTTATATGTTCTTCTTTCAGATGGCATTTACATATTTTACGAAAAGTTATAAGAAAAGAACTTTGCGAAAAGAATCGGCTGTAGGACGAAATCGTTTTGACCTCCGATCAGTTTTTTGCTAATAACTCTTGCATCCTTCGACCGACTTCTTCATCTATGAGCTCGATGGAAGGCTTATTTGTTCTTCTTTCAGATGGCATTAACATATTTTACGAAAAGTCATAAGAAAAGTACTTTGCGAAAAGAATCGGCAGTAGGACAGAATCGTGTTGACCACCGATTAGTTTTTTGCTAATAACTCTTGCATCCTTCGAACGACTTCTTCGACTAAGAGCTCGATGGAAAGCTTATATGTTCTTCTTTCAGATGGAATTTACATATTTTACGAAAAGTTATAAGAAAAGAACTTTGCGAAAAGAATCGGCAGTAGGACGAAATCGTGTTGACCACCGATTAGTTTTTTGCTAATAACTCTTGCATCCTTCGACCGACTTCTTCGACTAAGAGCTCGATGGAAAGCTTATCTGTTCTTCTTTCAGATAGCATTAACATATTTTACGAAAAGTCATAAGAAAAGTACTTTGCGAAAAGAATCGGCAGTAGGACGGAATCGTGTTGACCACCGATTAGTTTTTTGCTAATAACTCTTGCATCCTTCGACCGACTTCTTCGACTAAGAGCTCGATGTCAAGCTTATATGTTCTTCTTTCAGATGGCATTTACATATTTTACGAAAAGTTATAAGAAAAGTACTTTGCGAAAAGAATCGGCAGTAGGACGGAATCGTGTTGACCACCGATTAGTGTTTTGCTAATAACTCTTGCATCCTTCGACCGACTTCTTCGACTAAGAGCTCGATGGAAAGCTTATCTGTTCTTCTTTCAGATAGCATTAACATATTTTACGAAAAGTCATAAGAAAAGTACTTTGCGAAAAGAATCGGCAGTAGGACGGAATCGTGTTGACCACCGATAAGTTTTTTGATTATAACTCTTGCATCCTTCGACCGACTTCTTCGACTAAGAGCTCGATGGAAAGCTTATCTGTTCTTCTTTCAGATAGCATTAACATATTTTACGAAAAGTCATAAGAAAAGTACTTTGCGAAAAGAATCGGCAGTAGGACGGAATCGTGTTGACCACCGATTAGTTTTTTGCTAATAACTCTTGCATCCTTCGACCGACTTCTTCGACTAAGAGCTCGATGTCAAGCTTATATGTTCTTCTTTCAGATGGCATTTACATATTTTACGAAAAGTCGTAACAAAAGTAACTTGCGAAAAGAATCGGCAGTAGGATGGAATCGTGTTGACCACCGATTAGTTTTTATACTTTTCACTTATGTGAAATAGTATATTAACTTTGTCACGGAGTTTGTAACAGATCGAAATATTAATTTCCGACTATATAAAGTATATATATTCTTGATCAGGACGACAAGACGAGTTGATTTAGCCATGTCCGTCTGTCCGTCTGTCCGTCTGTCTGTCTGTCTGTCTGTCTGTCTGTCTGTATGTATGCAAACTAGTCCCTCAGTTTTGAAGCTATCGAGCTGAAACTTTGCACAGAGTCTTAGAATTTATTACGATGAATCATTCGTCGGAACCAGCATGATCGGATTATTGGAACAGGTAGCTCCCATACGAAAAGAAGAAGAAAAGTGAACAAAACTTGAATCGTTGTATGGAAAACTTTTTTGTTTTGTACAATAGAGTGCTGAAATTTTAAACATAGTAGTTTTACATGGTCCGACTACATGCCTGAAAGTTTCATTGAGATTGGACATCTGGAACTGGTAGCTCCCATACAAAATGAAGAAGAGGAAGAGAAGCCATATTCACGTCGTTGTATGGAAAACTTTTTTGTTTCTTAACCAATTGACTTGAAATTTTAAAGTTATGTTCTTAGGGAGGAATGAAATCTATTTTGACCAAATGTGGGCGTAACCACGCATAGCCACGACCACTTATAGCGAAAATTTACCCGTTGTATGGAAAACTTTTTTGTTTTTTAACCAATTGACTTGAAACTTTGCAGTTATGCTCTTAGGGAGGAATGAAAACTATTTTGATCAAAAGTGGGCGTGGCCACGCCCACTTATAGCTTAACTTGACCCTTTGTATGGAAAACTTTTTTGTTTTTTAACCAATTGACTTGAAACTTTACAGTTATGTTCTTAGGGAGGAATGAAAACTATTTTAACCAAAAGTGGGCGTAGCCACGCCTACTTATAGCGAAAATTGACCCGTTGTATGGAAAACTTTTTTGTTTTTTAACCAATTGACTTGAAACTTTGCAGTTATGCTCTTAGGGAGGAATGAAAACTATTTTGACCAAAAGTGGGCGTAGCCAGGCGTAGCCACGCCCACTTATAGCGAAAATTGACCCGTTGTATGGAAAACTTTTTTGTTTCTTAACCAATTGACTTGAAACTTTGCAGTTATGCTCTTAGGGAGGAATGAAAACTATTTTGATCAAAAGTGGGCGTGGCTACGCCCACTTATAGCTTAACTTGACCCTTTGTATGGAAAACTTTTTTGTTTTTTAACCAATTGACTTGAAACTTTACAGTTATGTTCTTAGGGAGGAATGAAAACTATTTTAACCAAAAGTGGGCGTAGCCACGCCTACTTATAGCGAAAATTGACCCGTTGTATGGAAAACTTTTTTGTTTTTTAACCAATTGACTTGAAACTTTGCAGTTATGCTCTTAGGGAGGAATGAAAACTATTTTGATCAAAAGTAGGCGTGGTCACGCCCTTTTATAGCGAAAATTGACCCGTTGTATGGAAAACTTTTTTGTTTTTTAACCAATTGACTTGAAACTTTGCAGTTATGCTCTTAGGGAGGAATGAAAACTATTTTGACCAAAAGTGGGCGTAGCCACGCCTACTTATAGCAAAAGTTGACCCGTTGTATGGAAAACTTTTTTGTTTTTTAACCAATTGACTTGAAACTTTGCAGTTATGCTCTTAGGGAGGAATGAAAACTATTTTGATCAAAAGTAGGCGTGGTCACGCCCTTTTATAGCGAAAATTGACCCGTTGTATGGAAAACTTTTTTGTTTTTAACCAATTGACTTGAAACTTTACAGTTATGTTCTTAGGGAGGAATGAAAACTATTTTAACCAAAAGTGGGCGTAGCCACGCCTACTTATAGCGAAAATTGACCCATTGTATGGAAAACTTTTTTGTTTTTTAACCAATTGACTTGAAACTTTGCAGTTATGCTCTTAGGGAGGAATGAAAACTATTTTGATCAAAAGTAGGCGTGGTCACGCCCTTTTATAGCGAAAATTGACCCGTTGTATGGAAAACTTTTTTGTTTTTTAACCAATTGACTTGAAACTTTACAGTTATGTTCTTAGGGAGGAATGAAAACTATTTTAACCAAAAGTGGGCGTAGCCACGCCTACTTATAGCGAAAATTGACCCATTGTATGGAAAACTTTTTTGTTTTTTAACCAATTGTCTTGAAACTTTGCAGTTATGCTCTTAGGGAGGAATGAAAACTATTTTGATCAAAAGTAGGCGTGGTCACGCCCTTTTATAGCGAAAATTGACCCGTTGTATGGAAAACTTTTTTGTTTTTTAATCAATTGACTTGAAACTTTACAGTTATGTTCTTAGGGAGGAATGAAAACTATTTTGACCAAAAGTGGGCGTAGCCACGCCTACTTATAGCGAAAATTGACCCTTTGTATGGAAAACTTTTTTGTTTTTTAACCAATTGACTTGAAACTTTACAGTTATGTTCTTAGGGAGGAATAAAAACTATTTTGACCAAATGTGGGCATGGCTACGCCCACTTATCGCAAAACTTGAACCGTTGTATGGAAAAATTTTTTGTTTTTTAACGAATTGACTTGAATTATTACAGTTATGTTGTTAGGGATGCATGAAAACTATTCATTGAGTTTTTTTTATAGTGACACAAAGTGAAAAGTATTATAGCTTCAGCCTTGCCGAAGATAGCGTCCTTACTGGTTTCCTAATAACTCTTGCATCCTTCGACCGACTTCTTCGACTAAGAGCTCAATGGAAAGCTTATCTGTTCTTCTTTCAGATGGCATTACCATATTTTACGATAAGTCATAAGAAAAGTACTTTGCGAAAAGAATCGGCAGTAGGACGGAATCGTGTTGACCACCGATAAGTTTTTTGATTATAACTCTTGCATCCTTCGACCGACTTCTTCGACTAAGAGCTCGATGGAAAGCTTATATGTTCTTCTTTCAGATGGAATTTACATATTTTACGAAAAGTTATAAGAAAAGTAACTTGCGAAAAGAATCGGCACTAGGACGAAATCGTTTTGACCTCCGATCAGTTTTTTGTTAATAAATCTTGCATCCTTAGACCGACTTCTTCAACTAAGAGCTCGATGGAAGGCTTATCTGTTCTTCTTTCAGATGGCATTAACATATTTTATGAAAAGTTATAAGAAAAGAACTTTGCGAAAAGAATCGGCAGTAGGACGAAATCGTGTTGACCACCGATTAGTTTTTTGCTAATAACTCTTGCATCCTTCGACCGACTTTTTCGACTAAGAGCTCGATGGAAAGCTTATCTGTTCTTCTTTCAGATGGCATTAACATATTTCACGAAAAGTCATAAGAAAAGTACTTTGCGAAAAGAATCGGCAGTAGGACGGAATCGTGTTGACCACCGATTAGTTTTTTGCTAATAACTCTTGCATTCTTCGACCGACTTCTTCGACTAAGAGCTCGATGGAAAGCCTATCTGTTCTTCTTTCAGATGGCATTAACATATTTTACGAAAAGTCATAAGAAAAGTACTTTGCGAAAAGAATCGGCAGTAGGACGGAATCGTGTTGACCACCGATTAGTTTTTTGCTAATAACTCTTGCATACTTGGACCGACTTCTTCGACTTGGAGCTCGATGGAAAGCTTATCTGTTCCTCTTTCAGATGGCATTAACATGTTTTACGAAAAGTCATAAGAAAAGTAGTTTTCGAAAAGAATCGGCAGTAGGACGGAATTGTGTTGACCACCGATTAGTTTTTTGCTAATAACTCTTGCATCCTTCGACCGACTTCTTCGACTAAGAACCCGATGGAAAGCTTATCTGTTCCTCTTTCAGATGGCATTAACATATTTAACGAAAAGTCATAAGAAAAGTACTTTGCGAAAAGAATCGGCAGTAGGACGGAATCGTGTTGACCACCGATTAGTTTTTTGCTAATAACTGTTGCATCCTTCGACCGACTTCTTCGACTAAGAGCTCGATGGGAAGCTTATATGTTCTTTTTTCAGATGGCATTTACATATTTTACGAAAAGTTATAAGAAAAGTAACTTGCGAAAAGAATCGGCACTAGGACGAAATCGTTTTGACCTCCGATCAGTTTTTTGCTAATAAATCTTGCATCCTTCGACCGACTTCTTCGACTAAGAGCTCGATGGAAAGCTTATCTGTTCTTCTTTCAGATGGCATTAACATATTTTACGAAAAGTCATAAGAAATAAAATTTTTTGACCAAAAATAAAATATCGTTCAAATCATTGAAGAAGAGGTACCTTATAAGACGAAAATATGCCTTATCTGATAAGAGACATTTAAATTTTTTTAATTGCATTACTGGGCGGCATTTTATTCAGAATTAATAGTTTCTTACATGGAAAAAAAATTCGTTTAATTTTTTTCCCATTAAATACTAGAATTATAGAAAAGTACTTTGCGAAAAGAATCGGCAGTAGGACGAAATCGTGTACACCACCGATTAGTTTTTTGCTAATAACTCTTGCATCCTTCGACCGACTTCTTCGACTAAGAGCTCGATGGAAAGCTTATATGTTCTTCTTTCAGATGGAATTTACATATTTTACGAAAAGTCATAAGAAATACAATTTTTTTGACCAAAACTAAAATATCCTCGAAATCATTGAAGAAGAAGAAGCTTATAAGACGAAAGTATGCCGTATCTAATAATATATATTTAAATTTTTTTAATTGCATAAATGGGCGGCATTTTATTCAGAATTAATAGTTTTTTACATGGACAAAAAATCGTTTAATTTGTTCCCATTAAATACAAGAGTTATAGAAAAGTACTTTGCGAAAATAATCGGCAGTAAGACGGAAACGTGTGGACCCCCGATAAGTTTTTTGCTAATAGCTCTTCCATCCTTCGACCGTCTTCTTCGACTAAGAGCTCGATGGAAAGCTTATCTGTTCTTCTTTCAGATGGCATTAACATATTTTACGAAAAGTCATAAGAAATAAAATTTTTTGACCAAAAATAAAATATCGTTCAAATCATTGAAGAAGAGGTACCTTATAAGACGAAAATATGCCTTATCTGATAAGAGACATTTAAATTTTTTTAATTGCATTAATGGGCGGCATTTTATTCAGAATTAATAGTTTCTTACATGGAAAAAAAATTCGTTTAATTTTTTCCCCATTAAATACTAGAGTTATAGAAAAGAACTTTGCGAAAAGAATCGGCAGTAGGACGAAATCGTGTTGACCACCGATTAGTTTTTTGCTAATAACTCTTGCATCCTTCGACCGACTTCTTCGACTAAGAGCTCGCTGGAAAGATTATCTGTTCTTCTTTCAGATGGCATTAACATATTTTCCGAAAAGTAATAAGAAAAGTACTTTGCGAAAAGAATCGGCAGTAGGACGGAATCGTGTTGACCACCGATTAGTGTTTTGCTAATAACTCTTGCATCCTTCGACCGACTTCTTCGACTAACAGCTCGATGGAAAGCTTATATGTTCTTCTTTCAGATGGCATTTACATATTTTACGAAAAGTTATAAGAAAAGAACTTTGCGAAAAGAATCGGCTGTAGGACGAAATCGTTTTGACCTCCGATCAGTTTTTTGCTAATAACTCTTGCATCCTTCGACCGACTTCTTCAACTATGAGCTCGATGGAAGGCTTATCTGTTCTTCTTTCAGATGGCATTAACATATTTTACGAAAAGTCATAAGAAAAGTACTTTGCGAAAAGAATCGACAGTAGGACAGAATCGTGTTGACCACCGATTAGTTTTTTGCTAATAACTCTTGCATTCTTCGAACGACTTCTTCGACTAAGAGCTCGATGGAAAGCTTATATGTTCTTCTTTCAGATGGAATTTACATATTTTACGAAAAGTTATAAGAAAAGAACTTTGCGAAAAGAATCGGCAGTAGGACGAAATCGTGTTGACCACCGATTAGTGTTTTGCTAATAACTCTTGCATCCTTCGACCGACTTCTTCGACTAAGAGCTCGCTGGAAAGATTATCTGTTCTTCTTTCAGATGGCATTAACATATTTTCCGAAAAGTAATAAGAAAAGTACTTTGCGAAAAGAATCGGCAGTAGGACGGAATCGTGTTGACCACCGATTAGTGTTTTGCTAATAACTCTTGCATCCTTCGACCGACTTCTTCGACTAACAGCTCGATGGAAAGCTTATATGTTCTTCTTTCAGATGGCATTTACATATTTTACGAAAAGTTATAAGAAAAGAACTTTGCGAAAAGAATCGGCTGTAGGACGAAATCGTTTTGACCTCCGATCAGTTTTTTGCTAATAACTCTTGCATCCTTCGACCGACTTCTTCATCTATGAGCTCGATGGAAGGCTTATTTGTTCTTCTTTCAGATGGCATTAACATATTTTACGAAAAGTCATAAGAAAAGTACTTTGCGAAAAGAATCGGCAGTAGGACAGAATCGTGTTGACCACCGATTAGTTTTTTGCTAATAACTCTTGCATCCTTCGAACGACTTCTTCGACTAAGAGCTCGATGGAAAGCTTATATGTTCTTCTTTCAGATGGAATTTACATATTTTACGAAAAGTTATAAGAAAAGAACTTTGCGAAAAGAATCGGCAGTAGGACGAAATCGTGTTGACCACCGATTAGTTTTTTGCTAATAACTCTTGCATCCTTCGACCGACTTCTTCGACTAAGAGCTCGATGGAAAGCTTATCTGTTCTTCTTTCAGAAAGCATTAACATATTTTACGAAAAGTCATAAGAAAAGTACTTTGCGAAAAGAATCGGCAGTAGGACGGAATCGTGTTGACCACCGATTAGTTTTTTGCTAATAACTCTTGCATCCTTCGACCGACTTCTTCGACTAAGAGCTCGATGTCAAGCTTATATGTTCTTCTTTCAGATGGCATTTACATATTTTACGAAAAGTTATAAGAAAAGTACTTTGCGAAAAGAATCGGCAGTAGGACGGAATCGTGTTGACCACCGATTAGTGTTTTGCTAATAACTCTTGCATCCTTCGACCGACTTCTTCGACTAAGAGCTCGATGGAAAGCTTATCTGTTCTTCTTTCAGATAGCATTAACATATTTTACGAAAAGTCATAAGAAAAGTACTTTGCGAAAAGAATCGGCAGTAGGACGGAATCGTGTTGACCACCGATAAGTTTTTTGATTATAACTCTTGCATCCTTCGACCGACTTCTTCGACTAAGAGCTCGATGGAAAGCTTATCTGTTCTTCTTTCAGATAGCATTAACATATTTTACGAAAAGTCATAAGAAAAGTACTTTGCGAAAAGAATCGGCAGTAGGACGGAATCGTGTTGACCACCGATTAGTTTTTTGCTAATAACTCTTGCATCCTTCGACCGACTTCTTCGACTAAGAGCTCGATGTCAAGCTTATATGTTCTTCTTTCAGATGGCATTTACATATTTTACGAAAAGTCATAACAAAAGTAACTTGCGAAAAGAATCGGCAGTAGGATGGAATCGTGTTGACCACCGATTAGTTTTTTCCTAATAACTCTTGCATCCTTCGACCGACTTCTTCGACTAAGAGCTCAATGGAAAGCTTATCTGTTCTTCTTTCAGATGGCATTACCATATTTTACGATAAGTCATAAGAAAAGTACTTTGCGAAAAGAATCGGCAGTAGGACGGAATCGTGTTGACCACCGATAAGTTTTTTGATTATAACTCTTGCATCCTTCGACCGACTTCTTCGACTAAGAGCTCGATGGAAAGCTTATATGTTCTTCTTTCAGATGGAATTTACATATTTTACGAAAAGTTATAAGAAAAGAACTTTGCGAAAAGAATCGGCAGTAGGACGGAATCGTGTTGACCACCGATTAGTTTTTTGCTAATAACTCTTGCATCCTTCGTCCGACTTCTTCGACAAAATGCTCAATGGAAAGCTTATCTGTTCTTCTTTCAGATGGCATTAACAGTCATAAGAAAAGTAACTTGCGAAAAGAATCGGCAGTAGGACGGAATCGTGTTGACCACCGAATTGTTTTTTGCTAATAACAAATCATGCTAAGGCTCGATGGAAAGCTTATCTGTTCCTCTTTCAGATGGCTTTAACATATTTTACGAAAAGTCATAAGAAATAAAATTTTTTTTTACCAAAACTAAAATATCCTCGAAATCATTGAAGAAGAAGTAGTTTATAAGACGAAAGTAAGCCGTATCTAATAATAGATATTTAAATTTTTTTATTTGCATAAATGGGCGGCATTTTATTCAGAATTAATAGTTTTTTACATGGACAAAAAATCGTTTAATTCGTTCCCATTAAATATTAGAGTTATAGAAAAGTACTTTGCGAAAATAATCGGTAGTAAGACGGAAACGTGTTGACCACCGGTAAGTTTTTTGCTAATAGCTCTTGCATCCTTCGACCGTCTTCTTCGACTAAGAGCTCGATGGAAAGCTTATCTGTTCCTCTTTCAGATGCCATTAACATATTTTACGAAAAGTCATAAGAAAAGTACTTTGCGAAAAGAATCGGCAGTAGGACGAAATCGTGTTGACCACCGATTAGTTTTTTGCTAATAGCTGTTGCATCCTTCGACCGACTTCTTCGACTAAGAGCTCGATGGAAAGCTTATATGTTCTTCTTTCAGATGGCATTTACATATTTTACGAAAAGTTATAAGAAAAGTAACTTGCGAAAAGAATCGGCACTAGGACGAAATCGTTTTGACCTCCGATCAGTTTTTTGCTAATAAATCTTGCATCCTTCGACTGACTTCTTCAACTAAGTGCTCGATGGAAGGCTTATCTGTTCTTCTTTCAGTTGGCATTAACATATTTTACGAAAAGTCATAAGAAAAGTAACTTGCGAAAAGAATCGGCAGTAGGACGGAATCGTGTTGACCACCGATTTGTTTTTTGCTAATAACAAATCATGCTAAGGCTCGATGGAAAGCTTATCTGTTCCTCTTTCAGATGGCATTAACATATTTTACGAAAAGTCATAAGATATACAATTTTTTTGACCAAAACTAAAATATCCTCGAAATCATTGAAGAAGAAGTAGCTTATAAGACGAAAGTATGCCGTATCTAATAATAGATAGTTAAATTTTTTTTATTGCATAAATGGGCGGCATTTTATACAGAATTAATAGTTTTTTACATGGACAAAAAATCGTTTAATTTATTCCCATTAAATACTAGAGTTATAGAAAAGTACTTTGCGAAAATAATCGGCAGTAAGACGGAAACGTGTTGACCACCGATAAGTTTTTTTTCTAATATCTCTTGCATCCTTCGACCGTCTTCTTCGACTAAGAGCTCGATGGAAAGATTATCTGTTCTTCTTTCAGATGGCATTAACATATTTTCCGAAAAGTAATAAGAAAAGTACTTTGCGAAAAGAATCGGCAGTAGGACGGAATCGTGTTGACCACCGATTAGTGTTTTGCTAATAACTCTTGCATCCTTCGACCGACTTCTTCGACTAACAGCTCGATGGAAAGCTTATATGTTCTTCTTTCAGATGGCATTTACATATTTTACGAAAAGTTATAAGAAAAGAACTTTGCGAAAAGAATCGGCTGTAGGACGAAATCGTTTTGACCTCCGATCAGTTTTTTGCTAATAACTCTTGCATCCTTCGACCGACTTCTTCAACTATGAGCTCGATGGAAGGCTTATCTGTTCTTCTTTCAGATGGCATTAACATATTTTACGAAAAGTCATAAGAAAAGTACTTTGCGAAAAGAATCGGCAGTAGGACAGAATCGTGTTGACCACCGATTAGTTTTTTGCTAATAACTCTTGCATTCTTCGAACGACTTCTTCGACTAAGAGCTCGATGGAAAGCTTATATGTTCTTCTTTCAGATGGAATTTACATATTTTACGAAAAGTTATAAGAAAAGAACTTTGCGAAAAGAATCGGCAGTAGGACGAAATCGTGTTGACCACCGATTAGTGTTTTGCTAATAACTCTTGCATCCTTCGACCGACTTCTTCGACTAAGAGCTCGCTGGAAAGATTATCTGTTCTTCTTTCAGATGGCATTAACATATTTTCCGAAAAGTAATAAGAAAAGTACTTTGCGAAAAGAATCGGCAGTAGGACGGAATCGTGTTGACCACCGATTAGTGTTTTGCTAATAACTCTTGCATCCTTCGACCGACTTCTTCGACTAACAGCTCGATGGAAAGCTTATATGTTCTTCTTTCAGATGGCATTTACATATTTTACGAAAAGTTATAAGAAAAGAACTTTGCGAAAAGAATCGGCTGTAGGACGAAATCGTTTTGACCTCCGATCAGTTTTTTGCTAATAACTCTTGCATCCTTCGACCGACTTCTTCATCTATGAGCTCGATGGAAGGCTTATTTGTTCTTCTTTCAGATGGCATTAACATATTTTACGAAAAGTCATAAGAAAAGTACTTTGCGAAAAGAATCGGCAGTAGGACAGAATCGTGTTGACCACCGATTAGTTTTTTGCTAATAACTCTTGCATCCTTCGAACGACTTCTTCGACTAAGAGCTCGATGGAAAGCTTATATGTTCTTCTTTCAGATGGAATTAACATATTTTACGAAAAGTTATAAGAAAAGAACTTTGCGAAAAGAATCGGCAGTAGGACGAAATCGTGTTGACCACCGATTAGTTTTTTGCTAATAACTCTTGCATCCTTCGACCGACTTCTTCGACTAAGAGCTCGATGGAAAGCTTATCTGTTCTTCTTTCAGAAAGCATTAACATATTTTACGAAAAGTCATAAGAAAAGTACTTTGCGAAAAGAATCGGCAGTAGGACGGAATCGTGTTGACCACCGATTAGTTTTTTGCTAATAACTCTTGCATCCTTCGACCGACTTCTTCGACTAAGAGCTCGATGTCAAGCTTATATGTTCTTCTTTCAGATGGCATTTACATATTTTACGAAAAGTTATAAGAAAAGTACTTTGCGAAAAGAATCGGCAGTAGGACGGAATCGTGTTGACCACCGATTAGTGTTTTGCTAATAACTCTTGCATCCTTCGACCGACTTCTTCGACTAAGAGCTCGATGGAAAGCTTATCTGTTCTTCTTTCAGATAGCATTAACATATTTTACGAAAAGTCATAAGAAAAGTACTTTGCGAAAAGAATCGGCAGTAGGACGGAATCGTGTTGACCACCGATAAGTTTTTTGATTATAACTCTTGCATCCTTCGACCGACTTCTTCGACTAAGAGCTCGATGGAAAGCTTATCTGTTCTTCTTTCAGATAGCATTAACATATTTTACGAAAAGTCATAAGAAAAGTACTTTGCGAAAAGAATCGGCAGTAGGACGGAATCGTGTTGACCACCGATTAGTTTTTTGCTAATAACTCTTGCATCCTTCGACCGACTTCTTCGACTAAGAGCTCGATGTCAAGCTTATATGTTCTTCTTTCAGATGGCATTTACATATTTTACGAAAAGTCATAACAAAAGTAACTTGCGAAAAGAATCGGCAGTAGGATGGAATCGTGTTGACCACCGATTAGTTTTTTCCTAATAACTCTTGCATCCTTCGACCGACTTCTTCGACTAAGAGCTCAATGGAAAGCTTATCTGTTCTTCTTTCAGATGGCATTACCATATTTTACGATAAGTCATAAGAAAAGTACTTTGCGAAAAGAATCGGCAGTAGGACGGAATCGTGTTGACCACCGATAAGTTTTTTGATTATAACTCTTGCATCCTTCGACCGACTTCTTCGACTAAGAGCTCGATGGAAAGCTTATATGTTCTTCTTTCAGATGGAATTTACATATTTTACGAAAAGTTATAAGAAAAGAACTTTGCGAAAAGAATCGGCAGTAGGACGGAATCGTGTTGACCACCGATTAGTTTTTTGCTAATAACTCTTGCATCCTTCGTCCGACTTCTTCGACAAAATGCTCAATGGAAAGCTTATCTGTTCTTCTTTCAGATGGCATTAACAGTCATAAGAAAAGTAACTTGCGAAAAGAATCGGCAGTAGGACGGAATCGTGTTGACCACCGAATTGTTTTTTGCTAATAACAAATCATGCTAAGGCTCGATGGAAAGCTTATCTGTTCCTCTTTCAGATGGCTTTAACATATTTTACGAAAAGTCATAAGAAATAAAATTTTTTTTTACCAAAACTAAAATATCCTCGAAATCATTGAAGAAGAAGTAGTTTATAAGACGAAAGTAAGCCGTATCTAATAATAGATATTTAAATTTTTTTATTTGCATAAATGGGCGGCATTTTATTCAGAATTAATAGTTTTTTACATGGACAAAAAATCGTTTAATTCGTTCCCATTAAATATTAGAGTTATAGAAAAGTACTTTGCGAAAATAATCGGTAGTAAGACGGAAACGTGTTGACCACCGGTAAGTTTTTTGCTAATAGCTCTTGCATCCTTCGACCGTCTTCTTCGACTAAGAGCTCGATGGAAAGCTTATCTGTTCCTCTTTCAGATGCCATTAACATATTTTACGAAAAGTCATAAGAAAAGTACTTTGCGAAAAGAATCGGCAGTAGGACGAAATCGTGTTGACCACCGATTAGTTTTTTGCTAATAGCTGTTGCATCCTTCGACCGACTTCTTCGACTAAGAGCTCGATGGAAAGCTTATATGTTCTTCTTTCAGATGGCATTTACATATTTTACGAAAAGTTATAAGAAAAGTAACTTGCGAAAAGAATCGGCACTAGGACGAAATCGTTTTGACCTCCGATCAGTTTTTTGCTAATAAATCTTGCATCCTTCGACTGACTTCTTCAACTAAGTGCTCGATGGAAGGCTTATCTGTTCTTCTTTCAGTTGGCATTAACATATTTTACGAAAAGTCATAAGAAAAGTAACTTGCGAAAAGAATCGGCAGTAGGACGGAATCGTGTTGACCACCGATTTGTTTTTTGCTAATAACAAATCATGCTAAGGCTCGATGGAAAGCTTATCTGTTCCTCTTTCAGATGGCATTAACATATTTTACGAAAAGTCATAAGATATACAATTTTTTTGACCAAAACTAAAATATCCTCGAAATCATTGAAGAAGAAGTAGCTTATAAGACGAAAGTATGCCGTATCTAATAATAGATAGTTAAATTTTTTTTATTGCATAAATGGGCGGCATTTTATACAGAATTAATAGTTTTTTACATGGACAAAAAATCGTTTAATTTATTCCCATTAAATACTAGAGTTATAGAAAAGTACTTTGCGAAAATAATCGGCAGTAAGACGGAAACGTGTTGACCACCGATAAGTTTTTTTTCTAATATCTCTTGCATCCTTCGACCGTCTTCTTCGACTAAGAGCTCGATGGAAAGCTTATCTGTTCCTCTTTCAGATGGCATTAACATATCTTACGAAAAGTCATAAGAAAAGAACTTTGCGAAAAGAATCGGCAATAGGACGAAATCGTGTTGACCACCGATTAGTTTTTTTGCTAATAACTGTTGCATCCTTCGACCGACTTCTTCGACTAAGAGCTCGATGGAAAGCTTATATGTTCTTCTTTCAGATGGCATTTACATATTTTACGAAAAGTTATAAGAAAAGAACTTTGCGAAAGGAATCGGCAGTAGGACGAAATCGTGTTGACCACCGATTAGTTTTTTGCTAATAACTCTTGCATCCTTCGACCGACTTCTTCGACTAAGAGCTCGATGGAAAGCTTATCTGTTCTTCTTTCAGATGGCATTAACATATTTTACGAAAAGTCATTAGAAAAGTACTTTGCGAAAAGAATAGGCAGTAGGACGGAATCGTGTTGACCACCGATTAGTGTTTTGCTAATAACTCTTGCATCCTTCGACCGACTTCTTCGACTAAGAGCTCGATGGAAAGCTTATCTGTTCTTCTTTCAGATGGCATTAACATATTTTACGAAAAATCATAAGAAAAGTACTTTGCGAAAAGAATATGCAGTAGGACGGAATCGTGTTGACCACCGATTAGTGTTTTGCTAATAACTCTTGCATCCTTCGACCGACTTCTTCGACTAAGAGCTCGATGAAAAGCTTATATGTTCTTCTTTCAGATGGCATTTACATATTTTACGAAAAGTTATAAGAAAAATATCTTGCGAAAAGAATCGGCACTAGGACGAAATCGTTTTGACCTCCGATCAGTTTTTTGCTAATAAATCTTGCATCCTTAGACCGACTTCTTCAACTAAGAGCTCGATGGAAGGCTTATCTGTTCTTCTTTCAGATGGCATTAACATATTTTACGAAAAGTTATAAGAAAAGAACTTTGCGAAAAGAATCGGCAGTAGGACGAAATCGTGTTGACCACCGATTAATTTTTTGCTAATAACTCTTGCATCCTTCGACCGACTTTTCCGACTAAGAGCTCGATGGAAAGCTTATCTGTTCTTCTTTCAGATGGCATTAACATATTTTACGAAAAGTCATAAGAAAAGTAACTTGCGAAAAGAATCGGCAGTAGGACGGAATCGTGTTGACCACCGATTAGTTTTTTGCTAAAAACTCTTGCATCCTTCGACCGACTTCTTCGACTAAGAGCTCGATGGAAAGCCTATCTGTTCTTCTTTCAGATGGCATTAACATATTTTACGAAAAGTCATAAGAAAAGTACTTTGCGAAAAGAATCGGCAGTAGGACGGAATCGTGTTGACCACCGATTAGTTTTTTGCTAATAACTCTTGCATACTTGGACCGACTTCTTCGACTTGGAGCTCGATGGAAAGCTTATCTGTTCCTCTTTCAGATGGCATTAACATGTTTTACGAAAAGTCATAAGAAAAGTAGTTTGCGAAAAGAATCGGCAGTAGGACGGAATTGTGTTGACCACCGATTAGTTTTTTCCTAATAACTCTTGCATCCTTCGACCGACTTCTTCGACTAAGAACTCGATGGAAAGCTTATCTGTTCCTCTTTCAGATGGCATTAACATATTTAACGAAAAGTCATAAGAAAAGTACTTTGCGAAAAGAATCGGCAATAGGACGGAATCGTGTTGACCACTGATTAGTTTTTTGCTTATAACTCTTGCATCCTTCGTCCGACTTCTTCGACAAAATGCTCAATGGAAAGCTTATCTATTCTTCTTTCAGATGGCATTAACATATTTTACGAAAAGTCATAAGAAAAGTAACTTGCGAAAAGAATCGGCAGTAGGACGGAATCGTGTTGACCACCGATTAGTTTTATGCTAATAACTCTTGCATCCTTCGACCGACTTCTTCGACTGAGAGCTCGATGGAAAGCTTATCTGTTCTTCTTTCAGATGGCACTACCATATTTTACGATAAGTCATAAGAAAAGTACTTTGCGAAAAGAATCGTCAGTAGGACGGAATCGTGTTGACCACCGATTAGTTTTTTGCTAATAAATCTTGCATCCTTCGACCGACTTCTTCGACTAAGAGCTCGATGGAAAGCTTGTATGTTCTTCTTTCAGATGGAATTTACATATTTTACGAAAAGTTATAAGAAAAGAACTTTGCGAAAAGAATATGCAGTAGGACGGAATCGTGTTGACCACCGATTAGTGTTTTGCTAATAACTCTTGCATCCTTCGACCGACTTCTTCGACTAAGAGCTCGATGGAAAGCTTATCTGTTCTTCTTTCAGATGGCATTAACATATTTTACGAAAAGTCATAAGAAAAGTACTTTGCGAAAAGAATATGCAGTAGGACGGAATCGTGTTGACCACCGATTAGTGTTTTGCTAATAACTCTTGCATCCTTCGACCGACTTCTTCGACTAAGAGCTCGATGAAAAGCTTATATGTTCTTCTTTCAGATGGCATTTACATATTTTACGAAAAGTTATAAGAAAAGTATCTTGCGAAAAGAATCGGCACTAGGACGAAATCGTTTTGACCTCCGATCAGTTTTTTGCTAATAAATCTTGCATCCTTAGACCGACTTCTTCAACTAAGAGCTCGATGGAAGGCTTATCTGTTCTTCTTTCAGATGGCATTAACATATTTTACGAAAAGTTATAAGAAAAGAACTTTGCGAAAAGAATCGGCAGTAGGACGAAATCGTGTTGACCACCGATTAGTTTTTTGCTTATAACTCTTGCATCCTTCGACCGACTTTTTCGACTAAGAGCTCGATGGAAAGCTTATCTGTTCTTCTTTCAGATGGCATTAACATATTTTACGAAAAGTCATAAGAAAAGTAACTTGCGAAAAGAATCGGCAGTAGGACGGAATCGTGTTGACCACCGATTAGTTTTTTGCTAAAAACTCTTGCATCCTTCGACCGACTTCTTCGACTAAGAGCTCGATGGAAAGCCTATCTGTTCTTCTTTCAGATGGCATTAATATATTTTACGAAAAGTCATAAAAAAAGTACTTTGCGAAAAGAATCGGCAGTAGGACGGAATCGTGTTGACCACCGATTAGTTTTTTGCTAATAACTCTTGCATACTTGGACCGACTTCTTCGACTTGGAGCTCGATGGAAAGCTTATCTGTTCCTCTTTCAGATGGCATTAACATGTTTTACGAAAAGTCATAAGAAAAGTAGTTTGCGAAAAGAATCGGCAGTAGGACGGAATTGTGTTGACCACCGATTAGTTTTTTGCTAATAACTCTTGCATCCTTCGACCGACTTCTTCGACTAAGAACTCGATGGAAAGCTTATCTGTTCCTCTTTCAGATGGCATTAACATATTTAACGAAAAGTCATAAGAAAAGTACTTTGCGAAAAGAATCGGCAGTAGGACGGAATCGTGTTGACCACTGATTAGTTTTTTGCTTATAACTCTTGCATCCTTCGTCCGACTTCTTCGACAAAATGCTCAATGGAAAGCTTATCTATTCTTCTTTCAGATGGCATTAACATATTTTACGAAAAGTCATAAGAAAAGTAACTTGCGAAAAGAATCGGCAGTAGGACGGAATCGTGTTGACCACCGATTAGTTTTATGCTAATAACTCTTGCCGACTTCTTCGACTGAGAGCTCGATGGAAAGCTTATCTGTTCTTCTTTCAGATGTCACTACCATATTTTACGATAAGTCATAAGAAAAGTACTTTGCGAAAAGAATCGTCAGTAGGACGGAATCGTGTTGACCACCGATTAGTTTTTTGCTAATAAATCTTGCATCCTTCGACCGACTTCTTCGACTAAGAGCTCGATGGAAAGCTTATATGTTCTTCTTTCAGATGGAATTTACATATTTTACGAAAAGTTATAAGAAAATAACTTTGCGAAAAGAATCGGCAGTAGGACGAAATCGTGTTGACCTCCGATCAGTTTTTTGCTAATAACTCTTGCATCCTTTGACCGACTTCTTCGACTTAAAGCTCGATGGAAAGCTTATCTGTCCCTCTTTCAGATAGCATTATCATATTTTACGAAAAGTCATAAAAAAAGTACTTTGCGAAAAGAATCGGCAATAGGACGGAATCGTGTTAACCACCGATTAGTTTTTTGCGAATAACTCTTGCATCCTTCGTCCGACTTCTTCGACAAAATGCTCAATGGAAAGCTTATCTGTTCTTCTTTCAGATGGCATTAACATATTTTACGAAAAGTCATAAGAAAAGTAACTTGCGAAAAGAATCGGCAGTAGGACGGAATCGTGTTGACCACCGATTTGTTTTTTGCTAATAACAAATCATGCTAAGGCTCGATGGAAAGCTTATCTGTTCCTCTTTCAGATGGCATTAACATATTTTACGAAAAGTCATAAGAAATAAAATTTTTTTGACCAAAACTAAAATATCCTCGAAATCATTGAAGAAGAAGTAGCTTATAAGAGGAAAGTATGCCGTATCTAATAATATATATTTAAATTTTTTTAATTGCATAAATGGGCGGCATTTTATTCAGAATTAATAGGTTTTTACATGGACAAAAAATCGTTTAATTTGTTCCCATTAAATACAAAAGTTATAGAAAAGTACTTTGCGAAAATAATCGGCAGTAAGACGGAAACGTGTGGACCCCCGATAAGTTTTTTGCTAATAGCTCTTGCATCCTTCGACCGTCTTCTTCGACTAAGAGCTCGATGGAAAGCTTATCTGTTCCTCTTTCAGATGGCATTAACATATTTTACGAAAAGTCATAAGAATTAAAATTTTTTGACCAAAAATAAAATATCGTTGAAATCATTGAAGAAGAGGTACCTTATAAGACGAAAATATGCCTTATCTGATAAGAGACATTTAAATTTTCTTAATTGCATTAATGGGCGGCATTTTATTTAGAATTAATAGTTTCTTACATGGAAAAAAAATTCGTTTAATTTTTTTCCCATTAAATACTAGAATTATAGAAAAGTACTTTGCGAAAAGAATCGGCAGTAGGACGGAATCGTGTTGACCACCGATTAGTGTTTCGCTAATAACTCTTGCATCCTTCGACCGACTTCTTCGACTAAGAGCTCGATGGAAAGCTTATATGTTCTTCTTTCAGATGGCATTTACATATTTTACGAAAAATTATAAGAAAAGAACTTTGCGAAAAGAATCGGCAGTAGGACGAAATCGTTTTGACCTCCGATCAGTTTTTTGCTAATAACTCTTGCATCCTTCGACCGACTTCTTCAACTAAGAGCTCGATGGAAGGCTTATCTGTTCTTCTTTCAGATGGCATTAACATATTTTACGAAAAGTCATAAGAAAAGTACTTTGAGAAAAGAATCGGCAGTAGGACGGAATCGTGTTGACCACCGATTAGTTTTTTGCTAATAACTCTTGCATCCTTCGACCGACTTCTTCAACTAAGAGCTCGATGGAAAGCTTATATGTTCTTCTTTCAGATGGCATTTACATATTTTACGAAAAGTTATAAGAAAAGAACTTTGCGAAAATAACTTTGCGAAAAGAATCGGCAGTAGGACGAAATCGTGTTGACCACCGACTAGTTTTTTGCTAATAACTCTTGCATCCTTCGACCGACTTCTTCGACTTAGTGCTCGATGGAAAGCTTATCTGTTCTTCTTTCAGATGGCATTAACATATTTTACGAAAAGTCATAAGAAAAGTAACTTGCGAAAAGAATCGGCAGTAGGACGGAATCGTGTTGACCACTGATTAGTTTTTTGCTTATAACTCTTGCATCCTTCGTCCGACTTCTTCGACTAAGAGCTCGATGTCAAGCTTATATGTTCTTCTTTCAGATGGCATTTACATATTTTACGAAAAGTTATAAGAAAAGTACTTTGCGAAAAGAATCGGCAGTAGGACGGAATCGTGTTGACCACCGATTAGTTTTTTGCTAATAACTCTTGCATCCTTCGACCGACTTCTTCGACTAAGAGCTCGATGTCAAGCTTATATGTTCTTCTTTCAGATGGCATTTACATATTTTACGAAAAGTTATAAGAAAAGTACTTTGCGAAAAGAATCGGCAGTAGGACGGAATCGTGTTGACCACCGATTAGTGTTTTGCTAATAACTCTTGCATCCTTCGACCGACTTCTTCGACTAAGAGCTCGATGGAAAGCTTATCTGTTCTTCTTTCAGATAGCATTAACATATTTTACGAAAAGTCATAAGAAAAGTACTTTGCGAAAAGAATCGGCAGTAGGACGGAATCGTGTTGACCACCGATAAGTTTTTTGATTATAACTCTTGCATCCTTCGACCGACTTCTTCGACTAAGAGCTCGATGGAAAGCTTATCTGTTCTTCTTTCAGATAGCATTAACATATTTTACGAAAAGTCATAAGAAAAGTACTTTGCGAAAAGAATCGGCAGTAGGACGGAATCGTGTTGACCACCGATTAGTGTTTTGCTAATAACTCTTGCATCCTTCGACCGACTTCTTCGACTAAGAGCTCGATGAAAAGCTTATATGTTCTTCTTTCAGATGGCATTTACATATTTTACGAAAAGTTATAAGAAAAATATCTTGCGAAAAGAATCGGCACTAGGACGAAATCGTTTTGACCTCCGATCAGTTTTTTGCTAATAAATCTTGCATCCTTAGACCGACTTCTTCAACTAAGAGCTCGATGGAAGGCTTATCTGTTCTTCTTTCAGATGGCATTAACATATTTTACGAAAAGTTATAAGAAAAGAACTTTGCGAAAAGAATCGGCAGTAGGACGAAATCGTGTTGACCACCGATTAGTTTTTTGCTAATAACTCTTGCATCCTTCGACCGACTTTTCCGACTAAGAGCTCGATGGAAAGCTTATCTGTTCTTCTTTCAGATGGCATTAACATATTTTACGAAAAGTCATAAGAAAAGTAACTTGCGAAAAGAATCGGCAGTAGGACGGAATCGTGTTGACCACCGATTAGTTTTTTGCTAAAAACTCTTGCATCCTTCGACCGACTTCTTCGACTAAGAGCTCGATGGAAAGCCTATCTGTTCTTCTTTCAGATGGCATTAACATATTTTACGAAAAGTCATAAGAAAAGTACTTTGCGAAAAGAATCGGCAGTAGGACGGAATCGTGTTGACCACCGATTAGTTTTTTGCTAATAACTCTTGCATACTTGGACCGACTTCTTCGACTTGGAGCTCGATGGAAAGCTTATCTGTTCCTCTTTCAGATGGCATTAACATGTTTTACGAAAAGTCATAAGAAAAGTAGTTTGCGAAAAGAATCGGCAGTAGGACGCAATTGTGTTGACCACCGATTAGTTTTTTCCTAATATTTCTTGCATCCTTCGACCGACTTCTTCGACTAAGAACTCGATGGAAAGCTTATCTGTTCCTCTTTCAGATGGCATTAACATATTTAACGAAAAGTCATAAGAAAAGTACTTTGCGAAAAGAATCGGCAGTAGGACGGAATCGTGTTGACCACTGATTAGTTTTTTGCTTATAACTCTTGCATCCTTCGTCCGACTTCTTCGACAAAATGCTCAATGGAAAGCTTATCTATTCTTCTTTCAGATGGCATTAACATATTTTACGAAAAGTCATAAGAAAAGTAACTTGCGAAAAGAATCGGCAGTAGGACGGAATCGTGTTGACCACCGATTAGTTTTATGCTAATAACTCTTGCATCCTTCGACCGACTTCTTCGACTGAGAGCTCGATGGAAAGCTTATCTGTTCTTCTTTCAGATGGCACTACCATATTTTACGATAAGTCATAAGAAAAGTACTTTGCGAAAAGAATCGTCAGTAGGACGGAATCGTGTTGACCACCGATTAGTTTTTTGCTAATAAATCTTGCATCCTTCGACCGACTTCTTCGACTAAGAGCTCGATGGAAAGCTTATAAGTTCTTCTTTCAGATGGAATTTACATATTTTACGAAAAGTTATAAGAAAAGAACTTTGCGAAAAGAATATGCAGTAGGACGGAATCGTGTTGACCACCGATTAGTGTTTTGCTAATAACTCTTGCATCCTTCGACCGACTTCTTCGACTAAGAGCTCGATGAAAAGCTTATATGTTCTTCTTTCAAATGGCATTTACATATTTTACGAAAAGTTATAAGAAAAGTATCTTGCGAAAAGAATCGGCACTAGGACGAAATCGTTTTGACCTCCGATCAGTTTTTTGCTAATAAATCTTGCATCCTTAGACCGACTTCTTCAACTAAGAGCTCGATGGAAGGCTTATCTGTTCTTCTTTCAGATGGCATTAACATATTTTACGAAAAGTTATAAGAAAAGAACTTTGCGAAAAGAACCGGCAGTAGGACGAAATCGTGTTGACCACCGATTAGTTTTTTGCTTATAACTCTTGCATCCTTCGACCGACTTTTTCGACTAAGAGCTCGATGGAAAGCTTATCTGTTCTTCTTTCAGATGGCATTAACATATTTTACGAAAAGTCATAAGAAAAGTAACTTGCGAAAAGAATCGGCAGTAGGACGGAATCGTGTTGACCACCGATTAGTTTTTTGCTAAAAACTCTTGCATCCTTCGACCGACTTCTTCGACTAAGAGCTCGATGGAAAGCCTATCTGTTCTTCTTTCAGATGGCATTAACATATTTTACGAAAAGTCATAAAAAAAGTACTTTGCGAAAAGAATCGGCAGTAGGACGGAATCGTGTTGACCACCGATTAGTTTTTTGCTAATAACTCTTGCATACTTGGACCGACTTCTTCGACTTGGAGCTCGATGGAAAGCTTATCTGTTCCTCTTTCAGATGGCATTAACATGTTTTACGAAAAGTCATAAGAAAAGTAGTTTGCGAAAAGAATCGGCAGTAGGACGGAATTGTGTTGACCACCGATTAGTTTTTTGCTAATAACTCTTGCATCCTTCGACCGACTTCTTCGACTAAGAACTCGATGGAAAGCTTATCTGTTCCTCTTTCAGATGGCATTAACATATTTAACGAAAAGTCATAAGAAAAGTACTTTGCGAAAAGAATCGGCAGTAGGACGGAATCGTGTTGACCACTGATTAGTTTTTTGCTTGCATCCTTCGTCCGACTTCTTCGACAAAATGCTCAATGGAAAGCTTATCTATTCTTCTTTCAGATGGCATTAACATATTTTACGAAAAGTCATAAGAAAAGTAACTTGCGAAAAGAATCGGCAGTAGGACGGAATCGTGTTGACCACCGATTAGTTTTATGCTAATAACTCTTGCATCCTTCGACCGACTTCTTCGACTGCGAGCTCGATGGAAAGCTTATCTGTTCTTCTTTCAGATGGCACTACCATATTTTACGATAAGTCATAAGAAAAGTACTTAGCGAAAAGAATCGTCAGTAGGACGGAATCGTGTTGACCACCGATTAGTTTTTTGCTAATAAATCTTGCATCCTTCGACCGACTTCTTCGACTAAGAGCTCGATGGAAAGCTTATATGTTCTTCTTTCAGATGGAATTTACATATTTTACGAAAAGTTATAAGAAAATAACTTTGCGAAAAGAATCGGTAGTAGGACGAAATCGTGTTGACCTCCGATCAGTTTTTTGCTAATAACTCTTGCATCCTTTGACCGACTTCTTCGACTTAAAGCTCGATGGAAAGCTTATCTGTCCCTCTTTCAGATAGCATTATCATATTTTACGAAAAGTCATAAAAAAAGTACTTTGCGAAAAGAATCGGCAATAGGACGGAATCGTGTTAACCACCGATTAGTTTTTTGCGAATAACTCTTGCATCCTTCGTCCGACTTCTTCGACAAAATGCTCAATGGAAAGCTTATCTGTTCTTCTTTCAGATGGCATTAACATATTTTACGAAAAGTCATAAGAAAAGTAACTTGCGAAAAGAATCGGCAGTAGGACGGAATCGTGTTGACCACCGATTTGTTTTTTGCTAATAACAAATCATGCTAAGGCTCGATGGAAAGCTTATCTGTTCCTCTTTCAGATGGCATTAACATATTTTACGAAAAGTCATAAGAAATAAAATTTTTTTGACCAAAACTAAAATATCCTCGAAATCATTGAAGAAGAAGTAGCTTATAAGAGGAAAGTATGCCGTATCTAATAATATATATTTAAATTTTTTTAATTGCATAAATGGGCGGCATTTTATTCAGAATTAATAGGTTTTTACATGGACAAAAAATCGTTTAATTTGTTCCCATTAAATACAAAAGTTATAGAAAAGTACTTTGCGAAAATAATCGGCAGTAAGACGGAAACGTGTGGACCCCCGATAAGTTTTTTGCTAATAGCTCTTGCATCCTTCGACCGTCTTCTTCGACTAAGAGCTCGATGGAAAGCTTATCTGTTCCTCTTTCAGATGGCATTAACATATTTTACGAAAAGTCATAAGAATTAAAATTTTTTGACCAAAAATAAAATATCGTTGAAATCATTGAAGAAGAGGTACCTTATAAGACGAAAATATGCCTTATCTGATAAGAGACATTTAAATTTTCTTAATTGCATTAATGGGCGGCATTTTATTTAGAATTAATAGTTTCTTACATGGAAAAAAAATTCGTTTAATTTTTTTCCCATTAAATACTAGAATTATAGAAAAGTACTTTGCGAAAAGAATCGGCAGTAGGACGGAATCGTGTTGACCACCGATTAGTGTTTTGCTAATAACTCTTGCATCCTTCGACCGACTTCTTCGACTAAGAGCTCGATGGAAAGCTTATATGTTCTTCTTTCAGATGGCATTTACATATTTTACGAAAAATTATAAGAAAAGAACTTTGCGAAAAGAATCGGCAGTAGGACGAAATCGTTTTGACCTCCGATCAGTTTTTTGCTAATAACTCTTGCATCCTTCGACCGACTTCTTCAACTAAGAGCTCGATGGAAGGCTTATCTGTTCTTCTTTCAGATGGCATTAACATATTTTACGAAAAGTCATAAGAAAAGTACTTTGAGAAAAGAATCGGCAGTAGGACGGAATCGTGTTGACCACCGATTAGTTTTTTGCTAATAACTCTTGCATCCTTCGACCGACTTCTTCAACTAAGAGCTCGATGGAAAGCTTATATGTTCTTCTTTCAGATGGCATTTACATATTTTACGAAAAGTTATAAGAAAAGAACTTTGCGAAAATAACTTTGCGAAAAGAATCGGCAGTAGGACGAAATCGTGTTGACCACCGACTAGTTTTTTGCTAATAACTCTTGCATCCTTCGACCGACTTCTTCGACTTAGTGCTCGATGGAAAGCTTATCTGTTCTTCTTTCAGATGGCATTAACATATTTTACGAAAAGTCATAAGAAAAGTAACTTGCGAAAAGAATCGGCAGTAGGACGGAATCGTGTCGACCACTGATTAGTTTTTTGCTTATAACTCTTGCATCCTTCGTCCGACTTCTTCGACTAAGAGCTCGATGTCAAGCTTATATGTTCTTCTTTCAGATGGCATTTACATATTTTACGAAAAGTTATAAGAAAAGTACTTTGCGAAAAGAATCGGCAGTAGGACGGAATCGTGTTGACCACCGATTAGTTTTTTGCTAATAACTCTTGCATCCTTCGACCGACTTCTTCGACTAAGAGCTCGATGTCAAGCTTATATGTTCTTCTTTCAGATGGCATTTACATATTTTACGAAAAGTTATAAGAAAAGTACTTTGCGAAAAGAATCGGCAGTAGGACGGAATCGTGTTGACCACCGATTAGTGTTTTGCTAATAACTCTTGCATCCTTCGACCGACTTCTTCGACTAAGAGCTCGATGGAAAGCTTATCTGTTCTTCTTTCAGATAGCATTAACATATTTTACGAAAAGTCATAAGAAAAGTACTTTGCGAAAAGAATCGGCAGTAGGACGGAATCGTGTTGACCACCGATAAGTTTTTTGATTATAACTCTTGCATCCTTCGACCGACTTCTTCGACTAAGAGCTCGATGGAAAGCTTATCTGTTCTTCTTTCAGATAGCATTAACATATTTTACGAAAAGTCATAAGAAAAGTACTTTGCGAAAAGAATCGGCAGTAGGACGGAATCGTGTTGACCACCGATTAGTTTTTTGCTAATAACTCTTGCATCCTTCGACCGACTTCTTCGACTAAGAGCTCGATGTCAAGCTTATATGTTCTTCTTTCAGATGGCATTTACATATTTTACGAAAAGTCATAAGAAAAGTAACTTGCGAAAAGAATCGGCAGTAGGATGGAATCGTGTTGACCACCGATTTGTTTTTTGCTAATAACTCTTGCATCCTTCGACCGACTTCTTCGACTAAGAGCTCAATGGAAAGCTTATCTGTTCTTCTTTCAGATGGCATTACCATATTTTACGATAAGTCATAAGAAAAGTACTTTGCGAAAAGAATCGGCAGTAGGACGGAATCGTGTTGACCACCGATAAGTTTTTTGATTATAACTCTTGCATCCTTCGACCGACTTCTTCGACTAAAAGCTCGATGGAAAGCTTATATGTTCTTCTTTCAGATGGAATTTACATATTTTACGAAAAGTTATAAGAAAAGAACTTTGCGAAAAGAATCGGCAGTAGGACGGAATCGTGTTGACCACCGATTAGTTTTTTGCTAATAACTCTTGCATCCTTCGTCCGACTTCTTCGACAAAATGCTCAATGGAAAGCTTATCTGTTCTTCTTTCAGATGGCATTAACATATTTTACGAAAAGTCATAAGAAAAGTAACTTGCGAAAAGAATCGGCAGTAGGACGGAATCGTGTTGACCACCGAATTGTTTTTTGCTAATAACAAATCATGCTAAGGCTCGATGGAAAGCTTATCTATTCCTCTTTCAGATGGCTTTAACATATTTTACGAAAAGTCATAAGAAATAAAATTTTTTTGACCAAAACTAAAATATCCTCGAAATCATTGAAGAAGAAGTAGTTTATAAGACGAAAGTAAGCCGTATCTAATAATAGATATTTAAATTTTTTTATTTGCATAAATGGGCGGCATTTTATTCAGAATTAATAGTTTTTTACATGGACAAAAATCGTTTAATTCGTTCCCATTAAATATTAGAGTTATAGAAAAGTACTTTGCGAAAATAATCGGTAGTAAGACGGAAACGTGTTGACCACCGGTAAGTTTTTTGCTAATAGCTCTTGCATCCTTCGACCGTCTTCTTCGACTAAGAGCTCGATGGAAAGCTTATCTGTTCCTCTTTCAGATGCCATTAACATATTTTACGAAAAGTCATAAGAAAAGTACTTTGCGAAAAGAATCGGCAGTAGGACGAAATCGTGTTGACCACCGATTAGTTTTTTGCTAATAGCTGTTGCATCCTTCGACCGACTTCTTCGACTAAGAGCTCGATGGAAAGCTTATATGTTCTTCTTTCAGATGGCATTTACATATTTTACGAAAAGTTATAAGAAAAGTAACTTGCGAAAAGAATCCGCACTAGGACGAAATCGTTTTGACCTCCGATCAGTTTTTTGCTAATAAATCTTGCATCCTTCGACTGACTTCTTCAACTAAGTGCTCGATGGAAGGCTTATCTGTTCTTCTTTCAGTTGGCATTAACATATTTTACGAAAAGTCATAAGAAAAGTAACTTGCGAAAAGAATCGGCAGTAGGACGGAATCGTGTTGACCACCGATTTGTTTTTTGCTAATAACAAATCATGCTAAGGCTCGATGGAAAGCTTATCTGTTCCTCTTTCAGATGGCATTAACATATTTTACGAAAAGTCATAAGATATACAATTTTTTTGACCAAAACTAAAATATCCTCGAAATCATTGAAGAAGAAGTAGCTTATAAGACGAAAGTATGCCGTATCTAATAATAGATAGTTAAATTTTTTTTATTGCATAAATGGGCGGCATTTTATACAGAATTAATAGTTTTTTACATGGACAAAAAATCGTTTAATTTATTCCCATTAAATACTAGAGTTATAGAAAAGTACTTTGCGAAAATAATCGGCAGTAAGACGGAAACGTGTTGACCACCGATAAGTTTTTTTTCTAATATCTCTTGCATCCTTCGACCGTCTTCATCGACTAAGAGCTCGATGGAAAGCTTATCTGTTCCTCTTTCAGATGGCATTAACATATCTTACGAAAAGTCATAAGAAAAGAACTTTGCGAAAAGAATCGGCAATAGGACGAAATCGTGTTGACCACCGATTAGTTTTTTTGCTAATAACTGTTGCATCCTTCGACCGACTTCTTCGACTAAGAGCTCGATGGAAAGCTTATATGTTCTTCTTTCAGATGGCATTTACATATTTTACGAAAAGTTATAAGAAAAGAACTTTGCGAAAGGAATCGGCAGTAGGACGAAATCGTGTTGACCACCGATTAGTTTTTTGCTAATAACTCTTGCATCCTTCGACCGACTTCTTCGACTAAGAGCTCGATGGAAAGCTTATCTGTTCTTCTTTCAGATGGCATTAACATATTTTACGAAAAGTCATTAGAAAAGTACTTTGCGAAAAGAATAGGCAGTAGGACGGAATCGTGTTGACCACCGATTGGTGTTTTGCTAATAACTCTTGCATCCTTCGACCGACTTCTTCGACTAAGAGCTCGATGGAAAGCTTATCTGTTCTTCTTTCAGATGGCATTAACATATTTTACGAAAAATCATAAGAAAAGTACTTTGCGAAAAGAATATGCAGTAGGACGGAATCGTGTTGACCACCGATTAGTGTTTTGCTAATAACTCTTGCATCCTTCGACCGACTTCTTCGACTAAGAGCTCGATGAAAAGCTTATATGTTCTTCTTTCAGATGGCATTTACATATTTTACGAAAAGTTATAAGAAAAATATCTTGCGAAAAGAATCGGCACTAGGACGAAATCGTTTTGACCTCCGATCAGTTTTTTGCTAATAAATCTTGCATCCTTAGACCGACTTCTTCAACTAAGAGCTCGATGGAAGGCTTATCTGTTCTTCTTTCAGATGGCATTAACATATTTTACGAAAAGTTATAAGAAAAGAACTTTGCGAAAAGAATCGGCAGTAGGACGAAATCGTGTTGACCACCGATTAGTTTTTTGCTAATAACTCTTGCATCCTTCGACCGACTTTTCCGACTAAGAGCTCGATGGAAAGCTTATCTGTTCTTCTTTCAGATGGCATTAACATATTTTACGAAAAGTCATAAGAAAAGTAACTTGCGAAAAGAATCGGCAGTAGGACGGAATCGTGTTGACCACCGATTAGTTTTTTGCTAAAAACTCTTGCATCCTTCGACCGACTTCTTCGACTAAGAGCTCGATGGAAAGCCTATCTGTTCTTCTTTCAGATGGCATTAACATATTTTACGAAAAGTCATAAGAAAAGTACTTTGCGAAAAGAATCGGCAGTAGGACGGAATCGTGTTGACCACCGATTAGTTTTTTGCTAATAACTCTTGCATACTTGGACCGACTTCTTCGACTTGGAGCTCGATGGAAAGCTTATCTGTTCCTCTTTCAGATGGCATTAACATGTTTTACGAAAAGTCATAAGAAAAGTAGTTTGCGAAAAGAATCGGCAGTAGGACGGAATTGTGTTGACCACCGATTAGTTTTTTCCTAATAACTCTTGCATCCTTCGACCGACTTCTTCGACTAAGAACTCGATGGAAAGCTTATCTGTTCCTCTTTCAGATGGCATTAACATATTTAACGAAAAGTCATAAGAAAAGTACTTTGCGAAAAGAATCGGCAGTAGGACGGAATCGTGTTGACCACTGATTAGTTTTTTGCTTATAACTCTTGCATCCTTCGTCCGACTTCTTCGACAAAATGCTCAATGGAAAGCTTATCTATTCTTCTTTCAGATGGCATTAACATATTTTACGAAAAGTCATAAGAAAAGTAACTTGCGAAAAGAATCGGCAGTAGGACGGAATCGTGTTGACCACCGATTAGTTTTATGCTAATAACTCTTGCATCCTTCGACCGACTTCTTCGACTGAGAGCTCGATGGAAAGCTTATCTGTTCTTCTTTCAGATGGCACTACCATATTTTACGATAAGTCATAAGAAAAGTACTTTGCGAAAAGAATCGTCAGTAGGACGGAATCGTGTTGACCACCGATTAGTTTTTTGCTAATAAATCTTGCATCCTTCGACCGACTTCTTCGACTAAGAGCTCGATGGAAAGCTTATATGTTCTTCTTTCAGATGGAATTTACATATTTTACGAAAAGTTATAAGAAAAGAACTTTGCGAAAAGAATATGCAGTAGGACGGAATCGTGTTGACCACCGATTAGTGTTTTGCTAATAACTCTTGCATCCTTCGACCGACTTTTTCGACTAAGAGCTCGATGGAAAGCTTATCTGTTCTTCTTTCAGATGGCATTAACATATTTTACGAAAAGTCATAAGAAAAGTACTTTGCGAAAAGAATATGCAGTAGGACGGAATCGTATTGACCACCGATTAGTGTTTTGCTAATAACTCTTGCATCCTTCGACCGACTTCTTCGACTAAGAGCTCGATGAAAAGCTTATATGTTCTTCTTTCAGATGGCATTTACATATTTTACGAAAAGTTATAAGAAAAGTATCTTGCGAAAAGAATCGGCACTAGGACGAAATCGTTTTGACCTCCGATCAGTTTTTTGCTAATAAATCTTGCATCCTTAGACCGACTTCTTCAACTAAGAGCTCGATGGAAGGCTTATCTGTTCTTCTTTCAGATGGCATTAACATATTTTACGAAAAGTTATAAGAAAAGAACTTTGCGAAAAGAATCGGCAGTAGGACGAAATCGTGTTGACCACCGATTAGTTTTTTGCTAATAACTCTTGCATACTTGGACCGACTTCTTCGACTTGGAGCTCGATGGAAAGCTTATCTGTTCCTCTTTCAGATGGCATTAACATGTTTTACGAAAAGTCATAAGAAAAGTAGTTTGCGAAAAGAATCGGCAGTAGGACGGAATTGTGTTGACCACCGATTAGTTTTTTGCTAATAACTCTTGCATCCTTCGTCCGACTTCTTCGACAAAATGCTCAATGGAAAGCTTATCTATTCTTCTTTCAGATGGCATTAACATATTTTACGAAAAGTCATAAGAAAAGTAACTTGCGAAAAGAATCGGCAGTAGGACGGAATCGTGTTGACCACCGATTAGTTTTATGCTAATAACTCTTGCATCCTTCGACCGACTTCTTCGACTGAGAGCTCGATGGAAAGCTTATCTGTTCTTCTTTCAGATGGCACTACCATATTTTACGATAAGTCATAAGAAAAGTACTTTGCGAAAACAATCGTCAGTAGGACGGAATCGTGTTGACCACCGATTAGTTTTTTGCTAATAAATCTTGCATCCTTCGACCGACTTCTTCGACTAAGAGCTCGATGGAAAGCTTATATGTTCTTCTTTCAGATGGAATTTACATATTTTACGAAAAGTTATAAGAAAATAACTTTGCGAAAAGAATCGGCAGTAGGACGAAATCGTGTTGACCTCCGATCAGTTTTTTGCTAATAACTCTTGCATCCTTTGACCGACTTCTTCGACTTAAAGCTCGATGGAAAGCTTATCTGTCCCTCTTTCAGATAGCATTATCATATTTTACGAAAAGTCATAAAAAAAGTACTTTGCGAAAAGAATCGGCAATAGGACGGAATCGTGTTAACCACCGATTAGTTTTTTGCGAATAACTCTTGCATCCTTCGTCCGACTTCTTCGACAAAATGCTCAATGGAAAGCTTATCTGTTCTTCTTTCAGATGGCATTAACATATTTTACGAAAAGTCATAAGAAAAGTAACTTGCGAAAAGAATCGGCAGTAGGACGGAATCGTGTTGACCACCGATTTGTTTTTTGCTAATAACAAATCATGCTAAGGCTCGATGGAAAGCTTATCTGTTCCTCTTTCAGATGGCATTAACATATTTTACGAAAAGTCATAAGAAATAAAATTTTTTTGACCAAAACTAAAATATCCTCGAAATCATTGAAGAAGAAGTAGCTTATAAGAGGAAAGTATGCCGTATCTAATAATATATATTTAAATTTTTTTAATTGCATAAATGGGCGGCATTTTATTCAGAATTAATAGGTTTTTACATGGACAAAAAATCGTTTAATTTGTTCCCATTAAATACAAAAGTTATAGAAAAGTACTTTGCGAAAATAATCGGCAGTAAGACGGAAACGTGTGGACCCCCGATAAGTTTTTTGCTAATAGCTCTTGCATCCTTCGACCGTCTTCTTCGACTAAGAGCTCGATGGAAAGCTTATCTGTTCCTCTTTCAGATGGCATTAACATATTTTACGAAAAGTCATAAGAATTAAAATTTTTTGACCAAAAATAAAATATCGTTGAAATCATTGAAGAAGAGGTACCTTATAAGACGAAAATATGCCTTATCTGATAAGAGACATTTAAATTTTCTTAATTGCATTAATGGGCGGCATTTTATTTAGAATTAATAGTTTCTTACATGGAAAAAAAATTCGTTTAATTTTTTTCCCATTAAATACTAGAATTATAGAAAAGTACTTTGCGAAAAGAATCGGCAGTAGGACGAAATCGTGTTGACCACCGACTAGTTTTTTGCTAATAACTCTTGCATCCTTCGACCGACTTCTTCGACTTAGTGCTCGATGGAAAGCTTATCTGTTCTTCTTTCAGATGGCATTAACATATTTTACGAAAAGTCATAAGAAAAGTAACTTGCGAAAAGAATCGGCAGTAGGACGGAATCGTGTTGACCACTGATTAGTTTTTTGCTTATAACACTTGCATCCTTCGTCCGACTTCTTCGACAAAATGCTCAATGGAAAGCTTATCTGTTCTTCTTTCAGATGGCACTACCATATTTTACGATAAGTCATAAGAAAAGTACTTTGCGAAAAGAATCGTCAGTAGGACGGAATCGTGTTGACCACCGATTAGTTTTTTGCTAATAAATCTTGCATCCTTCGACCGACTTCTTCGACTTAGAGCTCGATGGAAAGCTTATATGTTCTTCTTTCAGATGGAATTTACATATTTTACGAAAAGTTATAAGAAAATAACTTTGCGAAAAGAATCGGCAGTAGGACGAAATCGTGTTGACCTCCGATCAGTTTTTTGCTAATAACTCTTGCATCCTTTGACCGACTTCTTCGACTTAAAGCTCGATGGAAAGCTTATCTGTCCCTCTTTCAGATAGCATTATCATATTTTACGAAAAGTCATAAAAAAAGTACTTTGCGAAAAGAATCGGCAATAGGACGGAATCGTGTTAACCACCGATTAGTTTTTTGCGAATAACTCTTGCATCCTTCGTCCGACTTCTTCGACAAAATGCTCAATGGAAAGCTTATCTGTTCTTCTTTCAGATGGCATTACCATATTTTACGATAAGTCATAAGAAAAGTACTTTGCGAAAAGAATCGGCAGTAGGACGGAATCGTGTTGACCACCGATTAGTTTTTTGCTAATAACTCTTGCATCCTTCGACCGACTTCTTCGACTAAGAGCTCGATGGAAAGCTTATCTGTTCCTCTTTCAGATGGCATTAACATATTTTACGAAAAGTCATAAGAAATAAAATTTTTTTGACCAAAACTAAAATATCCTCGAAATCATTGAAGAAGAAGTAGCTTATAAGAGGAAAGTATGCCGTATCTAATAATATATATATAAATTTTTTTAATTGCATAAATGGGCGGCATTTTATTCAGAATTAATAGGTTTTTACATGGACAAAAAATCGTTTAATTTGTTCCCATTAAATACAAAAGTTATAGAAAAGTACTTTGCGAAAATAATCGGCAGTAAGACGGAAACGTGTGGACCCCCGATAAGTTTTTTGCTAATAGCTCTTGCATCCTTCGACCGTCTTCTTCGACTAAGAGCTCGATGGAAAGCTTATCTGTTCCTCTTTCAGATGGCATTAACATATTTTACGAAAAGTCATAAGAATTAAAATTTTTTGACCAAAAATAAAATATCGTTGAAATCATTGAAGAAGAGGTACCTTATAAGACGAAAATATGCCTTATCTGATAAGAGACATTTAAATTTTCTTAATTGCATTAATGGGCGGCATTTTATTTAGAATTAATAGTTTCTTACATGGAAAAAAAATTCGTTTAATTTTTTTCCCATTAAATACTAGAATTATAGAAAAGTACTTTGCGAAAAGAATCGGCAGTAGGACGGAATCGTGTTGACCACCGATTAGTGTTTTGCTAATAACTCTTGCATCCTTCGACCGACTTCTTCGACTAAGAGCTCGATGGAAAGCTTATATGTTCTTCTTTCAGATGGCATTTACATATTTTACGAAAAATTATAAGAAAAGAACTTTGCGAAAAGAATCGGCAGTAGGACGAAATCGTTTTGACCTCCGATCAGTTTTTTGCTAATAACTCTTGCATCCTTCGACCGACTTCTTCAACTAAGAGCTCGATGGAAGGCTTATCTGTTCTTCTTTCAGATGGCATTAACATATTTTACGAAAAGTCATAAGAAAAGTACTTTGAGAAAAGAATCGGCAGTAGGACGGAATCGTGTTGACCACCGATTAGTTTTTTGCTAATAACTCTTGCATCCTTCGACCGACTTCTTCAACTAAGAGCTCGATGGAAAGCTTATATGTTCTTCTTTCAGATGGCATTTACATATTTTACGAAAAGTTATAAGAAAAGAACTTTGCGAAAAGAACTTTGCGAAAAGAATCGGCAGTAGGACGAAATTGTGTTGACCACCGACTAGTTTTTTGCTAATAACTCTTGCATCCTTCGACCGACTTCTTCGACTTAGTGCTCGATGGAAAGCTTATCTGTTCTTCTTTCAGATGGCATTAACATATTTTACGAAAAGTCATAAGAAAAGTAACTTGCGAAAAGAATCGGCAGTAGGACGAAATCGCGTTGACCACCGATTAGTTTTTTGCTAATAACACTTGCATCCTTTGACCAACTTCTTCGACTTAGAGCTCGATGGAAAGCTTATCTGTTTCTCTTTCAGATAGCATTAACATATTTTGCGAAAAGTCATAAGAAAAGTACTTTGCGAAAAGAATCGGCAATAGGACGGCATCGTGTTGACCACCGATTAGTTTTTTGCTAATAACTCTTGCATACTTGGACTGACTTCTTCGACTTAGAGCTCGATGGAAAGCTTATCTGTTCCTCTTTCAGATGGCATTAACATGTTTTACGAAAAGTCATAAGAAAAGTAGTTTGCGAAAAGAATCGGCAGTAGGACGGAATTGTGTTGACCACCGATTGTTTTTTTGCCAATAACTCTTGCATCCTTCGACCGACTTCTTCGACTAAGAACTCGATGGAAAGCTTATCTGTTCCTCTTTCAGATGGCATTAACATATTTAACGGAAAGTCATAAGAAAAGTACTTTGCGAAAAGAATCGGCAGTAGGACGGAATCGTGTTGACCACCAATTAGTTTTTTGCTTATAACTCTTGCATCCTTCGTCCGACTTCTTCAACAAAATGCTCAATGGAAAGCTTATCTATTCTTCTTTCAGATAGCATTAACATATTTTACGAAAAGTCATAAGAAAAGTAACTTGCGAAAAGAATCGCTAGTGGGACGGAATCGTGTTGACCACCGATTAGTTTTATGGTAATAAATTTTGCATCCTTCGACCGACTTCTTCGACTAAGAGCTCGATGGAAAGCTTATCTGTTCTTCTTTCAGATGGCATTACCATATTTTACGATAAGTCATAAGAAAAGTACTTTGCGAAAAGAATCGGCAGTAGGATGGAATCGTGTTGACCACCGATTAGTTTTTTGCTAATAAATCTTGCATCCTTCGACCGACTTCTTCGACTAAGAGCTCGATGGAAAGCTTATATGTTCTTCTTTCAGATGGAATTTACATATTTTACGAAAAGTTATAAGAAAATAACTTTGCGAAAAGAATCGGCAGTAGGACGAAATCGTGTTGACCACCGATTTGTTTTTTGCTAATAACTCTTGCATCCTTTGACCGACTTCTTCGACTTAGAGCTCGATGGAAAGCTTATCTGTCCCTCTTTCAGATAGCATTATCATATTTTACGAAAAGTCATAAAAAAAGTACTTTGCGAAAAGAATCGGCAATAGGACGGAATCGAGTTAACCACCGATTAGTTTTTTGCTAATAACTCTTGCATCCTTCGTCCGACTTCTTCGACAAAATGCTCAATGGAAAGCTTATCTGTTCTTCTTTCAGATGGCATTAACATATTTTACGAAATGTCATAAGAAAAGTAACTTGCAAAAAGAATCGGCAGTAGGACGGAATCGTGTTGACCACCGATTTGTTTTTTGCTAATAACAAATCATGCTAAGGCTCGATGGAAAGCTTATCTGTTCCTCTTTCAGATGGCATTAACATATTTTACGAAAAGTAATAAAAAATACAATTTTTTTGACCAAAACTAAAATATCCTCGAAATCATTGAAGAAGAAGTAGCTTATAAGACGAAAGTATGCCGTATCTAATAATATATATTTAAATTTTTTTAATTGCATAAATGGGCGGCATTTTATTCAGAATTAATAGGTTTTTACATGGACAAAAAATCGTTTAATTTGTTCCCATTAAATACAAGAGTTATAGAAAAGTACTTTGCGAAAATAATCGGCAGTAAGACGGAAACGTGTGGACCCCCGATAAGTTTTTTGCTAATAGCTCTTGCATCCTTCGACCGTCTTCTTCGACTAAGAGCTCGATGGAAAGCTTATCTGTTCCTCTTTCAGATGGCATTAACATATTTTAAGAAAAGTCATAAGAAATAAAATTTTTTGACCAAAAATAAAATATCGTTGAAATCATTGAAGAAGAGGTACCTTATAAGACGCAAATATGCCTTATCTGATAAGAGACATTTAAATTTTTTTAATTGCATTAATGGGCGGCATTTTATTCAGAATTAATAGTTTCTTACATGGAAAAAAAATTCGTTTAATTTTTTTCCCATTAAATACTAGAATTATAGAAAAGTACTTTGCGAAAAGAATCGGCAGTAGGACGAAATCGTGTTGACCACCGATTAGTTTTTTGCTAATAACTCTTGCATCCTTCGACCGACTTCTTCGACTAAGAGCTCGATGGAAAGCTTATCTGTTCTTCTTTCAGATGGCATTAACATATTTTACGAAAAGTCATAAGAAAAGTACTTTGCGAAAAGAATCGGCAGTAGGACGGAATCGTGTTGACCACCGATTAGTGTTTTGCTAATAACTCTTGCATCCTTCGACCGACTTCTTCGACTAAGAGCTCGATGGAAAGCTTATATGTTCTTCTTTCAGATGGCATTTACATATTTTACGAAAATTTATAAGAAAAGAACTTTGCGAAAAGAATCGGCAGTAGGACGAAATCGTTTTGACCTCCGATCAGTTTTTTGCTAATAACTCTTGCATCCTTCGACCGACTTCTTCAACTAAGAGCTCGATGGAAGGCTTATCTGTTCTTCTTTCAGATGGCATTAACATATTTTACGAAAAGTCATAAGAAAAGTACTTTGAGAAAAGAATCGGCAGTAGGACGAAATCGTGTTGACCACCGATTAGTTTTTTGCTAATAACTCTTGCATCCTTCGACCGACTTCTTCGACTAAGAGCTCGATGGAAAGCTTATACGTCCTTCTTTCAGATGGCATTAACATATTTTACGAAAAGTCATAAGAAAGGAACTTTGCGAAAAGAATCGGCAGTAGGACGAAATCGTTTTGACCTCCGATCAGTTTTTTGCTAATAACTCTTGCATCCTTCGACCGACTTCTTCGACTTAGAGCTCGATGGAAAGCTTGTCTGTTCCTCTTTCAGATAGCATTAACATATTTTACGAAATGTCATAAGAAAAGTACTTTGCGAAAAGAATCGGCAGTAGGACGGAATCGTGTTGACCACCGATTAGTTTTTTGCTAATAACTCTTGCATCCTTCGACCGACTTCTTCGACTAAGAGCTCGATGGAAAGCTTATATGTTCTTCTTTCAGATGGCATTTACATATTTTACGAAAAGTTATAAGAAAGGAACTTTGCGAAAAGAATCGGCAGTAGGACGAAATCGTTTTGACCTCCGATCAGTTTTTTGCTAATAACTCTTGCATCCTTCGACCGACTTCTTCGACTTAGAGCTCGATGGAAAGCTTGTCTGTTCCTCTTTCAGATAGCATTAACATATTTTACGAAATGTCATAAGAAAAGTACTTTGCGAAAAGAATCGGCAGTAGGATGAAATCGTTTTGACCTCCGATCAGTTTTATGCTAATAACACTTGCATCCTTTGACCAACTTCTTCGACTTAGAGCTCGATGGAAAGCTTGTCTGTTTCTCTTTCAGATAGCATTAACATATTTTGCGAAAAGTCATAAGAAAAGTACTTTGCGAAAAGAATCGGCAATAGGACGGCATCGTGTTGACCACCGATTAGTTTTTTGCTAATAACTCTTGCATACTTGGACTGACTTCTTCGACTTAGAGCTCGATGGAAAGCTTATCTGTTCCTCTTTCAGATGGCATTAACATGTTTTACGAAAAGTCATAAGAAAAGTAGTTTGCGAAAAGAATCGGCAGTAGGACGGAATTGTGTTGACCACCGATTGTTTTTTTGCCAATAACTCTTGCATCCTTCGACCGACTTCTTCGACTAAGAACTCGATGGAAAGCTTATCTGTTCCTCTTTCAGATGGCATTAACATATTTAACGGAAAGTCATAAGAAAAGTACTTTGCGAAAAGAATCGGCAGTAGGACGGAATCGTGTTGACCACCAATTAGTTTTTTGCTTATAACTCTTGCATCCTTCGTCCGACTTCTTCAACAAAATGCTCAATGGAAAGCTTATCTATTCTTCTTTCAGATAGCATTAACATATTTTACGAAAAGTCATAAGAAAAGTAACTTGCGAAAAGAATCGCTAGTAGGACGGAATCGTGTTGACCACCGATTAGTTTTATGGTAATAAATCTTGCATCCTTCGACCGACTTCTTCGACTAAGAGCTCGATGGAAAGCTTATCTGTTCTTCTTTCAGATGGCATTACCATATTTTACGATAAGTCATAAGAAAAGTACTTTGCGAAAAGAATCGGCAGTAGGATGGAATCGTGTTGACCACCGATTAGTTTTTTGCTAATAAATCTTGCATCCATCGACCGACTTCTTCGACTAAGAGCTCGATGGAAAGCTTATATGTTCTTCTTTCAGATGGAAATTACATATTTTACGAAAAGTTATAAGAAAATAACTTTGCGAAAAGAATCGGCAGTAGGACGAAATCGTGTTGACCACCGATTTGTTTTTTGCTAATAACTCTTGCATCCTTTGACCGACTTCTTCGACTTAGAGCTCGATGGAAAGCTTATCTGTCCCTCTTTCAGATAGCATTATCATATTTTACGAAAAGTCATAAAAAAAGTACTTTGCGAAAAGAATCGGCAATAGGACGGAATCGAGTTAACCACCGATTAGTTTTTTGCTAATAACTCTTGCATCCTTCGTCCGACTTCTTCGACAAAATGCTCAATGGAAAGCTTATCTGTTCTTCTTTCAGATGGCATTAACATATTTTAAGAAAAGTCATAAGAAATAAAATTTTTTGACCAAAACTAAAATATCCTCGAAATCATTGAAGAAGAAGTAGCTTATAAGAGGAAAGTATGCCGTATCTAATAATATATATTAAAATTTTTTTAATTGCATAAATGGGCGGCATTTTATTCAGAATTAATAGGTTTTTACATGGACAAAAAATCGTTTAATTTGTTCCCATTAAATACAAGAGTTATAGAAAAGTACTTTGCGAAAATAATCGGCAGTAGGACGGAATCGTGTTGACCACCAATTAGTTTTTTGCTTATAACTCTTGCATCCTTCGTCCGACTTCTTCAACAAAATGCTCAATGGAAAGCTTATCTATTCTTCTTTCAGATAGCATTAACATATTTAACGGAAAGTCATAAGAAAAGTACTTTGCGAAAAGAATCGGCAGTAGGACGGAATCGTGTTGACCACCAATTAGTTTTTTGCTTATAACTCTTGCATCCTTCGTCCGACTTCTTCAACAAAATGCTCAATGGAAAGCTTATCTATTCTTCTTTCAGATAGCATTAACATATTTTGCGAAAAGTCATAAGAAAAGTACTTTGCGAAAAGAATCGGCAATAGGACGGCATCGTGTTGACCACCGATTAGTTTTTTGCTAATAACTCTTGCATACTTGGACTGACTTCTTCGACTTAGAGCTCGATGGAAAGCTTATCTGTTCCTCTTTCAGATGGCATTAACATGTTTTACGAAAAGTCATAAGAAAAGTAGTTTGCGAAAAGAATCGGCAGTAGGACGGAATTGTGTTGACCACCGATTGTTTTTTTGCCAATAACTCTTGCATCCTTCGACCGACTTCTTCGACTAAGAGCTCGATGGAAAGCTTATATGTTCTTCTTTCAGATGGCATTTACATATTTTACGAAAAGTTATAAGAAAGGAACTTTGCGAAAAGAATCGGCAGTAGGACGAAATCGTTTTGACCTCCGATCAGTTTTTTGCTAATAACTCTTGCATCCTTCGACCGACTTCTTCGACTTAGAGCTCGATGGAAAGCTTGTCTGTTCCTCTTTCAGATAGCATTAACATATTTTACGAAATGTCATAAGAAAAGTACTTTGCGAAAAGAATCGGCAGTAGGATGAAATCGTTTTGACCTCCGATCAGTTTTATGCTAATAACACTTGCATCCTTTGACCAACTTCTTCGACTTAGAGCTCGATGGAAAGCTTGTCTGTTTCTCTTTCAGATAGCATTAACATATTTTGCGAAAAGTCATAAGAAAAGTACTTTGCGAAAAGAATCGGCAATAGGACGGCATCGTGTTGACCACCGATTAGTTTTTTGCTAATAAATCTTGCATCCATCGACCGACTTCTTCGACTAAGAGCTCGATGGAAAGCTTATATGTTCTTCTTTCAGATGGAAATTACATATTTTACGAAAAGTTATAAGAAAATAACTTTGCGAAAAGAATCGGCAGTAGGACGAAATCGTGTTGACCACCGATTTGTTTTTTGCTAATAACTCTTGCATCCTTTGACCGACTTCTTCGACTTAGAGCTCGATGGAAAGCTTATCTGTCCCTCTTTCAGATAGCATTATCATATTTTACGAAAAGTCATAAAAAAAGTACTTTGCGAAAAGAATCGGCAATAGGACGGAATCGTGTTGACCACCGATTTGTTTTTTGCTAATAACAAATCATGCTAAGGCTCGATGGAAAGCTTATCTGTTCCTCTTTCAGATGGCATTAACATATTTTACGAAAAGTCATAAAAAATACAATTTTTTTGACCAAAACTAAAATATCCTCGAAATCATTGAAGAAGAAGTAGCTTATAAGAGGAAAGTATGCCGTATCTAATAATATATATTAAAATTTTTTTAATTGCATAAATGGGCGGCATTTTATTCAGAATTAATAGGTTTTTACATGGACAAAAAATCGTTTAATTTGTTCCCATTAAATACAAGAGTTATAGAAAAGTACTTTGCGAAAATAATCGGCAGTAAGACGGAAACGTGTGGACCGCCGATAAGTTTTTTGCTAATAGCTCTTGCATCCTTCGACCGTCTTCTTCGACTAAGAGCTCGATGGAAAGCTTATCTGTTCCTCTTTCAGATGGCATTAACATATTTTAAGAAAAGTCATAAGAAATAAAATTTTTTGACCAAAAATAAAATATCGTTGAAATCATTGAAGAAGAGGTACCTTATAAGACGCAAATATGCCTTATCTGATAAGAGACATTTAAATTTTTTTAATTGCATTAATGGGCGGCATTTTATTCAGAATTAATAGTTTCTTACATGGAAAAAAAATTCGTTTAATTTTTTTCCCATTAAATACTAGAATTATAGAAAAGTACTTTGCGAAAAGAATCGGCAGTAGGACGAAATCGTGTTGACCACCGATTAGTTTTTTGCTAATAACTCTTGCATCCTTCGACCGACTTCTTCGACTAAGAGCTCGATGGAAAGCTTATCTGTTCTTCTTTCAGATGGCATTAACATATTTTACGAAAAGTCATAAGAAAAGTACTTTGCGAAAAGAATCGGCAGTAGGACGGAATCGTGTTGACCACCGATTAGTGTTTTGCTAATAACTCTTGCATCCTTCGACCGACTTCTTCGACTAAGAGCTCGATGGAAAGCTTATATGTTCTTCTTTCAGATGGCATTTACATATTTTACGAAAATTTATAAGAAAAGAACTTTGCGAAAAGAATCGGCAGTAGGACGAAATCGTTTTGACCTCCGATCAGTTTTTTGCTAATAACTCTTGCATCCTTCGACCGACTTCTTCAACTAAGAGCTCGATGGAAGGCTTATCTGTTCTTCTTTCAGATGGCATTAACATATTTTACGAAAAGTCATAAGAAATGTACTTTGAGAAAAGAATCGGCAGTAGGACGAAATCGTATTGACCAGCGATTAGTTTTTTGCTAATAACTCTTGCATCCTTCGACCGACTTCTTCGACTAAGAGCTCGATGGAAAGCTTATACGTCCTTCTTTCAGATGGCATTAACATATTTTACGAGAAGTCATAAGAAAAGTACTTTGCGAAAAGAATCGGCAGTAGGACGGAATCGTGTTGACCACCGATTAGTTTTTTGCTAATAACTCTTGCATCCTTCGACCGACTTCTTCGACTAAGAGCTCGATGGAAAGCTTATATGTTCTTCTTTCAGATGGCATTTACATATTTTACGAAAAGTTATACGAAAGGAACTTTGCGAAAAGAATCGGCAGTAGGACGAAATCGTTTTGACCTCCGATCAGTTTTTTGCTAATAACTCTTGCATCCTTCGACCGACTTCTTCAACAAAATGCTCAATGGAAAGCTTATCTATTCTTCTTTCAGATAGCATTAACATATTTTACGAAAAGTCATAAGAAAAGTAACTTGCGAAAAGAATCGCTAGTAGGACGGAATCGTGTTGACCACCGATTAGTTTTATGGTAATAAATCTTGCATCCTTCGACCGACTTCTTCGACTAAGAGCTCGATGGAAAGCTTATCTGTTCTTCTTTCAGATGGCATTACCATATTTTACGATAAGTCATAAGAAAAGTACTTTGCGAAAAGAATCGGCAGTAGGATGGAATCGTGTTGACCACCGATTAGTTTTTTGCTAATAAATCTTGCATCCATCGACCGACTTCTTCGACTAAGAGCTCGATGGAAAGCTTATATGTTCTTCTTTCAGATGGAATTTACATATTTTACGAAAAGTTATAAGAAAATAACTTTGCGAAAAGAATCGGCAGTAGGACGAAATCGTGTTGACCACCGATTTGTTTTTGCTAATAACAAATCATGCTAAGGCTCGATGGAAAGCTTATCTGTTCCTCTTTCAGATGGCATTAACATATTTTACGAAAAGTCATAAAAAATACAATTTTTTTGACCAAAACTAAAATATCCTCGAAATCATTGAAGAAGAAGTAGCTTATAAGAGGAAAGTATGCCGTATCTAATAATATATATTAAAATTTTTTTAATTGCATAAATGGGCGGCATTTTATTCAGAATTAATAGGTTTTTACATGGACAAAAAATCGTTTAATTTGTTCCCATTAAATACAAGAGTTATAGAAAAGTACTTTGCGAAAATAATCGGCAGTAAGACGGAAACGTGTGGACCCCCGATAAGTTTTTTGCTAATAGCTCTTGCATCCTTCGACCGTCTTCTTCGACTAAGAGCTCGATGGAAAGCTTATCTGTTCCTCTTTCAGATGGCATTAACATATTTTAAGAAAAGTCATAAGAAATAAAATTTTTTGACCAAAAATAAAATATCGTTGAAATCATTGAAGAAGAGGTACCTTATAAGACGCAAATATGCCTTATCTGATAAGAGACATTTAAATTTTTTTAATTGCATTAATGGGCGGCATTTTATTCAGAATTAATAGTTTCTTACATGGAAAAAAAATTCGTTTAATTTTTTTCCCATTAAATACTAGAATTATAGAAAAGTACTTTGCGAAAAGAATCGGCAGTAGGACGAAATCGTGTTGACCACCGATTAGTTTTTTGCTAATAACTCTTGCATCCTTCGACCGACTTCTTCGACTAAGAGCTCGATGGAAAGCTTATCTGTTCTTCTTTCAGATGGCATTTACATATTTTACGAAAATTTATAAGAAAAGAACTTTGCGAAAAGAATCGGCAGTAGGACGAAATCGTTTTGACCTCCGATCAGTTTTTTGCTAATAACTCTTGCATCCTTCGACCGACTTCTTCAACTAAGAGCTCGATGGAAGGCTAATCTGTTCTTCTTTCAGATGGCATTAACATATTTTACGAAAAGTCATAAGAAAAGTACTTTGAGAAAAGAATCGGCAGTAGGACGAAATCGTGTTGACCAGCGATTAGTTTTTTGCTAATAACTCTTGCATCCTTCGACCGACTTCTTCGACTAAGAGCTCGATGGAAAGCTTATACGTCCTTCTTTCAGATGGCATTAACATATTTTACGAAAAGTCATAAGAAAAGTACTTTGAGAAAAGAATCGGCAGTAGGACGGAATCGTGTTGACCACCGATTAGTTTTTTGCTAATAACTCTTGCATCCTTCGACCGACTTCTTCGACTAAGAGGTCGATGGAAAGCTTATATGTTCTTCTTTCAGATGGCATTTACATATTTTACGAAAAGTTATAAGAAAGGAACTTTGCGAAAAGAATCGGCAGTAGGACGAAATCGTTTTGACCTCCGATCAGTTTTTTTGCTAATAACTCTTGCATCCTTCGACCGACTTCTTTGACTAAGAGCTCGATGGAAAGCCTATATGTTCTTCTTTCAGATGGCATTAACATATTTTACGAAAAGCCATAAGAAAAGCACTTTGCGAAAAGAATCGGCAGTAGGACGGAATCGTATTGACCACCGATTAGTTTTTTGCTAATAACTCTTGCATCCTTCGACCGACTTCTTCGACTAAGAGCTCGATGGAAAGCTTATACGTCCTTCTTTCAGATGGCATTAACATATTTTACGAAAAGTCATAAGAAAAGTACTTTGCGAAAAGAATCGGCAGTAGGACGGAATCGTGTTGACCACCGATTAGTTTTTTGCTAATAACTCTTGCATCCTTCGACCGACTTCTTCGACTAAGAGCTCGATGGAAAGCTTATATGTTCTTCTTTCAGATGGCATTTACATATTTTACGAAAAGTTATAAGAAAGGTACTTTGCGAAAAGAATCGGCAGTAGGACGAAATCGTTTTGACCTCCGATCAGTTTTTTTGCTAATAACTCTTGCATCCTTCGACCGACTTCTTCGACTAAGAGCTCGATGGAAAGCCTATATGTTCTTCTTTCAGATGGCATTTACATATTTTACGAAAAGTTATAAGAAAAGAACTTTGCGAAAAGAATCGGCAATAGGATGATATCGTTTTGACCTCCGATCAGTTTTATGCTAATAACACTTGCATCCTTTGACCAACTTCTTCGACTTAGAGCTCGATGGAAAGCTTGTCTGTTCCTCTTTCAGATAGCATTAACATATTTTGCGAAAAGTCATAAGAAAAGTACTTTGCGAAAAGAATCGGCAATAGGACGGCATCGTGTTGACCACCGATTAGTTTTTTGCTAATAACTCTTGCATACTTGGACTGACTTCTTCGACTTAGAGCTCGATGGAAAGCTTATCTGTTCCTCTTTCAGATGGCATTAACATGTTTTACGAAAAGTCATAAGAAAAGTAGTTTGCGAAAAGAATCGGCAGTAGGACGGAATTGTGTTGACCACCGATTGTTTTTTTGCCAATAACTCTTGCATCCTTCGACCGACTTCTTCGACTAAGAACTCGATGGAAAGCTTATCTGTTCCTCTTTCAGATGGCATTAACATATTTAACGGAAAGTCATAAGAAAAGTACTTTGCGAAAAGAATCGGCAGTAGGACGGAATCGTGTTGACCACCAATTAGTTTTTTGCTTATAACTCTTGCATCCTTCGTCCGACTTCTTCAACAAAATGCTCAATGGAAAGCTTATCTATTCTTCTTTCAGATAGCATTAACATATTTTACGAAAAGTCATAAGAAAAGTAACTTGCGAAAAGAATCGCTAGTAGGACGGAATCGTGTTGACCACCGATTAGTTTTATGGTAATAAATCTTGCATCCTTCGACCGACTTCTTCGACTAAGAGCTCGATGGAAAGCTTATACGTTCCTCTTTCAGATAGCATTTACATATTTTACGAAAAGTCATAAGAAAAGTACTTTGCGAAAAGAATCGGCAGTAGGACGGAATTGTGTTGACCACCGATTGTTTTTTTGCCAATAACTCTTGCATCCTTCGACCGACTTCTTCGACTAAGAGCTCGATGGAAGGCTTATCTGTTCTTCTTTCAGATGGCATTAACATATTTTACGAAAAGTCATAAGAAATGTACTTTGAGAAAAGAATCGGCAGTAGGACGAAATCGTATTGACCAGCGATTAGTTTTTTGCTAATAACTCTTGCATCCTTCGACCGACTTCTTCGACTAAGAGCTCGATGGAAAGCTTATCTGTTCTTCTTTCAGATGGCATTAACATATTTTACGAGAAGTCATAAGAAAAGTACTTTGCGAAAAGAATCGCTAGTAGGACGGAATCGTGTTGACCACCGATTAGTTTTATGGTAATAAATCTTGCATCCTTCGACCGACTTCTTCGACTAAGAGCTCGATGGAAAGCTTATACGTTCCTCTTTCAGATAGCATTTACATATTTTACGAAAAGTCATAAGAAAAGTACTTTGCGAAAAGAATCGGCAGTAGGACGGAATTGTATTGACCACCGATTGTTTTTTTGCCAATAACTCTTGCATCCTTCGACCGACTTCTTCGACTAAGAGCTCGATGGAAGGCTTATCTGTTCTTCTTTCAGATGGCATTAACATATTTTACGAAAAGTCATAAGAAATGTACTTTGAGAAAAGAATCGGCAGTAGGACGAAATCGTATTGACCAGCGATTAGTTTTTTGCTAATAACTCTTGCATCCTTCGACCGACTTCTTCGACTAAGAGCTCGATGGAAAGCTTATCTGTTCTTCTTTCAGATGGCATTAACATATTTTATGAAAATTTATAAGAAAAGAACTTTGCGAAAAGAATCGGCAGTAGGACGGAATCGTGTTGACCACCGATTAGTTTTATGGTAATAAATCTTGCATCCTTCGACCGACTTCTTCGACTAAGAGCTCGATGGAAAGCTTATACGTTCCTCTTTCAGATAGCATTTACATATTTTATGAAAATTTATAAGAAAAGAACTTTGCGAAAAGAATCGGCAGTAGGACGAAATCGTTTTGACCTCCGATCAGTTTTTTGCTAATAACTCTTGCATCCTTCGACCGACTTCTTCAACTAAGAGCTCGATGGAAGGCTTATCTGTTCTTCTTTCAGATGGCATTAACATATTTTACGAAAAGTCATAAGAAATGTACTTTGAGAAAAGAATCGGCAGTAGGACGAAATCGTATTGACCAGCGATTAGTTTTTTGCTAATAACTCTTGCATCCTTCGACCGACTTCTTCGACTAAGAGCTCGATGGAAAGCTTATCTGTTCTTCTTTCAGATGGCATTAACATATTTTACGAGAAGTCATAAGAAAAGTACTTTGCGAAAAGAATCGGCAGTAGGACGGAATCGTGTTGACCACCGATTAGTTTTTTGCTAATAACTCTTGCATCCTTCGACCGACTTCTTCGACTAAGAGCTCGATGGAAAGCTTATATGTTCTTCTTTCAGATGGCATTTACATATTTTACGAAAAGTTATACGAAAGGAACTTTGCGAAAAGAATCGGCAGTAGGACGAAATCGTTTTGACCTCCGATCAGTTTTTTGCTAATAACTCTTGCATCCTTCGACCGACTTCTTCAACAAAATGCTCAATGGAAAGCTTATCTATTCTTCTTTCAGATAGCATTAACATATTTTACGAAAAGTCATAAGAAAAGTAACTTGCGAAAAGAATCGCTAGTAGGACGGAATCGTGTTGACCACCGATTAGTTTTATGGTAATAAATCTTGCATCCTTCGACCGACTTCTTCGACTAAGAGCTCGATGGAAAGCTTATCTGTTCTTCTTTCAGATGGCATTACCATATTTTACGATAAGTCATAAGAAAAGTACTTTGCGAAAAGAATCGGCAGTAGGATGGAATCGTGTTGACCACCGATTAGTTTTTTGCTAATAAATCTTGCATCCATCGACCGACTTCTTCGACTAAGAGCTCGATGGAAAGCTTATACGTCCTTCTTTCAGATGGCATTAACATGTTTTACGAAAAGTCATAAGAAAAGTAGTTTGCGAAAAGAATCGGCAGTAGGACGGAATTGTGTTGACCACCGATTGTTTTTTTGCCAATAACTCTTGCATCCTTCGACCGACTTCTTCGACTAAGAACTCGATGGAAAGCTTATCTGTTCCTCTTTCAGATGGCATTAACATATTTAACGGAAAGTCATAAGAAAAGTACTTTGCGAAAAGAATCGGCAGTAGGACGGAATCGTGTTGACCACCAATTAGTTTTTTGCTAATAACTCTTGCATCCTTCGACCGACTTCTTCGACTTAGAGCTCGATGGAAAGCTTATCTGTTCCTCTTTCAGATGGCATTAACATATTTTACGAAAAGTCATAAGAAAAGTACTTTGAGAAAAGAATCGGCAGTAGGACGAAATCGTGTTGACCAGCGATTAGTTTTTTGCTAATAACTCTTGCATCCTTCGACCGACTTCTTCGACTAAGAGCTCGATGGAAAGCTTATACGTCCTTCTTTCAGATGGCATTAACATGTTTTACGAAAAGTCATAAGAAAAGTAGTTTGCGAAAAGAATCGGCAGTAGGACGGAATTGTGTTGACCACCGATTGTTTTTTTGCCAATAACTCTTGCATCCTTCGACCGACTTCTTCGACTAAGAACTCGATGGAAAGCTTATCTGTTCCTCTTTCAGATGGCATTAACATATTTAACGGAAAGTCATAAGAAAAGTACTTTGCGAAAAGAATCGGCAGTAGGACGGAATCGTGTTGACCACCAATTAGTTTTTTGCTTATAACTCTTGCATCCTTCGTCCGACTTCTTCAACAAAATGCTCAATGGAAAGCTTATCTATTCTTCTTTCAGATAGCATTAACATATTTTACGAAAAGTCATAAGAAAAGTAACTTGCGAAAAGAATCGCTAGTAGGACGGAATCGTGTTGACCACCGATTAGTTTTATGGTAATAAATCTTGCATCCTTCGACCGACTTCTTCGACTAAGAGCTCGATGGAAAGCTTATACGTTCCTCTTTCAGATAGCATTTACATATTTTATGAAAATTTATAAGAAAAGAACTTTGCGAAAAGAATCGGCAGTAGGACGAAATCGTTTTGACCTCCGATCAGTTTTTTGCTAATAACTCTTGCATCCTTCGACCGACTTCTTCAACTAAGAGCTCGATGGAAGGCTTATCTGTTCTTCTTTCAGATGGCATTAACATATTTTACGAAAAGTCATAAGAAATGTACTTTGAGAAAAGAATCGGCAGTAGGACGAAATCGTATTGACCAGCGATTAGTTTTTTGCTAATAACTCTTGCATCCTTCGACCGACTTCTTCGACTAAGAGCTCGATGGAAAGCTTATCTGTTCTTCTTTCAGATGGCATTAACATATTTTACGAGAAGTCATAAGAAAAGTACTTTGCGAAAAGAATCGGCAGTAGGACGGAATCGTGTTGACCACCGATTAGTTTTTTGCTAATAACTCTTGCATCCTTCGACCGACTTCTTCGACTAAGAGCTCGATGGAAAGCTTATATGTTCTTCTTTCAGATGGCATTTACATATTTTACGAAAAGTTATACGAAAGGAACTTTGCGAAAAGAATCGGCAGTAGGACGAAATCGTTTTGACCTCCGATCAGTTTTTTGCTAATAACTCTTGCATCCTTCGACCGACTTCTTCAACAAAATGCTCAATGGAAAGCTTATCTATTCTTCTTTCAGATAGCATTAACATATTTTACGAAAAGTCATAAGAAAAGTAACTTGCGAAAAGAATCGCTAGTAGGACGGAATCGTGTTGACCACCGATTAGTTTTATGGTAATAAATCTTGCATCCTTCGACCGACTTCTTCGACTAAGAGCTCGATGGAAAGCTTATCTGTTCTTCTTTCAGATGGCATTACCATATTTTACGATAAGTCATAAGAAAAGTACTTTGCGAAAAGAATCGGCAGTAGGATGGAATCGTGTTGACCACCGATTAGTTTTTTGCTAATAAATCTTGCATCCATCGACCGACTTCTTCGACTAAGAGCTCGATGGAAAGCTTATATGTTCTTCTTTCAGATGGAATTTACATATTTTACGAAAAGTTATAAGAAAATAACTTTGCGAAAAGAATCGGCAGTAGGACGAAATCGTGTTGACCACCGATTTGTTTTTTGCTAATAACAAATCATGCTAAGGCTCGATGGAAAGCTTATCTGTTCCTCTTTCAGATGGCATTAACATATTTTACGAAAAGTCATAAAAAATACAATTTTTTTGACCAAAACTAAAATATCCTCGAAATCATTGAAGAAGAAGTAGCTTATAAGAGGAAAGTATGCCGTATCTAATAATATATATTAAAATTTTTTTAATTGCATAAATGGGCGGCATTTTATTCAGAATTAATAGGTTTTTACATGGACAAAAAATCGTTTAATTTGTTCCCATTAAATACAAGAGTTATAGAAAAGTACTTTGCGAAAATAATCGGCAGTAAGACGGAAACGTGTGGACCCCCGATAAGTTTTTTGCTAATAGCTCTTGCATCCTTCGACCGTCTTCTTCGACTAAGAGCTCGATGGAAAGCTTATCTGTTCCTCTTTCAGATGGCATTAACATATTTTAAGAAAAGTCATAAGAAATAAAATTTTTTGACCAAAAATAAAATATCGTTGAAATCATTGAAGAAGAGGTACCTTATAAGACGCAAATATGCCTTATCTGATAAGAGACATTTAAATTTTTTTAATTGCATTAATGGGCGGCATTTTATTCAGAATTAATAGTTTCTTACATGGAAAAAAAATTCGTTTAATTTTTTTCCCATTAAATACTAGAATTATAGAAAAGTACTTTGCGAAAAGAATCGGCAGTAGGACGAAATCGTGTTGACCACCGATTAGTTTTTTGCTAATAACTCTTGCATCCTTCGACCGACTTCTTCGACTAAGAGCTCGATGGAAAGCTTATCTGTTCTTCTTTCAGATGGCATTTACATATTTTACGAAAATTTATAAGAAAAGAACTTTGCGAAAAGAATCGGCAGTAGGACGAAATCGTTTTGACCTCCGATCAGTTTTTTGCTAATAACTCTTGCATCCTTCGACCGACTTCTTCAACTAAGAGCTCGATGGAAGGCTAATCTGTTCTTCTTTCAGATGGCATTAACATATTTTACGAAAAGTCATAAGAAAAGTACTTTGAGAAAAGAATCGGCAGTAGGACGAAATCGTGTTGACCAGCGATTAGTTTTTTGCTAATAACTCTTGCATCCTTCGACCGACTTCTTCGACTAAGAGCTCGATGGAAAGCTTATACGTCCTTCTTTCAGATGGCATTAACATATTTTACGAAAAGTCATAAGAAAAGTACTTTGCGAAAAGAATCGGCAGTAGGACGGAATCGTGTTGACCACCGATTAGTTTTTTGCTAATAACTCTTGCATCCTTCGACCGACTTCTTCGACTAAGAGCTCGATGGAAAGCTTATATGTTCTTCTTTCAGATGGCATTTACATATTTTACGAAAAGTTATAAGAAAGGAACTTTGCGAAAAGAATCGGCAGTAGGACGAAATCGTTTTGACCTCCGATCAGTTTTTTTGCTAATAACTCTTGCATCCTTCGACCGACTTCTTTGACTAAGAGCTCGATGGAAAGCCTATATGTTCTTCTTTCAGATGGCATTAACATATTTTACGAAAAGCCATAAGAAAAGCACTTTGCGAAAAGAATCGGCAGTAGGACGGAATCGTGTTGACCACCGATTAGTTTTTTGCTAATAACTCTTGCATCCTTCGACCGCCTTCTTCGACTAAGAGCTCGATGGAAAGCTTATACGTCCTTCTTTCAGATGGCATTAACATATTTTACGAAAAGTCATAAGAAAAGTACTTTGCGAAAAGAATCGGCAGTAGGACGGAATCGTGTTGACCACCGATTAGTTTTTTGCTAATAACTCTTGCATCCTTCGACCGACTTCTTCGACTAAGAGCTCGATGGAAAGCTTATATGTTCTTCTTTCAGATGGCATTTACATATTTTACGAAAAGTTATAAGAAAGGAACTTTGCGAAAAGAATCGGCAGTAGGACGAAATCGTTTTGACCTCCGATCAGTTTTTTTGCTAATAACTCTTGCATCCTTCGACCGACTTCTTCGACTAAGAGCTCGATGGAAAGCCTATATGTTCTTCTTTCAGATGGCATTTACATATTTTACGAAAAGTTATAAGAAAAGAACTTTGCGAAAAGAATCGGCAGTAGGATGATATCGTTTTGACCTGCGATCAGTTTTATGCTAATAACACTTGCATCCTTTGACCAACTTCTACGACTTAGAGCTCGATGGAAAGCTTGTCTGTTCCTCTTTCAGATAGCATTAACATATTTTGCGAAAAGTCATAAGAAAAGTACTTTGCGAAAAGAATCGGCAATAGGACGGCATCGTGTTGACCACCGATTAGTTTTTTGCTAATAACTCTTGCATACTTGGACTGACTTCTTCGACTTAGAGCTCGATGGAAAGCTTATCTGTTCCTCTTTCAGATGGCATTAACATGTTTTACGAAAAGTCATAAGAAAAGTAGTTTGCGAAAAGAATCGGCAGTAGGACGGAATTGTGTTGACCACCGATTGTTTTTTTGCCAATAACTCTTGCATCCTTCGACCGACTTCTTCGACTAAGAACTCGATGGAAAGCTTATCTGTTCCTCTTTCAGATGGCATTAACATATTTAACGGAAAGTCATAAGAAAAGTACTTTGCGAAAAGAATCGGCAGTAGGACGGAATCGTGTTGACCACCAATTAGTTTTTTGCTTATAACTCTTGCATCCTTCGTCCGACTTCTTCAACAAAATGCTCAATGGAAAGCTTATCTATTCTTCTTTCAGATAGCATTAACATATTTTACGAAAAGTCATAAGAAAAGTAACTTGCGAAAAGAATCGCTAGTAGGACGGAATCGTGTTGACCACCGATTAGTTTTATGGTAATAAATCTTGCATCCTTCGACCGACTTCTTCGACTAAGAGCTCGATGGAAAGCTTATACGTCCTTCTTTCAGATGGCATTAACATATTTTACGAAAAGTCATAAGAAAAGTACTTTGCGAAAAGAATCGGCAGTAGGACGAAATCGTTTTGACCTCCGATCAGTTTTTTTGCTAATAACTCTTGCATCCTTCGACCGACTTCTTTGACTAAGAGCTCGATGGAAAGCCTATATGTTCTTCTTTCAGATGGCATTAACATATTTTACGAAAAGCCATAAGAAAAGCACTTTGCGAAAAGAATCGGCAGTAGGACGGAATCGTGTTGACCACCGATTAGTTTTTTGCTAATAACTCTTGCATCCTTCGACCGACTTCTTCGACTAAGAGCTCGATGGAAAGCTTATACGTCCTTCTTTCAGATGGCATTAACATATTTTACGAAAAGTCATAAGAAAAGTACTTTGCGAAAAGAATCGGCAGTAGGACGAAATCGTTTTGACCTCCGATCAGTTTTTTTGCTAATAACTCTTGCATCCTTCGACCGACTTCTTTGACTAAGAGCTCGATGGAAAGCCTATATGTTCTTCTTTCAGATGGCATTAACATATTTTACGAAAAGCCATAAGAAAAGCACTTTGCGAAAAGAATCGGCAGTAGGACGGAATCGTGTTGACCACCAATTAGTTTTTTGCTTATAACTCTTGCATCCTTCGACCGACTTCTTCGACTAAGAACTCGATGGAAAGCTTATCTGTTCCTCTTTCAGATGGCATTAACATATTTAACGGAAAGTCATAAGAAAAGTACTTTGCGAAAAGAATCGGCAGTAGGACGGAATCGTGTTGACCACCAATTAGTTTTTTGCTTATAACTCTTGCATCCTTCGTCCGACTTCTTCAACAAAATGCTCAATGGAAAGCTTATCTATTCTTCTTTCAGATAGCATTAACATATTTTACGAAAAGTCATAAGAAAAGTAACTTGCGAAAAGAATCGCTAGTAGGACGGAATCGTGTTGACCACCGATTAGTTTTATGGTAATAAATCTTGCATCCTTCGACCGACTTCTTCGACTAAGAGCTCGATGGAAAGCTTATACGTTCCTCTTTCAGATAGCATTTACATATTTTACGAAAAGTCATAAGAAAAGTACTTTGCGAAAAGAATCGGCAGTAGGACGAAATCGTGTTGACCACCGATTAGTTTTTTGCTAATAACTCTTGCATCCTTCGACCGACTTCTTCGACTAAGAGCTCGATGGAAAGCTTATCTGTTCTTCTTTCAGATGGCATTTACATATTTTACGAAAAGTCATAAGAAAAGTACTTTGCGAAAAGAATCGGCAGTAGGACGAAATCGTGTTGACCACCGATTTGTTTTTTGCTAATAACTCTTGCATCCTTTGACCGACTTCTTCGACTTAGAGCTCGATGGAAAGCTTATCTGTTCTTCTTTCAGATGGCATTTACATATTTTACGAAAAGTCATAAGAAAAGTACTTTGCGAAAAGAATCGGCAGTAGGACGGAATCGTGTTGACCACCGATTAGTTTTTTGCTAATAACTCTTGCATCCTTCGACCGACTTCTTCGACTAAGAGCTCGATGGAAAGCTTATATGTTCTTCTTTCAGATGGCATTTACATATTTTACGAAAAGTTATAAGAAAGGAACTTTGCGAAAAGAATCGGCAGTAGGACGAAATCGTTTTGACCTCCGATCAGTTTTTTGCTAATAACTCTTGCATCCTTCGACCGACTTCTTCGACTTAGAGCTCGATGGAAAGCTTGTCTGTTCCTCTTTCAGATAGCATTAACATATTTTACGAAAAGTCATAAGAAAAGTACTTTGCGAAAAGAATCGGCAATAGGACAGAATCTTGTTGACCACCGATTAGTTTTTTGCTAATAACTCTTGCATACTTGGACCGACTTCTTCGACTTAGAGCTCGATGGAAAGCTTATCTGTTCCTCTTTCAGATGGCATTAACATATTTTACGAAAAGTCATAAGAAAAGTAGTTTGCGAAAAGAATCGGCAGTAGGACGGAATTGTGTTGACCACCGATTAGTTTTTTGCTAATAACTCTTTCATCCTTCGACCGTCTTCTTCGACTAAGAACTCGATGGAAAGCTTATCTGTTCCTCTTTCAGATGGCATTATTATATTTAACGAAAAGTCATAAGAAAAGTACTTTGCGAAAATAATCGGCAGTAGGACGGAATCGTGTTGACCACTGATTAGTTTTTTGCTTATAACTCTTGCATCCTTCGTCCGACTTCTTCGACAAAATGCTCAATGGAAAGCTTATCTGTTCTTCTTTCAGATGGCATTAACATATTTTACGAAAAGTCATAGGAAATACAATTTTTTTGACCAAAACTAAAATATCCTCGAAATCATTGAAGAAGAAGTAGCTTATATGACGAAAGTATGCCGTATCTAATAATATATATTTAAATTTTTTTAATTGCATAAATGGGCGTCATTTTATTCAGAATTAATAGGTTTTTACATGGACAAAAAATCGTTTAATTTGTTCCCATTAAATACAAGAGTTATAGAAAAGTACTTTGCGAAAATAATCGGCAGTAAGACGGAAACGTGTTGACCCCCGATAAGTTTTTTGCTAATAGCTCTTGCATCCTTCGACCGTCTTCTTCGACTAAGAGCTCGATGGAAAGCTTATCTGTTCTTCTTTCAGATGGCCTTAACATATTTTACGAAAAGTCATAAGAAAAGTACTTTGCGAAAAGAATCGGCAGTAGGACGGAATCGTGTTGACCACCGATTAGTGTTTTGCTAATAACTCTTGCATCCTTCGACCGACTTCTTCGACAAAGAGCTCGATGGAAAGCTTATCTGTTCTTCTTTCAGATGGCATTTACATATTTTACGAAAAGTTATAAGAAAAGAACTTTGCGAAAAGAATCGGCAGAAGGACGAAATCGTTTTGACCTCCGATCAGTTTTTCGCTAATAACTCTTGCATCCTTCGACCGACTTCTTCAACTAAGAGCTCGATGGAAGGCTTATCTGTTCTTCTTTCAGATGGCATTAACATATTTTACGAAAAGTTATAAGAAAAGAACTTTGCGAAAAGAATCGGCAGTAGGACGGAATCGTGTTGACCACTGATTAGTTTTTTGCTAATAACTCTTGCATCCTTCGACCGACTTCTTCGACTAAGAGCTCGATGGAAAGCTTATCTGTTCCTCTTTCAGATGGCATTAACATATTTTACGAAAAGTCATAAGAAATAAAATTTTTTGACCAAAAATAAAATATCGTTGAAATCATTGAAGAAGAGGTACCTTATAAGACGCAAATATGCCTTATCTGATAAGAGACATTTAAATTTTTTTAATTGCATTAATGGGCGGCATTTTATTCAGAATTAATAGTTTCTTACATGGAAAAAAAATTCGTTTAATTTTTTTCCCATTAAATACTAGAATTATAGAAAAGTACTTTACGAAAAGAATCGGCAGTAGGACGAAATCGTGTTGACCACCGATTAGTTTTTTGCTAATAACTCTTGCATCCTTCGACCGACTTCTTCGACTAAGAGCTCGATGGAAAGCTTATCTGTTCCTCTTTCAGATGGCATTAACATATTTAACGAAAAGTCATAAGAAAAGTGCTTTGCGAAAAGAATCGGCAGTAGGACGGAATCGTGGTGACCACTGATTAGTTTTTTGCTTATAACTCTTGCATCCTTCGACCGACTTCTTCGACTAAGAGCTCGATGGAAAGCTTATATGTTCTTCTTTCAGATGGCATTTACATATTTTACGAAAAGTTATAAGAAAGGAACTTTGCGAAAAGAATCGGCAGTAGGACGAAATCGTTTTGACCTCCGATCAGTTTTTTTGCTAATAACTCTTGCATCCTTCGACCGACTTCTTCGACTAAGAGCTCGATGGAAAGCCTATATGTTCTTCTTTCAGATGGCATTTACATATTTTACGAAAAGTTATAAGAAAAGAACTTTGCGAAAAGAATCGGCAGTAGGACGGAATCGTGTTGACCACCGATTAGTTTTTTGCTAATAACTCTTGCATCCTTCGACCGACTTCTTCGACTAAGAGCTCGATGGAAAGCTTATACGTCCTTCTTTCAGATGGCATTAACATATTTTACGAAAAGTCATAAGAAAAGTACTTTGCGAAAAGAATCGGCAGTAGGACGAAATCGTTTTGACCTCCGATCAGTTTTTTTGCTAATAACTCTTGCATCCTTCGACCGACTTCTTCGACTAAGAGCCCGATGGAAAGCCTATATGTTCTTCTTTCAGATGGCATTAACATATTTTACGAAAAGTCATAAGAAAAGCACTTTGCGAAAAGAATCGGCAGTAGGACGGAATCGTGTTGACCACCGATTAGTTTTTTGCTAATAACTCTTGCATCCTTCGACCGACTTCTTCGACTAAGAGCTCGATGGAAAGCTTATACGTCCTTCTTTCAGATGGCATTAACATAGTTTACGAAAAGTCATAAGAAAAGTACTTTGCGAAAAGAATCGGCAGTAGGACGGAATCGTGTTGACCACCGATTAGTTTTTTGCTAATAACTCTTGCATCCTTCGACCGACTTCTTCGACTAAGAGCTCGATGGAAAGCTTATATGTTCTTCTTTCAGATGGCATTTACATATTTTACGAAAAGTTATAAGAAAGGAACTTTGCGAAAAGAATCGGCAGTAGGACGAAATCGTTTTGACCTCCGATCAGTTTTTTTGCTAATAACTCTTGCATCCTTCGACCGACTTCTTCGACTAAGAGCTCGATGGAAAGCTTATATGTTCTTCTTTCAGATGGCATTTACATATTTTACGAAAAGTTATAAGAAAGGAACTTTGCGAAAAGAATCGGCAGTAGGACGAAATCGTTTTGACCTCCGATCAGTTTTTTTGCTAATAACTCTTGCATCCTTCGACCGACTTCTTCGACTAAGAGCTCGATGGAAGGCTTATCTGTTCTTCTTTCAGATGGCATTAACATATTTTACGAAAAGTCATAAGAAAAGCACTTTGCGAAAAGAATCGGCAGTAGGACGGAATCGTGTTGACCACCGATTAGTTTTTTGCTAATAACTCTTGCATCCTTCGACCGACTTCTTCGACTAAGAGCTCGATGGAAAGCTTATACGTCCTTCTTTCAGATGGCATTAACATATTTTACGAAAAGTCATAAGAAAAGTACTTTGCGAAAAGAATCGGCAGTAGGACGGAATCGTGTTGACCACCGATTAGTTTTTTGCTAATAACTCTTGCATCCTTCGACCGACTTCTTCGACTAAGAGCTCGATGGAAAGCTTATATGTTCTTCTTTCAGATGGCATTTACATATTTTACGAAAAGTTATAAGAAAGGAACTTTGCGAAAAGAATCGGCAGTAGGACGAAATCGTTTTGACCTCCGATCAGTTTTTTTGCTAATAACTCTTGCATCCTTCGACCGACTTCTTCGACTAAGAGCTCGATGGAAAGCCTATATGTTCTTCTTTCAGATGGCATTTACATATTTTACGAAAAGTTATAAGAAAAGAACTTTGCGAAAAGAATCGGCAGTAGGATGAAATCGTTTTGACCTCCGATCAGTTTTATGCTAATAACACTTGCATCCTTTGACCAACTTCTTCGACTTAGAGCTCGATGGAAAGCTTGTCTGTTCCTCTTTCAGATAGCATTAACATATTTTGCGAAAATTCATAAGAAAAGTACTTTGCGAAAAGAATCGGCAATAGGACGGCATCGTGTTGACCACCGATTAGTTTTTTGCTAATAACTCTTGCATACTTGGACTGACTTCTTCGACTTAGAGCTCGATGGAAAGCTTATCTGTTCCTCTTTCAGATGGCATTAACATGTTTTACGAAAAGTCATAAGAAAAGTAGTTTGCGAAAAGAATCGGCAGTAGGACGGAATTGTGTTGACCACCGATTGTTTTTTTGCCAATAACTCTTGCATCCTTCGACCGACTTCTTCGACTAAGAACTCGATGGAAAGCTTATCTGTTCCTCTTTCAGATGGCATTAACATATTTAAGGGAAAGTCATAAGAAAAGTACTTTGCGAAAAGAATCGGCAGTAGGACGGAATCGTGTTGACCACCAATTAGTTTTTTGCTTATAACTCTTGCATCCTTCGTCCGACTTCTTCAACAAAATGCTCAATGGAAAGCTTATCTATTCTTCTTTCAGATAGCATTAACATATTTTACGAAAAGTCATAAGAAAAGTAACTTGCGAAAAGAATCGCTAGTAGGACGGAATCGTGTTGACCACCGATTAGATTTATGGTAATAAATCTTGCATCCTTCGACCGACTTCTTCGACTAAAAGCTCGATGGAAAGCTTATACGTTCCTCTTTCAGATAGCATTTACATATTTTACGAAAAGTCATAAGAAAAGTACTTTGCGAAAAGAATCGGCAGTAGGACGAAATCGTGTTGACCACCGATTAGTTTTTTGCTAATAACTCTTGCATCCTTCGACCGACTTCTTCGACTAAGAGCTCGATGGAAAGCTTATCTGTTCTTCTTTCAGATGGCATTTACATATTTTACGAAAAGTCATAAGAAAAGTACTTTGCGAAAAGAATCGGCAGTAGGACGAAATCGTGTTGACCACCGATTTGTTTTTTGCTAATAACTCTTGCATCCTTTGACCGACTTCTTCGACTTAGAGCTCGATGGAAAGCTTATCTGTCCCTCTTTCAGATAGCATTATCATATTTTACGAAAAGTCATAAAAAAAGTACTTTGCGAAAAGAATCGGCAATAGGACGGAATCTTGTTGACCACCGATTAGTTTTTTGCTAATAACTCTTGCATACTTGGACCGACTTCTTCGACTTAGAGCTCGATGGAAAGCTTATCTGTTCCTCTTTCAGATGGCATTAACATATTTTACGAAAAGTCATAAGAAAAGTAGTTTGCGAAAAAAATCGGCAGTAGGACGGAATTGTGTTGACCACCGATTAGTTTTTTGCTAATAACTCTTTCATCCTTCGACCGTCTTCTTCGACTAAGAACTCGATGGAAAGCTTATCTGTTCCTCTTTCAGATGGCATTAACATATTTAACGAAAAGTCATAAGAAAAGTGCTTTGCGAAAAGAATCGGCAGTAGGACGGAATCGTGGTGACCACTGATTAGTTTTTTGCTTATAACTCTTGCATCCTTCGTCCGACTTCTTCGACAAAATGCTCAATGGAAAGCTTATCTGTTCTTCTTTCAGATGGCATTACCATATTTTACGATAAGTCATAAGAAAAGTACTTTGCGAAAAGAATCGGCAGTAGGACGGAATCGTGTTGACCACCGATTAGTTTTTTGCTAATAACTCTTGCATCCTTCGACCGACTTCTTCGACTAAGAGCTCGATGGAAAGCTTATATGTTCTTCTTTCAGATGGCATTTACATATTTTACGAAAAGTTATAAGAAAGGAACTTTGCGAAAAGAATCGGCAGTAGGACGAAATCGTTTTGACCTCCGATCAGTTTTTTGCTAATAACTCTTGCATCCTTCGACCGACTTCTTCGACTTAGAGCTCGATGGAAAGCTTGTCTGTTCCTCTTTCAGATAGCATTAACATATTTTACGAAAAGTCATAAGAAAAGTACTTTGCGAAAAGAATCGGCAATAGGACAGAATCTTGTTGACCACCGATGAGTTTTTTGCTAATAACTCTTGCATACTTGGACCGACTTCTTCGACTTAGAGCTCGATGGAAAGCTTATCTGTTCCTCTTTCAGATGGCATTAACATATTTTACGAAAAGTCATACGAAAAGTAGTTTGCGAAAAAAATCGGCAGTAGGACGGAATTGTGTTGACCACCGATTAGTTTTTTGCTAATAACTCTTTCATCCTTCGACCGTCTTCTTCGACTAAGAACTCGATGGAAAGCTTATCTGTTCCTCTTTCAGATGGCATTAACATATTTAACGAAAAGTCATAAGAAAAGTGCTTTGCGAAAAGAATCGGCAGTAGGACGGAATCGTGGTGACCACTGATTAGTTTTTTGCTTATAACTCTTGCATCCTTCGACCGACTTCTTCGACTTAGAGCTCGATGGAAAGCTTGTCTGTTCCTCTTTCAGATAGCATTAACATATTTTACGAAAAGTCATAAGAAAAGTACTTTGCGAAAAGAATCGGCAATAGGACAGAATCTTGTTGACCACCGATTAGTTTTTTGCTAATAACTCTTGCATACTTGGACCGACTTCTTCGACTTAGAGCTCGATGGAAAGCTTATCTGTTCCTCTTTCAGATGGCATTAACATATTTTACGAAAAGTCATAAGAAAAGTAGTTTGCGAAAAAAATCGGCAGTAGGACGGAATTGTGTTGACCACCGATTAGTTTTTTGCTAATAACTCTTTCATCCTTCGACCGTCTTCTTCGACTAAGAACTCGATGGAAAGCTTATCTGTTCTTCTTTCAGATGGCATTACCATATTTTACGATAAGTCATAAGAAAAGTACTTTGCGAAAAGAATCGGCAGTAGGACGGAATCGTGTTGACCACCGATTAGTTTTTTGCTAATAACTCTTGCATCCTTCGACCGACTTCTTCGACTAAGAGCTCGATGGAAAGCTTATATGTTCTTCTTTCAGATGGCATTTACATATTTTACGAAAAGTTATAAGAAAGGAACTTTGCGAAAAGAATCGGCAGTAGGACGAAATCGTTTTGACCTCCGATCAGTTTTTTGCTAATAACTCTTGCATCCTTCGACCGACTTCTTCGACTTAGAGCTCGATGGAAAGCTTGTCTGTTCCTCTTTCAGATAGCATTAACATATTTTACGAAAAGTCATAAGAAAAGTACTTTGCGAAAAGAATCGGCAATAGGACAGAATCTTGTTGACCACCGATTAGTTTTTTGCTAATAACTCTTGCATACTTGGACCGACTTCTTCGACTTAGAGCTCGATAGAAAGCTTATCTGTTCCTCTTTCAGATGGCATTAACATATTTTACGAAAAGTCATAAGAAAAGTAGTTTGCGAAAAAAATCGGCAGTAGGACGGAATTGTGTTGACCACCGATTAGTTTTTTGCTAATAACTCTTTCATCCTTCGACCGTCTTCTTCGACTAAGAACTCGATGGAAAGCTTATCTGTTCCTCTTTCAGATGGCATTAACATATTTAACGAAAAGTCATAAGAAAAGTGCTTTGCGAAAAGAATCGGCAGTAGGACGGAATCGTGGTGACCACTGATTAGTTTTTTGCTTATAACTCTTGCATCCTTCGTCCGACTTCTTCGACAAAATGCTCAATGGAAAGCTTATCTGTTCTTCTTACAGATGGCATTACCATATTTTACGATAAGTCATAAGAAAAGTACTTTGCGAAAAGAATCGGCAGTAGGACGGAATCGTGTTGACCACCGATTAGTTTTTTGCTAATAACTCTTGCATCCTTCGACCGACTTCTTCGACTAAGAGCTCGATGGAAAGCTTATATGTTCTTCTTTCAGATGGCATTTACATATTTTACGAAAAGTTATAAGAAAGGAACTTTGCGAAAAGAATCGGCAGTAGGACGAAATCGTTTTGACCTCCGATCAGTTTTTTGCTAATAACTCTTGCATCCTTCGACCGACTTCTTCGACTTAGAGCTCGATGGAAAGCTTGTCTGTTCCTCTTTCAGATAGCATTAACATATTTTACGAAAAGTCATAAGAAAAGTACTTTGCGAAAAGAATCGGCAATAGGACAGAATCTTGTTGACCACCGATTAGTTTTTTGCTAATAACTCTTGCATACTTGGACCGACTTCTTCGACTTAGAGCTCGATGGAAAGCTTATCTGTTCCTCTTTCAGATGGCATTAACATATTTTACGAAAAGTCATAAGAAAAGTAGTTTGCGAAAAGAATCGGTAGTAGGACGGAATTGTGTTGACCACCGATTAGTTTTTTGCTAATAACTCTTTCATCCTTCGACCGTCTTCTTCGACTAAGAACTCGATGGAAAGCTTATCTGTTCCTCTTTCAGATGGCATTATTATATTTAACGAAAAGTCATAAGAAAAGTACTTTGCGAAAAGAATCGGCAGTAGGACGGAATCGTGTTGACCACTGATTAGTTTTTTGCTTATAACTCTTGCATCCTTCGTCCGACTTCTTCGACAAAATGCTCAATGGAAAGCTTATCTGTTCTTCTTTCAGATGGCATTAACATATTTTACGAAAAGTCATAGGAAATACAATTTTTTTGACCAAAACTAAAATATCCTCGAAATCATTGAAGAAGAAGTAGCTTATATGACGAAAGTATGCCGTATCTAATAATATATATTTAAATTTTTTTAATTGCATAAATGGGCGTCATTTTATTCAGAATTAATAGGTTTTTACATGGACAAAAAATCGTTTAATTTGTTCCCATTAAATACAAGAGTTATAGAAAAGTACTTTGCGAAAATAATCGGCAGTAAGACGGAAACGTGTTGACCCCCGATAAGTTTTTTGCTAATAGCTCTTGCATCCTTCGACCGTCATCTTCGACTAAGAGCTCGATGGAAAGCTTATCTGTTCTTCTTTCAGATGGCATTAACATATTTTACGAAAAGTCATAAGAAAAGTACTTTGCGAAAAGAATCGGCAGTAGGACGGAATCGTGTTGACCACCGATTAGTGTTTTGCTAATAACTCTTGCATCCTTCGACCGACTTCTTCGACTAAGAGCTCGATGGAAAGCTTATCTGTTCTTCTTTCAGATGGCATTTACATATTTTACGAAAAGTTATAAGAAAAGAACTTTGCGAAAAGAATCGGCAGTAGGACGAAATCGTTTTGACCTCCGATCAGTTTTTCGCTAATAACTCTTGCATCCTTCGACCGACTTATTCAACTAAGAGCTCGATGGAAGGCTTATCTGTTCTTCTTTCAGATGGCATTAACATATTTTACGAAAAGTTATAAGAAAAGAACTTTGCGAAAAGAATCGGCAGTAGGACGGAATCGTGTTGACCACTGATTAGTTTTTTGCTAATAACTCTTGCATCCTTCGACCGACTTCTTCGACTAAGAGCTCGATGGAAAGCTTATCTGTTCCTCTTTCAGATGGCATTAACATATTTTACGAAAAGTCATAAGAAATAAAATTTTTTGACCAAAAATAAAATATCGTTGAAATCATTGAAGAAGAGGTACCTTATAAGACGAAAATATGCCTTATCTGATAAGAGACATTTAAATTTTTTTAATTGCATTAATGGGCGGCATTTTATTCAGAATTAATAGTTTCTTACATGGAAAAAAAATTCGTTTAATGTTTTTCCCATTAAATACTAGAATTATAGAAAAGTACTTTGCGAAAAGAATCGGTAGTAGGACGGAATCGTGTTGACCACCGATTAGTGTTTTGCTAATAACTTTTCCATCCTTCGACCGACTTCTTCGACTAAGAGCTCGATGGAAAGCTTATCTGTTCTTCTTTCAGATGGCATTTACATATTTTACGAAAAGTTATAAGAAAAGAACTTTGCGAAAAGAATCGGCAGTAGGACGAAATCGTTTTGACCTCCGATCAGTTTTTTGCTAATAACTCTTGCATCCTTCGACCGACTTCTTCAACTAAAAGCTCGATGGAAGGCTTATCTGTTCTTCTTTCAGATGGCATTAACATATTTTACGAAAAGTCATAAGAAAAGTACTTTGAGAAAAGAATCGGCAGTAGGACGGAATCGTGTTGACCACCGATTAGTTTTTTGCTAATAACTCTTGCATCCTTCGACCGACTTCTTCGACTAAGAGCTCGATGGAAAGCTTATACGTTCTTCTTTCAGATGGCATTTACATATTTTACGAAAAGTTATAAGTAAAGAACTTTGCGAAAAGAATCGGCAGTAGGACGAAATCGTGTTGACCACCGACTAGTTTTTTGCTAATAACTCTTGCATCCTTCGACCGACTTCTTCGACTAAGAGCTCGATGGAAAGCTTCTCTGTTCTTCTTTCAGATGGCATTAACATATTTTACGAAAAGTCATAAGAAAAGTACTTTGCGAAAAGAATCGGCAGTAGGACGGAATCGTGTTGACCACCGACTAGTTTTTTGCTAATAACTCTTGCATCCTTCGACCGACTTCTTCGACTAAGAGCTCGATAGAAAGCTTATCTGTTCTTCTTTCAGATGGCATTAACATATTTTACGAAAAGTCATAAGAAAAGTACTTTGCGAAAAGAATCGGCAGTAGGACGGAATCGTGTTGACCACCGATTAGTTTTTTGCTAATAACTCTTGCATCCTTCGACCGACTTCTTCGACTAAGAGCTCGATGGAAAGCTTATATGTTCTTCTTTCAGATGGCATTTACATATTTTACGAAAAGTTATAAGAAAGGAACTTTGCGAAAAGAATCGGCAGTAGGACGAAATCGTTTTGACCTCCGATCAGTTTTTTGCTAATAACTCTTGCATCCTTCGACCGACTTCTTCGACTTAGAGCTCGATGGAAAGCTTGTCTGTTCCTCTTTCAGATAGCGTTAACATATTTTACGAAAAGTCATAAGAAAAGTACTTTGCGAAAAGAATCGGCAATAGGACGGAATCTTGTTGACCACCGATTAGTTTTTTGCTAATAACTCTTGCATACTTGGACCGACTTCTTCGACTTAGAGCTCGATGGAAAGCTTATCTGTTCCTCTTTCAGATGGCATTAACATATTTTACGAAAATTCATAAGAAAAGTAGTTTGCGAAAAGAATCGGCAGTAGGACGGAATTGTGTTGACCACCGATTAGTTTTTTGCTAATAACTCTTTCATCCTTCGACCGTCTTCTTCGACTGAGAATTCGATGGAAAGCTTATCTGTTCCTCTTTCAGATGGCATTAACATATTTAACGAAAAGTCATAAGAAAAGTACTTTGCGAAAAGAATCGGCAGTAGGACGAAATCGTGTTGACCTCCGATCAGTTTTTTGCTAATAACTCTTGCATCCTTTGACCGACTTCTTCGACTTAGACCTCGATAGAAAGCTTATCTGTCCCTCTTTCAGATAGCATTATCATATTTTACGAGAAGTCATAAAAAAAGTATTTTGCGAAAAGAATCGGCAATAGGACGGAATCGTGTTAACCACCGATTAGTTTTTTGCTAATAACTCTTGCATCCTTCGACCGTCTTCTTCGACTAAGAACTCGATGGAAAGCTTATCTGTTCTTCTTTCAGATGGCATTAACATATTTTACGAAAAGTCATAAGAAAAGTAACTTGCGAAAAGAATCGGCAGTAGGACGGAATCGTGTTGACCACCGATTTGTTTTTTGCTAATAACAAATCATGCTAAGGCTCGATGGAAAGCTTATCTGTTCCTCTTTCAGATGGCATTAACATATTTTACGAAAAGTCATAAGAAATACAATTTTTTTGACCAAAACTAAAATATCCTCGAAATCATTGAAGAAGAAGTAGCTTATAAGACGAAAGTATGCCGTATCAAATAATATATATTTAAATTTTTTTAATTGCATAAATGGGCGGCATTTTATTCAGAATTAATAGGTTTTTACATGGACAAAAAATCGTTTAATTTGTTCCCATTAAATACAAGAGTTATAGAAAAGTACTTTGCGAAAATAATCGGCAGTAAGACGGAAACGTGTGGACCCCCGATAAGTTTTTTGCGAATAGCTCTTGCATCCTTCGACCGTCTTCTTCGACTAAGAGCTCGGTGGAAAGCTTATCTGTTCCTCTTTCAGATGGCATTAACATATTTTACGAAAAGTCATAAGAAATAAAAATTTTTGACCAAAAATAAAATATCGTTGAAATCATTGAAGAAGAGGTACCTTATAAGACGAAAATATGCCTTATCTGATAAGAGACATTTAATTTTTTTTAATTGCATTAATGGGCGGCATTTTATTCAGAATTAATAGTTTCTTACATGGAAAAAAATTCGTTTAATTTTTTTCCCATTAAATACTAGAATTATAGAAAAGTACTTTGCGAAAAGAATCGGCAGTAGGACGAAATCGTGTTGACCACCGATTAGTTTTTTGCTAATAACTCTTGCATCCTTCGACCGTCTTCTTCGACTAAGAGCTCGATGGAAAGCTTATCTGTTCTTCTTTCAGATGGCATTAACATATTTTACGAAAAGTCATAAGAAAAGTACTTTGCGAAAAGAATCGGCAGTAGGACAGAATCGTGTTGACCACCGATTAGTGTTTTGCTAATAACTCTTGCATCCTTCGACCGACTTCTTCGACTAAGAGCTCGATGGAAAGCTTATATGTTCTTCTTTCAGATGGCATTTACATATTTTACGAAAAGTTATAAGAAAAGAACTTTGCGAAAAGAATCGGCAGTAGGACGAAATCGTTTTGACCTCCGATCAGTTTTTTGCTAATAACTTTTGCATCCTTCGACCGACTTCTTCGACTAAGAGCTCGATGGAAAGCTTAAACGTTCTTCTTTCAGATGGCATTTACATATTTTACGAAAAGTCATAAGAAAAGTACTTTGCGAAAAGAATCGGCAATAGGACGGAATCTTGTTGACCACCGATTAGTTTTTTGCTAAAACCTCTTGCATACTTGGACCGACGTCTTCGACTTAGAGCTCGATGGAAAGCTTATCTGTTCCTCTTTCAGATGGCATTAACATATTTTACGAAAAGTCATAAGAAAAGTAGTTTGCGAAAAGAATCGGCAGTAGGACGGAATTGTGTTGACCACCGATTAGTTTTTTGCTAATAACTCTTGCATACTTGGACCGACTTCTTCGACTTAGAGCTCGATGGAAAGCTTATCTGTTCCTCTTTCAGATGGCATTAACATATTTTACGAAAATTCATAAGAAAAGTAGTTTGCGAAAAGAATCGGCAGTAGGACGGAATTGTTTTGACCACCGATTAGTTTTTTGCTAATAACTCTTTCATCCTTCGACCGTCTTCTTCGACTAAGAACTCGATGGAAAGCTTATCTGTTCCTCTTTCAGATGGCATTAACATATTTAACGAAAAGTCATAAGAAAAGTACTTTGCGAAAAGAATCGGCAGTTGGACGAAATCGTGTTGACCTCCGATCAGTTTTTTGCTAATAACTCTTGCATCCTTTGACCGACTTCTTCGACTTAGAGCTCGATAGAAAGCTTATCTGTCCCTCTTTCAGATAGCATTATCATATTTTACGAGAAGTCATAAAAAAAGTACTTTGCGAAAAGAATCGGCAATAGGACGGAATCGTGTTAACCACCGATTAGTTTTTTGCTAATAACTCTTGCATCCTTCGACCGTCTTCTTCGACTAAGAACTCGATGGAAAGCTTATCTGTTCTTCTTTCAGATGGCATTAACATATTTTACGAAAAGTCATAAGAAAAGTAACTTGCGAAAAGAATCGGCAGTAGGACGGAATCGTGTTGACCACCGATTTGTTTTTTGCTAATAACAAATCATGCTAAGGCTCGATGGAAAGCTTATCTGTTCCTCTTTCAGATGGCATTAACATATTTTACGAAAAGTCATAAGAAATACAATTTTTTTGACCAAAACTAAAATATCCTCGAAATCATTGAAGAAGAAGTAGCTTATAAGACGAAAGTATGCCGTATCAAATAATATATATTTAAATTTTTTTAATTGCATAAATGGGCGGCATTTTATTCAGAATTAATAGGTTTTTACATGGACAAAAAATCGTTTAATTTGTTCCCATTAAATACAAGAGTTATAGAAAAGTACTTTGCGAAAATAATCGGCAGTAAGACGGAAACGTGTGGACCCCCGATAAGTTTTTTGCTAATAGCTCTTGCATCCTTCGACCGTCTTCTTCGACTAAGAGCTCGGTGGACAGCTTATCTGTTCCTCTTTCAGATGGCATTAACATATTTTACGAAAAGTCATAAGAAATAAAAATTTTTGACCAAAAATAAAATATCGTTGAAATCATTGAAGAAGAGGTACCTTATAAGACGAAAATATGCCTTATCTGATAAGAGACATTTAATTTTTTTTAATTGCATTAATGGGCGGCATTTTATTCAGAATTAATAGTTTCTTACATGGAAAAAAATTCGTTTAATTTTTTTCCCATTAAATACTAGAATTATAGAAAAGTACTTTGCGAAAAGAATCGGCAGTAGGACGAAATCGTGTTGACCACCGATTAGTTTTTTGCTAATAACTCTTGCATCCTTCGACCGACTTCTTCGACTAAGAGCTCGATGGAAAGCTTATCTGTTCTTCTTTCAGATGGCATTAACATATTTTACGAAAAGTCATAAGAAAAGTACTTTGCGAAAAGAATCGGCAGTAGGACGGAATCGTGTTGACCACCGATTAGTGTTTTGCTAATAACTCTTGCATCCTTCGACCGACTTCTTCGACTAAGAGCTCGATGGAAAGCTTATATGTTCCTCTTTCAGATAGCATTAACATATTTTACGAAAAGTCATAAGAAAAGTACTTTGCGAAAAGAATCGGCAGTAGGACGGAATCGTGTTGACCACCGATTAGTGTTTTGCTAATAACTCTTGCATCCTTCGACCGACTTCTTCGACTAAGAGCTCGATGGAAAGCTTATATGTTCTTCTTTCAGATGGCATTTACATATTTTACGAAAAGTTATAAGAAAAGAACTTTGCGAAAAGAATCGGCAGTAGGACGAAATCGTTTTGACCTCCGATCAGTTTTTTGCTAATAACTTTTGCATCCTTCGACCGACTTCTTCGACTAAGAGCTCGATGGAAAGCTTATACGTTCTTCTTTCAGATGGCATTTACATATTTTACGAAAAGTCATAAGAAAAGTACTTTGCGAAAAGAATCGGCAATAGGACGGAATCTTGTTGACCACCGATTAGTTTTTTGCTAAAACCTCTTGCATACTTGGACCGTCTTCTTCGACTAAGAACTCGATGGAAAGCTTATCTGTTCCTCTTTCAGATGGCATTAACATATTTTACGAAAAGTCATAAGAAAAGTAACTTGCGAAAAGAATCGGCAGTAGGACGGAATCGTGTTGACCACCGATTTGTTTTTTGCTAATAACAAATCATGCTAAGGCTCGATGGAAAGCTTATCTGTTCCTCTTTCAGATGGCATTAACATATTTTACGAAAAGTCATAAGAAATACAATTTTTTTGACCAAAACTAAAATATCCTCGAAATCATTGAAGAAGAAGTAGCTTATATGACGAAAGTATGCCATACCTAATAATATATATTTAAATTTTTTTAATTGCATAAATGGGCGTCATTTTATTCAGAATTAATAGGTTTTTACATGGACAAAAAATCGTTTAATTTGTTCCCATTAAATACAAGAGTTATAGAAAAGTACTTTGCGAAAATAATCGGCAGTGAGACGGAAACGTGTTGACCCCCGATAAATTTTTTGCTAATAGCTCTTGCATCCTTCGACCGTCTTCTTCGACTAAGAGCTCGATGGAAAGCTTATCTGTTCTTCTTTCAGATGGCATTAACATATTTTACGAAAAGTCATAAGAAAAGTACTTTGCGAAAAGAATCGGCAGTAGGACGGAATCGTGTTGACCACCGATTAGTGTTTTGCTAATAACTCTTGCATCCTTCGACCGACTTCTTCGACTAAGAGCTCGATGGAAAGCTTATCTGTTCTTCTTTCAGATGGCATTTACATATTTTACGAAAAGTTATAAGAAATGAACTTTGCGAAAAGAATCGGCAGTAGGACGAAATCGTTTTGACCTCCGATCAGTTTTTTGCTAATAACTCTTGCATCCTTCGACCGACTTCTTCAACAAAGAGCTCGATGGAAGGCTTATCTGTTCTTCTTTCAGATGGCATTAACATATTTTACGAAAAGTTATAAGAAAAGCACTTTGCGAAAAGAATCGGCAGAAGGACGGAATCGTGTTGACCACTGATTAGTTTTTTGCTAATAACTCTTGCATCCTTCGACCGACTTTTTCGACTAAGAGCTCGATGGAAAGCTTATCTGTTCTTCTTTCAGATGGCATTAACATATTTTACGAAAAGTCATAAGAAATAAAATTTTTTGACCAAAAATAAAATATCGTTGAAATCATTGAAGAAGAGGTACTTTATAAGACGAAAATATGCCTTATCTGATAAGAGACATTTAAATTTTTTTAATTGCATTAATGGGCGGCATTTTATTCAGAATTAATAGTATCTTACATGGAAAAAAAATTCGTTTAATTTTTTTCCCATTAAATACTAGAATTATAGAAAAGTACTTTGCGAAAAGAATCGGCAGTAGGACGAAATCGTGTTGACCACCGATTAGTTTTTTGCTAATAACTCTTGCATCCTTCGACCGACTTCTTCGACTAAGAGCTCGATGGAAAGCTTATCTGTTCTTCTTTCAGATGACATTAACATATTTTACGAAAAGTCATAAGAAAAGTACTTTGCGAAAAGAATCGGCAGTAGGACGGAATCGTGTTGACCACCGATTAGTGTTTTGCTAATAACTCTTGCATCCTTCGACCGACTTCTTCGACTAAGAGCTCGATGGAAAGCTTATCTGTTATTCTTTCAGATGGCATTTACATATTTTACGAAAAGTTATAAGAAAAGAACTTTGCGAAAAGAATCGGCAGAAGGACGAAATCGTTTTGACCTCCGATCAGTTTTTTGCTTATAACTCTTGCATCCTTCGACCGACTTCTTCGACTAAGAGCTCGATGGAAGGCTTATCTGTTCTTCTTTCAGATGGCATTAACATATTTTACGAAAAGTCATAAGAAAAGTACTTTGAGAAAAGAATCGGCAGTAGGACGGAATCGTGTTGACCACCGATTAGTTTTTTGCTAATAACTCTTGCATCCTTCGACCGACTTCTTCGACTAAGAGCTCGATGGAAAGCTTATACGTTCTTCTTTCAGATGGCATTTACATATTTTACGAAAAGTTATAAGAAAAGAACTTTGCGAAAAGAATCGGCAGTAGGACGAAATCGTGTTGACCACCGACTTGTTTTTTCCTAATAACTCTTGCATCCTTCGACCGACTTCTTCGACTAAGAGCTCGATGGAAAGCTTCTCTGTTCTTCTTTCAGATGGCATTAACATATTTTACGAAAAGTCATAACAAAAGTACTTTGCGAAAAGAATCGGCAGTAGGACGGAATCGTGTTGACCACCGATTAGTTTTTTGCTAATAACTCTTGCATCCCTCGACCGACTTCTTCGACTAAGAGCTCGATGGAAAGCTTATATGTTCCTCTTTCAGATGGCATTTACATATTTTACGAAAAGTTATAAGAAAGGAACTTTGCGAAAAGAATCGGCAGTAGGACGAAATCGTTTTGACCTCCGATCAGTTTTTTGCTAATAACTCTTGCATCCTTCGACCGACTTATTCGACTAAGAGCTCGATGGAAAGCTTATATGTTCTTCTTTCAGATGGCATTAACATATTTTACGAAAAGTTATAAGAAAAGTACTTTGCGAAAAGAATCGGCAATAGGACGGAATCTTGTTGACCACCGATTAGTTTTTTGCTAATAACTCTTGCATAGTTGGACCGACTTCTTCGACTTAGAGCTCGATGGAAAGCTTGTCTGTTTCTCTTTCAGATAGGATTAACATATTTTACGAAAAGTCATAAGAAAAGTACTTTGCGAAAAGAATCGGCAATAGGACGGAATCTTGTTGACCACCGATTAGTTTTTTGCTAATAACTCTTGCATAGTTGGACCGACTTCTTCGACTTAGAGCTCGATGGAAAGCTTATCTGTTCCTCTTTCAGATGGCATTTACATATTTTACGAAAAGTCATAAGAAAACTAGTTTGCGAAAAAAATCGGCAGTAGGACGGAATTGTGTTGACCACCGATAAGTTTTTTGCTAATAACTCTTTCATCCTTCGACCGTCTTCTTCGACAAAGAGCTCGATGGAAAGCTTATCTGTTCCTCTTTCAGATGGCATTAACATATTTAACGAAAAGTCATAAGAAAAGTACTTTGCGAAAAGAATCGGCAGTAGGACGGAATCGTGTTGACCACCGATTAGTTTTTTGCTAATAACTCTTGCATCCTTCGACCGACTTCTTCGACTAAGAGCTCGATGGAAAGCTTATCTGTTCTTCTTTCAGATGGCATTACCATATTTTACGATAAGTCATAAGAAAAGTATTTTGCGAAAAGAATCGGCAGTAGGACGGAATCGTGTTGACCACCGATTAGTTTTTTGCTAATAACTCTTGCATCCTTCGACCGACTTCTTCGACTAAGAGCTCGATGGAAAGCTTATATGTTCTTCTTTCAGATGGCATTACCATATTTTACGATAAGTCATAAGAAAAGTACTTTGCGAAAAGAATCGGCAGTAGGACGGAATCGTGTTGACCACCGATTAGTTTTTTGCTAATAACTCTTGCATCCTTCGACCGACTTCTTCGACTAAGAGCTCGATGGAAAGCTTATATGTCCTTCTTTCAGATGGCATTTACATATTTTACGAAAAGTTATAAGAAAAGAACTTTGCGAAAAGAACTTTGCGAAAAGAATCGGCAGTAGGACGAAATCGTGTTGACCACCGACTAGTTTTTTGCTAATAACCCTTGCATCCTTCGACCGACTTCTTCGACTAAGAGCTTGATGGAAAGCTTATCTGTTCTTCTTTCAGATGGCATTAACATATTTTACGAAAAGTCATAAGAAAAGTACTTTGCGAAAAGAATCGGCAGTAGGACGGAATCGTGTTGACCACCGATTAGTTTTTTGCTAATAACTCTTGCATCCTTCGACCGACTTATTCGACTAAGAGCTCGATGGAAAGCTTATATGTTCTTCTTTCAGATGGCATTAACATATTTTACGAAAAGTTATAAGAAAGGAACTTTGCGAAAAGAATCGGCAGTAGGACGAAATCGTTTTGACCTCCGATCAGTTTTTTGCTAATAACTCTTGCATCCTTCAACCGACTTCTTCGACTTAGAGCTCGATGGAAAGCTTGCCTGTTCCTCTTTCAGATAGCATTAACATATTTTACGAAAAGTCATAAGAAAAGTACTTTGCGAAAACAATCGGCAATAGGACGGAATCTTGTTGACCACCGATTAGTTTTTTGCTAATAACTCTTGCATACTTGGACCGACTTCTTCGACTAAGAGCTCGATGGAAAGCTTATCTGTTCCTCTTTCAGATGGCATTAACATATTTTACGAAAAGTCATAAGAAAAGTAGTTTGCGAAAAGAATCGGCAGTAGGACGGAATTGTGTTGACCACCGATTAGTATTTTGCTAATAACTCTTTCATCCTTCGACCGTCTTCTTCGACTAAGAACTCGATGGAAAGCTTATCTGTTCCTCTTTCAGATGGCATTAACATATTTAACGAAAAGTCATAAGAAAAGTACTTTGCGAAAAGAATCGGCAGTAGGACGGAATCGTGTTGACCACTGATTAGTTTTTTGCTTATAACTCTTGCATCCTTCGTCCGACTTCTTCGACAAAATGCTCAATGGAAAGCTTATCTGTTCTTCTTTCAGATGGCATTAACATATTTTACGAAAAGTCATAAGAAAAGTAACTTGCGAAAAGAATCGGCAGTAGGACGGAATCGTGTTGACCACCGATTTGTTTTTTGCTAATAACAAATCATGCTAAGGATCGATGGAAAGCTTATCTGTTCCTCTTTCAGATGGCATTAACATATTTTACGAAAAGTGATAAGAAATACAATTTTTTTGACCAAAACTAAAATATCCTCGAAATCATTGAAGAAGAAGTAGCTTATAAGACGAAAGTATGCCGTATCTAATAATATATATTTAAATTTTTTTAATTGCATAAATGGGCGTCATTTTATTCAGAATTAATAGGTTTTTACATGGACAAAAAATCGTTTAATTTGTTCCCATTAAATACAAGAGTTATAGAAAAGTACTTTGCGAAAATAATCGGCAGTAAGACGGAAACGTGTTGACCCCCGATAAGTTTTTTGCTAATAGCTCTTGCATCCTTCGACCGTCTTCTTCGACTAAGAGCTCGATGGAAAGCTTATCTGTTCCTCTTTCAGATGGCATTAACATATTTTACGAAAAGTCATAAGAAAAGTACTTTGCGAAAAGAATCGGCAGTAGGACGGAATCGTAGTGACCACCGATTAGTGTTTTGCTAATAACTCTTGCATCCTTCGACTGACTTCTTCGACTAAGAGCTCGATGGAAAGCTTATCTGTTCTTCTTTCAGATGGCATTTACATATTTTATGAAAAGTTATAAGAAAAGAACTTTGCGAAAAGAATCGGCAGTAGGACGAAATCGTTTTGACCTCCGATCAGTTTGTTGCTAATAACTCTTGCATCCTTCGACCGACTTCTTCAACTAAGAGCTCGATGGAAGGCTTATCTTTTCCTCCATTAGATGGCATTAACATATTTTACGAAAAGTCATAAGAAAAGTACTTTGAGAAAAGAATCGGCAGTAGGACGGAATCGTGTTGACCACCGATTTGTTTTTTGCTAATAACTCTTGCATCCTTCGACCGACTTCTTCAACTAAGAGCTCGATGGAAAGCTTATCTTTTCCTCCTTTAGATGGCATTAACATATTTTACGAAAAGTCATAAGAAAAGTACTTTGAGAAAAGAATCGGCAGTAGGACGGAATCGTGTTGACCACCGATTAGTTTTTTGCTAATAACTCTTGCATCCTTCGACCGACTTCTTCGACTAAGAGCTCGATTGAAAGCTTATACGTTCTTCTTTCAGATGGCATTTACATATTTTACGAAAAGTTATAAGAAAAGAACTTTGCGAAAAGAACTTTGCGAAAAGAATCGGCAGTAGGATGAAATCGTGTTGACCACCGACTAGTTTTTTGCTAATAACTCTTGCATCCTTCGACCGACTTCTTCGACTAAGAGCTCGATGGAAAGCTTATCTGTTCTTCTTTCAGATGGCATTAACATATTTTACGAAAAGTCATAAGAAAAGTACTTTGCGAAAAGAATCGGCAGTAGGACGGAATCGTGTTGACCACCGATTAGTTTTTTGCTAATAACTCTTGCATCCCTCGACCGACTTTTTCGACTAAGAGCTCGATGGAAAGCTTATATGTCCTTCTTTCAGATGGCATTTACATATTTTACGAAAAGTTATAAGAAAGGAACTTTGCGAAAAGAATCGGCAGTAGGACGAAATCGTTTTGACCTCCGATCAGTTTTTTGCTAATAACTCTTGCATCCTTCGACCGACTTCTTCGACTTAGAGCTCGATGGAAAGCTTGTCTGTTCGTCTTTCAGATAGCATTAACATATTTTACGAAAAGTCATAAGAAAAGTACTTTGCGAAAAGAATCGGCAGTAGGACGGAATCGTAGTGACCACCGATTAGTGTTTTGCTAATAACTCTTGCATCCTTCGACCGACTTCTTCGACTAAGAGCTCGATGGAAAGCTTATCTGTTCTTCTTTCAGATGGCATTTACATATTTTATGAAAAGTTATAAGAAAAGAACTTTGCGAAAAGAATCGGCAGTAGGACGAAATCGTTTTGACCTCCGATCAGTTTTTTGCTAATAACTCTTGCATCCTTCGACCGACTTCTTCAACTAAGAGCTCGATGGAAGGCTTATCTTTTCCTCCATTAGATGGCATTAACATATTTTACGAAAAATCATAAGAAAAGTACTTTGAGAAAAGAATCGGCAGTAGGACGGAATCGTGTTGACCACCGATTTGTTTTTTGCTAATAACAAATCATGCTAAGGATCGATGGAAAGCTTATCTGTTCCTCTTTCAGATGGCATTAACATATTTTACGAAAAGTCATAAGAAAAGTACTTTGCGAAAAGAATCGGCAGTAGGACGGAATCGTAGTGACCACCGATTAGTGTTTTGCTAATAACTCTTGCATCCTTCGACCGACTTCTTCGACTAAGAGCTCGATGGAAAGCTTATCTGTTCTTCTTTCAGATGGCATTTACATATTTTATGAAAAGTTATAAGAAAAGAACTTTGCGAAAAGAATCGGCAGTAGGACGAAATCGTTTTGACCTCCGATCAGTTTTTTGCTAATAACTCTTGCATCCTTCGACCGACTTCTTCAACTAAGAGCTCGATGGAAGGCTTATCTTTTCCTCCATTAGATGGCATTAACATATTTTACGAAAAGTCATAAGAAAAGTACTTTGAGAAAAGAATCGGCAGTAGGACGGAATCGTGTTGACCACCGATTTGTTTTTTGCTAATAACAAATCATGCTAAGGATCGATGGAAAGCTTATCTGTTCCTCTTTCAGATGACATTAACATATTTTACGAAAAGTGATAAGAAATACAATTTTTTTGACCAAAACTAAAATATCCTCGAAATCATTGAAGAAGAAGTAGCTTATAAGACGAAAGTATGCCGTATCTAATAATATATATTTAAATTTTTTTAATTGCATAAATGGGCGTCATTTTATTCAGAATTAATAGGTTTTTACATGGACAAAAAATCGTTTAATTTGTTCCCATTAAATACAAGAGTTATAGAAAAGTACTTTGCGAAAATAATCGGCAGTAAGACGGAAACGTGTTGACCCCCGATAAGTTTTTTGCTAATAGCTCTTGCATCCTTCGACCGTCTTCTTCGACTAAGAGCTCGATGGAAAGCTTATCTGTTCCTCTTTCAGATGGCATTAACATATTTTACGAAAAGTCATAAGAAAAGTACTTTGCGAAAAGAATCGGCAGTAGGACGGAATCGTAGTGACCACCGATTAGTTTTTTGCTAATAACTCTTTCATCCTTCGACCGACTTCTTCGACTAAGAGCTCGATGGAAAGCTTATCTGTTCTTCTTTCAGATGGCATTTACATATTTTATGAAAAGTTATAAGAAAAGAACTTTGCGAAAAGAATCGGCAGTAGGACGAAATCGTTTTGACCTCCGATCAGTTTTTTGCTAATAACTCTTGCATCCTTCGACCGATTTCTTCAACTAAGAGCTCGATGGAAGGCTTATCTTTTCCTCCTTTAGATGGCATTAACATATTTTACGAAAAGTCATAAGAAAAGTACTTTGCGAAAAGAATCGGCAGAAGGACGGAATCGTGTTGACCACCGATTAGTTTTTTGCTAATAACTCTTGCATCCCTCGACCGACTTCTTCGACTAAGAGCTCGATGGAAAGCTTATACGTTCCTCTCTCAGATAGCATTTACATATTTTACGAAAAGTCATAAGAAAAGTACTTTGCGAAAAGAATCGGCAGTAGGACGAAATCGTGTTGACCACCGACTTGTTTTTTCCTAATAACTCTTGCATCCTTCGACCGACTTCTTCGACTAAGAGCTCGATGGAAAGCTTCTCTGTTCTTCTTTCAGATGGCATTAACATATTTTACGAAAAGTCATAACAAAAGTACTTTGCGAAAAGAATCGGCAGTAGGACGGAATCGTGTTGACCACCGATTAGTTTTTTGCTAATAACTCTTGCATCCCTCGACCGACTTCTTCGACTAAGAGCTCGATGGAAAGCTTATATGTTCCTCTTTCAGATGGCATTTACATATTTTACGAAAAGTTATAAGAAAGGAACTTTGCGAAAAGAATCGGCAGTAGGACGAAATCGTTTTGACCTCCGATCAGTTTTTTGCTAATAACTCTTGCATCCTTCGACCGACTTCTTCGACTTAGAGCTCGATGGAAAGCTTGTCTGTTTCTCTTTCAGATAGGATTAACATATTTTACGAAAAGTCATAAGAAAAGTACTTTGCGAAAAGAATCGGCAATAGGACGGAATCTTGTTGACCACCGATTAGTTTTTTGCTAATAACTCTTGCATAGTTGGACCGACTTCTTCGACTTAGAGCTCGATGGAAAGCTTATCTGTTCCTCTTTCAGATGGCATTTACATATTTTACGAAAAGTCATAAGAAAACTAGTTTGCGAAAAAAATCGGCAGTAGGACGGAATTGTGTTGACCACCGATAAGTTTTTTGCTAATAACTCTTTCATCCTTCGACCGTCTTCTTCGACAAAGAGCTCGATGGAAAGCTTATCTGTTCCTCTTTCAGATGGCATTAACATATTTAACGAAAAGTCATAAGAAAAGTACTTTGCGAAAAGAATCGGCAGTAGGACGGAATCGTGTTGACCACCGATTAGTTTTTTGCTAATAACTCTTGCATCCTTCGACCGACTTCTTCGACTAAGAGCTCGATGGAAAGCTTATCTGTTCTTCTTTCAGATGGCATTACCATATTTTACGATAAGTCATAAGAAAAGTATTTTGCGAAAAGAATCGGCAGTAGGACGGAATCGTGTTGACCACCGATTAGTTTTTTGCTAATAACTCTTGCATCCTTCGACCGACTTCTTCGACTAAGAGCTCGATGGAATGCTTATATGTTCTTCTTTCAGATGGCATTACCATATTTTACGATAAGTCATAAGAAAAGTACTTTGCGAAAAGAATCGGCAGTAGGACGGAATCGTGTTGACCACCGATTAGTTTTTTGCTAATAACTCTTGCATCCTTCGACCGACTTCTTCGACTAAGAGCTCGATGGAAAGCTTATATGTCCTTCTTTCAGATGGCATTTACATATTTTACGAAAAGTTATAAGAAAAGAACTTTGCGAAAAGAATCGGCAGTAGGACGAAATCGTGTTGACCACCGACTAGTTTTTTGCTAATAACCCTTGCATCCTTCGACCGACTTCTTCGACTAAGAGCTTGATGGAAAGCTTATCTGTTCTTCTTTCAGATGGCATTAACATATTTTACGAAAAGTCATAAGAAAAGTACTTTGCGAAAAGAATCGGCAGTAGGACGGAATCGTGTTGACCACCGATTAGTTTTTTGCTAATAACTCTTGCATCCTTCGACCGACTTATTCGACTAAGAGCTCGATGGAAAGCTTATATGTTCTTCTTTCAGATGGCATTTACATATTTTACGAAAAGTTATAAGAAAGGAACTTTGCGAAAAGAATCGGCAGTAGGACGAAATCGTTTTGACCTCCGATCAGTTTTTTGCTAATAACTCTTGCATCCTTCAACCGACTTCTTCGACTTAGAGCTCGATGGAAAGCTTGTCTGTTCCTCTTTCAGATAGCATTAACATATTTTACGAAAAGTCATAAGAAAAGTACTTTGCGAAAACAATCGGCAATAGGACGGAATCTTGTTGACCACCGATTAGTTTTTTGCTAATAACTCTTGCATACTTGGACCGACTTCTTCGACTAAGAGCTCGATGGAAAGCTTATCTGTTCCTCTTTCAGATGGCATTAACATATTTTACGAAAAGTCATAAGAAAAGTAGTTTGCGAAAAGAATCGGCAGTAGGACGGAATTGTGTTGACCACCGATTAGTATTTTGCTAATAACTCTTTCATCCTTCGACCGTCTTCTTCGACTAAGAACTCGATGGAAAGCTTATCTGTTCCTCTTTCAGATGGCATTAACATATTTAACGAAAAGTCATAAGAAAAGTACTTTGCGAAAAGAATCGGCAGTAGGACGGAATCGTGTTGACCACTGATTAGTTTTTTGCTTATAACTCTTGCATCCTTCGTCCGACTTCTTCGACAAAATGCTCAATGGAAAGCTTATCTGTTCTTCTTTCAGATGGCATTAACATATTTTACGAAAAGTCATAAGAAAAGTAACTTGCGAAAAGAGTCGGCAGTAGGACGGAATCGTGTTGACCACCGATTTGTTTTTTGCTAATAACAAATCATGCTAAGGATCGATGGAAAGCTTATCTGTTCCTCTTTCAGATGGCATTAACATATTTTACGAAAAGTGATAAGAAATACAATTTTTTTGACCAAAACTAAAATATCCTCGAAATCATTGAAAAAGAAGTAGCTTATAAGACGAAAGTATGCCGTATCTAATAATATATATTTAAATTTTTTTAATTGCATAAATGGGCGTCATTTTATTCAGAATTAATAGGTTTTTACATGGACAAAAAATCGTTTAATTTGTTCCCATTAAATACAAGAGTTATAGAAAAGTACTTTGCGAAAATAATCGGCAGTAAGACGGAAACGTGTTGACCCCCGATAAGTTTTTTGCTAATAGCTCTTGCATCCTTCGACCGTCTTCTTCGACTAAGAGCTCGATGGAAAGCTTATCTGTTCCTCTTTCAGATGGCATTAACATATTTTACGAAAAGTCATAAGAAAAGTACTTTGCGAAAAGAATCGGCAGTAGGACGGAATCGTAGTGACCACCGATTAGTGTTTTGCTAATAACTCTTGCATCCTTCGACTGACTTCTTCGACTAAGAGCTCGATGGAAAGCTTATCTGTTCTTCTTTCAGATGGCATTTACATATTTTATGAAAAGTTATAAGAAAAGAACTTTGCGAAAAGAATCGGCAGTAGGACGAAATCGTTTTGACCTCCGATCAGTTTGTTGCTAATAACTCTTGCATCCTTCGACCGACTTCTTCAACTAAGAGCTCGATGGAAGGCTTATCTTTTCCTCCATTAGATGGCATTAACATATTTTACGAAAAGTCATAAGAAAAGTACTTTGAGAAAAGAATCGGCAGTAGGACGGAATCGTGTTGACCACCGATTTGTTTTTTGCTAATAACTCTTGCATCCTTCGACCGACTTCTTCAACTAAGAGCTCGATGGAAAGCTTATCTTTTCCTCCTTTAGATGGCATTAACATATTTTACGAAAAGTCATAAGAAAAGTACTTTGAGAAAAGAATCGGCAGTAGGACGGAATCGTGTTGACCACCGATTAGTTTTTTGCTAATAACTCTTGCATCCTTCGACCGACTTCTTCGACTAAGAGCTCGATTGAAAGCTTATACGTTCTTCTTTCAGATGGCATTTACATATTTTACGAAAAGTTATAAGAAAAGAACTTTGCGAAAAGAACTTTGCGAAAAGAATCGGCAGTAGGATGAAATCGTGTTGACCACCGACTAGTTTTTTGCTAATAACTCTTGCATCCTTCGACCGACTTCTTCGACTAAGAGCTCGATGGAAAGCTTATCTGTTCTTCTTTCAGATGGCATTATCATATTTTACGAAAAGTCATAAGAAAAGTACTTTGCGAAAAGAATCGGCAGTAGGACGGAATCGTGTTGACCACCGATTAGTTTTTTGCTAATAACTCTTGCATCCCTCGACCGACTTTTTCGACTAAGAGCTCGATGGAAAGCTTATATGTCCTTCTTTCAGATGGCATTTACATATTTTACGAAAAGTTATAAGAAAGGAACTTTGCGAAAAGAATCGGCAGTAGGACGAAATCGTTTTGACCTCCGATCAGTTTTTTGCTAATAACTCTTGCATCCTTCGACCGACTTCTTCGACTTAGAGCTCGATGGAAAGCTTGTCTGTTCGTCTTTCAGATAGCATTAACATATTTTACGAAAAGTCATAAGAAAAGTACTTTGCGAAAAGAATCGGCAGTAGGACGGAATCGTAGTGACCACCGATTAGTGTTTTGCTAATAACTCTTGCATCCTTCGACCGACTTCTTCGACTAAGAGCTCGATGGAAAGCTTATCTGTTCTTCTTTCAGATGGCATTTACATATTTTATGAAAAGTTATAAGAAAAGAACTTTGCGAAAAGAATCGGCAGTAGGACGAAATCGTTTTGACCTCCGATCAGTTTTTTGCTAATAACTCTTGCATCCTTCGACCGACTTCTTCAACTAAGAGCTCGATGGAAGGCTTATCTTTTCCTCCATTAGATGGCATTAACATATTTTACGAAAAGTCATAAGAAAAGTACTTTGAGAAAAGAATCGGCAGTAGGACGGAATCGTGTTGACCACCGATTTGTTTTTTGCTAATAACAAATCATGCTAAGGATCGATGGAAAGCTTATCTGTTCCTCTTTCAGATGGCATTAACATATTTTACGAAAAGTCATAAGAAAAGTACTTTGCGAAAAGAATCGGCAGTAGGACGGAATCGTAGTGACCACCGATTAGTGTTTTGCTAATAACTCTTGCATCCTTCGACCGACTTCTTCGACTAAGAGCTCGATGGAAAGCTTATCTGTTCTTCTTTCAGATGGCATTTACATATTTTATGAAAAGTTATAAGAAAAGAACTTTGCGAAAAGAATCGGCAGTAGGACGAAATCGTTTTGACCTCCGATCAGTTTTTTGCTAATAACTCTTGCATCCTTCGACCGACTTCTTCAACTAAGAGCTCGATGGAAGGCTTATCTTTTCCTCCATTAGATGGCATTAACATATTTTACGAAAAGTCATAAGAAAAGTACTTTGAGAAAAGAATCGGCAGTAGGACGGAATCGTGTTGACCACCGATTTGTTTTTTGCTAATAACAAATCATGCTAAGGATCGATGGAAAGCTTATCTGTTCCTCTTTCAGATGACATTAACATATTTTACGAAAAGTGATAAGAAATACAATTTTTTTGACCAAAACTAAAATATCCTCGAAATCATTGAAGAAGAAGTAGCTTATAAGACGAAAGTATGCCGTATCTAATAATATATATTTAAATTTTTTTAATTGCATAAATGGGCGTCATTTTATTCAGAATTAATAGGTTTTTACATGGACAAAAAATCGTTTAATTTGTTCCCATTAAATACAAGAGTTATAGAAAAGTACTTTGCGAAAATAATCGGCAGTAAGACGGAAACGTGTTGACCCCCGATAAGTTTTTTGCTAATAGCTCTTGCATCCTTCGACCGTCTTCTTCGACTAAGAGCTCGATGGAAAGCTTATCTGTTCCTCTTTCAGATGGCATTAACATATTTTACGAAAAGTCATAAGAAAAGTACTTTGCGAAAAGAATCGGCAGTAGGACGGAATCGTAGTGACCACCGATTAGTTTTTTGCTAATAACTCTTTCATCCTTCGACCGACTTCTTCGACTAAGAGCTCGATGGAAAGCTTATCTGTTCTTCTTTCAGATGGCATTTACATATTTTATGAAAAGTTATAAGAAAAGAACTTTGCGAAAAGAATCGGCAGTAGGACGAAATCGTTTTGACCTCCGATCAGTTTTTTGCTAATAACTCTTGCATCCTTCGACCGACTTCTTCAACTAAGAGCTCGATGGAAGGCTTATCTTTTCCTCCTTTAGATGGCATTAACATATTTTACGAAAAGTCATAAGAAAAGTACTTTGCGAAAAGAATCGGCAGAAGGACGGAATCGTGTTGACCACCGATTAGTTTTTTGCTAATAACTCTTGCATCCCTCGACCGACTTCTTCGACTAAGAGTTCGATGGAAAGCTTATACGTTCCTCTCTCAGATAGCATTTACATATTTTACGAAAAGTCATAAGAAAAGTACTTTGCGAAAAGAATCGGCAGTAGGACGAAATCGTGTTGACCACCGATTAGTTTTTTGCTAATAACTCTTGCATCCTTCGACCGACTTCTTCGACTAAGAGCTCGATGGAAAGCTTATCTGTTCTTCTTTCAGATGGCATTTACATATTTTACGAAAAGTCATAAGAAAAGTACTTTGCGAAAAGAATCGGCAGTAGGACGAAATCGTTTTGACCTCCGATCAGTTTTTTGCTAATAACTCTTGCATCCTTCGACCGACTTCTTCAACTAAGAGCTCGATGGAAAGCTTATCTTTTCCTCCTTTAGATGGCATTAACATATTTTACGAAAAGTCATAAGAAAAGTACTTTGAGAAAAGAATCGGCAGTAGGACGGAATCGTGTTGACCACCGATTAGTTTTTTGCTAATAACTCTTGCATCCTTCGACCGACTTCTTCGACTAAGAGCTCGATTGAAAGCTTATACGTTCTTCTTTCAGATGGCATTTACATATTTTACGAAAAGTTATAAGAAAAGAACTTTGCGAAAAGAACTTTGCGAAAAGAATCGGCAGTAGGATGAAATCGTGTTGACCACCGACTAGTTTTTTGCTAATAACTCTTGCATCCTTCGACCGACTTCTTCGACTAAGAGCTCGATGGAAAGCTTATCTGTTCTTCTTTCAGATGGCATTAACATATTTTACGAAAAGTCATAAGAAAAGTACTTTGCGAAAAGAATCGGCAGTAGGACGGAATCGTGTTGACCACCGATTAGTTTTTTGCTAATAACTCTTGCATCCCTCGACCGACTTTTTCGACTAAGAGCTCGATGGAAAGCTTATATGTTCTTCTTTCAGATGGCATTTACATATTTTACGAAAAGTTATAAGAAAGGAACTTTGCGAAAAGAATCGGCAGTAGGACGAAATCGTTTTGACCTCCGATCAGTTTTTTGCTAATAACTCTTGCATCCTTCGACCGACTTCTTCGACTTAGAGCTCGATGGAAAGCTTGTCTGTTCCTCTTTCAGATAGCATTAACAACTTTTACGAAAAGTCATAAGAAAAGTACTTTGCGAAAAGAATCGGCAATAGGACGGAATCTTGTTGACCACCGATTAGTTTTTTGCTAATAACTCTTGCATACTTGGACCGACTTCTTCGACTTAGAGCTCGATGGAAAGCTTATCTGTTCCTCTTTCAGATGGCATTAACATATTTAACGAAAAGTCATAAGAAAAGTACATTGCGAAAAGAATCGGCAGTAGGACGGAATCGTGTTGACCACTGATTAGTTTTTTGCTTATAACTCTTGCATCCTTCGTCCGACTTCTTCGACAAAATGCTCAATGGAAAGCTTATCTGTTCTTCTTTCAGATGGCATTAACATATTTTACGAAAAGTCATAAGAAAAGTACTTTGCGAAAAGAATCGGCAGTAGGACGGAATCGTGTTGACCACCGATTAGTTTTTTGCTAATAACTCTTGTATCCTTCGACCGACTTCTTCGACTAAGAGCTCGATGGAAAGCTTATATGTTCTTCTTTCAGATGGCATTTACATATTTTACGAAAAGTTATAAGAAAGGAACTTTGCGAAAAGAATCGGCAGTAGGACGAAATCGTTTTGACCTCCGATCAGTTTTTTGCTAATAACTCTTGCATCCTTCGACCGACTTCTTCGACTTAGAGCTCGATGGAAAGCTTGTCTGTTCCTCTTTCAGATAGCATTAACAACTTTTACGAAAAGTCATAAGAAAAGTACTTTGCGAAAAGAATCGGCAATAGGACGGAATCTTGTTGACCACCGATTAGTTTTTTGCTAATAACTCTTGCATACTTGGACCGACTTCTTCGACTTAGAGCTCGATGGAAAGCTTCTCTGTTCGTCTTTCAGATGGCATTAACATATTTAACGAAAAGTCATAAGAAAAGTACATTGCGAAAAGAATCGGCAGTAGGACGGAATCGTGTTGACCACCGATTAGTTTTTTGCTTATAACTCTTGCATCCTTCGTCCGACTTCTTCGACAAAATGCTCAATGGAAAGCTTATCTGTTCTTCTTTCAGATGGCATTAACTTATTTTACGAAAAGTCATAAGAAAAGTACTTTGCGAAAAGAATCGGCAGTAGGACGGAATCTTGTTGACCACCGATTAGTTTTTTGCTAATAACTCTTGCATACTTGGACCGACTTCTTCGACTTAGAGCTCGATGGAAAGCTTATCTGTTCCTCTTTCAGATGGCATTAACATATTTAACGAAAAGTCATAAGAAAAGTACATTGCGAAAAGAATCGGCAGTAGGACGGAATCGTGTTGACCACTGATTAGTTTTTTGCTTATAACTCTTGCATCCTTCGTCCGACTTCTTCGACAAAATGCTCAATGGAAAGCTTATCTGTTCCTCTTTCAGATGGCATTAACATATTTAACGAAAAGTCATAAGAAAAGTACATTGCGAAAAGAATCGGCAGTAGGACGGAATCGTGTTGACCACTGATTAGTTTTTTGCTTATAACTCTTGCATCCTTCGTCCGACTTCTTCGACAAAATGCTCGATGGAAAGCTTATCTGTTCCTATTTCAGATGGCATTAACATATTTTACAAAAAGTCATAAGAAAAGTACTTTGCGAAAAGAATCGGCAGTAGGACGGAATTGTGTTGACCACTGATTAGTTTTTTGCTTAAAACTCTTGCATCCTTCGTCCGACTTCTTCGACAAAATGCTCAATGGAAAGCTTATCTGTTCTTCTTTCAGATGGCATTAACATATTTTACGAAAAGTCATAAGAAAAGTAACTTGCGAAAAGAATCGGCAGTAGGACGGAATCGTGTTGACCACCGATTTGTTTTTTGCTAATAACAAATCATGCTAAGGCTCGATGGAAAGCTTATCTGTTCCTCTTTCAGATGGCATTAACATATTTTACGAAAGTCATAAGAAATACAATTTTTTTGACCAAAACTAAAATATCCTCGAAATCATTGAAGAAGAAGTAGCTTATAAGACGAAAGTATGCCGCATCTAATAATATATATTTAAATTTTTTTAATTGCATAAATGGGCGTCATTTTATTCAGAATTAATAGGTTTTTACATGGACAAAAATTCGTTTAATTTGTTCCCATTAAATACAAGAGTTATAGAAAAGTACTTTGCGAAAATAATCGGCAATAAGACGGAAACGTGTTGACCACCGATTAGTTTTTTGCTAATAACTCTTGTATCCTTCGACCGACTTCTTCGACTTAGAGCTCGATGGAAAGCTTGTCTGTTCCTCTTTCAGATGGCATTAACATATTTTACGAAAAGTCATAAGAAAAGTAGTTTGCGAAAAGAATCGGCAGTAGGACGGAATTGTGTTGACAACCGATTAGTTTTTTGCTAATAACTCTTGCATCCCTCGACCGACTTCTTCGACTAAGAACTCGATGGAAAGCTTATCTGTTCCTCTTTCAGATGGCATTAACATATTTAACGAAAAGTCATAAGAAAAGTACTTTGCGAAAAGAATCGGCAGTAGGACGGAATCGTGTTGACCACTGATTAGTTTTTTGCTTATAACTCTTGCATCCTTCGTCCGACTTCTTCGACAAAATGCTCAATGGAAAGCTTATCTGTTCTTCTTTCAGATGGCATTAACATATTTTACGAAAAGTCATAAGAAAAGTAACTTGCGAAAAGAATCGGCAGTAGGACGGAATCGTGTTGACCACCGATTTGTTTTTTGCTAATAACAAATCATGCTAAGGCTCGATGGAAAGCTTATCTGTTCCTCATTCAGATGGCATTAACATATTTTACGAAAGTCATAAGAAAAGTAACTTGCGAAAAGAATCGGCAGTAGGACGGAATCGTGTTGACCACCGATTAGTTTTTTGCTAATAACTCTTGCATCCTTCGACCGACTTCTTCGACTAAGAGCTCGATTGAAAGCTTATACGTTCTTCTTTCAGATGGCATTTACATATTTTACGAAAAGTTATAAGAAAAGAACTTTGCGAAAAGAACTTTGCGAAAAGAATCGGCAGTAGGATGAAATCGTGTTGACCACCGACTAGTTTTTTGCTAATAACTCTTGCATCCTTCGACCGACTTCTTCGACTAAGAGCTCGATGGAAAGCTTATCTGTTCTTCTTTCAGATGGCATTAACATATTTTACGAAAAGTCATAAGAAAAGTACTTTGCGAAAAGAATCGGCAGTAGGACGGAATCGTGTTGACCACCGATTAGTTTTTTGCTAATAACTCTTGCATCCCTCGACCGACTTTTTCGACTAAGAGCTCGATGGAAAGCTTATATGTTCTTCTTTCAGATGGCATTTACATATTTTACGAAAAGTTATAAGAAAGGAACTTTGCGAAAAGAATCGGCAGTAGGACGAAATCGTTTTGACCTCCGATCGGTTTTTTGCTAATAACTCTTGCATCCTTCGACCGACTTCTTCGACTTAGAGCTCGATGGAAAGCTTGTCTGTTCCTCTTTCAGATAGCATTAACAACTTTTACGAAAAGTCATAAGAAAAGTACTTTGCGAAAAGAATCGGCAATAGGACGGAATCTTGTTGACCACCGATTAGTTTTTTGCTAATAACTCTTGCATACTTGGACCGACTTCTTCGACTTAGAGCTCGATGGAAAGCTTATCTGTTCCTCTTTCAGATGGCATTAACATATTTAACGAAAAGTCATAAGAAAAGTACATTGCGAAAAGAATCGGCAGTAGGACGGAATCGTGTTGACCACTGATTAGTTTTTTGCTTATAACTCTTGCATCCTTCGTCCGACTTCTTCGACAAAATGCTCAATGGAAAGCTTATCTGTTCTTCTTTCAGATGGCATTAACATATTTTACGAAAAGTCATAAGAAAAGTACTTTGCGAAAAGAATCGGCAGTAGGACGGAATCGTGTTGACCACCGATTAGTTTTTTGCTAATAACTCTTGTATCCTTCGACCGACTTCTTCGACTAAGAGCTCGATGGAAAGCTTATATGTTCTTCTTTCAGATGGCATTTACATATTTTACGAAAAGTTATAAGAAAGGAACTTTGCGAAAAGAATCGGCAGTAGGACGAAATCGTTTTGACCTCCGATCAGTTTTTTGCTAATAACTCTTGCATCCTTCGACCGACTTCTTCGACTTAGAGCTCGATGGAAAGCTTGTCTGTTCCTCTTTCAGATAGCATTAACAACTTTTACGAAAAGTCATAAGAAAAGTACTTTGCGAAAAGAATCGGCAATAGGACGGAATCTTGTTGACCACCGATTAGTTTTTTGCTAATAACTCTTGCATACTTGGACCGACTTCTTCGACTTAGAGCTCGATGGAAAGCTTCTCTGTTCGTCTTTCAGATGGCATTAACATATTTAACGAAAAGTCATAAGAAAAGTACATTGCGAAAAGAATCGGCAGTAGGACGGAATCGTGTTGACCACCGATTAGTTTTTTGCTTATAACTCTTGCATCCTTCGTCCGACTTCTTCGACAAAATGCTCAATGGAAAGCTTATCTGTTCTTCTTTCAGATGGCATTAACTTATTTTACGAAAAGTCATAAGAAAAGTACTTTGCGAAAAGAATCGGCAGTAGGACGGAATCTTGTTGACCACCGATTAGTTTTTTGCTAATAACTCTTGCATACTTGGACCGACTTCTTCGACTTAGAGCTCGATGGAAAGCTTATCTGTTCCTCTTTCAGATGGCATTAACATATTTAACGAAAAGTCATAAGAAAAGTACATTGCGAAAAGAATCGGCAGTAGGACGGAATCGTGTTGACCACTGATTAGTTTTTTGCTTATAACTCTTGCATCCTTCGTCCGACTTCTTCGACAAAATGCTCAATGGAAAGCTTATCTGTTCCTCTTTCAGATGGCATTAACATATTTAACGAAAAGTCATAAGAAAAGTACATTGCGAAAAGAATCGGCAGTAGGACGGAATCGTGTTGACCACTGATTAGTTTTTTGCTTATAACTCTTGCATCCTTCGTCCGACTTCTTCGACAAAATGCTCGATGGAAAGCTTATCTGTTCCTATTTCAGATGGCATTAACATATTTTACAAAAAGTCATAAGAAAAGTACTTTGCGAAAAGAATCGGCAGTAGGACGGAATTGTGTTGACCACTGATTAGTTTTTTGCTTAAAACTCTTGCATCCTTCGTCCGACTTCTTCGACAAAATGCTCAATGGAAAGCTTATCTGTTCTTCTTTCAGATGGCATTAACATATTTTACGAAAAGTCATAAGAAAAGTAACTTGCGAAAAGAATCGGCAGTAGGACGGAATCGTGTTGACCACCGATTTGTTTTTTGCTAATAACAAATCATGCTAAGGCTCGATGGAAAGCTTATCTGTTCCTCTTTCAGATGGCATTAACATATTTTACGAAAGTCATAAGAAATACAATTTTTTTGACCAAAACTAAAATATCCTCGAAATCATTGAAGAAGAAGTAGCTTATAAGACGAAAGTATGCCGCATCTAATAATATATATTTAAATTTTTTTAATTGCATAAATGGGCGTCATTTTATTCAGAATTAATAGGTTTTTACATGGACAAAAATTCGTTTAATTTGTTCCCATTAAATACAAGAGTTATAGAAAAGTACTTTGCGAAAATAATCGGCAATAAGACGGAAACGTGTTGACCACCGATTAGTTTTTTGCTAATAACTCTTGTATCCTTCGACCGACTTCTTCGACTTAGAGCTCGATGGAAAGCTTGTCTGTTCCTCTTTCAGATGGCATTAACATATTTTACGAAAAGTCATAAGAAAAGTAGTTTGCGAAAAGAATCGGCAGTAGGACGGAATTGTGTTGACAACCGATTAGTTTTTTGCTAATAACTCTTGCATCCCTCGACCGACTTCTTCGACTAAGAACTCGATGGAAAGCTTATCTGTTCCTCTTTCAGATGGCATTAACATATTTAACGAAAAGTCATAAGAAAAGTACTTTGCGAAAAGAATCGGCAGTAGGACGGAATCGTGTTGACCACTGATTAGTTTTTTGCTTATAACTCTTGCATCCTTCGTCCGACTTCTTCGACAAAATGCTCAATGGAAAGCTTATCTGTTCTTCTTTCAGATGGCATTAACATATTTTACGAAAAGTCATAAGAAAAGTAACTTGCGAAAAGAATCGGCAGTAGGACGGAATCGTGTTGACCACCGATTTGTTTTTTGCTAATAACAAATCATGCTAAGGCTCGATGGAAAGCTTATCTGTTCCTCATTCAGATGGCATTAACATATTTTACGAAAGTCATAAGAAATACAATTTTTTTGACCAAAACTAAAATATCCTCGAAATCATTGAAGAAGAAGTAGCTTATAAGACGAAAGTATGCCGCATCTAATAATATATATTTAAATTTTTTTAATTGCATAAGTGGGCGTCATTTTATTCAGAATTAATAGGTTTTTACATGGACAAAAATTCGTTTAATTTGTTCCCATTAAATACAAGAGTTATAGAAAAGTACTTTGCGAAAATAATCGGCAATAAGACGGAAACGTGTTGACCCCCGATAAGTTTTTTGCTAATAGCTCTTGTATCCTTCGACCGTCTTCTTCGACTAAGAGCTCGATGGAAAGCTTATCTGTTCCTCTTTCAGATGGCATTAACATATTTTACGAAAAGTCATAAGAAATAAAATTTTTTGACCAAAAATAAAATATCGTTCAAATCATTGAAGAAGAGGTACCTTATAAGACGAAAATATGCCTTATCTGATAAGAGACATTTAAATTTTTTTAATTGCATTAATGGGCGGCATTTTATTCAGAATTAATAGTTTTTTATATGGAAAAAAAATTCGTTTAATTTTTTTCCCATTAAATACTAGAATTATAGAAAAGTACTTTGCGAAAAGAATCGGCAGTAGGACGAAATCGTGTTGACCTCCGATTAGTTTTTTGCTAATAACTCTTGCATCCTTCGACCGAATTCTTCGACTAAGAGCTCGATGGAAGGCTTATCTGTTCTTCTTTCAGATGGCATTAACATATTTTACGAAAAGTCATAAGAAAAGTACTTTGAGAAAAGAATCGGCAGTAGGACGGAATCGTGTTGACCACCGATTAGTTTTTTGCTAATAACTCTTGCATCCTTCGACCGACTTCTTCGACTAAGAGCTCGATGGAAAGCTTAAACGTTCTTCTTTCAGATGGCATTTACATATTTTACGAAAAGTTATAAGAAAAGAACTTTGCGAAAAATACTTTGCGAAAAGAATCGGCAGTAGGACGAAATCGTGTTGACCACCGACTAGTTTTTTGCTAATAACTCTTGCATCCTTCGACCGACTTCTTCGACTAAGAGCTCGATGGAAAGCTTATCTGTTCTTCTTTCAGATGGCATTAACATATTTTACGAAAAGTCATAAGAAAAGTACTTTGCGAAAAGAATCGGCAGTAGGACGAAATCGTGTTGACCACCGATTAGTTTTTTGCTAATAACTCTTGCATCCTTCGACCGACTTCTTCGACTAAGAGCTCGATGGAAAGCTTATATGTTCTTCTTTCAGATGGCATTTACATATTTTACGAAAAGTTATAAGAAAGGAACTTTGCGAAAAGAATCGGCAGTAGGACGAAATCGTTTTGACCTCCGATCAGTTTTTTGCTAATAACTCTTGCATCCCTCGACCGACTTCTTCAACTTAGAGCTCGATGGAAAGCTTGTCTGTTCCTCTTTCAGATAGCATTGACATATTTTACGAAAAGTCATAAGAAAAGTACTTTGCGAAAAGAATCGGCAATAGGACGGAATCTTGTTGACCACCGATTAGTTTTTTGCTAATAACTCTTGCATACTTGGACCGACTTCTTCGGCTCAGAGCTCAATGGAAAGCTTATCTGTTCCTTTTTCAGATGGCATTAACATATTTTACGAAAAGTCATAAGAAAAGTAGTTTGCGAAAAAAATCGGCAGTAGGACGGAATTGTGTTGACCACCGATTAGTTTTTTGCTAATAACTCTTTCATCCTTCAACCGTCTTCTTCGACTTAGAGCTCGATGGAAAGCTTATCTGTTCTTCTTTCAGATGGCATTTACATATTTTACGAAAAGTTATAAGAAAAGAACTTTGCGAAAAGAACTTTACGAAAAGAATCGGCAGTAGGACGAAATCGTGTTGACCACCGATTAGTTTTTTGCTAATAACTCTTGCATCCTTCGACCGACTTCTTCGACTAAGAGCTCGATGGAAAGCTTATATAATCTTCTTTCAGATGGAATTTACATATTTTACGAAAAGTCATAAGAAATACAATTTTTTTGACCAAAACTAAAATATCCTCGAAATCATTGAAGAAGAAGTAGCTTATAAGACGAAAGTATGCCGTATCTAATAATATATATTTAAATTTTTTTAATTGCATAAATGGGCGGCATTTTATTCAGAATTAATAGGTTTTTACATGGACAAAAAATCGTTTAATTTGTTCCCATTAAATACAAGAGTTATAGAAAAGTACTTTGCGAAAATAATCGGCAGTAAGACGGAAACGTGTGGACCCCCGATAAGTTTTTTGCTAATAGCTCTTGCATCCTTCGACCGTCTTCTTCGACTAAGAGCTCGATGGAAAGCTTATCTGTTCTTCTTTCAGATGGCATTAACATATTTTACGAAAAGTCATAAGAAATAAAATTTTTTGACCAAAAATAAAATATCGTTCAAATCATTGAAGAAGAGGTACCTTATAAGACGAAAATATGCCTTATCTGATAAGAGACATTTAAATTTTTTTAATTGCATTAATGGGCGGCATTTTATTCAGAATTAATAGTTTCTTACATGGAAAAAAAATTCGTTTAATTTTTTTCCCATTAAATACTAGAGTTTTAGAAAAGTACTTTGCGAAAAGAATCGGCAGTAGGACGAAATCGTGTTGACCACCGATTAGTTTTTTGCTAATAACTCTTGCATCCTTCGACCGACTTCTTCGACTAAGAGCTCGCTGGAAAGCTTATCTGTTCTTCTTTCAGATGGCATTAACATATTTTACGAAAAGTAATAAGAAAAGTACTTTGCGAAAAGAATCGGCAGTAGGACGGAATCGTGTTGACCACCGATTAGTGTTTTGCTAATAACTCTTGTATCCTTCGACCGACTTCTTCGACTAACAGCTCGATGGAAAGCTTATATGTTCTTCTTTCAGATGGCATTAACATATTTTACGAAAAGTTATAAGAAAAGAACTTTGCGAAAAGAATCGGCAGTAGGACGAAATCGTTTTGACCTCCGATCAGTTTTTTGCTAATAACTCTTGCATCCTTCGACCGACTTCTTCAACTAAGAGCTCGATGGAAGGCTTATCTGTTCTTCTTTCAGATGGCATTAACATATTTTACGAAAAGTTATAAGAAAAGAACTTTGCGAAAAGAATCGGCAGTAGGACGAAATCGTTTTGACCTCCGATCAGTTTTTTGCTAATAACTCTTGCATCCTTCGACCGACTTCTTCAACTAAGAGCTCGATGGAAGGCTTATCTGTTCTTCTTTCAGATGGCATTAACATATTTTACGAAAAGTCATAAGAAAAGTACTTTGAGAAAAGAATCGGCAGTAGGACGGAATCGTGTTGACCTCCGATCAGTTTTTTGCTAATAACTCTTGCATCCTTCGACCGACTTCTTCAACTAAGAGCTCGATGGAAGGCTTATCTGTTCTTCTTTCAGATGGCATTAACATATTTTACGAAAAGTCATAAGAAAAGTACTTTGAGAAAAGAATCGGCAGTAGGACGGAATCGTGTTGACCACCGATTAGTTTTTTGCTAATAACTCTTGCATCCTTCGAACGACTTCTTCGACTAAGAGCTCGATGGAAGGCTTATCTGTTCTTCTTTCAGATGGCATTAACATATTTTACGAAAAGTTATAAGAAAAGAACTTTGCGAAAAGAATCGGCAGTAGGACGGAATCGTGTTGACCTCCGATCAGTTTTTTGCTAATAACACTTGCATCCTTCGACCGACTTCTTCAACTAAGAGCTCGATGGAAAGCTTGTCTGTTCCTCTTTCAGATGGCATTAACATATTTTACGAAAAGTCATAAGAAAAGTACTTTGCGAAAAGAATCGTCAATAGGACGGAATCTTGTTGACCACCGATTAGTTTTTTGCTAATAACTCTTGCATCCTTCGACCGACTTCTTCGACTAAGAGCTCGATGGAAAGCTTATATGTTCTTCTTTCAGATGGCATTTACATATTTTACGAAAAGTTATAAGAAAGGAACTTTGCGAAAAGAATCGGCAGTAGGACGAAATCGTTTTGACCTCCGATCAGTTTTTTTGCTAATAACTCTTGCATCCTTCGACCGACTTCTTCGACTTAGAGCTCGATGGAAAGCTTGTCTGTTCCTCTTTCAGATGGCATTAACATATTTTACGAAAAGTCATAAGAAAAGTACTTTGCGAAAAGAATCGTCAATAGGACGGAATCTTGTTCACCACCGATTAGTTTTTTTCTAATAACTCTTGCATACTTGGACCGACTTCTTCGACTTAAAGCTCGATGGAAAGCTTATCTGTTCCTCTTTCAGATGGCATTAACATATTTTACGAAAAGTCATAAGAAAAGTACTTTGCGAAAAGAATCGGCAGTAGGACGAAATCGTTTTGACCTCCGATCAGTTTTTTGCTAATAACTCTTGCATCCTTCGACCGACTTCTTCAACTAAGAGCTCGATGGAAGGCTTATCTGTTCTTCTTTCAGATGGCATTAACATATTTTACGAAAAGTCATAAGAAAAGTACTTTGAGAAAAGAATCGGCAGTAGGACGGAATCGTGTTGACCTCCGATCAGTTTTTTGCTAATAACTCTTGCATCCTTCGACCGACTTCTTCAACTAAGAGCTCGATGGAAGGCTTATCTGTTCTTCTTTCAGATGGCATTAACATATTTTACGAAAAGTCATAAGAAAAGTACTTTGAGAAAAGAATCGGCAGTAGGACGGAAACGTGTTGACCACCGATTAGTTTTTTGCTCATACCTCTTGCATCCTTCGACCGATTTCTTCGACTAAGAGCTCGATGGAAAGCTTATCTGTTCTTCTTTCAGATAGCATTAACATATTTTACGAAAAGTCATAAGAAAAGTACTTTGCGACAAGAATCGGCAGTAGGACGGAATCGTGTTGACCACCGATTAGTTTTTTGCTAATAACTCTTGCATCCTTCGACCGACTTCTTCGACTAAGAGCTCGATGGAAAGCTTATATAATCTTCTTTCAGATGGAATTTACATATTTTACGAAAAGTCATAAGAAATACAATTTTTTTGACCAAAACTAAAATATCCTCGAAATCATTGAAGAAGAAGTAGCTTATAAGACGAAAGTATGCCGTATCTAATAATATATATTTAAATTTTTTTAATTGCATAAATGGGCGGCATTTTATTCAGAATTAATAGGTTTTTACATGGACAAAAAATCGTTTAATTTGTTCCCATTAAATACAAGAGTTATAGAAAAGTACTTTGCGAAAATAATCGGCAGTAAGACGGAAACGTGTGGACCCCCGATAAGTTTTTTGCTAATAGCTCTTGCATCCTTCGACCGTCTTCTTCGACTAAGAGCTCGATGGAAAGCTTATCTGTTCTTCTTTCAGATGGCATTAACATATTTTACGAAAAGTCATAAGAAATAAAATTTTTTGACCAAAAATAAAATATCGTTCAAATCATTGAAGAAGAGGTACCTTATAAGACGAAAATATGCCTTATCTGATAAGAGACATTTAAATTTTTTTAATTGCATTAATGGGCGGCATTTTATTCAGAATTAATAGTTTCTTACATGGAAAAAAAATTCGTTTAATTTTTTTCCCATTAAATACTAGAGTTTTAGAAAAGTACTTTGCGAAAAGAATCGGCAGTAGGACGAAATCGTGTTGACCACCGATTAGTTTTTTGCTAATAACTCTTGCATCCTTCGACCGACTTCTTCGACTAAGAGCTCGCTGGAAAGCTTATCTGTTCTTCTTTCAGATGGCATTAACATATTTTACGAAAAGTAATAAGAAAAGTACTTTGCGAAAAGAATCGGCAGTAGGACGGAATCGTGTTGACCACCGATTAGTGTTTTGCTAATAACTCTTGTATCCTTCGACCGACTTCTTCGACTAACAGCTCGATGGAAAGCTTATATGTTCTTCTTTCAGATGGCATTAACATATTTTACGAAAAGTTATAAGAAAAGAACTTTGCGAAAAGAATCGGCAGTAGGACGAAATCGTTTTGACCTCCGATCAGTTTTTTGCTAATAACTCTTGCATCCTTCGACCGACTTCTTCAACTAAGAGCTCGATGGAAGGCTTATCTGTTCTTCTTTCAGATGGCATTAACATATTTTACGAAAAGTTATAAGAAAAGAACTTTGCGAAAAGAATCGGCAGTAGGACGAAATCGTTTTGACCTCCGATCAGTTTTTTGCTAATAACTCTTGCATCCTTCGACCGACTTCTTCAACTAAGAGCTCGATGGAAGGCTTATCTGTTCTTCTTTCAGATGGCATTAACATATTTTACGAAAAGTCATAAGAAAAGTACTTTGAGAAAAGAATCGGCAGTAGGACGGAATCGTGTTGACCTCCGATCAGTTTTTTGCTAATAACTCTTGCATCCTTCGACCGACTTCTTCAACTAAGAGCTCGATGGAAGGCTTATCTGTTCTTCTTTCAGATGGCATTAACATATTTTACGAAAAGTCATAAGAAAAGTACTTTGAGAAAAGAATCGGCAGTAGGACGGAATCGTGTTGACCACCGATTAGTTTTTTGCTAATAACTCTTGCATCCTTCGAACGACTTCTTCGACTAAGAGCTCGATGGAAGGCTTATCTGTTCTTCTTTCAGATGGCATTAACATATTTTACGAAAAGTTATAAGAAAAGAACTTTGCGAAAAGAATCGGCAGTAGGACGGAATCGTGTTGACCTCCGATCAGTTTTTTGCTAATAACACTTGCATCCTTCGACCGACTTCTTCAACTAAGAGCTCGATGGAAAGCTTGTCTGTTCCTCTTTCAGATGGCATTAACATATTTTACGAAAAGTCATAAGAAAAGTACTTTGCGAAAAGAATCGTCAATAGGACGGAATCTTGTTGACCACCGATTAGTTTTTTGCTAATAACTCTTGCATCCTTCGACCGACTTCTTCGACTAAGAGCTCGATGGAAAGCTTATATGTTCTTCTTTCAGATGGCATTTACATATTTTACGAAAAGTTATAAGAAAGGAACTTTGCGAAAAGAATCGGCAGTAGGACGAAATCGTTTTGACCTCCGATCAGTTTTTTTGCTAATAACTCTTGCATCCTTCGACCGACTTCTTCGACTTAGAGCTCGATGGAAAGCTTGTCTGTTCCTCTTTCAGATGGCATTAACATATTTTACGAAAAGTCATAAGAAAAGTACTTTGCGAAAAGAATCGTCAATAGGACGGAATCTTGTTCACCACCGATTAGTTTTTTTCTAATAACTCTTGCATACTTGGACCGACTTCTTCGACTTAAAGCTCGATGGAAAGCTTATCTGTTCCTCTTTCAGATGGCATTAACATATTTTACGAAAAGTCATAAGAAAAGTACTTTGCGAAAAGAATCGGCAGTAGGACGAAATCGTTTTGACCTCCGATCAGTTTTTTGCTAATAACTCTTGCATCCTTCGACCGACTTCTTCAACTAAGAGCTCGATGGAAGGCTTATCTGTTCTTCTTTCAGATGGCATTAACATATTTTACGAAAAGTCATAAGAAAAGTACTTTGAGAAAAGAATCGGCAGTAGGACGGAATCGTGTTGACCTCCGATCAGTTTTTTGCTAATAACTCTTGCATCCTTCGACCGACTTCTTCAACTAAGAGCTCGATGGAAGGCTTATCTGTTCTTCTTTCAGATGGCATTAACATATTTTACGAAAAGTCATAAGAAAAGTACTTTGAGAAAAGAATCGGCAGTAGGACGGAATCGTGTTGACCACCGATTAGTTTTTTGCTAATAACTCTTGCATCCTTCGAACGACTTCTTCGACTAAGAGCTCGATGGAAAGCTCATATGTTCTTCTTTCAGATGGAATTTACATATTTTACGAAAAGTTTTAAGAAAAGAACTTTGCGAAAAGAATCGGCAGTAGGACGAAATCGTTTTGACCTCCGATCAGTTTTTTGCTAATAACTCTTGCATCCTTCGACAGACTTCTTCAACTAAGAGCTCGATGGAAGGCTTATCTGTTCTTCTTTCAGATGGCATTAACATATTTTACGAAAAGTTATAAGAAAAGAACTTTGCGAAAAGAATCGGCAGTAGGACGAAATCGTTTTGACCTCCGATCAGTTTTTTGCTAATAACTCTTGCATCCTTCGACCGACTTCTTCGACTAAGAGCTCGCTGGAAAGCTTATCTGTTCTTCTTTCAGATGGCATTAACATATTTTACGAAAAGTTATAAGAAAAGAACTTTGCGAAAAGAATCGGCAGTAGGACGAAATCGTTTTGACCTCCGATCAGTTTTTTGCTAATAACTCTTGCATCCTTCGACCGACTTCTTTAACTAAGAGCTCGATGGAAGGCTTATCTGTTCTTCTTTCAGATGGCATTAACATATTTAACGAAAAGTCATAAGAAAAGTACTTTGAGAAAAGAATCGGCAGTAGGACGGAATCGTGTTGACCACCGATTAGTTTTTTGCTAATAACTCTTGCATCCTTCGAACGACTTCTTCGACTAAGAGCTCGATGGAAATCTCATATGTTCTTATTTCAGATGGAATTTACATATTTTACGAAAAGTTATAAGAAAAGAACTTTGCGAAAAGAATCGGCAGTAGGACGAAATCGTGTTGACCACCGATTAGTTTTTTGCTAATAACTCTTGCATCCTTCGACCGACTTCTTCGACTAAGAGCTCGATGGAAAGCTTATCTGTTCTTCTTTCAGAAAGCATTAACATATTTTACGAAAAGTCATAAGAAAAGTACTTTGCGAAAAGAATCGGCAGTAGGACGGAATCGTGTTGACCACCGATTAGTTTTTTGCTAATAACTCTTGCATCCTTCGACCGACTTCTTCGACTAAGAGCGCGATGTCAAGCTTATATGTTCTTCTTTCAGATGGCATTTACATATTTTACGAAAAGTTATAAGAAAGGAACTTTGCGAAAAGAATCGGCAGTAGGACGAAATCGTTTTGACCTCCGATCAGTTTTTTGCTAATAACACTTGCATCCTTTGACCAACTTCTTCGACTTAGAGCTCGATGGAAAGCTTGTCTGTTCCTCTTTCAGATAGCATTAACATATTTTACGAAAAGTCATAAGAAAAGTACTTTGCGAAAAGAATCGGCAATAGGACGGAATCTTGTTGACCACCGATTAGTTTTTTTCTAATAACTCTTGCATACTTGGACCGACTTCTTCGACTTAAAGCTCGATGGAAAGCTTATCTGTTCCTCTTTCAGATGGCATTAACATATTTTACGAAAAGTCATAAGAAAAGTAGTTTGCGAAAAGAATCGGCAGTAGGACGTAATAGTGTTGACCACCGATTAGTTTTTTGCTAATAACTCTTGCATCCTTCGACCGACTTCTTCGACTAAGAGCTCGATGGAAAGCTTATATGTTCTTCTTTCAGATGGCATTTACATATTTTACGAAAAGTTATAAGAAAGGAACTTTGCGAAAAGAATCGGCAGTAGGACGGAATCGTGTTGACCACCGATTAGTTTTTTGCTAATAACTCTTGCATCCCTCGACCGACTTTTTCGACTAAGAGCTCGATGGAAAGCTTATATGTTCTTCTTTCAGATGGCATTTACATATTTTACGAAAAGTTATAAGAAAGGAACTTTGCGAAAAGAATCGGCAGTAGGACGAAATCGTTTTGACCTCCGATCAGTTTTTTTGCTAATAACTCTTGCATCCTTCGACCGACTTCTTCGACTTAGAGCTCGATGGAAAGCTTGTCTGTTCCTCTTTCAGATGGCATTAACATATTTTACGAAAAGTCATAAGAAAAGTACTTTGCGAAAAGAATCGGCAGTAGGACGTAATAGTGTTGACCACCGATTAGTTTTTTGCTAATAACTCTTGCATCCTTAGACCGACTTCTTCGACTAAGAGCTCGATGGAAAGCTTATATGTTCTTCTTTAAGATGGCATTTACATATTTTACGAAAAGTTATAAGAAAGGAACTTTGCGAAAAGAATCGGCAGTAGGACGAAATCGTTTTGACCTCCGATCAGTTTTTTTTGCTAATAACTCTTGCATCCTTCGACCGACTTCTTCGACTTAAAGCTCGATGGAAAGCTTATCTGTTCCTCTTTCAGATGGCATTAACATATTTTACGAAAAGTCATAAGAAAAGTACTTTGCGAAAAGAATCGGCAGTAGGACGAAATCGTTTTGAGCTCCGATCAGTTTTTTGCTAATAACTCTTGCATCCTTCGACCGACTTCTTCAACTAAGAGCTCGATGGAAGGCTTATCTGTTCTTCTTTCAGATGGCATTAACATATTTTACGAAAAGTCATAAGAAAAGTACTTTGAGAAAGGAATCGGCAGTAGGACGGAATCGTGTTGACCACCGATTAGTGTTTTGCTAATAACTCTTGCATCCTTCGAACGACTTCTTCGACTAAGAGCTCGATGGAAAGCTCATATGTTCTTCTTTCATATGGAATTTACATATTTTACGAAAAGTTATAAGAAAAGAACTTTGCGAAAAGAATCGGCAGTAGGACGAAATCGTTTTGACCTCCGATCAGTTTTTTGCTAATAACTCTTGCATCCTTCGACCGACTTCTTCAACTAAGAGCTCGATGGAAGGCTTATCTGTTCTTCTTTCAGATGGCATTAACATATTTTACGAAAAGTCATAAGAAAAGTACTTTGAGAAAAGAATCGGCAGTAGGACGGAGTCGTGTTGACCACCGATTAGTTTTTTGCTAATAACTCTTGCATCCCTCGACCGACTTTTTCGACTAAGAGCTCGATGGAAAGCTTATACGTTCTTCTTTCAGATGGCATTTACATATTTTACGAAAAGTTATAAGAAAAGAACTTTGCGAAAAGAATCGGCAGTAGGACGAAATCGTGTTGACCACCGACTAGTTTTTTGCTAATAACTCTTGCATCCTTCGACCGACTTCTTCGACTAAGAGCTCGATGGAATGCTTCTCTGTTCTTCTTTCAGATGGCATTAACATATTTTACGAAAAGTCATAAGAAAAGTACTTTGCGAAAAGAATCGGCAGTAGGACGGAATCGTGTTGACCACCGACTAGTTTTTTGCTAATAACTCTTGCATCCTTCGACCGACTTCTTCGACTAAGAGCTCGATGGAAAGCTTATCTGTTCTTCTTTCAGATGGCATTAACATATTTTACGAAAAGTCATAAGAAAAGTACTTTGAGAAAAGAATCGGCAGTAGGACGGAATCGTGTTGACCACCGATTAGTTTTTTGCTAATAACTCTTGCATCCTTCGAACGACTTCTTCGACTAAGACCTCGATGGAAAGCTCATATGTTCTTCTTTCAGATGGAATTTACATGTTTTACGAAAAGTTATAAGAAAAGAACTTTGCGAAAAGAATCGGCAGTAGGACGAAATCGTGTTGACCACCGATTAGTTTTTTGATAATAACTCTTGCATCCTTCGACCGACTTCTTCGACTAAGAGCTCGATGGAAAGCTTATCTGTTCTTCTTTCAGATAGCATTAACATATTTTACGAAAAGTCATAAGAAAAGTACTTTGCGAAAAGAATCGGCAGTAGGACGGAATCGTGTTGACCACCGATTAGTTTTTTGCTAATAACTCTTGCATCCTTCGACCGACTTCTTCGACTAAGAGCTCGATGTCAAGCTTATATGTTCTTCTTTCAGATGGCATTTACATATTTTACGAAAAGTTATAAGAAAGGAACTTTGCGAAAAGAATCGGCAGTAGGACGAAATCGTTTTGACCTCCGATCAGTTTTTTGCTAATAACACTTGCATCCTTTGACCGACTTCTTCGACTTAGAGCTCGATGGAAAGCTTGTCTGTTCCTCTTTCAGATAGCATTAACATATTTTACGAAAAGTCATAAGAAAAGTACTTTGCGAAAAGAATCGGCAGTAGGACGGAATCGTGTTGACCACCGACTAGTTTTTTGCTAATAACTCTTGCATCCTTCGACCGACTTCTTCGACTAAGAGCTCGATGGAAAGCTTATCTGTTCTTCTTTCAGATGGCATTAACATATTTTACGAAAAGTCATAAGAAAAGTACTTTGAGAAAAGAATCGGCAGTAGGACGGAATCGTGTTGACCACCGATTAGTTTTTTGCTAATAACTCTTGCATCCTTCGAACGACTTCTTCGACTAAGAGCTCGATGGAAAGCTCATATGTTCTTCTTTCAGATGGAATTTACATATTTTACGAAAAGTTATAAGAAAAGAACTTTGCGAAAAGAATCGGCAGTAGGACGAAATCGTGTTGACCACCGATTAGTTTTTTGCTAATAACTCTTGCATCCTTCGACCGACTTCTTCGACTAAGAGCTCGATGGAAAGCTTATCTGTTCTTCTTTCAGATAGCATTAACATATTTTACGAAAAGTCATAAGAAAAGTACTTTGCGAAAAGAATCGGCAGTAGGACGGAATCGTGTTGACCACCGATTAGTTTTTTGCTAATAACTCTTGCATCCTTCGACCGACTTCTTCGACTAAGAGCTCGATGGAAAGCTTATCTGTTCCTCTTTCAGATAGCATTAACATATTTTACGAAAAGTCATAAGAAAAGTACTTTGCGAAAAGAATCGGCAATAGGACGGAATCGTGTTGACCACCGATTAGTTTTTTGCTAATAACTCTTGCATCCTTCGAACGACTTCTTCGACTAAGAGCTCGATGGAAAGCTCATATGTTCTTCTTTCAGATGGCATTTACATATTTTACGAAAAGTTATAAGAAAGGAACTTTGCGAAAAGAATCGGCAGTAGGACGAAATCGTTTTGACCTCCGATCAGTTTTTTGCTAATAACACTTGCATCCTTTGACCGACTTCTTCGACTTAGAGCTCGATGGAAAGCTTGTCTGTTCCTCTTTCAGATAGCATTAACATATTTTACGAAAAGTCATAAGAAAAGTAACTTGCGAAAAGAATCGGCAGTAGGACGGAATCGTGTTGACCACCGATTAGATTTTTGCTAATAACTCTTGCATCCTTTGACCGACTTCTTCGACTTAGAGCTCGATGGAAAGCTTATCTGTTCCTCTTTCAGATAGCATTAACATATTTTACGAAAAGTCATAAGAAAAGTACTTTGCGAAAAGAATCGGCAATAGGACGGAATCGTGTTGACCACCGATTAGTTTTTTGCTAATAACTCTTGCATCCTTCGACCGACTTCTTCAACTAAGAGCTCGATGGAAGGCTTATCTGTTCTTCTTTCAGATGGCATTAACATATTTTACGAAAAGTCATAAGAAAAGTACTTTGAGAAAAGAATCGGCAGTAGGACGGAATCGTGCTGACCACCGATTAGTTTTTTGCTAATAACTCTTGCATCCTTCGACCGACTTCTTCGACTAAGAGCTCGATGGAAAGCTTATCTGTTCTTCTTTCAGATGGCACTACCATATTTTACGATAAATCATAAGAAAAGTACTTTGCGAAAAGAATCGGCAGTAGGACGGAATCGTGTTGACCACCGATTAGTTTTTTGCTAATAACTCTTGCATCCTTCGACCGACTTCTACGACTAAGAGCTCTATGGAAAGCTTATATGTTCTTCTTTCAGATGGCATTTACACATTTTACGAAAAGTTATAAGAAAAGAACTTTGCGAAAAGAATCGGCAGTAGGACGAAATCGTGTTGACCTCCGATCAGTTTTTTGCTAATAACTCTTGCATCCTTTGACCAACTTCTTCGACTTAGAGCTCGATGGAAAGCTTATCTGTTCCTCTTTCAGATAGCATTATCATATTTTACGAAAAGTCATAAGAAAAGTACTTTGCGAAAAGAATCGGCAATAGGACGGAATCTTGTTGACCACCGATTAGTTTTTTTCTAATAACTCTTGCATACTTGGACCGACTTCTTCGACTTAAAGCTCGATGGAAAGCTTATCTGTTCCTCTTTCAGATGGCATTAACATATTTTACGAAAAGTCATAAGAAAAGTACTTTGCGAAAAGAATCGGCAGTAGGACGAAATCGTTTTGACCTCCGATCAGTTTTTTGCTAATAACTCTTGCATCCTTCGACCGACTTCTTCAACTAAGAGCTCGATGGAAGGCTTATCTGTTCTTCTTTCAGATGGCATTAACATATTTTACGAAAGGTCATAAGAAAAGTACTTTGAGAAAAGAATCGGCAGTAGGACGGAATCGTGTTGACCACCGATTAGTTTTTTGCTAATAACTCTTGCATCCTTCGAACGACTTCTTCGACTAAGAGCTTGATGGAAAGCTTATATGTTCTTCTTTCAGATGGCATTTACATATTTTACGAAAAGTCATAAGAAAAGTACTTTGAGAAAAGAATCGGCAGTAGGACGGAATCGTGTTGACCACCGATCAGTTTTTTTGCTAATAACTCTTGCATCCTTCGACCGACTTCTTCGACTTAAAGCTCGATGGAAAGCTTATCTGTTCTTCTTTCAGATGGCATTAACATATTTTACGAAAAGTCATAAGAAAAGTACTTTGAGAAAAGAATCGGCAGTAGGACGGAATCGTGTTGACCACCGATCAGTTTTTTGCTAATAACTCTTGCATCCTTCGACCGACTTCTTCGACTAAGAGCTCGATGGAAAGCTTATCTGTTCTTCTTTCAGATGGCATTAACATATTTTACGAAAAGTCATAAGAAAAGTACTTTGAGAAAAGAATCGGCAGTAGGACGGAATCGTGTTGACCACCGATTAGTTTTTTGCTAATAACTCTTGCATCCTTCGACCGACTTCTTCGACTAAGAGCTCGATGGAAAACTCATATGTTCTTCTTTCATATGGAATTTACATATTTTACGAAAAGTTATAAGAAAAGAACTTTGCGAAAAGAATCGGCAGTAGGACGAAATCGTTTTGACCTCCGATCAGTTTTTTGCTAATAACTCTTGCATCCTTCGACCGACTTCTTCAACTAAGAGCTCGATGGAAGGCTTATCTGTTCTTCTTTCAGATGGCATTAACATATTTTACGAAAAGTCATAAGAAAAGTACTTTGAGAAAAGAATCGGCAGTAGGACGGAATCGTGTTGACCACCGATTAGTTTTTTTCTAATAACTCTTGCATACTTGGACCGACTTCTTCGACTAAGAGCTCGATGGAAAGCTTATACGTTCTTCTTTCAGATGGCATTAACATATTTTACGAAAAGTTATAAGAAAAGAACTTTGCGAAAAGAATCGGCAGTAGGACGAAATCGTGTTGACCACCGACTAGTTTTTTGCTAATAACTCTTGCATCCTTCGACCGACTTCTTCGACTAAGAGCTCGATGGAATGCTTCTCTGTTCTTCTTTCAGATGGCATTAACATATTTTACGAAAAGTCATAAGAAAAGTACTTTGCGAAAAGAATCGGCAGTAGGACGGAATCGTGTTGACCACCGTTTAGTTTTTTGCTAATAACTCTTGCATCCTTCGACCGACTTCTTCGACTAAGAGCTCGATGGAAAGCTTGTCTGTTCCTCTTTCAGATGGCATTAACATATTTTACGAAAAGTCATAAGAAAAGTACTTTGAGAAAAGAATCGGCAGTAGGACGGAATCGTGTTGACCACCGATTAGTTTTTTGCTAATAACTCTTGCATCCTTCGAACGACTTCTTCGACTAAGAGCTCGATGGAAAGCTTATCTGTTCTTCTTTCAGATGGCATTTACATATTTTACGAAAAGTCATAAGAAAAGTACTTTGAGAAAAGAATCGGCAGTAGGACGGAATCGTGTTGACCACCGATCAGTTTTTTGCTAATAACTCTTGCATCCTTCGACCGACTTCTTCGACTTAAAGCTCGATGGAAAGCTTATCTGTTCTTCTTTCAGATGGCATTAACATATTTTACGAAAAGTCATAAGAAAAGTACTTTGAGAAAAGAATCGGCAATAGGACGGAATCGTGTTGACCACCGATCAGTTTTTTGCTAATAACTCTTGCATCCTTCGACCGACTTCTTCAACTAAGAGCTCGATGGAAGGCTTATCTGTTCTTCTTTCAGATGGCATTAACATATTTTACGAAAAGTCATAAGAAAAGTACTTTGAGAAAAGAATCGGCAGTAGGACGGAATCGTGTTGACCACCGATTAGTTTTTTGCTAATAACTCTTGCATCCTTCGAACGACTTCTTCGACTAAGAGCTCGATGGAAAGCTCATATGTTCTTCTTTCATATGGAATTTACATATTTTACGAAAAGTTATAAGAAAAGAACTTTGCGAAAAGAATCGGCAGTAGGACGAAATCGTTTTGACCTCCGATCAGTTTTTTGCTAATAACTCTTGCATCCTTCGACCGACTTCTTCAACTAAGAGCTCGATGGAAGGCTTATCTGTTCTTCTTTCAGATGGCATTAACATATTTTACGAAAAGTCATAAGAAAAGTACTTTGCGAAAAGAATCGGCAGTAGGACGGAATCGTGTTGACCACCGATTAGTTTTTTGCTAATAACTCTTGCATCCTTCGACCGACTTCTTCGACTAAGAGCTCGATGGAAAGCTTATACGTTCTTCTTTCAGATGGCATTAACATATTTTACGAAAAGTTATAAGAAAAGAGCTTTGCGAAAAGAATCGGCAGTAGGACGAAATCGTTTTGACCTCCGATCAGTTTTTTGCTAATAACTCTTGCATCCTTCGACCGACTTCTTCAACTAAGAGCTCGATGGAATGCTTCTCTGTTCTTCTTTCAGATGGCATTAACATATTTTACGAAAAGTCATAAGAAAAGTACTTTGCGAAAAGAATCGGCAGTAGGACGAAATCGTGTTGACCTCCGATCAGTTTTTTGCTAATAACTCTTGCATCCTTTGACCAACTTCTTCGACTTAGAGCTCGATGGAAAGCTTATCTGTTCCTCTTTCAGATAGCATTATCATATTTTACGAAAAGTCATAAGAAAAGTACTTTGCGAAAAGAATCGGCAATAGGACGGAATCTTGTTGACCACCGATTAGTTTTTTTCTAATAACTCTTGCATACTTGGACCGACTTCTTCGACTTAAAGCTCGATGGAAAGCTTATCTGTTCCTCTTTCAGATGGCATTAACATATTTTACGAAAAGTCATAAGAAAAGTACTTTGCGAAAAGAATCGGCAGTAGGACGAAATCGTTTTGACCTCCGATCAGTTTTTTGCTAATAACTCTTGCATCCTTCGACCGACTTCTTCAACTAAGAGCTCGATGGAAGGCTTATCTGTTCTTCTTTCAGATGGCATTAACATATTTTACGAAAAGTCATAAGAAAAGTACTTTGAGAAAAGAATCGGCAGTAGGACGGAATCGTGTTGACCACCGATTAGTTTTTTGCTAATAACTCTTGCATCCTTCGAACGACTTCTTCGACTAAGAGCTTGATGGAAAGCTTATATGTTCTTCTTTCAGATGGCATTTACATATTTTACGAAAAGTCATAAGAAAAGTACTTTGAGAAAAGAATCGGCAGTAGGACGGAATCGTGTTGACCACCGATCAGTTTTTTTGCTAATAACTCTTGCATCCTTCGACCGACTTCTTCGACTTAAAGCTCGATGGAAAGCTTATCTGTTCTTCTTTCAGATGGCATCAACATATTTTACGAAAAGTCATAAGAAAAGTACTTTGAGAAAAGAATCGGCAGTAGGACGGAATCGTGTTGACCACCGATCAGTTTTTTGCTAATAACTCTTGCATCCTTCGACCGACTTCTTCAACTAAGAGCTCGATGGAAGGCTTATCTGTTCTTCTTTCAGATGGCATTAACATATTTTACGAAAAGTCATAAGAAAAGTACTTTGAGAAAAGAATCGGCAGTAGGACGGAATCGTGTTGACCACCGATTAGTTTTTTGCTAATAACTCTTGCATCCTTCGAACGACTTCTTCGACTAAGAGCTCGATGGAAAGCTCATATGTTCTTCTTTCATATGGAATTTACATATTTTACGAAAAGTTATAAGAAAAGAACTTTGCGAAAAGAATCGGCAGTAGGACGAAATCGTTTTGACCTCCGATCAGTTTTTTGCTAATAACTCTTGCATCCTTCGACCGACTTCTTCAACTAAGAGCTCGATGGAAGGCTTATCTGTTCTTCTTTCAGATGGCATTAACATATTTTACGAAAAGTCATAAGAAAAGTACTTTGAGAAAAGAATCGGCAGTAGGACGGAATCGTGTTGACCACCGATTAGTTTTTTGCTAATAACTCTTGCATCCTTCGACCGACTTCTTCGACTAAGAGCTCGATGGAAAGCTCATATGTTCTTCTTTCATATGGAATTTACATATTTTACGAAAAGTTATAAGAAAAGAACTTTGCGAAAAGAATCGGCAGTAGGACGAAATCGTTTTGACCTCCGATCAGTTTTTTGCTAATAACTCTTGCATCCTTCGACCGACTTCTTCAACTTAGAGCTCGATGGAAGGCTTATCTGTTCTTCTTTCAGATGGCATTAACATATTTTACGAAAAGTCATAAGAAAAGTACTTTGAGAAAAGAATCGGCAGTAGGACGGAATCGTGTTGACCACCGATTAGTTTTTTGCTAATAACTCTTGCATCCTTCGACCGACTTCTTCGACTAAGAGCTCGATGGAAAGCTTATACGTTCTTCTTTCAGATGGCATTAACATATTTTACGAAAAGTTATAAGAAAAGAACTTTGCGAAAAGAATCGGCAGTAGGACGAAATCGTTTTGACCTCCGATCAGTTTTTTGCTAATAACTCTTGCATCCTTCGACCGACTTCTTCAACTAAGAGCTCGATGGAATGCTTCTCTGTTCTTCTTTCAGACGGCATTAACATATTTTACGAAAAGTCATAAGAAAAGTACTTTGCGAAAAGAATCGGCAGTAGGACGAAATCGTGTTGACCTCCGATCAGTTTTTTGCTAATAACTCTTGCATCCTTTGACCAACTTCTTCGACTTAGAGCTCGATGGAAAGCTTATCTGTTCCTCTTTCAGATAGCATTATCATATTTTACGAAAAGTCATAAGAAAAGTACTTTGCGAAAAGAATCGGCAATAGGACGGAATCTTGTTGACCACCGATTAGTTTTTTTCTAATAACTCTTGCATACTTGGACCGACTTCTTCGACTTAAAGCTCGATGGAAAGCTTATCTGTTCCTCTTTCAGATGGCATTAACATATTTTACGAAAAGTCATAAGAAAAGTACTTTGCGAAAAGAATCGGCAGTAGGACGAAATCGTTTTGACCTCCGATCAGTTTTTTGCTAATAACTCTTGCATCCTTCGACCGACTTCTTCAACTAAGAGCTCGATGGAAGGCTTATCTGTTCTTCTTTCAGATGGCATTAACATATTTTACGAAAAGTCATAAGAAAAGTACTTTGAGAAAAGAATCGGCAGTAGGACGGAATCGTGTTGACCACCGATTAGTTTTTTGCTAATAACTCTTGCATCCTTCGAACGACTTCTTCGACTAAGAGCTTGATGGAAAGCTTATATGTTCTTCTTTCAGATGGCATTTACATATTTTACGAAAAGTCATAAGAAAAGTACTTTGAGAAAAGAATCGGCAGTAGGACGGAATCGTGTTGACCACCGATCAGTTTTTTTGCTAATAACTCTTGCATCCTTCGACCGACTTCTTCGACTTAAAGCTCGATGGAAAGCTTATCTGTTCTTCTTTCAGATGGCATTAACATATTTTACGAAAAGTCATAAGAAAAGTACTTTGAGAAAAGAATCGGCAGTAGGACGGAATCGTGTTGACCACCGATCAGTTTTTTGCTAATAACTCTTGCATCCTTCGACCGACTTCTTCAACTAAGAGCTCGATGGAAGGCTTATCTGTTCTTCTTTCAGATGGCATTAACATATTTTACGAAAAGTCATAAGAAAAGTACTTTGAGAAAAGAATCGGCAGTAGGACGGAATCGTGTTGACCACCGATTAGTTTTTTGCTAATAACTCTTGCATCCTTCGAACGACTTCTTCGACTAAGAGCTCGATGGAAAGCTCATATGTTCTTCTTTCATATGGAATTTACATATTTTACGAAAAGTTATAAGAAAAGAACTTTGCGAAAAGAATCGGCAGTAGGACGAAATCGTTTTGACCTCCGATCAGTTTTTTGCTAATAACTCTTGCATCCTTCGACCGACTTCTTCAACTAAGAGCTCGATGGAAGGCTTATCTGTTCTTCTTTCAGATGGCATTAACATATTTTACGAAAAGTCATAAGAAAAGTACTTTGAGAAAAGAATCGGCAGTAGGACGGAATCGTGTTGACCACCGAATAGTTTTTTGCTAATAACTCTTGCATCCTTCGACCGACTTCTTCGACTAAGAGCTCGATGGAAAGCTTATACGTTCTTCTTTCAGATGGCATTAACATATTTTACGAAAAGTTATAAGAAAAGAACTTTGCGAAAAGAATCGGCAGTAGGACGGAATCGTGTTGACCACCGATTAGTTTTTTGCTAATAACTCTTGCATCCTTCGACCGACTTCTTCGACTAAGAGCTCGATGGAAAGCTTATACGTTCTTCTTTCAGATGGCATTAACATATTTTACGAAAAGTTATAAGAAAAGAACTTTGCGAAAAGAATCGGCAGTAGGACGGAATCGTGTTGACCACCGATTAGTTTTTTGCTAATAACTCTTGCATCCTTCGAACGACTTCTTCGACTAAGAGCTCGATGGAAAGCTTATATGTTCTTCTTTCAGATGGCATTAACATATTTTACGAAAAGTCATAAGAAAAGTACTTTGAGAAAAGAATCGGCAGTAGGACGGAATCGTGTTGACCACCGATCAGTTTTTTGCTAATAACTCTTGCATCCTTCGACCGACTTCTTCGACTTAAAGCTCGATGGAAAGCTTATCTGTTCTTCTTTCAGATGGCATTAACATATTTTACGAAAAGTCATAAGAAAAGTACTTTGAGAAAAGAATCGGCAGTAGGACGGAATCGTGTTGACCACCGATTAGTTTTTTGCTAATAACTCTTGCATCCTTCGACCGACTTCTTCAACTAAGAGCTCGATGGAAGGCTTATCTGTTCTTCTTTCAGATGGCATTAACATATTTTACGAAAAGTCATAAGAAAAGTACTTTGAGAAAAGAATCGGCAGTAGGACGGAATCGTGTTGACCACCGATTAGTTTTTTGCTAATAACTCTTGCATCCTTCGAACGACTTCTTCGACTAAGAGCTCGATGGAAAGCTCATATGTTCTTCTTTCATATGGCATTTACACATTTTACGAAAAGTTATAAGAAAAGAACTTTGCGAAAAGAATCGGCAGTAGGACGAAATCGTGTTGACCACCGATTAGTTTTTTGCTAATAACTCTTGCATCCTTCGACCGACTTCTTCGACTTAAAGCTCGATGGAAAGCTTATACGTTCTTCTTTCAGATGGCATTAACATATTTTACGAAAAGTTATAAGAAAAGAACTTTGCGAAAAGAATCGGCAGTAGGACGAAATCGTGTTGACCACCGATTAGTTTTTTGCTAATAACTCTTGCATCCTTCGACCGACTTCTTCAACTAAGAGCTCGATGGAAGGCTTATCTGTTCTTCTTTCAGATGGCATTAACATATTTTACGAAAAGTCATAAGAAAAGTACTTTGAGAAAAGAATCGGCAGTAGGACGGAATCGTGCTGACCACCGATTAGTTTTTTGCTAATAACTCTTGCATCCTTCGACCGACTTCTTCGACTAAGAGCTCGATGGAAAGCTTGTCTGTTCCTCTTTCAGATAGCATTAACATATTTTACGAAAAGTCATAAGAAAAGTAACTTGCGAAAAGAATCGGCAGTAGGACGGAATCGTGTTGACCACCGATTAGATTTTTGCTAATAACTCTTGCATCCTTTGACCGACTTCTTCGACTTAGAGCTCGATGGAAAGCTTATCTGTTCCTCTTTCAGATAGCATTAACATATTTTACGAAAAGTCATAAGAAAAGTACTTTGCGAAAAGAATCGGCAATAGGACGGAATCGTGTTGACCACCGATTAGTTTTTTGCTAATAACTCTTGCATCCTTCGACCGACTTCTTCAACTAAGAGCTCGATGGAAGGCTTATCTGTTCTTCTTTCAGATGGCATTAACATATTTTACGAAAAGTCATAAGAAAAGTACTTTGAGAAAAGAATCGGCAGTAGGACGGAATCGTGCTGACCACCGATTAGTTTTTTGCTAATAACTCTTGCATCCTTCGACCGACTTCTTCGACTAAGAGCTCGATGGAAAGCTTATCTGTTCTTCTTTCAGATGGCACTACCATATTTTACGATAAATCATAAGAAAAGTACTTTGCGAAAAGAATCGGCAGTAGGACGGAATCGTGTTGACCACCGATTAGTTTTTTGCTAATAACTCTTGCATCCTTCGACCGACTTCTACGACTAAGAGCTCTATGGAAAGCTTATATGTTCTTCTTTCAGATGGCATTTACACATTTTACGAAAAGTTATAAGAAAAGAACTTTGCGAAAAGAATCGGCAGTAGGACGAAATCGTGTTGACCTCCGATCAGTTTTTTGCTAATAACTCTTGCATCCTTTGACCAACTTCTTCGATTTAGAGCTCGATGGAAAGCTTATCTGTTCCTCTTTCAGATAGCATTATCATATTTTACGAAAAGTCATAAGAAAAGTACTTTGCGAAAAGAATCGGCAATAGGACGGAATCTTGTTGACCACCGATTAGTTTTTTTCTAATAACTCTTGCATACTTGGACCGACTTCTTCGACTTAAAGCTCGATGGAAAGCTTATCTGTTCCTCTTTCAGATGGCATTAACATATTTTACGAAAAGTCATAAGAAAAGTACTTTGCGAAAAGAATCGGCAGTAGGACGAAATCGTTTTGACCTCCGATCAGTTTTTTGCTAATAACTCTTGCATCCTTCGACCGACTTCTTCAACTAAGAGCTCGATGGAAGGCTTATCTGTTCTTCTTTCAGATGGCATTAACATATTTTACGAAAAGTCATAAGAAAAGTACTTTGAGAAAAGAATCGGCAGTAGGACGGAATCGTGTTGACCACCGATTAGTTTTTTGCTAATAACTCTTGCATCCTTCGAACGACTTCTTCGACTAAGAGCTTGATGGAAAGCTTATATGTTCTTCTTTCAGATGGCATTTACATATTTTACGAAAAGTCATAAGAAAAGTACTTTGAGAAAAGAATCGGCAGTAGGACGGAATCGTGTTGACCACCGATCAGTTTTTTTGCTAATAACTCTTGCATCCTTCGACCGACTTCTTCGACTTAAAGCTCGATGGAAAGCTCATATGTTCTTCTTTCATATGGAATTTACATATTTTACGAAAAGTTATAAGAAAAGAACTTTGAGAAAAGAATCGGCAGTAGGACGGAATCGTGTTGACCACCGATCAGTTTTTTGCTAATAACTCTTGCATCCTTCGACCGACTTCTTCGACTAAGAGCTCGATGGAAAGCTCATATGTTCTTCTTTCATATGGAATTTACATATTTTACGAAAAGTTATAAGAAAAGAACTTTGCGAAAAGAATCGGCAGTAGGACGAAATCGTTTTGACCTCCGATCAGTTTTTTGCTAATAACTCTTGCATCCTTCGACCGACTTCTTCAACTAAGAGCTCGATGGAAGGCTTATCTGTTCTTCTTTCAGATGGCATTAACATATTTTACGAAAAGTCATAAGAAAAGTACTTTGAGAAAAGAATCGGCAGTAGGACGGAATCGTGTTGACCACCGATTAGTTTTTTGCTAATAACTCTTGCATCCTTCGACCGACTTCTTCGACTAAGAGCTCGATGGAAAGCTTATACGTTCTTCTTTCAGATGGCATTAACATATTTTACGAAAAGTTATAAGAAAAGAACTTTGCGAAAAGAATCGGCAGTAGGACGAAATCGTGTTGACCACCGACTAGTTTTTTGCTAATAACTCTTGCATCCTTCGACCGACTTCTTCGACTAAGAGCTCGATGGAATGCTTCTCTGTTCTTCTTTCAGATGGCATTAACATATTTTACGAAAAGTCATAAGAAAAGTACTTTGCGAAAAGAATCGGCAGTAGGACGGAATCGTGTTGACCACCGAATAGTTTTTTGCTAATAACTCTTGCATCCTTCGACCGACTTCTTCGACTAAGAGCTCGATGGAAAGCTTATACGTTCTTCTTTCAGATGGCATTAACATATTTTACGAAAAGTTATAAGAAAAGAACTTTGCGAAAAGAATCGGCAGTAGGACGGAATCGTGTTGACCACCGATTAGTTTTTTGCTAATAACTCTTGCATCCTTCGACCGACTTCTTCGACTAAGAGCTCGATGGAAAGCTTATACGTTCTTCTTTCAGATGGCATTAACATATTTTACGAAAAGTTATAAGAAAAGAACTTTGCGAAAAGAATCGGCAGTAGGACGGAATCGTGTTGACCACCGATTAGTTTTTTGCTAATAACTCTTGCATCCTTCGAACGACTTCTTCGACTAAGAGCTCGATGGAAAGCTTATATGTTCTTCTTTCAGATGGCATTAACATATTTTACGAAAAGTCATAAGAAAAGTACTTTGAGAAAAGAATCGGCAGTAGGACGGAATCGTGTTGACCACCGATCAGTTTTTTGCTAATAACTCTTGCATCCTTCGACCGACTTCTTCGACTTAAAGCTCGATGGAAAGCTTATCTGTTCTTCTTTCAGATGGCATTAACATATTTTACGAAAAGTCATAAGAAAAGTACTTTGAGAAAAGAATCGGCAGTAGGACGGAATCGTGTTGACCACCGATTAGTTTTTTGCTAATAACTCTTGCATCCTTCGACCGACTTCTTCAACTAAGAGCTCGATGGAAGGCTTATCTGTTCTTCTTTCAGATGGCATTAACATATTTTACGAAAAGTCATAAGAAAAGTACTTTGAGAAAAGAATCGGCAGTAGGACGGAATCGTGTTGACCACCGATTAGTTTTTTGCTAATAACTCTTGCATCCTTCGAACGACTTCTTCGACTAAGAGCTCGATGGAAAGCTCATATGTTCTTCTTTCATATGGCATTTACACATTTTACGAAAAGTTATAAGAAAAGAACTTTGCGAAAAGAATCGGCAGTAGGACGAAATCGTGTTGACCACCGATTAGTTTTTTGCTAATAACTCTTGCATCCTTCGACCGACTTCTTCGACTTAAAGCTCGATGGAAAGCTTATACGTTCTTCTTTCAGATGGCATTAACATATTTTACGAAAAGTTATAAGAAAAGAACTTTGCGAAAAGAATCGGCAGTAGGACGAAATCGTGTTGACCACCGATTAGTTTTTTGCTAATAACTCTTGCATCCTTCGACCGACTTCTTCAACTAAGAGCTCGATGGAAGGCTTATCTGTTCTTCTTTCAGATGGCATTAACATATTTTACGAAAAGTCATAAGAAAAGTACTTTGAGAAAAGAATCGGCAGTAGGACGGAATCGTGCTGACCACCGATTAGTTTTTTGCTAATAACTCTTGCATCCTTCGACCGACTTCTTCGACTAAGAGCTCGATGGAAAGCTTGTCTGTTCCTCTTTCAGATAGCATTAACATATTTTACGAAAAGTCATAAGAAAAGTAACTTGCGAAAAGAATCGGCAGTAGGACGGAATCGTGTTGACCACCGATTAGATTTTTGCTAATAACTCTTGCATCCTTTGACCGACTTCTTCGACTTAGAGCTCGATGGAAAGCTTATCTGTTCCTCTTTCAGATAGCATTAACATATTTTACGAAAAGTCATAAGAAAAGTACTTTGCGAAAAGAATCGGCAATAGGACGGAATCGTGTTGACCACCGATTAGTTTTTTGCTAATAACTCTTGCATCCTTCGACCGACTTCTTCAACTAAGAGCTCGATGGAAGGCTTATCTGTTCTTCTTTCAGATGGCATTAACATATTTTACGAAAAGTCATAAGAAAAGTACTTTGAGAAAAGAATCGGCAGTAGGACGGAATCGTGCTGACCACCGATTAGTTTTTTGCTAATAACTCTTGCATCCTTCGACCGACTTCTTCGACTAAGAGCTCGATGGAAAGCTTATCTGTTCTTCTTTCAGATGGCACTACCATATTTTACGATAAATCATAAGAAAAGTACTTTGCGAAAAGAATCGGCAGTAGGACGGAATCGTGTTGACCACCGATTAGTTTTTTGCTAATAACTCTTGCATCCTTCGACCGACTTCTACGACTAAGAGCTCTATGGAAAGCTTATATGTTCTTCTTTCAGATGGCATTTACACATTTTACGAAAAGTTATAAGAAAAGAACTTTGCGAAAAGAATCGGCAGTAGGACGAAATCGTGTTGACCTCCGATCAGTTTTTTGCTAATAACTCTTGCATCCTTTGACCAACTTCTTCGATTTAGAGCTCGATGGAAAGCTTATCTGTTCCTCTTTCAGATAGCATTATCATATTTTACGAAAAGTCATAAGAAAAGTACTTTGCGAAAAGAATCGGCAATAGGACGGAATCTTGTTGACCACCGATTAGTTTTTTTCTAATAACTCTTGCATACTTGGACCGACTTCTTCGACTTAAAGCTCGATGGAAAGCTTATCTGTTCCTCTTTCAGATGGCATTAACATATTTTACGAAAAGTCATAAGAAAAGTACTTTGCGAAAAGAATCGGCAGTAGGACGAAATCGTTTTGACCTCCGATCAGTTTTTTGCTAATAACTCTTGCATCCTTCGACCGACTTCTTCAACTAAGAGCTCGATGGAAGGCTTATCTGTTCTTCTTTCAGATGGCATTAACATATTTTACGAAAAGTCATAAGAAAAGTACTTTGAGAAAAGAATCGGCAGTAGGACGGAATCGTGTTGACCACCGATTAGTTTTTTGCTAATAACTCTTGCATCCTTCGAACGACTTCTTCGACTAAGAGCTTGATGGAAAGCTTATATGTTCTTCTTTCAGATGGCATTTACATATTTTACGAAAAGTCATAAGAAAAGTACTTTGAGAAAAGAATCGGCAGTAGGACGGAATCGTGTTGACCACCGATCAGTTTTTTTGCTAATAACTCTTGCATCCTTCGACCGACTTCTTCGACTTAAAGCTCGATGGAAAGCTCATATGTTCTTCTTTCATATGGAATTTACATATTTTACGAAAAGTTATAAGAAAAGAACTTTGAGAAAAGAATCGGCAGTAGGACGGAATCGTGTTGACCACCGATCAGTTTTTTGCTAATAACTCTTGCATCCTTCGACCGACTTCTTCGACTAAGAGCTCGATGGAAAGCTCATATGTTCTTCTTTCATATGGAATTTACATATTTTACGAAAAGTTATAAGAAAAGAACTTTGCGAAAAGAATCGGCAGTAGGACGAAATCGTTTTGACCTCCGATCAGTTTTTTGCTAATAACTCTTGCATCCTTCGACCGACTTCTTCAACTAAGAGCTCGATGGAAGGCTTATCTGTTCTTCTTTCAGATGGCATTAACATATTTTACGAAAAGTCATAAGAAAAGTACTTTGAGAAAAGAATCGGCAGTAGGACGGAATCGTGTTGACCACCGATTAGTTTTTTGCTAATAACTCTTGCATCCTTCGACCGACTTCTTCGACTAAGAGCTCGATGGAAAGCTTATACGTTCTTCTTTCAGATGGCATTAACATATTTTACGAAAAGTTATAAGAAAAGAACTTTGCGAAAAGAATCGGCAGTAGGACGAAATCGTGTTGACCACCGACTAGTTTTTTGCTAATAACTCTTGCATCCTTCGACCGACTTCTTCGACTAAGAGCTCGATGGAATGCTTCTCTGTTCTTCTTTCAGATGGCATTAACATATTTTACGAAAAGTCATAAGAAAAGTACTTTGCGAAAAGAATCGGCAGTAGGACGGAATCGTGTTGACCACCGTTTAGTTTTTTGCTAATAACTCTTGCATCCTTCGACCGACTTCTTCGACTAAGAGCTCGATGGAAAGCTTGTCTGTTCCTCTTTCAGATGGCATTAACATATTTTACGAAAAGTCATAAGAAAAGTACTTTGAGAAAAGAATCGGCAGTAGGACGGAATCGTGTTGACCACCGATTAGTTTTTTGCTAATAACTCTTGCATCCTTCGAACGACTTCTTCGACTAAGAGCTCGATGGAAAGCTTATATGTTCTTCTTTCAGATGGCATTTACATATTTTACGAAAAGTCATAAGAAAAGTACTTTGAGAAAAGAATCGGCAGTAGGACGGAATCGTGTTGACCACCGATCAGTTTTTTGCTAATAACTCTTGCATCCTTCGACCGACTTCTTCGACTTAAAGCTCGATGGAAAGCTTATCTGTTCTTCTTTCAGATGGCATTAACATATTTTACGAAAAGTCATAAGAAAAGTACTTTGAGAAAAGAATCGGCAATAGGACGGAATCGTGTTGACCACCGATCAGTTTTTTGCTAATAACTCTTGCATCCTTCGACCGACTTCTTCAACTAAGAGCTCGATGGAAGGCTTATCTGTTCTTCTTTCAGATGGCATTAACATATTTTACGAAAAGTCATAAGAAAAGTACTTTGAGAAAAGAATCGGCAGTAGGACGGAATCGTGTTGACCACCGATTAGTTTTTTGCTAATAACTCTTGCATCCTTCGAACGACTTCTTCGACTAAGAGCTCGATGGAAAGCTCATATGTTCTTCTTTCATATGGAATTTACATATTTTACGAAAAGTTATAAGAAAAGAACTTTGCGAAAAGAATCGGCAGTAGGACGAAATCGTTTTGACCTCCGATCAGTTTTTTGCTAATAACTCTTGCATCCTTCGACCGACTTCTTCAACTAAGAGCTCGATGGAAGGCTTATCTGTTCTTCTTTCAGATGGCATTAACATATTTTACGAAAAGTCATAAGAAAAGTACTTTGAGAAAAGAATCGGCAGTAGGACGGAATCGTGTTGACCACCGATTAGTTTTTTGCTAATAACTCTTGCATCCTTCGACCGACTTCTTCGACTAAGAGCTCGATGGAAAGCTTATACGTTCTTCTTTCAGATGGCATTAACATATTTTACGAAAAGTTATAAGAAAAGAACTTTGCGAAAAGAATCGGCAGTAGGACGAAATCGTTTTGACCTCCGATCAGTTTTTTGCTAATAACTCTTGCATCCTTCGACCGACTTCTTCAACTAAGAGCTCGATGGAATGCTTCTCTATTCTTCTTTCAGATGGCATTAACATATTTTACGAAAAGTCATAAGAAAAGTACTTTGCGAAAAGAATCGGCAGTAGGACGAAATCGTGTTGACCTCCGATCAGTTTTTTGCTAATAACTCTTGCATCCTTTGACCAACTTCTTCGACTTAGAGCTCGATGGAAAGCTTATCTGTTCCTCTTTCAGATAGCATTATCATATTTTACGAAAAGTCATAAGAAAAGTACTTTGCGAAAAGAATCGGCAATAGGACGGAATCTTGTTGACCACCGATTAGTTTTTTTCTAATAACTCTTGCATACTTGGACCGACTTCTTCGACTTAAAGCTCGATGGAAAGCTTATCTGTTCCTCTTTCAGATGGCATTAACATATTTTACGAAAAGTCATAAGAAAAGTACTTTGCGAAAAGAATCGGCAGTAGGACGAAATCGTTTTGACCTCCGATCAGTTTTTTGCTAATAACTCTTGCATCCTTCGACCGACTTCTTCAACTAAGAGCTCGATGGAAGGCTTATCTGTTCTTCTTTCAGATGGCATTAACATATTTTACGAAAAGTCATAAGAAAAGTACTTTGAGAAAAGAATCGGCAGTAGGACGGAATCGTGTTGACCACCGATTAGTTTTTTGCTAATAACTCTTGCATCCTTCGAACGACTTCTTCGACTAAGAGCTTGATGGAAAGCTTATATGTTCTTCTTTCAGATGGCATTTACATATTTTACGAAAAGTCATAAGAAAAGTACTTTGAGAAAAGAATCGGCAGTAGGACGGAATCGTGTTGACCACCGATCAGTTTTTTTGCTAATAACTCTTGCATCCTTCGACCGACTTCTTCGACTTAAAGCTCGATGGAAAGCTTATCTGTTCTTCTTTCAGATGGCATTAACATATTTTACGAAAAGTCATAAGAAAAGTACTTTGAGAAAAGAATCGGCAGTAGGACGGAATCGTGTTGACCACCGATCAGTTTTTTGCTAATAACTCTTGCATCCTTCGACCGACTTCTTCAACTAAGAGCTCGATGGAAGGCTTATCTGTTCTTCTTTCAGATGGCATTAACATATTTTACGAAAAGTCATAAGAAAAGTACTTTGAGAAAAGAATCGGCAGTAGGACGGAATCGTGTTGACCACCGATTAGTTTTTTGCTAATAACTCTTGCATCCTTCGAACGACTTCTTCGACTAAGAGCTCGATGGAAAGCTCATATGTTCTTCTTTCATATGGAATTTACATATTTTACGAAAAGTTATAAGAAAAGAACTTTGCGAAAAGAATCGGCAGTAGGACGAAATCGTTTTGACCTCCGATCAGTTTTTTGCTAATAACTCTTGCATCCTTCGACCGACTTCTTCAACTAAGAGCTCAATGGAAGGCTTATCTGTTCTTCTTTCAGATGGCATTAACATATTTTACGAAAAGTCATAAGAAAAGTACTTTGAGAAAAGAATCGGCAGTAGGACGGAATCGTGTTGACCACCGATTATTTTTTTGCTAATAACTCTTGCATCCTTCGACCGACTTCTTCGACTAAGAGCTCGATGGAAAGCTTATACGTTCTTCTTTCAGATGGCATTAACATATTTTACGAAAAGTTATAAGAAAAGAACTTTGCGAAAAGAATCGGCAGTAGGACGAAATCGTGTTGACCACCGACTAGTTTTTTGCTAATAACTCTTGCATCCTTCGACCGACTTCTTCGACTAAGAGCTCGATGGAATGCTTCTCTGTTCTTCTTTCAGATGGCATTAACATATTTTACGAAAAGTCATAAGAAAAGTACTTTGCGAAAAGAATCGGCAGTAGGACGGAATCGTGTTGACCACCGTTTAGTTTTTTGCTAATAACTCTTGCATCCTTCGACCGACTTCTTCGACTAAGAGTTCGATGGAAAGCTTGTCTGTTCCTCTTTCAGATGGCATTAACATATTTTACGAAAAGTCATAAGAAAAGTACTTTGAGAAAAGAATCGGCAGTAGGACGGAATCGTGTTGACCACCGTTTAGTTTTTTGCTAATAACTCTTGCATCCTTCGAACGACTTCTTCGACTAAGAGCTCGATGGAAAGCTTATATGTTCTTCTTTCAGATGGCATTTACATATTTTACGAAAAGTCATAAGAAAAGTACTTTGAGAAAAGAATCGGCAGTAGGACGGAATCGTGTTGACCACCGATCAGTTTTTTGCTAATAACTCTTGCATCCTTCGACCGACTTCTTCGACTTAAAGCTCGATGGAAAGCTTATCTGTTCTTCTTTCAGATGGCATTAACATATTTTACGAAAAGTCATAAGAAAAGTACTTTGAGAAAGGAATCGGCAATAGGACGGAATCGTGTTGACCACCGATCAGTTTTTTGCTAATAACTCTTGCATCCTTCGACCGACTTCTTCAACTAAGAGCTCGATGGAAGGCTTATCTGTTCTTCTTTCAGATGGCATTAACATATTTTACGAAAAGTCATAAGAAAAGTACTTTGAGAAAAGAATCGGCAGTAGGACGGAATCGTGTTGACCACCGATTAGTTTTTTGCTAATAACTCTTGCATCCTTCGAACGACTTCTTCGACTAAGAGCTCGATGGAAAGCTCATATGTTCTTCTTTCATATGGAATTTACATATTTTACGAAAAGTTATAAGAAAAGAACTTTGCGAAAAGAATCGGCAGTAGGACGAAATCGTTTTGACCTCCGATCAGTTTTTTGCTAATAACTCTTGCATCCTTCGACCGACTTCTTCAACTAAGAGCTCGATGGAAGGCTTATCTGTTCTTCTTTCAGATGGCATTAACATATTTTACGAAAAGTCATAAGAAAAGTACTTTGAGAAAAGAATCGGCAGTAGGACGGAATCGTGTTGACCACCGATTGGTTTTTTGCTAATAACTCTTGCATCCTTCGACCGACTTCTTCGACTAAGAGCTCGATGGAAAGCTTATACGTTCTTCTTTCAGATGGCATTAACATATTTTACGAAAAGTTATAAGAAAAGAACTTTGCGAAAAGAATCGGCAGTAGGACGAAATCGTTTTGACCTCCGATCAGTTTTTTGCTAATAACTCTTGCATCCTTCGACCGACTTCTTCAACTAAGAGCTCGATGGAATGCTTCTCTGTTCTTCTTTCAGATGGCATTAACATATTTTACGAAAAGTCATAAGAAAAGTACTTTGCGAAAAGAATCGGCAGTAGGACGGAATCGTGTTGACCACCGTTTAGTTTTTTGCTAATAACTCTTGCATCCTTCGACCGACTTCTTCGACTAAGAGCTCGATGGAAAGCTTGTCTGTTCCTCTTTCAGATGGCATTAACATATTTTACGAAAAGTCATAAGAAAAGTACTTTGAGAAAAGAATCGGCAGTAGGACGGAATCGTGTTGACCACCGATTAGTTTTTTGCTAATAACTCTTGCATCCTTCGAACGACTTCTTCGACTAAGAGCTCGATGGAAAGCTTATATGTTCTTCTTTCAGATGGCATTTACATATTTTACGAAAAGTCATAAGAAAAGTACTTTGAGAAAAGAATCGGCAGTAGGACGGAATCGTGTTGACCACCGATCAGTTTTTTGCTAATAACTCTTGCATCCTTCGACCGACTTCTTCGACTTAAAGCTCGATGGAAAGCTTATCTGTTCTTCTTTCAGATGGCATTAACATATTTTACGAAAAGTCATAAGAAAAGTACTTTGAGAAAAGAATCGGCAATAGGACGGAATCGTGTTGACCACCGATCAGTTTTTTGCTAATAACTCTTGCATCCTTCGACCGACTTCTTCAACTAAGAGCTCGATGGAAGGCTTATCTGTTCTTCTTTCAGATGGCATTAACATATTTTACGAAAAGTCATAAGAAAAGTACTTTGAGAAAAGAATCGGCAGTAGGACGGAATCGTGTTGACCACCGATTAGTTTTTTGCTAATAACTCTTGCATCCTTCGAACGACTTCTTCGACTAAGAGCTCGATGGAAAGCTCATATGTTCTTCTTTCATATGGAATTTACATATTTTACGAAAAGTTATAAGAAAAGAACTTTGCGAAAAGAATCGGCAGTAGGACGAAATCGTGTTGACCACCGACTAGTTTTTTGCTAATAACTCTTGCATCCTTCGACCGACTTCTTCGACTAAGAGCTCGATGGAATGCTTCTCTGTTCTTCTTTCAGATGGCATTAACATATTTTACGAAAAGTCATAAGAAAAGTACTTTGCGAAAAGAATCGGCAGTAGGACGGAATCGTGTTGACCACCGTTTAGTTTTTTGCTAATAACTCTTGCATCCTTCGACCGACTTCTTCGACTAAGAGCTCGATGGAAAGCTTATCTGTTCTTCTTTCAGATGGCATTAACATATTTTACGAAAAGTCATAAGAAAAGTACTTTGAGAAAAGAATCGGCAGTAGGACGGAATCGTGTTGACCACCGATTAGTTTTTTGCTAATAACTCTTGCATCCTTCGAACGACTTCTTCGACTAAGAGCTCGATGGAAAGCTCATATGTTCTTCTTTCAGATGGAATCTACATATTTTACGAAAAGTTATAAGAAAAGAACTTTGCGAAAAGAATCGGCAGTAGGACGGAATCGTGTTGACCACCGACTAGTTTTTTGCTAATAACTCTTGCATCCTTCGACCGACTTCTTCGACTTAGAGCTCGACGAAAGCTTGTCTGTTCCTCTTTCAGATAGCATTAACATATTTTACGAAAAGTTATAAGAAAGGAACTTTGCGAAAAGAATCGGCAGTAGGACGAAATCGTTTTGACCTCCGATCAGTTTTTTGCTAATAACACTTGCATCCTTTGACCGACTTCTTCGACTTAGAGCTCGATGGAAAGCTTGTCTGTTCCTCTTTCAGATAGCATTAACATATTTTACGAAAAGTCATAAGAAAAGTACTTTACGAAAAGAATCGGCAGTAGGACGGAATCGTGTTGACCACCGACTAGTTTTTTGCTAATAACTCTTGCATCCTTCGACCGACTTCTTCGACTAAGAGCTCGATGGAAAGCTTATCTGTTCTTCTTTCAGATGGCATTAACATATTTTACGAAAAGTCATAAGAAAAGTACTTTGAGAAAAGAATCGGCAGTAGGACGGAATCGTGTTGACCACCGATTAGTTTTTTGCTAATAACTCTTGCATCCTTCGAACGACTTCTTCGACTAAGAGCTCGATGGAAAGCTCATATGTTCTTCTTTCAGATGGAATTTACATATTTTACGAAAAGTTATAAGAAAAGAACTTTGCGAAAAGAATCGGCAGTAGGACGAAATCGTGTTGACCACCGATTAGTTTTTTGCTAATAACTCTTGCATCCTTCGACCGACTTCTTCGACTAAGAGCTCGATGGAAAGCTTATCTGTTCTTCTTTCAGATAGCATTAACATATTTTACGAAAAGTCATAAGAAAAGTACTTTGCGAAAAGAATCGGTAGTAGGACGGAATCGTGTTGACCACCGATTAGTTTTTTGCTAATAACTCTTGCATCCTTCGACCGACTTCTTCGACTAAGAGCTCGATGTCAAGCTTATATGTTCTTCTTTTAGATGGCATTTACATATTTTACGAAAAGTTATAAGAAAGGAACTTTGCGAAAAGAATCGGCAGTAGGACGAAATCGTTTTGACCTCCGATCAGTTTTTTGCTAATAACACTTGCATCCTTTGACCGACTTCTTCGACTTAGAGCTCGATGGAAAGCTTGTCTGTTCCTCTTTCAGATAGCATTAACATATTTTACGAAAAGTCATAAGAAAAGTACTTTGCGAAAAGAATCGGCAATAGGACGGAATCTTGTTGACCACCGATTAGTTTTTTTCTAATAACTCTTGCATACTTGGACCGACTTCTTCGACTTAAAGCTCGATGGAAAGCTCATCTGTTCCTCTTTCAGATGGCATTAACATATTTTACGAAAAGTCATAAGAAAAGTAGTTTGCGAAAAGAATCGGCAGTAGGACGTAATAGTGTTGACCACCGATTAGTTTTTTGCTAATAACTCTTGCATCCTTCGACCGACTAAGAGCTCGATGGAAAGCTTATATGTTCTTCTTTCAGATGGCATTTACATATTTTACGAAAAGTTATAAGAAAGGAACTTTGCGAAAAGAATCGGCAGTAGGACGGAATCGTGTTGACCACCGATTAGTTTTTTGCTAATAACTCTTGCATCCTTCGAACGACTTCTTCGACTAAGAGCTCGATGGAAAGCTCATATGTTCTTCTTTCAGATGGAATTTACATATTTTACGAAAAGTCATAAGAAAAGTACTTTGCGAAAAGAATCGGCAATAGGACGGAATCTTGTTGACCACCGATTAGTTTTTTTCTAATAACTCTTGCATACTTGGACCGACTTCTTCGACTTAGAGCTCGATGGAAAGCTTATCTGTTCTTCTTTCAGATGGCATTAACATATTTTACGAAAAGTCATAAGAAAAGTACTTTGCGAAAAGTATCGGCAGTAGGACGGAATCGTGTTGACCACCGATTAGTTTTTTGCTAATAACTCTTGCATCCCTCGACCGACTTTTTCGACTAAGAGCTCGATGGAAAGCTTATATGTTCTTCTTTCAGATGGCATTTACATATTTTACGAAAAGTTATAAGAAAGGAACTTTGCGAAAAGAATCGGCAGTAGGACGAAATCGTTTTGACCTCCGATCAGTTTTTTTGCTAATAACTCTTGCATCCTTCGACCGACTTCTTCGACTTAGAGCTCGATGGAAAGCTTGTCTGTTCCTCTTTCAGATGGCATTAACATATTTTACGAAAAGTCATAAGAAAAGTACTTTGCGAAAAGAATCGGCATTAGGACGGAATCTTGTTGACCACCGATTAGTTTTTTTCTAATAACTCTTGCATACTTGGACCGACTTCTTCGACTTAAAGCTCGATGGAAAGCTTATCTGTTCCTCTTTCAGATGGCATTAACATATTTTACGAAAAGTCATAAGAAAAGTACTTTGCGAAAAGAATCGGCAGTAGGACGAAATCGTTTTGACCTCCGATCAGTTTTTTGCTAATAACTCTTGCATCCTTCGACCGACTCCTTCAACTAAGAGCTCGATGGAAGGCTTATCTGTTCTTCTTTCAGATGGCATTAACATATTTTACGAAAAGTCATAAGAAAAGTACTTTGAGAAAAGAATCGGCAGTAGGACGGAATCGTGTTGACCACCGATTAGTTTTTTGCTAATAACTCTTGCATCCTTCGAACGACTTCTTCGACTAAGAGCTCGATGGAAAGCTCATATGTTCTTCTTTCCGATGGAATTTACATATTTTACGAAAAGTTATAAGAAAAGAACTTTGCGAAAAGAATCGGCAGTAGGACGAAATCGTTTTGACCTCCGATCAGTTTTTTGCTAATAACTCTTGCATCCTTCGACCGACTTCTTCAACTAAGAGCTCGATGGAAGGCTTATCTGTTCTTCTTTCAGATGGCATTAACATATTTTACGAAAAGTCATAAGAAAAGTACTTTGAGAAAAGAATCGGCAGTAGGACGGAATCGTGTTGACCACCGATTAGTTTTTTGCTAATAACTCTTGCATCCTTCGAACGACTTCTTCGACTAAGAGCTCGATGGAAAGCTTATACGTTCTTCTTTCAGATGGCATTTACATATTTTACGAAAAGTTATAAGAAAAGAACTTTGCGAAAAGAATCGGCAGTAGGACGAAATCGTGTTGACCACCGACTAGTTTTTTGCTAATAACTCTTGCATCCTTCGACCGACTTCTTCGACTAAGAGCTCGATGGAATGCTTCTCTGTTCTTCTTTCAGATGGCATTAACATATTTTACGAAAAGTCATAAGAAAAGTACTTTGCGAAAAGAATCGGCAGTAGGACGGAATCGTGTTGACCACCGACTAGTTTTTTGCTAATAACTCTTACATCCTTCGACCGACTTCTTCGACTAAGAGCTCGATGGAAAGTTTATCTGTTCTTCTTTCAGATGGCATTAACATATTTTACGAAAAGTCATAAGAAAAGTACTTTGCGAAAAGAATCGGCAGTAGGACGGAATCGTGTTGACCACCAATTAGTTTTTTGCTAATAACTCTTGCATCCTTCGACCGACTTCTTCGACTAAGAGCTCGATGGAAAGCTTATATGTTCTTCTTTCCGATGGCATTTACATATTTTACGAAAAGTTATAAGAAAGGAACTTTGCGAAAAGAATCGGCAGTAGGACGAAATCGTTTTGACCTCCGATCAGTTTTTTGCTAATAACTCTTGCATCCTTCGACCGACATCTTCGACTTAGAGCTCGATGGAAAGTTTGTCTGTTCCTCTTTCAGATAGCGTTAACATATTTTACGAAAAGTCATAAGAAAAGTACTTTGCGAAAAGAATCGGCAATAGGACGGAATCTTGTTGACCACCGATTAGTTTTTTGCTAATAACTCTTGCATACTTGGACCGACTTCTTCGACTTAGAGCTCGATGGAAAGTTTATCTGTTCCTCTTTCAGATGGCATTAACATATTTTACGAAAATTCATAAGAAAAGTAGTTTGCGAAAAGAATCGGCAGTAGGACGGAATTGTGTTGACCACCGATTAGTTTTTTGCTAATAACTCTTTCATCCTTCGACCGTCTTCTTCGACTAAGAACTCGATGGAAAGCTTATCTGTTCCTCTTTCAGATTGCATTAACATATTTAACGAAAAGTCATAAGAAAAGTACTTTGCGAAAAGAATCGGCAGTAGGACGAAATCGTGTTGACCTCCGATCAGTTTTTTGCTAATAACTCTTGCATCCTTTGACCGACTTCTTCGACTTAGAGCTCGATGGAAAGGTTATCTGTTCCTCTTTCAGATGGCATTAACATATTTTACGAAAATTCATAAGAAAAGTAACTTGCGAAAAGAGTCGGCAGTAGGACGGAATCGTGTTGACCACCGATTTGTTTTTTGCTAATAACAAATCATGCTAAGGCTCGATGGAAAGCTTATCTGTTCCTCTTTCAGATGGCATTAACATATTTTACGAAAAGTCATAAGAAATACAATTTTTTTGACCAAAACTAAAATATCCTCGAAATCATTGAAGAAGAAGTAGCTTATAAGACGAAAGTATGCCGTATCAAATAATATATATTTAAATTTTTTTAATTGCATAAATGGGCGGCATTTTATTCAGAATTAATAGGTTTTTACATGGACAAAAAATCGTTTAATTTGTTCCCATTAAATACAAGAGTTATAGAAAAGTACTTTGCAAAAATAATCGGCAGTAAGACGGAAACGTGTGGACCCCCGATAAGTTTTTTGCTAATAGCTCTTGCATCCTTCGACCGTCTTCTTCGACTAAGAGCTCGATGGAAAGCTTATCTGTTCCTCTTTCAGATGGCATTAACATATTTTACGAAAAGTCATAAGAAATAAAATTTTTTGACCAAAAATAAAATATCGTTCAAATCATTGAAGAAGAGGTACCTTATAAGACGAAAATATGCCTTATCTGATAAGAGACATTTAATTTTTTTAATTGCATTAATGGGCGGCATTTTATTCAGAATTAATAGTTTCTTACATGGAAAAAAAATTCGTTTAATTTTTTTCCCATTAAATACTAGAATTATAGAAAAGTACTTTGCGAAAAGAATCGGCAGTAGGACGAAATCGTGTTGACCACCGATTAGATTTTTGCTAATAACTCTTGCATCCTTCGACCGACTTCTTCGACTAAGTGCTCGATGGAAAGCTTATCTGTTCTTCTTTCAGATGGCATTAACATATTTTACGAAAAGTCATAAGAAAAGTACTTTGCGAAAAGTATCGGCAGTAGGACGGAATCGTGTTGACCACCGATTAGTGTTTTGCTAATAACTCTTGCATCCTTCGACCGACTTCTTCGACTAAGAACTCGATGGAAAGGTTATCTGTTCTTCTTTCAGATGGCATTAACATATTTTACGAAAAGTTATAAGAAAAGTACTTTGCGAAAAGAATCGGCAGTAGGACGAAATCGTTTTGACCTCCGATCAGTTTTTTGCTAATAACTCTTGCATCCTTCGACCGACTTCTTCGACTAAGAGCTCGATGGAAAGCTTATACGTTCTTCTTTCAGATGGCATTTACATATTTTACGAAAAGTCATAAGAAAAGTACTTTGCGAAAAGAATCGGCAATAGGACGGAATCTTGTTGACCACCGATTAGTTTTTTGCTAATAACTCTTGCATACTTGGACCGACTTTTTCGACTTAGAGCTCGATGGAAAGCTTATCTGTTCCTCTTTCAGATGGCATTAACATATTTTACGAAAAGTCATAAGAAAAGTAGTTTGCGAAAAGAATCGGCAGTAGGACGGAATTGTGTTGACCACCGATTAGTTTTTTGCTAATAACTCTTTCATCCTTCGACCGTCTTCTTCGACTAAGAACTCGATGGAAAGCTTATCTGTTCCTCTTTCAGATGGCATTAACATATCTAACGAAAAGTCATAAGAAAAGTACTTTGCGAAAAGAATCGGCAGTAGGACGGAATCGTGTTGACCACTGATTAGTTTTTTGCTTATAACTCTTGCATCCTTCGTCCGACTTTTTCGACAAAATGCTCAATGGAAAGCTTATCTGTTCTTCTTTCAGATGGCATTAACATATTTTACGAAAAGTCATAAGAAAAGTAACTTGCGAAAAGAATCGGCAGTAGGACGGAATCGTGTTGACCACCGATTTGTTTTTTGCTAATAACAAATCATGCTAAGGCTCGATGGAAAGCTTATCTGTTCCTCTTTCAGATGGCATTAACATATTTTACGAAAAGTCATAAGAAATACAATTTTTTTGACCAAAACTAAAATATCCTCGAAATCATTGAAGAAGAAGTAGCTTATATGACGAAAGTATGCCGTATCTAATAATATATGTTTAAATTTTTTTAATTGCATAAATGGGCGTCATTTTATTCAGAATTAATAGGTTTTTACATGGACAAAAAATCGTTTAATTTGTTCCCATTAAATACAAGAGTTATAGAAAAGTACTTTGCGAAAATAATCGGCAGTAAGACGGAAACGTGTTGACCCCCGATAAGTTTTTTGCTAATAGCTCTTGCATCTTTCGACCGTCTTCTTCGACTAAGAGCTCGATGGAAAGCTTATCTGTTCTTCTTTCAGATGGCATTAACATATTTTACGAAAAGTCATAAGAAAAGTACTTTGCGAAAAGAATCGGCAGTAGGACGGAATCGTGTTGACCACCGATTAGTGTTTTGCTAATAACTCTTGCATCCTTCGACCGACTTCTTCGACTAAGAGCTCGATGGAAAGCTTATCTGTTCTTCTTTCAGATGGCATTTACATATTTTACGAAAAGTTATAAGAAATGAACTTTGCGAAAAGAATCGGCAGTAGGACGAAATCGTTTTGACCTCCGATCAGTTTTTTGCTAATAACTCTTGCATCCTTCGACCGACTTCTTCAACTAAGAGCTCGATGGAAGGCTTATCTGTTCTTCTTTCAGATGGCATTAACATATTTTACGAAAAGTTATAAGAAAAGAACTTTGCGAAAAGAATCGGCAGAAGGACGGAATCGTGTTGACCACTGATTAGTTTTTTGCTAATAACTCTTGCATCCTTCGACCGACTTCTTCGACTAAGAGCTCGATGGAAAGCTTATCTGTTCTTCTTTCAGATGGCATTAACATATTTTACGAAAAGTTATAAGAAAAGAACTTTGCGAAAAGAATCGGCAGTAGGACGAAATCGTGTTGACCACCGACTAGTTTTTTGCTAATAACTCTTGCATCCTTCGACCGACTTCTTCGACTAAGAGCTCGATGGAAAGCTTCTCTGTTCTTCTTTCAGATGGCATTAACATATTTTACGAAAAGTCATAAGAAAAGTACTTTGCGAAAAGAATCGACAGTAGGACGGAATCGTGTTGACCACCGATTAGTTTTTTGCTAATAACTCTTGCATCCCTCGACCGACTTCTTCGACTAAGAGCTCGATGGAAAGCTTATATGTTCTTCTTTCAGATGGCATTTACATATTTTACGAAAAGTTATAAGAAAGGAACTTTGCGAAAAGAATCGGCAGTAGGACGAAATCGTTTTGACCTCCGATCAGTTTTTTGCTAATAACTCATCCTTCGACCGACTTCTTTGACTTAGAGCTCGATGGAAAGCTTGTCTGTTCCTCTTTCAGATAGGATTAACATATTTTACGAAAAGTCATAAGAAAAGAACTTTGCGAAAAGAATCGGCAATAGGACGGAATCTTGTTGACCACCGATTAGTTTTTTGCTAATAACTCTTGCATACTTGGACCGACTTCTTCGACTTAGAGCTCGATGGAAAGCTTATCTGTTCCTCTTTCAGATGGCATTAACATATTTTACGAAAAGTCATAAGAAAAGTAGTTTGCGAAAAAAATCGGCAGTAGGACGGAATTGTGTTGACCACCGATTAGTTTTTTGCTAATAACTCTTTCATCCTTCGACCGTCTTGTTCGACAAAGAGCTCGATGGAAAGCTTATCTGTTCCTCTTTCAGATGGCATTAACATATTTAACGAAAAGTCATAAGAAAAGTACTTTGCGAAAAGAATCGGCAGTAGGACGGAATCGTGTTGACCACTGATTAGTTTTTTGCTTATAACTCTTGCATCCTTCGTCCGACTTCTTCGACAAAATGCTCAATGGAAAGCTTATCTGTTCTTCTTTCAGATGGCATTACCAAATTTTACGATAAGTCATAAGAAAAGTACTTTGCGAAAAGAATCGGCAGTAGGACGGAATCGTGTTGACCACCGATTAGTTTATTGCTAATAACTCTTGCATCCTTCGACCGACTTCTTCGACTAAGAGCTCGATGGAAAGCTTATATGTTCTTCTTTCAGATGGCATTTACATATTTTACGAAAAGTTATAAGAAAAGAACTTTGCGAAAAGAACTTTGCGAAAAGAATCGGCAGAAGGACGGAATCGTGTTGACCACTGATTAGTTTTTTGCTAATAACTCTTGCATCCTTCGACCGACTTCTTCGACTAAGAGCTCGATGGAAAGCTTATCTGTTCTTCTTTCAGATGGCATTAACATATTTAACGAAAAGTCATAAGAAAAGTACTTTGCGAAAAGAATCGGCAGTAGGACGAAATCGTGTTGACCTCCGATCAGTTTTTTGCTAATAACTCTTGCATCCTTTGACCGACTTCTTCGACTTAGAGCTCGATGGAAAGGTTATCTGTTCCTCTTTCAGATGGCATTAACATATTTTACGAAAATTCATAAGAAAAGTAACTTGCGAAAAGAGTCGGCAGTAGGACGGAATCGTGTTGACCACCGATTTGTTTTTTGCTAATAACAAATCATGCTAAGGCTCGATGGAAAGCTTATCTGTTCCTCTTTCAGATGGCATTAACATATTTTACGAAAAGTCATAAGAAATACAATTTTTTTGACCAAAACTAAAATATCCTCGAAATCATTGAAGAAGAAGTAGCTTATAAGACGAAAGTATGCCGTATCAAATAATATATATTTAAATTTTTTTAATTGCATAAATGGGCGGCATTTTATTCAGAATTAATAGGTTTTTACATGGACAAAAAATCGTTTAATTTGTTCCCATTAAATACAAGAGTTATAGAAAAGTACTTTGCAAAAATAATCGGCAGTAAGACGGAAACGTGTGGACCCCCGATAAGTTTTTTGCTAATAGCTCTTGCATCCTTCGACCGTCTTCTTCGACTAAGAGCTCGATGGAAAGCTTATCTGTTCCTCTTTCAGATGGCATTAACATATTTTACGAAAAGTCATAAGAAATAAAATTTTTTGACCAAAAATAAAATATCGTTCAAATCATTGAAGAAGAGGTACCTTATAAGACGAAAATATGCCTTATCTGATAAGAGACATTTAATTTTTTTAATTGCATTAATGGGCGGCATTTTATTCAGAATTAATAGTTTCTTACATGGAAAAAAAATTCGTTTAATTTTTTTCCCATTAAATACTAGAATTATAGAAAAGTACTTTGCGAAAAGAATCGGCAGTAGGACGAAATCGTGTTGACCACCGATTAGATTTTTGCTAATAACTCTTGCATCCTTCGACCGACTTCTTCGACTAAGTGCTCGATGGAAAGCTTATCTGTTCTTCTTTCAGATGGCATTAACATATTTTACGAAAAGTCATAAGAAAAGTACTTTGCGAAAAGTATCGGCAGTAGGACGGAATCGTGTTGACCACCGATTAGTGTTTTGCTAATAACTCTTGCATCCTTCGACCGACTTCTTCGACTAAGAACTCGATGGAAAGGTTATCTGTTCTTCTTTCAGATGGCATTAACATATTTTACGAAAAGTTATAAGAAAAGTACTTTGCGAAAAGAATCGGCAGTAGGACGAAATCGTTTTGACCTCCGATCAGTTTTTTGCTAATAACTCTTGCATCCTTCGACCGACTTCTTCGACTAAGAGCTCGATGGAAAGCTTATACGTTCTTCTTTCAGATGGCATTTACATATTTTACGAAAAGTCATAAGAAAAGTACTTTGCGAAAAGAATCGGCAATAGGACGGAATCTTGTTGACCACCGATTAGTTTTTTGCTAATAACTCTTGCATACTTGGACCGACTTTTTCGACTTAGAGCTCGATGGAAAGCTTATCTGTTCCTCTTTCAGATGGCATTAACATATCTAACCAAAAGTCATAAGAAAAGTACTTTGCGAAAAGAATCGGCAGTAGGACGGAATCGTGTTGACCACTGATTAGTTTTTTGCTTATAACTCTTGCATCCTTCGTCCGACTTTTTCGACAAAATGCTCAATGGAAAGCTTATCTGTTCTTCTTTCAGATGGCATTAACATATTTTACGAAAAGTCATAAGAAAAGTAACTTGCGAAAAGAATCGGCAGTAGGACGGAATCGTGTTGACCACCGATTTGTTTTTTGCTAATAACAAATCATGCTAAGGCTCGATGGAAAGCTTATCTGTTCCTCTTTCAGATGGCATTAACATATTTTACGAAAAGTCATAAGAAATACAATTTTTTTGACCAAAACTAAAATATCCTCGAAATCATTGAAGAAGAAGTAGCTTATATGACGAAAGTATGCCGTATCTAATAATATATGTTTAAATTTTTTTAATTGCATAAATGGGCGTCATTTTATTCAGAATTAATAGGTTTTTACATGGACAAAAAATCGTTTAATTTGTTCCCATTAAATACAAGAGTTATAGAAAAGTACTTTGCGAAAATAATCGGCAGTAAGACGGAAACGTGTTGACCCCCGATAAGTTTTTTGCTAATAGCTCTTGCATCTTTCGACCGTCTTCTTCGACTAAGAGCTCGATGGAAAGCTTATCTGTTCTTCTTTCAGATGGCATTAACATATTTTACGAAAAGTCATAAGAAAAGTACTTTGCGAAAAGAATCGGCAGTAGGACGGAATCGTGTTGACCACCGATTAGTGTTTTGCTAATAACTCTTGCATCCTTCGACCGACTTCTTCGACTAAGAGCTCGATGGAAAGCTTATCTGTTCTTCTTTCAGATGGCATTTACATATTTTACGAAAAGTTATAAGAAATGAACTTTGCGAAAAGAATCGGCAGTAGGACGAAATCGTTTTGACCTCCGATCAGTTTTTTGCTAATAACTCTTGCATCCTTCGACTGACTTCTTCAACTAAGAGCTCGATGGAAGGCTTATCTGTTCTTCTTTCAGATGGCATTAACATATTTTACGAAAAGTTATAAGAAAAGAACTTTGCGAAAAGAATCGGCAGAAGGACGGAATCGTGTTGACCACTGATTAGTTTTTTGCTAATAACTCTTGCATCCTTCGACCGACTTCTTCGACTAAGAGCTCGATGGAAAGCTTATCTGTTCTTCTTTCAGATGGCATTAACATATTTTACGAAAAGTTATAAGAAAAGAACTTTGCGAAAAGAATCGGCAGTAGGACGAAATCGTGTTGACCACCGACTAGTTTTTTGCTAATAACTCTTGCATCCTTCGACCGACTTCTTCGACTAAGAGCTCGATGGAAAGCTTCTCTGTTCTTCTTTCAGATGGCATTAACATATTTTACGAAAAGTCATAAGAAAAGTACTTTGCGAAAAGAATCGACAGTAGGACGGAATCGTGTTGACCACCGATTAGTTTTTTGCTAATAACTCTTGCATCCCTCGACCGACTTCTTCGACTAAGAGCTCGATGGAAAGCTTATATGTTCTTCTTTCAGATGGCATTTACATATTTTACGAAAAGTTATAAGAAAGGAACTTTGCGAAAAGAATCGGCAGTAGGACGAAATCGTTTTGACCTCCGATCAGTTTTTTGCTAATAACTCATCCTTCGACCGACTTCTTTGACTTAGAGCTCGATGGAAAGCTTGTCTGTTCCTCTTTCAGATAGGATTAACATATTTTACGAAAAGTCATAAGAAAAGAACTTTGCGAAAAGAATCGGCAATAGGACGGAATCTTGTTGACCACCGATTAGTTTTTTGCTAATAACTCTTGCATACTTGGACCGACTTCTTCGACTTAGAGCTCGATGGAAAGCTTATCTGTTCCTCTTTCAGATGGCATTAACATATTTTACGAAAAGTCATAAGAAAAGTAGTTTGCGAAAAAAATCGGCAGTAGGACGGAATTGTGTTGACCACCGATTAGTTTTTTGCTAATAACTCTTTCATCCTTCGACCGTCTTGTTCGACAAAGAGCTCGATGGAAAGCTTATCTGTTCCTCTTTCAGATGGCATTAACATATTTAACGAAAAGTCATAAGAAAAGTACTTTGCGAAAAGAATCGGCAGTAGGACGGAATCGTGTTGACCACTGATTAGTTTTTTGCTTATAACTCTTGCATCCTTCGTCCGACTTCTTCGACAAAATGCTCAATGGAAAGCTTATCTGTTCTTCTTTCAGATGGCATTACCAAATTTTACGATAAGTCATAAGAAAAGTACTTTGCGAAAAGAATCGGCAGTAGGACGGAATCGTGTTGACCACCGATTAGTTTATTGCTAATAACTCTTGCATCCTTCGACCGACTTCTTCGACTAAGAGCTCGATGGAAAGCTTATATGTTCTTCTTTCAGATGGCATTTACATATTTTACGAAAAGTTATAAGAAAAGAACTTTGCGAAAAGAACTTTGCGAAAAGAATCGGCAGTAGGACGAAATCGTGTTGACCACCGACTAGTTTTTTGCTAATAACTCTTGCATCCTTCGACCGACTTCTTCGACTAAGAGCTCGATGGAAAGCTTATCTGTTCTTCTTTCAGATGGCATTAACATATTTTACGAAAAGTCATAAGAAAAGTACTTTGCGAAAAGAATCGGCAGTAGGACGGAATCGTATTGACCACCGATTAGTTTTTTGCTAATAACTCTTGCATCCTTCGACCGACTTCTTCGACTAAAAGCTCGATGGAAAGCTTATATGTTCTTCTTTCAGATGGCATTTACATATTTTACGAAAAGTTATAAGAAAGGAACTTTGCGAAAAGAATCGGCAGTAGGACGAAATCGTTTTGACCTCCGATCAGTTTTTTGCTAATAACTCTTGCATCCTTCAACCGACTTCTTCGACTTAGAGCTCGATGGAAAGCTTGTCTGTTCCTCTTTCAGATAGCATTAACATATTTTACGAAAAGTCATAAGAAAAGTAGTTTGCGAAAAGAATCGGCAGTAGGACGGAATTGTGTTGACCACCGATTAGTATTTTGCTAATAACTCTTTCATCCTTCGACCGTCTTCTTCGACTAAGAACTCGATGGAAAGCTTATCTGTTCCTCTTTCAGATGGCATTAACATATTTAACGAAAAGTCATAAGAAAAGTACTTTGCGAAAAGAATCGGCAGTATGACGGAATCGTGTTGACCACTGATTAGTTTTTTGCTTATAACTCTTGCATCCTTCGTCCGACTTCTTCGACAAAATGCTCAATGGAAAGCTTATCTGTTTTTCTTTCAGATGGCATTAACATATTTTACGAAAAGTCATAAGAAAAGTAACTTGCGAAAAGAATCGGCAGTAGGACGGAATCGTGTTGACCACCGATTTGTTTTTTGCTAATAACAAATCATGCTAAGGATCGATGGAAAGCTTATCTGTTCCTCTTTCAGATGGCATTAACATATTTTACAAAAAGTGATAAGAAATACAATTTTTTTGACCAAAACTAAAATATCCTCGAAATCATTGAAGAAGAAGTAGCTTATAAGACGAAAGTATGCCGTATCTAATAATATATATTTAAATTTTTATACTTTTCACGTATGTGAAACAGTATAATAACTTTGTGCTGAAGTTTGTAACACACAGAAATATTCACTTGCGACTATATAAAGTATATATATTCTTGATCAGGACGACAAGACGAGTTGATTTAGCCATGTCCGTCTGTCCGTCTGTCTGTATATATACAATCTCCTCCCACAGTTTTGAAGATATCGAGCTGAAATTTTGCACAGAGACTTCTTATTCGTGCAGTCAAATCATTGGTCGAAATCGGCCATATCGGACCACTGGAACTGGTAGCCCCCATACGAAAAGAAGAAGAAAAATGAACAAAACTTGAATCGTTGTATGGAAAACTTTTTTGTTTTGTATGATAGAGTGCTGAAATTTTAAACATAGTAGTTCTACATAGTCCGACTACATGCCTGAAAGTTTCATTGAGATCGGCAAACTGGAACTGGTAGCCCCCATACAAAATGAAGAAGAGGAAGAGAAGCAATATTCACGTCATTGTATGGACAACTTTTTTGTTTTTTAACCAATTGACTTGAAACTTTACAGTTATGTTCTTAGGGAGGAATGAAAACTATTTTGACCAAAAGTGGGCGTAGCCACGCCCACTTATAGCGAAAATTGACCCGTTGTATGGAAAACTTTTTTGTTTTTTAACCAATTGACTTGGAACTTTACAGTTATGTTCTTAGGGAGGAATGAAAACTATTTTGACCAAAAGTGGGCGTAGCCACGCCCACTTATAGCGAAAATTGACCCGTTGTATGGAAAACTTTTTTGTTTTTTAACCAATTGACTTGAAACTTTACAGTTATGTTCTTAGGGAGGAATGAAAACTATTTTGACCAAAAGTGGGCGTAGCCACGCGTAGCCACGCCCACTTGTAGCTAAACTTGACCCGTTGTATGGAAAACTTTTTTGTTTTTTAACCAATTGACTTGAAACTTTACAGTTATGTTCTTAGGGAGGAATGAAAACTATTTTGACCAAAAGTGGGCGTAGCCACGCTCACTTATAGCGAAACTTGACCCGTTGTATGGAGAACTTTTTTGTTTTTTAACCAATTGACTTGAAACTTTACAGTTATGTTCTTAGGGAGGAATGAAAACTATTTTGACCAAAAGTGGGCGTAGCCACGCCCACTTATAGCTAAACTTGACCCGTTGTATGGAAAACTTTTTTGTTTTTTAACCAATTGACTTGAAACTTTACATTTATGTTCTTAGGGAGGAATGAAAACTATTTTGACCAAAAGAGGGCGTAGCCACGCCCACTTATAGCTAAACTTGACCCGTTGTATGGAAAACTTTTTTGTTTTTTAACCAATTGACTTGAAACTTTACATTTATGTTCTTAGAGAGGAATGAAAACTATTTTGACCAAAAGTGGGCGTAGCCACTTCAGTTTCATTTCAGTTTTTTTTATAGTGACACAACGTGAAAAGTATTATAGCTTCAGCCTTGCTGAAGATAGCGTCCTTACTGGTTTTAATTGCATAAATGGGCGTCATTTTATTCAGAATTAATAGGTTTTTACATGGACAAAAAATCGTTTAATTTGTTCCCATTAAATACAAGAGTTATAGAAAAGTACTTTGCGAAAATAATCGGCAGTAAGACGGAAACGTGTTGACCCCCGATAAGTTTTTTGCTAATAGCTCTTGCATCCTTCGACCGTCTTCTTCGACTAAGAGCTCGATGGAAAGCTTATCTGTTCTTCTTTCAGATGGCATCTACATATTTTATGAAAAGTTATAAGAAAAGAACTTTGCGAAAAGAATCGGCAGTAGGACGAAATCGTTTTGACCTCCGATCAGTTTTTTGCTAATAACTCTTGCATCCTTCGACCGACTTCTTCAACTAAGAGCTCGATGGAAGGCTTATCTTTTCCTCCTTTAGATGGCAATAACATATTTTACGAAAAGTCATAAGAAAAGTACTTTGCGAAAAGAATCGGCAGTAGGACGGAATCGTAGTGACCACCGATTAGTGTTTTGCTAATAACTCTTGCATCCTTCGACCGACTTCTTCGACTAAGAGCTCGATGGAAAGCTTATCTGTTCTTCTTTCAGATGGCATTTACATATTTTATGAAAAGTTATAAGAAAAGAACTTTGCGAAAAGAATCGGCAGTAGGACGAAATCGTTTTGACCTCCGATCAGTTTTTTGCTAATAACTCTTGCATCCTTCGACCGACTTCTTCAACTAAGAGCTCGATGGAAGGCTTATCTTTTCCTCCTTTAGATGGCATTAACATATTTTACGAAAAGTCATAAGAAAAGTACTTTGAGAAAAGAATCGGCAGTAGGACGGAATCGTGTTGACCACCGATTAGTTTTTTGCTAATAACTCTTGCATCCTTCGACCGACTTCTTCGACTAAGAGCTCGATGGAAAGCTTATACGTTCTTCTTTCAGATGGCATTTACATATTTTACGAAAAGTTATAAGAAAAGAACTTTGCGAAAAGAATCGGCAGTAGGATGACATCGTGTTGACCACCGACTAGTTTTTTGCTAATAACTCTTGCATCCTTCGACCGACTTCTTCGACTAAGAGCTCGATGGAAAGCTTATACGTTCTTCTTTCAGATGGCATTAACATATTTTACGAAAAGTCATAAGAAAAGTACTTTGCGAAAAGAATCGGCAGAAGGACGGAATCGTGTTGACCACCGATTAGTTTTTTGCTAATAACTCTTGCATCCCTCGACCGACTTCTTCGACTAAGAGCTCGATGGAAAGCTTATACGTTCCTCTTTCAGATAGCATTTACATATTTTACGAAAAGTCATAAGAAAAGTACTTTGCGAAAAGAATCGGCAGTAGGACGAAATCGTGTTGACCACCGATTAGTTTTTTGCTAATAACTCTTGCATCCTTCGACCGACTTCTTCGACTAAGAGCTCGATGGAAAGCTTATCTGTTCTTCTTTCAGATGGCATTTACATATTTAACGAAAAGTCATAAGAAAAGTACTTTGCGAAAAGAATCGGCAGTAGGACGAAATCGTTTTGACCTCCGATCAGTTTTTTGCTAATAACTCTTGCATTCTTCGACCGACTTCTTCAACTAAGAGCTCGATGGAAAGCTTATCTTTTCCTCTTTTAGATGGCATTAACATATTTTACGAAAAGTCATAAGAAAAGTACTTTGAGAAAAGAATCGGCTGTAGGACGGAATCGTGTTGACCACCGATTAGTTTTTTGCTAATAACTCTTGCATCCTTCGACCGACTTCTTCGACTAAGAGCTCGATGGAAAGCTTATCATTTCCTCCTTTAGATGGCATTAACATATTTTACGAAAAGTCATAAGAAAAGAACTTTGCGAAAAGAATCGGCAGTAGGACGAAATCGTTTTGACCACCGATTAGTTTTTTTCTAATAACTCTTGCATCCTTCGACCGACTTCTTCGACTAAGAGCTCGATGGAAAGCTTATACGTTCTTCTTTCAGATGGCATTTACATATTTTACGAAAAGTTATAAGAAAAGAACTTTGCGAAAAGAACTTTGCGAAAAGAACTTTGCGAAAAGAATCGGCAGTAGGATGAAATCGTGTTGACCACCGACTAGTTTTTTGCTAATAACTCTTGCATCCTTCGACCGACTTCTTCGACTAAGAGCTCGATGGAAAGCTTGTCTGTTCCTCTTTCAGATAGCATTAACATATTTTACGAAAAGTCATAAGAAAAGTAGTTTGCGAAAAGAATCGGCAGTATGATGAAATCGTGTTGACCACCGATTAGTTTATTGCTAATAACTCTTGCATCCTTCGACCGACTTCTTCGACTAAGAGCTCGATGGAAAGCTTATATGTTCTTCTTTCAGATGGCATTTACATATTTTACGAAAAGTTATAAGAATAGAACTTTGCGAAAAGAACTTTGCGAAAAGAATCGGCAGTAGGACGAAATCGTGTTGACCACCGACTAGTTTTTTGCTAATAACTCTTGCATCCTTCGACCGACTTCTTCGACTAAGAGCTCGATGGAAAGCTTATCTGTTCTTCTTTCAGATGGCATTAACATATTTTACGAAAAGTCATAAGAAAAGTACTTTGCGAAAAGAATCGGCAGTAGGACGGAATCGTATTGACCACCGATTAGTTTTTTGCTAATAACTCTTGCATCCTTCGACCGACTTCTTCGACTAAAAGCTCGATGGAAAGCTTATATGTTCTTCTTTCAGATGGCATTTACATATTTTACGAAAAGTTATAAGAAAGGAACTTTGCGAAAAGAATCGGCAGTAGGACGAAATCGTTTTGACCTCCGATCAGTTTTTTGCTAATAACTCTTGCATCCTTCAACCGACTTCTTCGACTTAGAGCTCGATGGAAAGCTTGTCTGTTCCTCTTTCAGATAGCATTAACATATTTTACGAAAAGTCATAAGAAAAGTAGTTTGCGAAAAGAATCGGCAGTAGGACGGAATTGTGTTGACCACCGATTAGTATTTTGCTAATAACTCTTTCATCCTTCGACCGTCTTCTTCGACTAAGAACTCGATGGAAAGCTTATCTGTTCCTCTTTCAGATGGCATTAACATATTTAACGATAAGTCATAAGAAAAGTACTTTGCGAAAAGAATCGGCAGTATGACGGAATCGTGTTGACCACTGATTAGTTTTTTGCTTATAACTCTTGCATCCTTCGTCCGACTTCTTCGACAAAATGCTCAATGGAAAGCTTATCTGTTCTTCTTTCAGATGGCATTAACATATTTTACGAAAAGTCATAAGAAAAGTAACTTGCGAAAAGAATCGGCAGTAGGACGGAATCGTGTTGACCACCGATTTGTTTTTTGCTAATAACAAATCATGCTAAGGATCGATGGAAAGCTTATCTGTTCCTCTTTCAGATGGCATTAACATATTTTACAAAAAGTGATAAGAAATACAATTTTTTTGACCAAAACTAAAATATCCTCGAAATCATTGAAGAAGAAGTAGCTTATAAGACGAAAGTATGCCGTATCTAATAATATATATTTAAATTTTTATACTTTTCACGTATGTGAAACAGTATAATAACTTTGTGCTGAAGTTTGTAACACACAGAAATATTCACTTGCGACTATATAAAGTATATATATTCTTGATCAGGACGACAAGACGAGTTGATTTAGCCATGTCCGTCTGTCCGTCTGTCTGTATATATACAATCTCCTCCCACAGTTTTGAAGATATCGAGCTGAAATTTTGCACAGAGACTTCTTATTCGTGCAGTCAAATCATTGGTCGAAACCGGCCATATCGGACCACTGGAACTGGTAGCCCCCATACGAAAAGAAGAAGAAAAATGAACAAAACTTGAATCGTTGTATGGAAAACTTTTTTGTTTTGTATGATAGAGTGCTGAAATTTTAAACATAGTAGTTCTACATAGTCCGACTACATGCCTGAAAGTTTCATTGAGATCGGCAAACTGGAACTGGTAGCCCCCATACAAAATGAAGAAGAGGAAGAGAAGCAATATTCACGTCATTGTATGGACAACTTTTTTGTTTTTTAACCAATTGACTTGAAACTTTACAGTTATGTTCTTAGGGAGGAATGAAAACTATTTTGACCAAAAGTGGGCGTAGCCACGCCCACTTATAGCGAAAATTGACCCGTTGTATGGAAAACTCTTTTGTTTTTTAACCAATTGACTTGGAACTTTACAGTTATGTTCTTAGGGAGGAATGAAAACTATTTTGACCAAAAGTGGGCGTAGCCACGCCCACTTATAGCGAAAATTGACCCGTTGTATGGAAAACTTTTTTGTTTTTTAACCAATTGACTTGAAACTTTACAGTTATGTTCTTAGGGAGGAATGAAAACTATTTTGACCAAAAGTGGGCGTAGCCACGCGTAGCCACGCCCACTTGTAGCTAAACTTGACCCGTTGTATGGAAAACTTTTTTGTTTTTTAACCAATTGACTTGAAACTTTACAGTTATGTTCTTAGGGAGGAATGAAAACTATTTAGACCAAAAGTGGGCGTAGCCACGCTCACTTATAGCGAAACTTGACCCGTTGTATGGAGAACTTTTTTGTTTTTTAACCAATTGACTTGAAACTTTACAGTTATGTTCTTAGGGAGGAACGAAAACTATTTTGACCAAAAGTGGGCGTAGCCACGCCCACTTATAGCTAAACTTGACCCGTTGTATGGAAAACTTTTTTGTTTTTTAACCAATTGACTTGAAACTTTACATTTATGTTCTTAGGGAGGAATGAAAACTATTTTGACCAAAAGAGGGCGTAGCCACGCCCACTTATAGCTAAACTTGACCCGTTGTATGGAAAACTTTTTTGTTTTTTAACCAATTGACTTGAAACTTTACATTTATGTTCTTAGAGAGGAATGAAAACTATTTTGACCAAAAGTGGGCGTAGCCACGCCCACTTATAGCGAAACTTGACCCGTTGTATGGAAAACTTTTTTGTTTTTTAACCAATTGACTTGAAACTTTACAGTTATGTTCTTAGGAAGGAATGAAAACTATTTTGACCAAAAGTGGGCATGGCCACGCCCACTAATAGCTAAACTTGATCCGTTGTATGGAAAACTTTTTTGTTTTTTAACCAATTGACTTGAAACTTTACAGTTATATTCTTAGGGAGGAATGAAAACTATTTTGACCAAAAGTGGGCATGGTCACGCCCACTTATAGCGAAACTTGACCCGTTGTATGGAAAACTTTTTTGTTTTTTAACCAATTGACTTGAAACTTTACAGTTATGTTCTTAGGAAGGAATGAAAACTATTTTGACCAAAAGTGGGCGTAGCCACGCCCACTTATAGTGAAACTTGACCCGTGGTATGGAAAATTTTTTTGTTTTTTAACCAATTGACTTGAAACTCTACAATTATGTTCTTAGGAAGGAATGAAAACTATTTTGACCAAAAGTGGGCATGGCCACGCCCACTAATAGCTGAACTTGACCCGTTGTATGGAAAACTTTTATGTTTTTTAACCAATTGACTTGAAACATTACAGTTATGTTGTTAGAGAGGCATGAAAACTATTCATTTCAGTTTTTTTTATAGTGACACAACGTGAAAAGTATTATAGCTTCAGCCTTGCTGAAGATAGCGTCCTTACTGGTTTTAATTGCATAAATGGGCGTCATTTTATTCAGAATTAATAGGTTTTTACATGGACAAAAAATCGTTTAATTTGTTCCCATTAAATACAAGAGTTATAGAAAAGTACTTTGCGAAAATAATCGGCAGTAAGACGGAAACGTGTTGACCCCCGATAAGTTTTTTGCTAATAGCTCTTGCATCCTTCGACCGTCTTCTTCGACTAAGAGCTCGATGGAAAGCTTATCTGTTCTTCTTTCAGATGGCATCTACATATTTTATGAAAAGTTATAAGAAAAGAACTTTGCGAAAAGAATCGGCATTAGGACGAAATCGTTTTGACCTCCGATCAGTTTTTTGCTAATAACTCTTGCATCCTTCGACCGACTTCTTCAACTAAGAGCTCGATGGAAGGCTTATCTTTTCCTCCTTTAGATGGCATTAACATATTTTACGAAAAGTCATAAGAAAAGTACTTTGCGAAAAGAATCGGCAGTAGGACGGAATCGTAGTGACCACCGATTAGTGTTTTGCTAATAACTCTTGCATCCTTCGACCGACTTCTTCGACTAAGAGCTCGATGGAAAGCTTATCTGTTCTTCTTTCAGATGGCATTTACATATTTTATGAAAAGTTATAAGAAAAGAACTTTGCGAAAAGAATCGGCAGTAGGACGAAATCGTTTTGACCTCCGATCAGTTTTTTGCTAATAACTCTTGCATCCTTCGACCGACTTCTTCAACTAAGAGCTCGATGGAAGGCTTATCTTTTCCTCCTTTAGATGGCATTAACATATTTTACGAAAAGTCATAAGAAAAGTACTTTGAGAAAAGAATCGGCAGTAGGACGGAATCGTGTTGACCACCGATTAGTTTTTTGCTAATAACTCTTGCATCCTTCGACCGACTTCTTCGACTAAGAGCTCGATGGAAAGCTTATACGTTCTTCTTTCAGATGGCATTTACATATTTTACGAAAAGTTATAAGAAAAGAACTTTGCGAAAAGAATCGGCAGTAGGATGACATCGTGTTGACCACCGACTAGTTTTTTGCTAATAACTCTTGCATCCTTCGACCGACTTCTTCGACTAAGAGCTCGATGGAAAGCTTATACGTTCTTCTTTCAGATGGCATTAACATATTTTACGAAAAGTCATAAGAAAAGTACTTTGCGAAAAGAATCGGCACAAGGACGGAATCGTGTTGACCACCGATTAGTTTTTTGCTAATAACTCTTGCATCCCTCGACCGACTTCTTCGACTAAGAGCTCGATGGAAAGCTTATACGTTCCTCTTTCAGATAGCATTTACATATTTTACGAAAAGTCATAAGAAAAGTACTTTGCGAAAAGAATCGGCAGTAGGACGAAATCGTGTTGACCACCGATTAGTTTTTTGCTAATAACTCTTGCATCCTTCGACCGACTTCTTCGACTAAGAGCTCGATGGAAAGCTTATCTGTTCTTCTTTCAGATGGCATTTACATATTTTACGAAAAGTCATAAGAAAAGTACTTTGCGAAAAGAATCGGCAGTAGGACGAAATCGTTTTGACCTCCGATCAGTTTTTTGCTAATAACTCTTGCATTCTTCGACCGACTTCTTCAACTAAGAGCTCGATGGAAAGCTTATCTTTTCCTCTTTTAGATGGCATTAACATATTTTACGAAAAGTCATAAGAAAAGTACTTTGAGAAAAGAATCGGCTGTAGGACGGAATCGTGTTGAACACCGATTAGTTTTTTGCTAATAACTCTTGCATCCTTCGACCGACTTCTTCGACTAAGAGCTCGATGGAAAGCTTATCTTTTCCTCCTTTAGATGGCATTAACATATTTTACGAAAAGTCATAAGAAAAGAACTTTGCGAAAAGAATCGGCAGTAGGACGAAATCGTTTTGACCACCGATTAGTTTTTTTCTAATAACTCTTGCATCCTTCGACCGACTTCTTCGACTAAGAGCTCGATGGAAAGCTTATACGTTCTTCTTTCAGATGGCATTTACATATTTTACGAAAAGTTATAAGAAAAGAACTTTGCGAAAAGAACTTTGCGAAAAGAACTTTGCGAAAAGAATCGGCAGTAGGATGAAATCGTGTTGACCACCGACTAGTTTTTTGCTAATAACTCTTGCATCCTTCGACCGACTTCTTCGACTAAGAGCTCGATGGAAAGCTTATCTGTTCTTCTTTCAGATGGCATTAACATATTTTACGAAAAGTCATAAGAAAAGTAGTTTGCGAAAAGAATCGGCAGTAGGACGGAATCGTGTTGACCACCGATTAGTTTTTTGCTAATAACTCTTGCATCCCTCGACCGACTTTTTCGACTAAGAGCTCGATGGAAAGCTTATATGTTCTTCTTTCAGATGGCATTTACATATTTTACGAAAAGTTATAAGAAAGGAACTTTGCGAAAAGAATCGGCAGTAGGACGAAATCGTTTTGACCTCCGATCAGTTTTTTGCTAATAACTCTTGCATCCTTCGACCGACTTCTTCGACTTAGAGCTCGATGGAAAGCTTGTCTGTTCCTCTTTCAGATAGCATTAACATATTTTACGAAAAGTCATAAGAAAAGTACTTTGCGAAAATAATCGGCAATAGGACGGAATCTTGTTGACCACCGATTAGTTTTTTGCTAAAAACTCTTGCATACTTGGACCGACTTCTTCGACTTAGAGCTCGATGGAAAGCTTATCTGTTCCTCTTTCAGATGGCATTAACATATTTAACGAAAAGTCATAAGAAAAGTACATTGCGAAAAGAATCGGCAGTAGGACGGAATCGTGTTGACCAATGATTAGTTTTTTGCTTATAACTCTTGCATCCTTCGTCCGACTTCTTCGACAAAATGCTCAATGGAAAGCTTATCTGTTCTTCTTTCAGATGGCATTAACATATTTTACGAAAAGTCATAAGAAAAGTACTTTGCGAAAAGAATCGGCAGTAGGACGGAATCGTGTTGACCACCGATTAGTTTTTTGCTAATAACTCTTGCATCCTTCGACAGACTTCTTCGACTTAGAGCTCGATGGAAAGCTTGTCTGTTCCTCTTTCAGATAGCATTAACATATTTTACGAAAAGTCATAAGAAAAGTACTTTGCGAAAAGAATCGGCAGTAGGACGGAATCGTGTTAACCACCGATTAGTTTTTTGCTAATAACTCTTGTATCCTTCGACCGACTTCTTCGACTAAGAGCACGATGGAAAGCTTATATGTTCTTCTTTCAGATGGCATTTACATATTTTACGAAAAGTTATAAGAAAGGAACTTTGCGAAAAGAATCGGCAGTAGGACGAAATCGTTTTGACCTCCGATCAGTTTTTTGCTAATAACTCTTGCATCCTTCGACCGACTTCTTCGACTTAGAGCTCGATGGAAAGCTTGTCTGTTCCTCTTTCAGATGGCATTAACATATTTTACGAAAAGTCATAAGAAAAGTAGTTTGCGAAAAGAATCGGCAGTAGGACGGAATTGTGTTGACCACCGATTAGTTTTTTGCTAATAACTCTTTCATCCTTCGACCGTCTTCTTCGACTAAGAACTCGATGGAAAGCTTATCTATTCCTCTTTCAGATGGCATTAACATATTTAACGAAAAGTCATAAGAAAAGTACTTTGCGAAAAGAATCGGCAGTAGGACGGAATCGTGTTGACCACTGATTAGTTTTTTGCTTATAACTCTTGCATCCTTCGTCCGACTTCTTCGACAAAATGCTCAATGGAAAGCTTATCTGTTCTTCTTTCAGATGGCATTAACATATTTTACGAAAAGTCATAAGAAAAGTAACTTGCGAAAAGAATCGGCAGTAGGACGGAATCGTGTTGACCACCGATTTGTTTTTTGCTAATAACAAATCATGCTAAGGCTCGATGGAAAGCTTATCTGTTCCTCTTTCAGATGGCATTAACATATTTTACGAAAGTCATAAGAAATACAATTTTTTTGACCAAAACTAAAATATCCTCGAAATCATTGAAGAAGAAGTAGCTTATAAGACGAAAGTATGCCGCATCTAATAATATATATTTAAATTTTTTTAATTGCATAAATGGGCGTCATTTTATTCAGAATTAATAGGTTTTTACATGGACAAAAATTCGTTTAATTTGTTCCCATTAAATACAAGAGTTATAGAAAAGTGCTTTGCGAAAATAATCGGCTATAAGACGGAAACGTGTTGACCCCCGATAAGTTTTTTGCTAATAGCTCTTGCATCCTTCGACCGTCTTCTTCGACTAAGAGCTCGATGGGAAGCTTATCTGTTCCTCTTTCAGATGGCATTAACATATTTTACGAAAAGTCATAAGAAATAACATTTTTTGACCAAAAATAAAATATCGTTCAAATCATTGAAGAAGAGGTACCTTATAAGACGAAAATATGCCTTATCTGATAAGAGACATTTAAATTTTTTTAATTGCATTAATGGGCGGCATTTTATTCAGAATTAATAGTTTTTTACATGGAAAAAAAATTCGTTTAATTTTTTTCCCATTAAATACTAGAATCATAGAAAAGTACTTTGCGAAAAGAATCGGCAGTAGGACGAAATCGTGTTGACCTCCGATTAGTTTTTTGCTAATAACTCTTGCATCCTTCGACCGAATTCTTCGACTAAGAGCTCGATGGAAGGCTTATCTGTTCTTCTTTTAGATGGCATTAACATATTTTACGAAAAGTCATAAGAAAAGTACTTTGAGAAAAGAATCGGCAGTAGGACGGAATCGTGTTGACCACCGATTAGTTTTTTGCTAATAACTCTTGCATCCTTCGACCGACTTCTTCGACTAAGAGCTCGATGGAAAGCTTATACGTTCTTCTTTCAAATGGCATTTACATATTTTACGAAAAGTTATAAGAAAAGAACTTTGCGAAAAATACTTTGCGAAAAGAATCGGCAGTAGGACGAAATCGTGTTGACCACCGACTAGTTTTTTGCTAATAACTCTTGCATCCTTCGACCGACTTCTTCGACTAAGAGCTCGATGGAAAGCTTATCTGTTCTTCTTTCAGATGGCATTAACATATTTTACGTAAAGTCATAAGAAAAGTACTTTTCGAAAAGAATCGGCAGTAGGACGGAATCGTGTTGACCACCGATTAGTTTTTTGCTAATAACTCTTGCATCCTTCGACCGACTTCTTCGACTAAGAGCTCGATGGAAAGCTTATATGTTCTTCTTTCAGATGGCATTTACATATTTTACGAAAAGTTATAAGAAAGGAACTTTGCGAAAAGAATCGGCAGTAGGACGAAATCGTTTTGACCTCCGATCAGTTTTTTTCTAATAACTCTTGCATCCTTCGACCGAATTCTTCGACTTAGAGCTCGATGGAAAGCTTGTCTGTTCCTCTTTCAGATAGCATTGACATATTTTACGAAAAGTCATAAGAAAAGTACTTTGCGAAAAGAATCGGCAATAGGACGGAATCTTGTTGACCACCGATTAGTTTTTTGCTAATAACTCTTGCATACTTGGACCGACTTCTTCGACTTAGAGTTCAATGGAAAGCTTATCTGTTCCTCTTTCAGATGGCAATAACATATTTTACGAAAAGTCATAAGAAAAGTAGTTTGCGAAAAAAATCGGCAGTAGGACGGAATTGTGTTGACCACCGATTAGTTTTTTGCTAATAACTCTTTCATCCTTCGACCGTCTTCTTCGACTAAGAACTCGATGGAAAGCTTATCTGTTCCTCTTTCAGATGGCATTAACATATTTAACGAAAAGTCATAAGAAAAGTACTTTGCGAAAAGAATCGGCAGTAGGACGGAATCGTGTTGACCACTGATTAGTTTTTTGCTTATAACTCTTGCATCCTTCGTCCGACTTCTTCGACAAAATGCTCAATGGAAAGCTTATCTGTTCTTCTTTCAGACGGCATTAACATATTTTACGAAAAGTCATAAGAAAAGTAACTTGCGAAAAGAATCGGCAGTAGGACGGAATCGTGTTGACCACCGATTAGTTTTTTGCTAATAACTCTTGCATCCTTCGACCGACTTCTTCGACTAAGAGCTCGATGGAAAGCTTATCTGTTCTTCTTTCAGATGGCATTTACATATTTTACGAAAAGTTATAAGAAAAGAACTTTGCGAAAAGTACTTTACGAAAAGAATCGGCAGTAGGACGAAATCGTGTTGACCACCGACTAGTTTTTTGCTAATAACTCTTGCATCCTTCGACCGACTTCTTCGACTAAGAGCTCGATGGAAAGCTTATACGTTCTTCTTTCAGATGGCATTTACATATTTTACGAAAAGTTATAAGAAAAGAACTTTGCGAAAAGTACTTTACGAAAAGAATCGGCAGTAGGACGAAATCGTGTTGACCACCGACTAGTTTTTTGCTAATAACTCTTGCATCCTTCGACCGACTTCTTCGACTAAGAGCTCGATGGAAAGCTTATACGTTCTTCTTTCAGATGGCATTAACATATTATACGATAAGTCATAAGAAAAGTAGTTTGCGAATAAAATCGGCAGTAGGACGGAATCGTGTTGACCACTGATTAGTTTTTTGCTAATAACTCTTTCATCCTTCGACCGTCTTCTTCGACTAAGAACTCGATGGAAAGCTTATCTGTTCCTCTTTCAGATGGCATTAACATATTTAACGAAAAGTCATAAGAAAAGTACTTTGCGAAAAGAATCGGCAGTAGGACGGAATCGTGTTGACCACTGATTAGTTTTTTGCTTATAACTCTTGCATCCTTCGTCCGACTTCTTCGACAAAATGCTCAATGGAAAGCTTATCTGTTCTTCTTTCAGATGGCATTAACATATTTAACGAAAAGTCATAAGAAAAGTAACTTGCGAAAAGAATCGGCAGTAGGACGGAATCGTGTTGACCACCGATTAGTTTTTTGCTAATAACTCTTGCATCCTTCGACCGACTTCTTCGACTAAGAGCTCGATGGAAAGCTTATCTGTTCTTCTTTCAGATGGCATTACCATATTTTACGATAAGTCATAAGAAACGTACTTTGCGAAAAGAATCGGCAGTAGGACGAAATCGTGTTGACCACCGACTAGTTTTTTGCTAATAACTCTTGCATCCTTCGACCGACTTCTTCGACTAAGAGCTCGATGGAAAGCTTATCTGTTCTTCTTTCAGATGGCATTTACATATTTTACGAAAAGTTATAAGAAAAGAACTTTGCGAAAAGAACTTTACGAAAAGAATCGGCAGTAGGACGAAATCGTGTTGACCACCGATTAGTTTTTTGCTAATAACTCTTTCATCCTTCGACCGTCTTCTACGACTAAGAACTCGATAGAAAGCTTATCTGTTCCTCTTTCAGATGGCATTTACATATTTTACGAAAAGTTATAAGAAAAGAACTTTGTGAAAAGAACTTTGCGAAAAGAATCGGCAGTAGGACGGAATCGTGTTGACCACCGATTAGTTTTTTGCTAATAACTCTTGCATCCTTCGACCGACTTCTTCGACTAAGAGTTTGATGGAAGGCTTATCTGTTCTTCTTTCAGATGGCATTAAAATATTTTACGAAAAGTCATAAGAAAAGTACTTTGAGAAAAGAATCGGCAGTAAGACGGAAACGTGATGACCACCGATTAGTTTTTTGCTAATAACTCTTGAATCCTTCAATCGACTTCTTCGACTAAGAGCTCGATGGAAAGCTTATCTGTTCTTCCTTCAGATGGCATTAACATATTTTACGAAAAGTCTTACGAAAAGTACTTTGCGAAAAGAAACGGCAGTAGGACGGAGTCATGTTGACCACCGATTAGTTTTTTGCTAATAACTCTTGCATCCTTCGACAGACTTCTTCAACTAAAAGTTTGATGGAAGGCTTATCTGTTCTTCTTTCAGATGGCATTAAAATATTTTACGAAAAGTCATAAGAAAAGTACTTTGCGAAAAGAATCGGCAGTAGGACGGAATCGTGTTGACCACCGATTAGTTTTTTGCTAATAACTCTTGCATCCTTCGACCGACTTCTTCGACTAAGAGCTCGATGGTAAGCTTATCTATTCCTCCTTCAGATGGCATTAACATATTTTTTACGAAAAGTAATAAGAAATAAAATTTTTTGACCAAAAATAAAATGTCGTCGAAATCATTAAAGAAGACGTACCTTATAAGACGAAAATATGCCTTATCTAATAAGAGACATTTAAATTTTTTTAATTGCATAAATGGCCGGCATTTTGTTCAGAATTAATAGTTTTTTACATGGACAAAAAATTCGTTTAATTTTTTCCCAGTAAATACTTGAATTATAGAAAAGTAATTTGCGAAAAGAATCGGCAGTAAGACGGAAACGTGTTGACCACCGATAAGTTTTTTGCTAATAACTCTTGAATCCTTCGACCGACTTCTTCAACTAAGGGCTCGATGGAAAGCTTATCTGTTCTTCTTTCAGATGGCATTAACATATTTTACGAAATGTCATAAGAAAAGTACTTTGAGAAAAGAATCGGCAGTAGGACGGAATCGTGTTGACCACCGATTAGTTTTTTGCTAATAACTCTTGCATCCTTGGACCAACTTCTTCAACTAAGGGCTCGATGGAAAGCTTATCTGTTCTTCTTTCAGATGGCATTAACATATTTTACGAAATGTCATAAGAAAAGTACTTTGAGAAAAGAATCGGCAGTAGGACGGAATCGTGTTGACCACCGATAAGTTTTTATACTTTTCACTTATGTGAAATAGTATATTAACTTTGTCACGGAGTTTGTAACAGATCGAAATATTAATTTCCGACTATATAAAGTATATATATTCTTGATCAGGACGACAAGACGAGTTGATTTAGCCATGTCCGTCTGTCCGTCTGTCTGTCTGTCGGTCTGTCTGTCTGTCTGTCTGTATGTATGCAAACTAGTCCCTCAGTTTTGAAGCTATCGAGCTGAAACTTTGCACAGAGTCTTAGAATTTATTACGATGAATCATTCGTCGGAACCAGCATGATCGGATCATTGGAACAGGTAGCTCCCATACGAAAAGAAGAAGAAAAGTGAACAAAACTTGAATCGTTGTATGGAAAACTTTTTTGTTTTGTACAATAGAGTGCTGAAATTTTAAACATAGTTGTTTTACATGGTCCGACTACATGCCTGAAAGTTTCATTGAGATTGGACATCTGGAACTGGTAGCTCCCATACAAAATGAAGAAGAGGAAGAGAAGGAATATTCACGTCGTTGTATGGAAAACTTTTTTGTTTCTTAACCAATTGACTTGAAATTTTAAAGTTATGTTCTTAGGGAGGAATGAAATCTATTTTGACCAAATGTGGGCGTAACCACGCGTAGCCACGCCCACTTATAGCGAAAATTTACCCGTTGTATGGAAAACTTTTTTGTTTTTTAACCAATTGACTTGAAACTTTACAGTTATGTTCTTAGAGAGGAATGAAAACTATATTGACCAAAAGTGGGCGTAGCCAGGCGTAGCCACGCCCACTTATAGCGAAAATTGACCCGTTGTATGGAAAACTTTTTTGTTTCTTAACCAATTGACTTGAAACTTTGCAGTTATGCTCTTAGGGAGGAATGAAAACTATTTTGATCAAAAATGGGCGTGGCCACGCCCACTTATAGCTTAACTTGACCCTTTGTATGGAAAACTTTTTTGTTTTTCAACCAATTGACTTGAAACTTTACAGTTATGTTCTTAGGGAGGAATGAAAACTATTTTAACCAAAAGTGGGCGTAGCCACGCCTACTTATAGCGAAAATTGACCCGTTGTATGGAAAACTTTTTTGTTTTTTAACCAATTGACTTGAAACTTTGCAGTTATGCTCTTAGGGAGGAATGAAAACTATTTTCACCAAAAGTGGGCGTAGCCATGCGTAGCCACGCCCACTTATAGCGAAAATTGACCCGTTGTATGGAAAACTTTTTTGTTTCTTAACCAATTGACTTGAAACTTTGCAGTTATGTTCTTAGGGAGGAATGAAAACTATTTTGACGAAAAGTGGGCGTAGCCACGCCCTTTTATAGCGAAAATTGACCCTTTGTATGGAAAACTTTTTTGTTTTTTAACCAATTGACTTAAAACTTTACAGTTATGTTCCTAGAGAGGAATGAAAACTATTTTGACCAAAAGTGGGCGTAGCCACGCCTACTTATAGCAAAAATTGACCCGTTGTATGGAAAACTTTTTTGTTTTTTAACCAATTGACTTGAAACTTTGCAGTTATGCTCTTAGGGAGGAATGAAAACTATTTTGATCAAAAGTGGGCATGGCCACGCCCACTTATAGCTTAACTTGACCCTTTGTATGGAAAACTTTTTGGTTTTTTAATCAATTGACTTGAAACTTTACAGTTATGTTCCTAGAGAGGAATGAAAACTATTTTGACCAAAAGTGGGCGTAGTCACGCCTACTTATAGCAAAAATTGACCCGTTGTATGGAAAACTTTTTTGTTTTTTAACCAATTGACTTGAAACTTTACAGTTATGTTCTTAGGGAGGAATGAAAACTATTTTGACCAAATTTGGGCATGGCTACGCCCACTTATCGCAAAACTTGAACCGTTGTATGGAAAATTTTTTTGTTTTTTAACGAATTGACTTGAAACATTACAGTTATGTTATTAGGGAGGCATGAAAACTATTCATTTAGTTTTTTTTATAGTGACACAAAGTGAAAAGTATTATAGCTTCAGCCTTGCTGAAGATAGCGTCCTTACTGGTTTGCTAATAACTCTTGAATCCTTCGACCGACTTCTTCAACTAAGGGCTCGATGGAAAGCTTATCTGTTCTTCTTTCAGATGGCATTAACATATTTTACGAAATGCCATAAGAAAAGTACTTTGAGAAAAGAATCGGCAGTAGGACGGAATCGTGTTGACCACCGATTAGTTTTTTGCTAATAACTCTGGCATCCTTCGACCAAATTCTTCGACTAAAAGCTCGATGGAAAGCTTATCTGTTCTTCTTTCAGATGGCATTACTATATTTTATGAAAAGTCATAAGAAAAGTACTTTGCGAAAAGAATCGGTAGTAGGACGGAAACGTGTTGACCACCGATTATTTTTTTGCTAATAACTCTTGCATCCTTCGACCGACTTCTTCAACTAAGAGCTCGATGGAAGGCTTATCTGTTCTTATTTCAGATGGCATTAATATATTTTACGAAATGTCATAAGAAAAGTACTTTGAGAAAAGAATCGGCAGTAGGACGGAATCGTGTTGACCACCGATTAGTTTTTTGCTAATAACTCTTGCATCCTTCGACCAACTTCTTCGACTAAGAGCTCGATGGAAAGCTTATCTGTTCTTCTTTCAGATGGCATTACTATATTTTATGAAAAGTCATAAGAAAAGTACTTTGCGAAAAGAATCGGCAGTAGGACGGAATCGTGTTGACCACCGATTAGTTTTTTGCTAATAACTCTTGCATCCTTCGACCGACTTCTTCGACTAAGAGCTCGATGGAAAGCTTATCTATTCCTCTTTCAGATGGCATTAACATATTTTTTACGAAAAGTAATAAGAAATAAAATTTTTTGACCAAAAATAAAATATCGTCGAAATCATTAAAGAAGACGTACCTTATAAGACGAAAATATGCCTTATCTAATAAGAGACTTAAATTTTTTTAATTGCATAAATGACCGGCATTTTGTTCAGAATTAATAGTTTTTTACATGGACAAAAAATTCGTTTAATTTTTTCCCAGTAAATACTTGAATTATAGAAAAGTACTTTGCGAAAAGAATCGGCAGTAAGACGGAAACGTGTAGACCACCGATAAGTTTTTTGCTAATAACTCTTGAATCCTTCGACCGACTTCTTCAACTAAGGGCTCGATGGAAAGCTTATCTGTTCTTCTTTCAGATGGCATTAACATATTTTACGAAATGTCATAAGAAAAGTACTTTGAGAAAAGAATCGGCAGTAGGACGGAATCGTGTTGACCACCGATTAGTTTTTTGCTAATAACTCTTGCTTCCTTCGACCAACTTCTTCGACTAAGAGCTCGATGGAAAGCTTATCTGTTCTTCTTTCAGATGGCATTACTATATTTTATGAAAAGTCATAAGAAAACTACTTTGCGAAAAGAATCGGTAGTAGGACGGAAACGTGTTGACCACCGATTATTTTTTTGCTAATAACTCTTGCATCCTTCGACCGGCTTCTTCGACTAAGAGCTCGATGGAAAGCTTATCTGTTCTTCTTTCAGATGGCATTACTATATTTTATGAAAAGTCATAAGAAAAGTACTTTGCGAAAAGAATCGGTAGTAGGACGGAAACGTGTTGACCACCGATTATTTTTTTGCTAATAACTCTTGCATCCTTAAACCGACTTCTTCAACTAAGAGCTCGATGGAAGGCTTATCTGTTCTTCTTTCAGATGGCATCAACATTTTTTACGAAAAGTCATAAGAAAAGTACTTTGCGAAAAGAATCGGCAGTAGGACGGAATCGTGTTGACCACCGATTAGTTTTTTGCTAATAACTCTTGCATCCTTCGACCGACTTCTTCGACTAAGAGCTCGATGGAAAGCTTATCTATTCCTCTTTCAGATGGCATTAACATTTTTTACGAAAAGTCATAAGAAAAGTAGTTTGCGAAAAGAATCGGCAGTAGGATGGAATCGTGTTGACCACCGATTAGTTTTTTGCTAATAACTCTTGCATCCTTCGACCGACTTCTTCGACAAAGAGCTCGATGGAAAGCTTATCTATTCCTCTTTCAGATGGCATTAACATATTTTTCGAAAAGTCATAAGAAATAAAATTTTTTGACCAAAAATAAAATATCGTCGAAATCATTAAAGAAGACGTACCTTATAAGACGAAAATATGCCGTATCTAATAAGAGACTTAAATTTTTTTAATTGCAGAAATGGCCGGCATTTTGTTCAGAATTAATAGTTTTTTACATGGACAAAAAATTCGTTTAATTTTTTCCCAGTAAATACTTGAATTATAGAAAAGTACTTTGCGAAAAGAATCGGCAGTAAGACGGAAACGTGATGACCACCGATTAGTTTTTTGCTAATAACTCTTGAATCCTTCGACCGACTTCTTCAACTAAGGGCTCGATGGAAAGCTTATCTGTTCTTCTTTCAGATGGCATTAACATATTTTACGAAATGTCATAAGAAAAGTACTTTGAGAAAAGAATCGGCAGTAGGACGGAATCGTGTTGACCACCGATTAGTTTTTTGCTAATAACTCTTGCATCCTTCGACCAACTTCTTCGACTAAGAGTTTGATGGAAGGCTTATCTGTTCTTCTTTCAGATGGCATTAAAATATTTTACGAAAAGTCATAAGAAAAGTAATTTGCGAAAAGAATCGGCAGTAGGACGGAATCGTGTTGACCACCGATTAGTTTTTTGCTAATAACTCTTGCATCCTTCGACCGACTTCTTCGACTAAGAGTTTGATGGAAGGCTTATCTGTTCTTCTTCAATCGACTTCTTCGACTAAGAGCTCGATGGAAAGCTTATCTGTTCTTCCTTCAGATGGCATTAACATATTTTACGAAAAGTCTTACGAAAAGTACTTTGCGAAAAGAATCGGCAGTAGGACGGAGTCATGTTGACCACCGATTAGTTTTTTGCTAATAACTCTTGCATCCTTCGACAGACTTCTTCAACTAAGAGTTTGATGGAAGGCTTATCTGTTCTTCTTTCAGATGGCATTAAAATATTTTACGAAAAGTCATAAGAAAAGTACTTTGCGAAAAGAATCGGCAGTAGGACGGAATCGTGTTGACCACCGATTAGTTTTTTGCTAATAACTCTTGCATCCTTCGACCGACTTCTTCGACTAAGAGCTCGATGGAAAGCTTATCTATTCCTCCTTCAGATGGCATTAACATATTTTTTACGAAAAGTAATAAGAAATAAAATTTTTTGACCAAAAATATAATGTCGTCGAAATCATTAAAGAAGACGTACCTTATAAGACGAAAATATGCCTTATCTAATAAGAGACATTTAAATTTTTTTAATTGCATAAATGGCCGGCATTTTGTTCAGAATTAATATTTTTTTACATGGACAAAAAATTCGTTTAATTTTTTCCCAGTAAATACTTGAATTATAGAAAAGTAATTTGCGAAAAGAATCGGCAATAAGACGGAAACGTGTTGACCACCGATAAGTTTTTTGCTAATAACTCTTGAATCCTTCGACCGACTTCTTCAACTAAGGGCTCGATGGAAAGCTTATCTGTTCTTCTTTTAGATGGCATTAACATATTTTACGAAATGTCATAAGAAAAGTACTTTGAGACAAGAATCGGCAGTAGGACGGAATCGTGTTGACCACCGATTAGTTTTTTGCTAATAACTCTTGCATCCTTGGACCAACTTCTTCTACTAAGAGCTCGATGGAAAGCTTATCTGTTCTTCTTTCAGATGGCATTACTATATTTTATGAAAAGTCATAAGAAAAGTACTTTGCGAAAAGAATCGGTAGTAGGACGGAAACGTGTTGACCACCGATTATTTTTTTGCTAATAACTCTTGCATCCTTCGACCGGCTTCTTCGACTAAGAGCTCGATGGAAAGCTTATCTGTTCTTCTTTCAGATGGCATTACTATATTTTATGAAAAGTCATAAGAAAAGTACTTTTCGAAAAGAATAAGTAGTAGGACGGAAACGTGTTGACCACCGATTATTTTTTTGCTAATAACTTTTGCATCCTTCGACCGACTTCTTCAACTAAGAGCTCGATGGAAGGCTTATCTGTTCTTCTTTCAGATGGCATCAACATTTTTTACGAAAAGTCATAAGAAAAGTACTTTGCGAAAAGAATCGGCAGTAGGACGGAATCGTGTTGACCACCGATTAGTTTTTTGCTAATAACTCTTGCATCCTTCGACCGACTTCTTCGACTAAGAGCTCGATGGAAAGCTTATCTATTCCTCTTTCAGATGGCATTAACATTTTTTACGAAAAGTCATAAGAAAAGTAGTTTGCGAAAAGAATCGGCAGTAGGACGGAATCGTGTTGACCACCGATTAGTTTTTTGCTAATAACTCTTGCATCCTTCGACCGACTTCTTCGACTAAGAGCTCGATGGAAAGCTTGTCTGTTCCTCTTTCAGATGGCATTAACATATTTTACGAAAAGTCATAAGAAATAAAATTTTTTGACCAAAAATAAAATATCGTCGAAATCATTAAAGAAGACGTACCTTATAAGACGAAAATATGCCTTATCTAATAAGAGACTTAAATTTTTTTAATTGCATAAATGGCCGGCATTTTGTTCAGAATTAATAGTTTTTTACATCGACAAAAAATTCGTTTAATTTTTTCCCAGTAAATACTTGAATTATAGAAAAGTACTTTGCGAAAAGAATCGGCAGTAAGACGGAAACGTGTTGACCACCGATAAGTTTTTTGCTAATAACTCTTGAATCCTTCGACCGACTTCTTCAACTAAGGGCTCGATGGAAAGCTTATCTTTTCTTCTTTCAGATGGCATTAACATATTTTACGAAATGTCATAAGAAAAGTACTTTGAGAAAAGAATCGGCAGTAGGACGGAATCGTGTTGACCACCGATTAGTTTTTTGCTAATAACTCTTGCATCCTTCGACCAACTTCTTCGACTAAGAGCTCGATGGAAAGCTTATCTGTTCTTCTTTCAGATGGCATTTCTATATTTTATGAAAAGTCATAAGAAAACTACTTTGCGAAAAGAATCGGCAGTAAGACGGAAACGTGTTGACCACCGATTATTTTTTTGCTAATAACTCTTGCATCCTTCGACCGGCTTCTTCGACTAAGAGCTCGATGGAAAGCTTATCTGTTCTTCTTTCAGATGGCATTACTATATTTTATGAAAAGTCATAAGAAAAGTACTTTGCGAAAAGAATCGGTAGTAGGACGGAAACGTGTTGACCACCGATTATTTTTTTGCTAATAACTCTTGCATCCTACGACCGACTTCTTCAACTAAGAGCTCGATGGAAGGCTTATCTGTTCTTCTTTCAGATGGCATCAACATTTTTTACGAAAAGTCATAAGAAAAGTACTTTGCGAAAAGAATCGGCAGTAGGACGGAATCGTGTTGACCACCGATTAGTTTTTTGCTAATAACTCTTGCATCCTTCGACCGACTTCTTCGACTAAGAGTTTGATGGAAGGCTTATCTGTTCTTCTTTCAGATGGCATTAAAATATTTTACGAAAAGTCATAAGAAAAGTACTTTGAGAAAAGAATCGGCAGTAAGACGGAAACGTGATGACCACCGATTAGTTTTTTGCTAATAACTCTTGAATCCTTCAATCGACTTCTTCGACTAAGAGCTCGATGGAAAGCTTATCTGTTCTTCCTTCAGATGGCATTAACATATTTTACGAAAAGTCTTACGAAAAGTACTTTGCGAAAAGAATCGGCAGTAGGACGGACTCATGTTGACCACCGATTAGTTTTTTGCTAATAACTCTTGCATCCTTCGACAGACTTCTTCAACTAAAAGTTTGATGGAAGGCTTATCTGTTCTTCTTTCAGATGGCATTAAAATATTTTACGAAATGTCATAAGAAAAGTACTTTGCGAAAAGAATCGGCAGTAGGACGGAATCGTGTTGACCACCGATTAGTTTTTTGCTAATAACTCTTGCATCCTTCGACCGACTTCTTCGACTAAGAGCTCGATGGTAAGCTTATCTATTCCTCCTTCAGATGGCATTAACATATTTTTTACGAAAAGTAATAAGAAATAAAATTTTTTGACCAAAAATATAATGTCGTCGAAATCATTAAAGAAGACGTACCTTATAAGACGAAAATATGCCTTATCTAATAAGAGACATTTAAATTTTTTTAATTGCATAAATGGCCGGCATTTTGTTCAGAATTAATAGTTTTTTACATGGACAAAAAATTCGTTTAATTTTTTCCCAGTAAATACTTGAATTATAGAAAAGTAATTTGCGAAAAGAATCAGCAGTAAGACGGAAACGTGTTGACCACCGATAAGTTTTTTGCTAATAACTCTTGAATCGTTCGACCGACTTCTTCAACTAAGGGCTCGATGGAAAGCTTATCTGTTCTTCTTTCAGATGGCATTACTATATTTTATGAAAAGTCATAAGAAAAGTACTTTGCGAAAAGAATCGGCAGTAGGACGGAATCGTGTTGACCACCGATTAGTTTTTTGCTAATAACTCTTGCATCCTTCGACCGACTTCTTCGACTAAGAGCTCGATGGAAAGCTTATCTATTCCTCTTTCAGATGGCATTAACATATTTTTTACGAAACGTAATAAGAAATAAAATTTTTTGACCAAAAATAAAATATCGTCGAAATCATTAAAGAAGACGTACCTTATAAGACGAAAATATGCCTTATCTAATAAGAGACTTAAATTTTTTTAATTGCATAAATGACCGGCATTTTGTTCAGAATTAATAGTTTTTTACATGGACAAAAAATTCGTTTAATTTTTTCCCAGTAAATACTTGAATTATAGAAAAGTACTTTGCGAAAAGAATCGGCAGTAAGACGGAAACGTGTAGACCACCGATAAGTTTTTTGCTAATAACTCTTGAATCCTTCGACCGACTTCTTCAACTAAGGGCTCGATTGAAAGCTTATCTGTTCTTCTTTCAGATGGCATTAACATATTTTACGAAATGTCATAAGAAAAGTACTTTGAGAAAAGAATCGGCAGTAGGACGGAATCGTGTTGACCACCGATTAGTTTTTTGCTAATAACTCTTGCTTCCTTCGACCAACTTCTTCGACTAAGAGCTCCATGGAAAGCTTATCTGTTCTTCTTTCAGATGGCATTACTATATTTTATGAAAAGTCATAAGAAAACTACTTTGCGAAAAGAATCGGTAGTAGGACGGAAACGTGTTGACCACCGATTATTTTTTTGCTAATAACTCTTGCATCCTTCGACCGGCTTCTTCGACTAAGAGCTCGATGGAAAGCTTATCTGTTCTTCTTTCAGATGGCATTACTATATTTTATGAAAAGTCATAAGAAAAGTACTTTGCGAAAAGAATCGGTAGTAGGACGGAATCTTGTTGACCACCGATTATTTTTTTGCTAATAACTCTTGCATCCTTCGACCGACTTCTTCAACTAAGAGCTCGATGGAAGGCTTATCTGTTCTTCTTTCAGATGGCATCAACATTTTTTACGAAAAGTCATAAGAAAAGTACTTTGCGAAAAGAATATGCAGTAGGACGGAATCGTGTTGACCACCGATTAGTTTTTTGCTAATAACTCTTGCATCCTTCGACCAACTTCTTCGACTAAGAGCTCTATGAAAAGCTTATCTATTCCTCTTTCAGATGGCATTAACATTTTTTACGAAAAGTCATAAGAAAAGTAGTTTGCGAAAAGAATCGGCAGTAGGACGGAATCGTGTTGACCACCGATTAGTTTTTTGCTAATAACTCTTGCATCCTTCGACCGACTTCTTCGACTAAGAGCTCGATGGAAAGCTCATCTATTCCTCTTTCAGATGGCATTAACATATTTTACGAAAAGTCATAAGAAATAAAATTTTTTGACCAAAAATAAAATATCGTCGAAATCATTAAAGAAGACGTACCTTATAAGACGAAAATATGCCTTATCTAATAAGAGACTTAAATTTTTTTAATTGCATAAATGGCCGGCATTTTGTTCAGAATTAATAGTTTTTTACATCGACAAAAAATTCGTTTAATTTTTTCCCAGTAAATGCTTGAATTATAGAAAAGTACTTTGCGAAAAGAATCGGCAGTAAGACGGAAACGTGTTGACCACCGATAAGTTTTTTGCTAATAACTCTTGAATCCTTCGACCGACTTCTTCAACTAAGGGCTCGATGGAAAGCTTATCTTTTCTTCTTTCAGATGGCATTACCATATTTTACGAAATGTCATAAGAAAAGTACTTTGAGAAAAGAATCGGCAGTAGGACGGAATCGTGTTGACCACCGATTAGTTTTTTGCTAATAACTCTTGCATCCTTCGACCAACTTCTTCGACTAAGAGTTTGATGGAAGGCTTATCTGTTCTTCTTTCAGATGGCATTAAAATATTTTACGAAAAGTCATAAGAAAAGTAGTTTGCGAAAAGAATCGGCAGTAGGACGGAATCGTGTTGACCACCGATTAGTTTTTTGCTAATAACTCTTGCATCCTTCGACCGACTTCTTCGACTAAGAGTTTGATGGAAGGCTTATCTGTTCTTCTTCAATCGACTTCTTCGACTAAGAGCTCGATGGAAAGCTTATCTGTTCTTCCTTCAGATGGCATTAACATATTTTACGAAAAGTCTTACGAAAAGTACTTTGCGAAAAGAATCGGCAGTAGGACGGAGTCATGTTGACCACCGATTAGTTTTTTGCTAATAACTCTTGCATCCTTCGACAGACTTCTTCAACTATGAGTTTGATGGAAGGCTTATCTGTTCTTCTTTCAGATGGCATTAAAATATTTTACGAAAAGTCATAAGAAAAGTACTTTGCGAAAAGAATCGGCAGTAGGACGGAATCGTGTTGACCACCGATTAGTTTTTTGCTAATAACTCTTGCATCCTTCGACCGACTTCTTCGACTAAGAGCTCGATGGAAAGCTTATCTATTCCTCCTTCAGATGGCATTAACATATTTTTTACGAAAAGTAATAAGAAATAAAATTTTTTGACCAAAAATATAATGTCGTCGAAATCATTAAAGGAGACGTACCTTATAAGACGAAAATATGCCTTATCTAATAAGAGACATTTAAATTTTTTTAATTGCATAAATGGCCGGCATTTTGTTCAGAATTAATAGTTTTTTACATGGACAAACAATTCGTTTAATTTTTTCCCATTAAATACTTGAATTATAGAAAAGTAATTTGCGAAAAGAATCGGCAATAAGACGGAAACGTGTTGACCACCGATAAGTTTTTTGCTAATAACTCTTGAATCCTTCGACCGACTTCTTCAACTAAGGGCTCGATGGAAAGCTTATCTGTTCTTCTTTTAGATGGCATTAACATATTTTACGAAATGTCATAAGAAAAGTACTTTGAGACAAGAATCGGCAGTAGGACGGAATCGTGTTGACCACCGATTAGTTTTTTGCTAATAACTCTTGCATCCTTGGACCAACTTCTTCGACTAAGAGCTCGATGGAAAGCTTATCTGTTCTTCTTTCAGATGGCATTACTATATTTTATGAAAAGTCATAAGAAAAGTACTTTGCGAAAAGAATCGGTAGTAGGACGGAAACGTGTTGACCACCGATTATTTTTTTGCTAATAACTCTTGCATCCTTCGACCGGCTTCTTCGACTAAGAGCTCGATGGAAAGCTTATCTGTTCTTCTTTCAGATGGCATTACTATATTTTATGAAAAGTCATAAGAAAAGTACTTTTCGAAAAGAATAAGTAGTAGGACGGAAACGTGTTGACCACCGATTATTTTTTTGCTAATAACTCTTGCATCCTTCGACCGACTTCTTCAACTAAGAGCTCGATGGAAGGCTTATCTGTTCTTCTTTCAGATGGCATCAACATTTTTTACGAAAAGTCATAAGAAAAGTACTTTGCGAAAAGAGTCGGCAGTAGGACGGAATCGTGTTGACCACCGATTAGTTTTTTGCTAATAACTCTTGCATCCTTCGACCGACTTCTTCGACTAAGAGCTCGATGGAAAGCTTATCTATTCCTCTTTCAGATGGCATTAACATATTTTACGAAAAGTCATAAGAAATAAAATTTTTTGACCAAAAATAAAATATCGCCGAAATCATTAAAGAAGACGTACCTTATAAGACGAAAATATGCCTTATCTAATAAGAGACTTAAATTTTTTTAATTGCGTAAATGGCCGGCATTTTGTTCAGAATTAATAGTTTTTTACATCGACAAAAAATTCGTTTAATTTTTTCCCAGTAAATACTTGAATTATAGAAAAGTACTTTGCGAAAAGAATCGGCAGTAAGACGGAAACGTGTTGACCACCGATAAGTTTTTTGCTAATAACTCTTGAATCCTTCGACCGACTTCTTCAACTAAGGGCTCGATGGAAAGCTTATCTTTTCTTCATTCAGATGGCATTAACATATTTTACGAAATGTCATAAGAAAAGTACTTTGAGAAAAGAATCGGCAGTAGGACGGAATCGTGTTGACCACCGATTAGTTTTTTGCTAATAACTCTTGCGTCCTTCGACCAACTTCTTCGACTAAGAGCTCGATGGAAAGCTTATCTGTTCTTCTTTTAGATGGCATTTCTATACTTTATGAAAAGTCATAAGAAAACTACTTTGCGAAAAGAATCGGTAGTAGGACGGAAACGTGTTGACCACCGATTATTTTTTTGCTAATAACTCTTGCATCCTTCGACCGGCTTCTTCGACTAAGAGCTCGATGGAAAGCTTATCTGTTCTTCTTTCAGATGGCATTACTATATTTTATGAAAAGTCATAAGAAAAGTACTTTGCGAAAAGAATCGGTAGTAGGACGGAAACGTGTTGACCACCGATTATTTTTTTGCTAATAACTCTTGCATCCTTCGACCGACTTCTTCAACTAAGAGCTCGATGGAAGGCTTATCTGTTCTTCTTTTAGATGGCATTTCTATACTTTATGAAAAGTCATAAGAAAACTACTTTGCGAAAAGAATCGGTAGTAGGACGGAAACGTGTTGACCACCGATTATTTTTTTGCTAATAACTCTTGCATCCTTCGACCGGCTTCTTCGACTAAGAGCTCGATGGAAAGCTTATCTGTTCTTCTTTCAGATGGCATTACTATATTTTATGAAAAGTCATAAGAAAAGTACTTTGCGAAAAGAATCGGTAGTAGGACGGAAACTTGTTGACCACCGATTATTTTTTTGCTAATAACTCTTGCATCCTTCGACCGACTTCTTCAACTAAGAGCTCGATGGAAGGCTTATCTGTTCTTCTTTCAGATGGCATCAACATTTTTTACGAAAAGTCATAAGAAAAGTACTTTGCGAAAAGAATCGGCAGTAGGACGGAATCGTGTTGACCACCGATTAGTTTTTTGCTAATAACTCTTGCATCCTTCGACCGACTTCTTCGACTAAGAGTTTGATGGAAGGCTTATCTGTTCTTCTTTCAGATGGCATTAAAATATTTTACGAAAAGTCATAAGAAAAGTACTTTGAGAAAAGAATCGGCAGTAAGACGGAAACGTGATGACCACCGATTAGTTTTTTGCTAATAACTCTTGAATCCTTCAATCGACTTCTTCGACTAAGAGCTCGATGGAAAGCTTATCTGTTCTTCCTTCAGATGGCATTAACATATTTTACGAAAAGTCTTACGAAAAGTACTTTGCGAAAAGAATCGGCAGTAGGACGGAGTCATGTTGACCACCGATTAGTTTTTGGTTAAAAACTCTTGCATCCTTCGACAGACTTCTTCAACTAAAAGTTTGATGGAAGGCTTATCTGTTCTTCTTTCAGATGGCATTAAAATATTTTACGAAAAGTCATAAGAAAAGTACTTTGCGAAAAGAATCGGCAGTAGGACGGAATCGTGTTGACCACCGATTAGTTTTTTGCTAATAACTCTTGCATCCTTCGACCGACTTCTTCGACTAAGAGCTCGATGGTAAGCTTATCTATTCCTCCTTCAGATGGCATTAACATATTTTTTACGAAAAGTAATAAGAAATAAAATTTTTTGACCAAAAATAAAATGTCGTCGAAATCATTAAAGAAGACGTACCTTATAAGACGAAAATATGCCTTATCTAATAAGAGACATTTAAATTTTTTTAATTGCATAAATGGCCGGCATTTTGTTCAGAATTAATAGTTTTTTACATGAACAAAAAATTCGTTTAATTTTTTCCCAGTAAATACATGAATTATAGAAAAGTAATTTGCGAAAAGAATCGGCAGTAAGACGGAAACGTGTTGACCACCGATAAGTTTTTTGCTAATAACTCTTGAATCCTTCGACCGACTTCTTCAACTAAGGGCTCGATGGAAAGCTTATCTGTTCTTCTTTCAGATGGCATTAACATATTTTACGAAATGTCATAAGAAAAGTACTTTGAGAAAAGAATCGGCAGTAGGACGGAATCGTGTTGACCACCGATTAGTTTTTTGCTAATAACTCTTGCATACTTGGACCAACTTCTTCGTCTAAGAGCTCGATGGAAAGCTTATCTGTTCTTCTTTCAGATGGCATTAACATATTTTACGAAATGTCATATGAAAAGTACTTTGAGAAAAGAATCGGCAGTAGGACGGAATCGTGTTGACCACCGATAAGTTTTTTGCTAATAACTCTTGAATCCTTCGACCGACTTCTTCAACTAAGGGCTCGATGGAAAGCTTATCTGTTCTTCTTTCAGATGGCATTAACATATTTTACGAAATGTCATAAGAAAAGTACTTTGAGAAAAGAATCGGCAGTAGGACGGAATCGTGTTGACCACCGATTAGTTTTTTGCTAATAACTCTTGCATCCTTGGACCAACTTCTTCGACTAAGAGCTCGATGGAAAGCTTATCTGTTCTTCTTTCAGATGGCATTAACATATTTTACGAAATGTCATAAGAAAAGTACTTTGAGAAAAGAATCGGCGGTAGGACGGGATCGTGTTGACCACCGATTAGTTTTTTGCTAATAACTCTTGCATCCTTGGACCAACTTCTTCAACTAAGGGCTCGATGGAAAGCTTATCTGTTCTTCTTTCAGATGGCATTAACATATTTTACGAAATGTCATAAGAAAAGTACTTTGAGAAAAGAATCGGCAGTAGGACGGAAACGTGTTGACCACCGATTATTTTTTTGCTAATAACTCTTGCATCCTTCGACCGGCTTCTTCGACTAAGAGCTCGATGGAAAGCTTATCTGTTCTTCTTTCAGATGGCATTACTATATTTTATGAAAAGTCATAAGAAAAGTACTTTGCGAAAAGAATCGGTAGTAGGACGGAAACGTGTTGACCACCGATTATTTTTTTGCTAATAACTCTTGCATCCTTCGACCGACTTCTTCAACTAAGAGCTCGATGGAAGGCTTATCTGTTCTTCTTTCAGATGGCATCAACATTTTTTACGAAAAGTCATAAGAAAAGTACTTTGCGAAAAGAATCGGCAGTAGGACGGAATCGTGTTGACCACCGATTAGTTTTTTGCTAATAACTCTTGCATCCTTCGACCGACTTCTTCGACTAAGAGCTCGATGGAAAGCTTATCTATTCCTCTTTCAGATGGCATTAACATTTTTTACGAAAAGTCATAAGAAAAGTAGTTTGCGAAAAGAATCGGCAGTAGGACGGAATCGTGTTGACCACCGATTAGTTTTTTGCTAATAACTCTTGCATCCTTCGACCGACTTCTTCGACAAAGAGCTCGATGGAAAGCTTATCTATTCCTCTTTCAGATGGCATTAACATATTTTTCGAAAAGTCATAAGAAATAAAATTTTTTGACCAAAAATAAAATATCGTCGAAATCATTAAAGAAGACGTACCTTATAAGACGAAAATATGCCGTATCTAATAAGAGACTTAAATTTTTTTAATTGCAGAAATGGCCGGCATTTTGTTCAGAATTAATAGTTTTTTACATGGACAAAAAATTCGTTTAATTTTTTCCCAGTAAATACTTGAATTATAGAAAAGTACTTTGCGAAAAGAATCGGCAGTAAGACGGAAACGTGATGAACACCGATTAGTTTTTTGCTAATAACTCTTGAATCCTTCGACCGACTTCTTCAACTAAGGGCTCGATGGAAAGCTTATCTGTTCTTCTTTCAGATGGCATTAACATATTTTACAAAATGTCATAAGAAAAGTACTTTGAGAAAAGAATCGGCAGTAGGACGGAATCGTGTTGACCACCGATTAGTTTTTTGCTAATAACTCTTGCATCCTTCGACCAACTTCTTCGACTTAGAGTTGAATGGAAGGCTTATCTGTTCTTCTTTCAGATGGCATTAAAATATTTTACGAAAAGTCATAAGAAAAGTAGTTTGCGAAAAGAATCGGCAGTAGGACGGAATCGTGTTGACCACCGATTAGTTTTTTGCTAATAACTCTTGCATCCTTCGACCGACTTCTTCGACTAAGAGTTTGATGGAAGGCTTATCTGTTCTTCTTCAATCGACTTCTTCGACTAAGAGCTCGATGGAAAGCTTATCTGTTCTTCCTTCAGATGGCATTAACATATTTTACGAAAAGTCTTACGAAAAGTACTTTGCGAAAAGAATCGGCAGTAGGACGGAGTCATGTTGACCACCGATTAGTTTTTTGCTAATAACTCTTGCATCCTTCGACAGACTTCTTCAACTAAGAGTTTGATGGAAGGCTTATCTGTTCTTCTTTCAGATGGCATTAAAATATTTTACGAAAAGTCATAAGAAAAGTACTTTGCGAAAAGAATCGGCAGTAGGACGGAATCGTGTTGACCACCGATTAGTTTTTTGCTAATAACTCTTGCATCCTTCGACCGACTTCTTCGACTAAGAGCTCGATGGAAAGCTTATCTATTCCTCCTTCAGATGGCATTAACATATTTTTTACGAAAAGTAATAAGAAATAAAATTTTTTGACCAAAAATATAATGTCGTCGAAATCATTAAAGAAGACGTTCCTTATAAGACGAAAATATGCCTTATCCAATAAGGGACTTAAATTTTTTTAATTGCATAAATGGCCGGAATTTTGTTCAGAATTAATAGTTTTTTACATCGACAAAAAATTCGTTTAATTTTTTCCCAGTAAATACTTGAATTATAGAAAAGTACTTTGCGAAAAGAATCGGCAGTAAGACGGAAACGTGTTGACCACCGATAAGTTTTTTGCTAATAACTCTTGAATCCTTCGACCGACTTCTTCAACTAAGGGCTCGATGGAAAGCTTATCTGTTCTTCTTTCAGATGGCATTAACATATTTTACGAAATGTCATAAGAAAAGTACTTTGAGAAAAGAATCGGCAGTAGGACGGAATCGTGTTGACCACCGATTAGTTTTTTGCTAATAACTCTTGCATCCTTGGACCAACTTCTTCGACTAAGAGCTCGATGGAAAGCTTATCTGTTCTTCTTTCAGATGGCATTACTATATTTTATGAAAAGTCATAAGAAAAGTACTTTGAGAAAAGAATCGGCAGTAGGACGGAAACGTGTTGACCACCGATTATTTTTTTGCTAATAACTCTTGCATCCTTCGACCGGCTTCTTCGACTAAGAGCTCGATGGAAAGCTTATCTGTTCTTCTTTCAGATGGCATTACTATATTTTATGAAAAGTCATAAGAAAAGTACTTTTCGAAAAGAATAAGTAGTAGGACGGAAACGTGTTGACCACCGATTATTTTTTTGCTAATAACTCTTGCATCCTTCGACCGACTTCTTCAACTAAGAGCTCGATGGAAGGCTTATCTGTTCTTCTTTCAGATGGCATCAACATTTTTTACGAAAAGTCATAAGAAAAGTACTTTGCGAAAAGAATCGGCAGTAGGACGGAATCGTGTTGACCACCGATTAGTTTTTTGCTAATAACTCTTGCATCCTTCGACCGACTTCTTCGACTAAGAGCTCGATGGTAAGCTTATCTATTCCTCCTTCAGATGGCATTAACATATTTTTTTCGAAAAGTTTTTTTTTTTTTTTTTTTTTTTTTATTAAAACTTTGCTTTATTTATTGAATCTTCTCTTTATGAGACTAACAATAAGTTTGCAGATCTTATGCCTATATATTAACTAGCAGTTCTTTTGAACTGCAGATAGGTTGCGGGGCCCTAGGGTCTATCGCTGGGTTGGAAGGTCATTTCGACGAAGACGGGATTGGCTGCTCAACCTTGTTAATCTTCTGGCGAGATGGTTAGGGTGCGAAGAAAGCTTGCTGTAGTATTGTTCCTTGAGTTCTGCTATTACATCTCTGACTGGTTGAATATTTAAATCTTTTTGTATGTTTTCGTTTCGAACATACCACGGTGCCCCGGTGATGGTTCTCAATATCTTTGACTGGGTTCTCTGAATGATTTCAATGTTGCTACTGCTAGCGTTTCCCCATAACTGGGAGCCGTAGGTCCAGATAGGTTTGAGAACAGAATTGTAGAGCAGGACTTTGTAGTCAAGACTAAGGGAAGAGCGAGCGTTGATAAGCCAATGGAGGCTATTTGCTTTTAGTTTTAAATGCGTTCTCTTGGCCTCGATGTGCCTGCGCCATGTGAGTCTTCTATCGAGATGTACTCCGAGGTATGTCACTTCGTTTGTTTGCGGAAGCGTAGTGTTGTTTAACATCAGCGGTGGGCAATCTTGCCTGTTTAGAGTGAACGTAACGTGTTTGCATTTTTGTTCGTTGACTTTTATTCGCCAGTCAGCTAGCCATTTTTCTATGTCGACCAGGTGAAGAGCTAACTGCGCTGTTGCTTGCATAGGGCATCTGGAACGGCTGAGAATAGCTGTATCGTCAGCAAAGGTGGATGTTGTTAGACGTCTGCTTGTTGGGATGTCTGATGTGTAGAGGACATATAACGTAGGACCGAGTACGCTACCTTGAGGAACTCCAGCTCTAATGGTGTGGTCGTCGGACATATCACTGTTACATCTCACTGTAAACTTCCTGTCGTAGAGGTATGACTTTAGTAGCTTGTGCGTGTTGTTTGGAAGCATTGTTTTAATTTTATGCATTAAACCGTCTAACCAAACTCTGTCGAATGCTTGTGAGACATCCAAAAATATTGCTGTGCAGTATTCTCGATTTTCAAACGCGCTTCGTATTTCTGATGTTATGCGATTAACCTGCTCAATAGTTCCGTGATTTTCACGAAAGCCGAACTGGTGTGAAGGGATTTTGTTGTGTGTTCTCAGGAATGAGTTGATCCGAGTTAGCACGCATTTTTCGAAAAGTTTTGATAGACACGATAATAAACTTATAGGTCTGTACGACGAGGGAATCGTGTGGTCTCTTCCTGGCTTTGGTATCATTATGATGATAGACTTTTTCCATCTTTCTGGAAAATAGCCAAGTTTAGTGATGGCATTGAAGAGCTTCGCGATAGTGCAAACAGCACAATATGGGAGCTCAATAATCATTTTTGGGGTTATTAAATCGCAGCCCGGTGATTTTTTTGGGTTCAGTTCCTTTTTGATAATATTAGCGATTTCGTTTGGTCGAAACTCGATTGGGTCACGTTGAGGCTCTGCGTCGTTTGTTAATGCTGGTAGTGTAGTCGCATTTGTGCAAGGATTTGGTTGAAACACATTTTCAAGGTGGGCTGCAAATGTTCTTGCTCTATCTTCGTCGCTGCGGGCCCAGCCGCCTGCAGGGTTTCTTATAGGCATCACTGTTTCTGTCGGTAAGCTTAGGCTTGGGTGAGCTCTTCACAGTGAGTTTCTTGTACTGGATGTGGATAGTTGTTCTATGTACCGGCGTTGGGTATATGCTTCTTCTTGCTTTAACGCTTTAGAGAGGTTGCGTGCGGCGCTCTTAAGCCTATGTCGTGCAGATGGCGATCTGGTTGATTGCCATTCTCGACGTAAGCGTCGCTTTTCGATAACGAGCTGCTCGATTTGTAGATTCGTCTTCTTTTGGTTACGTGGAGCTTGCGCCGTTTGAGGTGTTGAGATACGAGCTGCGGTAACGAAGACTGATTCTAGATTGTTTACGAAGCTGTCGATCTCAGCTGCAACGGTTAGGGGAGGATCTAGCTCAATGTGTGAGCTAAAATATTTTTTGTAACTGACCCAGTTGGTTTTATGCGAGGTCAATCTAATTGGTTGATCTACGGTTTTTGGATGTCGAAGTAGGTTAATTAATACAGGCGAGTGATCAGACGAGAGATCTGAAAGACTTTCGGCGCTTAGCAGGGTTCGGGGAATATTTTTTGTTATTGCAAAGTCAATTAGGTCGGGTAGTTTATTGGGGTCAGCCGGCCAGTATGTTGGTCTGCCGGGAGAGAGATGGTCGAGCTTATTGCTGGCTTTTATAATTGCATTGTATAATTGTTTTCCTTTTGGGGACACTAGACGAGATCCCCAGTGAGTGTGCTTGGCATTGTAATCTCCTGCTGCTATGAAGTGTTCTCCGAGTGTGTTAAAGAACTGCATGAACTCAGTTTCAGATATATTGAAGCGAGGTGGGCAGTATACGGCGGCTAGTGTTAGATGGTTACCACTATCTAATTGTATGTTTATAGATGTGGCCTGTAGATAGTTTTCTGCAAATCTTCTATGGCAGTGGTGTTTGAGACGGTTTCTAATCAGAATACCAGTCCCCCCATGTGCTTTACCATCAGGATGGTTTGTTCCATAAAATACGTAGCCTCGTATGTTAAAATTATATTTGTTTGTGAGGTGTGTTTCTGAGAGTAGCATTACGTCAATGTGTTTGTCAAGTAGAAATTGAGCTAGCTCAAGTTTGTGCTGTGAGACGCCATTAGCATTCCACGTAGATATGCGTAGGGAAGGCATGGTTTATTTGGACTGTTGTGAAATCAGCATTTGTATCAGTAGATTTTGGTTACGCATTACGAAAAGTAATAAGAAATAAAATTTTTTGACCAAAAATAAAATGTCGTCGAAATCATTAAAGAAGACGTACCTTATAAGACGAAAATATGCCTTATCTAATAAGAGACATTTAAATTTTTTTAATTGCATAAATGGCCGGCATTTTGTTCAGAATTAATAGTTTTTTACATGAACAAAAAATTCGTTTAATTTTTTCCCAGTAAATACTTGAATTATAGAAAAGTAATTTGCGAAAAGAATCGGCAGTAAGACGGAAACGTGTTGACCACCGATAAGTTTTTTGCTAATAACTCTTGAATCCTTCGACCGACTTCTTCAACTAAGGGCTCGATGGAAAGCTTATCTGTTCTTCTTTCAGATGGCATTAACATATTTTACGAAATGTCATAAGAAAAGTACTTTGAGAAAAGAATCGGCAGTAGGACGGAATCGTGTTGTCCACCGATTAGTTTTTTGCTAATAACTCTTGCATCCTTGGACCAACTTCTTCGACTAAGAGCTCGATGGAAAGCTTATCTGTTCTTCTTTCAGATGGCATTAACATATTTAACGAAATGTCATAAGAAAAGTACTTTGAGAAAAGAATCGGCAGTAGGACGGAATCGTGTTGACCACCGATAAGATTTTTGCTAATAACTCTTGAATCCTTCGACCGACTTCTTCAACTAAGGGCTCGATGGAAAGCTTATCTGTTCTTCTTTCAGATGGCATTAACATATTTTACGAAATGTCATAAGAAAAGTACTTTGAGAAAAGAATCGGCAGTAGGACGGAATCGTGTTGACCACCGATTAGTTTTTTGCTAATAACTCTTGCATCCTTGGACCAACTTCTTCGACTAAGAGCTCGATGGAAAGCTTATCTGTTCTTCTTTCAGATGGCATTAACATATTTTACGAAATGTCATAAGAAAAGTACTTTGAGAAAAGAATCGGCAGTAGGACGGGATCGTGTTGACCACCGATTATTATTATTATGCTATTACATCTCTGACTGGTTGAATATTTAAATCTTTTTGTATGTTTTCGTTTCGAACATACCACGGTGCCCCGGTGATGGTTCTCAATATCTTTGACTGGGTTCTCTGAATGATTTCAATGTTGCTACTGCTAGCGTTTCCCCATAACTGGGAGCCGTAGGTCCAGATAGGTTTGAGAACAGAATTGTAGAGCAGGACTTTGTAGTCAAGACTAAGGGAAGAGCGAGCGTTGATAAGCCAATGGAGGCTATTTGCTTTTAGTTTTAAATGCGTTCTCTTGGCCTCGATGTGCCTGCGCCATGTGAGTCTTCTATCGAGATGTACTCCGAGGTATGTCACTTCGTTTGTTTGCGGAAGCGTAGTGTTGTTTAACATCAGCGGTGGGCAATCTTGCCTGTTTAGAGTGAACGTAACGTGTTTGCATTTTTGTTCGTTGACTTTTATTCGCCAGTCAGCTAGCCATTTTTCTATGTCGACCAGGTGAAGAGCTAACTGCGCTGTTGCTTGCATAGGGCATCTGGAACGGCTGAGAATAGCTGTATCGTCAGCAAAGGTGGATGTTGTTAGACGTCTGCTTGTTGGGATGTCTGATGTGTAGAGGACATATAACGTAGGACCGAGTACGCTACCTTGAGGAACTCCAGCTCTAATGGTGTGGTCGTCGGACATATCACTGTTACATCTCACTGTAAACTTCCTGTCGTAGAGGTATGACTTTAGTAGCTTGTGCGTGTTGTTTGGAAGCATTGTTTTAATTTTATGCATTAAACCGTCTAGCCAAACTCTGTCGAATGCTTGTGAGACATCCAAAAATATTGCTGTGCAGTATTCTCGATTTTCAAACGCGCTTCGTATTTCTGATGTTATGCGATTAACCTGCTCAATAGTTCCGTGTTTTTCACGAAAGCCGAACTGGTGTGAAGGGATTTTGTTGTGTGTTCTCAGGAATGAGTTGATCCGAGTTAGCACGCATTTTTCGAAAAGTTTTGATAGACACGATAATAAACTTATAGGTCTGTACGACGAGGGAATCGTGTGGTCTCTTCCTGGCTTTGGTATCATTATGATGATAGACTTTTTCCATCTTTCTGGAAAATAGCCAAGTTTAGTGATGGCATTGAAGAGCTTCGCGATAGTGCAAACAGCACAATATGGGAGCTCAATAATCATTTTTGGGGTTATTAAATCGCAGCCCGGTGATTTTTTTGGGTTCAGTTCCTTTTTGATAATATTAGCGATTTCGTTTGGTCGAAACTCGATTGGGTCACGTTGAGGCTCTGCGTCGTTTGTTAATGCTGGTAGTGTAGTCGCATTTGTGCAAGGATTTGGTTGAAACACATTTTCAAGGTGGGCTGCAAATGTTCTTGCTCTATCTTCGTCGCTGCGGGCCCAGCCGCCTGCAGGGTTTCTTATAGGCATCACTGTTTCTGTCGGTAAGCTTAGGGTTGGGTGAGCTCTCCACAGTGAGTTTCTTGTACTGGATGTGGATAGTTGTTCTATGTACCGGCGTTGGGTATATGCTTCTTCTTGCTTTAACGCTTTAGAGAGGTTGCGTGCGGCGCTCTTAAGCCTATGTCGTGCAGATGGCGATCTGGTTGATTGCCATTCTCGACGTAAGCGTCGCTTTTCGATAACGAGCTGCTCGATTTGTAGATTCGTCTTCTTTTGGTTACGTGGAGCTTGCGCCGTTTGAGGTGTTGAGATACGAGCTGCGGTAACGAAGACTGATTCTAGATTGTTTACGAAGCTGTCGATCTCAGCTGCAACGGTTAGGGGAGGATCTAGCTCAATGTGTGAGCTAAAATATTTTTTGTAACTGTTCCAGTTGGTTTTATGCGAGGTCAATCTAATTGGTTGATCTACGGTTTTTGGATGTCGAAGTAGGTTAATTAATACAGGCGAGTGATCAGACGAGAGATCTGAAAGACTTTCGGCGCTTAGCAGGGTTCGGGGAATATTTTTTGTTATTGCAAAGTCAATTAGGTCGGGTAGTTTATTGGGGTCAGCCGGCCAGTATGTTGGTCTGCCGGGAGAGAGATGGTCGAGCTTATTGCTGGCTTTTATAATTGCATTGTATAATTGTTTTCCTTTTGGGGACACTAGACGAGATCCCCAGTGAGTGTGCTTGGCATTGTAATCTCCTGCTGCTATGAAGTGTTCTCCGAGTGTGTTAAAGAACTGCATGAACTCAGTTTCAGATATATTGAAGCGAGGTGGGCAGTATACGGCGGCTAGTGTTAGATGGTTACCACTATCTAATTGTATGTTTATAGATGTGGCCTGTAGATAGTTTTCTGCAAATCTTCTATGGCAGTGGTGTTTGAGACGGTTTCTAATCAGAATACCAGTCCCCCCATGTGCTTTACCATCAGGATGGTTTGTTCCATAAAATACGTAGCCTCGTATGTTAAAATTATATTTGTTTGTGAGGTGTGTTTCTGAGAGTAGCATTACGTCAATGTGTTTGTCAAGTAGAAATTGAGCTAGCTCAAGTTTGTGCTGTGAGACGCCATTAGCATTCCACGTAGATATGCGTAGGGAAGGCATGGTTTATTTGGACTGTTGTGAAATCAGCATTTGTATCAGTAGATTTTGGTTACGCATTACGAAAAGTAATAAGAAATAAAATTTTTTGACCAAAAATAAAATGTCGTCGAAATCATTAAAGAAGACGTACCTTATAAGACGAAAATATGCCTTATCTAATAAGAGACATTTAAATTTTTTTAATTGCATAAATGGCCGGCATTTTGTTCAGAATTAATAGTTTTTTACATGAACAAAAAATTCGTTTAATTTTTTCCCAGTAAATACTTGAATTATAGAAAAGTAATTTGCGAAAAGAATCGGCAGTAAGACGGAAACGTGTTGACCACCGATAAGTTTTTTGCTAATAACTCTTGAATCCTTCGACCGACTTCTTCAACTAAGGGCTCGATGGAAAGCTTATCTGTTCTTCTTTCAGATGGCATTAACATATTTTACGAAATGTCATAAGAAAAGTACTTTGAGAAAAGAATCGGCAGTAGGACGGAATCGTGTTGTCCACCGATTAGTTTTTTGCTAATAACTCTTGCATCCTTGGACCAACTTCTTCGACTAAGAGCTCGATGGAAAGCTTATCTGTTCTTCTTTCAGATGGCATTAACATATTTAACGAAATGTCATAAGAAAAGTACTTTGAGAAAAGAATCGGCAGTAGGACGGAATCGTGTTGACCACCGATAAGATTTTTGCTAATAACTCTTGAATCCTTCGACCGACTTCTTCAACTAAGGGCTCGATGGAAAGCTTATCTGTTCTTCTTTCAGATGGCATTAACATATTTTACGAAATGTCATAAGAAAAGTACTTTGAGAAAAGAATCGGCAGTAGGACGGAATCGTGTTGACCACCGATTAGTTTTTTGCTAATAACTCTTGCATCCTTGGACCAACTTCTTCGACTAAGAGCTCGATGGAAAGCTTATCTGTTCTTCTTTCAGATGGCATTAACATATTTTACGAAATGTCATAAGAAAAGTACTTTGAGAAAAGAATCGGCAGTAGGACGGGATCGTGTTGACCACCGATTAGTTTTTTGCTAATAACTCTTGCATCCTTGGACCAACTTCTTCAACTAAGGGCTCGATGGAAAGCTTATCTGTTCTTCTTTCAGATGGCATTAACATATTTTACGAAATGTCATAAGAAAAGTACTTTGAGAAAAGAATCGGCAGTAGGACGGAATCGTGTTGACCACCGATTAGTTTTTTGCTAATAACTCTTGCATCCTTCGACCAACTTCTTCGACTAAGAGCTCGATGGAAAGCTTATCTGTTCTTCTTTCAGATGGCATTACTATATTTTATGAAAAGTCATAAGAAAAGTACTTTGCGAAAAGAATCGGCAGTAGGACGGAATCGTGTTGACCACCGATTAGTTTTTTGCTAATAACTCTTGCATCCTTCGACCGACTTCTTCGACTAAGAGCTCGATGGAAAGCTTATCTATTCCTCTTTCAGATGGCATTAACATATTTTTTACGAAAAGTAATAAGAAATCAAATTTTTTGACCAAAAATAAAATATCGTCGAAATCATTAAAGAAGACGTACCTTATAAGACGAAAATATGCCTTATCTAATAAGAGACTTAAATTTTTTTAATTGCATAAATGACCGGCATTTTGTTCAGAATTAATAGTTTTTTACATGGACAAAAAATTCGTTTAATTTTTTCCCAGTAAATACTTGAATTATAGAAAAGTACTTTGCGAAAAGAATCGGCAGTAAGACGGAAACGTGTAGACCACCGATAAGTTTTTTGCTAATAACTCTTGAATCCTTCGACCGACTTCTTCAACTAAGGGCTCGATGGAAAGCTTATCTGTTCTTCTTTCAGATGGCATTAACATATTTTACGAAATGTCATAAGAAAAGTACTTTGAGAAAAGAATCGGCAGTAGGACGGAATCGTGTTGACCACCGATTAGTTTTTTGCTAATAACTCTTGCTTCCTTCGACCAACTTCTTCGACTAAGAGCTCGATGGAAAGCTTATCTGTTCTTCTTTCAGATGGCATTACTATATTTTATGAAAAGTCATAAGAAAACTACTTTGCGAAAAGAATCGGTAGTAGGACGGAAACGTGTTGACCACCGATTATTTTTTTGCTAATAACTCTTGCATCCTTCGACCGGCTTCTTCGACTAAGAGCTCGATGGAAAGCTTATCTGTTCTTCTTTCAGATGGCATTACTATATTTTATGAAAAGTCATAAGAAAAGTACTTTGCGAAAAGAATCGGTAGTAGGACGGAAACGTGTTGACCACCGATTATTTTTTTGCTAATAACTCTTGCATCCTTCGACCGACTTCTTCAACTAAGAGCTCGATGGAAGGCTTATCTGTTCTTCTTTCAGATGGCATCAACATTTTTTACGAAAAGTCATAAGAAAAGTACTTTGCGAAAAGAATCGGCAGTAGGACGGAATCGTGTTGACCACCGATTAGTTTTTTGCTAATAACTCTTGCATCCTTCGACCGACTTCTTCGACTAAGAGCTCGATGGAAAGCTTATCTATTCCTCTTTCAGATGGCATTAACATTTTTTACGAAAAGTCATAAGAAAAGTAGTTTGCGAAAAGAATCGGCAGTAGGACGGAATCGTGTTGACCACCGATTAGTTTTTTGCTAATAACTCTTGCATCCTTCGACCGACTTCTTCGACAAAGAGCTCGATGGAAAGCTTATCTATTCCTCTTTCAGATGGCATTAACATATTTTTCGAAAAGTCATAAGAAATAAAATTTTTTGACCAAAAATAAAATATCGTCGAAATCATTAAAGAAGACGTACCTTATAAGACGAAAATATGCCGTATCTAATAAGAGACTTAAATTTTTTTAATTGCAGAAATGGCCGCCATTTTGTTCAGAATTAATAGTTTTTTACATGGACAAAAAATTCGTTTAATTTTTTCCCAGTAAATACTTGAATTATAGAAAAGTACTTTGCGAAAAGAATCGGCAGTAAGACGGAAACCTGATGAACACCGATTAGTTTTTTGCTAATAACTCTTGAATCCTTCGACCGACTTCTTCAACTAAGGGCTCGATGGAAAGCTTATCTGTTCTTCTTTCAGATGGCATTAACATATTTTACGAAATGTCATAAGAAAAGTACTTTGAGAAAAGAATCGGCAGTAGGACGGAATCGTGTTGACCACCGATTAGTTTTTTGCTAATAACTCTTGCATCCTTCGACCAACTTCTTCGACTTAGAGTTTGATGGAAGGTTTATCTGTTCTTCTTTCAGATGGCATTAAAATATTTTACGAAAAGTCATAAGAAAAGTAGTTTGCGAAAAGAATCGGCAGTAGGACGGAATCGTGTTGACCACCGATTAGTTTTTTGCTAATAACTCTTGCATCCTTCGACCGACTTCTTCGACTAAGAGTTTGATGGAAGGCTTATCTGTTCTTCTTCAATCGACTTCTTCGACTAAGAGCTCGATGGAAAGCTTATCTGTTCTTCCTTCAGATGGCATTAACATATTTTACGAAAAGTCTAACGAAAAGTACTTTGCGAAAAGAATCGGCAGTAGGACGGAGTCATGTTGACCACCGATTAGTTTTTTGCTAATAACTCTTGCATCCTTCGACAGACTTCTTCAACTAAGAGTTTGATGGAAGGCTTATCTGTTCTTCTTTCAGATGGCATTAAAATATTTTACGAAAAGTCATAAGAAAAGTACTTTGCGAAAAGAATCGGCAGTAGGACGGAATCGTGTTGACCACCGATTAGTTTTTTGCTAATAACTCTTGCATCCTTCGACCGACTTCTTCGACTAAGAGCTCGATGGAAAGCTTATCTATTCCTCCTTCAGATGGCATTAACATATTTTTTACGAAAAGTAATAAGAAATAAAATTTTTTGACCAAAAATATAATGTCGTCGAAATCATTAAAGAAGACGTACCTTATAAGACGAAAATATGCCTTATCTAATAAGGGACTTAAATTTTTTTAATTGCATAAATGGCCGGCATTTTGTTCAGAATTAATAGTTTTTTACATCGACAAAAAATTCGTTTAATTTTTTCCCAGTAAATACTTGAATTATAGAAAAGTACTTTGCGAAAAGAATCGGCAGTAAGACGGAAACATGTTGACCACCGATAAGTTTTTTGCTAATAACTCTTGAATCCTTCGACCGACTTCTTCAACTAAGGGCTCGATGGAAAGCTTATCTGTTCTTCTTTCAGATGGCATTAACATATTTTACGAAATGTCATAAGAAAAGTACTTTGAGAAAAGAATCGGCAGTAGGACGGAATCGTGTTGACCACCGATTAGTTTTTTGCTAATAACTCTTGCATCCTTGGACCAACTTCTTCGACTAAGAGCTCGATGGAAGGCTTATCTGTTCTTCTTTCAGATGGCATCAACATTTTTTACGAAAAGTCATAAGAAAAGTACTTTGCGAAAAGAATCGGCAGTAGGACGGAATCGTGTTGACCACCGATTAGTTTTTTGCTAATAACTCTTGCATCCTTCGACCGACTTCTTCGACTAAGAGCTCGATGGAAAGCTTATCTATTCCTCTTTCAGATGGCATTAACATTTTTTACGAAAAGTCTTAAGAAAAGTAGTTTGCGAAAAGAATCGGCAGTAGGACGGAATCGTGTTGACCACCGATTAGTTTTTTGCTAATAACTCTTGCATCCTTCGACCGACTTCTTCGACTAAGAGCTCGATGGAAAGCTTATCTATTCCTCTTTCAGATGGCATTAACATATTTTACGAAAAGTCATAAGATATAAAATTTTTTGACCAAAAATAAAATATCGTCGAAATCATTAAAGAAGACGTACCTTATAAGACGAAAATATGCCTTATCTAATAAGGGACTTAAATTTTTTTAATTGCATAAATGGCCGGCATTTTGTTCAGAATTAATAGTTTTTTACATCGAAAAAAAATTCGTTTAATTTTTTCCCAGTAAATACTTGAATTATAGAAAAGTACTTTGCGAAAAGAATCGGCAGTAAGACGGAAACGTGTTGACCACCGATAAGTTTTTTGCTAATAACTCTTGAATCCTTCGACCGACTTCTTCAACTAAGGGCTCGATGGAAAGCTTATCTTTTCTTCTTTCAGATGGCATTAACATATTTTACGAAATGTCATAAGAAAAGTACTTTGAGAAAAGAATCGGCAGTAGGACAGAATCGTGTTGACCACCGATTAGTTTTTTGCTAATAGCTCTTGCATCCTTCGACCAACTTCTTCGACTAAGAGCTCGATGGAAAGCTTATCTGTTCTTCTTTCAGATGGCATTTCTATATTTTATGAAAAGTCATAAGAAAACTACTTTGCGAAAAGAATCGGTAGTAGGACGGAAACGTGTTGACCACCGATTATTTTTTTGCTAATAACTCTTGCATCCTTCGACCGGCTTCTTCGACTAAGAGCTCGATGGAAAGCTTATCTGTTCTTCTTTCAGATGGCATTACTATATTTTATGAAAAGTCATAAGAAAAGTACTTTGCGAAAAGAATCGGTAGTAGGACGGAAACGTGTTGACCACCGATTATTTTTTTGCTAATAACTCTTGCATCCTTCGACCGACTTCTTCAACTAAGAGCTCGATGGAAGGCTTATCTGTTCTTCTTTCAGATGGCATCAACATTTTTTACGAAAAGTCATAAGAAAAGTACTTTGCGAAAAGAATCGGCAGTAGGACGGAATCGTGTTGACCACCGATTAGTTTTTTGCTAATAACTCTTGCATCCTTCGACCGACTTCTTCGACTAAGAGCTCGATGGAAAGCTTATCTATTCCTCTTTCAGATGGCATTAACATATTTTACGAAAAGTCATAAGAAAAGTACTTTGCGAAAAGAATCGGCAGTAGGACGGAATCGTGTTGACCACCGATTAGTTTTTTGCTAATAACTCTTGCATCCTTCGACCGACTTCTTCGACTAAGAGTTTGATGGAAGGCTTATCTGTTCTTCTTTCAGATGGCATCAACATTTTTTACGAAAAGTCATAAGAAAAGTACTTTGCGAAAAGAATCGGCAGTAGGACGGAATCGTGTTGACCACCGATTAGTTTTTTGCTAATAACTCTTGCATCCTTCGACCGACTTCTTCGACTAAGAGCTCGATGGAAAGCTTATCTATTCCTCTTTCAGATGGCATTAACATATTTTACGAAAAGTCATAAGAAAAGTACTTTGCGAAAAGAATCGGCAGTAGGACGGAAACGTGTTGACCACCGATAAGTTTTTTGCTAATAACTCTTGAATCCTTCGACCGACTTCTTCAACTAAGAGCTCGATGGAAAGCTTATCTTTTCTTCTTTCAGATGGCATTAACATATTTTACGAAATGTCATAAGAAAAGTACTTTGAGAAAAGAATCGGCAGTAGGACGGAATCGTGTTGACCACCGATAAGTTTTTTGCTAATAACTCTTGAATCCTTCGACCGACTTCTTCAACTAAGGGCTCGATGGAAAGCTTATCTATTCCTCTTTCAGATGGCATTAACATATTTTACGAAAAGTCATAAGAAAAGTACTTTGCGAAAAGAATCGGCAGTAGGACGGAATCGTGTTGACCACCGATTAGTTTTTTGCTAATAACTCTTGCATCCTTCGACCGACTTCTTCAACTAAGAGCTCGATGGAAGGCTTATCTATTCCTCTTTCAGATGGCATTAACATATTTTACGAAAAGTCATAAGAAAAGTACTTTGCGAAAAGAATCGGCAGTAGGACGGAAACGTGTTGACCACCGATAAGTTTTTTGCTAATAACTCTTGAATCCTTCGACCGACTTCTTCAACTAAGGGCTCGATGGAAAGCTTATCTATTCCTCTTTCAGATGGCATTAACATATTTTACGAAAAGTCATAAGAAAAGTACTTTGCGAAAAGAATCGGCAGTAGGACGGAATCGTGTTGACCACCGATTAGTTTTTTGCTAATAACTCTTGCATCCTTCGACCGACTTCTTCGACTAAGAGTTTGATGGAAGGCTTATCTGTTCTTCTTTCAGATGGCATCAACATTTTTTACGAAAAGTCATAAGAAAAGTACTTTGCGAAAAGAATCGGCAGTAGGACGGAATCGTGTTGACCACCGATTAGTTTTTTGCTAATAACTCTTGCATCCTTCGACCGACTTCTTCAACTAAGAGCTCGATGGAAAGCTTATCTATTCCTCTTTCAGATGGCATTAACATATTTTACGAAAAGTCATAAGAAAAGTACTTTGCGAAAAGAATCGGCAGTAGGACGGAAACGTGTTGACCACCGATAAGTTTTTTGCTAATAACTCTTGAATCCTTCGACCGACTTCTTCAACTAAGAGCTCGATGGAAAGCTTATCTATTCCTCTTTCAGATGGCATTAACATTTTTTACGAAAAGTCATAAGAAAAGTACTTTGCGAAAAGAATCGGCAGTAGGACGGAATCGTGTTGACCACCGATTAGTTTTTTGCTAATAACTCTTGCATCCTTCGACCGACTTCTTCGACTAAGAGCTCGATGGAAAGCTTATCTATTCCTCTTTCAGATGGCATTAACATATTTTACGAAAAGTCATAAGAAAAGTACTTTGCGAAAAGAATCGGCAGTAGGACGGAATCGTGTTGACCACCGATTAGTTTTTTGCTAATAACTCTTGCATCCTTCGACCGACTTCTTCAACTAAGAGCTCGATGGAAGGCTTATCTGTTCTTCTTTCAGATGGCATCAACATTTTTTACGAAAAGTCATAAGAAAAGTACTTTGCGAAAAGAATCGGCAGTAGGACGGAATCGTGTTGACCACCGATTAGTTTTTTGCTAATAACTCTTGCATCCTTCGACCGACTTCTTCGACTAAGAGCTCGATGGAAAGCTTATCTATTCCTCTTTCAGATGGCATTAACATATTTTACGAAAAGTCATAAGAAAAGTACTTTGCGAAAAGAATCGGCAGTAGGACGGAAACGTGTTGACCACCGATAAGTTTTTTGCTAATAACTCTTGAATCCTTCGACCGACTTCTTCAACTAAGGGCTCGATGGAAAGCTTATCTTTTCTTCTTTCAGATGGCATTAACATATTTTACGAAATGTCATAAGAAAAGTACTTTGAGAAAAGAATCGGCAGTAGGACGGAATCGTGTTGACCACCGATTAGTTTTTTGCTAATAACTCTTGCATCCTTCGACCGACTTCTTCAACTAAGAGCTCGATGGAAGGCTTATCTGTTCTTCTTTCAGATGGCATTACTATATTTTATGAAAAGTCATAAGAAAAGTACTTTGCGAAAAGAATCGGCAGTAGGACGGAATCGTGTTGACCACCGATTAGTTTTTTGCTAATAACTCTTGCATCCTTCGACCGACTTCTTCGACTAAGAGCTCGATGGAAAGCTTATCTATTCCTCTTTCAGATGGCATTAACATATTTTTTACGAAAAGTAATAAGAAATAAAATTTTTTGACCAAAAATAAAATATCGTCGAAATCATTAAAGAAGACGTACCTTATAAGACGAAAATATGCCGTATCTAATAAGAGACTTAAATTTTTTTAATTGCAGAAATGGCCGGCATTTTGTTCAGAATTAATAGTTTTTTACATGGACAAAAAATTCGTTTAATTTTTTTCCCAGTAAATACTTGAATTATATAAAAGTACTTTGCGAAAAGAATCGGCAGTAAGACGGAAACGTGTTGACCACCGATAAGTTTTTTGCTAATAACTCTTGAATACTTCGACCGACTTCTTCAACTAAGGGCTCGATGGAAAGCTTATCTGTTCTTCTTTCAGATGGCATTTCTATATTTTATGAAAAGTCATAAGAAAACTACTTTGCGAAAAGAATCGGCAGTAGGACGGAATCGTGTTGACCACCGATTAGTTTTTTGCTAATAACTCTTGCATCCTTCGACCGACTTCTTCGACTAAGAGTTTGATGGAAGGCTTATCTGTTCTTCTTTCAGATGGCATTAAAATATTTTACGAAAAGTCATAAGAAAAGTACTTTGCGAAAAGAATCGGCAGTAGGACGGAAACGTGATGACCACCGATTAGTTTTTTGCTAATAACTCTTGAATCCTTCAATCGACTTCTTCGACTAAAAGCTCGATGGAAAGCTTATCTGTTCTTCCTTCAGATGGCATTAACATATTTTACGAAAAGTCTTACGAAAAGTACTTTGCGAAAAGAATCGGCAGTAGGACGGAGTCATGTTGACCACCGATTAGTTTTTTGCTAATAACTCTTGCATCCTTCGACAGACTTCTTCAACTAAAAGTTTGATGGAAGGCTTATCTGTTCTTCTTTCAGATGGCATTAAAATATTTTACGAAAAGTCATAAGAAAAGTACTTTGCGAAAAGAATCGGCAGTAGGACGGAATCGTGTTGACCACCGATTAGTTTTTTGCTAATAACTCTTGCATCCTTCGACCGACTTCTTCGACTAAGAGCTCGATGGTAAGCTTATCTATTCCTCCTTCAGATGGCATTAACATATTTTTTACGAAAAGTAATAAGAAATACAATTTTTTGACCAAAAATAAAATGTCGTCGAAATCATTAAAGAAGACGTACCTTATAAGACGAAAATATGCCTTATCTAATAAGAGACATTTAAATTTTTTTAATTGCATAAATGGCCGGCATTTTGTTCAGAATTAATAGTTTTTTACATGGACAAAAAATTCGTTTAATTTTTTCCCAGTAAATACTTGAATTATAGAAAAGTAATTTGCGAAAAGAATCGGCAGTAAGACGGAAACGTGTTGACCACCGATAAGTTTTTTGCTAATAACTCTTGAATCCTTCGACCGACTTCTTCAACTAAGGGCTCGATGGAAAGCTTATCTGTTCTTCTTTCAGATGGCATTAACATATTTTACGAAATGTCATAAGAAAAGTACTTTGAGAAAAGAATCGGCAGTAGGACGGAATCGTGTTGACCACCGATTAGTTTTTTGCTAATAACTCTTGCATCCTTGGACCAACTTCTTCGACTAAGAGCTCGATGGAAAGCTTATCTGTTCTTCTTTCAGATGGCATTAACATATTTTACGAAATGTCATAAGAAAAGTACTTTGAGAAAAGAATCGGCAGTAGGACGGAATCGTGTTGACCACCGATAAGTTTTTTGCTAATAACTCTTGAATCCTTCGACCGACTTCTTCAACTAAGGGCTCGATGGAAAGCTTATCTGTTCTTCTTTCAGATGGCATTAACATATTTTACGAAATGTCATAAGAAAAGTACTTTGAGAAAAGAATCGGCAGTAGGACGGAATCGTGTTGACCACCGATTAGTTTTTTGCTAATAACTCTTGCATCCTTGGACCAACTTCTTCGACTAAGAGCTCGATGGAAAGCTTATCTGTTCTTCTTTCAGATGGCATTAACATATTTTACGAAATGTCATAAGAAAAGTACTTTGAGAAAAGAATCGGCAGTAGGACGGGATCGTGTTGACCACCGATTAGTTTTTTGCTAATAACTCTTGCATCCTTGGACTAACTTCTTCAACTAAGGGCTCGATGGAAAGCTTATCTGTTCTTCTTTTAGATGGCATTAACATATTTTACGAAATGTCATAAGAAAAGTACTTTGAGAAAAGAATCGGCAGTAGGACGGAATCGTGTTGACCACCGATAAGTTTTTTGCTAATAACTCTTGAATCCTTCGACCGACTTCTTCAACTAAGGGCTCGATGGAAAGAATCGGCAGTAGGACGGAGTCGTGTTGACCACCGATTAGTTTTTTGCTAATAACTCTTGCATCCTTCGACCGACTTCTTCAACTAAGAGTTTGATGGAAGGCTTATCTGTTCTTCTTTCAGATGGCATCAACATTTTTTACGAAAAGTCATAAGAAAAGTACTTTGCGAAAAGAATCGGCAGTAGGACGGAATCGTGTTGACCCCCGATTAGTTTTTAGCTAATAACTCTTGCATCTTTCGACCAACTTCTTCGACTAAGAGTTTGATGGAAGGCTTATCTGTTCTTCTTTCAGATGGCATTAAAATATTTTACGAAAAGTCATAAGAAAAGTACTTTGCGAAAAGAATCGGCAGTAGGACGGAATCGTGTTGACCACCGATTAGTTTTTTGCTAATAACTCTTGCATCCTTCGACCGACTTCTTCGACTAAGAGCTTGATGGAAAGCTTATCTATTCCTCTTTCAGATGGCATTAACATATTTTTTACGAAAAGTAATAAGAAATAAAATTTTTTGACCAAAAATAAAATATCGTCGAAATCATTAAAGAAGACGTACCTTATAAGACGAAAATATGCCTTATCTAATAAGAGACTTAAATTTTTTTAATTGCATAAATGGCCGGCATTTTGTTCAGAATTAATAGTTTTTTACATGGACAAAAAATTCGTTTAATTTTTTTCCCAGTAAATACTTGAATTATATAAAAGTACTTTGCGAAAAGAATCGGCAGTAAGACGGAAACGTGTTGACCACCGATTAGTTTTTTGCTAATAACTCTTGCATCCTTCGACCGACTTCTTCGACTAAGAGTTTGATGGAAGGCTTATCTGTTCTTCTTTCAGATGGCATTAAAATATTTTACGAAAAGTCATAAGAAAAGTACTTTGCGAAAAGAATCGGCAGTAAGACGGAAACGTGATGACCACCGATTAGTTTTTAGCTAATAACTCTTGAATCCTTCAATCGACTTCTTCGACTAAGAGCTCGATGGAAAGCTAATCTGTTCTTCCTTCAGATGGCATTAACATATTTTACGAAAAGTCTTACGAAAAGTACTTTGCGAAAAGAATCGGCAGTAGGACGGAGTCATGTTGACCACCGATTAGTTTTTTGCTTATAACTCTTGCATCCTTCGACAGACTTCTTCAACTAAAAGTTTGATGAAAGGCTTATCTGTTCTTCTTTCAGATGGCATTAAAATATTTTACGAAAAGTCATAAGAAAAGTACTTTGCGAAAAGAATCGGCAGTAGGACGGAAATGTGTTGACCACCGATTAGTTTTTTGCTAATAACTCTTGCATCCTTCGACCGACTTCTTCGACTAAGAGCTCGATGGAAAGCTTATCTATTCCTCCTTCAGATGGCATTAACATATTTTTTACGAAAAGTAATAAGAAATAAAATTTTTTGACCAAAAATAAAATGTCGTCGAAATCATTAAAGAAGACGTACCTTATAAGACGAAAATATGCCTTATCTAATAAGAGACATTTAAACTTTTTTAATTGCATAAATGGCCGGCATTTTGTTCAGAATTATTAGTTTTTTACATGGACAAAAAATTCGTTTAATTTTTTCCCAGTAAATACTTGAATTATAGAAAAGTAATTTGCGAAAAGAATCGGCAGTAAGACGGAAACGTGTTGACCACCGATAAGTTTTTTGCTAATAACTCTTGAATCCTTCCACCGACTTCTTCAACTAAGGGCTCGATGGAAAGCTTATCTGCTCTTCTTTCAGATGGCATTAACATATTTTACGAAATGTCATAAGAAAAGTACTTTGAGAAAAGAATCGGCAGTAGGACGGAATCGTGTTGACCACCGATTAGTTTTTTGCTAATAACTCTTGCATCCTTGGACCAACTTCTTCGACTAAGAGCTCGATGGAAAGCTTATCTGTTCTTCTTTCAGATGGCATTAACATATTTTACGAAATGTCATAAGAAAAGTACTTTGCGAAAAGAATCGGCAGTAGGACGGAATCGTGTTGACCACCGATTAGTTTTTTGCTAATAACTCTTGCATCCTTCGACCGACTTCTTCGACTAAGAGCTCGATGGAAAGCTTATCTATTCCTCTTTCAGATGGCATTAACATATTTTTTACGAAAAGTAATAAGAAATAAAATTTTTTGACCAAAAATAAAATATCGTCGAAATCATTAAAGAAGACGTACCTTATTAGACGAAAATATGCCTTATCTAATAAGAGACTTAAATTTTTTTAATTGCATAAATGGCCGGCATTTTGTTCAGAATTAATAGTTTTTTACATGGACAAAAAATTCGTTTAATTTTTTTCCCAGTAAATACTTGAATTATATAAAAGTACTTTGCGAAAAGAATCGGCAGTAAGACGGAAACGTGTTGACCACCGATTAGTTTTTTGCTAATAACTCTTGCATCCTTCGACCGACTTCTTCGACTAAAAGTTTGATGGAAGGCTTATCTGTTCTTCTTTCAGATGGCATTAAAATATTTTACGAAAAGTCATAAGAAAAGTACTTTGCGAAAAGAATCGGCAGTAAGACGGAAACGTGATGACCACCGATTAGTTTTTTGCTAATAACTCTTGAATCCTTCAATCGACTTCTTCGACTAAGAGCTCGATGGAAAGCTTATCTGTTCTTCCTTCAGATGGCATTAACATATTTTACGAAAAGTCTTACGAAAAGTACTTTGCGAAAAGAATCGGCAGTAGGACGGAGTCATGTTGACCACCGATTAGTTTTTTGCTAATAACTCTTGCATCCTTCGACAGACTTCTTCAACTAAAAGTTTGATGGAAGGCTTATCTGTTCTTCTTTCAGATGGCATTAAAATATTTTACGAAAAGTCATAAGAAAAGTACTTTGCGAAAAGAATCGGCAGTAGGACGGAATCGTGTTGACCACCGATTAGTTTTTTGCTAATAACTCTTGCATCCTTCGACCGACTTCTTCGACTAAGAGCTCGATGGAAAGCTTATCTATTCCTCCTTCAGATGGCATTAACATATTTTTTACGAAAAGTAATGTGAAATAAAATTTTTTGACCAAATATAAAATGTCGTCGAAATCATTAAAGAAGACGTACCTTATAAGACGAAAATATGCCTTATCTAATAAGAGACATTTAAATTTTTTTAATTGCATAAATGGCCGGCATTTTGTTCAGAATTAATAGTTTTTTACATGGACAAAAAATTCGTTTAATTTTTTCCCAGTAAATACTTGAATTATAGAAAAGTAATTTGCGAAAAGAATCGGCAGTAAGACGGAAACGTGTTGACCACCGATAAGTTTTTTGCTAATAACTCTTGAATCCTTCGACCGACTTCTTCAACTAAGGGCTCGATGGAAAGCTTATCTGTTCTTCTTTCAGATGGCATTAACATATTTTACGAAATGTCATAAGAAAAGTACTTTGAGAAAAGAATCGGCAGTAGGACGGAATCGTGTTGACCACCGATTAGTTTTTTGCTAATAACTCTTGCATCCTTGGACCAACTTCTTCGACTAAGAGCTCGATGGAAAGCTTATCTGTTCTTCTTTCAGATGGCATTAACATATTTTACGAAATGTCATAAGAAAAGTACTTTGAGAAAAGAATCGGCAGTAGGACGGAATCGTGTTGACCACCGATAAGTTTTTTGCTAATAACTCTTGAATCCTTCGACCGACTTCTTCAACTAAGGGCTCGATGGAAAGCTTATCTGTTCTTCTTTCAGATGGCATTAACATATTTTACGAAATGTCATAAGAAAAGTACTTTGAGAAAAGAATCGGCAGTAGGACGGAATCGTGTTGACCACCGATTAGTTTTTTGCTAATAACTCTTGCATCCTTGGACCAACTTCTTCGACTAAGAGCTCGATGGAAAGCTTATCTGTTCTTCTTTCAGATGGCATTAACATATTTTACGAAATGTCATAAGAAAAGTACTTTGAGAAAAGAATCGGCAGTAGGACGGGATCGTGTTGACCACCGATTAGTTTTTTGCTAATAACTCTTGCATCCTTGGACCAACTTCTTCAACTAAGGGCTCGATGGAAAGCTTATCTGTTCTTCTTTCAGATGGCATTTTTACATGGACAAAAAATTCGTTTAATTTTTTTCCCAGTAAATACTTGAATTATATAAAAGTACTTTGCGAAAAGAATCGGCAGTAAGACGGAAACGTGTTGACCACCGATTAGTTTTTTGCTAATAACTCTTGCATCCTTCGACCGACTTCTTCGACTAAAAGTTTGATGGAAGGCTTATCTGTTCTTCTTTCAGATGGCATTAAAATATTTTACGAAAAGTCATAAGAAAAGTACTTTGCGAAAAGAATCGGCAGTAAGACGGAAACGTGATGACCACCGATTAGTTTTTTGCTAATAACTCTTGAATCCTTCAATCGACTTCTTCGACTAAGAGCTCGATGGAAAGCTTATCTGTTCTTCCTTCAGATGGCATTAACATATTTTACGAAAAGTCTTACGAAAAGTACTTTGCGAAAAGAATCGGCAGTAGGACGGAGTCATGTTGACCACCGATTAGTTTTTTGCTAATAACTCTTGCATCCTTCGACAGACTTCTTCAACTAAAAGTTTGATGGAAGGCTTATCTGTTCTTCTTTCAGATGGCATTAAAATATTTTACGAAAAGTCATAAGAAAAGTACTTTGCGAAAAGAATCGGCAGTAGGACGGAATCGTGTTGACCACCGATTAGTTTTTTGCTAATAACTCTTGCATCCTTCGACCGACTTCTTCGACTAAGAGCTCGATGGAAAGCTTATCTATTCCTCCTTCAGATGGCATTAACATATTTTTTACGAAAAGTAATAAGAAATAAAATTTTTTGACCAAAAATAAAATGTCGTCGAAATCATTAAAGAAGACGTACCTTATAAGACGAAAATATGCCTTATCTAATAAGAGACATTTAAATTTTTTTAATTGCATAAATGGCCGGCATTTTGTTCAGAATTAATAGTTTTTTACATGGACAAAAAATTCGTTTAATTTTTTCCCAGTAAATACTTGAATTATAGAAAAGTAATTTGCGAAAAGAATCGGCAGTAAGACGGAAACGTGTTGACCACCGATAAGTTTTTTGCTAATAACTCTTGAATCCTTCGACCGACTTCTTCAACTAAGGGCTCGATGGAAAGCTTATCTGTTCTTCTTTCAGATGGCATTAACATATTTTACGAAATGTCATAAGAAAAGTACTTTGAGAAAAGAATCGGCAGTAGGACGGAATCGTGTTGACCACCGATTAGTTTTTTGCTAATAACTCTTGCATCCTTGGACCAACTTCTTCGACTAAGAGCTCGATGGAAAGCTTATCTGTTCTTCTTTCAGATGGCATTAACATATTTTACGAAATGTCATAAGAAAAGTACTTTGAGAAAAGAATCGGCAGTAGGACGGAATCGTGTTGACCACCGATAAGTTTTTTGCTAATAACTCTTGAATCCTTCGACCGACTTCTTCAACTAAGGGCTCGATGGAAGGCTTATCTGTTCTTCTTTCAGATGGCATTAACATATTTTACGAAATGTCATAAGAAAAGTACTTTGAGAAAAGAATCGGCAGTAGGACGGAATCGTGTTGACCACCGATTAGTTTTTTGCTAATAACTCTTGCATCCTTCGACCAACTTCTTCGACTAAGAGCTCGATGGAAAGCTTATCTGTTCTTCTTTCAGATGGCATTACTATATTTTATGAAAAGTCATAAGAAAACTACTTTGCGAAAAGAATCGGCAGTAGGACGGAGTCGTGTTGACTACCGATTAGTTTTTTGCTAATAACTCTTGCATCCTTCGACCGACTTCTTCAACTAAGAGTTTGATGGAAGGCTTATCTGTTCTTCTTTCAGATGGCATTAAAATATTTTACGAAAAGTCATAAGAAAAGTACTTTGCGAAAAGAATCGGCAGTAGGACGGAATCGTGTTGACCACCGATTAGTTTTTTGCTAATAACTCTTGCATCCTTCGACCGACTTCTTCGACTAAGAGCTCGATGGAAAGCTTATCTATTCCTCTTTCAGATGGCATTAACATATTTTTTACGAAAAGTAATAAGAAATAAAATTTTTTGACCAAAAATAAAATATCGTCGAAATCATTAAAGAAGACGTACCTTATAAGACGAAAATATGCCTTATCTAATAAGAGACTTAAATTTTTTTAATTGCATAAATGACCGGCATTTTGTTCAGAATTAATAGTTTTTTACATGGACAAAAAATTCGTTTAATTTTTTCCCAGTAAATACTTGAATTATAGAAAAGTACTATGCGAAAAGAATCGGCAGTAAGACGGAAACGTGTAGACCACCGATAAGTTTTTTGCTAATAACTCTTGAATCCTTCGACCGACTTCTTCAACTAAGGGCTCGATGGAAAGCTTATCTGGCATTAACATATTTTACGAAATGTCATAAGAAAAGTACTTTGAGAAAAGAATCGGCAGTAGGACGGGATCGTGTTGACCACCGATTAGTTTTTTGCTAATAACTCTTGCATCCTTGGACCAACTTCTTCAACTAAGGGCTCGATGGAAAGCTTATCTGTTCTTCTTTTAGATGGCATTAACATATTTTACGAAATGTCATAAGAAAAGTACTTTGAGAAAAGAATCGGCAGTAGGACGGAATCGTGTTGACCACCGATAAGTTTTTTGCTAATAACTCTTGAATCCTTCGACCGACTTCTTCAACTAAGGGCTCGATAGAAAGCTTATCTGTTCTTCTTTCAGATGGCATTAACATATTTTACGAAATGTCATAAGAAAAGTACTTTGAGAAAAGAATCGGCAGTAGGACGGAATCGTGTTGACCACCGATTAGTTTTTTGCTAATAACTCTGGCATCCTTCGACCAAATTCTTCGACTAAAAGCTCGGTGGAAAGCTTATCTGTTCTTCTTTCAGATGGCATTACTATATTTTATGAAAAGTCATAAGAAAAGTACTTTGCGAAAAGAATCGGTAGTAGGACGGAAACGTGTTGACCACCGATTATTTTTTTGCTAATAACTCTTGCATCCTTCGACCGACTTCTTCAACTAAGAGCTCGATGGAAGGCTTATCTGTTCTTCTTTCAGATGGCATTAACATATTTTACGAAATGTCATAAGAAAAGTACTTTGAGAAAAGAATCGGCAGTAGGACGGAATCGTGTTGACCACCGATTAGTTTTTTGCTAATAACTCTTGCATCCTTCGACCAACTTCTTCGACTAAGAGCTCGATGGAAAGCTTATCTGTTCTTCTTTCAGATGGCATTACTATATTTTATGAAAAGTCATAAGAAAACTACTTTGCGAAAAGAATCGGCAGTAGGACGGAGTCGTGTTGACTACCGATTAGTTTTTTGCTAATAACTCTTGCATCCTTCGACCGACTTCTTCAACTAAGAGTTTGATGGAAGGCTTATCTGTTCTTCTTTCAGATGGCATTAAAATATTTTACGAAAAGTCATAAGAAAAGTACTTTGCGAAAAGAATCGGCAGTAGGACGGAATCGTGTTGACCACCGATTAGTTTTTTGCTAATAACTCTTGCATCCTTCGACCGACTTCTTCGACTAAGAGCTCGATGGAAAGCTTATCTATTCCTCTTTCAGATGGCATTAACATTTTTTTACGAAAAGTAATAAGAAATAAAATTTTTTGACCAAAAATAAAATATCGTCGAAATCATTAAAGAAGACGTACCTTATAAGACGAAAATATGCCTTATCTAATAAGAGACTTAAATTTTTATACTTTTCACTTATGTGAAATAGTATATTAACTTTTCACGGAGTTTGTAACAGATCGAAATATTAATTTCCGACTATATAAAGTATATATATTCTTGATCAGGACGACAAGACGAGTTGATTTAGCCATGTCCGTCTGTCCGTCTGTCCGTCTGTCTGTCTGTCTGTCTGTCTGTCTGTCTGTCTGTCTGTCTGTCTGTCTGTCTGTCTGTCTGTCTGTATGTATGCAAACTAGTCCCTCAGTTTTGAAGCTATCGAGCTGAAACTTTGCACAGAGTCTTAGAATTTATTACGATGAATCATTCGTCGGAACCAGCATGATCGGATTATTGGAACAGGTAGCTCCCATACGAAAAGAAGAAGAAAAGTGAACAAAACTTGAATCGTTGTATGGAAAACTTTTTTGTTTTGTACAATAGAGTGCTGAAATTTTAAACATAGTTGTTTTACATGGTCCGACTACATGCCTGAAAGTTTCATTGAGATTGGACATCTGGAACTGGTAGCTCCCATACAAAATGAAGAAGAGGAAGAGAAGCCATATTCACGTCGTTGTATGGAAAACTTTTTTGTTTCTTAACCAATTGACTTGAAATTTTAAAGTTATGTTCTTAGGGAGGAATGAAAACTATTTTGACCAAAAGTGGGCGTAACCACGCGTAGCCACGCCCACTTATAGCGAAAATTGACCCGTTGTATGGAAAACTTTTTTGTTTTTTAACCAATTGACTTGAAACTTTGCAGTTATGCTCTTAGGGAGGAATGAAAACTATTTTGATCAAAAGTGGGCGTGGCCACGCCCACTTATAGCTTAACTTGACCCTTTGTATGGAAAACTTTCTTGTTTTTTAACCAATTGACTTGAAACCTTACAGTTATGTTCTTAGGGAGGAATGAAAACTATTTTGACCAAAAGTGGGCGTAACCACGCGTAGCCACGCCCACTTATAGCGAAAATTGACCCTTTGTATGGAAAACTTTTTTGTTTTTTAACCAATTGACTTGAAACTTTACAGTTATGTTCTTAGAGAGGAATGAAAACTATTTTGACCAAAAGTGGGCGTAGCCACGCCCACTTATAGCGAAAATTTACCCGTTGTATGGAAAACTTTTTTGTTTTTTAACCAATTGACTTGAAACTTTGCAGTTATGCTCTTAGGGAGGAATGAAAACTATTTTGATCAAAAGTGGGCGTGGCCACGCCCACTTATAGCTTAACTTGACCCTTTGTATGGAAAACTTTCTTGTTTTTTAACCAATTGACTTGAAACTTTACAGTTATGTTCTTAGGGAGGAATGAAAACTATTTTGACCAAAAGTGGGCGTAACCACGCGTAGCCACGCCCACTTATAGCGAAAATTGACCCTTTGTATGGAAAACTTTTTTGTTTTTTAACCAATTGACTTGAAACTTTACAGTTATGTTCTTAGAGAGGAATGAAAACTATTTTGACCAAAAGTGGGCGTAGCCACGCCCACTTATAGCGAAAATTGACCCTTTGTATGGAAAACTTTTTTGTTTTTTAACCAATTGACTTGAAACTTTACAGTTATGTTCTTAGAGAGGAATGAAAACTATTTTGACCAAAAGTGGGCGTAACCACGCGTAGCCACGCCCACTTATAGCGAAAATTGACCCTTTGTATGGAAAACTTTTTTGTTTTTTAACCAATTGACTTGAAACTTTACAGTTATGTTCTTAGAGAGGAATGAAAACTATTTTGACCAAAAGTGGGCGTAGCCACGCCCACTTATAGCGAAAATTTACCCTTTGTATGGAAAACTTTTTTGTTTTTTAACCAATTGACTTGAAACTTTGCAGTTATGCTCTTAGGGAGGAATGAAAACTATTTTGACCAAAAGTGGGCGTAGCCACGCCCACTTATAGCAAAAATTTACCCGTTGTATGGAAAACTATTTTGTTTTTTAACCAATTGACTTGAAACTTTACAGTTATGTTCTTAGAGAGGAATGAAAACTATTTTGACCAAAAGTGGGTGTAGCCACGCCCACTTATAGCGAAAATTGACCCTTTGTATGGAAAACTTTTTTGTTTTTTAACCAATTGACTTGAAACTTTACAGTTATGTTCTTAGAGAGGAATGAAAACTATTTTGACCAAAAGTGGGCGTAGCCACGCCCACTTATAGCGAAAATTTACCCGTTGTATGGAAAACTTTTTTGTTTTTTAACCAATTGACTTGAAACTTTGCAGTTATGTTCTTAGAGAGGAATGAAAACTATTTTGACCAAAAGTGGGCGTAGCCACGCCCACTTATAGCGAAAATTTATCCGTTGTATGGAAAACTTTTTTGTTTTTTAACCAATTGACTTGAAACTTTGCAGTTGTGCTCTTAGGGAGGAATAAAAACTATTTTGACCAAATGTGGGCATGGCTACGCCCACTTATCGCAAAACTTGAACCGTTGTATGGAAAAATTTTTTGTTTTTTAACGAATTGACTTGAAACATTACAGTTATGTTGTTAGGGATGCATGAAAACTATTCATTTAGTTTTTTTTATAGTGACACAAAGTGAAAAGTATTATAGCTTCAGCCTTGCTGAAGATAGCGTCCTTACTGGTTTTAATTGCATAAATGACCGGCATTTTGTTCAGAATTAATAGTTTTTTACATGGACAAAAAATTCGTTTAATTTTTTCCCAGTAAATACTTGAATTATAGAAAAGTACTATGCGAAAAGAATCGGCAGTAAGACGGAAACGTGTAGACCACCGATAAGTTTTTTGCTAATAACTCTTGAATCCTTCGACCGACTTCTTCAACTAAGGGCTCGATGGAAAGCTTATCTGCTCTTCTTTCAGATGGCATTAACATATTTTACGAAATGTCATAAGAAAAGTACTTTGAGAAAAGAATCTGCAGTAGGACGGAATCGTGTTGACCACCGATTAGTTTTTTGCTAATAACTCTTGCATCCTTCGACAGACTTCTTCAACTAAAAGTTTGATGGAAGGCTTATCTGTTCTTCTTTCAGATGGCATTAAAATATTTTACGAAAAGTCATAAGAAAAGTACTTTGCGAAAAGAATCGGCAGTAGGACGGAATCGTGTTAACCACCGATTAGTTTTTTGCTAATAACTCTTGCATCCTTCGACCGACTTCTTCGACTAAGAGCTCGATGGAAAGCTTATCTGTTCTTCTTTCAGATGGCATTACTATATTTTATGAAAAGTCATAAGAAAACTACTTTGCGAAAAGAATCGGCAGTAGGACGGAGTCGTGTTGACTACCGATTAGTTTTTTGCTAATAACTCTTGCATCCTTCGACCGACTTCTTCAACTAAGAGTTTGATGGAAGGCTTATCTGTTCTTCTTTCAGATGGCATTAAAATATTTTACGAAAAGTCATAAGAAAAGTACTTTGCGAAAAGAATCGGCAGTAGGACGGAATCGTGTTGACCACCGATTAGTTTTTTGCTAATAACTCTTGCATCCTTCGACCGACTTCTTCGACTAAGAGCTCGATGGAAAGCTTATCTATTCCTCTTTCAGATGGCATTAACATATTTTTTACGAAAAGTAATAAGAAATAAAATTTTTTGACCAAAAATAAAATATCGTCGAAATCATTAAAGAAGACGTACCTTATAAGACGAAAATATGCCTTATCTAATAAGAGACTTAAATTTTTTTAATTGCATAAATGACCGGCATTTTGTTCAGAATTAATAGTTTTTTACATGGACAAAAAATTCGTTTAATTTTTTCCCAGTAAATACTTGAATTATAGAAAAGTACTATGCGAAAAGAATCGGCAGTAAGACGGAAACGTGTAGACCACCGATAAGTTTTTTGCTAATAACTCTTGAATCCTTCGACCGACTTCTTCAACTAAGGGCTCGATGGAAAGCTTATCTGGCATTAACATATTTTACGAAATGTCATAAGAAAAGTACTTTGAGAAAAGAATCGGCAGTAGGACGGGATCGTGTTGACCACCGATTAGTTTTTTGCTAATAACTCTTGCATCCTTGGACCAACTTCTTCAACTAAGGGCTCGATGGAAAGCTTATCTGTTCTTCTTTTAGATGGCATTAACATATTTTACGAAATGTCATAAGAAAAGTACTTTGAGAAAAGAATCGGCAGTAGGACGGAATCGTGTTGACCACCGATAAGTTTTTTGCTAATAACTCTTGAATCCTTCGACCGACTTCTTCAACTAAGGGCTCGATAGAAAGCTTATCTGTTCTTCTTTCAGATGGCATTAACATATTTTACGAAATGTCATAAGAAAAGTACTTTGAGAAAAGAATCGGCAGTAGGACGGAATCGTGTTGACCACCGATTAGTTTTTTGCTAATAACTCTGGCATCCTTCGACCAAATTCTTCGACTAAAAGCTCGGTGGAAAGCTTATCTGTTCTTCTTTCAGATGGCATTACTATATTTTATGAAAAGTCATAAGAAAAGTACTTTGCGAAAAGAATCGGTAGTAGGACGGAAACGTGTTGACCACCGATTATTTTTTTGCTAATAACTCTTGCATCCTTCGACCGACTTCTTCAACTAAGAGCTCGATGGAAGGCTTATCTGTTCTTCTTTCAGATGGCATTAACATATTTTACGAAATGTCATAAGAAAAGTACTTTGAGAAAAGAATCGGCAGTAGGACGGAATCGTGTTGACCACCGATTAGTTTTTTGCTAATAACTCTTGCATCCTTCGACCAACTTCTTCGACTAAGAGCTCGATGGAAAGCTTATCTGTTCTTCTTTCAGATGGCATTACTATATTTTATGAAAAGTCATAAGAAAACTACTTTGCGAAAAGAATCGGCAGTAGGACGGAGTCGTGTTGACTACCGATTAGTTTTTTGCTAATAACTCTTGCATCCTTCGACCGACTTCTTCAACTAAGAGTTTGATGGAAGGCTTATCTGTTCTTCTTTCAGATGGCATTAAAATATTTTACGAAAAGTCATAAGAAAAGTACTTTGCGAAAAGAATCGGCAGTAGGACGGAATCGTGTTGACCACCGATTAGTTTTTTGCTAATAACTCTTGCATCCTTCGACCGACTTCTTCGACTAAGAGCTCGATGGAAAGCTTATCTATTCCTCTTTCAGATGGCATTAACATTTTTTTACGAAAAGTAATAAGAAATAAAATTTTTTGACCAAAAATAAAATATCGTCGAAATCATTAAAGAAGACGTACCTTATAAGACGAAAATATGCCTTATCTAATAAGAGACTTAAATTTTTTTAATTGCATAAATGACCGGCATTTTGTTCAGAATTAATAGTTTTTTACATGGACAAAAAATTCGTTTAATTTTTTCCCAGTAAATACTTGAATTATAGAAAAGTACTATGCGAAAAGAATCGGCAGTAAGACGGAAACGTGTAGACCACCGATAAGTTTTTTGCTAATAACTCTTGAATCCTTCGACCGACTTCTTCAACTAAGGGCTCGATGGAAAGCTTATCTGCTCTTCTTTCAGATGGCATTAACATATTTTACGAAATGTCATAAGAAAAGTACTTTGAGAAAAGAATCTGCAGTAGGACGGAATCGTGTTGACCACCGATTAGTTTTTTGCTAATAACTCTTGCATCCTTCGACAGACTTCTTCAACTAAAAGTTTGATGGAAGGCTTATCTGTTCTTCTTTCAGATGGCATTAAAATATTTTACGAAAAGTCATAAGAAAAGTACTTTGCGAAAAGAATCGGCAGTAGGACGGAATCGTGTTAACCACCGATTAGTTTTTTGCTAATAACTCTTGCATCCTTCGACCGACTTCTTCGACTAAGAGCTCGATGGAAAGCTTATCTGTTCTTCTTTCAGATGGCATTACTATATTTTATGAAAAGTCATAAGAAAAGTACTTTGCGAAAAGAATCGGTAGTAGGACGGAAACGTGTTGACCACCGATTATTTTTTTGCTAATAACTCTTGCATCCTTCGACCAACTTCTTTAACTAAGAGCTCGATGGAAGGCTTATCTGTTCTTCTTTCAGATGGCATCAACATTTTTTACGAAAAGTCATAAGAAAAGTACTTTGCGAAAAGAATCGGCAGTAGGACGGAATCGTGTTGACCACCGATTAGTTTTTTGCTAATAACTCTTGCATCCTTCGACCGACTTCTTCGACTAAGAGCTCGATGGAAAGCTTATCTATTCCTTTTTCATATGGCATTAACATTTTTTACGAAAAGTCATAAGAAAAGTACTTTGCGAAAAGAATCGGCAGTAGGACGGAATCGTGTTGACCACCGATTAGTTTTTTGCTAATAACTCTTGCATCCTTCGACCGACTTCTTCGACTAAGAGCTCGATGGAAAGCTTATCTATTCCTCTTTCAGATGGCATTAACATATTTTTTACGAAAAGTAATAAGAAATAAAATTTTTTGACCAAAAATAAAATATCGTCGAAATCATTAAAGAAGACGTACCTTATAAGACGAAAATATGCCTTATCTAATAAGAGACATTTAAACTTTTTTAATTGCATAAATGGCCGGCATTTTGTTCAGAATTAATAGTTTTTTACATGGACAAAAAATTCGTTTAATTTTTTCCCAGTAAATACTTGAATTATAGAAAAGTACTTTGCGAAAAGAATCGGCAGTAAGACGGAAACGTGTTGACCACCGATAAGTTTTTTGCTAAAACCTCTTGAATCCTTCGACCGACTTCTTCAACTAAGGGCTCGATGGAAAGCTTATCTGTTCTTCTTTCAGATGGCATTAACATATTTTACGAAATGTCATAAGAAAAGTACTTTGAGAAAAGAATCGGCAGTAGGACGGAATCGTGTTGAACACCGATTAGTTTTTTGCTAATAACTCTTGCATCCTTCGACCAACTTCTTCGACTAAGAGCTCGATGGAAAGCTTATCTGTTCTTCTTTCAGATGGCATTTCTATATTTTATGAAAAGTCATAAGAAAACTACTTTGCGAAAAGAATCGGTAGTAGGACGGAAACGTGTTGACCACCGATTATTTTTTTGCTAATAACTCTTGCATCCTTCGACCGGCTTCTTCGACTAAGAGCTCGATGGAAAGCTTATCTGTTCTTCTTTCAGATGGCATTACTATATTTTATGAAAAGTCATAAGAAAAGTACTTTGCGAAAAGAATCGGTAGTAGGACGGAAACGTTTTGACCACCGATTATTTTTATGCTAATAACTCTTGCATCCTTCGACCGACTTCTTCAACTAAGAGCTCGATGGAAGGCTTATCTGTTCTTCTTTCAGATGGCATCAACATTTTTTACGAAAAGTCATAAGAAAAGTACTCTGCGAAAAGAATCGGCAGTAAGACGGAAACGTGTTGACCACCGATTATTTTTTTGCTAATAACTCTTGCATCCTTCGACCGGCTTCTTCGACTAAGAGCTCGATGGAAAGCTTATCTGTTCTTCTTTCAGATGGCATTACTATATTTTATGAAAAGTCATAAGAAAACTACTTTGCGAAAAGAATCGGTAGTAGGACGGAAACGTGTTGACCACCGATTATTTTTTTGCTAATAACTCTTGCATCCTTCGACCGGCTTCTTCGACTAAGAGCTCGATGGAAAGCTTATCTGTTCTTCTTTCAGATGGCATTACTATATTTTATGAAAAGTCATAAGAAAAGTACTTTGCGAAAAGAATCGGTAGTAGGACGGAAACGTTTTGACCACCGATTATTTTTTTGCTAATAACTCTTGCATCCTTCGACCGGCTTCTTCGACTAAGAGCTCGATGGAAAGCTTATCTGTTCTTCTTTCAGATGGCATTACTATATTTTATGAAAAGTCATAAGAAAACTACTTTGCGAAAAGAATCGGTAGTAGGACGGAAACGTGTTGACCACCGATTATTTTTTTGCTAATAACTCTTGCATCCTTCGACCGGCTTCTTCGACTAAGAGCTCGATGGAAAGCTTATCTGTTCTTCTTTCAGATGGCATTACTATATTTTATGAAAAGTCATAAGAAAAGTACTTTGCGAAAAGAATCGGTAGTAGGACGGAAACGTTTTGACCACCGATTATTTTTTTGCTAATAACTCTTGCATCCTTCGACCGACTTCTTCGACTAAGAGTTTGATGGAAGGCTTATCTGTTCTTCTTTCAGATGGCATTAACATATTTTTTACGAAAAGTAATAAGAAATAAAATTTTTTGACCAAAAATAAAATATCGTCGAAATCATTAAAGAAGATGTACCTTATAAGACGAAAATATGCCTTATCTAATAAGAGACTTAAATTTTTTTAATTGCATAAATGGCCGGCATTGTGTTCAGAATTAATAGTTTTTTACATGGACAAAAAATTCGTTTAATTTTTTTCCCAGTAAATACTTGAATTATATAAAAGTACTTTGCGAAAAGAATCGGCAGTAAGACGGAAACGTGTTGACCACCGATAAGTTTTTTGCTAATAACTCTTGAATCTTTCGACCGACTTCTTCAACTAAGGGCTCGATGGAAAGCTTATCTGTTCTTCTTTCAGATGGCATTAACATATTTTACGAAATGTCATAAGAAAAGTACTTTGAGAAAATAATCGGCAGTAGGACGGAATCGTGTTGACCACCGATTAGTTTTTTGCTAATAACTCTTGCATCCTTCGACCAACTTCTTCGACTAAGAGTTTGATGGAAGGCTTATCTGTTCTTCTTTCAGATGGCATTAAAATATTTTACAAAAAGTCATAAGAAAAGTAGTTTGCGAAAAGAATCGGCAGTAGGACGGAATCGTGTTGACCACCGATTAGTTTTTTGCTAATAACTCTTGCATCCTTCGACCGACTTCTTCGACTAAGAGTTTGATGGAAGGCTTATCTGTTCTTCTTGCAGATGGCAATAAAATATTTTACGAAAAGTCATAAGAAAAGTACTTTGCGAAAAGAATCGGCAGTAAGACGGAAACGTGATGACCACCGATTAGTTTTTTGCTAATAACTCTTGAATCCTTCAATCGACTTCTTCGACTAAGAGCTCGATGGAAAGCTTATCTGTTCTTCCTTCAGATGGCATTAACATATTTTACGAAAAGTCTTACAAAAAATACTTTGCGAAAAGAATCGGCAGTAGGACGGAGTCATGTTGACCACCGATTAGTTTTTTGCTAATAACTCTTGCTAATAACGTACACCAAAAAACTAGTCAAGAAGCTCTAGATTTCGTTCTAACGCCTGATGTAGCTCCTATTAAGAGTTTTGCATTCACGGTACATCTTTGCCAGTCCATAGCATATTCGCTTTGTAAAACGTGGTCAAACGACCTTGGCTTTTTCAAAAGTCACAGCTTCAAAACAGGATTTGGACCGCAAAACTCGTTGATTGTCCCAACTACACACAACAATCGCTGTAACGTGACCAATTTTACCAACCTGTGTGATGCACTTCCTAAAGTCTTTAAACCGCGTGCTGCAAATGATTTGTCGCCGACTATATTGCAACATATTAAAATCACATCAACTCAACATTATACAAACTTCAAAGATAGCATTGTTCCTCATTTAGAGATTGCACTAAGTCATGTACAAAGTAATGAGGTCCAAGACTCTGATTGTATTTGGTTTCAATCTGACTCCGGTACTGACTTAATTGTTAAACATCTCGAGGAAGCCATTAAAATGGCAGTTCATGGGGACGCACAAGAGTATGCTGTCTCTGTGTGGTCACTGCTACTCACGCTTTGGGGTGACCACGAGCAGTTGGAAGGTCAAGATTCCAGTAGCCACTTTGCTGTTATATATCGGCGAAATTTATTTTTTGAATGGCTGGAAAATACCCTTGTTGAAAAAGATATGCTATCCAAGCAAATCTCAAAGCACACTTATCTTGAACACATGCTGGATTTACTAATGCGTCATAGAGTCAACGAGGCTTGTGAATTGGCTTTTAGCTATGACGACTGTAATTTAGCTCTAATACTAGCTCAACTGTCCTCAGGACCAGTTGTGCGTCAATTGGTGGAAGATCAATTGGCTTCTTGGCACATGACAAAAGCCGATAAGCATATTAGTACCGAACGTTTAAAGATGTTTATGATGGTGGCTGGTGTCCCACTTATGGAATCAGAGCATGGCCCGATAAATATTTTAGAAAATATTAACTGGATTAAAGTACTTGCGCTTCAATTATGGTACTTCACTTCACCTACATCGTCTATTACTGATGCATTGCTTGCATATGAAAAATCTTTTACAACAAAAGAATTTTATTCACAACCACCAACGCCTGTTTACAGTGAACATTTGTATAGCAGCGGTAGAATAGTTTACGATTTGCGGTACCATATTTTGCAGCTTTATTCAAAGCGAAGTTATCCTCTCGAAAGTTTACTTAACCCTGCTACGCATACGGACGATCCCATGGATTATCGTTTAAGTTGGATTCTATTGCAAACATTGGAAGCGCTTGGGTATAATCAATGTCCCGAACTATGTGAAAGCCAACTGCATGTCGGTTTCGCGGCACAGTTAGAAAATAATGGACTTTGGGAGTGGGCTATTTTTGTGTTAATGCACATAAAAAATCGCAATCATCGTGAGATTGCTGTGCAGAACGTAATCTATCGATATGTGAGTGTGTCCAAGGAAGTTGCCTTGACTGAACAAGAAAAGTTTGTTATCCATCGTTTGGGTGTACCAGAGAAGTGGATCGATTATGCAAAAGCTGTTAAAGCCGGCTCCAAGCGTCAATATCACCTACAAGCAAAATATTTGTTAAAAGCAAAACAGTGGGCATTAGCGCATGAGGTCATATATGAGCATATAGCACCAGATGCAATTATCAATGATAATCTATCCTACTTACATAATTTGATGGGTCGATTTGAGTGCACGGAGCATCGCACAAATGTCAGAGTTCCAAATTGGTCAAATCAAGGCCAAATATTTTTAGATTATATGGATATCACTGAGAAGTTTAAACAGATTAAAACAGTGAATAGCACCGCTGACATTGAAGCTCGGTGGGAGAATTTGAAACCACAGCTTGCAGAACTATGTTCTCGCATTAACTTGCTTCCCTGTCCAACGGCTAAACATCGTCTCTGTCAAAGTGAGATTGCACAGAGTTTAGCTTATTTGATTCGTGGCATGCTGATAGTATGTCCAAATTTGCAACCGTGCATGATTATTAAAATTGCACTAGAACGACTTCCGTTACCGCAAGAGTTTGCTAAGAAGGATTTGCGAGCATTACTTGGGTCACTTGTCGACTACATTACAAAAGTGACTGTGAGTGGTAACTCCCGAAACCTTGCTATTGAAGTAAGTTCGAAATAATATAATACGCGTTGGAATGTCAAGTAATAAAGTGTTAATTTTTGTATTGTTAGTATTTAATAAGTGAAAAAATTTGTATGTACACATAAGTTTGCAAAGTTATTATTGTTAAAAATATTTCTTTTCATAAAGCAATTAAAAACTCAGATGGCATTGACATATTTTTTACGAAAAGTAATAAGAAATAAAATTTTTTGACCAAAAATAAAATATCGTCGAAATCATTAAAGAAGACATACCTTATAAGACGAAAATATGCCTTATCTAATAAGAGACTTAAATTTTTTTAATTGCATAAATGACCGGCATTTTGTTCAGAATTAATAGTTTTTTACATGGACAAAAAATTCGTTTAATTTTTTCCCAGTAAATACTTGAATTATAGAAAAGTACTTTGCGAAAAGAATCGGCAGTAAGACGGAAACGTGTAGACCACCGATAAGTATTTTGCTAATAACTCTTGAATCCTTCGACCGACTTCTTCAACTAAGGGCTCGATGGAAAGCTTATCTGCTCTTCTTTCAGATGGCATTAACATTTTTTACGAAAAGTCATAAGAAAAGTACTTTGCGAAAAGAATCGGCAGTAGGATGGAATCGTGTTGACCACCGATTAGTTTTTTGCTAATAACTCTTGCATCCTTCGACCAACTTCTTCGACTAAGAGTTTGATGGAAAGCTTATCTATTCTTCTTTCAGATGGCATTAAAATATTTTACGAAAAGTCATAAGAAAAGTACTTTGCGAAAAGAATCGGCAGTAGGACGGAATCGTGTTGACCACCGATTAGTTTTTTGCTAATAACTCTTGCATCCTTCGACCGACTTCTTCGACTAAGAGTTCGATGGAAAGCTTATCTATTCCTCTTTCAGATGGCATTAACATATTTTTTACGAAAAGTAATAAGAAATAAAATTTTTTGACCAAAAATAAAATATCGTCGAAATCATTAAAGAAGATGTACCTTATAAGACGAAAATATGCCTTATCTAATAAGAGACTTAAATTTTTTTAATTGCATAAATGGCCGGCATTTTGTTCAGAATTAATAGTTTTTTACATGGACAAAAAATTCGTTTAATTTTTTTCCCAGTAAATACTTGAATTATATAAAAGTACTTTGCGAAAAGAATCGGCAGTAAGACGGAAACGTGTTGACCACCGATAAGTTTTTTGCTAATAACTCTTGAATCTTTCGACCGACTTCTTCAACTAAGGGCTCGATGGAAAGCTTATCTGTTCTTCTTTCAGATGGCATTAACATATTTTACGAAATGTCATAAGAAAAGTACTTTGAGAAAAGAATCGGCAGTAGGACGGAATCGTGTTGACCACCGATTAGTTTTTTGCTAATAACTCTTGCATCCTTCGACCAACTTCTTCGACTAAGAGTTTGATGGAAGGCTTATCTGTTCTTCTTTCAGATGGCATTAAAATATTTTACGAAAAGTCATAAGAAAAGTAGTTTGCGAAAAGAATCGGCAGTAGGACGGAATCGTGTTGACCACCGATTAGTTTTTTGCTAATAACTCTTGCATCCTTCGACCGACTTCTTCGACTAAGAGTTTGATGGAAGGCTTATCTGTTCTTCTTTCAGATGGCAATAAAATATTTTACGAAAAGTCATAAGAAAAGTACTTTGCGAAAAGAATCGGCAGTAAGACGGAAACGTGATGACCACCGATTAGTTTTTTGCTAATAACTCTTGAATCCTTCAATCGACTTCTTCGACTAAGAGCTCGATGGAAAGCTTATCTGTTCTTCCTTCAGATGGCATTAACATATTTTACGAAAAGTCTTACAAAAAATACTTTGCGAAAAGAATCGGCAGTAGGACGGAGTCATGTTGACCACCGATTAGTTTTTTGCTAATAACTCTTGCATCCTTCGACAGACTTCTTCAACTAAGAGTTTGATGGAAGGCTTATCTGTTCTTCTTTCAGATGGCATTAAAATATTTTACGAAAAGTCATAAGAAAAGTACTTTGCGAAAAGAATCGGCAGTAGGACGGAATCGTGTCGACCACCGATTAGTTTTTTGCTAATAACTCTTGCATCCTTCGACCGACTTCTTCGACTAAGAGCTCGATGGAAAGCTTATCTATTCCTCCTTCAGATGGCATTAACATATTTTTTACGAAAAGTAATAAGAAATAAAATTTTTTGACCAAAAATAAAATGTCGTCGAAATCATTAAAGAAGACGTACCTTATAAGACGAAAATATGCCTTATCTAATAAGAGACATTTAAATTTTTTTAATTGCATAAATGGCCGGAATTTTGTTCAGAATTAATAGTTTTTTACATGGACAAAAAATTCGTTTAATTTTTTCCCAGTAAATACTTGAATTATAGAAAAGTAATTTGCGAAAAGAATCGGCAGTAAGACGGAAACGTGTTGACCACCGATAAGTTTTTTGCTAATAACTCTTGAATCCTTCGACCGACTTCTTCAACTAAGGGCTCGATGGAAAGCTTATCTGTTCTTCTTTCAGATGGCATTAACATATTTTACGAAATGTCATAAAAAAAGTACTTTGAGAAAAGAATCGGCAGTAGGACGGAATCGTGATGACCACCGATTAGTTTTTTGCTAATAACTCTTGCATCCTTGGACCAACTTCTTCGACTAAGAGCTCGATGGAAAGCTTATCTGTTCTTCTTTCAGATGGCATTAACATATTTTACGAAATGTCATAAGAAAAGTACTTTGAGAAAAGAATCGGCAGTAGGACGGAATCGTGTTGACCACCGATAAGTTTTTTGCTAATAACTCTTGAATCCTTCGAACGACTTCTTCAACTAAGAGCTCGATGGAAAGCTTATCTGTTCTTCTTTCAGATGGCATTAACATACTTTGAGAAAAGAATCGGCAGTAGGACGGAATCGTGTTGACCACCGATTAGTTTTTTGCTAATAACTCTTGCATCCTTGGACCAACTTCTTCGACTAAGAGCTCGATGGAAAGCTTATCTGTTCTTCTTTCAGGTGGCATTAACATATTTTACGAAATGTCATAAGAAAAGTACTTTGAGAAAAGAATCGGCAGTAGGACGGGATCGTGTTGACCACCGATTAGTTTTTTGCTAATAACTCTTGCATCCTTGGACCAACTTCTTCAACTAAGGGCTCGATGGAAAGCTTATCTGTTCTTCTTTCAGATGGCATTAACATATTTTACGAAATGTCATAAGAAAAGTACTTTGAGAAAAGAATCGGCAGTAGGACGGAATCGTGTTGACCACCGATAAGTTTTTTGCTAATAACTCTTGAATCCTTCGACCGACTTCTTCAACTAAGGGCTCGATGGAAAGCTTATCTGTTCTTCTTTCAGATGGCATTAACATATTTTACGAAATGTCATAAGAAAAGTACTTTGAGAAAAGAATCGGCAGTAGGACGGAATCGTGTTGACCACCGATTAGTTTTTTGCTAATAACTCTGGCATCCTTCGACCAAATTCTTCAACTAAAAGCTCGATGGAAAGCTTATCTGTTCTTCTTTCAGATGGCATTACTATATTTTATGAAAAGTCATAAGAAAAGTACTTTGCGAAAAGAATCGGTAGTAGGACGGAAACGTGTTGACCACCGATTATTTTTTTGCTAATAACTCTTGCATCCGTCGACCGACTTCTTCAACTAAGAGCTCGATGGAAGGCTTATCTGTTCTTCTTTCAGATGGCATTAACATATTTTACGAAATGTCATAAGAAAAGTACTTTGAGAAAAGAATCGGCAGTAGGACGGAATCGTGTTGACCACCGATTAGTTTTTTGCTAATAACTCTTGCATCCTTCGACCAACTTCTTCGACTAAGAGCTCGATGGAAAGTTTATCTGTTCTTCTTTCAGATGGCATTACTATATTTTATGAAAAGTCATAAGAAAACTACTTTGCGAAAAGAATCGGCAGTAGGACGGAGTCGTGTTGACCACCGATTAGTTTTTTGCTAATAACTCTTGCATCCTTCGACCGACTTCTTCAACTAAGAGTTTGATGGAAGGCTTATCTGTTCTTCTTTCAGATGGCATCAACATTTTTTACGAAAAGTCATAAGAAAAGTACTTTGCGAAAAGAATCGGCAGTAGGACGGAATCGTGTTGACCACCGATTAGTTTTTTGCTAATAACTCTTGCATCCTTCGACCAACTTCTTCGACTAAGAGTTTGATGGAAGGCTTATCTGTTCTTCTTTCAGATGGCATTAAAATATTTTACGAAAAGTCATAAGAAAAGTACTTTGCGAAAAGAATCGGCAGTAGGACGGAATCGTGTTGACCACCGATTAGTTTTTTGCTAATAACTCTTGCATCCTTCGACCGACTTCTTCGACTAAGAGCTCGATGGAAAGCTTATCTATTCCTCTTTCAGATGGCATTAACATATTTTTTACGAAAAGTAATAAGAAATAAAATTTTTTGACCAAAAATAAAATATCGTCGAAATCATTAAAGAAGACGTACCTTATAAGACGAAAATATGCCTTATCTAATAAGAGACTTAAATTTTTTTAATTGCATAAATGGCCGGCATTTTGTTCAGAATTAATAGTTTTTTACATGGACAAAAAATTCGTTTAATTTTTTTCCCAGTAAATACTTGAATTATATAAAAGTACTTTGCGAAAAGAATCGGCAGTAAGACGGAAACGTGTTGACCACCGATTAGTTTTTTGCTAATAACTCTTGCATCCTTCGACCGACTTCTTCGACTAAGAGTTTGATGGAAGGCTTATCTGTTCTTCTTTCAGATGGCATTAAAATATTTTACGAAAAGTCATAAGAAAAGTACTTTGCGAAAAGAATCGGCAGTAAGACGGAAACGTGATGACCACCGATTAGTTTTTTGCTAATAACTCTTGAATCCTTCAATCGACTTCTTCGACTAAGAGCTCGATGGAAAGCTTATCTGTTCTTCCTTCAGATGGCATTAACATATTTTACGAAAAGTCTTACGAAAAGTACTTTGCGAAAAGAATCGGCAGTAGGACGGAGTCATGTTGACCACCGATTAGTTTTTTGCTAATAACTCTTGCATCCTTCGACAGACTTCTTCAACTAAAAGTTTGATGGAAGGCTTATCTGTTCTTCTTTCAGATGGCATTAAAATATTTTACGAAAAGTCATAAGAAAAGTACTTTGCGAAAAGAATCGGCAGTAGGACGGAATCGTGTTGACCAACGATTAGTTTTTTGCTAATAACTCTTGCATCCTTCGACCGACTTCTTCGACTAAGAGCTCGATGGAAAGCTTATCTATTCCTCCTTCAGATGGCATTAACATATTTTTTACGAAAAGTAATAAGAAATAAAATTTTTTGACCAAAAATAAAATGTCGTCGAAATCATTAAAGAAGACGTACCTTATAAGACGAAAATATGCCTTATCTAATAAGAGACATTTAAATTTTTTTAATTGGATAAATGGCCGGCATTTTGTTCAGAATTAATAGTTTTTTACATGGACAAAAAATTCGTTTAATTTTTTCCCAGTAAATACTTGAATTATAGAAAAGTAATTTGCGAAAAGAATCGGCAGTAAGACGGAAACGTGTTGACCACCGATAAGTTTTTTGCTAATAACTCTTGAATCCTTCGACCGACTTCTTCAACTAAGGGCTCGATGGAAAGGTTATCTGTTCTTCTTTCAGATGGCATTACTATATTTTATGAAAAGTCATAAGAAAAGTACTTTGCGAAAAGAATCGGTAGTAGGACGGAAACGTGTTGACCACCGATTATTTTTTTGCTAATAACTCTTGCATCCTTCGACCGACTTCTTCAACTAAGAGCTCGATGGAAGGCTTATCTGTTCTTCTTTCAGATGGCATTAACATATTTTACGAAATGTCATAAGAAAAGTACTTTGAGAAAAGAATCGGCAGTAGGACGGAATCGTGTTGACCACCGATTAGTTTTTTGCTAATAACTCTTGCATCCTTCGACCAACTTCTTCGACTAAGAGCTCGATGGAAAGCTTATCTGTTCTTCTTTCAGATGGCATTACTATATTTTATGAAAAGTCATAAGAAAACTACTTTGCGAAAAGAATCGGCAGTAGGACGGAGTCGTGTTGACCACCGATTAGTTTTTTGCTAATAACTCTTGCATCCTTCGACCGACTTCTTCAACTAAGAGTTTGATGGAAGGCTTATCTGTTCTTCTTTCAGATGGCATTAAAATATTTTACGAAAAGTCATAAGAAAAGTACTTTGCGAAAAGAATCGGCAGTAGGACGGAATCGTGTTGACCACCGATTAGTTTTTTGCTAATAACTCTTGCATCCTTCGACCGACTTCTTCGACTAAGAGCTCGATGGAAAGCTTATCTATTCCTCTTTCAGATGGCATTAACATATTTTTTACGAAAAGTAATAAGAAATAAAATTTTTTGACCAAAAATAAAATATCGTCGAAATCATTAAAGAAGACGTACCTTATAAGACGAAAATATGCCTTATCTAATAAGAGACTTAAATTTTTTTAATTGCATAAATGACCGGCATTTTGTTCAGAATTAATAGTTTTTTACATGGACAAAAAATTCGTTTAATTTTTTCCCAGTAAATACTTGAATTATAGAAAAGTACTTTGCGAAAAGAATCGGCAGTAAGACGGAAACGTGTAGACCACCGATAAGTTTTTTGCTAATAACTCTTGAATCCTTCGACCGACTTCTTCAACTAAGGGCTCGATGGAAAGCTTATCTGCTCTTCTTTCAGATGGCATTAACATATTTTACGAAATGTCATAAGAAAAGTACTTTGCGAAAAGAATCGGCAGTAGGACGGAATCGTGTTGACCACCGATTAGTTTTTTGCTAATAACTCTTGCATCCTTCGACCGACTTCTTCGACTAAGAGCTCGATGGAAAGCTTATCTATTCCTCTTTCAGATGGCATTAACATATTTTTTACGAAAAGTAATAAGAAACCAGTAAGGACGCTATCTTCAGCAAGGCTGAAGCTATAATACTTTTCACGTTGTGTCACTAAAAAACTAAATGAATAGTTTTCATGCCTCCCTAACAACATAACTGTAAGGTTTCAAGTCAATTGGTTAAAAAACAAAAAAGTTTTCCATACAGCGGTTCAAGTTTTGCGATAAGTGGGCGTAGCCATGCCCACTTTTGGTCAAAATAGTTTTCATTCCTCCCTAAGAAGATAACTGTAAGGTTTCAAGTCAATTGGTCAATTTTCGCTAAAAAAAAGGCGTGGGCACGCCCACTTTTGGTCAAAATTGTTTTCATTCCTCCCTAAGAACATAACTGTAAAGTTTCAAGTCAATTGGTTAAAAAACACAAAAGTTTTCCATACAACGGGTCAAATTTCGCTATAAAAGGGTGTGGCCACGCCCACTTTTGGTCAAAATAGTTTTCATTCCTCCCTAAGAACATAACTGTAAAGTTTCAAGTCAATTCGTTGAAAAACAAAAAAGTTTTCCATACAACGGGTCAATTTTTGCTATAAGTGGGCGTGGCTACGCCCACTTTTGGTCAACATTGTTTTCATTCCTCCCTAAGAACATAACTGTAAAGTTTCAAGTCAATTGGTTAAAAAACAAAAAAGTTTTCCATACAACGGGTCAAATTTCGCTATAAAAGGGCGTGGCCGCGCCCACTTTTGGTCAAAATTGTTTTCATTCCTCCCTAAGAACATAACTGTAAAGTTTCAAGTCAATTGGTTAAAAAACACAAAAGTTTTCCATACAACGGGTCAAATTTCGCTATAAAAGGGCGTGGCTACGCCCACTTTTGGTCAAAATAGTTTTCATTCCTTCCAAAGAACATAACTGTAAAGTTTCAAGTCAATTCGTTGAAAAACAAAAAAGTTTTCCATACAACGGGTCAATTTTTGCTATAAGTGGGCGTGGCTACGCTCACTTTGGGTCAAAATAGTTTTCATTCCTCCCTAAGAACATAACTGTAAAGTTTCAAGTCAATTGGTTAAAAAACAAAAAAGTTTTCCATACAACGGGTCAATTTTCGCTATAAGTGGGCGTGGCTACGCGTGGCTACGCCCACTTTTGGTCAAAATAGTTTTCATTCCTTCCTAAGAACATAACTTTAAAATTTCAAGTCAATTGGTTAAAAAACAAAAAAGTTTTTCATACAACGGGTCCATTTTCGCTAGAAGTGGGCGTGGCTACGCGTGGCTACGCCCATTTTTGGTCAAAATAGTTTTCATTCCTCACCAAGAATATATCTTTAAAATTTCAAGTCAATTGGTTGAAAAACAAAAAAGTTGTCCATACAACGACGTGAATATTGCTTCTCTTCCTCTTCTTCATTTTGTATGGGAGCTACCAGTTCCAGATGTCCAATCTCATTGAAACTTTCAGGCATGTAGTCGGACTATGTAGAACTACTATGTTTAAAATTTCAGCACTCTATCATACAAAACAAAAAACTTTTCCATACAACGACTCAAGTTTTGTTCATTTTTCTTCTTCTTTTCGTATGGGGGCTACCAGTTCCAGTGGTCCGATATGGCTGGATCCGACAAATGAGTTGATCGCACAAATAAGCAGTCTCTGTGCAAAATTTCAGCTCAATATCTTCAAAACTGTGGGAGGAGATTGTATATATACAGACAGACGGACGGACAGACGGACAGACGGACATGGCTAAATCAACTCGTCTTGTCGTCCTGATCAAGAATATATATACTTTATATAGTCGGAAATGAATATTTCGATCTGTTACAAACTTCAGCACAAAGTTATTATACTATTTCACATACGTGAAAAGTATAATAAAATTTTTTGACCAAAAATAAAATATCGTCGAAATCATTAAAGAAGACGTACCTTATAAGACGAAAATATGCCTTATCTAATAAGAGACTTAAATTTTTTTAATTGCATAAATGACCGGCATTTTGTTCAGAATTAATAGTTTTTTACATGGACAAAAAATTCGTTTAATTTTTTCTCAGTAAATACTTGAATTATAGAAAAGTACTTTGCGAAAAGAATCGGCAGTAAGACGGAAACGTGTAGACCACCGATAAGTTTTTTGCTAATAACTCTTAAATCCTTCGACCGACTTCTTCAACTAAGGGCTCGATGGAAAGCTTATCTGCTCTTCTTTCAGATGGCATTAACATATTTTACGAAATGTCATAAGAAAAGTACTTTGAGAAAAGAATCGGCAGTAGGACGGAATCGTGTTGACCACCGATTAGTTTTTTGCTAATAACTCTTGCATCCTTCGACCGACTTCTTCAACTAAGAGCTCGATGGAAGGCTTATCTGTTCTTCTTTCAGATGGCATCAACATTTTTTACGAAAAGTCATAAGAAAAGTACTTTGCGAAAAGAATCGGCAGTAGGACGGAATCGTGTTGACCACCGATTAATTTTTTGCTAATAACTCTTGCATCCTTCGACCGACTTCTTCGACTAAGAGCTCGATGGAAAGCTTATCTATTCCTCTTTCAGATGGCATTAACATTTTTTACGAAAAGTCATAAGAAAAGTACTTTGCGAAAAGAATCGGCAGTAGGACGGAATCGTGTTGACCACCGATTAGTTTTTTGCTAATAACTCTTGCATCCTTCGACCGACTTCTTCGACTAAGAGCTCGATGGAAAGCTTATCTATTCCTCTTTCAGATGGCATTAACATATTTTTTACGAAAAGTAATAAGAAATAAAATTTTTTGACCAAAAATAAAATATCGTCGAAATCATTAAAGAAGACGTACCTTATAAGACGAAAATATGCCTTATCTAGTAAGAGACTTAAATTTTTTTAATTGCATAAATGGCCGGCATTTTGTTCAGAATTAATAGTTTTTTACATGGACAAAAAATTCGTTTAATTTTTTCCCAGTAAATACTTGAATTATAGAAAAGTACTTTGCGAAAAGAATCGGCAGTAAGACGGAAACGTGTTGACCACCGATAAGTTTTTTGCTAATAACTCTTGAATCCTTCGACCAACTTCTTCAACTAAGGGCTCGATGGAAAGCTTATCTGTTCTTCTTTCAGATGGCATTAACATATTTTACGAAATGTCATAAGAAAAGTACTTTGAGAAAAGAATCGGCAGTAGGACGGAATCGTGTTGACCACCGATTAGTTTTTTGCTAATAACTCTTGCATCCTTCGACCGACTTCTTCAACTAAGAGCTCGATGGAAGGCTTATCTGTTCTTCTTTCAGATGGCATCAACATTTTTTACGAAAAGTCATAAGAAAAGTACTTTGCGAAAAGAATCGGCAGTAGGACGGAATCGTGTTGACCACCGATTAATTTTTTGCTAATAACTCTTGCATCCTTCGACCGACTTCTTCGACTAAGAGCTCGATGGAAAGCTTATCTATTCCTCTTTCAGATGGCATTAACATTTTTTACGAAAAGTCATAAGAAAAGTACTTTGCGAAAAGAATCGGCAGTAGGACGGAATCGTGTTGACCACCGATTAGTTTTTTGCTAATAACTCTTGCATCCTTTGACCGACTTCTTCGACTAAGAGCTCGATGGAAAGCTTATCTATTCCTCTTTCAGATGGCATTAACATATTTTTTACGAAAAGTAATAAGAAATAAAATTTTTTGACCAAAAATAAAATATCGTCGAAATCATTAAAGAAGACGTACCTTATAAGACGAAAATATGCCTTATCTAGTAAGAGACTTAAATTTTTTTAATTGCATAAATGGCCGGCATTTTGTTCAGAATTAATAGTTTTTTACATGGACAAAAAATTCGTTTAATTTTTTCCCAGTAAATACTTGAATTATAGAAAAGTACTTTGCGAAAAGAATCGGCAGTAAGACGGAAACGTGTTGACCACCGATAAGTTTTTTGCTAATAACTCTTGAATCCTTCGACCAACTTCTTCAACTAAGGGCTCGATGGAAAGCTTATCTGTTCTTCTTTCAGATGGCATTAACATATTTTACGAAATGTCATAAGAAAAGTACTTTGAGAAAAGAATCGGCAGTAGGACGGAATCGTGTTGACCACCGATTAGTTTTTTGCTAATAACTCTTGCATCCTTCGACCAACTTCTTCGACTAAGAGCTCGATGGAAAGCTTATCTGTTCTTCTTTCAGATGGCATTTCTATATTTTATGAAAAGTCATAAGAAAACCACCTTGCCGAAAGAATCGGTAGTAGGACGGAAACGTGTTGACCACCGATTATTTTTTTGCTAATAACTCTTGCATCCTTCGACCGGCTTCTTCGACTAAGAGCTCGATGGAAAGCTTATCTGTTCTTCTTTCAGATGGCATTACTATATTTTATGAAAAGTCATAAGAAAAATACTTTGCGAAAAGAATCGGTAGTAGGACGGAAACGTGTTGACCACCGATTATTTTTTTGCTAATAACTCTTGCATCCTTCGACCGACTTCTTCAACTAAGAGCTCGATGGAAGGCTTTTCTGTTCTTCTTTCAGATGGCATCAACATTTTTTACGAAAAGTCATAAGAAAAGTACTTTGCGAAAAGAATCGGTAGTAGGACGGAAACGTGTTGACCACCGATTATTTTTTTGCTAATAACTCTTGCATCCTTCGACCGACTTCTTCAACTAAGAGCTCGATGGAAGGCTTATCTGTTCTTCTTTCAGATGGCATTAACATATTTTACGAAATGTCATAAGAAAAGTACTTTGAGAAAAGAATCGGCAGTAGGACGGAATCGTGTTGACCACCGATTAGTTTTTTGCTAATAACTCTTGCATCCTTCGACCAACTTCTTCGACTAAGAGCTCGATGGAAAGCTTATCTGTTCTTCTTTCAGATGGCATTACTATATTTTATGAAAAGTCATAAGAAAACTACTTTGCGAAAAGAATCGGCAGTAGGACGGAGTCGTGTTGACCACCGATTAGTTTTTTGCTAATAACTCTTGCATCCTTCGACCGACTTCTTCAACTAAGAGTTTGATGGAAGGCTTATCTGTTCTTCTTTCAGATGGCATTAAAATATTTTACGAAAAGTCATAAGAAAAGTACTTTGCGAAAAGAATCGGCAGTAGGACGGAATCGTGTTGACCACCGATTAGTTTTTTGCTAATAACTCTTGCATCCTTCGACCGACTTCTTCGACTAAGAGCTCGATGGAAAGCTTATCTATTCCTCTTTCAGATGGCATTAACATATTTTTTACGAAAAGTAATAAGAAATAAAATTTTTTGACCAAAAATAAAATATCGTCGAAATCATTAAAGAAGACGTACCTTATAAGACGAAAATATGCCTTATCTAATAAGAGACTTAAATTTTTTTTAATTGCATAAATGACCGGCATTTTGTTCAGAATTAATAGTTTTTTACATGGACAAAAAATTCGTTTAATTTTTTCCCAGTAAATACTTGAATTATAGAAAAGTACTTTGCGAAAAGAATCGGCAGTAAGACGGAAACGTGTAGACCACCGATAAGTTTTTTGCTAATAACTCTTGAATCCTTCGACCGACTTCTTCAACTAAGGGCTCGATGAAAAGCTTATCTGCTCTTCTTTCAGATGGCATTAACATATTTTACGAAATGTCATAAGAAAAGTACTTTGCGAAAAGAATCGGCAGTAGGACGGAATCGTGTTGACCACCGATTAGTTTTTTGCTAATAACTCTTGCATCCTTCGACCGACTTCTTCGACTAAGAGCTCGATGGAAAGCTTATCTATTCCTCTTTCAGATGGCATTAACATATTTTTTACGAAAAGTAATAAGAAATAAAATTTTTTGACCAAAAATAAAATATCGTCGAAATCATTAAAGAAGACGTACCTTATAAGACGAAAATATGCCTTATCTAATAAGAGACTTAAATTTTTTTAATTGCATAAATGACCGGCATTTTGTTCAGAATTAATAGTTTTTTACATGGACAAAAAATTCGTTTAATTTTTTCCCAGTAAATACTTGAATTATAGAAAAGTACTTTGCGAAAAGAATCGGCAGTAAGACGGAAACGTGTAGACCACCGATAAGTTTTTTGCTAATAACTCTTAAATCCTTCGACCGACTTCTTCAACTAAGGGCTCGATGGAAAGCTTATCTGCTCTTCTTTCAGATGGCATTAACATATTTTACGAAATGTCATAAGAAAAGTACTTTGAGAAAAGAATCGGCAGTAGGACGGAATCGTGTTGACCACCGATTAGTTTTTTGCATAACTCTTGCATCCTTCGACCAACTTCTTCGACTAAGAGCTCGATGGAAAGCTTATCTGTTCTTCTTTCAGATGGCATTACTATATTTTATGAAAAGTCATAAGAAAAGTACTTTGCGAAAAGAATCGGTAGTAGGACGGAAACGTGTTGACCACCGATTATTTTTTTGCTAATAACTCTTGCATCCTTCGACCGACTTCTTCAACTAAGAGCTCGATGGAAGGCTTATCTGTTCTTCTTTCAGATGGCATCAACATTTTTTACGAAAAGTCATAAGAAAAGTACTTTGCGAAAAGAATCGGCAGTAGGACGGAATCGTGTTGACCACCGATTAGTTTATTGCTAATAACTCTTGCATCCTTCGACCGACTTCTTCGACTAAGAGCTCGATGGAAAGCTTATCTATTCCTCTTTCAGATGGCATTAACATTTTTTACGAAAAGTCATAAGAAAAGTACTTTGCGAAAAGAATCGGCAGTAGGACGGAATCGTGTTGACCACCGATTAGTTTTTTGCTAATAACTCTTGCATCCTTCGACCGACTTCTTCGACTAAGAGCTCGATGGAAAGCTTATCTATTCCTCTTTCAGATGGCATTAACATATTTTTTACGAAAAGTAATAAGAAATAAAATTTTTTGACCAAAAATAAAATATCGTCGAAATCATTAAAGAAGACGTACCTTATAAGACGAAAATATGCCTTATCTAGTAAGAGACTTAAATTTTTTTAATTGCATAAATGGCCGGAATTTTGTTCAGAATTAATAGTTTTTTACATGGACAAAAAATTCGTTTAATTTTTTCCCAGTAAATACTTGAATTATAGAAAAGTACTTTGCGAAAAGAATCGGCAGTAAGACGGAAACGTGTTGACCACTGATAAGTTTTTTGCTAATAACTCTTGAATCCTTCGACCAACTTCTTCAACTAAGGGCTCGATGGAAAGCTTATCTGTTCTTCTTTCAGATGGCATTAACATATTTTACGAAATGTCATAAGAAAAGTACTTTGAGAAAAGAATCGGCAGTAGGACGGAATCGTGTTGACCACCGATTAGTTTTTTGCTAATAACTCTTGCATCCTTCGACCAACTTCTTCGACTAAGAGCTCGATGGAAAGCTTATCTGTTCTTCTTTCAGATGGCATTTCTATATTTTATGAAAAGTCATAAGAAAACTACTTTGCGAAAAGAATCGGTAGTAGGACGGAAACGTGTTGACCACCGATTATTTTTTTGCTAATAACTCTTGCATCCTTCGTCCGGCTTCTTCGACTAAGAGCTCGATGGAAAGCTTATCTGTTCTTCTTTCAGATGGCATTACTATATTTTATGAAAAGTCATAAGAAAAGTACTTTGCGAAAAGAATCGGTAGTAGGACGGAAACGTGTTGACCACCGATTATTTTTTTGCTAATAACTCTTGCATCCTTCGACCGACTTCTTCAACTAAGAGCTCGATGGAAGGCTTATCTGTTCTTCTTTCAGATGGCATCAACATTTTTTACGAAAAGTCATAAGAAAAGTACTTTGCGAAAAGAATCGGCAGTAGGACGGAATCGTGTTGACCACCGATTAGTTTTTTGCTAATAACTCTTGCATCCTTCGACCAACTTCTTCGACTAAGAGTTTGATGGAAGGCTTATCTATTCTTCTTTCAGATGGCATTAAAATATTTTACGAAAAGTCATAAGAAAAGTACTTTGCGAAAAGAATCGGCAGTAGGACGGAATCGTGTTGACCACCGATTAGTTTTTTGCTAATAACTCTTGCATCCTTCGACCGACTTCTTCGACTAAGAGCTCGATGGAAAGCTTATCTATTCCTTTTTCAGATGGCATTAACATATTTTTTACGAAAAGTAATAAGAAATAAAATTTTTTGACCAAAAATAAAATATCGTCGAAATCATTAAAGAAGACGTACCTTATAAGACGAAAATATGCCTTATCTAATAAGAGACTTAAATTTTTTTAATTGCATAAATGGCCGGCATTTTGTTCAGAATTAATAGTTTTTTACATGGACAAAAAATTCGTTTAATTTTTTTCCCAGTAAATACTTGAATTATATAAAAGTACTTTGCGAAAAGAATCGGCAGTAAGACGGAAACGTGTTGACCACCGATAAGTTTTTTGCTAATAACTCTTGAATCTTTCGACCGACTTCTTCAACTAAGGGCTCGATGGAAAGCTTATCTGTTCTTCTTTCAGATGGCATTAACATATTTTACGAAATGTCATAAGAAAAGTACTTTGAGAAAAGAATCGGCAGTAGGACGGAATCGTGTTGACCACCGATTAGTTTTTTGCTAATAACTCTTGCACCCTTCGACCAACTTCTTCGACTAAGAGTTTGATGGAAGGCTTATCTGTTCTTCTTTCAGATGGCATTAAAATATTTTACGAAAAGTCATAAGAAAAGTAGTTTGTGAAAAGAATCGGCAGTAGGACGGAATCGTGTTGACCACCGATTAGTTTTTTGCTAATAACTCTTGCATCCTTCGACCGACTTCTTCGACTAAGAGTTTGATGGAAGGCTTATCTGTTCTTCTTTCAGATGGCATTAAAATATTTTACGAAAAGTCATAAGAAAAGTACTTTGCGAAAAGAATCGGCAGTAGGACGGAAACGTGATGACCACCGATTAGTTTTTTGCTAATAACTCTTGAATCCTTCAATCGACTTCTTCGACTAAGAGCTCGATGGAAAGCTTATCTGTTCTTCCTTCAGATGGCATTAACATATTTTACGAAAAGTCTTACGAAAAATACTTTGCGAAAAGAATCGGCAGTAGGACGGAGTCATGTTGACCACCGATTAGTTTTTTACTAATAACTCTTGCATCCTTCGACCGACTTCTTCAACTAAGAGTTTGATGGAAGGCTTATCTGTTCTTCTTTCAGATGGCATTAAAATATTTTACGAAAAGTCATAAGAAAAGTACTTTGCGAAAAGAATCGGCAGTAGGACGGAATCGTGTTGACCACCGATTAGTTTTTTGCTAATAACTCTTGCATCCTTCGACCGACTTCTTCGACTAAGAGCTCGATGGAAAGCTTATCTATTCCTTCTTCAGATGGCATTAACATATTTTTTTACGAAAAGTAATAAGAAATAAAATTTTTTGACCAAAAATAAAATGTCGTCGAAATCATTAAAGAAGACGTACCTTATAAGACGAAAATATGCCTTATCTAATAAGAGACATTTAAATTTTTTTAATTGCATAAATGGCCGGAATTTTGTTCAGAATTAATAGTTTTTTACATGGACAAAAAATTCGTTTAATTTTTTCCCAGTAAATACTTGAATTATAGAAAAGTAATTTGCGAAAAGAATCGGCAGTAAGACGGAAACGTGTTGACCACCGATAAGTTTTTTGCTAATAACTCTTGAATTCTTCGACCGACTTCTTCAACTAAGGGCTCGATGGAAAGCTTATCTGTTCTTCTTTCAGATGGCATTAACATATTTTACGAAATGTCATAAGAAAAGTACTTTGAGAAAAGAATCGGCAGTAGGACGGAATCGTGTTGACCACCGATTAGTTTTTTGCTAATAACTCTTGCATCCTTGGACCAACTTCTTCGACTAAGAGCTCGATGGAAAGCTTATCTGTTCTTCTTTCAGATGGCATTAACATATTTTACGAAATGTCATAAGAAAAGTACTTTGAGAAAAGAATCGGCAGTAGGACGGAATCGTGTTGACCACCGATAAGTTTTTTGCTAATAACTCTTGAATCCTTCGACCGACTTCTTCAACTAAGGGCTCGATGGAAAGCTTATCTGTTCTTCTTTCAGATGGCATTAACATATTTTACGAAATGTCATAAGAAAAGTACTTTGAGAAAAGAATCGGCAGTAGGACGGAATCGTGTTGACCACCGATTAGTTTTTTGCTAATAACTCTTGCATCCTTGGACCAACTTCTTCGACTAAACGCACGATGGAAAGCTTATCTGTTCTTCTTTCAGATGGCATTAACATATTTTACGAAATGTCATAAGAAAAGTACTTTGAGAAAAGAATCGGCAGTAGGACGGGATCGTGTTGACCACCGATTAGTTTTTTGCTAATAACTCTTGCATCCTTGGACCAACTTCTTCAACTAAGGGCTCGATGGAAAGCTTATCTGTTCTTCTTTCAGATGGCATTAACATATCTTACGAAATGTCATAAGAAAAGTACTTTGAGAAAAGAATCGGCAGTAGGACGGAATCGTGTTGACCACCGATTAGTTTTTTGCTAATAACTCTGGCATCCTTCGACCAAATTCTTCGACTAAAAGCCCGATGGAAAGCTTATCTGTTCTTCTTTCAGATGGCATTACTATATTTTATGAAAAGTCATAAGAAAAGTACTTTGCGAAAAGAATCGGTAGTAGGACGGAAACGTGTTGACCACCGATTATTTTTTTGCTAATAACTCTTGCATCCTTCGACCGACTTCTTCAACTAAGAGCTCGATGGAAGGTTTATCTATTCTTCTTTCAGATGGCATTAAAATATTTTACGAAAAGTCATAAGAAAAGTACTTTGCGAAAAGAATCGACAGTAGGACGGAATCGTGTTGACCACCGATTAGTTTTTTGCTAATAACTCTTGCATCCTTCGACCGACTTCTTCGACTAAGAGCTCGATGGAAAGCTTATCTTTTCTTCTTTCAGATGGCATTAACATATTTTTTACGAAAAGTAATAAGAAATAAAATTTTTTGACCAAAAATAAAATATCGTCGAAATCATTAAAGAAGACGTACCTTATAAGACGAAAATATGCCTTATCTAATAAGAGACTTAAATTTTTTTAATTGCATAAATGGCCGGCATTTTGTTCAGAATTAATAGTTTTTTACATGGACAAAAAATTCGTTTAATTTTTTTCCCAGTAAATACTTGAATTATATAAAAGTACTTTGCGAAAAGAATCGGCAGTAAGACGGAAACGTGTTGACCACCGATAAGTTTTTTGCTAATAACTCTTGAATCTTTCGACCGACTTCTTCAACTAAGGGCTCGATGGAAAGCTTATCTGTTCTTCTTTCAGATGGCATTAACATATTTTACGAAATGTCATAAGAAAAGTACTTTGAGAAAAGAATCGGCAGTAGGACGGAATCGTGTTGACCACCGATTAGTTTTTTGCTAATAACTCTTGCATCCTTCGACCAACTTCTTCGACTAAGAGTTTGATGGAAGGCTTATCTGTTCTTCTTTCAGATGGCATTAAAATATTTTACGAAAAGTCATAAGAAAAGTAGTTTGCGAAAAGAATCGGCAGTAGGACGGAATCGTGTTGACCACCGATTAGTTTTTTGCTAATAACTCTTGCATCCTTCGACCGACTTCTTCGACTAAGAGTTTGATGGAAGGCTTATCTGTTCTTCTTTCAGATGGCATTAAAATATTTTACGAAAAGTCATAAGAAAAGTACTTTGCGAAAAGAATCGGCAGTAAGACGGAAACGTGATGACCACCGATTAGTTTTTTGCTAATAACTCTTGAATCCTTCAATCGACTTCTTCGACTAAGAGCTCGATGGAAAGCTTATCTGTTCTTCCTTCAGATGGCATTAACATATTTTACGAAAAGTCTTACGAAAAATACTTTGCGAAAAGAATCGGCAGTAGGACGGAGTCATGTTGACCACCGATTAGTTTTTTGCTAATAACTCTTGCATCCTTCGACCGACTTCTTCAACTAAGAGTTTGATGGAAGGCTTATCTGTTCTTCTTTCAGATGGCATTAAAATATTTTACGAAAAGTCATAAGAAAAGTACTTTGCGAAAAGAATCGGCAGTAGGACGGAATCGTGTTGACCACCGATTAGTTTTTTGCTAATAACTCTTGCATCCTTCGACCGACTTCTTCGACTAAGAGCTCGATGGAAAGCTTATCTATTCCTTCTTCAGATGGCATTAACATATTTTTTACGAAAAGTAATAAGAAATAAAATTTTTTGACCAAAAATAAAATGTCGTCGAAATCATTAAAGAAGACGTACCTTATAAGACGAAAATATGCCTTATCTAATAAGAGACATTTAAATTTTTTTAATTGCATAAATGGCCGGAATTTTGTTCAGAATTAATAGTTTTTTACATGGACAAAAAATTCGTTTAATTTTTTCCCAGTAAATACTTGAATTATAGAAAAGTAATTTGCGAAAAGAATCGGCAGTAAGACGGAAACGTGTTGACCACCGATAAGTTTTTTGCTAATAACTCTTGAATTCTTCGACCGACTTCTTCAACTAAGGGCTCGATGGAAAGCTTATCAGTTCTTCTTTCAGATGGCATTAACATATTTTACGAAATGTCATAAGAAAAGTACTTTGAGAAAAGAATCGGCAGTAGGACGGAATCGTGTTGACCACCGATTAGTTTTTTGCTAATAACTCTCGCATCCTTGGACCAACTTCTTCGACTAAGAGCTCGATGGAAAGCTTATCTGTTCTTCTTTCAGATGGCATTAACATATTTTACGAAATGTCATAAGAAAAGTACTTTGAGAAAAGAATCGGCAGTAGGACGGAATCGTGTTGACCACCGATAAGTTTTTTGCTAATAACTCTTGAATCCTTCGACCGACTTCTTCAACTAAGGGCTCGATGGAAAGCTTATCTGTTCTTCTTTCAGATGGCATTAACATATCTTACGAAATGTCATAAGAAAAGTACTTTGAGAAAAGAATCGGCAGTAGGACGGAATCGTGTTGACCACCGATTAGTTTTTTGCTAATAACTCTTGCATCCTTGGACCAACTTCTTCGACTAAGAGCTCGATGGAAAGCTTATCTGTTCTTCTTTCAGATGGCATTAACATATTTTACGAAATGTCATAAGAAAAGTACTTTGAGAAAAGAATCGGCAGTAGGACGGGATCGTGTTGACCACCGATTAGTTTTTTGCTAATAACTCTTGCATCCTTGGACCAACTTCTTCAACTAAGGGCTCGATGGAAAGCTTATCTGTTCTTCTTTCAGATGGCATTAACATATTTTACGAAATGTCATAAGAAAAGTACTTTGAGAAAAGAATCGGCAGTAGGACGGAATCGTGTTGACCACCGATAAGTTTTTTGCTAATAACTCTTGAATCCTTCGACCGACTTCTTCAACTAAGGGCTCGATGGAAAGCTTATCTGTTCTTCTTTCAGATGGCATTAACATATTTTACGAAATGTCATAAGAAAAGTACTTTGAGAAAAGCATCGGCAGTAGGACGGAATCGTGTTGACCACCGATTAGTTTTTTGCTAATAACTCTGGCATCCTTCGACCAAATTCTTCGACTAAAAGCTCGATGGAAAGCTTATCTATTCCTCTTTCAGATGGCATTAACATTTTTTACGAAAAGTCATAAGAAAAGTAGTTTGCGAAAACAATCGGCAGTAGGACGGAAACGTGTTGACCACCGATTATTTTTTTGCTAATAACTCTTGCATCCTTCGACCGACTTCTTCAACTAAGAGCTCGATGGAAGGTTTATCTGTTCTTCTTTCAGATGGCATTAACATATTTTACGAAATGTCATAAGAAAAGTACTTTGAGAAAAGAATCGGCAGTAGGACGGAATCGTGTTGACCACCGATTAGTTTTTTGCTAATAACTCTTGCATCCTTCGACCAACTTCTTCGACTAAGAGCTCGATGGAAAGCTTATCTGTTCTTCTTTCAGATGGCATTACTATATTTTATGAAAAGTCATAAGAAATCTACTTTGCGAAAAGAATCGGCAGTAGGACGGAGTCGTGTTGACCACCGATTAGTTTTTTGCTAATAACTCTTGCATCCTTCGACCGACTTCTTCAACTAAGAGTTTGATGGAAGGCTTATCTGTTCTTCTTTCAGATGGCATCAACATTTTTTACGAAAAGTCATAAGAAAAGTACTTTGCGAAAAGAATCGGCAGTAGGACGGAATCGTGTTGACCACCGATTAGTTTTTTGCTAATAACTCTTGCATCCTTCGACCAACTTCTTCGACTAAGAGTTTGATGGAAGGCTTATCTGTTCTTCTTTCAGATGGCATTAAAATATTTTACGAAAAGTCATAAGAAAAGTACTTTGCGAAAAGAATCGGCAGTAGGACGGAATCGTGTTGACCACCGATTAGTTTTTTGCTAATAACTCTTGCATCCTTCGACCGACTTCTTCGACTAAGAGCTCGATGGAAAGCTTATCTATTCCTCTTTCAGATGGCATTAACATATTTTTTACGAAAAGTAATAAGAAATAAAATTTTTTGACCAAAAATAAAATATCGTCGAAATCATTAAAGAAGACGTACCTTATAAGACGAAAATATGCCTTATCTAATAAGAGACTTAAATTTTTTTAATTGCATAAATGGCCGGCATTTTGTTCAGAATTAATAGTTTTTTACATGGACAAAAAATTCGTTTAATTTTTTTCCCAGTAAATACTTGAATTATATAAAAGTACTTTGCGAAAAGAATCGGCAGTAAGACGGAAACGTGTTGACCACCGATTAGTTTTTTGCTAATAACTCTTGCATCCTTCGACCGACTTCTTCGACTAAGAGTTTGATGGAAGGCTTATCTGTTCTTCTTTCAGATGGCATTAAAATATTTTACGAAAAGTCATAAGAAAAGTACTTTGCGAAAAGAATCGGCAGTAAGACGGAAACGTGATGACCACCGATTAGTTTTTTGCTAATAACTCTTGAATCCTTCAATCGACTTCTTCGACTAAGAGCTCGATGGAAAGCTTATCTGTTCTTCCTTCAGATGGCATTAACATATTTTACGAAAAGTACTTTGCGAAAAGAATCGGCAGTAGGACGGAGTCATGTTGACCACCGATTAGTTTTTTGCTAATAACTCTTGCATCCTTCGACAGACTTCTTCAACTAAAAGTTTGATGGAAGGCTTATCTTTTCTTCTTTCAGATGGCATTAAAATATTTTGCGAAAAGTCATAAGAAAAGTACTTTGCGAAAAGAATCGGCAGTAGGACGGAATCGTGTTGACCACCGATTAGTTTTTTGCTAATAACTCTTGCATCCTTCGACCGACTTCTTCGACTAAGAGCTCGATGGAAAGCATATCTATTCCTCCTTCAGATGCAATTAACATATTTTTTACGAAAAGTAATAAGAAATAAAATTTTTTGACCAAAAATAAAATGTCGTCGAAATCATTAAAGAAGACGAAAATATGCCTTATCTAATATGAGACATTTAAATTTTTTTAATTGCATAAATGGCCGGCATTTTGTTCAGAATTAATAGTTTTTTACATGGACAAAAAATTCGTTTAATTTTTTCCCAGTAAATACTTGAATTATAGAAAAGTAATTTGCGAAAAGAATCGGCAGTAAGACGGAATCGTGTTGACCACCGATAAGTTTTTTGCTAATAACTCTTGAATCCTTCGACCGACTTCTTCAACTAATGGCTCGATGGAAAGCTTATCTGTTCTTCTTTCAGATGGCATTAACATATTTTACGAAATGTCATAAGAAAAGTACTTTGAGAAAAGAATCGGCAGTAGGACGGAATCGTGTTGACCACCGATAAGTTTTTTGCTAATAACTCTTGAATCCTTCGACCGACTTCTTCAACTAAGGGCTCGATGGAAAGCTTATCTGTTCTTCTTTCAGATGGCATTAACATATTTTACGAAATGTCATAAGAAAAGTACTTTGAGAAAAGAATCGGCAGTAGGACGGAATCGTGTTGACCACCGATTAGTTTTTTGCTAATAACTCTTGCATCCTTGGACCAACTTCTTCGACTAAGAGCTCGATGGAAAGCTTATCTGTTCTTCTTTCAGATGGCATTAACATATTTTACGAAATGTCATAAGAAAAGTACTTTGAGAAAAGAATCGGCAGTAGGACGGAATCGTGTGGACCACCGATTAGTTTTTTGCTAATAACTCTTGCATTCCTCGACCGACTTCTTCCACTAAGAGCTCGATGGAAATCTTATCTCTTCTTCTTTCAGATGGCATTAACATATTTTACGAAATGTCATAAGAAAAGTACTTTGAGAAAAGAATCGGCAGTAGGACGGAATCGTGTTGACCACCGATTAGTTTTTTGCTAATAACTCTTGCATCCTTGGACCAACTTCTTCGACTAAGAGCTCGATGGAAAGCTTATCTGTTCTTCTTTCAGATGGCATTAACATATTTTACGAAATGTCATAAGAAAAGTACTTTGAGAAAAGAATCGGCAGTAGGACGGGATCGTGTTGACCACCGATTAGTTTTTTGCTAATAACTCTTGCATCCTTGGACCAACTTCTTCAACTAAGGGCTCGATGGAAAGCTTATCTGTTCTTCTTTCAGATGGCATTAACATATTTTACGAAATGTCATAAGAAAAGTACTTTGAGAAAAGAATCGGCAGTAGGACGGAATCGTGTTGACCACCGATAAGTTTTTTGCTAATAACTGTTGAATCCTTCGACCGACTTCTTCAACTAAGGGCTCGATGGAAAGCTTATCTGTTCTTCTTTCAGATGGCATTAACATATTTTACGAAATGTCATAAGAAAAGTACTTTGAGAAAAGAATCGGCAGTAGGGCGGAATCGTGTTGACCACCGATTAGTTTTTTGCTTATAACTCTGGCATCCTTCGACCAAATTCTTCGACTAAAAGCTCGATGGAAAGCTTATCTGTTCTTCTTTCAGATGGCATTACTATATTTTATGAAAAGTCATAAGAAAACTACTTTGCGAAAAGAATCGGCAGTAGGACGGAGTCGTGTTGACCACCGATTAGTTTTTTGCTAATAACTCTTGCATCCTTCGACCGACTTCTTCAAGTAAGAGTTTGATGGAAGGCTTATCTGTTCTTCTTTCAGATGGCATTAAAATATTTTACGAAAAGTCATAAGAAAAGTACTTTGCGAAAAGAATCGGCAGTAGGACGGAATCGTGTTGACCACCGATTAGTTTTTTGCTAATAACTCTTGCATCCTTCGACCGACTTCTTCGACTAAGAGCTCGATGGAAAGCTTATCTATTCCTCTTTCAGATGGCATTAACATATTTTTTACGAAAAGTAATAAGAAATAAAATTTTTTGACCAAAAATAAAATATCGTCGAAATCATTAAAGAAGACGTACCTTATAAGACGAAAATATGCCTTATCTAATAAGAGACTTAAATTTTTTTAATTGCATAAATGACCGGCATTTTGTTCAGAATTAATAGTTTTTTACATGGACAAAAAATTCGTTTAATTTTTTCCCAGTAAATACTTGAATTATAGAAAAGTACTTTGCGAAAAGAATCGGCAGTAAGACGGAAACGTGTAGACCACCGATAAGTTTTTTGCTAATAACTCTTGAATCCTTCGACCGACTTCTTCAACTAAGGGCTCGATGGAAAGCTTATCTGCTCTTCTTTCAGATGGCATTAACATATTTTACGAAATGTCATAAGAAAAGTACTTTGAGAAAAGAATCGGCAGTAGGACGGAATCGTGTTGACCACCGATTAGTTTTTTGCTAATAACTCTTGCATCCTTCGACCGACTTCTTCAACTAAGAGCTCGATGGAAGGCTTATCTGTTCTTCTTTCAGATGGCATCAACATTTTTTACGAAAAGTCATAAGAAAAGTACTTTGCGAAAAGAATCGGCAGTAGGACGGAATCGTGTTGACCACCGATTAGTTTTTTGCTAATAACTCTTGCATCCTTCGACCGACTTCTTCGACTAAGAGCTCGATGGAAAGCTTATCTATTCCTCTTTCAGATGGCATTAACATTTTTTACGAAAAGTCATAAGAAAAGTACTTTGCGAAAAGAATCGGCAGTAGGACGGAAACGTGTTGACCACCGATTATTTTTTTGCTAATAACTCTTGCATCCTTCGACCGGCTTCTTCGACTAAGAGCTCGATGGAAGGCTTATCTGTTCTTCTTTCAGATGGCATTAACATATTTTACGAAATGTCATAAGAAAAGTACTTTGAGAAAAGAATCGGCAGTAGGACGGAATCGTGTTGACCACCGATTAGTTTTTTGCTAATAACTCTTGCATCCTTCGACCAACTTCTTCGACTAAGAGTTTGATGGAAGGCTTATCTATTCTTCTTTCAGATGGCATTAAAATATTTTACGAAAAGTCATAAGAAAAGTACTTTGCGAAAAGAATCGGCAGTAGGACGGAATCGTGTTGACCACCGATTAGTTTTTTGCTAATAACTCTTGCATCCTTCGACCGACTTCTTCGACTAAGAGCTCGATGGAAAGCTTATCTATTCCTCTTTCAGATGGCATTAACATATTTTTTACGAAAAGTAATAAGAAATAAAATTTTTTGACCAAAAATAAAATATCGTCGAAATCATTAAAGAAGACGTACCTTATAAGACGAAAATATGCCTTATCTAATAAGAGACTTAAATTTTTTTAATTGCATAAATGGCCGGCATTTTGTTCAGAATTAATAGTTTTTTACATGGACAAAAAATTCGTTTAATTTTTTTCCCAGTAAATACTTGAATTATATAAAAGTACTTTGCGAAAAGAATCGGCAGTAAGACGGAAACGTGTTGACCACCGATAAGTTTTTTGCTAATAACTCTTGAATCTTTCGACCGACTTCTTCAACTAAGGGCTCGATGGAAAGCTTATCTGTTCTTCTTTCAGATGGCATTAACATATTTTACGAAATGTCATAAGAAAAGTACTTTGAGAAAAGAATCGGCAGTAAGATGGAAACGTGATGACCACCGATTAGTTTTTTGCTAATAACTCTTGAATCCTTCAATCGACTTCTTCGACTAAGAGCTCGATGGAAAGCTTATCTGTTCTTCCTTCAGATGGCATTAACATATTTTACGAAATGTCATAAGAAAAGTACTTTGAGAAAAGAATCGGCAGTAGGACGGAATCGTGTTGACCACCGATTAGTTTTTTGCTAATAACTCTTGCATCCTTCGACCGACTTCTTCAACTAAGAGTTTGATGGAAGGCTTATCTGTTCTTCTTTCAGATATCATTAAAATATTTTACGAAAAGTCATAAGAAAAGTACTTTGCGAAAAGAATCGGCAGTAGGACGGAATCGTGTTGACCACCGATTAGTTTTTTGCTAATAACTCTTGCATCCTTCAATCGACTTCTTCGACTAAGAGCTCGATGGAAAGCTTATCTGTTCTTCCTTCAGATGGCATTAACATATTTTACGAAAAGTCTTACGAAAAATACTTTGCGAAAAGAATCGGCAGTAGGACGGAGTCATGTTGACCACCGATTAGTTTTTTGCTAATAACTCTTGCATCCTTCGACAGACTTCTTCAACTAAGAGTTTGATGGAAGGCTTATCTGTTCTTCTTTCAGATGGCATTAAAATATTTTACGAAAAGTCATAAGAAAAGTACTTTGCGAAAAGAATCGGCAGTAGGACGGAATCGTGTTGACCACCGATTAGTTTTTTGCTAATAACTCTTGAATCCTTCAATCGACTTCTTCGACTAAGAGCTCGATGGAAAGCTTAACTGTTCTTCCTTCAGATGGCATTAAAATATTTTACGAAAAGTCATAAGAAAAGTAGTTTGCGAAAAGAATCGGCAGTAAGATGGAAACGTGATGACCACCGATTAGTTTTTTGCTAATAACTCTTGCATCCTTCGACAGACTTCTTCAACTAAGAGTTTGATGGAAGGCTTATCTGTTCTTCTTTCAGATGGCATTAAAATATTTTACGAAAAGTCATAAGAAAAGTACTTTGCGAAAAGAATCGGAAGTAGGACGGAATCGTGTTGACCACCGATTAGTTTTTTGCTAATAACTCTTGCATCCTTCGACAGACTTCTTCAACTAAGAGTTTGATGGAAGGCTTATCTGTTCTTCTTTCAGATGGCATTAAAATATTTTACGAAAAGTCATAAGAAAAGTAGTTTGCGAAAAGAATCGGCAGTAAGATGGAAACGTGATGACCACCGATTAGTTTTTTGCTAATAACTCTTGAATCCTTCAATCGACTTCTTCGACTAAGAGCTCGATGGAAAGCTTATCTGTTCTTCCTTCAGATGGCATTAACATATTTTACGAAAAGTCTTACGAAAAATACTTTGCGAAAAGAATCGGCAGTAGGACGGAGTCATGTTGACCACCGATTAGTTTTTTGCTAATAACTCTTGCATCCTTCGACAGACTTCTTCAACTAAGAGTTTGATGGAAGGCTTACCTGTTCTTCTTTCAGATGGCATTAAAATATTTTACGAAAAGTCATAAGAAAAGTACTTTGCGAAAAGAATCGGCAGTAGGACGGAATCGTGTTGACCACCGATTAGTTTTTTGCTAATAACTCTTGCATCCTTCGACCGACTTCTTCGACTAAGAGCTCGATGGAAAGCTTATCTATTCCTCCTTTAGATGGCATTAACATATTTTTTACGAAAAGTAATAAGAAATAAAATTTTTTGACCAAAAATAAAATGTCGTCGAAATCATTAAAGAAGACGTACCTTATAAGACGAAAATATGCCTTATCTAAAAAGAGACATTTAAATTTTTTTAATTGCATAAATGGCCGGAATTTTGTTCAGAATTAATAGTTTTTTACATGGACAAAAAATTCGTTTAATTTTTTCCCAGTAAATACTTGAATTATAGAAAAGTAATTTGCGAAAAGAATCGGCAGTAAGACGGAAACGTGTTGACCACCGATAAGTTTTTTGCTAATAACTCTTGAATCCTTCGACCGACTTCTTCAACTAAGGGCTCGATGGAAAGCTTATCTGTTCTTCTTTCAGATGGCATTAACATATTTTACGAAATGTCATAAGAAAAGTACTTTGAGAAAAGAATCGGCAGTAGGACGGAATCATGTTGACCACCGATTAGTTTTTTGCTAAAAACTCTTGCATCCTTCAACCGACTTCTTCAACTAAGAGCTCGATGGAAGGCTTATCTGTTCTTCGTTCAGATGGCATTAACATATTTTACGAAATGTCATAAGAAAAGTACTTTGAGAAAAGAATCGGCAGTAGGACGGAATCGTGTTGACCACCGATTAGTTTTTTGCTAATAACTCTTGCATCCTTCGACCAACTTCTTCGACTAAGAGCTCGATGGAAAGCTTAACTGTTCTTCTTTCAGATGGCATTATTATATTTTATGAAAAGTCATAAGAAAAGTACTTTGCGAAAAGAATCGGTAGTAGGACGGAAACGTGTTGACCACCGATTATTTTTTTGCTAATAACTCTTGCATCCTTCGACCGACTTCTTCAACTAAGAGCTCGATGGAAAGCTTATCTATTCCTCCTTCAGATGGCATTAACATATTTTACGAAATGTCATAAGAAAAGTACTTTGAGAAAAGAATCGGCAGTAGGACGGAATCGTGTTGACCACCGATTAGTTTTTTGCTAATAACTCTTGCATCCTTCGACCAACTTCTTCGACTAAGAGCTCGATGGAAAGCTTAGCTGTTCTTCTTTCAGATGGCATTACTATATTTTATGAAAAGTCATAAGAAAAGTACTTTGCGAAAAGAATCGGTAGTAGGACGGAAACGTGTTGACCACCGATTATTTTTTTGCTAATAACTCTTGCATCCTTCGACCGACTTCTTCAACTAAGAGCTCGATGGAAGGCTTATCTGTTCTTCTTTCAGATGGCATCAACATATTTTACGAAATGTCATAAGAAAAGTACTTTGAGAAAAGAATCGGCAGTAGGACGGAATCGTGTTGACCACCGATTAGTTTTTTGCTAATAACTCTTGCATCCTTCGACCGACTTCTTCAACTAAGGGCTCGATGGAAAGCTTATCTGTTCTTCTTTCAGATGGCATTAACATATTTTACGAAATGTCATAAGAAAAGTACTTTGAGAAAAGAATCGGCAGTAGGACGGAATCGTGTTGACCACCGATTAGTTTTTTGCTAATAACTCTTGCATCCTTCGACCAACTTCTTCGACTAAGAGCTCGATGGAAAGCTTTTCTATTCCTTTTTCAGATGGCATTAACATTTTTTACGAAAAGTCATAAGAAAAGTACTTTGCGAAAAGAATCGGCAGTAGGACGGAATCGTGTTGACCACCGATTAGTTTTTTGCTAATAACTCTTGCATCCTTCGACCAACTTCTTCGACTAAGAGCTCGATGGAAAGCTTATCTGTTCTTCTTTCAGATGGCATTACTATATTTTATGAAAAGTCATAAGAAAACTATTTTGCGAAAAGAATCGGTAGTAGGACGGAAACGTGTTGACCACCGATTATTTTTTTGCTAATAACTCTTGCATGCTTCGACCGGCTTCTTCGACTAAGAGCTCGATGGAAAGCTTATCTGTTCTTCTTTCAGATGGCATTACTATATTTTATGAAAAGTCATAAGAAAAGTACTTTGCGAAAAGAATCGGTAGTAGGACGGAAACGTGTTGACCACCGATTATTTTTTTGCTAATAACTCTTGCATCCTTCGACCGACTTCTTCAACTAAGAGCTCGATGGAAGGCTTATCTGTTCTTCTTTCAGATGGCATCAACATTTTTTACGAAAAGTCATAAGAAAAGTACTTTGCGAAAAGAATTGGCAGTAGGACGGAATCGTGTTGACCACCGATTAATTTTTTGCTAATAACTCTTGCATCCTTCGACCGACTTCTTTGACTAAGAGCTCGATGGAAAGCTTATCTATTCCTCTTTCAGATGGCATTAACATTTTTTACGAAAAGTCATAAGAAAAGTACTTTGCGAAAAGAATCGGCAGTAGGACGGAATCGTGTTGACCACCGATTAGTTTTTTGCTAATAACTCTTGCATCCTTCGACCGACTTCTTCGACTAAGAGCTCGATGGAAAGCTTATCTATTCCTCTTTCAGATGGCATTAACATTTTTTACGAAAAGTCATAAGAAAAGTACTTTGCGAAAAGAATCGGCAGTAGGACGGAAACGTGTTGACCACCGATTATTTTTTTGCTAATAACTCTTGCATCCTTCGACCGGCTTCTTCGACTAAGAGCTCGATGGAAGGCTTATCTGTTCTTCTTTCAGATGGCATTAACATATTTTACGAAATGTCATAAGAAAAGTACTTTGAGAAAAGAATCGGCAGTAGGACGGAATCGTGTTGACCACCGATTAGTTTTTTGCTAATAACTCTTGCATCCTTCGACCAACTTCTTCGACTAAGAGTTTGATGGAAGGCTTATCTATTCTTCTTTCAGATGGCATTAAAATATTTTACGAAAAGTCATAAGAAAAGTACTTTGCGAAAAGAATCGGCAGTAGGACGGAATCGTGTTGACCACCGATTAGTTTTTTGCTAATAACTCTTGCATCCTTCGACCGACTTCTTCGACTAAGAGCTCGATGGAAAGCTTATCTATTCCTCTTTCAGATGGCATTAACATATTTTTTACGAAAAGTAATAAGAAATAAAATTTTTTGACCAAAAATAAAATATCGTCGAAATCATTAAAGAAGACGTACCTTATAAGACGAAAATATGCCTTATCTAATAAGAGACTTAAATTTTTTAAATTGCATAAATGGCCGGCATTTTGTTCAGAATTAATAGTTTTTTACATGGACAAAAAATTCGTTTAATTTTTTTCCCAGTAAATACTTGAATTATATAAAAGTACTTTGCGAAAAGAATCGGCAGTAAGACGGAAACGTGTTGACCACTGATAAGTTTTTTGCTAATAACTCTTGAATCTTTCGACCGACTTCTTCAACTAAGGGCTCGATGGAAAGCTTATCTGTTCTTCTTTCAGATGGCATTAACATATTTTACGAAATGTCATAAGAAAAGTACTTTGAGAAAAGAATCGGCAGTAGGACGGAATCGTGTTGACCACCGATTAGTTTTTTGCTAATAACTCTTGCATCCTTCGACCAACTTCTTCGACTAAGAGTTTGATGGAAGGCTTATCTGTTCTTCTTTCAGATGGCATTAAAATATTTTACGAAAAGTCATAAGAAAAGTAGTTTGCGAAAAGAATCGGCAGTAGGACGGAATCGTGTTGACCACCGATTAGTTTTTTGCTAATAACTCTTGCATCCTTCGACCGACTTCTTCGACTAAAAGTTTGATGGAAGGCTTATCTGTTCTTCTTTCAGATGGCATTAAAATATTTTACGAAAAGTCATAAGAAAAGTACTTTGCGAAAAGAATCGGCAGTAAGACGGAAACGTGATGACCACCGATTAGTTTTTTGCTAATAACTCTTGAATCCTTCAATCGACTTCTTCGACTAAGAGCTCGATGGAAAGCTTATCTGTTCTTCCTTCAGATGGCATTAACATATTTTACGAAAAGTCTTACGAAAAATACTTTGCGAAAAGAATCGGCAGTAGGACGGAGTCATGTTGACCACCGATTAGTTTTTTGCTAATAACTCTTACATCCTTCGACAGACTTCTTCAACTAAGAGTTTGATGGAAGGCTTATCTGTTCTTCTTTCAGATGGCATTAAAATATTTTACGAAAAGTCATAAGAAAAGTACTTTGCGAAAAGAATCGGCAGTAGGACGGAATCGTGTTGACCACCGATTAGTTTTTTGCTAATAACTCTTGCATCCTTCGACCGACTTCTTCGACTAAGAGCTCGATGGAAAGCTTATCTATTCCTCCTTCAGATGGCATTAACATATTTTTTACGAAAAGTAATAAGAAATAAAATTTTTTGACCAAAAATAAAATGTCGTCGAAATCATTAAAGAAGACGTACCTTATAAGACGAAAATATGCCTTATCTAATAAGAGACATTTAAATTTTTTTAATTGCATAAATGGCCGGAATTTTGTTCAGAATTAATAGTTTTTTACATGGGCAAAAAATTCGTTTAATTTTTTCCCAGTAAATACTTGAATTATAGAAAAGTAATTTGCGAAAAGAATCGGCAGTAAGACGGAAACGTGTTGACCACCGATAAGTTTTTTGCTAATAACTCTTGAATCCTTCGACCGACTTCTTCAACTAAGGGCTCGATGGAAAGCTTATCTGTTCTTCTTTCAGATGGCATTAACATATTTTACGAAATGTCATAAGAAAAGTACTTTGAGAAAAGAATCGGCAGTAGGACAGAATCGTGTTGACCACCGATTAGTTTTTTGCTAAAAACTCTTGCATCCTTCGACCGACTTCTTCAACTAAGAGCTCGATGGAAGGCTTATCTGTTCTTCTTTCAGATGGCATTAACATATTTTACGAAATGTCATAAGAAAAGTACTTTGAGAAAAGAATCGGCAGTAGGACGGAATCGTGTTGACCACCGATTAGTTTTTTGCTAATAACTCTTGCATCCTTCGACCAACTTCTTCGACTAAGAGCTCGATGGAAAGCTTATCTGTTCTTCTTTCAGATGGCATTACTATATTTTATGAAAAGTCATAAGAAAAGTACTTTGCGAAAAGAATCGGTAGTAGGACGGAAACGTGTTGACCACCGATTATTTTTTTGCTAATAACTCTTGCATCCTTCGACCGACTTCTTCGACTAAGAGCTCGATGGAAAGCTTATCTATTCCTCCTTCAGATGGCATTAACATATTTTACGAAATGTCATAAGAAAAGTACTTTGAGAAAAGAATCGGCAGTAGGACGGAATCGTGTTGACCACCGATTAGTTTTTTGCTAATAACTCTTGCATCCTTCGACCAACTTCTTCGACTAAGAGCTCGATGGAAAGCTTATCTGTTCTTCTTTCAGATAGCATTACTATATTTTATGAAAAGTCATAAGAAAAGTACTTTGCGAAAAGAATCGGTAGTAGGACGGAAACGTGTTGACCACCGATTATTTTTTTGCTAATAACTCTTGCATCCTTCGACCAACTTCTTCAACTAAGAGCTCGATGGAAGGCTTATCTGTTCTTCTTTCAGATGGCATTAACATATTTTACGAAATGTCATAAGAAAAGTACTTTGAGAAAAGAATCGGCAGTAGGACGGAATCGTGTTGACCACCGATTAGTTTTTTGCTAATAACTCTTGCATCCTTCGACCAAATTCTTCGACTAAGAGCTCGTTGGAAAGCTTATCTGTTCTTCTTTCAGATGGCATTACTATATTTTATGAAAAGTCATAAGAAAAGTACTTTGCGAAAAGAATCGGTAGTAGGACGGAAACGTGTTGACCACCGATTATTTTTTTGCTAATAACTCTTGCATCCTTCGACCGACTTCTTCAACTAAGAGCTCGATGGAAGGCTTATCTGTTCTTCTTTCAGATGGCATTAACATATTTTACGAAATGTCATAAGAAAAGTACTTTGAGAAAAGAATCGGCAGTAGGACGGAATCGTGTTGACCACCGATTAGTTTTTTGCTAATAACTCTTGCATCCTTCGACCAACTTCTTCGACTAAGAGCTCGATGGAAAGCTTATCTGTTCTTCTTTCAGATGGCATTACTATATTTTATGAAAAGTCATAAGAAAACTACTTTGCGAAAAGAATCGGCAGTAGGACGGAGTCGTGTTGACCACCGATTAGTTTTTTGCTAATAACTCTTGCATCCTTCGACCGACTTCTTCAACTAAGAGTTTGTTGGAAGGCTTATCTGTTCTTCTTTCAGATGGCATTAAAATATTTTACGAAAAGTCATAAGAAAAGTACTTTGCGAAAAGAATCGGCAGTAGGACGGAATCGTGTTGACCACCGATAAGTTTTTTGCTAATAACTCTTGCATCCTTCGACCGACTTCTTCGACTAAGAGCTCGATGGAAAGCTTATCTATTCCTCTTTCAGATGGCATTAACATATTTTTTACGAAAAGTAATAAGAAATAAAATTTTTTGACCAAAAATAAAATATCGTCGAAATCATTAAAGAAGACGTACCTTATAAGACGAAAATATGCCTTATCTAATAAGAGACTTAAATTTTTTTAATTGCATAAATGACCGGAATTTTGTTCAGAATTAATAGTTTTTTACATGGACAAAAAATTCGTTTAATTTTTTCCCAGTAAATACTTGAATTATAGAAAAGTACTTTGCGAAAAGAATCGGCAGTAAGACGGAAACGTGTTGACCACCGATAAGTTTTTTGCTAATAACTCTTGAATCCTTCGACCGACTTCTTCAACTAAGGGCTCGATGGAAAGCTTATCTGTTCTTCTTTCAGATGGCATTAACATATTTTACGAAATGTCATAAGAAAAGTACTTTGAGAAAAGAATCGGCAGTAGGACAGAATCGTGTTGACCACCGATTAGTTTTTTGCTAAAAACTCTTGCATCCTTCGACCGACTTCTTCAACTAAGAGCTCGATGGAAGGCTTATCTGTTCTTCTTTCAGATGGCATTAACATATTTTACGAAATGTCATAAGAAAAGTACTTTGAGAAAAGAATCGGCAGTAGGACGGAATCGTGTTGACCACCGATTAGTTTTTTGCTAATAACTCTTGCATCCTTCGACCAACTTCTTCGACTAAGAGTTTGATGGAAGGCTTATCTGTTCTTCTTTCAGATGGCATTAAAATATTTTACGAAAAGTCATAAGAAAAGTAGTTTGCGAAAAGAATCGGCAGTAGGACGGAATCGTGTTGACCACCGATTAGTTTTTTGCTAATAACTCTTGCATCCTTCGACCGACTTCTTCGACTAAAAGTTTGATGGAAGGCTTATCTGTTCTTCTTTCAGATGGCATTAAAATATTTTACGAAAAGTCATAAGAAAAGTACTTTGCGAAAAGAATCGGCAGTAAGACGGAAACGTGATGACCACCGATTAGTTTTTTGCTAATAACTCTTGAATCCTTCAATCGACTTCTTCGACTAAGAGCTCGATGGAAAGCTTATCTGTTCTTCCTTCAGATGGCATTAACATATTTTACGAAAAGTCTTACGAAAAATACTTTGCGAAAAGAATCGGCAGTAGGACGGAGTCATGTTGACCACCGATTAGTTTTTTGCTAATAACTCTTACATCCTTCGACAGACTTCTTCAACTAAGAGTTTGATGGAAGGCTTATCTGTTCTTCTTTCAGATGGCATTAAAATATTTTACGAAAAGTCATAAGAAAAGTACTTTGCGAAAAGAATCGGCAGTAGGACGGAATCGTGTTGACCACCGATTAGTTTTTTGCTAATAACTCTTGCATCCTTCGACCGACTTCTTCGACTAAGAGCTCGATGGAAAGCTTATCTATTCCTCCTTCAGATGGCATTAACATATTTTTTACGAAAAGTAATAAGAAATAAAATTTTTTGACCAAAAATAAAATGTCGTCGAAATCATTAAAGAAGACGTACCTTATAAGACGAAAATATGCCTTATCTAATAAGAGACATTTAAATTTTTTTAATTGCATAAATGGCCGGAATTTTGTTCAGAATTAATAGTTTTTTACATGGACAAAAAATTCGTTTAATTTTTTCCCAGTAAATACTTGAATTATAGAAAAGTAATTTGCGAAAAGAATCGGCAGTAAGACGGAAACGTGTTGACCACCGATAAGTTTTTTGCTAATAACTCTTGAATCCTTCGACCGACTTCTTCAACTAAGGGCTCGATGGAAAGCTTATCTGTTCTTCTTTCAGATGGCATTAACATATTTTACGAAATGTCATAAGAAAAGTACTTTGAGAAAAGAATCGGCAGTAGGACAGAATCGTGTTGACCACCGATTAGTTTTTTGCTAAAAACTCTTGCATCCTTCGACCGACTTCTTCAACTAAGAGCTCGATGGAAGGCTTATCTGTTCTTCTTTCAGATGGCATTAACATATTTTACGAAATGTCATAAGAAAAGTACTTTGAGAAAAGAATCGGCAGTAGGACGGAATCGTGTTGACCACCGATTAGTTTTTTGCTAATAACTCTTGCATCCTTCGACCAAATTCTTCGACTAAGAGCTCGTTGGAAAGCTTATCTGTTCTTCTTTCAGATGGCATTACTATATTTTATGAAAAGTCATAAGAAAAGTACTTTGCGAAAAGAATCGGTAGTAGGACGGAAACGTGTTGACCACCGATTATTTTTTTGCTAATAACTCTTGCATCCTTCGACCGACTTCTTCAACTAAGAGCTCGATGGAAGGCTTATCTGTTCTTCTTTCAGATGGCATTAACATATTTTACGAAATGTCATAAGAAAAGTACTTTGAGAAAAGAATCGGCAGTAGGACGGAATCGTGTTGACCACCGATTAGTTTTTTGCTAATAACTCTTGCATCCTTCGACCAACTTCTTCGACTAAGAGCTCGATGGAAAGCTTATCTGTTCTTCTTTCAGATGGCATTACTATATTTTATGAAAAGTCATAAGAAAACTACTTTGCGAAAAGAATCGGCAGTAGGACGGAGTCGTGTTGACCACCGATTAGTTTTTTGCTAATAACTCTTGCATCCTTCGACCGACTTCTTCAACTAAGAGTTTGTTGGAAGGCTTATCTGTTCTTCTTTCAGATGGCATTAAAATATTTTACGAAAAGTCATAAGAAAAGTACTTTGCGAAAAGAATCGGCAGTAGGACGGAATCGTGTTGACCACCGATAAGTTTTTTGCTAATAACTCTTGCATCCTTCGACCGACTTCTTCGACTAAGAGCTCGATGGAAAGCTTATCTATTCCTCTTTCAGATGGCATTAACATATTTTTTACGAAAAGTAATAAGAAATAAAATTTTTTGACCAAAAATAAAATATCGTCGAAATCATTAAAGAAGACGTACCTTATAAGACGAAAATATGCCTTATCTAATAAGAGACTTAAATTTTTTTAATTGCATAAATGACCGGAATTTTGTTCAGAATTAATAGTTTTTTACATGGACAAAAAATTCGTTTAATTTTTTCCCAGTAAATACTTGAATTATAGAAAAGTACTTTGCGAAAAGAATCGGCAGTAAGACGGAAACGTGTTGACCACCGATAAGTTTTTTGCTAATAACTCTTGAATCCTTCGACCGACTTCTTCAACTAAGGGCTCGATGGAAAGCTTATCTGTTCTTCTTTCAGATGGCATTAACATATTTTACGAAATGTCATAAGAAAAGTACTTTGAGAAAAGAATCGGCAGTAGGACAGAATCGTGTTGACCACCGATTAGTTTTTTGCTAAAAACTCTTGCATCCTTCGACCGACTTCTTCAACTAAGAGCTCGATGGAAGGCTTATCTGTTCTTCTTTCAGATGGCATTAACATATTTTACGAAATGTCATAAGAAAAGTACTTTGAGAAAAGAATCGGCAGTAGGACGGAATCGTGTTGACCACCGATTAGTTTTTTGCTAATAACTCTTGCATCCTTCGACCAACTTCTTCGACTAAGAGCTCGATGGAAAGCTTATCTGTTCTTCTTTCAGATGGCATTACTATATTTTATGAAAAGTCATAAGAAAAGTACTTTGCGAAAAGAATCGGTAGTAGGACGGAAACGTGTTGACCACCGATTATTTTTTTGCTAATAACTCTTGCATCCTTCGACCGACTTCTTCGAATAAGAGCTCGATGGAAAGCTTATCTATTCCTCCTTCAGATGGCATTAACATATTTTACGAAATGTCATAAGAAAAGTATTTTGAGAAAAGAATCGGCAGTAGGACGGAATCGTGTTGACCACCGATTATTTTTTTGCTAATAACTCTTGCATCCTTCGACCAACTTCTTCGACTAAGAGCTCGATGGAAAGCTTATCTGTTCTTCTTTCAGATAGCATTACTATATTTTATGAAAAGTCATAAGAAAAGTACTTTGCGAAAAGAATCGGTAGTAGGACGGAAACGTGTTGACCACCGATTATTTTTTTGCTAATAACTCTTGCATCCTTCGACCAACTTCTTCAACTAAGAGCTCGATGGAAGGCTTATCTGTTCTTCTTTCAGATGGCATTAACATATTTTACGAAATGTCATAAGAAAAGTACTTTGAGAAAAGAATCGGCAGTAGGACGGAATCGTGTTGACCACCGATTAGTTTTTTGCTAATAACTCTTGCATCCTTCGACCAAATTCTTCGACTAAGAGCTCGTTGGAAAGCTTATCTGTTCTTCTTTCAGATGGCATTACTATATTTTATGAAAAGTCATAAGAAAAGTACTTTGCGAAAAGAATCGGTAGTAGGACGGAAACGTGTTGACCACCGATTATTTTTTTGCTAATAACTCTTGCATCCTTCGACCGACTTCTTCAACTAAGAGCTCGATGGAAGGCTTATCTGTTCTTCTTTCAGATGGCATTAACATATTTTACGAAATGTCATAAGAAAAGTACTTTGAGAAAAGAATCGGCAGTAGGACGGAATCGTGTTGACCACCGATTAGTTTTTTGCTAATAACTCTTGCATCCTTCGACCAACTTCTTCGACTAAGAGCTCGATGGAAAGCTTATCTGTTCTTCTTTCAGATGGCATTACTATATTTTATGAAAAGTCATAAGAAAACTACTTTGCGAAAAGAATCGGCAGTAGGACGGAGTCGTGTTGACCACCGATTAGTTTTTTGCTAATAACTCTTGCATCCTTCGACCGACTTCTTCAACTAAGAGTTTGTTGGAAGGCTTATCTGTTCTTCTTTCAGATGGCATTAAAATATTTTACGAAAAGTCATAAGAAAAGTACTTTGCGAAAAGAATCGGCAGTAGGACGGAATCGTGTTGACCACCGATAAGTTTTTTGCTAATAACTCTTGCATCCTTCGACCGACTTCTTCGACTAAGAGCTCGATGGAAAGCTTATCTATTCCTCTTTCAGATGGCATTAACATATTTTTTACGAAAAGTAATAAGAAATAAAATTTTTTGACCAAAAATAAAATATCGTCGAAATCATTAAAGAAGACGTACCTTATAAGACGAAAATATGCCTTATCTAATAAGAGACTTAAATTTTTTTAATTGCATAAATGACCGGAATTTTGTTCAGAATTAATAGTTTTTTACATGGACAAAAAATTCGTTTAATTTTTTCCCAGTAAATACTTGAATTATAGAAAAGTACTTTGCGAAAAGAATCGGCAGTAAGACGGAAACGTGTAGACCACCGATAAGTTTTTAGCTAATAACTCTTGAATCCTTCGACCGACTTCTTCAACTAAGGGCTCGATGGAAAGCTTATCTGTTCTTCTTTCAGATGGCATTAAAATATTTTACGAAAAGTCATAAGAAAAGTAGTTTGCGAAAAGAATCGGCAGTAGGACGGAATCGTGTTGACCACCGATTAGTTTTTTGCTAATAACTCTTGCATCCTTCGACCGACTTCTTCGACTAAAAGTTTGATGGAAGGCTTATCTGTTCTTCTTTCAGATGGCATTAAAATATTTTACGAAAAGTCATAAGAAAAGTACTTTGCGAAAAGAATCGGCAGTAAGACGGAAACGTGATGACCACCGATTAGTTTTTTGCTAATAACTCTTGAATCCTTCAATCGACTTCTTCGACTAAGAGCTCGATGGAAAGCTTATCTGTTCTTCCTTCAGATGGCATTAACATATTTTACGAAAAGTCTTACGAAAAATACTTTGCGAAAAGAATCGGCAGTAGGACGGAGTCATGTTGACCACCGATTAGTTTTTTGCTAATAACTCTTACATCCTTCGACAGACTTCTTCAACTAAGAGTTTGATGGAAGGCTTATCTGTTCTTCTTTCAGATGGCATTAAAATATTTTACGAAAAGTCATAAGAAAAGTACTTTGCGAAAAGAATCGGCAGTAGGACGGAATCGTGTTGACCACCGATTAGTTTTTTGCTAATAACTCTTGCATCCTTCGACCGACTTCTTCGACTAAGAGCTCGATGGAAAGCTTATCTATTCCTCCTTCAGATGGCATTAACATATTTTTTACGAAAAGTAATAAGAAATAAAATTTTTTGACCAAAAATAAAATGTCGTCGAAATCATTAAAGAAGACGTACCTTATAAGACGAAAATATGCCTTATCTAATAAGAGACATTTAAATTTTTTTAATTGCATAAATGGCCGGAATTTTGTTCAGAATTAATAGTTTTTTACATGGACAAAAAATTCGTTTAATTTTTTCCCAGTAAATACTTGAATTATAGAAAAGTAATTTGCGAAAAGAATCGGCAGTAAGACGGAAACGTGTTGACCACCGATAAGTTTTTTGCTAATAACTCTTGAATCCTTCGACCGACTTCTTCAACTAAGGGCTCGATGGAAAGCTTATCTGTTCTTCTTTCAGATGGCATTAACATATTTTACGAAATGTCATAAGAAAAGTACTTTGAGAAAAGAATCGGCAGTAGGACAGAATCGTGTTGACCACCGATTAGTTTTTTGCTAAAAACTCTTGCATCCTTCGACCGACTTCTTCAACTAAGAGCTCGATGGAAGGCTTATCTGTTCTTCTTTCAGATGGCATTAACATATTTTACGAAATGTCATAAGAAAAGTACTTTGAGAAAAGAATCGGCAGTAGGACGGAATCGTGTTGACCACCGATTAGTTTTTTGCTAATAACTCTTGCATCCTTCGACCAACTTCTTCGACTAAGAGCTCGATGGAAAGCTTATCTGTTCTTCTTTCAGATGGCATTACTATATTTTATGAAAAGTCATAAGAAAAGTACTTTGCGAAAAGAATCGGTAGTAGGACGGAAACGTGTTGACCACCGATTATTTTTTTGCTAATAACTCTTGCATCCTTCGACCGACTTCTTCGACTAAGAGCTCGATGGAAAGCTTATCTATTCCTCCTTCAGATGGCATTAACATATTTTACGAAATGTCATAAGAAAAGTACTTTGAGAAAAGAATCGGCAGTAGGACGGAATCGTGTTGACCACCGATTAGTTTTTTGCTAATAACTCTTGCATCCTTCGACCAACTTCTTCGACTAAGAGCTCGATGGAAAGCTTATCTGTTCTTCTTTCAGATAGCATTACTATATTTTATGAAAAGTCATAAGAAAAGTACTTTGCGAAAAGAATCGGTAGTAGGACGGAAACGTGTTGACCACCGATTATTTTTTTGCTAATAACTCTTGCATCCTTCGACCAACTTCTTCAACTAAGAGCTCGATGGAAGGCTTATCTGTTCTTCTTTCAGATGGCATTAACATATTTTACGAAATGTCATAAGAAAAGTACTTTGAGAAAAGAATCGGCAGTAGGACGGAATCGTGTTGACCACCGATTAGTTTTTTGCTAATAACTCTTGCATCCTTCGACCAAATTCTTCGACTAAGAGCTCGTTGGAAAGCTTATCTGTTCTTCTTTCAGATGGCATTACTATATTTTATGAAAAGTCATAAGAAAAGTACTTTGCGAAAAGAATCGGTAGTAGGACGGAAACGTGTTGACCACCGATTATTTTTTTGCTAATAACTCTTGCATCCTTCGACCGACTTCTTCAACTAAGAGCTCGATGGAAGGCTTATCTGTTCTTCTTTCAGATGGCATTAACATATTTTACGAAATGTCATAAGAAAAGTACTTTGAGAAAAGAATCGGCAGTAGGACGGAATCGTGTTGACCACCGATTAGTTTTTTGCTAATAACTCTTGCATCCTTCGACCAACTTCTTCGACTAAGAGCTCGATGGAAAGCTTATCTGTTCTTCTTTCAGATGGCATTACTATATTTTATGAAAAGTCATAAGAAAACTACTTTGCGAAAAGAATCGGCAGTAGGACGGAGTCGTGTTGACCACCGATTAGTTTTTTGCTAATAACTCTTGCATCCTTCGACCGACTTCTTCAACTAAGAGTTTGTTGGAAGGCTTATCTGTTCTTCTTTCAGATGGCATTAAAATATTTTACGAAAAGTCATAAGAAAAGTACTTTGCGAAAAGAATCGGCAGTAGGACGGAATCGTGTTGACCACCGATAAGTTTTTTGCTAATAACTCTTGCATCCTTCGACCGACTTCTTCGACTAAGAGCTCGATGGAAAGCTTATCTATTCCTCTTTCAGATGGCATTAACATATTTTTTACGAAAAGTAATAAGAAATAAAATTTTTTGACCAAAAATAAAATATCGTCGAAATCATTAAAGAAGACGTACCTTATAAGACGAAAATATGCCTTATCTAATAAGAGACTTAAATTTTTTTAATTGCATAAATGACCGGAATTTTGTTCAGAATTAATAGTTTTTTACATGGACAAAAAATTCGTTTAATTTTTTCCCAGTAAATACTTGAATTATAGAAAAGTACTTTGCGAAAAGAATCGGCAGTAAGACGGAAACGTGTTGACCACCGATAAGTTTTTTGCTAATAACTCTTGAATCCTTCGACCGACTTCTTCAACTAAGGGCTCGATGGAAAGCTTATCTGTTCTTCTTTCAGATGGCATTAACATATTTTACGAAATGTCATAAGAAAAGTACTTTGAGAAAAGAATCGGCAGTAGGACAGAATCGTGTTGACCACCGATTAGTTTTTTGCTAAAAACTCTTGCATCCTTCGACCGACTTCTTCAACTAAGAGCTCGATGGAAGGCTTATCTGTTCTTCTTTCAGATGGCATTAACATATTTTACGAAATGTCATAAGAAAAGTACTTTGAGAAAAGAATCGGCAGTAGGACGGAATCGTGTTGACCACCGATTAGTTTTTTGCTAATAACTCTTGCATCCTTCGACCAACTTCTTCGACTAAGAGCTCGATGGAAAGCTTATCTGTTCTTCTTTCAGATGGCATTACTATATTTTATGAAAAGTCATAAGAAAAGTACTTTGCGAAAAGAATCGGTAGTAGGACGGAAACGTGTTGACCACCGATTATTTTTTTGCTAATAACTCTTGCATCCTTCGACCGACTTCTTCGAATAAGAGCTCGATGGAAAGCTTATCTATTCCTCCTTCAGATGGCATTAACATATTTTACGAAATGTCATAAGAAAAGTATTTTGAGAAAAGAATCGGCAGTAGGACGGAATCGTGTTGACCACCGATTAGTTTTTTGCTAATAACTCTTGCATCCTTCGACCAACTTCTTCGACTAAGAGCTCGATGGAAAGCTTATCTGTTCTTCTTTCAGATAGCATTACTATATTTTATGAAAAGTCATAAGAAAAGTACTTTGCGAAAAGAATCGGTAGTAGGACGGAAACGTGTTGACCACCGATTATTTTTTTGCTAATAACTCTTGCATCCTTCGACCAACTTCTTCAACTAAGAGCTCGATGGAAGGCTTATCTGTTCTTCTTTCAGATGGCATTAACATATTTTACGAAATGTCATAAGAAAAGTACTTTGAGAAAAGAATCGGCAGTAGGACGGAATCGTGTTGACCACCGATTAGTTTTTTGCTAATAACTCTTGCATCCTTCGACCAAATTCTTCGACTAAGAGCTCGTTGGAAAGCTTATCTGTTCTTCTTTCAGATGGCATTACTATATTTTATGAAAAGTCATAAGAAAAGTACTTTGCGAAAAGAATCGGTAGTAGGACGGAAACGTGTTGACCACCGATTATTTTTTTGCTAATAACTCTTGCATCCTTCGACCGACTTCTTCAACTAAGAGCTCGATGGAAGGCTTATCTGTTCTTCTTTCAGATGGCATTAACATATTTTACGAAATGTCATAAGAAAAGTACTTTGAGAAAAGAATCGGCAGTAGGACGGAATCGTGTTGACCACCGATTAGTTTTTTGCTAATAACTCTTGCATCCTTCGACCAACTTCTTCGACTAAGAGCTCGATGGAAAGCTTATCTGTTCTTCTTTCAGATGGCATTACTATATTTTATGAAAAGTCATAAGAAAACTACTTTGCGAAAAGAATCGGCAGTAGGACGGAGTCGTGTTGACCACCGATTAGTTTTTTGCTAATAACTCTTGCATCCTTCGACCGATTTCTTCAACTAAGAGTTTGTTGGAAGGCTTATCTGTTCTTCTTTCAGATGGCATTAAAATATTTTACGAAAAGTCATAAGAAAAGTACTTTGCGAAAAGAATCGGCAGTAGGACGGAATCGTGTTGACCACCGATAAGTTTTTTGCTAATAACTCTTGCATCCTTCGACCGACTTCTTCGACTAAGAGCTCGATGGAAAGCTTATCTATTCCTCTTTCAGATGGCATTAACATATTTTTTACGAAAAGTAATAAGAAATAAAATTTTTTGACCAAAAATAAAATATCGTCGAAATCATTAAAGAAGACGTACCTTATAAGACGAAAATATGCCTTATCTAATAAGAGACTTAAATTTTTTTAATTGCATAAATGACCGGAATTTTGTTCAGAATTAATAGTTTTTTACATGGACAAAAAATTCGTTTAATTTTTTCCCAGTAAATACTTGAATTATAGAAAAGTACTTTGCGAAAAGAATCGGCAGTAAGACGGAAACGTGTAGACCACCGATAAGTTTTTAGCTAATAACTCTTGAATCCTTCGACCGACTTCTTCAACTAAGGGCTCGATGGAAAGCTTATCTGTTCTTCTTTCAGATGGTATTAACATATTTTACGAAATGTCATAAGAAAAGTACTTTGAGAAAAGAATCGGCAGTAGGACGGAATCGTGTTGACCACCGATTAGTTTTTTGCTAATAACTCTTGCATCCTTCGACCAACTTCTTCGACTAAGAGCTCGATGGAAAGCTTATCTGTTTTTCTTTCAGATGGCATTACTATATTTTATGAAAAGTCATAAGAAAACTACTTTGCGAAAAGAATCGGTAGTAGGACGGAAACGTGTTGACCACCGATTATTTTTTTGCTAATAACTCTTGCATCCTTCGACCGGCTTCTTCGACTAAGAGCTCGATGGAAAGCTTATCTGTTCTTCTTTCAGATGGCATTACTATATTTTATGAAAAGTCATAAGAAAAGTACTTTGCGAAAAGAATCGGCAGTAGGACGGAATCGCGTTGACCACCGATTAGCTTTTTGCTAAAAACTCTTGCATCCTTCGACCGACTTCTTCAACTAAGAGCTCGATGGAAGGCTTATCTGTTCTTCTTTCAGATGGCATTAACATATTTTACGAAATGTCATAAGAAAACTACTTTGCGAAAAGAATCGGTAGTAGGATGGAATCGCGTTGACCACCGATTAGCTTTTTGCTAAAAACTCTTGCATCCTTCGACCGACTTCTTCAACAAAGAGCTCGATGCAAAGCTTATCTGTTCTTCTTTCAGATGGCATTAACATATTTTACGAAAAGTCAAAAGAAAAGTACTTTGAGAAAAGAATCGGCAGTAGGACGGAAACGTGTTGACCACCGATTAGTTTTTTTGCTCATAACTCTTGCATCCTTCGACCGACTTCTTCGACAAAGAACTCGATGGAAAGCTTATCTGTTCTTCTTTCGGATGGCATTAACTTATTTTACGAAAAGTCATAAGAAAAGTACTTTACGAAAAGAATCGGCAGTAGGACGGAATCGTGTTGACCACCGATTAGTTTTTTGCTAATAACTCTTGCATCCTTCGACCAACTTCTTCGACTAAGAGCTCGATGGAAAGCTTATATGTTCTTCTTTCAGATGGAATTTACATATTTTACGAAAAGTCATAAGAAATACAATTTTTTTGACCAAAACTAAAATATCCTCGAAATCATTGAAGAAGAAGTAGCTTATAAGACGAAAGTATGCCGTATCTAATAATATATATTTAAATTTTTTTAATTGCATCAATGGGCGGCATTTTATTCAGAATTAATAGTTTTTTACATGGACAAAAAATCGTTTAATTTGTTCCCATTAAATACAAGAGTTATAGAAAAGTACTTTGCGAAAATAATCGGCAGTAAGACGGAAACGTGTTGACCACCGATTAGTTTTTTGCTAATAACTCTTGCATCCTTCGATCGACTTCTTCGACTAAGAGCTCGATGGAAAGCTTATCTGTTCTTCTTTCAGATGGTATTAACATATTTTGCGAAAAGTCATAAGAAAAGTACTTTGCGAAAAGAATCGGCACTAGGACGGAATCGCGTTGACCACCGATTAGCTTTTTGCTAAAAACTCTTGCATCCTTCGACCGACTTCTTCAACAAAGAGCTCGATGCAAAGCTTATATGTTCTTCTTTCAGATGGCATTAACATATTTTACGAAAAGTCAAAAGAAAAGTACTTTGAGAAAAGAATCGGCAGTAGGACGGAAACGTGTTGACCACCGATTAGTTTTTTGCTCATAACTCTTGCACCCTTCGACCGACTTCTTCGACAAAGAACTCGATGGAAAGCTTATCTGTTCTTCTTTCAGATGGCATTAACTTATTTTACGAAAAGTCATAAGAAAAGTACTTTACGAAAAGAATCGGTAGTAGGACGGAATCGTTTTGACCACAGATTTGTGTTTTGCTAATAACAAATAATCGACCAACTTCTTCGACTAAGAGCTCGATGGAAAGCTTATCTGTTCTTCTTTCAGATGGCATTACTATATTTTATGAAAAGTCATAAGAAAAGTACTTTGCGAAAAGAATCGGTAGTAGGACGGAAACGTGTTGACCACCGATTATTTTTTTGCTAATAACTCTTGCATCCTTCGACCGACTTCTTCAACTAAGAGCTCGATGGAAGGCTTATCTGTTCTTCTTTCAGATGGCATTAACATATTTTACGAAATGTCAAAAGAAAACTACTTTGCGAAAAGAATCGGTAGTAGGATGGAAACGTGTTGACCACCGATTATTTTTTTGCTAATAACTCTTGCATCCTTCGACCAACTTCTTCAACTAAGAGCTCGATGGAAGGCTTATCTGTTCTTCTTTCAGATGGCCTTAACATATTTTACGAAATGTCATAAGAAAAGTACTTTGAGAAAAGAATCGGCAGTAGGACGGAATCGTGTTGACCACCGATTAGTTTTTTGCTAATAACTCTTGCATCCTTCGACCAACTTCTTCGACTAAGAGCTCGATGGAAAGCTTATCTGTTCATCTTTCAGATGGCATTACTATATTTTATGAAAAGTCATAAGAAAAGTACTTTGCGAAAAGAATCGGCAGTAGGACGGAATCGTGTTGACCACCGATTAGTTTTTTGCTAATAACTCTTGCATCCTTCGACCGACTTCTTCGACTAAGAGCTCGATGGAAAGCTTATCTATTCCTCTTTCAGATGGCATTAACATATTTTACGAAAAGTCATAAGAAATAAAATTTTTGACCAAAAATAAAATATCGTCGAAATCATTGAAGAAGAAGTATCTTATAAGACGAAAATATGCCTTATCTAATAAGAGACTTAAATTTTTTTAATTGCATAAATGGCCGGCATTTTATTCAGAACTAATAGTTTTTTACATGGACAAAAAATTCGTTTAATTTTTTCCCAGTAAATACTTGAATTATAGAAAAGTACTTTGCGAAAAGAATCGGCAGTAAGACGGAAACGTGTTGACCACCGATTAGTTTTTTGCTAATAACTCTTGAATCCTTCGATCGACTTCTTCGACTAAGAGCTCGATGGAAAGCTTATCTGTTCTTCTTTCAGATGGTATTAACATATTTTGCGAAAAGTCATAAGAAAAGTACTTTGCGAAAAGAATCGGCACTAGGACGGAATCGCGTTGACCACCGATTAGTTTTTTGCTAAAAACTCTTGCATCCTTCGACCGACTTCTTCAACTAAGAGCTCGATGGAAGGCTTATCTGTTCTTCTTTCAGATGGCATTAACATATTTTACGAAATGTCATAAGAAAAGTACTTTGAGAAAAGAATCGGCAGTAGGACGGAATCGTGTTGACCACCGATTAGTTTTTTGCTAATAACTCTTGCATCCTTCGACCAACTTCTTCGACTAAGAGCTCGATGGAAAGCTTATCTGTTCTTCTTTCAGATGGCATTACTATATTTTATGAAAAGTCATAAGAAAAGTACTTTGCGAAAAGAATCGGTAGTAGGACGGAAACGTGTTGACCACCGATTATTTTTTTGCTAATAACTCTTGCATCCTTCGACCGACTTCTTCGAATAAGAGCTCGATGGAAAGCTTATCTATTCCTCCTTCAGATGGCATTAACATATTTTACGAAATGTCATAAGAAAAGTATTTTGAGAAAAGAATCGGCAGTAGGACGGAATCGTGTTGACCACCGATTATTTTTTTGCTAATAACTCTTGCATCCTTCGACCAACTTCTTCGACTAAGAGCTCGATGGAAAGCTTATCTGTTCTTCTTTCAGATAGCATTACTATATTTTATGAAAAGTCATAAGAAAAGTACTTTGCGAAAAGAATCGGTAGTAGGACGGAAACGTGTTGACCACCGATTATTTTTTTGCTAATAACTCTTGCATCCTTCGACCAACTTCTTCAACTAAGAGCTCGATGGAAGGCTTATCTGTTCTTCTTTCAGATGGCATTAACATATTTTACGAAATGTCATAAGAAAAGTACTTTGAGAAAAGAATCGGCAGTAGGACGGAATCGTGTTGACCACCGATTAGTTTTTTGCTAATAACTCTTGCATCCTTCGACCAAATTCTTCGACTAAGAGCTCGTTGGAAAGCTTATCTGTTCTTCTTTCAGATGGCATTACTATATTTTATGAAAAGTCATAAGAAAAGTACTTTGCGAAAAGAATCGGTAGTAGGACGGAAACGTGTTGACCACCGATTATTTTTTTGCTAATAACTCTTGCATCCTTCGACCGACTTCTTCAACTAAGAGCTCGATGGAAGGCTTATCTGTTCTTCTTTCAGATGGCATTAACATATTTTACGAAATGTCATAAGAAAAGTACTTTGAGAAAAGAATCGGCAGTAGGACGGAATCGTGTTGACCACCGATTAGTTTTTTGCTAATAACTCTTGCATCCTTCGACCAACTTCTTCGACTAAGAGCTCGATGGAAAGCTTATCTGTTCTTCTTTCAGATGGCATTACTATATTTTATGAAAAGTCATAAGAAAACTACTTTGCGAAAAGAATCGGCAGTAGGACGGAGTCGTGTTGACCACCGATTAGTTTTTTGCTAATAACTCTTGCATCCTTCGACCGACTTCTTCAACTAAGAGTTTGTTGGAAGGCTTATCTGTTCTTCTTTCAGATGGCATTAAAATATTTTACGAAAAGTCATAAGAAAAGTACTTTGCGAAAAGAATCGGCAGTAGGACGGAATCGTGTTGACCACCGATAAGTTTTTTGCTAATAACTCTTGCATCCTTCGACCGACTTCTTCGACTAAGAGCTCGATGGAAAGCTTATCTATTCCTCTTTCAGATGGCATTAACATATTTTTTACGAAAAGTAATAAGAAATAAAATTTTTTGACCAAAAATAAAATATCGTCGAAATCATTAAAGAAGACGTACCTTATAAGACGAAAATATGCCTTATCTAATAAGAGACTTAAATTTTTTTAATTGCATAAATGACCGGAATTTTGTTCAGAATTAATAGTTTTTTACATGGACAAAAAATTCGTTTAATTTTTTCCCAGTAAATACTTGAATTATAGAAAAGTACTTTGCGAAAAGAATCGGCAGTAAGACGGAAACGTGTAGACCACCGATAAGTTTTTAGCTAATAACTCTTGAATCCTTCGACCGACTTCTTCAACTAAGGGCTCGATGGAAAGCTTATCTGTTCTTCTTTCAGATGGCATTAAAATATTTTACGAAAAGTCATAAGAAAAGTAGTTTGCGAAAAGAATCGGCAGTAGGACGGAATCGTGTTGACCACCGATTAGTTTTTTGCTAATAACTCTTGCATCCTTCGACCGACTTCTTCGACTAAAAGTTTGATGGAAGGCTTATCTGTTCTTCTTTCAGATGGCATTAAAATATTTTACGAAAAGTCATAAGAAAAGTACTTTGCGAAAAGAATCGGCAGTAAGACGGAAACGTGATGACCACCGATTAGTTTTTTGCTAATAACTCTTGAATCCTTCAATCGACTTCTTCGACTAAGAGCTCGATGGAAAGCTTATCTGTTCTTCCTTCAGATGGCATTAACATATTTTACGAAAAGTCTTACGAAAAATACTTTGCGAAAAGAATCGGCAGTAGGACGGAGTCATGTTGACCACCGATTAGTTTTTTGCTAATAACTCTTACATCCTTCGACAGACTTCTTCAACTAAGAGTTTGATGGAAGGCTTATCTGTTCTTCTTTCAGATGGCATTAAAATATTTTACGAAAAGTCATAAGAAAAGTACTTTGCGAAAAGAATCGGCAGTAGGACGGAATCGTGTTGACCACCGATTAGTTTTTTGCTAATAACTCTTGCATCCTTCGACCGACTTCTTCGACTAAGAGCTCGATGGAAAGCTTATCTATTCCTCCTTCAGATGGCATTAACATATTTTTTACGAAAAGTAATAAGAAATAAAATTTTTTGACCAAAAATAAAATGTCGTCGAAATCATTAAAGAAGACGTACCTTATAAGACGAAAATATGCCTTATCTAATAAGAGACATTTAAATTTTTTTAATTGCATAAATGGCCGGAATTTTGTTCAGAATTAATAGTTTTTTACATGGACAAAAAATTCGTTTAATTTTTTCCCAGTAAATACTTGAATTATAGAAAAGTAATTTGCGAAAAGAATCGGCAGTAAGACGGAAACGTGTTGACCACCGATAAGTTTTTTGCTAATAACTCTTGAATCCTTCGACCGACTTCTTCAACTAAGGGCTCGATGGAAAGCTTATCTGTTCTTCTTTCAGATGGCATTAACATATTTTACGAAATGTCATAAGAAAAGTACTTTGAGAAAAGAATCGGCAGTAGGACAGAATCGTGTTGACCACCGATTAGTTTTTTGCTAAAAACTCTTGCATCCTTCGACCGACTTCTTCAACTAAGAGCTCGATGGAAGGCTTATCTGTTCTTCTTTCAGATGGCATTAACATATTTTACGAAATGTCATAAGAAAAGTACTTTGAGAAAAGAATCGGCAGTAGGACGGAATCGTGTTGACCACCGATTAGTTTTTTGCTAATAACTCTTGCATCCTTCGACCAACTTCTTCGACTAAGAGCTCGATGGAAAGCTTATCTGTTCTTCTTTCAGATGGCATTACTATATTTTATGAAAAGTCATAAGAAAAGTACTTTGCGAAAAGAATCGGTAGTAGGACGGAAACGTGTTGACCACCGATTATTTTTTTGCTAATAACTCTTGCATCCTTCGACCGACTTCTTCGACTAAGAGCTCGATGGAAAGCTTATCTATTCCTCCTTCAGATGGCATTAACATATTTTACGAAATGTCATAAGAAAAGTACTTTGAGAAAAGAATCGGCAGTAGGACGGAATCGTGTTGACCACCGATTAGTTTTTTGCTAATAACTCTTGCATCCTTCGACCAACTTCTTCGACTAAGAGCTCGATGGAAAGCTTATCTGTTCTTCTTTCAGATAGCATTACTATATTTTATGAAAAGTCATAAGAAAAGTACTTTGCGAAAAGAATCGGTAGTAGGACGGAAACGTGTTGACCACCGATTATTTTTTTGCTAATAACTCTTGCATCCTTCGACCAACTTCTTCAACTAAGAGCTCGATGGAAGGCTTATCTGTTCTTCTTTCAGATGGCATTAACATATTTTACGAAATGTCATAAGAAAAGTACTTTGAGAAAAGAATCGGCAGTAGGACGGAATCGTGTTGACCACCGATTAGTTTTTTGCTAATAACTCTTGCATCCTTCGACCAAATTCTTCGACTAAGAGCTCGTTGGAAAGCTTATCTGTTCTTCTTTCAGATGGCATTACTATATTTTATGAAAAGTCATAAGAAAAGTACTTTGCGAAAAGAATCGGTAGTAGGACGGAAACGTGTTGACCACCGATTATTTTTTTGCTAATAACTCTTGCATCCTTCGACCGACTTCTTCAACTAAGAGCTCGATGGAAGGCTTATCTGTTCTTCTTTCAGATGGCATTAACATATTTTACGAAATGTCATAAGAAAAGTACTTTGAGAAAAGAATCGGCAGTAGGACGGAATCGTGTTGACCACCGATTAGTTTTTTGCTAATAACTCTTGCATCCTTCGACCAACTTCTTCGACTAAGAGCTCGATGGAAAGCTTATCTGTTCTTCTTTCAGATGGCATTACTATATTTTATGAAAAGTCATAAGAAAACTACTTTGCGAAAAGAATCGGCAGTAGGACGGAGTCGTGTTGACCACCGATTAGTTTTTTGCTAATAACTCTTGCATCCTTCGACCGACTTCTTCAACTAAGAGTTTGTTGGAAGGCTTATCTGTTCTTCTTTCAGATGGCATTAAAATATTTTACGAAAAGTCATAAGAAAAGTACTTTGCGAAAAGAATCGGCAGTAGGACGGAATCGTGTTGACCACCGATAAGTTTTTTGCTAATAACTCTTGCATCCTTCGACCGACTTCTTCGACTAAGAGCTCGATGGAAAGCTTATCTATTCCTCTTTCAGATGGCATTAACATATTTTTTACGAAAAGTAATAAGAAATAAAATTTTTTGACCAAAAATAAAATATCGTCGAAATCATTAAAGAAGACGTACCTTATAAGACGAAAATATGCCTTATCTAATAAGAGACTTAAATTTTTTTAATTGCATAAATGACCGGAATTTTGTTCAGAATTAATAGTTTTTTACATGGACAAAAAATTCGTTTAATTTTTTCCCAGTAAATACTTGAATTATAGAAAAGTACTTTGCGAAAAGAATCGGCAGTAAGACGGAAACGTGTTGACCACCGATAAGTTTTTTGCTAATAACTCTTGAATCCTTCGACCGACTTCTTCAACTAAGGGCTCGATGGAAAGCTTATCTGTTCTTCTTTCAGATGGCATTAACATATTTTACGAAATGTCATAAGAAAAGTACTTTGAGAAAAGAATCGGCAGTAGGACAGAATCGTGTTGACCACCGATTAGTTTTTTGCTAAAAACTCTTGCATCCTTCGACCGACTTCTTCAACTAAGAGCTCGATGGAAGGCTTATCTGTTCTTCTTTCAGATGGCATTAACATATTTTACGAAATGTCATAAGAAAAGTACTTTGAGAAAAGAATCGGCAGTAGGACGGAATCGTGTTGACCACCGATTAGTTTTTTGCTAATAACTCTTGCATCCTTCGACCAACTTCTTCGACTAAGAGCTCGATGGAAAGCTTATCTGTTCTTCTTTCAGATGGCATTACTATATTTTATGAAAAGTCATAAGAAAAGTACTTTGCGAAAAGAATCGGTAGTAGGACGGAAACGTGTTGACCACCGATTATTTTTTTGCTAATAACTCTTGCATCCTTCGACCGACTTCTTCGAATAAGAGCTCGATGGAAAGCTTATCTATTCCTCCTTCAGATGGCATTAACATATTTTACGAAATGTCATAAGAAAAGTATTTTGAGAAAAGAATCGGCAGTAGGACGGAATCGTGTTGACCACCGATTAGTTTTTTGCTAATAACTCTTGCATCCTTCGACCAACTTCTTCGACTAAGAGCTCGATGGAAAGCTTATCTGTTCTTCTTTCAGATAGCATTACTATATTTTATGAAAAGTCATAAGAAAAGTACTTTGCGAAAAGAATCGGTAGTAGGACGGAAACGTGTTGACCACCGATTATTTTTTTGCTAATAACTCTTGCATCCTTCGACCAACTTCTTCAACTAAGAGCTCGATGGAAGGCTTATCTGTTCTTCTTTCAGATGGCATTAACATATTTTACGAAATGTCATAAGAAAAGTACTTTGAGAAAAGAATCGGCAGTAGGACGGAATCGTGTTGACCACCGATTAGTTTTTTGCTAATAACTCTTGCATCCTTCGACCAAATTCTTCGACTAAGAGCTCGTTGGAAAGCTTACCTGTTCTTCTTTCAGATGGCATTACTATATTTTATGAAAAGTCATAAGAAAAGTACTTTGCGAAAAGAATCGGTAGTAGGACGGAAACGTGTTGACCACCGATTATTTTTTTGCTAATAACTCTTGCATCCTTCGACCGACTTCTTCAACTAAGAGCTCGATGGAAGGCTTATCTGTTCTTCTTTCAGATGGCATTAACATATTTTACGAAATGTCATAAGAAAAGTACTTTGAGAAAAGAATCGGCAGTAGGACGGAATCGTGTTGACCACCGATTAGTTTTTTGCTAATAACTCTTGCATCCTTCGACCAACTTCTTCGACTAAGAGCTCGATGGAAAGCTTATCTGTTCTTCTTTCAGATGGCATTACTATATTTTATGAAAAGTCATAAGAAAACTACTTTGCGAAAAGAATCGGCAGTAGGACGGAGTCGTGTTGACCACCGATTAGTTTTTTGCTAATAACTCTTGCATCCTTCGACCGATTTCTTCAACTAAGAGTTTGTTGGAAGGCTTATCTGTTCTTCTTTCAGATGGCATTAAAATATTTTACGAAAAGTCATAAGAAAAGTACTTTGCGAAAAGAATCGGCAGTAGGACGGAATCGTGTTGACCACCGATAAGTTTTTTGCTAATAACTCTTGCATCCTTCGACCGACTTCTTCGACTAAGAGCTCGATGGAAAGCTTATCTATTCCTCTTTCAGATGGCATTAACATATTTTTTACGAAAAGTAATAAGAAATAAAATTTTTTGACCAAAAATAAAATATCGTCGAAATCATTAAAGAAGACGTACCTTATAAGACGAAAATATGCCTTATCTAATAAGAGACTTAAATTTTTTTAATTGCATAAATGACCGGAATTTTGTTCAGAATTAATAGTTTTTTACATGGACAAAAAATTCGTTTAATTTTTTCCCAGTAAATACTTGAATTATAGAAAAGTACTTTGCGAAAAGAATCGGCAGTAAGACGGAAACGTGTAGACCACCGATAAGTTTTTAGCTAATAACTCTTGAATCCTTCGACCGACTTCTTCAACTAAGGGCTCGATGGAAAGCTTATCTGTTCTTCTTTCAGATGGTATTAACATATTTTACGAAATGTCATAAGAAAAGTACTTTGAGAAAAGAATCGGCAGTAGGACGGAATCGTGTTGACCACCGATTAGTTTTTTGCTAATAACTCTTGCATCCTTCGACCAACTTCTTCGACTAAGAGCTCGATGGAAAGCTTATCTGTTTTTCTTTCAGATGGCATTACTATATTTTATGAAAAGTCATAAGAAAACTACTTTGCGAAAAGAATCGGTAGTAGGACGGAAACGTGTTGACCACCGATTATTTTTTTGCTAATAACTCTTGCATCCTTCGACCGGCTTCTTCGACTAAGAGCTCGATGGAAAGCTTATCTGTTCTTCTTTCAGATGGCATTACTATATTTTATGAAAAGTCATAAGAAAAGTACTTTGCGAAAAGAATCGGCAGTAGGACGGAATCGCGTTGACCACCGATTAGCTTTTTGCTAAAAACTCTTGCATCCTTCGACCGACTTCTTCAACTAAGAGCTCGATGGAAGGCTTATCTGTTCTTCTTTCAGATGGCATTAACATATTTTACGAAATGTCATAAGAAAACTACTTTGCGAAAAGAATCGGTAGTAGGATGGAATCGCGTTGACCACCGATTAGCTTTTTGCTAAAAACTCTTGCATCCTTCGACCGACTTCTTCAACAAAGAGCTCGATGCAAAGCTTATCTGTTCTTCTTTCAGATGGCATTAACATATTTTACGAAAAGTCAAAAGAAAAGTACTTTGAGAAAAGAATCGGCAGTAGGACGGAAACGTGTTGACCACCGATTAGTTTTTTTGCTCATAACTCTTGCATCCTTCGACCGACTTCTTCGACAAAGAACTCGATGGAAAGCTTATCTGTTCTTCTTTCGGATGGCATTAACTTATTTTACGAAAAGTCATAAGAAAAGTACTTTACGAAAAGAATCGGCAGTAGGACGGAATCGTGTTGACCACCGATTAGTTTTTTGCTAATAACTCTTGCATCCTTCGACCAACTTCTTCGACTAAGAGCTCGATGGAAAGCTTATATGTTCTTCTTTCAGATGGAATTTACATATTTTACGAAAAGTCATAAGAAATACAATTTTTTTGACCAAAACTAAAATATCCTCGAAATCATTGAAGAAGAAGTAGCTTATAAGACGAAAGTATGCCGTATCTAATAATATATATTTAAATTTTTTTAATTGCATCAATGGGCGGCATTTTATTCAGAATTAATAGTTTTTTACATGGACAAAAAATCGTTTAATTTGTTCCCATTAAATACAAGAGTTATAGAAAAGTACTTTGCGAAAATAATCGGCAGTAAGACGGAAACGTGTTGACCACCGATTAGTTTTTTGCTAATAACTCTTGAATCCTTCGATCGACTTCTTCGACTAAGAGCTCGATGGAAAGCTTATCTGTTCTTCTTTCAGATGGTATTAACATATTTTGCGAAAAGTCATAAGAAAAGTACTTTGCGAAAAGAATCGGCACTAGGACGGAATCGCGTTGACCACCGATTAGCTTTTTGCTAAAAACTCTTGCATCCTTCGACCGACTTCTTCAACAAAGAGCTCGATGCAAAGCTTATATGTTCTTCTTTCAGATGGCATTAACATATTTTACGAAAAGTCAAAAGAAAAGTACTTTGAGAAAAGAATCGGCAGTAGGACGGAAACGTGTTGACCACCGATTAGTTTTTTGCTCATAACTCTTGCACCCTTCGACCGACTTCTTCGACAAAGAACTCGATGGAAAGCTTATCTGTTCTTCTTTCAGATGGCATTAACTTATTTTACGAAAAGTCATAAGAAAAGTACTTTACGAAAAGAATCGGTAGTAGGACGGAATCGTTTTGACCACAGATTTGTGTTTTGCTAATAACAAATAATCGACCAACTTCTTCGACTAAGAGCTCGATGGAAAGCTTATCTGTTCTTCTTTCAGATGGCATTACTATATTTTATGAAAAGTCATAAGAAAAGTACTTTGCGAAAAGAATCGGTAGTAGGACGGAAACGTGTTGACCACCGATTATTTTTTTGCTAATAACTCTTGCATCCTTCGACCGACTTCTTCAACTAAGAGCTCGATGGAAGGCTTATCTGTTCTTCTTTCAGATGGCATTAACATATTTTACGAAATGTCAAAAGAAAACTACTTTGCGAAAAGAATCGGTAGTAGGATGGAAACGTGTTGACCACCGATTATTTTTTTGCTAATAACTCTTGCATCCTTCGACCAACTTCTTCAACTAAGAGCTCGATGGAAGGCTTATCTGTTCTTCTTTCAGATGGCCTTAACATATTTTACGAAATGTCATAAGAAAAGTACTTTGAGAAAAGAATCGGCAGTAGGACGGAATCGTGTTGACCACCGATTAGTTTTTTGCTAATAACTCTTGCATCCTTCGACCAACTTCTTCGACTAAGAGCTCGATGGAAAGCTTATCTGTTCATCTTTCAGATGGCATTACTATATTTTATGAAAAGTCATAAGAAAAGTACTTTGCGAAAAGAATCGGCAGTAGGACGGAATCGTGTTGACCACCGATTAGTTTTTTGCTAATAACTCTTGCATCCTTCGACCGACTTCTTCGACTAAGAGCTCGATGGAAAGCTTATCTATTCCTCTTTCAGATGGCATTAACATATTTTACGAAAAGTCATAAGAAATAAAATTTTTGACCAAAAATAAAATATCGTCGAAATCATTGAAGAAGAAGTATCTTATAAGACGAAAATATGCCTTATCTAATAAGAGACTTAAATTTTTTTAATTGCATAAATGGCCGGCATTTTATTCAGAACTAATAGTTTTTTACATGGACAAAAAATTCGTTTAATTTTTTCCCAGTAAATACTTGAATTATAGAAAAGTACTTTGCGAAAAGAATCGGCAGTAAGACGGAAACGTGTTGACCACCGATTAGTTTTTTGCTAATAACTCTTGAATCCTTCGATCGACTTCTTCGACTAAGAGCTCGATGGAAAGCTTATCTGTTCTTCTTTCAGATGGTATTAACATATTTTGCGAAAAGTCATAAGAAAAGTACTTTGCGAAAAGAATCGGCACTAGGACGGAATCGCGTTGACCACCGATTAGCTTTTTGCTAAAAACTCTTGCATCCTTCGACCGTCTTCTTCAACAAAGAGCTCGATGCAAAGCTTATCTGTTCTTCTTTCAGATGGCATTAACATATTTTACGAAAAGTCAAAAGAAAAGTACTTTGAGAAAAGAATCGGCAGTAGGACGGAAACGTGTTGACCACCGATTAGTTTTTTGCTCATAACTCTTGCATCCTTCGACCGACTTCTTCGACAAAGAACTCGATGGAAAGCTTATCTGTTCTTCTTTCAGATGGCATTAACTTATTTTACGAAAAGTCATAAGAAAAGTACTTTACGAAAAGAATCGGTAGTAGGACGGAATCGTTTTGACCACAGATTTGTGTTTTGCTAATAACAAATAATCGACCAACTTCTTCGACTAAGAGCTCGATGGAAAGCTTATCTGTTCTTCTTTCAGATGGCATTACTATATTTTATGAAAAGTCATAAGAAAAGTACTTTGCGAAAAGAATCGGTAGTAGGACGGAAACGTGTTGACCACCGATTATTTTTTTGCTAATAACTCTTGCATCCTTCGACAGACTTCTTCAACTAAGAGCTCGATGGAAGGCTTATCTGTTCTTCTTTCAGATGGCATTAACATATTTTACGAAATGTCATAAGAAAACTACTTTGCGAAAAGAATCGGTAGTAGGATGGAAACGTGTTGACCACCGATTATTTTTTTGCTAATAACTCTTGCATCCTTCGACAGACTTCTTCAACTAAGAGTTTGATGGAAGGCTTATCTGTTCTTCTTTCAGATGGCATTAACATATTTTTTACGAAAAGTAATAAGAAATAAAATTTTTTGACCAAAAATAAAATATCGTCGAAATCATTAAAGAAGACGTACCTTATAAGACGAAAATATGCCTTATCTAATAAGAGACATTTAAATTTTTTTAATTGCATAAATGGCCGGCATTTTGTTCAGAATTAATAGTTTTTTACATGGACAAAAAATTCGTTTAATTTTTTCCCAGTAAATACTTGAATTATATAAAAGTACTTTGCGAAAAGAATCGGCAGTAAGACGGAAACGTTTTGACCACCGATAAGTTTTTTGCTAATAACTCTTGAATCCTTCGACCGACTTCTTCAACTAAGGGCTCGATGGAAAGCTTATCTGTTCTTCTTTCAGATGGCATTAACATATTTTACGAAATGTCATAAGAAAAGTACTTTGAGAAAAGAATCGGCAGTAGGACGGAATCGTGTTGACCACCGATTAGTTTTTTGCTAATAACTCTTGCATCCTTCGACCAACTTCTTCGACTAAGAGTTTGATGGAAGGCTTATCTGTTCTTCTTTCAGATGGCATTAAAATATTTTACGAAAAGTCATAAGAAAAGTACTTTGCGAAAAGAATCGGCAGTAGGACGGAATCGTGTTGACCACCGATTAGTTTTTTGCTAATAACTCTTGCATCCTTCGACCGACTTCTTCGACTAAGAGCTCGATGGAAAGCTTATCTATTCCTCTTTCAGATGGCATTAACATATTTTTTACGAAAAGTAATAAGAAACCAGTAAGGACGCTATCTTCAGCAAGGCTGAAGCTATAACACTTTTCACGTTGTGTCACTAAAAAACTAAATGAATTGTTTTCATGCCTCCCTAACAACATAACTGTAAGGTTTCAAGTCAATTGGTTAAAAAACAAAAAAGTTTTCCATACAGCGGTTCAAGTTTTGCGATAAGTGGGCGTGGCTACGCTCACTTTGGGTCAAAATAGTTTTCATGCCTCCCTAAAAACATAACTGTAAAGTTTCAAGTCAATTGGTTAAAAAACAAAAAAGTTTTCCATACAACGGGTCAATTTTCACTAAAAAAGGGCGTGGCCACGCCCACTTTTGGTCAACATTGTTTTCATTCCTCCCTAAGAACGTAACTGTAAAGTTTCAAGTCAATTGGTTAAAAAACACAAAAGTTTTCCATACAACGGGTCAAATTTCGCTATAAAAGGGCGTGGCCGCGCCCACTAAGAACATAACTGCAAAGTTTCAAGTCAATTGGTTGAAAAACAAAAAAGTTGTCCATACAACGGGTCAAATTTCGCTAGAAGTGGGCGTGGCTACGCTCACTTTGGGTCAAAATAGTTTTCATGCCTCCCTAAGAACATGACTGTACAGTTTCAAGTCAATTGGTTAAAAAACAAAAAAGTTTTCCATACAACGGGTCCATTTTCACTAAAAAAGGGCGTGGCCACGCCCACTTTTGGTCAACATTGTTTTCATTCCTCCCTAAGAACATAACTGTAAAGTTTCAAGTCAATTGGTTAAAAAACAAAAAAGTTTTCCATACAACGGGTCAATTTTCGCTATAAGTGGGCGTGGCTACGCGTGGCTACGCCCACTTTTGGTCAAAATAGTTTTCATTCCTTCCTAAGAACATAACTTTAAAATTTCAAGTCAATTGGTTAAAAAACAAAAAAGTTTTTCATACAACGGGTCAATTTTCGCTAGAAGTGGGCGTGGCTACGCGTGGCTACGCCCATTTTTGGTCAAAATAGTTTTCATTCCTCCCCAAGAACATAACTTTAAAATTTCAAGTCAATTGGTTGAAAAACAAAAAAGTTGTCCATACAACGACGTGAATATTGCTTCTGTTCCTCTTCTTCATTTTGTATGGGAGCTACCAGTTCCAGATGTCCAATCTCATTGAAACTTTCAGGCATGTAGTCGGACTATGTAGAACTACTATGTTTAAAATTTCAGCACTCTATCATACAAAACAAAAAAGTTTTCCATACAACGATTCAAGTTTTGTTCATTTTTATACCCTGTACACACACTGTGTATCAGGGTATATTAAGTTTGTTTGAGACGGTTTGTATGTAACGCATAGAAGGAGGGGAGGGGGACCCTATAAAGTATATATATTCTTGATCAGGATGACAAGACGAATTGATATAGCCCTGTCTGTCCGTCCGTCCGTCCGTCCGTCCGTCCGTCCTCACCAATGGTTCTCGAAAACTATAAGAGCTAGAGACTTGAAATTTGGTGGATAGACTCGTGAGGTCAAACGCTAGATCAAGTTTGAAGGATTTTTTGCCACGCCCACTCCTTCCCGCCCATCGAGCACCACCCATTTTTTCAAAAGGCTGTAGTTCGAAAACCTGATGAGTTAGAAACATGAAAATGAGTATGTAGACTCAGTATGTATAGCTCCACAAAACTGCATACCACATTTTTTCCCCCTCCCCTTCGTTTCCCCTCAAAAAGTTGTTTTCTTAAAATTGCTGTATCTCCTAAACTATAATAGATACAATGCTGAAATTTTGTATGCAAACTCAGTAAACATACCTTTTTAAAACTGCATACCACAAACTTTCATTTAACGCTGTGTGATAACGCAAAGACAAACAAGTTGAAATTTGGCATAAATTGCGCTTTGAACACTGCTTTATCCTATTTGTACCAAAAACCGTACTTAACACTGCGAAAACTAATAAAGCTAGAGACTTGAAATTTGGAAGATAGACTCGTGTGGTCAAACACTTGATCAAGTTTAAAGGAATTTTTGCCACGCCCATTCCTTCCCGCCCATCGAGCACAACAAAAGGTCATTTTTTCTTAAAATTGCTGTATCTCCTAAAGTATAAAGAATACAATGCTGAAATTTTGTATGCAAACTCAGATAACATACCTTTTTAAAACTGCATACAACAAACTACCACTTTCCTCGCAAAGACCAACACACTAAAATTTTTCAGCAATGCTTTGTAACAACACCCGTACTAAAGCGCCATCTAATGGCAACATTGCACTGTGAGCCCTGTCTCACTATTAGCAAATACACAAACCATATCGTGGTACACTGCTTTTGCTGTCGGCGAATGTTTAACGTGTTATCAACATAGGTGTGTGTACAGGGTATTATATAGTTGAGAATACTCAACTATACCGCCCTTACTGGTTCATCTTCTTTTCGTATGGGGGCTACCAGTTCCAGTGGTCCGATATGGCTGGATCCGACAAATGAGTTGACTGCACGAATAAGAAGTCTCTGTGCAAAATTTCAGCTCGATATCTTAAAAACTGTGGGAGGAGATTGTATATATACAGACAGACGGACAGACGGACATGGCTAAATCAACTCGTCTTGTCGTCCTGATCAAGAATATATATACTTTATATAGTCGGAAATGAATATTTCGATGTGTTACAAACTTCAGCACAAAGTTATTATACTATTTCACATACGTGAAAAGTATAATAAAATTTTTTGACCAAAAATAAAATATCGTCGAAATCATTAAAGAAGACGTACCTTATAAGACGAAAATATGCCTTATCTAATAAGAGACTTAAATTTTTATACTTTTCACGTATGTGAAACAGTATAATAACTTTGTGCTGAAGTTTGTAACAGATCGAAATATTAATTTCCGACTATATAAAGAATATATATTCTTGATCAGGACGACAAGACGAGTTGATTTAGCCATGTCCGTCTGTCCGTCTGACCGTCTGTCCGTTTGTCCGTCTGTCTGTATATATACAATCTCCTCCCACAGTTTTGAAGATATCGAGCTGAAATTTTGCACAGAGACTTCTCATTCGTGCAGTCAACTCATTTGTCGGATCCAGCCATATCGGACCACTGGAACTGGTAGCCCCCATACGAAAAGAAGAAGAAAAATTAACAAAACTTGAATCGTTGTATGGAAAACTTTTTTGTTTTGTACGATAGAGTGCTGAAATTTTAAACATAGTAGTTTTACATAGTCCGACTACATGCCTGAAAGTTTCATTGAGATTGGACATCTGGAACTGGTAGCCCTCATACAAAATGAAGAAGAGGAAGAGAAGCAATATTCACGTCGTTGTATGGAGAACTTTTTTGTTTTTTAACCAATTGACTTGAAACTTTACAGTTATGTTCTTAGGGGGATATGAAAACTATTTTGACCAAAAGTGGGCGTGGCCACGCCCTTTTATAGCGAAAATTGACCCGTTGTATGGAAAACTTTTTTGTTTTTTAACCAATTGACTTGAAACTTTACAGTTATGTTCTTAGAGAGGAATGAAAGCTATTTTGACAAAAAGTGGGCGTAGCCACGCCCACTTATAGCGAAAATTTACCCGTTGTATGGAAAACTTTTTTGTTTTTTAACCAATCGACTTGAAACTTTACAGTTATGTTCTTAGGGAGGCATGAAAACTATTTTGACCAAAAGTGGGCATGACCACGCCCACTTATAGCGAAAATTGACCCGTTGTATGGAAAACTTTTTTGTTTTTTAACCAATTGACTTGAAACTTTACAGTTATGTTCTTAGGGAGGAATGAAAACTATTTTGACCAAAAGTGGGCGTGGCGACGCCCTTTGATAGCGAAAATTGACCCGTTGTATGGAAAACTTTTTTGTTTTTTAACCAATTGACTTGAAACTTTACATTTATGTTCTTAGGGAGGCATGAAAACTATTTAGACCAAAAATGGGCATGACCACGCCCACTTATAGCGAAAATTGACCCGTTGTATGGAAAACTTTTTTGTTTTTTAACCAATTGACTTGAAACCTTACAGTTATGTTCTTAGGGAGGAATGAAAACTATTTAGACCAAAAGTGGGCATGACCACGCCCACTTATAGCGAAAATTGACCCGTTGTATGGAAAAATTTTTGGTTTTTTAACCAATTGACTTGAAACTTTACAGTTATGTTCTTAGGGAGGAATGAAAACTATTAAGACCAAAAGTGGGAAAGACCACGCCCACTTACAGCGAAAATTGACCCGTTGTATGGAAAACTTTTTTGTTTTTTAACCAATTGACTTGAAACCTTACAGTTATGTTCTTAGGGAGGCATGAGAACTATTCATTTAGTTTTTTTTATAGTGACACAAAAGTATTATAGCTTCAGCATTGCTGAAGATAGCGTCCTTACTGGTTTTAATTGCATAAATGGCCGGCATTTTGTTCAGAATTAATAGTTTTTTACATGGACAAAAAATTCGTTTAATTTTTTCCCAGTAAATACTTGAATTATAGAAAAGTACTTTGCGAAAAGAATCGGCAGTAGGACGGAATCGTGTTGACCACCGATTAGTTTTTTGCTAATAACTCTTGCATCCTTCGACCAACTTCTTCGACTAAGAGCTCGATGGAAAGCTTATCTGTTCTTCTTTCAGATGGCATTACTATATTTTATGAAAAGTCATAAGAAAACTACTTTGCGAAAAGAATCGGTAGTAGGACGGAAACGTGTTGACCACCGATTATTTTTTTGCTAATAACTCTTGCATCCTTCGACCGGCTTCTTCGACTAAGAGCTCGATGGAAAGCTTATCTGTTCTATTTCAGATGGCATTACTATATTTTATGAAAAGTCATAAGAAAAGTACTTTGCGAAGAGAATCGGTAGTAGGACGGAAACGTGTTGACCACCGATTATTTTTTTGCTAATAACTCTTGCATCCTTCGACCGACTTCTTCAACTAAGAGCTCGATGGAAGGCTTATCTGTTCTTCTTTCAGATGGCATCAACATTTTTTACGAAAAGTCATAAGAAAAGTACTTTGCGAAAAGAATCGGCAGTAGGACGGAATCGTGTTGACCACCGATTAGTTTTTTGCTAATAACTCTTGCATCCTTCGACCGACTTCTTCGACTAAGAGCTCGATGGAAAGCTTATCTATTCCTCTTTCAGATGGCATTAACATTTTTTACGAAAAGTCATAAGAAAAGTAGTTTGCGAAAAGAATCGGCAGTAGGACGGAATCGTGTTGACCACCGATTAGTTTTTTGCTACTAACTCTTGCATCCTTCGACCGACTTCTTCGACGAAGAGCTCGATGGAAAGCTTATCTATTCCTCTTTCAGATGGCATTAACATATTTTACGAAAAGTCATAAGAAAAGTACTTTGCGAAAAGAATCGGGAGTAGGACGGAATAGTGTTGACCACCGATTAGTTTTTTGCTAATAACTCTTGCACCCTTCGCCCGACTTTGGGTCAAAATAGTTTTCATGCCTCCCTAAAAACATAACTGTAAAGTTTCAAGTCAATTGGTTAAAAAACAAAAAAGTTTTCCATACAACGGGTCAATTTTCACTAAAAAAGGGCGTGACCACGCCCACTTTTGGTCAACATTGTTTTCATTCCTCCCTAAGAACGTAACTGTAAAGTTTCAAGTCAATTGGTTAAAAAACACAAAAGTTTTCCATACAACGGGTCAAATTTCGCTATAAAAGGGCGTGGCCGCGCCCACTAAGAACATAACTGCAAAGTTTCAAGTCAATTGGTTGAAAAACAAAAAAGTTGTCCATACAACGGGTCAAATTTCGCTAGAAGTGGGCGTGGCTACGCTCACTTTGGGTCAAAATAGTTTTCATTCCTCTCTAAGAACATAACTGTAAAGTTTCAAGTCAATTGGTTAAAAAACAAAAAAGTTTTCCATACAACGGGTCCATTTTCACTAAAAAAGGGCGTGGCCACGCCCACTTTTGGTCAACATTGTTTTCATTCCTCCCTAAGAACATAACTGTAAAGTTTCAAGTCAATTGGTTAAAAAACAAAAAAGTTTTCCATACAACGGGTCAATTTTCGCTATAAGTGGGCGTGGCTACGCGTGGCTACGCCCACTTTTGGTCAAAATAGTTTTCATTCCTTCCTAAGAACATAACTTTAAAATTTCAAGTCAATTGGTTAAAAAACAAAAAAGTTTTTCATACAACGGGTCAATTTTCGCTAGAAGTGGGCGTGGCTACGCGTGGCTACGCCCATTTTTGGTCAAAATAGTTTTCATTCCTCCCCAAGAACATAACTTTAAAATTTCAAGTCAATTGGTTGAAAAACAAAAAAGTTGTCCATACAACGACGTGAATATTGCTTCTGTTCCTCTTCTTCATTTTGTATGGGAGCTACCAGTTCCAGATGTCCAATCTCATTGAAACTTTCAGGCATGTAGTCGGACTATGTAGAACTACTATGTTTAAAATTTCAGCACTCTATCATACAAAACAAAAAAGTTTTCCATACAACGATTCAAGTTTTGTTCATTTTTCATCTTCTTTTCGTATGGGGGCTACCAGTTCCAGTGGTCCGATATGGCTGGATCCGACAAATGAGTTGACTGCACGAATAAGAAGTCTCTGTGCAAAATTTCAGCTCGATATCTTAAAAACTGTGGGAGGAGATTGTATATATACAGACAGACGGACAGACGGACATGGCTAAATCAACTCGTCTTGTCGTCCTGATCAAGAATATATATACTTTATATAGTCGGAAATGAATATTTCGATGTGTTACAAACTTCAGCACAAAGTTATTATACTATTTCACATACGTGAAAAGTATAATAAAATTTTTTGACCAAAAATAAAATATCGTCGAAATCATTAAAGAAGACGTACCTTATAAGACGAAAATATGCCTTATCTAATAAGAGACTTAAATTTTTATACTTTTCACGTATGTGAAACAGTATAATAACTTTGTGCTGAAGTTTGTAACAGATCGAAATATTAATTTCCGACTATATAAAGAATATATATTCTTGATCAGGACGACAAGACGAGTTGATTTAGCCATGTCCGTCTGTCCGTCTGACCGTCTGTCCGTTTGTCCGTCTGTCTGTATATATACAATCTCCTCCCACAGTTTTGAAGATATCGAGCTGAAATTTTGCACAGAGACTTCTCATTCGTGCAGTCAACTCATTTGTCGGATCCAGCCATATCGGACCACTGGAACTGGTAGCCCCCATACGAAAAGAAGAAGAAAAATTAACAAAACTTGAATCGTTGTATGGAAAACTTTTTTGTTTTGTACGATAGAGTGCTGAAATTTTAAACATAGTAGTTTTACATAGTCCGACTACATGCCTGAAAGTTTCATTGAGATTGGACATCTGGAACTGGTAGCCCTCATACAAAATGAAGAAGAGGAAGAGAAGCAATATTCACGTCGTTGTATGGAGAACTTTTTTGTTTTTTAACCAATTGACTTGAAACTTTACAGTTATGTTCTTAGGGGGATATGAAAACTATTTTGACCAAAAGTGGGCGTGGCCACGCCCTTTTATAGCGAAAATTGACCCGTTGTATGGAAAACTTTTTTGTTTTTTAACCAATTGACTTGAAACTTTACAGTTATGTTCTTAGAGAGGAATGAAAGCTATTTTGACAAAAAGTGGGCGTAGCCACGCCCACTTATAGCGAAAATTTACCCGTTGTATGGAAAACTTTTTTGTTTTTTAACCAATCGACTTGAAACTTTACAGTTATGTTCTTAGGGAGGCATGAAAACTATTTTGACCAAAAGTGGGCATGACCACGCCCACTTATAGCGAAAATTGACCCGTTGTATGGAAAACTTTTTTGTTTTTTAACCAATTGACTTGAAACTTTACAGTTATGTTCTTAGGGAGGAATGAAAACTATTTTGACCAAAAGTGGGCGTGGCGACGCCCTTTGATAGCGAAAATTGACCCGTTGTATGGAAAACTTTTTTGTTTTTTAACCAATTGACTTGAAACTTTACATTTATGTTCTTAGGGAGGCATGAAAACTATTTAGACCAAAAGTGGGCATGACCACGCCCACTTATAGCGAAAATTGACCCGTTGTATGGAAAACTTTTTTGTTTTTTAACCAATTGACTTGAAACCTTACAGTTATGTTCTTAGGGAGGAATGAAAACTATTTAGACCAAAAGTGGGCATGACCACGCCCACTTATAGCGAAAATTGACCCGTTGTATGGAAAAATTTTTGGTTTTTTAACCAATTGACTTGAAACTTTACAGTTATGTTCTTAGGGAGGAATGAAAACTATTAAGACCAAAAGTGGGAAAGACCACGCCCACTTACAGCGAAAATTGACCCGTTGTATGGAAAACTTTTTTGTTTTTTAACCAATTGACTTGAAACCTTACAGTTATGTTCTTAGGGAGGCATGAGAACTATTCATTTAGTTTTTTTTATAGTGACACAAAAGTATTATAGCTTCAGCCTTGCTGAAGATAGCGTCCTTACTGGTTTTAATTGCATAAATGGCCGGCATTTTGTTCAGAATTAATAGTTTTTTACATGGACAAAAAATTCGTTTAATTTTTTCCCAGTAAATACTTGAATTATAGTAATACTTTGCGAAAAGAATCGGTAGTAGGACGGAAACGTGTTGACCACCGATTATTTTTTTGCTAATAACTCTTGCATCCTTCGACCGGCTTCTTCGACTAAGAGTTGATGGAAAGCTTATCTGTTCTATTTCAGATGGCATTACTATATTTTTATGAAAAGTCATAAGAAAAGTACTTTGCGAAAAGAATCGGTAGTAGGACGGAAACGTGTTGACCACCGATTATTTTTTTGCTAATAACTCTTGCATCCTTCGACCGACTTCTTCAACTAAGAGCTCGATGGAAGGCTTATCTGTTCTTCTTTCAGATGGCATCAACATTTTTTACGAAAAGTCATAAGAAAAAGTACTTTGCGAAAAGAATCGGCAGTAGGACGGAATCGTGTTGACCACCGATTAGTTTTTTGCTAATAACTCTTGCATCCTTCGACCGACTTCTTCGACTAAGAGCTCGATGGAAAGCTTATCTATTCCTCTTTCAGATGGCATTAACATTTTTTACGAAAAGTCATAAGAAAAGTAGTTTGCGAAAAAGAATCGGCAGTAGGACGGAATCGTGTTGACCACCGATTAGTTTTTTGCTACTAACTCTTGCATCCTTCGACCGACTTCTTCGACGAAGAGCTCGATGGAAAGCTTATCTATTCCTCTTTCAGATGGCATTAACATATTTTACGAAAAGTCATAAGAAAAGTACTTTGCGAAAAGAATCGGCAGTAGGACGGAATAGTGTTGACCACCGATTAGTTTTTTGCTAATAACTCTTGCACCCTTCGCCCGACTTCTTCAACTAAGAGCTCGATGGAAGTCTTATCTGTTCTTCTTTCAGATGGCATTAACATTTTTTACGAAAAGTCATAAGAAAAGTAGTTTGCGAAAAGAATCGGCAGTAGGACGGAATCGTGTTGACCACCGATTAGATTTTTGCTAATAACTCTTGCATCCTTCGACCGACTTCTTCGACTAAGAGCTCGATGGAAAGCTTATCTATTCCTCTTTAAGATGGCATTAACATATTTTACGAAAAGTCATAAGAAATAAAATTTTTGACCAAAAATAAAATATCGTCGAAATCATTGAAGAAGAAGTAGCTTATAAGACGAAAATATGCCATATCTAATAAGAAACATTTAAAATTTTTTAATTGCATAAATGGGCGGCATTTTATTCAGAATTAATAGTTTTTTACATGGACAAAAAATTCGTTTAATTTTTTCCCAGTAAATACTTGAATTATAGAAAAGTACTTTGCGAAAAGAATCGGCAGTAAGACGGAAACGTGTTGACCACCGATAAGTTTTTTGCTAATAACTCTTGAATCCTTCGACCGACTTCTTCAAGTAGGGGCTCGATGGAAAGCTTATCTGTTCTTCTTTCAGATGGCATTAACATATTTTACGAAATGTCATAAGAAAAGTACTTTGAGAAAAGAATCGGCAGTAGGACGGAATCGTGTTGACCACCGATTAGTTTTTTGCTAATAACTCTTGCATCCTTCGACCAACTTCTTCGACTAAGAGCTCGATGGAAAGCTTATCTGTTCTTCTTTCAGATGGCATTTCTATATTTTATGAAAAGTCATAAGAAAACTACTTTGCGAAAAGAATCGGTAGTAGGACGGAAACGTGTTGACCACCGATTATTTTTTTGCTAATAACTCTTGCATCCTTCGACCGGCTTCTTCGACTAAGAGCTCGATGGAAAGCTTATCTGTTCTTCTTTCAGATGGCATTACTATATTTTATGAAAAGTCATAAGAAAAGTACTTTGCGAAAAGAATCGGTAGTAGGACGGAAACGTGTTGACCACCGATTATTTTTTTGCTAATAACTCTTGCATCCTTCGACCGACTTCTTCAACTAAGAGCTCGATGGAAGGCTTATCTATTCTTCTTTCAGATGGCATCAACATTTTTTACGAAAAGTCATAAGAAAAGTACTTTGCGAAAAGAATCGGCAGTAGGACGGAATCGTGTTGACCACCGATTAGTTTTTTGCTAATAACTCTTGCATCCTTCGACCAACTTCTTCGACTAAGAGTTTGATGGAAGGCTTATCTGTTCTTCTTTCAGATGGCATTAAAATATTTTACGAAAAGTCATAAGAAAAGTACTTTGCGAAAAGAATCGGCAGTAGGACGGAATCGTGTTGACCACCGATTAGTTTTTTGCTAATAACTCTTGCATCCTTCGACCGACTTCTTCGACTAAGAGCTCGATGGAAAGCTTATCTATTCGTCTTTCAGATGGCATTAACATATTTTTTACGAAAAGTAATAAGAAATAAAATTTTTTGACCAAAAATAAAATATCGTCGAAATCATTAAAGCAGACGTACCTTATAAGACGAAAATATGCCTTATCTAATAAGAGACATTTAAATTTTTTTAATTGCATAAATGGCCGGCATTTTGTTCAGAATTAATAGTTTTTTAAAAGGGGAAAAAAATTCGTTTAATTTTTTCCCAGTAAATACTTGAATTATAGAAAAGTACTTTGCGAAAAGAATCGGCAGTAAGACGGAAACGTGTTGACCACCGATAAGTTTTTTGCTAATAACTCTTGAATCCTTCGACCAACTTCTTCGACTAAGAGTTTGATGGAAGGCTTATCTGTTCTTCTTTCAGATGGCATTAAAATATTTTACGAAAAGTCATAACAAAAGTAGTTTGCGAAAAGAATCGGCAGTAGGACGGAATCGTGTTGACCACCGATTAGTTTTTTGCTAATAACTCTTGCATCCTTCGACCGACTTCTTCGACTAAGAGCTCGATGGAAAGCTTATCTATTCCTCTTTCAGACGGCATTAACATATTTTTTACGAAAAGTAATAAGAAATAAAATTTTTTGACCAAAAATAAAATATCGTCGAAATCATTAAAGAAGACGTACCTTATAAGACGAAAATATGCCTTATCTAATAAGAGACTTAAATTTTTTTAATTGCATAAATGGCCGGCATTTTGTTCAGAATTAATAATTTTTTACATGGACAAAAAATTCGTTTAATTTTTTTCCCAGTAAATACTTGAATTATAGAAAAGTACTTTGCGAAAAGAATCGGCAGTAAGACGGAAACGTGTTGACCACCGATAAGTTTTTTGCTAATAACTCTTGAATCCTTCGACCGACTTCTTCAAGTAAGGGCTCGATGGAAAGCTTATCTGTTCTTCTTTCAGATGGCATTAACATATTTTACGAAATGTTATAAGAAAAGTACTTTGAGAAAAGAATCGGCAGTAGGACGGAATCGTGTTGACCACCGATTAGTTTTTTGCTAATAACTCTTGCATCCTTCGACCAACTTCTTCGACTAAGAGTTTGATGGAAGGCTTATCTGTTCTTCTTTCAGATGGCATTAAAATATTTTACGAAAAGTCATAAGAAAAGTAGTTTGCGAAAAGAATCGGCAGTAGGACGGAATCGTGTTGACCACCGATTAGTTTTTTGCTAATAACTCCTGCATCCTTCGACCGACTTCTTCGACTAAGAGCTCGATGGAAAGCTTATCTATTCCTCTTTCAGATGGCATTAACATATTTTACGAAAAGTCATAAGAAATAAAATTTTTGACCAAAAATAAAATATCGTCGAAATCATTGAAGAAGAAGTATCTTATAAGACGAAAATATGCCTTATCTAAAAAGAAACATTTAAATTTTTTTAATTGCATAAATGGGCGGCATTTTATTCAGAATTAATAGTTTTTTTACATGGACAAAAAATTCGTTTAATTTTTTCCAGTAAATACTTGAATTATAGAAAAGTACTTTGCGAAAAGAATCGGCAGTAAGACGGAAACGTGTTGACCACCGATTAGTTTTTTGCTAATAACTCTTGAATCCTTCGATCGACTTCTTCGACTAAAAGCTCGATGGAAAGCTTATCTGTTCTTCTTTCAGATGGTATTAACATATTTTGCGAAAAATCATAAGAAAAGTACTTTGCGAAAAGAATCGGCACTAGGACGGAAACGTGTTGACCACCGATAAGTTTTTTGCTAATAACTCTTGCATCCTTCGACCGACTTCTTCAACTAAGGGCTCGATGGAAAGCTTATCTGTTCTTCTTTCAGATGGCATTAACATATTTTACGAAATGTCATAAGAAAAGTACTTTGAGAAAAGAATCGGCAGTAGGACGGAATCGTGTTGACCACCGATTAGTTTTTTGCTAATAACTCTTGCATCCTTCGACCAACTTCTTCGACTAAGAGTTTGATGGAAGGCTTATCTGTTCTTCTTTCAGATGGCATTAAAATATTTTACGAAAAGTCATAAGAAAAGTACTTTGAGAAAAGAATCGGCAGTAGGACGGAATCGTGTTGACCACCGATTAGTTTTTTGCTAATAACTCTTGCATCCTTCGACCGACTTCTTCGACTAAGAGCTCGATGGAAAGCTTATCTATTCCTCTTTCAGATGGCTTAACATATTTTTTACGAAAAGTAATAAGAAATAAAATTTTTTGACCAAAAATAAAATATCGTCGAAATCATTAAAGAAGACGTACCTTAGAAGACGAAAATATGCCTTATCTAATAAGAGACTTAAATTTTTTTAATTGCATAAATGGCCGGCATTTTGTTCAGAATTAATAGTTTTTTACATGGACAAAAAATTCGTTTAATTTTTTCCCAGTAAATACTTGAATTATAGAAAAGTACTTTGCGAAAAGAATCGGCAGTAAGACGGAAACGTGTTGACCACCGATAAGTTTTTTGCTAATAACTCTTGAATCCTTCGACCGACTTCTTCAACTAAGGGCTCGATGGAAAGCTTTTCTGTTCTTCTTTCAGATGGCATTAACATATTTTACGAAATGTCATAAGAAAAGTATTTTGAGAAAAGAATCGGCAGTAGGACGGAATCGTGTTGTCCACCGATTAGTTTTTTGCTAATAACTCTTGCATCCTTCGACCAACTTCTTCGACTAAGAGCTCGATGGAAAGCTTATCTGTTCTTCTTTCAGATAGCATTACTATATTTTACGAAATGTCATAAGAAAAGTACTTTGAGAAAAGAATCGGCAGTAGGACGGAATCGTGTTGACCACCGATTAGTTTTTTGCTAATAACTCTTGCATCCTTCGACCAACTTCTTCGACTAAGAGTTTGATGGAAGGCTTATCTGTTCTTCTTTCAGATGGCATTAAAATATTTTACGAAAAGTCATAAGAAAAGTACTTTGCGAAAAGAATCGGCAGTAGGACGGAATCGTGTTGACCACCGATTAGTTTTTTGCTAATAACTCTTGCATCCTTCGACCGACTTCTTCGACTAAGAGCTCGATGGAAAGCTTATCTATTCCTCTTTCAGATGGCTTAACATATTTTTTACGAAAAGTAATAAGAAATAAAATTTTTTGACCAAAAATAAAATATCGTCGAAATCATTAAAGAAGACGTACCTTAGAAGACGAAAATATGCCTTATCTAATAAGAGACTTAAATTTTTTTAATTGCATAAATGGCCGGCATTTTGTTCAGAATTAATAGTTTTTTACATGGACAAAAAATTCGTTTAATTTTTTCCCAGTAAATACTTGAATTATAGAAAAGTACTTTGCGAAAAGAATCGGCAGTAAGACGGAAACGTGTTGACCACCGATAAGTTTTTTGCTAATAACTCTTGAATCCTTCGACCGACTTCTTCAACTAAGGGCTCGATGGAAAGCTTTTCTGTTCTTCTTTCAGATGGCATTAACATATTTTACGAAATGTCATAAGAAAAGTACTTTGAGAAAAGAATCGGCAGTAGGACGGAATCGTGTTGTCCACCGATTAGTTTTTTGCTAATAACTCTTGCATCCTTCGACCAACTTCTTCGACTAAGAGCTCGATGGAAAGCTTATCTGTTCTTCTTTCAGATAGCATTACTATATTTTATGAAAAGTCATAAGAAAACTACTTTGCGAAAAGAATCGGTAGTAGGACGGAAACGTGTTGACCACCGATTATTTTTTTGCTAATAACTCTTGCATCCTTCGACCGGCTTCTTCGACTAAGAGCTCGATGGAAAGCTTATCTGTTCTTCTTTTAGATGGCATTACTATATTTTATGAAAAGTCATAAGAAAAGTACTTTGCAAAAAGAATCGGTAGTAGGACGGAAACGTGTTGACCACCGATTATTTTTTTGCTAATAACTCTTGCATCCTTCGACCGACTTCTTCAACTAAGGGCTCGATGGAAAGCTTATCTGTTCTTCTTTCAGATGGCATTAACATATTTTACGAAATGTCATAAGAAAAGTACTTTGAGAAAAGAATCGGCAGTAGGACGGAATCGTGTTGACCACCGATTAGTTTTTTGCTAATAACTCTTGCATCCTTCGACCAACTTCTTCGACTAAGAGTTTGATGGAAGGCTTATCTGTTCTTCTTTCAGATGGCATTAAAATATTTTACGAAAAGTCATAAGAAAAGTAGTTTGCGAAAAGAATCGGCAGTAGGACGGAATCGAGTTGACCACCGATTAGTTTTTTGCTAATAACTCTTGCATCCTTCGACCGACTTCTTCGACTAAGAGCTCTATGGAAAGCTTATCTATTCCTCTTTCAGATGGCATTAACATATTTTACGAAAAGTCATAAGAAATAAAATTTTTGACCAAAAATAAAATATCGTCGAAATCATTGAAGAAGAAGTATCTTATAAGACGAAAATATGCCTTATCTAATAAGAAACATTTAAATTTTTTTAATTGCATAAATGGGCGGCATTTTATTCAGAATTAATAGTTTTTTACATGGACAAAAAATTCGTTTAATTTTTTCCCAGTAAATACTTGAATTATAGAAAAGTACTTTGCGAAAAGAATCGGCAGTAAGACGGAAACGTGTTGACCACCGATTAGTTTTTTGCTAATAACTCTTGAATCCTTCGATCGACTTCTTCGACTAAGAGCTCGATGGAAAGCTTATCTGTTCTTCTTTCAGATGGTATTAACATATTTCGCGAAAAGTCATAAGAAAAGTACTTTGCGAAAAGAATCGGCACTAGGACGGAAACGTGTTGACCACCGATAAGTTTTTTGCTAATAACTCTTGAATCCTTCGACCGACTTCTTCAACTAAGGGCTCGATGGAAAGCTTATCTGTTCTTCTTTCAGATGGCATTAACATATTTTACGAAATGTCATAAGAAAAGTACTTTGAGAAAAGAATCGGCAGTAGGACGGAATCGTGTTGACCACCGATTAGTTTTTTGCTAATAACTCTTGCATCCTTCGACCGACTTCTTCGACTAAGAGTTTGATGGAAGGCTTATCTGTTCTTCTTTCAGATGGCATTAAAATATTTTACGAAAAGTCATAAGAAAAGTACTTTGCGAAAAGAATCGGCAGTAGGACGGAATCGTGTTGACCACCGATTAGTTTTTTGCTAATAACTCTTGCATCCTTCGACCGACTTCTTCGACTAAGAGCTCGATGGAAAGCTTATCTATTCCTCTTTCAGATGGCATTAACATATTTTTTACGAAAAGTAATAAGAAATAAAATTTTTTGACCAAAAATAAAATATCGTCGAAATCATTAAAGAAGACGTACCTTATAAGACGAAAATATGCCTTATCTAATAAGAGACTTAAGTTTTTTTAATTGCATAAATGGCCGGCATTTTGTTCAGAATTAATAGTTTTTTACATGGACAAAAAATTCGTTTAATTTTTTCCCAGTAAATACTTGAATTATATAAAAGTACTTTGCGAAAAGAATCGGCAGTAAGACGGAAACGTGTTGACCACCGATTAGTTTTTTGCTAATAACTCTTGAATCCTTCGACCGACTTCTTCGACTAAGAGCTCGATGGAAAGCTTATCTGTTCTTCTTTCAGATGGCATTAACATATTTTACGAAATGTCATAAGAAAAGTACTTTGCGAAAAGAATCGGCAGTAGGACGGAATCGTGTTGACCACCGATTAGTTTTTTGCTAATAACTCTTGCATCCTTCGACCGACTTCTTCGACTAAGAGCTCGATGGAAAGCTTATCTGTTCTTCTTTCAGATGGCATTAACATATTTTACGAAATGTCATAAGAAAAGTACTTTGCGAAAAGAATCGGCAGTAAGACGGAAACGTGTTGACCACCGATAAGTTTTTTGCTAATAACTCTTGAATCCTTCGACCAACTTCTTCGACTAAGAGCTCGATGGAAAGCTTATCTGTTCTTCTTTCAGATGGCATTACTATATTTTATGAAAAGTCATAAGAAAACTACTTTGCGAAAAGAATCGGTAGTAGGACGGAAACGTGTTGACCACCGATTATTTTTTTGCTAATAACTCTTGCATCCTTCGACCAACTTCTTCAACTAAGAGCTCGATGGAAGGCTTATCTGTTCTTCTTTCAGTTGGCATTAACATATTTTACGAAATGTCATAAGAAAAGTACTTTGAGAAAAGAATCGGCAGAAGGACGGAATCGTGTTGACCACCGATTAGTTTTTTGCTAATAACTCTTGCATCCTTCGACCAACTTCTTCGACTAAGAGCTCGATGGAAAGCTTATCTGTTCTTCTTTCAGATGGCATTACTATATTTTATGAAAAGTCATAAGAAAAGTACTTTGCGAAAAGAATCGGTAGTAGGACGGAAACGTGTTGACCACCGATTATTTTTCTGCTAATAACTCTTGCATCCTTCGACCGACTTCTTCAACTTAGAGCTCGATGGAAGGCTTATCTGTTCTTCTTTCAGATGGCATTAACATATTTTACGAAATGTCATAAGAAAAGTACTTTGAGAAAAGAATCGGCAGTAGGACGGAATCGTGTTGACCACCGATTAGTTTTTTGCTAATAACTCTTGCATCCTTCGACCAACTTCTTCGACTAAGAGCTCGATGGAAAGCTTATCTGTTCTTCTTTCAGATGGCATTTACATATTTTATGAAAAGTCATAAGAAAACTACTTTGCGAAAAGAATCGGCAGTAGGACGGAGTCGTGTTGACCACCGATTAGTTTTTTGCTAATAACTCTTGCATCCTTCGACAGACTTCTTCAACTAAGAGTTTGATGGAAGGCTTATCTGTTCTTCTTTCAGATGGCATTAAAATATTTTACGAAAAGTCATAAGAAAAGTACTTTGCGAAAAGAATCGGCAGTAGGACGGAATCGAGTTGACCACCGATAAGTTTTTTGCTAATAACTCTTGCATCCTTCGACCGACTTCTTCAACTTAGAGCTCGATGGAAGGCTTATCTGTTCTTCTTTCAGATGGCATTAACATATTTTACGAAATGTCATAAGAAAAGTACTTTGAGAAAAGAATCGGCAGTAGGACGGAATCGTGTTGACCACCGATTAGTTTTTTGCTAATAACTCTTGCATCCTTCGACCAACTTCTTCGACTAAGAGCTCGATGGAAAGCTTATCTGTTCTTCTTTCAGATGGCATTTACATATTTTATGAAAAGTCATAAGAAAACTACTTTGCGAAAAGAATCGGCAGTAGGACGGAGTCGTGTTGACCACCGATTAGTTTTTTGCTAATAACTCTTGCATCCTTCGACAGACTTCTTCAACTAAGAGTTTGATGGAAGGCTTATCTGTTCTTCTTTCAGATGGCATTAAAATATTTTACGAAAAGTCATAAGAAAAGTACTTTGCGAAAAGAATCGGCAGTAGGACGGAATCGTGTTGACCACCGATTAGTTTTTTGCTAATAACTCTTGCATCCTTCGACCGACTTCTTCGACTAAGAGCTCGATGGAAAGCTTATCTATTCGTCTTTCAGATGGCATTAACATATTTTTTACGAAAAGTAATAAGAAATAAAATTTTTTGACCAAAAATAAAATATCGTCGAAATCATTAAAGCAGACGTACCTTATAAGACGAAAATATGCCTTATCTAATAAGAGACATTTAAATTTTTTTAATTGCATAAATGGCCGGCATTTTGTTCAGAATTAATAGTTTTTTACATGGACAAAAAATTCGTTTAATTTTTTCCCAGTAAATACTTGAATTATAGAAAAGTACTTTGCGAAAAGAATCGGCAGTAAGACGGAAACGTGTTGACCACCGATAAGTTTTTTGCTAATAACTCTTGAATCCTTCGACCGACTTCTTCAACTAAGGGCTCGATGGAAAGCTTATCTGTTCTTCTTTCAAATGGCATTACTATATTTTATGAAAAGTCATAAGAAAACTACTTTGCGAAAAGAATCGGTAGTAGGATGGAAACGTGTTGACCCCCGATTAGTTTTTTGCTAATAACTCTTGCATCCTTCGACCAACTTCTTCGACTAAGAGCTCGATGGAAAGCTTATCTGTTCTTCTCTCAAATGGCATTACTATATTTTATGAAAAGTCATAAGAAAACTACTTTGCGAAAAGAATCGGTAGTAGGATGGAAACGTGTTGACCCCCGATTATTTTTTTGCTAATAACTCTTGCATCCTTCGACCGGCTTCTTCGACTAAGAGCTCGATGGAAAGCTTATCTGTTCTTCTTTCAGATGGCATTGCTATATTTTATGAAAAGTCATAAGAAAAGTACTTTGCGAAAAGAATCGGTAGTAGGACGGAAACGTGTTGACCACCGATTATTTTTTTGCTAATAACTCTTGCATCCTTCGACCGACTTCTTCAACTAAGAGCTCGATTAAAGGCTTATCTGTTCTTCTTTCAGACGGCATCAACATTTTTTACGAAAAGTCATAAGAAAAGTACTTTGCGAAAAGAATCGGCAGGAGGACGGAATCGTGTTGACCACCGATTAGTTTTTTGCTAATAACTCTTGCATCCTTCGACCGACTTCTTCGACTAAAAGCTCGATGGAAAGCTTATCTATTCCTCTTTCAGATGGCATTAACATATTTTACGAAAAGTCATAAGAAAAGTAACTTGCGAAAAGAATCGGCAGTAGGACGGAATCGAGTTGACCACCGATTAGTTTTTTGCTAATAACTCTTTCAACCTTTGACCGACTTCTTCGACTAAGAGCTCGATGGAAAGCTTATCTGTTCTTCTTTCAGATGGCATTACCATATTTTACGAAAAGTCATAAGAAAAGTACTTTGCGAAAAGAATCGGCAGTAGGACGGAATAGTGTTGACCACCGATTAGTTTTTTCCTAATAACTCTTGCACCTTTCCGCCGACTTCTTCGACTAAGAGCTCGATGGAAAGCTTATTTGTTCCTCTTTCAGATGGCATTAACATATTTTACGAAAAATCATAAGAAATACAATTTTTTTTATCAAATCTAAAGTATCTTCGAAATCATTGAAGAAGAAATTCCTTATCAGAGGAAAAAATGCCTTATCTAAAAAGAGACATTTAAATTTTTTTAATTGCATAAATGGGCGGCATTTTATTCAGAATTAATAGTTTTTTACATGGAAAGAAAATTCGTTTAATTTTTTCCCATTAAATACTAGAATTATAGAAAAGTACTTTGCGAAAAGAATCGGCAGTAGGACGGAAATGTGTTGACCACCGATTAAATGTTTGCTAATAACTCTTGCATCCTTCGACCGACTTCTTCGACTAAGAGCTCGATGGAAAGCTTATCTATTCCTCTTTCAGATGGCATTAACATATTTTACGAAAAGTCATAAGAAAAGTACTTTGCGAAAAGAATCGGCAGTAGGACGGAATCGTGTTGACCACCGATAAGTTTTTTGCTAATAACTCTTGCACCCTTCGACCGACTTCTTCAACTAAGAGCTCGATGGAAGGCTTATCTGTTCTTCTTTCAGATGGCATTAACATTTTTTACGAAAAGTCATAAGAAAAGTAGTTTGCGAAAAGAATCGGCAGTAGGACGGAATCGTGTTGACCACCGATTAGTTTTTTGCTCATAACTCGTGCATCCTTCGACCGACTTCTTCGACTAAGAGCTCGATGGAAAGCTTATCTATTCCTCTTTCAGATGGCATTAACATATTTTACGAAAAGTCATAAGAAATAAAATTTTTGACCAAAAATAAAATATCGTCGAAATCATTGAAGAAGAAGTATCTTATAAGACGAAAATATGCCTTATCTAATAAGAGACATTTAAATTTTTTTAATTGCATAAATGGGCGGCATTTTATTCAGAATTAATAGTTTTTTACATGGACAAAAAATTCGTTTAATTTTTTCCCAGTAAATACTTGAATTATAGAAAAGTACTTTGCGAAAAGAATCGGCAGTAAGACGGAAACGTGTTGACCACCGATTAGTTTTTTGCTAATAACTCTTGAATCCTTCGATCGACTTCTTCGACTAAGAGCTCGATGGAAAGCTTATCTGTTCTTCTTTCAGATGGTATTAACATATTTTGCGAAAAGTCATAAGAAAAGTACTTTGCGAAAAGAATCGGTAGTAGGACGGAAACGTGTTGACCACCGATTATTTTTTTGCTAATAACTCTTGCATCCTTCGACCAACTTCTTCAACTAAGAGCTCGATGGAAGGCTTATCTGTTCTTCTTTCAGATGGCATTAACATATTTTACGAAAAGTCAAAAGAAAAGTACTTTGAGAAAAGAATCGGCAGTAGGACGGAAACGTGTTGACCACCGATTAGTTTGTTGCTCATAACTCTTGCATCCTTCGACCGACTTCTTCGACAAAGAACTCGATGGAAAGCTTATCTGTTCTTCTTTCAGATGGCAGTAACTTATTTTACGAAAAGTCATAAGAAAAGTACTTTGCGAAAAGAATCGGTAGTAGGACGGAATCGTTTTGACCACCGATTTGTGTTTTGCTAATAACAAACAATGCTAAGGCTCGATGGAAAGCTTATCTGTTCCTCTTTGAGATGGCATTAACATATTTTACGAAAAGTCATAAGAAATAATAAAATTTTTTTGACCAAAACTAAAATATCCTCGAAATCATTGAAGAAGAAGTAGCTTATAAGACGAAAGTATGCCGTATCTAATAATAGATATTTAAATTTTTTTAATTGCATAAATGGGCGGCATTTTATTCAGAATTAATAGTTTTTTACATGGACAAAAAATCGTTTAATTTGTTCACATTAAATACTAGAGTTATAGAAAAGTACTTTGCGAAAATAATCGGCAGTAAGACGGAATCGTGTTGACCACCGATAAGTTTTTTGCTAATAGCTCTTGCATCCTTCGACCGTCTTCTTCGACTAAGAGCTCGATGGAAAGCTTATCTGTTCCTCTTTCAGATGGCATTGACATATTTTACGAAAAGTCATAAGAAATAAAATTTTTTGACCAAACATAAAATATCGTTGAAATCATTGAAGAAGAGGTACCTTATAAGACGAAAATATGCCTTATCTGATAAGAGACATTTAAATTTTTTTAATTGCATTAATGGGCGGCATTTTATTCACAATTAATAGTTTTTTACATGGAAAAAAAATTCGTTTAATTTGTTCCCATTAAATACTAGAATTATAGAAAAGTACTTTGCGAAAAGAATCGGCAGTAGGACGGAAACGTGTTGACCACCGATTAGTTTTTTGATAATAACTCTTGCATCCTTCGACCGGCTTCTTCGACTAAGAGCTCGATGGAAAGCTTATCTGTTCTTCTTTCAGATAGCATTAACATATTTGACGAAAAGTCATAAGAAAAGTGCTTTGCGAAAAGAATCGGCAGTAGGACGGAAACGTGTTGACCACCGATTAGTTTTTTGCTAATAACTCTTGAATCCTTCGACCGACTTATTTAACTAAGAGCTTGATGGAAAGATTATCTGTTCTTCTTTCAGATGGCATTAACATATTTTACGAAAAGTCATAAGAAAAGTACTTTGAGAAAAGAATCGGCAGTAGGACGAAATCGTGTTGACCACCGATTAGTTTTTTGCTAATAACTCTTGCATCCTTCGACCAACTTCTTCGACTAAGTGCTCGATGGAAAGCTTATCTGTTTTTCTTTCAGATGGCATTAACATATTTTACGAAAAGTCATAAGAAAAGTACTTTGCGAAAAGAATCAGCAGTAGGACGGAATCGTGTTGACTACCGATTAGTTTTTTGCTAATAATTCTTGCAACCTTCGACCAACTTCTTCGACTAAGAGCTCGATGGAAAGCTTATCTGTTCTTCTTTCAGATGGCATTAACTTATTTTACGAAAAGTCATAAGAAAAGTACTTTGCGAAAAGAATCGGCAGTAGGACGGAAACGTGTTGACCACCGATTAGTTTTTTGCTCATAACTCTTGCATCCTTCGACCGATTTCTTCGACTATGAGCCCGATGGAAATCTTATCTGTTCTTCTTTCAGATAGCATTAACATATTTTACGAAAAGTCATAAGAAAAGTACTTTGCGAAAAGAATCGGCAGTAGGACGGAATCGTGTTGACCACCGATTAGTTTTTTGCTAATAACTCTTGCATCCTTCGACCAACTTCTTCGACTAAGAGCTCGATGGAAAGCTTATCTGTTCTTCTTTCAGATGGCATTACTATATTTTATGAAAAGTCATAAGAAAACTACTTTGCGAAAAGAATCGGTAGTAGGATGGAAACGTGTTGACCCCCGATTATTTTTTTGCTAATAACTCTTGCATCCTTCGACCGGCTTCTTCGACTAAGAGCTCGATGGAAAGCTTATCTGTTCTTCTTTCAGATGGCATTACTATATTTTATGAAAAGTCATAAGAAAAGTACTTTGCGAAAAGAATCGGTAGTAGGACGGAAACGTGTTGACCACCGATTATTTTTCTGCTAATAACTCTTGCATCCGTCGACCGACTTCTTCAACTTAGAGCTCGATGGAAGGCTTATCTGTTCTTCTTTCAGATGGCATTAACATATTTTACGAAATGTCATAAGAAAAGTACTTTGAGAAAAGAATCGGCAGTAGGACGGAATCGTGTTGACCACCGATTAGTTTTTTGCTAATAACTCTTGCATCCTTCGACCAACTTCTTCGACTAAGAGCTCGATGGAAAGCTTATCTGTTCTTCTTTCAGATGGCATTAACATATTTTATGAAAAGTCATAAGAAAACTACTTTGCGAAAAGAATCGGCAGTAGGACGGAGTCGTGTTGACCACCGATTAGTTTTTTGCTAATAACTCTTGCATCCTTCGACAGACTTCTTCAACTAAGAGTTTGATGGAAGGCTTATCTGTTCTTCTTTCAGATGGCATTAAAATATTTTACGAAAAGTCATAAGAAAAGTACTTTGCGAAAAGAATCGGCAGTAGGACGGAATCGTGTTGACCACCGATTAGTTTTTTGCTAATAACTCTTGCATCCTTCGACCGACTTCTTCGACTAAGAGCTCGATGGAAAGCTTATCTATTCGTCTTTCAGATGGCATTAACATATTTTTTACGAAAAGTAATAAGAAATAAAATTTTTTGACCAAAAATAAAATATCGTCGAAATCATTAAAGCAGACGTACCTCATAAGACGAAAATATGCCTTATCTAATAAGAGACATTTAAATTTTTTTAATTGCATAAATGGCCGGCATTTTGTTCAGAATTAATAGTTTTTTACATGGACAAAAAATTCGTTTAATTTTTTCCCAGTAAATACTTGAATTATAGAAAAGTACTTTGCGAAAAGAATCGGCAGTAAGACGGAAACGTGTTGACCACCGATAAGTTTTTTGCTAATAACTCTTGAATCCTTCGACCGACTTCTTCAACTAAGGGCTCGATGGAAAGCTTATCTGTTCTTCTTTCAAATGGCATTACTATATTTTATGAAAAGTCATAAGAAAACTACTTTGCGAAAAGAATCGGTAGTAGGATGGAAACGTGTTGACCCCCGATTAGTTTTTTGCTAATAACTCTTGCATCCTTCGACCAACTTCTTCGACTAAGAGCTCGATGGAAAGCTTATCTGTTCTTCTCTCAGATGGCATTACTATATTTTATGAAAAGTCATAAGAAAACTACTTTGCGAAAAGAATCGGTAGTAGGATGGAAACGTGTTGACCCCCGATTATTTTTTTGCTAATAACTCTTGCATCCTTCGACCGGCTTCTTCGACTAAGAGCTCGATGGAAAGCTTATCTGTTCTTCTTTCAGATGGCATTGCTATATTTTATGAAAAGTCATAAGAAAAGTACTTTGCGAAAAGAATCGGTAGTAGGACGGAAACGTGTTGACCACCGATTATTTTTTTGCTAATAACTCTTGCATCCTTCGACCGACTTCTTCAACTAAGAGCTCGATTAAAGGCTTATCTGTTCTTCTTTCAGACGGCATCAACATTTTTTACGAAAAGTCATAAGAAAAGTACTTTGCGAAAAGAATCGGCAGGAGGACGGAATCGTGTTGACCACCGATTAGTTTTTTGCTAATAACTCTTGCATCCTTCGACCGACTTCTTCGACTAAAAGCTCGATGGAAAGCTTATCTATTCCTCTTTCAGATGGCATTAACATATTTTACGAAAAGTCATAAGAAAAGTAACTTGCGAAAAGAATCGGCAGTAGGACGGAATCGAGTTGACCACCGATTAGTTTTTTGCTAATAACTCTTTCAACCTTTGACCGACTTCTTCGACTAAGAGCTCGATGGAAAGCTTATCTGTTCTTCTTTCAGATGGCATTACCATATTTTACGAAAAGTCATAAGAAAAGTACTTTGCGAAAAGAATCGGCAGTAGGACGGAATAGTGTTGACCACCGATTAGTTTTTTCCTAATAACTCTTGCACCTTTCCGCCGACTTCTTCGACTAAGAGCTCGATGGAAAGCTTATTTGTTCCTCTTTCAGATGGCATTAACATATTTTACGAAAAATCATAAGAAATACAATTTTTTTTATCAAATCTAAAGTATCTTCGAAATCATTGAAGAAGAAATTCCTTATCAGAGGAAAAAATGCCTTATCTAAAAAGAGACATTTAAATTTTTTTAATTGCATAAATGGGCGGCATTTTATTCAGAATTAATAGTTTTTTACATGGAAAGAAAATTCGTTTAATTTTTTCCCATTAAATACTAGAATTATAGAAAAGTACTTTGCGAAAAGAATCGGCAGTAGGACGGAAATGTGTTGACCACCGATTAAATGTTTGCTAATAACTCTTGCATCCTTCGACCGACTTCTTCGACTAAGAGCTCGATGGAAAGCTTATCTATTCCTCTTTCAGATGGCATTAACATATTTTACGAAAAGTCATAAGAAAAGTACTTTGCGAAAAGAATCGGCAGTAGGACGGAATCGTGTTGACCACCGATAAGTTTTTTGCTAATAACTCTTGCACCCTTCGACCGACTTCTTCAACTAAGAGCTCGATGGAAGGCTTATCTGTTCTTCTTTCAGATGGCATTAACATTTTTTACGAAAAGTCATAAGAAAAGTAGTTTGCGAAAAGAATCGGCAGTAGGACGGAATCGTGTTGACCACCGATTAGTTTTTTGCTCATAACTCGTGCATCCTTCGACCGACTTCTTCGACTAAGAGCTCGATGGAAAGCTTATCTATTCCTCTTTCAGATGGCATTAACATATTTTACGAAAAGTCATAAGAAATAAAATTTTTGACCAAAAATAAAATATCGTCGAAATCATTGAAGAAGAAGTATCTTATAAGACGAAAATATGCCTTATCTAATAAGAGACATTTAAATTTTTTTAATTGCATAAATGGGCGGCATTTTATTCAGAATTAATAGTTTTTTACATGGACAAAAAATTCGTTTAATTTTTTCCCAGTAAATACTTGAATTATAGAAAAGTACTTTGCGAAAAGAATCGGCAGTAAGACGGAAACGTGTTGACCACCGATTAGTTTTTTGCTAATAACTCTTGAATCCTTCGATCGACTTCTTCGACTAAGAGCTCGATGGAAAGCTTATCTGTTCTTCTTTCAGATGGTATTAACATATTTTGCGAAAAGTCATAAGAAAAGTACTTTGCGAAAAGAATCGGTAGTAGGACGGAAACGTGTTGACCACCGATTATTTTTTTGCTAATAACTCTTGCATCCTTCGACCAACTTCTTCAACTAAGAGCTCGATGGAAGGCTTATCTGTTCTTCTTTCAGATGGCATTAACATATTTTACGAAAAGTCAAAAGAAAAGTACTTTGAGAAAAGAATCGGCAGTAGGACGGAAACGTGTTGACCACCGATTAGTTTGTTGCTCATAACTCTTGCATCCTTCGACCGACTTCTTCGACAAAGAACTCGATGGAAAGCTTATCTGTTCTTCTTTCAGATGGCATTAACTTATTTTACGAAAAGTCATAAGAAAAGTACTTTGCGAAAAGAATCGGTAGTAGGACGGAATCGTTTTGACCACCGATTTGTGTTTTGCTAATAACAAACAATGCTAAGGCTCGATGGAAAGCTTATCTGTTCCTCTTTGAGATGGCATTAACATATTTTACGAAAAGTCATAAGAAATAATAAAATTTTTTTGACCAAAACTAAAATATCCTCGAAATCATTGAAGAAGAAGTAGCTTATAAGACGAAAGTATGCCGTATCTAATAATAGATATTTAAATTTTTTTAATTGCATAAATGGGCGGCATTTTATTCAGAATTAATAGTTTTTTACATGGACAAAAAATCGTTTAATTTGTTCACATTAAATACTAGAGTTATAGAAAAGTACTTTGCGAAAATAATCGGCAGTAAGACGGAATCGTGTTGACCACCGATAAGTTTTTTGCTAATAGCTCTTGCATCCTTCGACCGTCTTCTTCGACTAAGAGCTCGATGGAAAGCTTATCTGTTCCTCTTTCAGATGGCATTGACATATTTTACGAAAAGTCATAAGAAATAAAATTTTTTGACCAAACATAAAATATCGTTGAAATCATTGAAGAAGAGGTACCTTATAAGACGAAAATATGCCTTATCTGATAAGAGACATTTAAATTTTTTTAATTGCATTAATGGGCGGCATTTTATTCACAATTAATAGTTTTTTACATGGAAAAAAAATTCGTTTAATTTGTTCCCATTAAATACTAGAATTATAGAAAAGTACTTTGCGAAAAGAATCGGCAGTAGGACGGAAACGTGTTGACCACCGATTAGTTTTTTGATAATAACTCTTGCATCCTTCGACCGGCTTCTTCGACTAAGAGCTCGATGGAAAGCTTATCTGTTCTTCTTTCAGATAGCATTAACATATTTGACGAAAAGTCATAAGAAAAGTGCTTTGCGAAAAGAATCGGCAGTAGGACGGAAACGTGTTGACCACCGATTAGTTTTTTGCTAATAACTCTTGAATCCTTCGACCGACTTATTTAACTAAGAGCTTGATGGAAAGATTATCTGTTCTTCTTTCAGATGGCATTAACATATTTTACGAAAAGTCATAAGAAAAGTACTTTGAGAAAAGAATCGGCAGTAGGACGGAATCGTGTTGACCACCGATTAGTTTTTTGCTAATAACTCTTGCATCCTTCGACCAACTTCTTCGACTAAGTGCTCGATGGAAAGCTTATCTGTTTTTCTTTCAGATGGCATTAACATATTTTACGAAAAGTCATAAGAAAAGTACTTTGCGAAAAGAATCAGCAGTAGGACGGAATCGTGTTGACTACCGATTAGTTTTTTGCTAATAATTCTTGCAACCTTCGACCAACTTCTTCGACTAAGAGCTCGATGGAAAGCTTATCTGTTCTTCTTTCAGATGGCATTAACTTATTTTACGAAAAGTCATAAGAAAAGTACTTTGCGAAAAGAATCGGCAGTAGGACGGAAACGTGTTGACCACCGATTAGTTTTTTGCTCATAACTCTTGCATCCTTCGACCGATTTCTTCGACTATGAGCCCGATGGAAATCTTATCTGTTCTTCTTTCAGATAGCATTAACATATTTTACGAAAAGTCATAAGAAAAGTACTTTGCGAAAAGAATCGGCAGTAGGACGGAATCGTGTTGACCACCGATTAGTTTTTTGCTAATAACTCTTGCATCCTTCGACCAACTTCTTCGACTAAGAGCTCGATGGAAAGCTTATCTGTTCTTCTTTCAGATGGCATTACTATATTTTATGAAAAGTCATAAGAAAACTACTTTGCGAAAAGAATCGGTAGTAGGATGGAAACGTGTTGACCCCCGATTATTTTTTTGCTAATAACTCTTGCATCCTTCGACCGGCTTCTTCGACTAAGAGCTCGATGGAAAGCTTATCTGTTCTTCTTTCAGATGGCATTACTATATTTTATGAAAAGTCATAAGAAAAGTACTTTGCGAAAAGAATCGGTAGTAGGACGGAAACGTGTTGACCACCGATTATTTTTCTGCTAATAACTCTTGCATCCTTCGACCGACTTCTTCAACTTAGAGCTCGATGGAAGGCTTATCTGTTCTTCTTTCAGATGGCATTAACATATTTTACGAAATGTCATAAGAAAAGTACTTTGAGAAAAGAATCGGCAGTAGGACGGAATCGTGTTGACCACCGATTAGTTTTTTGCTAATAACTCTTGCATCCTTCGACCAACTTCTTCGACTAAGAGCTCGATGGAAAGCTTATCTGTTCTTCTTTCAGATGGCATTAACATATTTTATGAAAAGTCATAAGAAAACTACTTTGCGAAAAGAATCGGCAGTAGGACGGAGTCGTGTTGACCACCGATTAGTTTTTTGCTAATAACTCTTGCATCCTTCGACAGACTTCTTCAACTAAGAGTTTGATGGAAGGCTTATCTGTTCTTCTTTCAGATGGCATTAAAATATTTTACGAAAAGTCATAAGAAAAGTACTTTGCGAAAAGAATCGGCAGTAGGACGGAATCGTGTTGACCACCGATTAGTTTTTTGCTAATAACTCTTGCATCCTTCGACCGACTTCTTCGACTAAGAGCTCGATGGAAAGCTTATCTATTCGTCTTTCAGATGGCATTAACATATTTTTTACGAAAAGTAATAAGAAATAAAATTTTTTGACCAAAAATAAAATATCGTCGAAATCATTAAAGCAGACGTACCTCATAAGACGAAAATATGCCTTATCTAATAAGAGACATTTAAATTTTTTTAATTGCATAAATGGCCGGCATTTTGTTCAGAATTAATAGTTTTTTACATGGACAAAAAATTCGTTTAATTTTTTCCCAGTAAATACTTGAATTATAGAAAAGTACTTTGCGAAAAGAATCGGCAGTAAGACGGAAACGTGTTGACCACCGATAAGTTTTTTGCTAATAACTCTTGAATCCTTCGACCAACTTTTTCGACTAAGAGCTCGATGGAAAGCTTATCTGTTCTTCTTTCAGATGGCATTACTATATTTTATGAAAAGTCATAAGAAAACTACTTTGCGAAAAGAATCGGTAGTAGGACGGAAACGTGTTGACCACCGATTATTTTTTTGCTAATAACTCTTGCATCCTTCGACCAACTTCTTCAACTAAGAGCTCGATGGAAGGCTTATCTGTTCTTCTTTCAGTTGGCATTAACATATTTTACGAAATGTCATAAGAAAAGTACTTTGAGAAAAGAATCGGCAGAAGGACGGAATCGTGTTGACCACCGATTAGTTTTTTGCTAATAACTCTTGCATCCTTCGACCAACTTCTTCGACTAAGAGCTCGATGGAAAGCTTATCTGTTCTTCTTTCAGATGGCATTAACATATTTTACGAAAAGTCATAAGAAAAGTACTTTGCGAAAAGAATCGGCAGTAGGACGGAATCGTGTTGACTACCGATTAGTTTTTTGCTAATAATTCTTGCAACCTTCGACCAACTTCTTCGACTAAGAGCTCGATGGAAAGCTTATCTGTTCTTCTTTCAAATGGCATTAACATATTTTACGAAAAGTCATAAGAAAAGTACTTTGCGAAAAGAATCGGCAGTAGGACGGAATCGTGTTGACCACCGATTAGTTTTTTGCTAATAACTCTTGCATCCTTCGACCAACTTCTTCGACTAAGAGCTCGATGGAAAGCTTATCTGTTCTTCTTTCAGATGGCATTACTATATTTTATGAAAAGTCATAAGAAAACTACTTTGCGAAAAGAATCGGTAGTAGGACGGAAACGTGTTGACCACCGATTATTTTTTTGCTAATAACTCTTGCATCCTTCGACCAACTTCTTCGACTAAGAGCTCGATGGAAAGCTTATCTGTTCTTCTTTCAAATGGCATTAACATATTTTACGAAAAGTCATAAGAAAAGTACTTTGCGAAAAGAATCGGCAGTAGGACGGAATCGTGTTGACTACCGATTAGTTTTTTGCTAATAATTCTTGCAACCTTCGACCAACTTCTTCGACTAAGAGCTCGATGGAAAGCTTATCTGTTCTTCTTTCAAATGGCATTAACATATTTTACGAAAAGTCATAAGAAAAGTACTTTGCGAAAAGAATCGGCAGTAGGACGGAATCGTGTTGACTACCGATTAGTTTTTTGCTAATAATTCTTGCAACCTTCGACCCACTTCTTCGACTAAGAGCTCGATGGAAATCTTATCTGTTCTTCTTTCAGATAGCATTAACATATTTTACGAAAAGTCATAAGAAAAGTACTTTGCGAAAAGAATCGGCAGTAGGACGGAATCGTGTTGACCACCGATTAGTTTTTTGCTAATAACTCTTGCATCCTTCGACCAACTTCTTCGACTAAGAGCTCGATGGAAAGCTTATCTGTTCTTCTTTCAGATGGCATTACTATATTTTATGAAAAGTCATAAGAAAACTACTTTGCGAAAAGAATCGGTAGTAGGACGGAAACGTGTTGACCACCGACTGGTTTTTTGCTAATAACTCTTGCATCCTTCGACCAACTTCTTCGACTAAGAGCTCGATAGAAAGCTTATCTGTTCTTCTTTCAGATGGCATTAACTTATTTTACGAAAAGTCATAAGAAAAGTACTTTGCGAAAAGAATCGGCAGTAGGACGGAAACGTGTTGACCACCGATTAGTTTTTTGCTCATAACTCTTGCATCCTTCGACCGATTTCTTCGACTATGAGCTCGATGGAAATCTTATCTGTTCTTCTTTCAGATAGCATTAACATATTTTACGAAAAGTCATAAGAAAAGTACTTTGCGAAAAGAATCGGCAGTAGGACGGAATCGTGTTGACCACCGATTAGTTTTTTGCTAATAACTCTTGCATCCTTCGACCAACTTCTTCGACTAAGAGCTCGATGGAAAGCTTATCTGTTCTTCTTTCAGATGGCATTACTATATTTTATGAAAAGTCATAAGAAAACTACTTTGCGAAAAGAATCGGTAGTAGGATGGAAACGTGTTGACCCCCGATTATTTTTTTACTAATAACTCTTGCATCCTTCGACCGGCTTCTTCGACTAAGAGCTCGATGGAAAGCTTATCTGTTCTTCTTTCAAATGGCATTAACATATTTTACGAAAAGTCATAAGAAAAGTACTTTGCGAAAAGAATCGGCAGTAGGACGGAATCGTGTTGACTACCGATTAGTTTTTTGCTAATAATTCTTGCAACCTTCGACCAACTTCTTCGACTAAGAGCTCGATGGAAAGCTTATCTGTTCTTCTTTCAGATGGCATTAACTTATTTTACGAAAAGTCATAAGAAAAGTACTTTGCGAAAAGAATCGGCAGTAGGACGGAAACGTGTTGACCACCGATTAGTTTTTTGCTCATAACTCTTGCATCCTTCGACCGATTTCTTCGACTATGAGCTCGATGGAAATCTTATCTGTTCTTCTTTCAGATAGCATTAACATATTTTACGAAAAGTCATAAGAAAAGTACTTAAAAGAATCGGCAGTAGGACGGAATCGTGTTGACCACCGATTAGTTTTTTGCCAATAACTCTTGCATCCTTCGACCAACTTTTTCGACTAAGAGCTCGATGGAAAGCTTATCTGTTCTTCTTTCAGATGGCATTACTATATTTTATGAAAAGTCATAAGAAAACTACTTTGCGAAAAGAATCGGTAGTAGGACGGAAACGTGTTGACCACCGATTATTTTTTTGCTAATAACTCTTGCATCCTTCGACCAACTTCTTCGACTAAGAGCTCGATGGAAAGCTTATCTGTTCTTCTTTCAAATGGCATTAACATATTTTACGAAAAGTCATAAGAAAAGTACTTTGCGAAAAGAATCGGCAGTAGGACGGAATCGTGTTGACTACCGATTAGTTTTTTGCTAATAATTCTTGCAACCTTCGACCAACTTCTTCGACTAAGAGCTCGATGGAAAGCTTATCTGTTCTTCTTTCAGATGGCATTAACTTATTTTACGAAAGGTCATAAGAAAAGTACTTTGCGAAAAGAATCGGCAGTAGGACGGAAACGTGTTGACCACCGATTAGTTTTTTGCTCATAACTCTTGCATCCTTCGACCGATTTCTTCGACTATGAGCTCGATGGAAATCTTATCTGTTCTTCTTTCAGATAGCATTAACATATTTTACGAAAAGTCATAAGAAAAGTACTTTGCGAAAAGAATCGGCAGTAGGACGGAATCGTGTTGACCACCGATTAGTTTTTTGCTAATAACTCTTGCATCCTTCGACCAACTTCTTCGACTAAGAGCTCGATGGAAAGCTTATCTGTTCTTCTTTCAGATGGCATTACTATATTTTATGAAAAGTCATAAGAAAACTACTTTGCGAAAAGAATCGGTAGTAGGATGGAAACGTGTTGACCCCCGATTATTTTTTTACTAATAACTCTTGCATCCTTCGACCGGCTTCTTCGACTAAGAGCTCGATGGAAAGCTTATCTGTTCTTCTTTCAGATGGCATTACTATATTTTTTGAAAAGTCATAAGAAAAGTACTTTGCGAAAAGAATCGGTAGTAGGACGGAAACGTGTTGACCACCGATTATTTTTCTGCTAATAACTCTTGCATCCTTCAACCGACTTCTTCAACTTAGAGCTCGATGGAAGGCTTATCTGTTCTTCTTCAGATGGCATTAACATATTTTACGAAATGTCATAAGAAAAGTACTTTGAGAAAAGAATCGGCAGTAGGACGGAATCGTGTTGACCACCGATTAGTTTTTTGCTAATAACTCTTGCATCCTTCGACCAACTTCTTCGACTAAGAGCTAGATGGAAAGCTTATCTGTTCTTCTTTCAGATGGCATTAACATATTTTATGAAAAGTCATAAGAAAACTACTTTGCGTAAAGAATCGGCAGTAGGACGGAGTCGTGTTGACCACCGATTAGTTTTTTGCTAATAACTCTTGCATCCTTCGACAGACTTCTTCAACTAAGAGTTTGATGGAAGGCTTATCTGTTCTTCTTTCAGATGGCATTAAAATATTTTACGAAAAGTCATAAGAAAAGTACTTTGCGAAAAGAATCGGCAGTAGGACGGAATCGTGTTGACCACCGATTAGTTTTTTGCTAATAACTCTTGCATCCTTCGACCGACTTCTTCGACTAAGAGCTCGATGGAAAGCTTATCTATTCGTCTTTCAGATGGCATTAACATATTTTTTACGAAAAGTAATAAGAAATAAAATTTTTTGACCAAAAATAAAATATCGTCGAAATCATTAAAGCAGACGTACCTTATAAGACGAAAATATGCCTTATCTAATAAGAGACATTTAAATTTTTTTAATTGCATAAATGGCCGGCATTTTGTTCAGAATTAATAGTTTTTTACATGGACAAAAAATTCGTTTAATTTTTTCCCAGTAAATACTTGAATTATAGAAAAGTACTTTGCGAAAAGAATCGGCAGTAAGACGGAAACGTGTTGACCACCGATAAGTTTTTTGCTAATAACTCTTGAATCCTTCGACCAACTTCTTCGACTAAGAGCTCGATGGAAAGCTTATCTGTTCTTCTTTCAGATGGCATTAACATATTTTATGAAAAGTCATAAGAAAACTACTTTGCGAAAAGAATCGGTAGTAGGACGGAAACGTGTTGACCACCGATTATTTTTTTGCTAATAACTCTTGCATCCTTCGACCAACTTCTTCAACTAAGAGCTCGATGGAAGGCTTATCTGTTCTTCTTTCAGTTGGCATTAACATATTTTACGAAATGTCATAAGAAAAGTACTTTGAGAAAAGAATCGGCAGAAGGACGGAATCGTGTTGACCACCGATTAGTTTTTTGCTAATAACTCTTGCATCCTTCGACCAACTTCTTCGACTAAGAGCTCGATGGAAAGCTTATCTGTTCTTCTTTCAGATGGCATTACTATATTTTATGAAAAGTCATAAGAAAAGTACTTTGCGAAAAGAATCGGCAGTAGGACGGAATAGTGTTGACCACCGATTAGTTTTTTCCTAATAACTCTTGCACCTTTCCGCCGACTTCTTCGACTAAGAGCTCGATGGAAAGCTTATTTGTTCCTCTTTCAGATGGCATTAACATATTTTACGAAAAATCATAAGAAATACAATTTTTTTTATCAAATCTAAAGTATCTTCGAAATCATTGAAGAAGAAATTCCTTATCAGAGGAAAAAATGCCTTATCTAAAAAGAGACATTTAAATTTTTTTAATTGCATAAATGGGCGGCATTTTATTCAGAATTAATAGTTTTTTACATGGAAAGAAAATTCGTTTAATTTTTTCCCATTAAATACTAGAATTATAGAAAAGTACTTTGCGAAAAGAATCGGCAGTAGGACGGAAATGTGTTGACCACCGATTAGTTTTTTGCTCATAACTCGTGCATCCTTCGACCGACTTCTTCGACTAAGAGCTCGATGGAAAGCTTATCAATTTTTTTCAGATGGCATTAACATATTTTACGAAAAGTCATAAGAAATAAAATTTTTGACCAAAAATAAAATATCATCGAAATCATTGAAGAAGAAGTATCTTATAAGACGAAAATATGCCTTATCTAATAAGAGACATTTAAATTTTTTTAATTGCATAAATGGGCGGCATTTTATTCAGAATTAATAGTTTTTTACATGGACAAAAAATTCGTTTAATTTTTTCCCAGTAAATACTTGAATTATAGAAAAGTACTTTGCGAAAAGAATCGGCAGTAAGACGGAAACGTGTTGACCACCGATTAGTTTTTTGCTAATAACTCTTGAATCCTTCGATCGACTTCTTCGACTAAGAGCTCGATGGAAAGCTTATCTGTTCTTCTTTCAGATGGTATTAACATATTTTGCGAAAAGTCATAAGAAAAGTACTTTGCGAAAAGAATCGGTAGTAGGACGGAAACGTGTTGACCACCGATTATTTTTTTGCTAATAACTCTTGCATCCTTCGACCAACTTCTTCAACTAAGAGCTCGATGGAAGGCTTATCTGTTCTTCTTTCAGATGGCATTAACATATTTTACGAAAAGTCAAAAGAAAAGTACTTTGAGAAAAGAATCGGCAGTAGGACGGAAACGTGTTGACCACCGATTAGTTTGTTGCTCATAACTCTTGCATCCTTCGACCGACTTCTTCGACAAAGAATTCGATGGAAAGCTTATCTGTTCTTCTTTCAGATGGCATTAACTTATTTTACGAAAAGTCATAAGAAAAGTACTTTACGAAAAGAATCGGTAGTAGGACGGAATCGTTTTGACCACCGATTTGTGTTTTGCTAATAACAAACAATGCTAAGGCTCGATGGAAAGCTTATCTGTTCCTCTTTGAGATGGCATTAACATATTTTACGAAAAGTCATAAGAAATAATAAAATTTTTTTGACCAAAACTAAAATATCCTCGAAATCATTGAAGAAGAAGTAGCTTATAAGACGAAAGTATGCCGTATCTAATAATAGATATTTAAATTTTTTTAATTGCATAAATGGGCGGCATTTTATTCAGAATTAATAGTTTTTTATATGGACAAAAAATCGTTTAATTTGTTCACATTAAATACTAGAGTTATAGAAAAGTACTTTGCGAAAATAATCGGCAGTAAGACGGAATCGTGTTGACCACCGATAAGTTTTTTGCTAATAGCTCTTGCATCCTTCGACCGTCTTCTTCGACTAAGAGCTCGATGGAAAGCTTATCTGTTCCTCTTTCAGATGGCATTGACATATTTTACGAAAAGTCATAAGAAATAAAATTTTTTGACCAAACATAAAATATCGTTGAAATCATTGAAGAAGAGGTACCTTATAAGACGAAAATATGCCTTATCTGATAAGAGACATTTAAATTTTTTTAATTGCATTAATGGGCGGCATTTTATTCACAATTAATAGTTTTTTACATGGAAAAAAAATTCGTTTAATTTGTTCCCATTAAATACTAGAATTATAGAAAAGTACTTTGCGAAAAGAATCGGCAGTAGGACGGAAACGTGTTGACCACCGATTAGTTTTTTGATAATAACTCTTGCATCCTTCGACCGGCTTCTTCGACTAAGAGCTCGATGGAAAGCTTATCTGTTCTTCTTTCAGATAGCATTAACATATTTGACGAAAAGTCATAAGAAAAGTGCTTTGCGAAAAGAATCGGCAGTAGGACGGAAACGTGTTGACCACCGATTAGTTTTTTGCTAATAACTCTTGAATCCTTCGACCGACTTATTTAACTAAGAGCTTGATGGAAAGATTATCTGTTCTTCTTTCAGATGGCATTAACATATTTTACGAAAAGTCATAAGAAAAGTACTTTGAGAAAAGAATCGGCAGTAGGACGGAATCGTGTTGACCACCGATTAGTTTTTTGCTAATAACTCTTGCATCCTTCGACCAACTTCTTCGACTAAGTGCTCGATGGAAAGCTTATCTGTTTTTCTTTCAGATGGCATTAACATATTTTACGAAAAGTCATAAGAAAAGTACTTTGCGAAAAGAATCAGCAGTAGGACGGAATCGTGTTGACTACCGATTAGTTTTTTGCTCATAACTCTTGCATCCTTCGACCGATTTCTTCGACTATGAGCCCGATGGAAATCTTATCTGTTCTTCTTTCAGATAGCATTAACATATTTTACGAAAAGTCATAAGAAAAGTACTTTGCGAAAAGAATCGGCAGTAGGACGGAATCGTGTTGACCACCGATTAGTTTTTTGCTAATAACTCTTGCATCCTTCGACCAACTTCTTCGACTAAGAGCTCGATGGAAAGCTTATCTGTTCTTCTTTCAGATGGCATTACTATATTTTATCAAAAGTCATAAGAAAACTACTTTGCGAAAAGAATCGGTAGTAGGATGGAAACGTGTTGACCCCCGATTATTTTTTTGCTAATAACTCTTCCATCCTTCGACCGGCTTCTTCGACTAAGAGCTCGATGGAAAGCTTATCTGTTCTTCTTTCAGATGGCATTACTATATTTTATGAAAAGTCATAAGAAAAGTACTTTGCGAAAAGAATCGGTAGTAGGACGGAAACGTGTTGACCACCGATTATTTTTCTGCTAATAACTCTTGCATCCTTCGACCGACTTCTTCAACTTAGAGCTCGATGGAAGGCTTATCTGTTCTTCTTTCAGATGGCATTAACATATTTTACGAAATGTCATAAGAAAAGTACTTTGAGAAAAGAATCGGCAGTAGGACGGAATCGTGTTGACCACCGATTAGTTTTTTGCTAATAACTCTTGCATCCTTCGACCAACTTCTTCGACTAAGAGCTCGATGGAAAGCTTATCTGTTCTTCTTTCAGATGGCATTAACATATTTTATGAAAAGTCATAAGAAAACTACTTTGCGAAAAGAATCGGCAGTAGGACGGAGTCGTGTTGACCACCGATTAGTTTTTTGCTAATAACTCTTGCATCCTTCGACAGACTTCTTCAACTAAGAGTTTGATGGAAGGCTTATCTGTTCTTCTTTCAGATGGCATTAAAATATTTTACGAAAAGTCATAAGAAAAGTACTTTGCGAAAAGAATCGGCAGTAGGACGGAATCGTGTTGACCACCGATTAGTTTTTTGCTAATAACTCTTGCATCCTTCGACCGACTTCTTCGACTAAGAGCTCGATGGAAAGCTCATCTATTCGTCTTTCAGATGGCATTAACATATTTTTTACGAAAAGTAATAAGAAATAAAATTTTTTGACCAAAAATAAAATATCGTCGAAATCATTAAAGCAGACGTACCTCATAAGACGAAAATATGCCTTATCTAATAAGAGACATTTAAATTTTTTTAATTGCATAAATGGCCGGCATTTTGTTCAGAATTAATAGTTTTTTACATGGACAAAAAATTCGTTTAATTTTTTCCCAGTAAATACTTGAATTATAGAAAAGTACTTTGCGAAAAGAATCGGCAGTAAGACGGAAACGTGTTGACCACCGATAAGTTTTTTGCTAATAACTCTTGAATCCTTCGACCAACTTTTTCGACTAAGAGCTCGATGGAAAGCTTATCTGTTCTTCTTTCAGATGGCATTACTATATTTTATGAAAAGTCATAAGAAAACTACTTTGCGAAAAGAATCGGCAGTAGGACGGAATCGTGTTGACCACCGATTAGTTTTTTGCTAATAACTCTTGCATCCTTCGACCAACTTCTTCAACTAAGAGCTCGATGGAAGGCTTATCTGTTCTTCTTTCAGTTGGCATTAACATATTTTACGAAATGTCATAAGAAAAGTACTTTGAGAAAAGAATCGGCAGAAGGACGGAATCGTGTTGACCACCGATTAGTTTTTTGCTAATAACTCTTGCATCCTTCGACCAACTTCTTCGACTAAGAGCTCGATGGAAAGCTTATCTGTTCTTCTTTCAGATGGCATTAACATATTTTACGAAAAGTCATAAGAAAAGTACTTTGCGAAAAGAATCGGCAGTAGGACGGAATCGTGTTGACTACCGATTAGTTTTTTGCTAATAATTCTTGCAACCTTCGACCAACTTCTTCGACTAAGAGCTCGATGGAAAGCTTATCTGTTCTTCTTTTAGATGGCATTAACATATTTTACGAAAAGTCATAAGAAAAGTACTTTGCGAAAAGAATCGGCAGTAGGACGGAATCGTGTTGACCACCGATTAGTTTTTTGCTAATAACTCTTGCATCCTTCGACCAACTTCTTCGACTAAGAGCTCGATGGAAAGCTTATCTGTTCTTCTTTCAAATGGCATTAACATATTTTACGAAAAGTCATAAGAAAAGTACTTTGCGAAAAGAATCGGCAGTAGGACGGAATCGTGTTGACTACCGATTAGTTTTTTGCTAATAATTCTTGCAACCTTCGACCAACTTCTTCGACTAAGAGCTCGATGGAAAGCTTATCTGTTCTTCTTTCAGATGGCATTAACTTATTTTACGAAAAGTCATAAGAAAAGTACTTTGCGAAAAGAATCGGCAGTAGGACGGAAACGTGTTGACCACCGATTAGTTTTTTGCTCATAACTCTTGCATCCTTCGACCGATTTCTTCGACTATGAGCTCGATGGAAATCTTATCTGTTCTTCTTTCAGATAGCATTAACATATTTTACGAAAAGTCATAAGAAAAGTACTTTGTGAAAAGAATCGGCAGTAGGACGGAATCGTGTTGACCACCGATTAGTTTTTTGCTAATAACTCTTGCATCCTTCGACCAACTTCTTCGACTAAGAGCTCGATGGAAAGCTTATCTGTTCTTCTTTCAGATGGCATTACTATATTTTATGAAAAGTCATAAGAAAACTACTTTGCGAAAAGAATCGGTAGTAGGATGGAAACGTGTTGACCCCCGATTATTTTTTTACTAATAACTCTTGCATCCTTCGACCGGCTTCTTCGACTAAGAGCTCGATGGAAAGCTTATCTGTTCTTCTTTCAGATGGCATTACTATATTTTTTGAAAAGTCATAAGAAAAGTACTTTGCGAAAAGAATCGGTAGTAGGACGGAAACGTGTTGACCACCGATTATTTTTCTGCTAATAACTCTTGCATCCTTCGACCGACTTCTTCAACTTAGAGCTCGATGGAAGGCTTATCTGTTCTTCTTTCAGATGGCATTAACATATTTTACGAAATGTCATAAGAAAAGTACTTTGAGAAAAGAATCGGCAGTAGGACGGAATCGTGTTGACCACCGATTAGTTTTTTGCTAATAACTCTTGCATCCTTCGACCAACTTCTTCGACTAAGAGCTAGATGGAAAGCTTATCTGTTCTTCTTTCAGATGGCATTAACATATTTTATGAAAAGTCATAAGAAAACTACTTTGCGTAAAGAATCGGCAGTAGGACGGAGTCGTGTTGACCACCGATTAGTTTTTTGCTAATAACTCTTGCATCCTTCGACAGACTTCTTCAACTAAGAGTTTGATGGAAGGCTTATCTGTTCTTCTTTCAGATGGCATTAACATATTTTACGAAATGTCATAAGAAAAGTACTTTGAGAAAAGAATCGGCAGTAGGACGGAATCGTGTTGACCACCGATTAGTTTTTTGCTAATAACTCTTGCATCCTTCGACCGACTTCTTCGACTAAGAGCTAGATGGAAAGCTTATCTGTTCTTCTTTCAGATGACATTAAAATATTTTACGAAAAGTCATAAGAAAAGTACTTTGCGAAAAGAATCGGCAGTAGGACGGAATCGTGTTGACCACCGATTAGTTTTTTGCTAATAACTCTTGCATCCTTCGACCGACTTCTTCGACTAAGAGCTCGATGGAAAGCTTATCTATTCGTCTTTCAGATGGCATTAACATATTTTTTACGAAAAGTAATAAGAAATAAAATTTTTTGACCAAAAATAAAATATCGTCGAAATCATTAAAGCAGACGTACCTTATAAGACGAAAATATGCCTTATCTAATAAGAGACATTTAAATTTTTTTAATTGCATAAATGGCCGGCATTTTGTTCAGAATTAATAGTTTTTTACATGGACAAAAAATTCGTTTAATTTTTTCCCAGTAAATACTTGAATTATAGAAAAGTACTTTGCGAAAAGAATCGGCAGTAAGACGGAAACGTGTTGACCACCGATAAGTTTTTTGCTAATAACTCTTGAATCCTTCGACCAACTTCTTCGACTAAGAGCTCGATGGAAAGCTTATCTGTTCTTCTTTCAGATGGCATTAACATATTTTATGAAAAGTCATAAGAAAACTACTTTGCGAAAAGAATCGGTAGTAGGACGGAAACGTGTTGACCACCGATTATTTTTTTGCTAATAACTCTTGCATCCTTCGACCAACTTCTTCAACTAAGAGCTCGATGGAAGGCTTATCTGTTCTTCTTTCAGATGGCATTAACATATTTTACGAAATGTCATAAGAAAAGTACTTTGAGAAAAGAATCGGCAGTAGGACGGAGTCGTGTTGACCACCGATTAGTTTTTTGCTAATAACTCTTGCATCCTTCGACAGACTTCTTCAACTAAGAGTTTGATGGAAGGCTTATCTGTTCTTCTTTCAGATGGCATTACAATATTTTACGAAAAGTCATAAGAAAAGTACTTTGCGAAAAGAATCGGCAGTAGGACGGAATCGTGTTGACCACCGATTAGTTTTTTGCTAATAACTCTTGCATCCTTCGACCGAATTCTTCGACTAAGAGCTCGATGGAAAGCTTATCTATTCGTCTTTCAGATGGCATTAACATATTTTTTACGAAAAGTAATAAGAAATACAATTTTTTGACCAAAAATAAAATATCGTCGAAATAATTAAAGCAGACGTACCTTATAAGACGAAAATATGCCTTATCTAATAAGAGACATTTAAATTTTTTTAATTGCATAAATGGCCGGCATTTTGTTCAGAATTAATAGTTTTTTACATGGACAAAAAATTCGTTTAATTTTTTCCCAGTAAATACTTGAATTATAGAAAAGTACTTTGCGAAAAGAATCGGCAGTAAGACGGAAACGTGTTGACCACCGATAAGTTTTTTGCTAATAACTCTTGAATCCTTCGACCGACTTCTTCAACTAAGGGCTCGATGGAAAGCTTATCTGTTCTTCTTTCAGATGGCATCAACATTTTTTACGAAAAGTCATAAGAAAACTACTTTGCGAAAAGAATCGGCAGTAGGACGGAATCGTGTTGACCACCGATTAGTTTTTTGCTAATAACTCTTGCATCCTTCGACCGACTTCCTCGACTAAAAGCTCGATGGAAAGCCTATCTATTCCTCTTTCAGATGGCATTAACATATTTTACGAAAAGTCATAAGAAAAGTAACTTGCGAAAAGAATTGGCAGTAGGACGGAATCGAGTTGACCACCGATTAGTTTTTTGCTAATAACTCTTTCAACCTTTGACCGACTTCTTCGACTAAGAGCTCGATGGAAAGCTTATCTGTTCTTCTTTCAGATGGCATTACCATATTTTACGAAAAGTCATAAGAAAAGTACTTTGCGAAAAGAATCGGCAGTAGGACGGAATAGTGTTGACCACCGATTAGTTTTTTCCTAATAACGCTTGCACCTTTCCGCCGACTTCTTCGACTAAGAGCTCGATGGAAAGCTTATTTGTTCCTCTTTCAGATGGCATTAACATATTTTACGAAAAATCATAAGAAATACAATTTTTTTTATCAAATCTAAAGTATCTCCGAAATCATTGAAGAAGAAATTCCTTATCAGAGGAAAAAATGCCTTATCTAAAAAGAGACATTTAAATTTTTTTAATTGCATAAATGGGCGGCATTTTATTCAGAATTAATAGTTTTTTACATGGAAAGAAAATTCGTTTAATTTTTTCCCATTAAATACTAGAATTATAGAAAAGTACTTTGCGAAAAGAATCGGCAGTAGGACGGAAATGTGTTGACCACCGATTAAATGTTTGCTAATAACTCTTGCATCCTTCGACCGACTTCTTCGACTAAGAGCTCGATGGAAAGCTTATCTATTCCTCTTTCAGATGGCATTAACATATTTTACGAAAAGTCATAAGAAAAGTACTTTGCGAAAAGAATCGGCAGTAGGACGGAATCGTGTTGAAAACCGATAAGTTTTTTGCTAATAACTCTTGCACCCTTCAACCAACTTCTTCAACTAAGAGCTCGATGGAAGGCTTATCTGTTTTTCTTTCAGATGGCATTAACATTTTTTACGAAAAGTCATAAGAAAAGTAGTTTGTGAAAAGAATCGGCAGTAGGACGGAATCGTGTTGACCACCGATTAGTTTTTTGCTCATAACTCGTGCATCCTTCGACCGACTTCTTCGACTAAGAGCTCGATGGAAAGCTTATCTATTCCTCTTTCAGATGGCATTAACATATTTTACGAAAAGTCATAAGAAATAAAATTTTTGACCAAAAATAAAATATCGTCGAAATCATTGAAGAAGAAGTATGTTATAAGACGAAAATATGCCTTATCTAATAAGAGACATTTAAATTTTTTTAATTGCATAAATGGGCGGCATTTTATTCAGAATTAATAGTTTTTTACATAGACAAAAAATTCGTTTAATTTTTTCCCAGTAAATACTTGAATTATAGAAAAGTACTTTGCGAAAAGAATCGGCAGTAAGACGGAAACGTGTTGACCACCGATTAGTTTTTTGCTAATAACTCTTGAATCCTTCGATCGACTTCTTCGACTAAGAGCTCGATGGAAAGCTTATCTGTTCTTCTTTCAGATGGTATTAACATATTTTGCGAAAAGTCATAAGAAAAGTACTTTGCGAAAAGAATCGGCACTAGGACGGAATCGCGTTGACCACCGATTAGTTTTTTGCTAATAACTCTTGCATCCTTCGACCGACTTCTTCAACAAAGAGCTCGATGTTAAGCTTATCTGTTCTTCTTTCAGATGGCATTAACATATTTTACGAAAAGTCAAAAGAAAAGTACTTTGAGAAAAGAATCGGCAGTAGGACGGAAACGTGTTGACCACCGATTAGTTTGTTGCTCATAACTCTTGCATCCTTCGACCGACTTCTTCGACAAAGAACTCGATGGAAAGCTTATCTGTTCTTCTTTCAGATGGCATTAACTTATTTTACGAAAAGTCATAAGAAAAGTACTTTACGAAAAGAATCGGTAGTAGGACGGAATCGTTTTGACCACCGATTTGTGTTTTGCTAATAACAAACAATGCTAAGGCTCGATGGAAAGCTTATCTGTTCCTCTTTGAGATGGCATTAACATATTTTACGAAAAGTCATAAGAAATAATATTTTTTTGCACAAAACTAAAATATCCTCGAAATCATTGAAGAAGAAGTAGCTTATAAGACGAAAGTATGCCGTATCTAATAATAGATATTTAAATTTTTTTAATTGCATAAATGGGCGGCATTTTATTCAGAATTAATAGTTTTTTACATGGACAAAAAATCGTTTAATTTGTTCACATTAAATACTAGAGTTATAGAAAAGTACTTTGCGAAAATAATCGGCAGTAAGACGGAATCGTGTTGACCACCGATAAGTTTTTTGCTAATAGCTCTTGCATCCTTCGACCGTCTTCTTCGACTAAGAGCTCGATGGAAAGCTTATCTGTTCCTCTTTCAGATGGCATTAACATATTTTACGAAAAGTCATAAGAAATAAAATTTTTTGACCAAACATAAAATATCGTTGAAATCATTGAAGAAGAGGTACCTTATAAGACGAAAATATGCCTTATCTAATAAGAGACATTTAAATTTTTTTAATTGCATTAATGGGCGGCATTTTATTCACAATTAATAGTTTTTTACATGGAAAAAAAATTCGTTTAATTTGTTCCCATTAAATACTAGAATTATAGAAAAGTACTTTGCGAAAAGAATCGGCAGTAGGACGGAAACGTGTTGACCACCGATTAGTTTTTTCCTAATAACTCTTGCATCCTTCGACCGGCTTCTTCGACTAAGAGCTCGATGGAAAGCTTATCTGTTCTTCTTTCAGATAGCATTAACATATTTGACGAAAAGTCATAAGAAAAGTGCTTTGCGAAAAGAATCGGCAGTAGGACGGAAACGTGTTGACCACCGATTAGTTTTTTGCTAATAACTCTTGAATCCTTCGACCGACTTATTTAACTAAGAGCTTGATGGAAAGATTATCTGTTCTTCTTTCAGATGGCATTAACATATTTTACGAAAAGTCATAAGAAAAGTACTTTGAGAAAAGAATCGGCAGTAGGACGGAATCGTGTTGACCACCGATTAGTTTTTTGCTAATAACTCTTGCGTCCTTCGACCAACTTCTTCGACTAAGTGCTCGATGGAAAGCTTATCTGTTTTTCTTTCAGATGGCATTAACATATTTTACGAAAAGTCATAAGAAAAGTACTTTGCGAAAAGAATCGGCAGTAGGACGGAATCGTGTTGACTACCGATTAGTTTTTTGCTAATAATTCTTGCAACCTTCGACCAACTTCTTCGACTAAGAGCTCGATGGAAAGCTTATCTGTTCTTCTTTCAGATGGCATTAACTTATTTTACGAAAAGTCATAAGAAAAGTACTTTGCGAAAAGAATCGGCAGTAGGACGGAAACGTGTTGACCACCGATTAGTTTTTTGCTCATAACTCTTGCATCCTTCGACCGATTTCTTCGACTATGAGCTCGATGGAAATCTTATCTGTTCTTCTTTCAGATAGCATTAACATATTTTACGAAAAGTCATAAGAAAAGTACTTTGCGAAAAGAATCGGCAGTAGGACGGAATCGTTTTGACCACCGATTTGTTTTTTGCTAATAACAAATAATGCTAAGGCTCGATGGAAAGCTTATCTGTTCCTCTTTCAGATGGCATTAACATATTTTACGAAAAGTCATAAGAAATACAATTTTTTTGACCAAAACTAAAATATCCTCGAAATCATTGAAGAAGAAGTACCTTATAAGACGAAAATATGCCGTATCTAATAATAGATATTTAAATTTTTTTAATTGCATAAATGGGCGGCATTTTATTCAGAATTAATAGTTTTTTACATGGACAAAAAATCGTTTAATTTGTTCCCATTAAATACTAGAGTTATAGAAAAGTACTTTGCGAAAAGAATCGGCAGTAGGACGGAAACGTGTTGACCACCGATTAGTTTTTTTGCTTAAAACTCTTGCATCCTTCGACCGGCTTCTTCGACTAAGAGCTCGATGGAAAGCTTTTCTGTTCTTCTTTTAGGTGGCATTAACATATTTTACGAAAAGTCATAAGAAATAAAAGTTTTTGACCAAAAATAAAATATCGTTGAAATCATTGAAGAAGAGGTACCTTATAAAACGAAAATATGCCTTATCTGATAAGAGACATTTAAATTTTTTTAATTGCATTAATGGGCGGCATTTTATTCAGAATTAATAGTTTTTTACATGAAAAAAAAATTCGTTTAATTTTTTTCCCATTAAATACTAGAATTATAGAAAAGTTTTTTGCGAAAAGAATCGGGAGTAGGACGGAAACGTATTGACCACCGATTAGTTTTATGCTAATAACTCTTGCATCCTTCGACCGGCTTCTTCGACTAAGAGCTCGATGGAAAGCTTTTCTGTTCTTCTTTCAGATGGCATTAACATATTTTACAAAAAACCATAAGAAATAAAAGTTTTTGACCAAAAATAAAATATCGTCGCAATCATTGAAGAACAAGTATCATATAAGACGAGAATATGCCTTATCTAATAAGAGACATTTAAATTTATTTAATTGCATAAATGGGCGGAATTTTATTCAGAATTAATAGTTTCTTATATGGACAAAAAATTCGTTTAATTTTTAACCCATTAAATACTAGAATTATAGAAAAGTACTTTGCGAAAAGAATCGGCAGTAGGACGGAAACGTGTTGACCACCGATTAGTTTTTTGCTCATAACTCTTGCATCCTTCGACCGACTTCTTCGACAAAGAACTCGATGGAAAGCTTATCTGTTCTTCTTTCAGATGGCATTAACTTATTTTACGAAAAGTCATAAGAAAAGTACTTTACGAAAAGAATCGGTAGTAGGACGGAATCGTTTTGACCACCGATTTGTGTTTTGCTAATAACAAATAATGCTAAGGCTCGATGGAAAGCTTATCTGTTCCTCTTTGAGATGGCATTAACATTTTACGAAAAGTCATAAGAAATAATATTTTTTTGACCAAAACTAAAATATCCTCGAAATCATTGAAGAAGAAGTACCTTATAAGACGAAAATATGCCGTATCTAATAATAGATATTTAAATTTTTGTAATTGCATAAATAGGCGGCATTTTATTCAGAATTAATAGTTTTTTACATGGAAAAAAAATCGTTTAATTTGTTCCCATTAAATACTAGAGTTATAGAAGAGTACTTTGCCAAAAGAATCGGCAGTAGGACGGAATCGTGTTGACCACCGATTACTTTTTTGCTAATAACTCTTGCATCCTTCGACTGATTTCTTCGACTAAGAGCTCGATAGAAAGCTTATCTGTTCTTCTTTCAGATAGCATTAACATGTTTGACGAAAAGTCATAAGAAAAGTGCTTTGCGAAAAGAATCGGCAGTAGGACGGAAACGTGTTGACCACCGATTAGTTTTTTGCTAATAACTCTTGAATCCTTCGACCGACTTATTTAACTAAGAGCTTGATGGAAAGATTATATGTTCTTCTTTCAGATGGCATTAACATATTTTACGAAAAGTCATAAGAAAAGTACTTTGAGAAAAGAATCGGCAGTAGGACGGAATCGTGTTGACCACCGATTAGTTTTTTGCTAATAACTCTTGCATCCTTCGACCAACTTCTTCGACTAAGTGCTCGATGGAAAGCTTATCTGTTCTTCTTTCAGATGGCATTAACATATCTTACGAAAAGTCATAAGAAAAGTACTTTGCGAAAAGAATCGGCAGTAGGACGGAATCGTGTTGACTACCGATTAGTTTTTTGCTAATAATTCTTGCATCCTTCGACCAACTTCTTCGACTAAGAGCTCGATGGAAAGCTTATCTGTTCTTCTTTCAGATGGCATTAACTTATTTTACGAAAAGTCATAAGAAAAGTACTTTGCGAAAAGAATCGGCAGTAGGACGGAAACGTGTTGACCACCGATTAGTTTTTTGCTCATAACTCTTGCATCCTTCGACCGATTTCTTCGACTAAGAGCTCGATGGAAATCTTATCTGTTCTTCTTTCAGATAGCATTAACATATTTTACTAAAAGTCATAAGAAAAGTACTTTGCGAAAAGAATCGGCAGTAGGACGGAATCGTTTTGACCACCGATTTGTTTTTTGCTAATAACAAATTGCTAAGGCTCGATGGAAAGCTTATCTGTTCCTCTTTCAGATGGCATTAACATATTTTACGAAAAGTCATAAGAAATACAATTTTTTTGACCAAAACTAAAATATCCTCGAAATCATTGAAGAAGAAGTACCTTATAAGACGAAAATATGCCGTATCTAATAATAGATATTTAAATTTTTTTAATTGCATAAATAGGCGGCATTTTATTCAGAATTAATAGTTTTTTACATGGACAAAAAATTCGTTTAATTTTTTCCCAGTAAATACTTGAATTATAGAAAAGTACTTTGCGAAAAGAATCGGCAGTAAGACGGAAACGTGTTGACCACCGATTAGTTTTTTGCTCATAACTCTTGCATCCTTCGACCGACTTCTTCGACAAAGAACTCGATGGAAAGATTATCTGTTCTTCTTTCAGATGGCATTAACATATTTTACGAAAAGTCAAAAGAAAAGTACTTTGAGAAAAGAATCGGCAGTAGGACGGAAACGTGTTGACCACCGATTAGTTTTTTGCTCATAACTCTTGCATCCTTCGACCGACTTCTTCGACAAAGAACTCGATGGAAAGCTTATCTGTTCTTCTTTCAGATGGCATTAACTTATTTTACGAAAAGTCATAAGAAAAGTACTTTACGAAAAGAATCGGTAGTAGGACGGAATCGTTTTGACCACCGATTTGTGTTTTGCTAATAACAAATAATGCTAAGGCTCGATGGAAAGCTTATCTGTTCCTCTTTGAGATGGCATTAACATTTTACGAAAAGTCATAAGAAATAATATTTTTTTGACCAAAACTAAAATATCCTCGAAATCATTGAAGAAGAAGTACCTTATAAGACGAAAATATGCCGTATCTAATAATAGATATTTAAATTTTTGTAATTGCATAAATAGGCGGCATTTTATTCAGAATTAATAGTTTTTTACATGGAAAAAAAATCGTTTAATTTGTTCCCATTAAATACTAGAGTTATAGAAGAGTACTTTGCCAAAAGAATCGGCAGTAGGACGGAATCGTGTTGACCACCGATTACTTTTTTGCTAATAACTCTTGCATCCTTCGACTGATTTCTTCGACTAAGAGCTCGCTGGAAAGCTTATCTGTTCTTCTTTCAGATAGCATTAACATGTTTGACGAAAAGTCATAAGAAAAGTGCTTTGCGAAAAGAATCGGCAGTAGGACGGAAACGTGTTGACCACCGATTAGTTTTTTGCTAATAACTCTTGAATCCTTCGACCGACTTATTTAACTAAGAGCTTGATGGAAAGATTATCTGTTCTTCTTTCAGATGGCATTAACATATTTTACGAAAAGTCATAAGAAAAGTACTTTGAGAAAAGAATCGGCAGTAGGACGGAATCGTGTTGACCACCGATTAGTTTTTTGCTAATAACTCTTGCATCCTTCGACCAACTTCTTCGACTAAGTGCTCGATGGAAAGCTTATCTGTTCTTCTTTCAGATGGCATTAACATATCTTACGAAAAGTCATAAGAAAAGTACTTTGCGAAAAGAATCGGCAGTAGGACGGAATCGTGTTGACTACCGATTAGTTTTTTGCTAATAATTCTTGCATCCTTCGACCAACTTCTTCGACTAAGAGCTCGATGGAAAGCTTATCTGTTCTTCTTTCAGATGGCATTAACTTATTTTACGAAAAGTCATAAGAAAAGTACTTTGCGAAAAGAATCGGCAGTAGGACGGAAACGTGTTGACCACCGATTAGTTTTTTGCTCATAACTCTTGCATCCTTCGACCGATTTCTTCGACTAAGAGCTCGATGGAAATCTTATCTGTTCTTCTTTCAGATAGCATTAACATATTTTACTAAAAGTCATAAGAAAAGTACTTTGCGAAAAGAATCGGCAGTAGGACGGAATCGTTTTGACCACCGATTTGTTTTTTGCTAATAACAAATTGCTAAGGCTCGATGGAAAGCTTATCTGTTCCTCTTTCAGATGGCATTAACATATTTTACGAAAAGTCATAAGAAATACAATTTTTTTGACCAAAACTAAAATATCCTCGAAATCATTGAAGAAGAAGTACCTTATAAGACGAAAATATGCCGTATCTAATAATAGATATTTAAATTTTTTTAATTGCATAAATAGGCGGCATTTTATTCAGAATTAATAGTTTTTTACATGGACAAAAAATCGTTTAATTTGTTCCCATTAAATACTAGAGTTATAGAAAAGTACTTTGCGAAAAGAATCGGCAGTAGGACGGAAACGTGTTGACCACCGATTAGTTTTTTTGCTTATAACTCTTGCATCCTTCGACCGGCTTCTTCGACTAAGAGCTCGATGGAAAGCTTTTCTGTTCTTCTTTTAGGTGGCATTAACATATTTTACGAAAAGTCATAAGAAATAAAAGTTTTTGACCAAAAATAAAATATCGTTGAAATCATTGAAGAAGAGGTACCTTATATAACGAAAATATGCCTTATCTGATAAGAGACATTTAAATTTTTATACTTTTCACTTATGTGAAATAGTATATTAACTTTGTGACGGAGTTTGTAACAGATCGAAATATTAATTTCCGACTATATAAAGTATATATATTCTTGATCAGGACGACAAGACGAGTTGATTTAGCCATGTCCGTCTGTCCGTCTGTCTGTCTGTCTGTCTGTCGGTCTGTCGGTCTGTCTGTCTGTCTGTCTGTATGTATGCAAACTAGTCCCTCAGTTTTGAAGCTATCGAGCTGAAACTTTGCACAGAGTCTTAGAATTTATTACGATGAATCATTCGTCGGAACCAGCATGATCGGATTATTGGAACAGGTAGCTCCCATACGAAAAGAAGAAGAAAAGTGAACAAAACTTGAATCGTTGTATGGAAAACTTTTTTGTTTTGTACAATAGAGTGCTGAAATTTTAAACATAGTTGTTTTACATGGTCCGACTACATGCCTGAAAGTTTCATTGAGATTGGACATCTCGAACTGGTAGCTCCCATACAAAATGAAGAAGAGGAAGAGAAGGAATATTCACGTCGTTGTATGGAAAACTTTTTTGTTTCTTAACCAATTGACTTGAAATTTTAAAGTTATGTTCTTAGGGAGGAATGAAATCTATTTTGACCAAATGTGGGCGTAACCACGCGTAGCCACGCCCACTTATAGTGAAAATTTACCCGTTGTATGGAAAACTTTTTTGTTTTTTAACCAATTGACTTGAAACTTTACAGTTATGTTCTTAGAGAGGAATGAAAACTATTTTGACCAAAAGTGGGCGTAGCCAGGCGTAGCCACGCCCACTTATAGCGAAAATTGACCCTTTGTATGGAAAATTTTTTTGTTTTTTAACCAATTGACTTGAAACTTTACAGTTATGTTCTTAGGGAGGAATGAAAACTATTTTAACCAAAAGTCGGCGTAGCCACGCCCACTTATAGCTTAACTTGACCCTTTGTATGGAAAACTTTTTTGTTTTTTAACCAATTGACTTGAAACTTTACAGTTACGTTCTTAGGGAGGAATGAAAACTATTTTAACCAAAAGTGGGCGTAGCCACGCCTACTTATAGCGAAAATTGACCCGTTGTATGGAAAACTTTTTTGTTTTTTAACCAATTGACTTAAAACTTTACAGTTATGTTCCTAGAGAGGAATGAAAACTATTTTGACCAAAAGTGGGCGTATCCACGCCTACTTATAGCAAAAATTGACCCGTTGTATGGAAAACTTTTTTGTTTTCTAACCAATTGACTTGAAACTTTGCAGTTATGTTCTTAGGGAGGAATGAAAACTATTTTGATCAAAAGTGGGCATGGCCACACCCACTTATAGCTTAACTTGACCCTTTGTATGGAAAACTTTTTGGTTTTTTAATCAATTGACTTGAAACTTTACAGTTATGTTCTTAGGGAGGAATGAAAACTATTTTGACGAAAAGTGGGCGTAGCCACGCCCTTTTATAGCGAAAACTGACCCTTTGTATGGAAAATTTTTTTGTTTTTTAACCAATTGACTTAAAACTTTACAGTTATGTTCCTAGAGAGGAATGAAAACTATTTTGACCAAAAGTGGGCGTAGCCACGCCCTTTTATAGCGAAAATTGACCCTTTGAATGGAAAACTTTTTTGTTTTTTAACCAATTGACTTGAAACTTTACAGTTATGTTCTTAGAGAGGAATGAAAACTATTTTTATCAAAAGTGGGCGTGGCCACGCCCTTTTATAGCGAAAATTGACCCTTTGTATGGAAAAATTTTTTGTTTTTTAACGAATTTACTTGAAACTTTACAGTTATGTTCTTAGAGAGGAATGAAAACTATTTTGATCAAAAGTGGGCGTGGCCACGCCCTTTTATAGCGAAAATTGACCCTTTGTATGGGAAACTTTTTTGTTTTTTAACCAATTGACTTGAAACTTTACAGTTATGTTCTTAGGGAGGAATAAAAACTATTTTGACCAAATGTGGGCATGGCTACGCCCACTTATCGCAAAACTTGAACCGTTGTATGGAAAAATTTTTTGTTTTTTAACGAATTGACTTGAAACATTACAGTTATGTTTTTAGGGATGCATGAAAACTATTCATTTAGTTTTTTTTTGTAGTGACACAAAGTGAAAAGTATTATAGCTTCAGCCTTGCTGAAGATAGCGTCCTTACTGGTTTTAATTGCATTAATGGGCGGCATTTTATTCAGAATTAATAGTTTTTTACATGGAGAAAAAATTCGTTTAATTTTTTTCCCATTAAATACTAGAATTATAGAAAAGTTTTTTGCGAAAAGAATCGGGAGTAGGACGGAAACGTATTGACCACCGATTGGTTTTATGCTAATAACTCTTGCATCCTTCGACCGGCTTCTTCGACTAAGAGCTCGATGAAAAGCTTTTCTGTTCTTCTTTCAGATGGCATTAACATATTTTACAAAAAACCATAAGAAATAAAAGTTTTTGACCAAAAATAAAATATCGTCGCAATCATTGAAGAACAAGTATCATATAAGACGAGAATATGCCTTATCTAATAAGAGACATTTAAATTTATTTAATTGCATAAATGGGCGGAATTTTATTCAGAATTAATAGTTTCTTATATGGACAAAAAATTCGTTTAATTTTTAACCCATTAAATACTAGAATTATAGAAAAGTACTTTGCGAAAAGAATCGGCAGTCGGACGGAAACGTGTTGACCACCAATTAGTTTTTTGCTAATAACTCTTGAATCCTTCGACCGACTTCTTCGACTAAGAGCTCGATGGAAACCTTATCTATTCCTCTTTCAGATGGCATTAACATATTTTACGAAAAGTAATAAGAAATAAAATTTTTTGACCAAAAATAAAATATCGTCGAAATCATTGAAGAAGAAGTACCTTATAAGACGAAAATATGCCTTATCTGATAAGAGACATTTAAATTTTTTTAATTGCATTAATGGGCGGCATTTTATTCAGAATTAATAGTTTTTTACATGGACAAAAAATTCGTTGAATTTTTTCCCAGTAAATACTTGAATTATAGTAAAGTGGTTTGCGAAAAGAATCGGCAGTAGGACGGAAACGTGTTGACCACCGATTAGTTTTTTGCTAATAACTCTTGAATCCTTTGACCGAATTCTTTAACTAAGAGCTCGGTGGAAAGATTATCTGTTCTTCTTTCAGATGGCATTAACATATTTTACGAAAAGTCATAATGAAAAATCATAAGAAAAGTACTTTGCGAAAAGAAACGGCAGTAGGACGGAAACGTTTTGACCACCGATTAGTTTTTTGCTCATAACTCTTGCATCCTTCGACCGATTTCTTCGACTAAGAGCTTGATGGAAAGCTTATCTGTTCTTCTTTCAGATAGCATTAACATATTTTACGAAAAGTACTTTGCGAATAGAATCGGCAGTAGGACGGAATCGTGTTGACCACCGATTAGTTTTTTCTCATAACTGTTGCATCCTTCGACCGATTTCTTCGACTAAGAGCTTGATGGAAAGCTTATCTGTTCTTCTTTTAGATAGCATTAACATATTTTACGAAAAGTCATAAGAAAAGTACTGTGCGAAAAGAATCGGCAGTAGGACGGAATCGTGTTGACCACCGATTAGTTTTTTGCTAATAGCTCTTGCATCCTTCGACCGACTTTTTCGACTAAGAGCTCGATGGAAAGATTATCAGTTCTTCTTTCAGATGGGATTAACATTTTTTACGAAAAGTCATAAGAAAAGTACTGTGCGAAAAGAATCGGCAGTAGGACGGAATCGTGTTGACCACCGATTAGTTTTTAGCTAATAACTCTTGCATCCTTCGACCAACTCTTTCGACTAAGAGCTCGATGGAAAGCTTATCTGTTCTTCTTTCAGATGGCATAAACATATTTTACGAAAAGTCATAAGAAAAGTACTTTGCGAAAAGAATCGGCAGTAGGACGGAATCGTGTTGACCACCGATTAGTTTTTTGCTAATAACTCTTGCATCCTTCGACCAACTTCTTCGACTAAGAGCTCGATGGGAAGCGTATCTGTACTTCTTTCAGATAGCATTAACATATTTTAGGAAAAGTCATAAGAAAAGTACTTTGCGAAAAGAATCGGCAGTAGGACGGAATCGTGTTGACCACCGATTAGTTTTTTGCTAATAACTCTTGCATCCTTCGACCAACTTCTTCGACTAAGAGCTCGATGGAAAGCTTATCTGTTCTTCTTTCAGATGGCATTAACATATTTTACGAAAATTCATAAGAAAAGTACTTTGCGAAAAGAAACGGCAGTAGGACAAAATCGTGTTGACCACCGATAAGTTTTTTGCTAATAACTCTTGCATCCTTCGACCGACTTCTTCGACAAAGAACTGGATGGAAAGCTTATCTGTTCTTCTTTCTGATGGCATTAACATATTTTACGAAAAGTCATAAGAAAAGTACTGTGCGAAAAGAATCGGCAGTAGGACGGAATCGTGTTGACCACCGATTAGTTTTTAGCTAATAACTCTTGCATCCTTCGACCAACTTCTTCGACTAAGAGCTCGATGGAAAGCTTATCTGTTCTTCTTTCAGATGGCATTAACATATTTTACGAAAAGTCATAAGAAAAGTACTTTGCGAAAAGAATCGGCAGTAGGACGGAATCGTGTTGACCACCGATTAGTTTTTTGCTAATAACTCTTGCATCCTTCGACCGACTTTTTCGACTAAGTGCTCGATGGAAAGCTTATCTGTTCTTCTTTCTGATGGCAGTAACATATTTTACGAAAAGTCATAAGAAAAGTACTGTGCGAAAAGAATCGACAGTAGGACGGAATCGTGTTGACCACCGATAAGTTTTTTGCTAATAACTCTTGCATCCTTCGACCGACTTCTTCAACTAAGAGCTCGATGGAAAGCTTATCTGTTCTTCTTTCAGATGGCATTAACATATTTTACGAAAAGTCATAAGAAAAGTACTTTGCGAAAAGAGTCGGCAGTAGGACGGAAACGTGTTGACCACCGATTAGTTTTTTGCTGATAACTCTTGCATATTTCGACCGATTTCTTCGACTAAGAGCTCGATGGAAAGCTTATCTGTTCTTCTTTGGGATAGCATGAACATATTTTACGAAAAGTCATAAGAAAAGTACTTTGCGAAAAGAATCGGCAGTAGGACGGAATCGTGTTGACCACCGATTAGTTTTTTGCTCATAACTCTTGCATCCTTCGACCAACTTCTTCGACTAAGAGCTCGATGGAAAGATTATCTGTTCTTCTTTCAGATGGCATTAACATATTTTACGAAAAGTCATAAGAAAAGTACTTTGCGAAAAGAATCGGTAGTAGGACGGAAACGTGTTGACCACCGATTAGTTTTTTGCTGATAACTCTTGCATCCTTCGACCGATTTCTTCGACTAAGAGCTTGATGGAAAGCTTATCTGTTCTTCTTTCAGATAGCATTAACATATTTTACGAAGAGTCATAAGAAAAGTACTTTGCGAAAAGAATCGGCAGTAGGACGGAATCGTGTTGACCACCGATTAGTTTTTTGCTCATAACTCTTGCATCCTTCGACCGATTTCTTCGACTAAGAGCTTGATGGAAAGCTTATATGTTCTTCTTTCAGATAGCATTAACATATTTTACGAAAAGTACTTTGCGAAAAGAATCGGCAGTAGGACGGAATCGTGTTGACCACCGATTAGTTTTTTCTCATAACTCTTGCATCCTTCGACCGATTTCTTCGACTAAGAGCTTGATGGAAAGCTTATCTGTTCTTCTTTCAGATGGCATTAACATATTTTACGAAAAATCATAAGAAAAGTACTTTGCGAAAAGAAACGGCAGTAGGACGGAAACGTTTTGACCACCGATTAGTTTTTTGCTCATAACTCTTGCATCCTTCGACCGATTTCTTCGACTAAGAGCTTGATGGAAAGCTTATCTGTTCTTCTTTCAGATAGCATTAACATATTTTACGAAAAGTACTTTGCGAATAGAATCGGCAGTAGGACGGAATCGTGTTGACCACCGATTAGTTTTTTCTCATAACTGTTGCATCCTTCGACCGATTTCTTCGACTAAGAGCTTGATGGAAAGCTTATCTGTTCTTCTTTTAGATAGCATTAACATATTTTACGAAAAGTCATAAGAAAAGTACTTTGCGAAAAGAATCGGCAGTAGGACGGAATCGTGTTGACCACCGATTAGTTTTTTCTCATAACTGTTGCATCCTTCGACCGATTTCTTCGACTAAGAGCTTGATGGAAAGCTTATCTGTTCTTCTTTTAGATAGCATTAACATATTTTACGAAAAGTCATAAGAAAAGTACTTTGCGAAAAGAATCGGCAGTAGGACGGAATCGTGTTGACCACCGATTAGTTTTTTCTCATAATTCTTGCATCCTTCGACCAACTTCTTCGACTAAGAGCTCGATGGAAAGCTTATCTGTTCTTCTTTCAAATGGCATTAACATATTTTACGAAAAGTCATAAGAAAAGTACTTTGCGAAAAGAATCGGCAGTAGGACGGAAACGTGTTGACCACCGATTAGTTTTTTGCTCATAACTCTTGCATCCTTCGACCAACTTCTTCGACTAAGAGCTCGATGGAAAGCTTATCTGTTCTTCTTTTTGATGGCAATTACATATTTTACGAAAAGTCATAAGAAAAGTACTGTGCGAAAAGAATCGGCAGTAGGACGGAATCGTGTTGACCACCGATAAGTTTTATGCTAATAACTCTTGCATCCTTCGACCGACTTCTTCGACTAAGAGCTTGATGGAAACCTTATCTGTTCCTCTCAGATGGCATTAACATATTTTACGAAAAGTCATAAGAAAAGTACTTTGCGAAAAGAATCGGAAGTAGGACGGAATCGTGTTGACCACCGATTAGTTTTTAGCTAATAACTCTTGCATCCTTCGACCAACTTCTTCGACTAAGAGCTCGATGGAAAGCTTATCTGTTCTTCTTTCAGATGGCATTAACATATTTTACGAAAAGTCATAAGAAAAGTACTTTGAGCAAAGAATCGGCAGTAGGACGGAATCGTGTTGACCACCGATTAGTTTTTAGCTAATAACTCTTGCATCCTTCGACCAACTTCTTCGACTAAGATCGATGAAAAGCTTATCTGTTCTTCTTTCTGATGGCAGTAACATATTTTACGAAAAGTCATAAGAAAAGTACTGTGCCAAAAGAATCGGCAGTAAGACGGAATCGTGTTGACCACCGATTAGTTTTTTGCTAATAACTCTTGCATCCTTCGACCGACTTTTTACATTAAGTGCTCGATGGAAAGCTTATCTGTTCTTCTTTCTGATGGCATTAACATATTTTACGAAAAGTCATAAGAAAAGTACTTTGAGAAAAGAATCGGCAGTAGGGACGCAATCGTGTTGACCACCGATTAGTTTTTAGCTAATAACTCTTGCATCCTTCGACCGACTTTTTCGACTAAGTGCTCGATGGAAAGCTTATCTGTTCTTCTTTCTGATGGCATTAACATATTTTACGAAAAGTCATAAGAAAAGTACTGTGCGAATAGAATCGGCAGTAGGACGGAATCGTGTTGACCACCAATTAGTTTTTAGCTAATAACTTTTGCATCCTTCGACCGACTTCTTTGACTAAGAGCTCGATGGAAACCTTATCTGTTCTTCTTTCAGATGGCATTAACATATTTTAAGAAAAGTCATAAGAAAAGTACTGTGCGAAAAGAATCGGCAGTAGGACGGAATCGTGTTGACCACCGATTAGTTTTTAGCTAATAAACTCTTGCATCCTTCGACCAACTCTTTCGACTAAGAGCTCGATGGAAAGCTTATCTGTTCTTCTTTCAGATGGCATTAACATATTTTACGAAAAGTCATAAGAAAAGTACTTTGCGAAAAGAATCGGCAGAAGGACGGAAACGTGTTGACCACCGATTAGTTTTTTGTTCATAACTCTTGCATCCTTCGACCGATTTCTTCGACTAAGAGCTCGATGGAAAGCTTATCTGTTCTTCTTTCAGATAGCATTAACATATTTTACGAAAAGTCATAAAAAAAGTACTTTGCGAAAAGAATCGGCAGTAGGACGGAAACGCGTTGACCACCGATTAGCTTTTTAGCTAATAACTCTTGCATCCTTCGACCGACTTTTTCGACTAAGTGCTCGATGGAAAGCTTATCTGTTCTTCTTTCTGATGGCATTAACATATTTTACGAAAAGTCATAAGAAAAGTACTTTGCGAAAAGAATCGGCAGTAGGACGGAATTTTGTTGACCACCGATTAGTTTTTAGCTAATAACTCTTGCATCCTTCGACCTATTTCTTCGACTAAGAGCTCGATGGAAAGCTTATCTGTTCTTCTTTCAGATGGCATTAACATATTTTACGAAAAGTCATAAGAAAAGTACTGTGCGAATAGAATCGGCAGTAGGACGGAATCGTGTTGACCACCAATTAGTTTTTAGCTAATAACTTTTGCATCTTTCGACCAACTTCTTCGACTAAGAGCTCGATGGAAAGCTTATCTGTTCTTCTTTCAGATGGCATTAACATATTTTACGAAAAGTCATAAGAAAAGTACTGTGCGAATAGAATCGGCAGTAGGACGCAATCGTGTTGACTACCGATTAGTTTTTAGCTAATAACTCTTGCATCCTTCGACCCGACTTTTTCGACTAAGTGCTCGATGGAAAGCTTATCTGTTCTTCTTTCTGATGGCATTAACATATTTTACGAAAAGTCATAAGAAAAGTACTGTGCGAATAGAATCGGCAGTAGGACGGAATCGTGTTGACCACCAATTAGTTTTTAGCTAATAACTTTTGCATCCTTCGACCGACTTCTTTGACTAAGAGCTCGATGGAAATCTTATCTGTTCTTCTTTCAGATGGCATTAACATATTTTAAGAAAAGTCATAAGAAAAGTACTGTGCGAAAAGAATCGGCAGTAGGACGGAATCGTGTTGACCACCGATTAGTTTTTTAGCTAATAACTCTTGCATCCTTCGACCAACTCTTTCGACTAAGAGCTCGATGGAAAGCTTATCTGTTCTTCTTTCAGATGCATTAACATATTTTACGAAAAGTCATAAGAAAAGTACTTTGCGAAAAGAATCGGCAGAAGGACGGAAACGTGTTGACCACCGATTAGTTTTTAGCTAATAACTCTTGCATCCTTCGACCGATTTCTTCGACTAAGAGCTCGATGGAAAGCTTATCTGTTCTTTTTTCAGATAGCATTAACATATTTTACGAAAAGTCATAAAAAAAGTACTTTGCGAAAAGAATCGGCAGTAGGACGGAATTTTGTTGACCACCGATTAGTTTTTAGCTAATAACTCTTGCATCCTTCGACCGACTTTTTCGACTAAGTGCTCGATGGAAAGCTTATCTGTTCTTCTTTCTGATGGCATTAACATATTTTACGAAAAGTCATAAGAAAAGTACTTTGCGAAAAGAATCGGCAGTAGGACGGAATTTTGTTGACCACCGATTAGTTTTTAGCTAATAACTCTTGCATCCTTCGACCTATTTCTTCGACTAAAAGCTCGATGGAAACCTTATCTGTTCCTCTTTCAGATGGCATTAACATATTTTACGAAAAGTCATAGGAAAAGTATTGTGCGAAAAGAATCGGCAGTAGGACGGAATCTTGTTGACCACCGATTAGTTTTTAGCTAATAACTCTTGCATCCTTCGACCAACTTCTTCGACTAAGAGCTCGATGGAAAGCTTATCTGTTCTTCTTTCAGATGGCATTAACATATTTTACGAAAAGTCATTAGAAAAGTACTTTGAGAAAAGAATCGGCAGTAGGAAGGAATCGTGTTGACCACCGATTAGTTTTTAGCTAATAACTCTTGCATCCTTCGACCGACTTTTTCGACTAAGTGTTCGACGGAAAGTTTATCTGTTCTTCTTTCTGATGGCATTAACATATTTTACGAAAAGTCATAAGAAAAGTACTGTGCGAATAGAATCGGCAGTAGGACGGAATCGTGTTGACCACCAATTAGTTTTTAGCTAATAACTTTTGCATCCTTCGACCGACTTCTTCGACTAAGAGCTCGATGGAAACCTTATCTGTTCCTCTTTCAGATGGCATTAACATATTTTACGAAAAGTCATAAGAAAAGTACTTTGAGAAAAGAATCAGCAGCAGGACGGAATCGTGTTGACCACCAATTAGTTTTTAGCTAATAACTCTTGCATCCTTCGACCGACTTTTTCGACTAAGTGCTCGATGGAAAGCTTATCTGTTCTTCTTTCAGATGGCATTAACATATTTTACGAAAAGTCATAAGAAAAGTACTTTAAGAAAAGAATCGGCAGTAGGACGGAATCGTGTTGACCACCGATTAGTTTTTAGCTAATAACTCTTGCATCCTTCGACCAACTTTTTCGACTAAGAGCTCGATGGAAAGCTTATCTGTTGTTCTTTCAGATGGCATTAACATATTTTACGAAAAGTCATAAGAAAAGTACTTTGCGAAAAGAATCGGCAGTAGGACGGAATCGTGTTGACCACCGATTAGTTTTTTGCTAATAACTCTTGCATCCTTCGACCAACTTCTTCGACTAAGAGCTCGATGGAAAGCTTATTTGTTCTTCTTTCAGATGGCATTAACATATTTTACGAAAAGTCATAAGAAAAGTACTGTGCGAAAAGAATCGGCAGTAGGACGGAATCGTGTTGACCACCGATTAGTTTTTTGCTAATAGCTCTTGCATCCTTCGACCGACTTTTTCGACTAAGAGCTCGATGGAAAGATTATCTGTTCTTCTTTCAGATGGGATTAACATTTTTTACGAAAAGTCATAAGAAAAGTACTGTGCGAAAAGAATCGGCAGTAGGACGGAATCGTGTTGACCACCGATTAGTTTTTAGCTAATAACTCTTGCATCCTTCGACCAACTCTTTCGACTAAGAGCTCGATGGAAAGCTTATCTGTTCTTCTTTCAGATGGCATAAACATATTTTACGAAAAGTCATAAGAAAAGTACTTTGCGAAAAGAATCGGCAGTAGGACGGAATCGTGTTGACCACCGATTAGTTTTTTGCTAATAACTCTTGCATCCTTCGACCAACTTCTTCGACTAAGAGCTCGATGGAAAGCTTATCTGTACTTCTTTCAGATAGCATTAACATATTTTAGGAAAAGTCATAAGAAAAGTACTTTGCGAAAAGAATCGGCAGTAGGACGGAATCGTGTTGACCACCGATTAGTTTTTTGCTAATAACTCTTGCATCCTTCGACCAACTTCCTCGACTAAGAGCTCGATGGAAAGCTTATCTGTTCTTCTTTCAGATGGCATTAACATATTTTACGAAAATTCATAAGAAAAGTACTTTGCGAAAAGAAACGGCAGTAGGACAAAATCGTGTTGACCACCGATAAGTTTTTTGCTAATAACTCTTGCATCCTTCGACCGACTTCTTCGACAAAGAACTGGATGGAAAGCTTATCTGTTCTTCTTTCTGATGGCATTAACATATTTTACGAAAAGTCATAAGAAAAGTACTGTGCTGGACGGAAACGTGTTGACCACCGATTAGTTTTTTGCTCATAACTCTTGCATCCTTCGACCGATTTCTTCGACTAAGAGCTTGATGGAAAGCTTATCTGTTCTTCTTTCAGATAGCATTAACATATTTTACGAAAAGTACTTTGCGAATAGAATCGGCAGTAGGACGGAATCGTGTTGACCACCGATTAGTTTTTTCTCATAACTGTTGCATCCTTCGACCGATTTCTTCGACTAAGAGCTTGATGGAAAGCTTATCTGTTCTTCTTTTAGATAGCATTAACATATTTTACGAAAAGTCATAAGAAAAGTACTTTGCGAAAAGAATCGGCAGTAGGACGGAATCGTGTTGACCACCGCTTAGTTTTTTCTCATAACTGTTGCATCCCTCGACCGATTTCTTCGACTAAGAGCTTGATGGAAAGCTTATCTGTTCTTCTTTTAGATAGCATTAACATATTTTACGAAAAGTCATAAGAAAAGTACTTTGCGAAAAGAATCGGCAGTAGGACGGAATCGTGTTGACCACCGATTAGTTTTTTCTCATAATTCTTGCATCCTTCGACCAACTTCTTCGACTAAGAGCTCGATGGAAAGCTTATCTGTTCTTCTTTCAGATGGCATTAACATATTTTACGAAAAGTCATAAGAAAAGTACTTTGCGAAAAGAATCGGCAGTAGGACGGAAACGTGTTGACCACCGATTAGTTTTTTGCTCATAACTCTTGCATCCTTCGACCAACTTCTTCGACTAAGAGCTCGATGGAAAGCTTATCTGTTCTTCTTTTTGATGGCAATTACATATTTTACGAAAAGTCATAAGAAAAGTACTGTGCGAAAAGAATCGGCAGTAGGACGGAATCGTGTTGACCACCGATAAGTTTTATGCTAATAACTCTTGCATCCTTCGACCAACTTCTTCGACTAAGAGCTCGATGGAAACCTTATCTGTTCCTCTCAGATGGCATTAACATATTTTACGAAAAGTCATAAGAAAAGTACTTTGCGAAAAGAATCGGAAGTAGGACGGAATCGTGTTGACCACCGATTAGTTTTTAGCTAATAACTCTTGCATCCTTCGACCAACTTCTTCGACTAAGAGCTCGATGGAAAGCTTATCTGTTCTTCTTTCAGATGGCATTAACATATTTTACGAAAAGTCATAAGAAAAGTACTTTGAGCAAAGAATCGGCAGTAGGACGGAATCGTGTTGACCACCGATTAGTTTTTAGCTAATAACTCTTGCATCCTTCGACCAACTTCTTCGACTAAGAGCTCGATGGAAAGCTTATCTGTTCTTCTTTCAGATGGCATTAACATATTTTACGAAAAGTCATAAGAAAAGTACTTTGAGCAAAGAATCGGCAGTAGGACGGAATCGTGTTGACCACCGATTAGTTTTTAGCTAATAACTCTTGCATCCTTCGACAAACTTCTTCGACTAAGAGCTCGATGAAAAGCTTATCTGTTCTTCTTTCTGATGGCATTAACATATTTTACGAAAAGTCATAAGAAAAGTACTGTGCCAAAAGAATCGGCAGTAAGACGGAATCGTGTTGACCACCGATTAGTTTTTTGCTAATAACTCTTGCATCCTTCGACCGACTTTTTACATTAAGTGCTCGATGAAAAGCTTATCTGTTCTTCTTTCTGATGGCATTAACATATTTTACGAAAAGTCATAAGAAAAGTACTTTGAGAAAAGAATCGGCAGTAGGACGCAATCGTGTTGACCACCGATTAGTTTTTAGCTAATAACTCTTGCATCCTTCGACCGACTTTTTCGACTAAGTGCTCGATGGAAAGCTTATCTGTTCTTCTTTCTGATGGCATTAACATATTTTACGAAAAGTCATAAGAAAAGTACTGTGCGAATAGAATCGGCAGTAGGACGGAATCGTGTTGACCACCAATTAGTTTTTAGCTAATAACTTTTGCATCCTTCGACCGACTTCTTTGACTAAGAGCTCGATGGAAACCTTATCTGTTCTTCTTTCAGATGGCATTAACATATTTTAAGAAAAGTCATAAGAAAAGTACTGTGCGAAAAGAATCGGCAGTAGGACGGAATCGTGTTGACCACCGATTAGTTTTTAGCTAATAACTCTTGCATCCTTCGACCAACTCTTTCGACTAAGAGCTCGATGGAAAGCTTATCTGTTCTTCTTTCAGATGGCATTAACATATTTAACGAAAAGTCATAAGAAAAGTACTTTGCGAAAAGAATCGGCAGAAGGACGGAAACGTGTTGACCACCGATTAGTTTTTTGCTCATAACTCTTGCATCCTTCGACCGATTTCTTCGACTAAGAGCTCGATGGAAAGCTTATCTGTTCTTCTTTCAGATAGCATTAACATATTTTACGAAAAGTCAAAAAAAAAGTACTTTGCGAAAAGAATCGGCAGTAGGACGGAATTTTGTTGACAACCGATTAGTTTTTAGCTAATAACTCTTGCATCCTTCGACCGACTTTTTCGACTAAGTGCTTGATGGAAAGCTTATCTGTTCTTCTTTCTGATGGCATTAACATATTTTACGAAAAGTCATAAGAAAAGTACTTTGCGAAAAGAATCGGCAGTAGGACGGAATTTTGTTGACCACCGATTAGTTTTTAGCTAATAACTCTTGCATCATTCGACCTATTTCTTCGACTAAGAGCTCGATGGAAAGCTTATCTGTTCTTCTTTCAGATGGCATTAACATATTTTACGAAAAGTCATAAGAAAAGTACTGTGCGAATAGAATCGGCAGTAGGACGGAATCGTGTTGACCACCAATTAGTTTTTAGCTAATAACTTTTGCATCTTTCGACCAACTTCTTCGACTAAGAGCTCGATGGAAAGCTTATCTGTTCTTCTTTCAGATGGCATTAACATATTTTACGAAAAGTCATAAGAAAAGTACTGTGCGAATAGAATCGGCAGTAGGACGGAATCGTGTTGACCACCGATTAGTTTTTAGCTAATAACTCTTGCATCCTTCGACCAACTTCTTCGACTAAGAGCTCGATGGAAACCTTATCTGTTCCTCTTTCAGATGGCATTTACATATTTTACGAAAAGTCATAGGAAAAGTATTGTGCGAAAAGAATCGGCAGTAGGACGGAATCTTGTTGACCACCGATTAGTTTTTAGCTAATAACTCTTGCATCCTTCGACCAACTTCTTCGACTAAGAGCTCGATGGAAAGCTTATCTGTTCTTCTTTCTGATGGCATTAACATATTTTACGAAAAGTCATAAGAAAAGTACTTTGCGAAAAGAATCGGCAGTAGGACGGAATTTTGTTGACCACCGATTAGTTTTTAGCTAATAACTCTTGCATCCTTCGACCTATTTCTTCGACTAAGAGCTCGATGGAAACCTTATCTGTTCCTCTTTCAGATGGCATTAACATATTTTACGAAAAGTCATAGGAAAAGTATTGTGCGAAAAGAATCGGCAGTAGGACGCAATCGTGTTGACTACCGATTAGTTTTTAGCTAATAACTCTTGCATCCTTCGACCGACTTTTTCGACTAAGTGCTCGATGGAAAGCTTATCTGTTCTTCTTTCTGATGGCATTAACATATTTTACGAAAAGTCATAAGAAAAGTACTGTGCGAATAGAATCGGCAGTAGGACGGAATCGTGTTGACCACCAATTAGTTTTTAGCTAATAACTTTTGCATCCTTCGACCGACTTCTTTGACTAAGAGCTCGATGGAAATCTTATCTGTTCTTCTTTCAGATGGCATTAACATATTTTAAGAAAAGTCATAAGAAAAGTACTGTGCGAAAAGAATCGGCAGTAGGACGGAATCGTGTTGACCACCGATTAGTTTTTAGCTAATAACTCTTGCATCCTTCGACCAACTCTTTCGACTAAGAGCTCGATGGAAAGCTTATCTGTTCTTCTTTCAGATGGCATTAACATATTTTACGAAAAGTCATAAGAAAAGTACTTTGCGAAAAGAATCGGCAGAAGGACGGAAACGTGTTGACCACCGATTAGTTTTTTGCTCATAACTCTTGCATCCTTCGACCGATTTCTTCGACTAAGAGCTCGATGGAAAGCTTATCTGTTCTTTTTTCAGATAGCATTAACATATTTTACGAAAAGTCATAAAAAAAGTACTTTGCGAAAAGAATCGGCAGTAGGACGGAATTTTGTTGACCACCGATTAGTTTTTAGCTAATAACTCTTGCATCCTTCGACCGACTTTTTCGACTAAGTGCTCGATGGAAAGCTTATCTTATCTTCTTTCTGATGGCATTAACATATTTTACGAAAAGTCATAAGAAAAGTACTTTGCGAAAAGAATCGGCAGTAGGACGGAATTTTGTTGACCACCGATTAGTTTTTAGCTAATAACTCTTGCATCCTTCGACCTATTTCTTCGACTAAAAGCTCGATGGAAACCTTATCTGTTCCTCTTTCAGATGGCATTAACATATTTTACGAAAAGTCATAGGAAAAGTATTGTGCGAAAAGAATCGGCAGTAGGACGGAATCTTGTTGACCACCGATTAGTTTTTAGCTAATAACTCTTGCATCCTTCGACCAACTTCTTCGACTAAGAGCTCGATGGAAAGCTTATCTGTTCTTCTTTCAGATGGCATTAACATATTTTACGAAAAGTCATAAGAAAAGTACTTTGAGAAAAGAATCGGCAGTAGGAAGGAATCGTGTTGACCACCGATTAGTTTTTAGCTAATAACTCTTGCATCCTTCGACCGACTTTTTCGACTAAATGCTCGACGGAAAGCTTATCTGTTCTTCTTTCTGATGGCCTTAACATATTTTACGAAAAGTCATAAGAAAAGTACTGTGCGAATAGAATCGGCAGTAGGACGGAATCGTGTTGACCACCAATTAGTTTTTAGCTAATAACTTTTGCATCCTTCGACCGACTTCTTCGACTAAGAGCTCGATGGAAACCTTATCTGTTCCTCTTTCAGATGGCATTAACATATTTTACGAAAAGTCATAAGAAAAGTACTTTGAGAAAAGAATCGGCAGTAGGACGGAATCGTGTTGACCACCAATTAGTTTTTAGCTAATAACTCTTGCATCCTTCGACCGACTTTTTCGACTAAGTGCTCGATGGAAAGCTTATCTGTTCTTCTTTCTGATGGCATTAACATATTTTACGAAAAGTCATAAAAAAAGTACTTTGCGAAAAGTATCGGCAGTAGGACGGAATTTTGTTGACCACCGATTAGTTTTTAGCTTATAACTCTTGCATCCTTCGACCGACTTCTTCGACTAAGAGCTCGATGGAAACCTTATCTGTTCCTCTTTCAGATGGCATTAACATATTTTACGAAAAGTCATAAGAAAAGTACTGTGCGAAAAGAAGCGGCAGTAGGACGGAATCGTGTTGACCACCGATTAGTTTTTAGCTAATAACTCTTGCATCCTTCAAACAACTTCTTCGACTAAGAGCTCGATGGAAAGCTTATCTTTTCTTCTTTCAGATGGCATTATCATATTTTACGAAAAGTCATAAGAAAAGTACTTTGCGAAAAGAATCAGCAGTAGGACGGAAACGTGTTGACCATCGATTAGTTTTTGCTCATAACTCTTGCATCCTTCGACCGATTTCTTCGACTAAAGGCTCGATGGAAAGCTTATCTGTTCTTCTTTCAGATAGCATTAACATATTTTACGAAAAGTCACAAGAAAAGTACTTTACGGAAAGAATCGGCGGTAGGACGGAATCGTGTTGACCACCGATTAGTTTTTTGCTAATAACTCTTGCATCCTTCGACCAACTTCTTCGACTGAGAGGTCGATGGAAAGCTTACCTGTTCCTCTTTCAGATGGCATTAACATATTTTACGAAAAGTCATAAGAAAAGAACTGTGCGAAAAGAATCGGCAGTAGGACAAAATCGTGTTGACCACCGATTAGCTTTTTGCTCATAACTCTTGCATCCTTCGACCGATTTCTTCGACTAAGAGCTTGATGGAAAGCTTATCTGTTCCTCTTTCAGATGGCATTAACATATTTTACTAAAAATCATATGAAAAGTACTTTGCGAAAAGAAACGGCAGTAGGACAAAATCGTGATGAACACCGATTAGCTTTTTGCTCATAACTCTTGCATCCTTCGACCGATTTTTTCGACTAAGAGCTCGATAGAAAGCTTATCTGTTCTTCTTTCAGATAGCATTAACATATTTTACGAAAAGTCATAAGAAAAGTACTTTGCGAAAAATATCGGCAGTAGGACGGAATCGTGTTGACCACCGATTAGCTTTTTGCTAATTACTCTTGCATCCTTCGACCAACTTCTTCGACTAAGAGGTCGATGGAAAGCTTATCTGTTCTTCTTTCAGATGGCATTAACATATTTTACGAAAAGTCATAAGAAAAGTACTTTGAGAAAAGAATCGGCAGTAGGACGGAATCGTGTTGACCACCGATTAGTTTTTAGCTAATAACTCTTGCATCCTTCGACAAACTTCTTCGACTAAGAGCTCGATGAAAAGCTTATCTGTTCTTCTTTCTGATGGCATTAACATATTTTACGAAATGTCATAAGAAAAGTGCTTTGCGAAAAGAATCGGCAGTAGGACGGAAACGTATTGACCACCGATTAGTTTTTTGCTCATAACTCTTGCATCCTTGGACCGACTTTTTCGACTAAGTGCTCGATGGAAAGCTTATCTGTTCATCTTTTTGATGGCATTAACATATTTTACGAAAAGTCATAAGAAAAGTACTGTGCGAAAAGAATCGGCAGTAGGACGGAATCGTGTTGACCACCGATTAGTTTTATGCTAATAACTCTTGCAGCCGTCGACCGACTTCTTCGACTAAGAGCTCGATGGAAACCTTATCTGTTCCTCTTTCAGATGGCATTAACATATTTTACGAAAAGTCATAAGAAAAGTACTGTGCGAAAAGAATCGGCAGTAGGACGGAATCGTGTTGACCACCGATTAGTTTTTAGCTAATAACTCTTGCATCCTTCGACCAACTTCTTCGACTAAGAGCACGATGGAAAGCTTATCTTTTCTTCTTTCAGATGGCATTATCATATTTTACGAAAAGTCATAAGAAAAGTACTTTGCGAAAAGAATCAGCAGTAGGACGGAAACGTGTTGACCATCGATTAGTTTTATGCTAATAACTCTTGCATCCGTCGACCGACTTCTTCGACTAAGAGCTCGATGGAAACCTTATCTGTTCCTCTTTCAGATGGCATTAACATATTTTACGAAAAGTCATAAGAAAAGTACTGTGCGAAAAGAATCGGCAGTAGGACGGAATCGTGTTGACCACCGATTAGTTTTTAGCTAATAACTCTTGCATCCTTCGACCAACTTTTTCGACTAAGAGCTCGATGGAAAGCTTATCTGTTCTTCTTTCAGATGGCATTAACATATTTTACGAAAAGTCATAAGAAAAGTACTTTGAGAAAAGAATCGGCAGTAGGACGGAATCGTGTTGACCACCGATTAGTTTTTAGCTAATAACTCTTGCATCCTTCGACCAACTTCTTCGACTAAGAGCTCGATGAAAAGCTTATCTGTTCTTCTTTCTGATGGCATTAACATATTTTACGAAAAGTCATAAGAAAAGTACTGTGCGAAAAGAATCGGCAGTAGGACGGAATCGTGTTGACCACCGATTAGTTTTTTGCTAATAACTCTTGCATCCTTCGACCGACTTTTTACACTAAGTGCTCGATGGAAAGCTTATCTGTTCTTCTTTCTGATGGCATTAACATATTTTACGAAAAGTCATAAGAAAAGTACTGTGCGAAAAGAATCGGCAGTAGGACGGAATCGTGTTGACCACCGATTAGTTTTTAGCTAATAACTCTTGCATCCTTCGACCGACTTCTTCGACTAAGAGCTCGATGGAAACCTTATCTGTTCCTCTTTCAGATGGCATTAACATATTTTACGAAAAGTCATAAGAAAAGTACTGTGCGAAAAGAATCGGCAGTAGGACGGAATCGTGTTGACCACCGATTAGTTTTTAGCTAATAACTCTTGCATCCTTCGACAAACTTCTTCGACTAAGAGCTCGATGAAAAGCTTATCTGTTCTTCTTTCTGATGGCATTAACATATTTTACGAAATGTCATAAGAAAAGTACTTTGCGAAAAGAATCAGCACCGATTAGTTTTTTGCTCATAACTCTTGCATCCTTGGACCGACTTTTTCGACTAAGTGCTCGATGGAAAGCTTATCTGTTCATCTTTTTGATGGCATTAACATATTTTACGAAAAGTCATAAGAAAAGTACTGTGCGAAAAGAATCGGCAGTAGGACGGAATCGTGTTGACCACCGATTAGTTTTATGCTAATAACTCTTGCATCCGTCGACCGACTTCTTCGACTAAGAGCTCGATGGAAACCTTATCTGTTCTTCTTTCAGATGGCGTTAACATATTTTACGAAAAGTCATAAGAAAAGTACTGTGCGAAAAGAATCGGCAGTAGGACGGAATCGTGTTGACCACCGATTAATTTTTAGCTAATAACTCTTGCATCCTTCGACCAACTTCTTCGACTAAGAGCTCGATGGAAAGCTTATCTGTTCTTCTTTCAGATGGCATTAACATATTTTACGAAAAAACATAAGAAAAGTACTTTGCGAAAAGAATCGGCAGTAGGACGGAAACGTTTTGACCACCGATTAGTTTTTTGCTCATAACTCTTGCATCCTTCAACCGATTTCTTCGACTAAGAGCTCGATGAAAAGCTTATCTGTTCTTCTTTCAGATAGCATTAACATATTTTACGAAAAATCATAAAAAAAGCACTTTGCGAAAAGAATCGGCAGTAGGACGGAATCGTGTTGACCACCGATTAGTTTTTTGCTAATAACTCTTCCATCCTTCGACCACCTTCTTCGACTAAGAGCTCGATGGAAAGCTTATCTGTTCTTCTTTCAGATGGCATTAACATATTTTACGAAAAATCATAAGAAAAGTACTGTGCGAAAAGAATCGGCAGTAGGACAAAATCGTGTTGACCACCGATTAGTTTTTTGCTAATTACTCTTGCATCCTTCGACCGACTTTTTACACTAAGTGCTCGATGGAAAGCTTATCTGTTCTTCTTTCTGATGGCATTAACATATTTTACGAAAAGTCATAAGAAAAGTACTGTGCGAAAAGAATCGGCAGTAGGACGGAATCGTGTTGACGACCGATTAGTTTTTAGCTAATAACTCTTGCATCCTTCGACCGACTTCTTCGACTAAGAGCTCGATGGAAAGCTTATCTGTTCTTCTTTCAGATGGCATTAACATATTTTACAAAAAATCATAAGAAAAGTACTTTGCGAAAAGAAACGGCAGTAGGACAAAATCGTGTTGACCACCGATTAGTTTTTTGCTAATAAGTCTTGCATCCTTCGACCGACTTCTTCGACAAAGAACTCGATGGAAAGCTTATCTGTTCTTCTTTCTGATGGCATTAACATATTTTACGAAAAGTCATAAGAAAAGTACTGTGCGAAAAGAATCGGCAGTAGGACGGAATCGTGTTGACCACCGATTAGTTTTTAGCTTATAACTCCTGCATCCTTCGACCGATTTCTTCGACTAAGAGCTCGATGGAAAGCTTATTTGTTCTTATTTCAGATAGCATTAACATATTTTACGAAAAGTTATAAGAAAAGTACTTTGCGAAAAGAATCGGCAGTAGGACGGAATCGTGTTGACCACCGATTAGTTTTTTGCTAATAACTCTTGCATCCTTCGACCGATTTCTTCGACTAAGAGCTCGATGGAAAGCTTATTTGTTCTTATTTCAGATAGCATTAACATATTTTACGAAAAGTCATAAGAAAAGTACTTTGCGAAAAGAATCGGCAGTAGGACGGAATCGTGTTGACCACCGATTAGTTTTTTGCTAATAACTGTTGCATCCCTCGACCAACTTCTTCGACTAAAAGGTCGATGGAAACTTATCTGTTCTTTTTTCTGATGGCATTAACATATTTTACGAAATATCATAAGAAAAGTACTTTGCGAAAAGAATCGGCAGTAGGACGGAAACGTGTTGACCACCGATTAGTTTTTTGCTCATAACTCTTGCATCCTTCGACAGACTTTTTCGACTAAGTGCTCGATGGAAAGCTTATCTGTTCTTCTTTTTGATGGCATTAACATATTTTACGAAATATCATAAGAAAAGTACTTTGCGAAAAGAATCGGCAGTAGGACGGAAACGTGTTGACCACCGATTAGTTTTATGCTAATAACTCTTGCATCCTTCGACCGACTTCTTCGACTAAGAGCTCGATGGAAACCTTATCTGTTCCTCTTTCAGATGGCATTAACATATTTTACGAAAAGTCATAACAAAAGTACTGTGCGAAAAGAATCGGCAGTAGGACGGAATCGTGTTGACCACCGATTAGTTTTTAGCTAATAACTCTTGCATCCTTCGACCAACTTCTTCGACTAAGAGTTCGATGGAAAGCTTATCTGTTCTTCTTTCAGATGGCATTAACATATTTTAGGAAAAGTCATAAGAAAAGTACTTTGCGAAAAGAATCGGCAGTAGGACGGAAACGTGTTGACCACCGATTAGTTTTTTGCTCATAACTCTTGCATCCTTCGACCGAATTCTTCGACTAAAGGCTCGATGGAAAGCTTATCTGTTCTTCTTTCAGATAGCATTAACATATTTTAAGAAAAGTCATAAAAAAAGTACTTTGTGAAAAGAATCGGCAGTAGGACGGAATCGTGTTGACCACCGATTAGTTTTTTGATAATAACTCTTGCATCCTTCGACCAACTTCTTCGACTAAGAGCTCGATGGAGAGCTTATCTGTTCTTCTTTCAGATGGCATTAACATATTTTACGAAAAATCATAAGAAAAGTGCTTTGCGAAAAGAAACGGCAGTGAGACAAAATCGTGTAGACCACCGATTAGTTTTTTGCTAATAACTCTTGCATCCTTCGACCGACTTCTTCGACAAAGAACTCGATGGAATGCTTATCTGTTCTTCTTTCTGATGGCATTAACATATTTTACGATAAGTCATAAGAAAAGTACTGTGCGAATAGAATCGGCAGTTGGACGGAATCGTGTTGACCACCGATTAGTTTTTAGCTAATAACTGTTGCATCCTTCGACCGACTTCTTTGACTAAGAGCTCGATGGAAACCTAATCTGTTCTTCTTTCAGATGGCATTAACATATTTTACGAAAAGTCATAACAAAAGTACTGTGCGAAAAGAATCGGCAGTAGGACGGAATCGTGTTGACCACCGATTAGTTTTTAGCTAATAACTCATGCATCCTTCGCGCAACTTCTTCGACTAAGAGCTCGATGGAAAGCTTATCTGTTCTTCTTTCAGATGGCATTAACATGTTTTACGAAAAGGCATAAGAAAAGTACTTTGCGAAAAGAATCGGCAGTAGGACGGAATCGTGTTGACCACCGATTAGTTTTTTGCTCATAACTCTTGCATCCTTTGACCGATTTCTTCCACTAAGAGCTCGATAAAAAGCTTATCTGTTCTTCTTTCAGATAGCATTAACATATTTTACGAAAAGTCATAAGAAAAGTACTTTGCGAAAAGAATCGGCAGTAGGACGGAATCGTGTTGACCACCGATTAGTATTTTGCTAATAACTCTTGCATCCTTCGACCAACTTCTTCGACTAAGAGCTCGATGGAAAGCTTATCTGTTCTTCTTTCAGATGGCATTAACGAATTTTACGAAAAGTCATAAGAAAAGTACTGTGCGAAAAGAATCGGCAGTAGGACGGAATCGTGTTGACCACCGATTAGTTTTTAGCTAATAACTCTTGCATCCTTCGACCAACTTCTCCGACTAAGAGCTCGATGGAAAGCTTATCTGTTCTTCTTTCAGATGGCATTAACATATTTTACCAAAAGTCATAAGAAAAGTACTTTGCGAAAAGAATCGGCAGTAGGACGGAAACGTGTTGACCACCGATTAGTTTTTTGCTCATAACTCTTGCATCCTTCGACCGACTTTTTCGACTAAGTGCTCGATGGAAAGCTTATCGGTTCTTTTTTCAGATGGCATTAACATATTTTACGAAAAGTCATAAAAAAAGTACTTTGCGAAAAGAATCGGCAGTAGGACGGAAACGTGTTGACCACCGATTAGTTTTTTGCTAATAACTCTTGCATCCTTCGACCGACTTTTTCGACTAAGTGTCGATGGAAAGCTCTTCGACAAAGAACTCGATGGAAAGCTTATCTGTTCTTCTTTCAGATGGCAATTACATATTTTACGAAAAGTCATAAGAAAAGTACTGTGCGAAAAGAATCGGCAGTAGGTCGGAATCGTGTTGACCAACGATTAGTTTTTAGCTAATAACTCTTGCATCCTTCGACCGACTTCTTCGACTATAAGCTCGATGGAAAGCTTATGTGTTCTTCTTTCAGATGGCATTAACATATTTTACAAAAAGTCATAAGAAAAGTACTTTGCGAATGGAATCGGCAGTAACGGAATCGTGTTGACCACCGATTAGTTTTTTGCTAATAGCTCTTGCATCCTTCGACCGACTTTTTCGACTAAGTGCTCGATGGAAACCTTATCTGTTCCTCTTTCAGATGGCATTAACATATTTTACGAAAAGTCATAAGAAAAGTACTTTGCGAAAAGAATCGGCAGTAGGACGGAATCGTGTTGACCACCGATTAGTATTTTGCTAATAACTCTTGCATCCTTCGACCAACTTCTTCGACTAAGAGCTCGATGGAAAGCTTATCTGTTCTTCTTTCAGATGGCATTAACGAATTTTACGAAAAGTCATAAGAAAAGTACTGTGCGAAAAGAATCGGCAGTAGGACGGAATCGTGTTGACCACCGATTAGTTTTTAGCTAATAACTCTTGCATCCTTCGACCAACTTCTTCGACTAAGAACTCGATGGAAAGCTTATCTGTTCTTCTTTCAGATGGCATTAACATATTTTATCAAAAGTCATAAGAAAAGTACTTTGCGAAAAGAATCGGCAGTAGGACGGAAACGTGTTGACCACCGATTAGTTTTTTGCTCATAACTCTTGCATCCTTCGACCGACTTTTTCGACTAAGTGCTCGATGGAAAGCTTATCGGTTCTTTTTTCAGATGGCATTAACATATTTTACGAAAAGTCATAAAAAAAGTACTTTGCGAAAAGAATCGGCAGTAGGACGGAAACGTGTTGACCACCGATTAGTTTTTTGCTAATAACTCTTGCATCGATCGACCGACTTTTTCGACTAAGAGCTCGATGGAAAGCTTATCTGTTCTTCTTTCAGATGGCATTAACGAATTTTACGAAAAGTCATAAGAAAAGTACTGTGCGAAAAGAATCGGCAGTAGGACGGAATCGTGTTGACCACCGATTAGTTTTTTGCTCATAACTCTTGCATCCTTCGACCGACTTTTTCGACTAAGTGCTCGATGGAAAGCTTATCGGTTCTTTTTTCAGATGGCATTAACATATTTTACGAAAAGTCATAAAAAAAGTACTTTGCGAAAAGAATCGGCAGTAGGACGGAAACGTGTTGACCACCGATTAGTTTTTTGCTAATAACTCTTGCATCCTTCGACCGACTTTTTCGACTAAGTGCTCGATGGAAAGCTTATCTGTTCTTCTTGCTGATGGCATTAACATATTTTACGAAAAGTCATAAGAAAAGTACTGTGCGAAGAGAATCGGCAGTAGGACGGAATCGTGTTGACCACCGATTAGTTTTTAGCTAATAACTCTTGCATCCTTCGACCAACTTCTTCGACTAAGAGCTCGATGGAAAGCTTATCTGTTCTTCTTTCAGATAGCATTAACATATTTTACGAAAAGTCAGAAGAAAAGTACTTTGCGAAAAGAATCGGCAGTAGGACGGAATCGTGTTGACCACCGATTAGTTTTTTGCTAATAACTCTTGCATCCTTCGACCAACTTCTTCGACTAAGATAAGAAAGCTTATCTGTTCTTCTTTCAGATGGCATTAACATATTTTACGAAAAATCATTAGAAAAGTACTTTGCGAAAAGAAACGGCAGTAGGACAAAATCGTGTTGACCACCGATTAGTTTTTTGCTAATAACTCTTGCATCCTTCGACCGACTTCTTCGACAAAGAACTCGATGGAAAGCTTATCTGTTCTTCTTTCAGATGGCATTAACATATTTTACGAAAAGTCATAAGAAAAGTACTGTGCGAAAAGAATCGGCAGTAGGTCGGAATCGTGTTGACCAACGATTAGTTTTTAGCTAATAACTCTTGCATCCTTCGACCGACTTCTTCGACTATAAGCTCGATGGAAAGCTTATGTGTTCTTCTTTCAGATGGCATTAACATATTTTACAAAAAGTCATAAGAAAAGTACTTTGCGAATGGAATCGGCAGTAACGGAATCGTGTTGACCACCGATTAGTTTTTTGCTAATAGCTCTTGCATCCTTCGACCAACTTTTTCGACTAAGTGCTCGATGGAAACCTTATCTGTTCCTCTTTCAGATGGCATTAACATATTTTACGAAAAGTCATAAGAAAAGTACTTTGCGAAAAGAATCGGCAGTAGGACGGAATCGTGTTGACCACCGATTAGTATTTTGCTAATAACTCTTGCATCCTTCGACCAACTTCTTCGACTAAGAGCTCGATGGAAAGCTTATCTGTTCTTCTTTCAGATGGCATTAACGAATTTTACGAAAAGTCATAAGAAAAGTACTGTGCGAAAAGAATCGGCAGTAGGACGGAATCGTGTTGACCACCGATTAGTTTTTAGCTAATAACTCTTGCATCCTTCGACCAACTTCTTCGACTAAGAGCTCGATGGAAAGCTTATCTGTTCTTCTTTCAGATGGCATTAACATATTTTACCAAAAGTCATAAGAAAAGTACTTTGCGAAAAGAATCGGCAGTAGGACGGAAACGTGTTGACCACCGATTAGTTTTTTGCTCATAACTCTTGCATCCTTCGACCGACTTTTTCGACTAAGTGCTCGATGGAAAGCTTATCGGTTCTTTTTTCAGATGGCATTAACATATTTTACGAAAAGTCATAAAAAAAGTACTTTGCGAAAAGAATCGGCAGTAGGACGGAAACGTGTTGACTACCGATTAGGTTTTTGCTAATAACTCTTGCATCGATCGACCGACTTTTTCGACTAAGAGCTCGATGGAAAGCTTATCTGTTCTTCTTTCAGATGGCATTAACGAATTTTACGAAAAGTCATAAGAAAAGTACTGTGCGAAAAGAATCGGCAGTAGGACGGAATCGTGTTGACCACCGATTAGTATTTTGCTTATAACTCTTGCATCCTTCGACCAACTTCTTCGACTAAGAGCTCGATGGAAAGCTTATCTGTTCTTCTTTCAGATGGCATTAACATATTTTACGAAAAGTCATAAGAAAAGTACTTTGCGAAAAGAATCGGCAGTAGGACGGAATCGTGTTGACCACCGATTAGTATTTTGCTAATAACTCTTGCATCCTTCGACCAACTTCTTCGACTAAGAGCTCGATGGAAAGCTTATCTGTTCTTCTTTCAGATGGCATTAACGAATTTCACGAAAAGTCATAAGAAAAGTACTTTGTGAAAAGAATCGGCAGTAGGACGGAATCGTGTTGACCACCGATTAGTTTTTAGCTAATAACTCTTGCATCCTTCGACCAACTTCTTCGACTAAGAGCTCGATGGAAAGCTTATCTGTTCTTCTTTCAGATGGCATTAACATATTTTACCAAAAGTCATAAGAAAAGTACTTTGCGAAAAGAATCGGCAGTAGGACGGAAACGTGTTGACCACCGATTAGTTTTTTGCTCATAACTCTTGCATCCTTCGACCGACTTTTTCGACTAAGTGCTCGATGGAAAGCTTATCGGTTCTTTTTTCAGATGGCATTAACATATTTTACGAAAAGTCATAAAAAAAGTACTTTGCGAAAAGAATCGGCAGTAGGACGGAAACGTGTTGACCACCGATTAGTTTTTTGCTAATAACTCTTGCATCCTTCGACCGACTTTTTCGACTAAGTGCTCGATGGAAAGCTTATCTGTTCTTCTTGCTGATGGCATTAACATATTTTACGAAAAGTCATAAGAAAAGTACTGTGCGAAGAGAATCGGCAGTAGGACGGAATCGTGTTGACCACCGATTAGTTTTTAGCTAATAACTCTTGCATCCTTCGACCAACTTCTTCGACTAAGAGCTCGATGGAAAGCTTATCTGTTCTTCTTTCAGATAGCATTAACATATTTTACGAAAAGTCAGAAGAAAAGTACTTTGCGAAAAGAATCGGCAGTAGGACGGAATCGTGTTGACCACCGATTAGTTTTTTGCTAATAACTCTTGCATCCTTCGACCAACTTCTTCGACTAAGATAAGAAAGCTTATCTGTTCTTCTTTCAGATGGCATTAACATATTTTACGAAAAATCATTAGAAAAGTACTTTGCGAAAAGAAACGGCAGTAGGACAAAATCGTGTTGACCACCGATTAGTTTTTTGCTAATAACTCTTGCATCCTTCGACCGACTTCTTCGACAAAGAACTCGATGGAAAGCTTATCTGTTCTTCTTTCAGATGGCATTAACATATTTTACGAAAAGTCATAAGAAAAGTACTGTGCGAAAAGAATCGGCAGTAGGTCGGAATCGTGTTGACCAACGATTAGTTTTTAGCTAATAACTCTTGCATCCTTCGACCGACTTCTTCGACTATAAGCTCGATGGAAAGCTTATGTGTTCTTCTTTCAGATGGCATTAACATATTTTACAAAAAGTCATAAGAAAAGTACTTTGCGAATGGAATCGGCAGTAACGGAATCGTGTTGACCACCGATTAGTTTTTTGCTAATAGCTCTTGCATCCTTCGACCGACTTTTTCGACTAAGTGCTCGATGGAAACCTTATCTGTTCCTCTTTCAGATGGCATTAACATATTTCACGAAAAGTCATAAGAAAAGTACTGTGCGAAAAGAATCGGCAGTAGAACGGAATCGTGTTGACCACCGATTAGTTTTTAGCTAATAACTCTTGCATCCATCGATCAACTTTTTCGACTAAGAGCTCGATGGAAAGCTTATCTGTTCTTCTTTCAGATGGCATTAACATATTTTACGAATAGTCATAAGAAAAGTACTTTGCGAAAAGAATCGGCAGTAGGACGGAAACGTGTTGACCACCGATTAGTTTTTTGCTAATAGCTCTTGCATCCTTCGACCGACTTTTTCGACTAAGTGCTCGATGGAAACCTTATCTGTTCTTCTTTCAGATGGCATTAACATATTTTACGAAAAATCATAAGAAAAGTACTTTGCGCAAATAAACGGCAGTAGGACAAAATCGTGTTTACCACCGATTAGTTTTTTGGTAATAACTCTTGCATCCTTCGACCGACTTCTTCGACTAAGATAAGAAAGCTTATCTGTTCTTCTTTCAGATGGCATTAACTTATTTTACGAAAAGTCATAAGAAAAGTACTCTACGAAAAGAATCGGTAGTAGGACGGAATAGTTTTGACCACCGATTTGTTTTTTGCTAATAACTCTTGCATCCTTCGACCGACTTCTTCGACTAAGACCTCAATGGAAACCTTATCTGTTCCTCTTTGAGATGGCATTAACATATTTTACGAAAAGTCATAAGAAATAAAATTTTTTGACCAAAAATAAAATATCGTCGAAATCATTGAAGAAGAAGTACCTTAAGACGAAAATATGCCTTATCTAATAAGAGACATTTAAATTTATTTAATTGCATAAATGGGCGGAATTTTATTCAGAATTAACAGTTTCTTACATGGAAAAAAAATTCGTTTAATTTTTACCCATTCAATACTAGAATCATAAGAAAAGTACTGTGCGAAGAGAATCGGCAGTAGGACGGAATCGTGTTGACCACCGATTAGTTTTTAGCTAATAACTCTTGCATTCTTCGACCAACTTCTTCGACTAAGAGCTCGATGGAAAGCTTATCTGTTCTTTTTTCAGATGGCATTAACATATTTTACGAAAAGTCATAAAAATAGTACTTTGCGAAAAGAATCGGCAGTAGGACGGAAACGTGTTGACCACCGATTAGTTTTTTGCTAATAACTCTTGCATCCTTCGACCGACTTTTTCGACTAAGTGCTCGATGGAAAGCTTATCTGTTCTTCTTTCTGATGGCATTAACATATTTTACGAAAAGTCATAAGAAAAGTACTGTGCGAAGAGAATCGGCAGTAGGACGGAATCGTGTTGACCACCGATTAGTTTTTAGCTAATAACTCTTGCATCCTTCGACCAACTTCTTCGACTAAGAGCTCGATGGATAGCTTATCTGTTCTTCTTTCAGAGAGCATTAACATATTTTACGAAAAGTCATAAGAAAAGTACTTTGCGAAAAGAATCGGCAGTAGGACGGAATCGTGTTGACCACCGATTAGTTTTTTGCTAATAACTCTTGCATCCTTCGACCAAATTCTTCGACTAAGATAAGAAAGCTTATCTGTTCTTCTTTCAGATGGCATTAACATATTTTACGAAAAATCATTAGAAAAGTACTTTGCGAAAAGAAACGGCAGTAGGACAAAATCGTGTTGACCACCGATTAGTTTTTTGCTAATAACTCTTGCATCCTTCGACCGACTTCTTCGACAAAGAACTCGATGGAAAGCTTATCTGTTCTTCTTTCAGATGGCATTAACATATTTTACGAAAAATCATTAGAAAAGTACTTTGCGAAAAGAAACGGCAGTAGGACAAAATCGTGTTGACCACCGATTAGTTTTTTGCTAATAACTCTTGCATCCTTCGACCAACTTCTTCGACTAAGAGCTCGATGGAAAGCTTATCTGTTCTTTTTTCAGATCGCATTAACATATTTTACGAAAAGTCATAAAAATAGTACTTTGCGAAAAGAATCGGCAGTAGGACGGAAACGTGTTGACCACCGATTAGTTTTTTGCTAATAACTCTTGCATCCTTCGACCGACTTCTTCGACAAAGAACTCGATGGAAAGCTTATCTGTTCTTCTTTCAGATGGCATTAACATATTTTACGAAAAGTCATTAGAAAAGTACTGTGCGAAAAGAATCGGCAGTAGGTCGGAATCGTGTTGACCACCGATTAGTTTTTAGCTAATAACTCTTGCATCCTTCGACCGACTTCTTCGACTATAAGCTCGATGGAAAGCTTATCTGTTCTTCTTTCAGATGGCATTAACATATTTTACGAAAAGTCATAAGAAAAGTACTTTGCGAAAAGAATCGGCAGTAGGACGGAATCGTGTTGACCACCGATTAGTTTTTTGCTAATAACTCTTGCATCCTTCGACCAACTTCTTCGACTAAGATAAGAAAGCTTATCTGTGCTTCTTTCTGATGGCAGTAACATATTTTACGAAAAGTCATTAGAAAAGTACTGTGCGAAAAGAATCGGCAGTAGGACGGAATCGTGTTGACCACCGATTAGTTGTTAGCTAATAACTCTTGCATTCTCCGACCATCTTCTTCGACTAAGAGATCGATGGAAAGCTTATCTGTTCTTTTTTCAGATGGCATTAACATATTTTACAAAAAGTCATAAGAAAAGTACTTTGCGAAAGGAATCGGCAGTAACGGAATCGTGTTGATCACCGATTAGTTTTTTGGTAATAGCTCTTGCATCCTTCGACCGACTTTTTCGACTAAAGGCTCGATGGAAACCTTATCTGTTCCTCTTTCAGATGGCATTAACATATTTTACGAAAAGTCATAAGAAAAGTACTGTGCGAAAAGAATCGGCAGTAGGACGGAATCGTGTTGACCACCGATTAGTTTTTAGCTAATAACTCTTGCATCCATCGATCAACTTCTTCGACTAAGAGCTCGATGGAAAGCTTATCTGTTCTTCTTTCAGATAGCATTAACATATTTTACGAAAAGTCATAAGAAAAGTACTTTGCGAAAAGAATCGGCAGTAGGACGGAATCGTGTTGACCACCGATTAGTTTTTTGCTAATAACTCTTGCATCCTTCGACCAACTTCTTAGACGTAGATAAGAAAGCTTATCTGTTCTTCTTTCAGATGGCATTAACATATTTTACGAAAAATCATAAGAAAAGTACTTTGCGAAAAGAAACGGCAGTAGGACACGTGTTGACCACCGATTAGTTTTTTGGTAATAACTCTTGCATCCTTCGACCGACTTCTTCGACTAAGATAAGAAAGCTTATCTGTTCTTCTTTCAGATGGCATTAACTTATTTTACGAAAAGTCATAAGAAAAGTACTTTACGAAAAGAATCGGTAGTAGGACGGAATAGTTTTGACCACCGATTTGTTTTTTGCTAATAACTCTTGCATCCTTCGACCGATTTCTTCGACTAAGACCTCGATGGAAACCTTATCTGTTCCTCTTTGAGATGGCATTAACATATTTTACGAAAAGTCTTAAGAAATAAAATTTTTTGACCAAAAATAAAATATCGTCGAAATCATTGAAGAAGAAGTACCTTAAGACGAAAATATGCCTTATCTAATAAGAGACATTTAAATTTATTTAATTGCATAAATGGGCAGAATTTTATTCAGAATTAATAGTTTCTTACATGGAAAAAAAATTCGTTTAATTTTTTACCCATTCAATACTAGAATCATAAGAAAAGTACTGTGCGAAGAGAATCGGCAGTAGGACGGAATCGTGTTGACCACCGATTAGTTTTTAGCTAATAACTCTTGCATCCATCGATCAACTTCTTCGACTAAGAGCTCGATGGAAAGCTTATCTGTTCTTCTTTCAGATAGCATTAACATATTTTACGAAAAGTCATAAGAAAAGTACTTTGCGAAAAGAATCGGCAGTAGGACGGAATCATTTTGACCACCGATTAGTTTTTTGCTAATAACTATTGCATCCTTCGACCAACTTCTTCGACTAAGATAAGAAAGCTTATCTATTCCTTCTTCAGATGGCATAAACTTATTTTACGAAAAGTCATAAGAAAAGTACTTTGAGAAAAGAATCGGCAGTAGGACGGAATCGTGTTGACCACCGATTAGTTTTTTGCTTATAACTCTTGCATCCTTCGACCAACTTCTTCGACTAAGATAACAAAGCTTATCTGTTCTTCTTTCAGATGGCATTAACATATTTTATGAAAAATCATAAGAAAAGTACTTTGCGAAAAGAAACGGCAGTAGGACAAAATCGTGTTGACCACCGATTAGTTTTTTGCTAATAACTCTTGCATCCTTCGACCGACTACTTCGATAAAGAACTCGATGGAAAGCTTATCTGTTCTTCTTTCAGATGGCATTAACATATTTTACGAAAAGTCATAAGAAAAGTACTGTGCGAAAAGAATCGGTAGTAGGTCGGAATCGTGTTGACCACCGATTAGTTTTTAGCTAATAACTCTTGCATCCTTCGACCGACTTCTTCGACTATAAGCTCGATGGAAAGCTTATCTGTTCTTCTTTCAGATGGCATTAACATATTTTACAAAAAGTCATAAGAAAAGTACTTTGCGAAAGGAATCGGCAGTAACGGAATCGTGTTGACCACCGATTAGTTTTTTGCTAATAGCTCTTGCATCCTTCGACCGACTTTTTCGACTAAGTGCTCGATGGAAACCTTATCTGTTCCTCTTTCAGATGGCATTAACATATTTTACGAAAAGTCATAAGAAAAGTACTGTGCGAAAAGAATCGGCAGTAGGACGGAATCGTGTTGACCACCGATTAGTTTTTAGCTAATAACTCTTGCATCCATCGATCAACTTCTTCGACTAAGAGCTCGATGGAAAGCTTATCTGTTCTTCTTTCAGATAGCATTAACATATTTTACGAAAAGTCATAAGAAAAGTACTTTGCGAAAAGAATCGGCAGTAGGACAGAATCGTGTTGACCACCGATTAGTTTTTTGTTAATAACTCTTGCATCCTTCGACCAACTTCTTCGACTAAGATAAGAAAGCTTATCTGTTCTTCTTTCAGATGGCATAAACTTATTTTACGAAAAGTCATAAGAAAAGTACTTTGCGAAAAGAATCGGCAGTAGGACGGAAACGTGTTGACCACCGATTAGTTTTTTGCTCATAACTCTTGCATCCTTCGACCGATTTCTTCGACTAAGAGCTCGATGGAAAGCTTATCTGTTCTTCTTTCAGATGGCATTAACATATTTTACGAAAAGTCATAAGAAAAGTACTTTGAGAAAAGAATCGGCAGTAGGACGGAATCGTGTTGACCACCGATTAGTTTTTAGCTAATAACTCTTGCATCCTTCGACCAACTTCTTCGACTAAGAGCTCGATGAAAAGCTTATCTGTTCTTCTTTCTGATGGCATTAACATATTTTATGAAAAGTCATAAGAAAAGTACTTTGCGAAAAGAATCGGCAGTAGGACGGAAACGTGTTGACCACCGATTAGTTTTTTGCTCATAACTCTTGCATCCTTCGACCGACTTTTTCGACTATGTGCTCGATGGAAAGCTTATCTGTTCTTCTTATTGATGGCATTAACATATTTTACGAAAAGTCATAAGAAAAGTACTGTGCGAAAAGAATCGGCAGTAGGACGGAATCGTGTTGACCACCGATTAGTTTTATGCTAATAACTCTTGCATCCTTCGACCGACTTTTTCGACTAAGTGCTCGATGAAAAGCTTATCTGTTCTTCTTTCTGATGGCATTAACATATTTTACGAAAAGTCATAAGAAAAGTACTGTGCGAAAAGAATCGGCAGTAGGACGGAATCGTGTTGACCATCGATTAGTTTTTAGCTAATAACTCTTGCATCCTTCGACCGACTTCTTCGACTAAGAGCTCGATGGAAACCTTATCTGTTCCTCTTGCAGATGGCATTAACATATTTTACGAAAAGTCATAAGAAAAGTACTTTGCGAAAAGAATCGGCAGTAGGACGGAATCATTTTGACCACCGATTAGTTTTTTGCTAATAACTATTGCATCCTTCGACCAACTTCTTCGACTAAGATAAGAAAGCTTATCTATTCCTTCTTCAGATGGCATAAACTTATTTTACGAAAAGTCATAAGAAAAGTACTTTGAGAAAAGAATCGGCAGTAGGACGGAATCGTGTTGACCACCGATTAGTTTTTTGCTTATAACTCTTGCATCCTTCGACCAACTTCTTCGACTAAGATAACAAAGCTTATCTGTTCTTCTTTCAGATGGCATTAACATATTTTATGAAAAATCATAAGAAAAGTACTTTGCGAAAAGAAACGGCAGTAGGACAAAATCGTGTTGACCACCGATTAGTTTTTTGCTAATAACTCTTGCATCCTTCGACCGACTACTTCGATAAAGAACTCGATGGAAAGCTTATCTGTTCTTCTTTCAGATGGCATTAACATATTTTACGAAAAGTCATAAGAAAAGTACTGTGCGAAAAGAATCGGTAGTAGGTCGGAATCGTGTTGACCACCGATTAGTTTTTAGCTAATAACTCTTGCATCCTTCGACCGACTTCTTCGACTATAAGCTCGATGGAAAGCTTATCTGTTCTTCTTTCAGATGGCATTAACATATTTTACAAAAAGTCATAAGAAAAGTACTTTGCGAAAGGAATCGGCAGTAACGGAATCGTGTTGACCACCGATTAGTTTTTTGCTAATAGCTCTTGCATCCTTCGACCGACTTTTTCGACTAAGTGCTCGATGGAAACCTTATCTGTTCCTCTTTCAGATGGCATTAACATATTTTACGAAAAGTCATAAGAAAAGTACTGTGCGAAAAGAATCGGCAGTAGGACGGAATCGTGTTGACCACCGATTAGTTTTTAGCTAATAACTCTTGCATCCATCGATCAACTTCTTCGACTAAGAGCTCGATGGAAAGCTTATCTGTTCTTCTTTCAGATAGCATTAACATATTTTACGAAAAGTCATAAGAAAAGTACTTTGCGAAAAGAATCGGCAGTAGGACAGAATCGTGTTGACCACCGATTAGTTTTTTGCTAATAACTCTTGCATCCTTCGACCAACTTCTTCGACTAAGATAAGAAAGCTTATCTGTTCTTCTTTCAGATGGCATAAACTTATTTTACGAAAAGTCATAAGAAAAGTACTTTGCGAAAAGAATCGGCAGTAGGACGGAAACGTGTTGACCACCGATTAGTTTTTTGCTCATAACTCTTGCATCCTTCGACCGATTTCTTCGACTAAGAGCTCGATGGAAAGCTTATCTGTTCTTCTTTCAGATGGCATTAACATATTTTACGAAAAGTCATAAGAAAAGTACTTTGAGAAAAGAATCGGCAGTAGGACGGAATCGTGTTGACCACCGATTAGTTTTTAGCTAATAACTCTTGCATCCTTCGACCAACTTCTTCGACTAAGAGCTCGATGAAAAGCTTATCTGTTCTTCTTTCTGATGGCATTAACATATTTTATGAAAAGTCATAAGAAAAGTACTTTGCGAAAAGAATCGGCAGTAGGACGGAAACGTGTTGACCACCGATTAGTTTTTTGCTCATAACTCTTGCATCCTTCGACCGACTTTTTCGACTATGTGCTCGATGGAAAGCTTATCTGTTCTTCTTATTGATGGCATTAACATATTTTACGAAAAGTCATAAGAAAAGTACTGTGCGAAAAGAATCGGCAGTAGGACGGAATCGTGTTGACCACCGATTAGTTTTATGCTAATAACTCTTGCATCCTTCGACCGACTTTTTCGACTAAGTGCTCGATGAAAAGCTTATCTGTTCTTCTTTCTGATGGCATTAACATATTTTACGAAAAGTCATAAGAAAAGTACTGTGCGAAAAGAATCGGCAGTAGGACGGAATCGTGTTGACCATCGATTAGTTTTTAGCTAATAACTCTTGCATCCTTCGACCGACTTCTTCGACTAAGAGCTCGATGGAAACCTTATCTGTTCCTCTTGCAGATGGCATTAACATATTTTACGAAAAGTCATAAGAAAAGTACTGTGCGAAAAGAAACGGCAGTAGGACAAAATCGTGTTGACCACCGATTAGTTTTTAGCTAATAACTCTTACATCCTTCGACCGATTTCTTCGACTAAGATAAGAAAGCTTATCTGTTCTTCTTTCTGATGGCAGTAACATATTTTACGAAAAGTCATAAGAAAAGTACTGTGCGAAAAGAATCGGCAGTAGGACGGAATCGTGTTGACCACCGATTAGTTTTTTGCTAATAACTCTTGCATCCTTCGACCAACTGCTTCGACTAAGAGCTCGATGAAAAGCTTATCTGTTCTTCTTTCAGATGGCATAAACATATTTTACGAAAAATCATAAGAAAAGTACTTTGCGAAAAGAAACGGCAGTAGGACAAAATCGTGTTGACCACCGAGTAGTTTTTTGCTAATGACTTTTGCATCCTTCGACCGACTTTTTCGACAAAGAACTCGATGGAAAGCTTATCTGTTCTTCTTTCAGAAAATTTTTTGACCAGAAATTAAATATCGTCAAAATCATTGAAGAAGAAGTACCTTATAAGACGAAAATATGCCTTATCTAATAAGAGACATTTAATTCAGAATTTATAGTTTTTTTACATGGACAAAAAACTCGTTTAATTTTTTCCCAGTAAATACTTGAATTATAGAAAAGTACTTTGCGAAAAGAATCGGCAGTAAGACGGAAACGAATTAGGAGAAAGGTGGTCAGGGGAACTCCGCAAGGGGGTGTCATATCTCCCTTGCTGTGGAACCTTGTCCTTAATGATCTTCTCCTAAAACTGGAAAATAGGGGATGTAGAGTGACGGCCTATGCAGACGACCTGGTGCTTATGGTAACAGGCAGATTCCTGCCTACAATCAGTGAGCTCCTAAACGGCGCATTGAGCCTAACTCTTCGATGGGCAGAGCAGAACGGTCTGGGGGCCAACCCACAAAAGACCGAGCTGGTTTTGTTCACCCGGAAATACAAGATCCCAAGCTTCAAACTCCCGACACTGGGCGGAACGGAGCTTGTGCTTTCAAAGGAGGCCAAGTACCTTGGAGTAATCCTCGACTCTAAACTCTCCTGGAGGAGGAACTCGGAGGAGAGGATGAAAAAGGCACTACAGGCCTTTTTTGTATGCAAAAAGACTTTCGGTAAAGGATGGGGACTGCAACCGTATATCATTCATTGGTTTTACACAGCAGTCGTCAGACCTATACTTACTTATGGAGCGCTGGTTTGGTGGGAGGCGGGTCACACCAACTCCCATCTAAACAACCTCCGTAAGGTACAAAGACTCGCTTGCCTGGGAGTAACAGGATGCATTCGTTCTACCCCCCAGGCAGCGCTTGATGTGATGTTGAATCTGGAACCAATTGGAGTCTCCCTCAAGCACGTGGCAGCAAGAAGTGCAGTCAGGCTGCTAGCCCAGGGCCTTCTTAAGCCTTGTGTTGCGGGCCACAGTACCATCCTACGCTCAGTAGGAACCTCTGTGGCAGATGAGAACGACTACTGGGTTTCAGATCTCAAATGGGAAGACGAATTTACTGTCGAATTTCCTAATAGAGCAGATTGGCAACTCGAAACTCCCGTGAGGCAGAACGAGCTGTCAATCTATACAGACGGCTCGAAGACGAAGGAAGGAACTGGATCGGGGGTCTACTCTGATGACCCTTCGGTTCAACTCTCCTTTCGTCTTCCTGACTATTGTAGCGTGTTCCAAGCGGAGATCTACGCCGTTTGGCAGGCGGCTAAATTGATACACACCTTGAGTGAGAGCCCGAGGAACGTATCGATCTACGTCGACAGCCAAGCAGCGCTTAAAGCTCTCTCGTCGAACACGGTAAAGAGTAAACTCATCCGGGACACGGTTTTGGCACTGAACCGGTGTCAACCGCACTCAATCAGACTGGTCTGGGTACCAGGCCACATGGGTGTGCCTGGTAACGAGGCGGCTGACGAGTGCGCTAGATCCGGTTCGGCGTTAGCAACAAGTCTCGTGGTGAAAGATATTAAAAGGCCAATCCAGTACGTCCTATCGGAACTTGACAGTACCATGAGGACTGTGGCTGCCGAACACTGGACAGCAGTACTGGGCTGCGAGGTGTCCAAGGCATTATGGCCAAGATAAAATTCGAAGCGCACTTCCGAGCTCCTACACTTTACAAAGAACAGGATAAGGATGTTGACAGGAGTCTTAACGAGACACTGCTACATTGGGCGTATGGCCCAACGGTACGGCGTATCCCACCAAGACTACTGTCGTAGCTGCGAAAACGAAGAAGAGATTGAGAGTGTCCAACACCTTCTCTGCGACTGCCCTGCACTTCTGAGGAGGAGAACCCAATTTTTGGGAAGACCCTTCTTTGACGAACTGGGCAGCCGGTCTAGCAAACGCGCACCTGGAGGACCTGGCACTCTTCCTGGATTCCACTGGGTGGTTCCGTGGGCTGCCGAAGCCCAATGGGACTGGCCATTAGAACCAGGAAAAACGGTATGACACTACTCCCATCCATTATCCAAGCAACCCTACCCAATCCTATCTATCCCTCCAGTACATAAATCAGGCAACACAATGGACCTAACGGTCACTGAGTGCTCTCGACTTCTGTTGAGCTGCCTGTTCAACCAAACCTAAGACGGAAACGTGTTGACCACCGATAAGTTTTTTGCTAATAACTATTGTAACCTTCGACCGACTTCTTTAACTAAGAGCTCGATGGAAAGATTATCTGTTCTTCTTTCAGATGGCATTAACATATTTTACGAAAAGTCATAAGAAAAGTACTTTGAGAAAAGAATCGGCAGTAGGACGGAATCGTGTTGACCACCGATTTGTTTTTTGCTAATAATTCCTGCATCCTTCGGCCGGCTTCTTCGACTAAGAGCTCGATGGAAAGCTTATCTGTTCTTCTTTCAGATGGCATTAACTTATTTTACGAAAAGTCATAAGAAAAGTACGTTACGAAAAGAATCGGTAGTAGGACGGAATCGTTTTGACCACCGATTTTTTTTTTGCTAATAACAAATAATGCTAAGGCTCGATGGAAAGCTTATCTGTTCCTCTTTCAGATGGCATTAACATATTTTACGAAAAGTCATAAGAAATACAATTTTTTTGACCAAAACTAAAATATCCTCGAAATCATTGAAGAAGAAGCACCTTATAAGACGAAAATATGCCGTATCTTATAATAGATATTTAAATTTTTTTAATTGCATAAATGGGCGGCATTTTATTCAGAATAAATAGTTTTTTACACGGACAAAAAATCGTTTAATTTTTTTCCCATTAAAAACTAGAATTATAGAAAAGTACTTTGCGAAAAGAATCGGCAGTAGGACGGAAACGTGTTGACCACCGATTAGTTTTTTGCTAATTATTCCTGCATCCTTCGACCGGCTTCTTCGACTAAGAGCTCGATGGAAAGCTTATCTGTTCTTCTTTCAGATGGCATTAACTTATTTTACGAAAAGTCATAAGAAAAGTACGTTACGAAAAGAATCGGTAGTAGGACGGAATCGTTTTAACCACCGATTTGTTTTTTGCTAATAACAAATAATGCTAAGGCTCGATGGAAAGCTTATCTGTTCCTCTTTCAGATGGCATTAACATATTTTACGAAAAGTCATAAGAAATACAATTTTTTTGACCAAAACTAAAATATCCTCGAAATCAATAAAGAAGAAGCACCTTATAAGACGAAAATATGCCGTATCTTATAATAGATATTTAAATTTTTTTAATTGCATAAATGGGCGGCATTTTATTCAGAATAAATAGTTTTTTACACGGACAAAAAATCGTTTAATTTTTTTCCCATTAAAAACTAGAATTATAGAAAAGTACTTTGCGAAAAGAATCGGCAGTAGGACGGAAACGTGTTGACCACCGATTAGTTTTTTGCTAATTATTCCTGCATCCTTCGACCGGCTTCTTCGAATAAGAGCTCGATGGAAAGCTTATCTGTTCTTTTTTCAGATGGCATTAACTTATTTTACGAAAAGTCATAAGAAAAGTACGTTACGAAAAGAATCGGTAGTAGGACGGAATCGTTTTGACCACCGATTTGTTTTTTGCTAATAACAAATAATGCTAAGGCTCGATGGAAAGCTTATCTGTTCCTCTTTCAGATGGCATTAACATATTTTACGAAAAGTCATAAGAAATACAATTTTTTTGACCAAAACTAAAATATCCTCGAAATCATTGAAGAAGAAGCACCTTATAAGACGAAAATATGCCGTATCTTATAATAGATATTTAAATTTTTTTAATTGCATAAATGGGCGGCATTTTATTCAGAATAAATAGTTTTTTACACGGACAAAAAATCGTTAAATTTTTTTCCCATTAAAAACTAGAATTATAGAAAAGTACTTTGCAAAAAGAATCGGCAGTAGGACGGAAACGTGTTGACCACCGATTAGTTTTTTGCTAATAATTCCTGCATCCTTCGACCGGCTTCTTCGACTAAGAGCTCGATGGAAAGCTTATCTGTTCTTCTTTCAGATGGCATTAACATATTTTACGAAAAGTCATAAGAAAAGTACTTTGCGAAAAGAATCGGCAGTAGGACGGAATCGTGTTGACCACCGATTAGTTTTTTGCTAATAACTCTTGCATCCTTCGACCGACTTCTTCGACAAAAAGCTCGATGGAAAGCTTATCTGTTCTTCTTTCAGATGGCATTAACATATTTTATGAAAAGTCGTAAGAAAAGTACTTTGAGAAAAGAATCGGCAGTAGGACGGAATCGTGTTGACCACCGATTAGTTTTTTGCTAATAACTCTTGCATCCTTCGACCGACTCTTCGACTAAGAGCTCGATGGAAAGCTTATCTGTTCTTCTTTCAGATGGCATTAACATATTTTACGAAAAGTCATAAGAAATAAAATTTTTTGACAAAAATAAAATATCGTTGAAATCATTGAAGAAGAGGTACCTTATAAGACGAAAATATGCCTTATCTGATAAGAGACATTTAAATTTTTTTAATTGCATTAATGGGCATCATTTTATTCAGAATTAATAGTTTTTTACATGGAAAAAAAATTCGTTTAATTTTTTTCCCATTAAATACTAGAATTATAGAAAAGTACTTTGCGAAAAGAATCGGCAGTAGGACGGAAACGTTTGACCACCGATTAGTTTTTTGCTAATAAATCTTGCATCCTTCGACGGGCTTCTTCGACTAAGAGCTCGATGGAAAGCTTATCTGTTCTTCTTTCAGATGGCATTAACATATTTTACGAAAAGTCATAAGAAAAGTACTTTGCGAAAAGAATCGGCAGTAGGACGGAATCGTGTTGACAACCGATTAGTTTTTTGCTAATAACTCTTGCATCCTTCGACCGACTTCTTCGACAAAGAGCTCAATGGAAGGCTTATCTGTTCTTCTTTCAGATGGCATTAACATATTTTACGAAAAGTCATAAGAAAAGTACTTTGAGAAAAGAATCGGCAGTAGGACGGAATCGTGTTGACCACCGATTAGTTTTTTGCTAATAACTCTTGCATCCTTCGACCGACTTCTTCGACTAAGAGCTCGATGGAAAGCTTACATGTTCTTCTTTCAGATGGAATTTACATATTTTACGAAAAGTTATAAGAAAAGTACTTTGAGAAAAGAATCGGCAGTGGGACGGAATCGTGTTGACCACCGATTAGTTTTTTGCTAATAACTCTTGCATCCTTCGACCGACTTCTTCGACTAAGAGCTCGATGGAAAGCTTATCTGTTCTTCTTTCAGATGGCATTTACATATTTTACGAAAAGTTATAAGAAAAGAACTTTGCGAAAAGAATCGGCAGTAGGACGGAATCGTGTTGACCACCGATTTGTTTTTTGCTAATAACAAAAAATGCTAAGCATCGATGGAAAGCTTATCTGTTCCTCTTTCAGATGGCATTAACATATTTTACGAAAAGTCATAAGAAATACAATTTTTTTGACCAAAACTAAAATATCCTCGAAATCATTGAAGAAGAAGTAGCTTATAAGACGAAAGTATGCCGTATCTAATAATATATATTTAAATTTTTTTAATTGCATAAATGGGCGGCATTTTATTCAGAATTAATAGTTTTTTACATGGACAAAAAATCGTTTAATTTGTTCCCATTAAATACAAGAGTTATAGAAAAGTACTTTGCGAAAATAATCGGCAGTAAGACGGAAACGTGTGGACCCCCGATAAGTTTTTTGCTAATAGCTCTTGCATCCTTCGACCGTCTTCTTCGACTAAGAGCTCGATGGAAAGCTTATCTGTTCTTCTTTCAGATGGCATTAACATATTTTACGAAAAGTCATAAGAAAAGTACTTTGCGAAAAGAATCGGCAGTAGGACGGAATCGTGTTGACCACCGATTAGTGTTTTGCTAATAACTCTTGCATCCTTCGACCGACTTCTTCGACTAAGAGCTCGATGAAAAGCTTATATGTTCTTCTTTCAGATGGCATTTACATATTTTACGAAAAGTTATAAGAAAAGAACTTTGCGAAAAGAATCGGCAGTAGGACGAAATCGTTTTGACCTCCGATCAGTTTTTTGCTATTAACTCTTGCATCCTTCGACCGTCTTCTTCGACTAAGAGCTCGATGGAAGGCTTATCTGTTCTTCTTTCAGATGGCATTAACATATTTTACGAAAAGTCATAAGAAAAGTACTTTGAGAAAAGAATCGGCAGTAGGACGGAATCGTGTTGACCACCGATTAGTTTTTTGCTAATAACTCTTGCATCCTTCGACCGATTTCTTCGACTAAGAGCTCGATGGAAAGCTTATCTGTTCTTCTTTCAGATAGCATTAATATATTTTACGAAAAGTCATAAGAAAAGTACTTTGCGAAAAGAATCGGCAGTAGGACGGAATCGTGTTGACCACCGATTAGTTTTTTGCTAATAACTCTTGCATCCTTCGACCGATTTCTTCGACTAAGAGCTCGATGTCAAGCTTATATATTCTTCTTTCAGATGGCATTTACATATTTTACGAAAAGTTATAAGAAAGGAACTTTGCGAAAAGAATCGGCAGTAGGACGAAATCGTTTTGACCTCCGATCAGTTTTTTGCTAATAACACTTGCATCGTTTGACCGACTTCTTCGACTTAGAGCTCGATGGAAAGCTTGTCTGTTCCTCTTTCAGATAGCATTAACATATTTTACGAAAAGTCATAAGAAAAGTACTTTGCGAAAAGAATCGGCAATAGGACGGAATCTTATTGACCACCGATTAGTTTTTTTCTAATAACTCTTGCATACTTGGACCGACTTCTTCGACTTAAAGCTCGATGGAAAGCTTATCTGTTCCTCTTTCAGATGGCATTAACATATTTTACGAAAAGTCATAAGAAAAATAGTTTGCGAAAAGAATCGGCAGTAGGACAGAATTGTGTTGACCACCGATTAGTTTTTTGCTAATAACTCTTGCATCCTTCGACCGACTTCTTCGACTAAGAACTCGATGGAAAGCTTATCTGTTCCTCTTTCAGATACCATTAACATATTTAACGAAGAGTCATAAGAAATGTACTTTGCGAAAAGAATCGGCAGTAGGATGGAATCGTGTTCACAACTGATTAGTTTTTTGCTTATAACTTTTGCATCCTTCGTCCGACTTCTTCGACAAAATACTCAATGGAAAGCTTATCTGTTCTTCTTTCAGATGGCATTAACATATTTTACGAAAAGTCATAAGAAAAGTAACTTGCGAAAAGAATCGGCAGTAGGACGAAATCGTTTTGACCTCCGATCAGTTTTTTGCTAATAACACTTGCATCGTTTGACCAACTTCTTCGACTAAGAGCTCGATGGAAAGCTTGTCTGTTCCTCTTTCAGATAGCATTAACATATTTTACGAAAAGTCATAAGAAAAGTACTTTGCGAAAAGAATCGGCAGTAGGACGGAATCGTGTTGACAACTGATAAGTTTTTTGCTAATAACAGAAAATGCTAAGCATCGATGGAAAGCTTATCTGTTCCTCTTTCAGATGGCATTAACATAATTTACGAAAAGTCATAAGAAATACAATTTTTTTGACCAAAACTAAAATATCCTCGAAATCATTGAAGAAGAAGTAGCTTATAAGACGAAAGTATGCCGTATCTAATAATATATATTTAAATTTTTTTAATTGCATAAATGGGCGGCATTTTATTCAGAATTAATAGTTTTTTACATGGACAAAAAATCGTTTAATTTGTTCCCATTAAATACAAGAGTTATAGAAAAGTACTTTGCGAAAATAATCGGCAGTAAGACGGAAACGTGTTGACCACCGATAAGTTTTTTGCTAATAGCTCTTGCATCCTTCGACCGTCTTCTTCGACTAAGAGCTCGATGGAAAGCTTATCTGTTCTTCTTTCAGATGGCATTAACATATTTTACGAAAAGTCATAAGAAAAGAACTTTGCGAAAAGAATCGGCAGTAGGACGGAATCGTGTTGACCACCGATTTGTTTTTTGCTAATAACAAAAAATGCTAAGCATCGATGGAAAGCTTATCTGTTCCTCTTTCAGATGGCATTAACATATTTTACGAAAAGTCATAAGAAATACAATTTTTTTGACCAAAACTAAAATATCCTCGAAATCATTGAAGAAGAAGTAGCTTATAAGACGAAAGTATGCCGTATCTAATAATAGATATTTAAATTTTTTTATTTGCATAAATGGGCGGCATTTTATTCAGAATTAATAGTTTTTTACATGGACAAAAAATCGTTTAATTTGTTCCCATTAAATAAAAGAGTTATAGAAAAGTACTTTGCGAAAATAATCGGCAGTAAGACGGAAACGTGTTGACCACCGATAAGTTTTTTGCTAATAGCTCTTGCATCCTTCGACCGTCTTCTTCGACTAAGAGCTCGATGGAAAGCTTATCTGTTCCTCTTTCAGATGGCATTAACATATTTAACGAAGAGTCATAAGAAAAGTACTTTGCGAAAAGAATCGGCAGTAGGACGGAATCGTGTTGACAACTGATTAGTTTTTTGCTTATAACTCTTGCATCCTTCGTCCGACTTCTTCGACAAAATGCTCAATGGAAAGCTTATCTGTTCTTCTTTCAGATGGCATAAACATATTTTACGAAAAGTCATAAGAAAAGTAACTTGCGAAAAGAATCGTCGGTAGGACGGAATCGTGTTGACCACCGATTAGTTTTTTGCTAATAACTCTTGCATCCTTCGACCGACTTCTTCGACTAAGAGCTCGATGGAAAGCTTATCTGTTCTTCTTCCAGATGGCATTACCATATTTTACGATAAGTCATAAGAAAAGTACTTTGCGAAAAGAATCGGCAGTAGGACGGAATCGTGTTGACCACCGATTAGTTTTTTAATTATAACTCTTGCATCCTTCGACCGACTTCTTCGACTAAGAGCTCGATGGAAAGCTTATCTGTTGTTTTTTCAGATGGCATTTACATATTTTACGAAAAGTTATAAGAAAAGAACTTTGCGAAAAGAATCGGCAGTAGGACGAAATCGTTTTGACCTCCGATCAGTTTTTTGCTATTAACTCTTGCATCCTTCAACCGACTTCTTTAACTAAGAGCTCGATGGAAGGTTTATCTGTTCTTCTTTCAGATGGCATTAACATATTTTACAAAAAGTCATAAGAAAAGTACTTTGAGAAAAGAATCGGCAGTAGGACGGAATCGTGTTGACCACCGATTAGTTTTTTGCTAATAACTCTTGCATCCTTCGAACGACTTCTTCGACTAAGAGCACGATGGAAAGCTTATATGTTCTTCTTTCAGATGGAATTTACATATTTTACGAAAAATTATAAGAAAAGAACTTTGCGAAAAGAATCGGCAGTAGGACGAAATCGTGTTGACCACCGATTAGTTTTTTGCTAATAACTCTTGCATCCTTCGACCGATTTCTTCGACTAAGAGCTCGATGGAAAGCTTATCTGTTCTTCTTTCAGATAGCATTAATATATTTTACGAAAAGTCATAAGAAAAGTACTTTGCGAAAAGAATCGGCAGTAGGACGGAATCGGGTTGACCACCGATTAGTTTTTTGCTAATAACTCTTGCATCCTTCGACCGACTTCTTCGACTAAGAGCTCGATGTCAAGCTTATATGTGCTTCTTTCAGATGGTATTTACATATTTTACGAAAAGTTATAAGAAAGGAACTTTGCGAAAAGAATCGGCAGTAGGGCGAAATCGTTTTGACCTCCGATCAGTTTTTTGCTAATAACTCTTGCATACTTGGACCGACTTCTTCGACTTAAAGCTCGATGGAAAGCTTATCTGTTCCTCTTTCAGATGGCATTAACATTTTTTACGAAAAGTCATAAGAAAAGTAGTTTGCGAAAAGAATCGGCAGTAGGACGGAATTGTGTTGACCACCGATTAGTTTTTTGCTAATTACTCTTGCATCCTTCGACCGACTTCTTCGACTAAGAACTCGATGGAAAGCTTATCTGTTCCTCTTTCAGATGCCATTAACATATTTAACGAAGAGTCATAAGAAAAGTACTTTGCGAAAAGAATCGGCAATAGGACGGAATCGTGTTGACAACTGATTAGTTTTTTGCTTATAACTCTTGCATCCTTCGTCCGACTTCTTCGACAAAATGCTCAATGGAAAGCTTATCTGTTCTTCTTTCAGATGGCATTAACATATTTTACGAAAAGTCATAAGAAAAGTAACTTGCGAAAAGAATCGGCAGTAGGACGGAATCGTGTTGACCACCGATTTGTTTTTTGCTAATAACTCTTGCATCCTTCGACCGACTTCTTCGACTAAGAGCTCGATGGAAAGCTTATATGTTCTTCTTTCAGATGGCATTACCATATTTTACGATAAGTCATAAGAAAAGTACTTTGCGAAAAGAATCGGCAGTAGGACGGAATCGTGTTGACCACCGATTAGTTTTTTGATTATAACTCTTGCATCCTTCGACCGACTTCTTCGACTAAGAGCTCGATGGAAAGCTTATATGTTCTTCTTTCAGATGAAATTTACATATTTTACGAAAAGTTATAAGAAAAGTACTTTGCGAAAAGAATCGGCAGTAAGACGGAAACGTGTTGACCACCGATAAGTTTTTTGCTAATAGCTCTTGCATCCTTCGACCGTCTTCTTCGACTAAGAGCTCGATGGAAAGCTTATCTGTTCCTCTTTCAGATGGCATTAACATATTTTACGAAAAGTCATAAGAAAAGTACTTTGCGAAAAGAATCGGCAGTAGGACGGAATCGTGTTGACCACCGATTAGTTTTTTGCTAATAATTCTTGCATCCTTCGACGGGCTTCTTCGACTAAGAGCTCGATGGAAAGCTTATCTGTTCTTCTTTCAGATGGCATTAACATATTTTACGAAAAGTCATAAGAAAAGTACTTTGCGAAAAGAATCGGCAGTAGGACGGAATCGTGTTGACCACCGATTTGTTTTTTGCTAATAACAGAAAATGCTAAGCATCGATGGAAAGCTTATCTGTTCCTCTTTCAGATGGCATTAACATATTTTACGAAAAGTCATAAGAAATACAATTTTTTTGACCAAAACTAAAATATCCTCGAAATCATTGAAGAAGAAGTAGCTTATAAGACGAAAGTATGCCGTATCTAATAATATATATTTAAATTTTTTTAATTGCATAAATGGGCGGCATTTTATTCAGAATTAATAGTTTTTTACATGGACAAAAAATCGTTTAATTTGTTCCCATTAAATACAAGAGTTATAGAAAAGTACTTTGCGAAAATAATCGGCAGTAAGACGGAAACGTGTGGACCCCCGATAAGTTTTTTGCTAATAGCTCTTGCATCCTTCGACCGTCTTCTTCGACTAAGAGCTCGATGGAAAGCTTATCTGTTCTTCTTTCAGATGGCATTAACATATTTAACGAAGAGTCATAAGAAAAGTACTTTGCGAAAAGAATCGGCAGTAGGACGGAATCGTGTTGACCACCGATTAGTTTTTTGCTAATAATTCTTGCATCCTTCGACGGGCTTCTTCGACTAAGAGCTCGATGGAAAGCTTATCTGTTCCTCTTTCAGATGGCATTAACATATTTTACGAAAAGTCATAAGAAAAGTACTTTGCGAAAAGAATCGGCAATAGGACGGAATCTTATTGACCACCGATTAGTTTTTTTCTAATAACTCTTGCATACTTGGACCGACTTCTTCGACTTAAAGCTCGATGGAAAGCTTATCTGTTCCTCTTTCAGATGGCATTAACATTTTTTACGAAAAGTCATAAGAAAAGTAGTTTGCGAAAAGAATCGGCAGTAGGACGGAATTGTGTTGACCACCGATTAGTTTTTTGCTAATAACTCTTGCATCCTTCGACCGACTTCTTCGACTAAGAACTCGATGGAAAGCTTATCTGTTCCTCTTTCAGATGCCATTAACATATTTAACGAAGAGTCATAAGAAAAGTACTTTGCGAAAAGAATCGGCAGTAGGACGGAATCGTGTTGACAACTGATTAGTTTTTTGCTTATAAGCAAACTCTCTTGCATCCTTCGTCCGACTTCTTCGACAAAATGCTCAATGGAAAGCTTATCTGTTCTTCTTTCAGATGGCATTTACATATTTTACGAAAAGTCATAAGAAAAGTAACTTGCGAAAAGAATCGGCAGTAGGACGGAATCGTGTTGACCACCGATTTGTTTTTTGCTAATAACTCTTGCATCCTTCGACCGACTTCTTCGACTAAGAGCTCGATGGAAAGCTTATCTGTTCTTCTTTCAGATGGCATTACCATATTTTACGATAAGTCATAAGAAAAGTACTTTGCGAAAAGAATCGGCAGTAGGACGGAATCGTGTTGACCACCGATTAGTTTTTTGATTATAACTCTTGCATCCTTCGACCGACTTCTTCGACTAAGAGCTCGATGGAAAGCTTATATGTTCTTCTTTCACATGAAATTTACATATTTTACGAAAAGTTATAAGAAAAGTACTTTGCGAAAAGAATCGGCGGTAAGACGGAAACGTGTTGACCACCGATAAGTTTTTTGCTAATAGCTCTTGCATCCTTCGACCGTCTTCTTCGACTAAGAGCTCGATGGAAAGCTTATCTGTTCCTCTTTCAGATGGCATTAACATATTTTACGAAAAGTCATAAGAAAAGTACTTTGCGAAAAGAATCGGCAGTAGGACGGAATCGTGTTGACCACCGATTAGTTTTTTGCTAATAATTCTTGCATCCTTCGACGGGCTTCTTCGACTAAGAGCTCGATGGAAAGCTTATCTGTTCTTCTTTCAGATGGCATTAACATATTTTACGAAAAGTCATAAGAAAAGTACTTTGCGAAAAGAATCGGCAGTAGGACGGAATCGTGTTGACCACCGATTTGTTTTTTGCTAATAACAGAAAATGCTAAGCATCGATGGAAAGCTTATCTGTTCCTCTTTCAGATGGCATTAACATATTTTACGAAAAGTCATAAGAAATACAATTTTTTTGACCAAAACTAAAATATCCTCGAAATCATTGAAGAAGAAGTAGCTTATAAGACGAAAGTATGCCGTATCTAATAATATATATTTAAATTTTTTTAATTGCATAAATGGGCGGCATTTTATTTAGAATTAATAGTTTTTTACATGGACAAAAAATCGTTTAATTTGTTCCCATTAAATACAAGAGTTATAGAAAAGTACTTTGCGAAAATAATCGGCAGTAAGACGGAAACGTGTGGACCCCCGATAAGTTTTTTGCTAATAGCTCTTGCATCCTTCGACCGTCTTCTTCGACTAAGAGCTCGATGGAAAGCTTATCTGTTCTTCTTTCAGATGGCATTAACATATTTTACGAAAAGTCATAAGAAAAGTACTTTGCGAAAAGAATCGGCAGTAGGACGGAATCGTGTTGACCACCGATTAGTTTTTTGCTAATAATTCTTGCATCCTTCGACGGGCTTCTTCGACTAAGAGCTCGATGGAAAGCTTATCTGTTCTTCTTTCAGATGGCATTAACATATTTTACGAAAAGTCATAAGAAAAGTACTTTGCGAAAAGAATCGGCAATAGGACGGAATCTTATTGACCACCGATTAGTTTTTTTCTAATAACTCTTGCATACTTGGACCGACTTCTTCGACTTAAAGCTCGATGGAAAGCTTATCTGTTCCTCTTTCAGATGGCATTAACATTTTTTACGAAAAGTCATAAGAAAAGTAGTTTGCGAAATGAATCGGCAGTAGGACGGAATTGTGTTGACCACCGATTAGTTTTTTGATTATAACTCTTGCATCCTTCGACCGACTTCTTCGACTAAGAGCTCCATGGAAAGCTTATATGTTCCTCTTTCAGATGCCATTAACATATTTAACGAAGAGTCATAAGAAAAGTACTTTGCGAAAAGAATCGGCAGTAGGACGGAATCGTGTTGACAACTGATTAGTTTTTTGCTTATAACTCTTGCATCCTTCGTCCGACTTCTTCGACAAAATGCTCAATGGAAAGCTTATCTGTTCTTCTTTCAGATGGCATTAACATATTTTACGAAAAGTCATAAGAAAAGTAACTTGCGAAAAGAATCGGCAGTAGGACGGAATCGTGTTGACCACCGATTTGTTTTTTGCTAATAACTCTTGCATCCTTCGACCGACTTCTTCGACTAAGAGCTCGATGGAAAGCTTATCTGTTCTTCTTTCAGATGGCATTACCATATTTTACGATAAGTCATAAGAAAAGTACTTTGCGAAAAGAATCGGCAGTAGGACGGAATCGTGTTGACCACCGATTAGTTTTTTGATTATAACTCTTGCATCCTTCGACCGACTTCTTCGACTAAGAGCTCGATGGAAAGCTTATATGTTCTTCTTTCAGATGAAATTTACATATTTTACGAAAAGTTATAAGAAAAGTACTTTGCGAAAAGAATCGGCAGTAAGACGGAAACGTGTTGACCACCGATAAGTTTTTTGCTAATAGCTCTTGCATCCTTCGACCGTCTTCTTCGACTAAGAGCTCGATGGAAAGCTTATCTGTTCTTCTTTCAGATGGCATTACCATATTTTACGATAAGTCATAAGAAAAGTACTTTGCGAAAAGAATCGGCAGTAGGACGGAATCGTGTTGACCACCGATTTGTTTTTTGCTAATAACAGAAAATGCTAAGCATCGATGGAAAGCTTATCTGTTCCTCTTTCAGATGGCATTAACATATTTTACGAAAAGTCATAAGAAATACAATTTTTTTGACCAAAACTAAAATATCCTCGAAATCATTGAAGAAGAAGTAGCTTATAAGACGAAAGTATGCCGTATCTAATAATATATATTTAAATTTTTTTAATTGCATAAATGGGCGGCATTTTATTCAGAATTAATAGTTTTTTACATGGACAAAAAATCGTTTAATTTGTTCCCATTAAATACAAGAGTTATAGAAAAGTACTTTGCGAAAATAATCGGCAGTAAGACGGAAACGTGTGGACCCCCGATAAGTTTTTTGCTAATAGCTCTTGCATCCTTCGACCGTCTTCTTCGACTAAGAGCTCGATGGAAAGCTTATCTGTTCTTCTTTCAGATGGCATTAACATATTTTACGAAAAGTCATAAGAAAAGTACTTTGCGAAAAGAATCGGCAGTAGGACGGAATCGTGTTGACCACCGATTTGTTTTTTGCTAATAACAAAAAATGCTAAGCATCGATGGAAAGCTTATCTGTTCCTCTTTCAGATGGCATTAACATATTTTACGAAAAGACATAAGAAATACAATTTTTTTGACCAAAACTAAAATATCCTCGAAATCATTGAAGAAGAAGTAGCTTATAAGACGAAAGTATGCCGTATCTAATAATAGATATTAAATTTTTTTAATTGCATAAATGGGCGGCATTTTATTCAGAATTAATAGTTTTTTACATGGAAAAAAAATCGTTTAATTTGTTCCCATTAAATACAAGAGTTATAGAAAAGTACTTAGCGAAAATAATCGGCAGTAAGACGGAAACGTGTTGACCACCGATAAGTTTTTTGCTAATAGCTCTTGCATCCTTCGACCGTCTTCTTCGACTAAGAGCTCGATGGAAAGCTTATCTGTTCCTCTTTCAGATGGCATTAACATATTTTACGAAAAGTCATAAGAAAAGTAACTTGCGAAAAGAATCGGCAGTAGGACGGAATCGTGTTGACCACCGATTTGTTTTTTGCTAATAACAAAAAATGCTAAGCATCGATGGAAAGCTTATCTGTTCCTCTTTCAGATGGCATTAACATATTTTACGAAAAGACATAAGAAATACAATTTTTTTGACCAAAACTAAAATATCCTCGAAATCATTGAAGAAGAAGTAGCTTATAAGACGAAAGTATGCCGTATCTAATAATAGATATTAAATTTTTTTAATTGCATAAATGGGCGGCATTTTATTCAGAATTAATAGTTTTTTACATGGACAAAAAATCGTTTAATTTGTTCCCATTAAATACAAGAGTTGTAGAAAAGTACTTTGCGAAAATAATCGGCAGTAAGACGGAAACGTGTTGACCACCGATAAGTTTTTTGCTAATAGCTCTTGCATCCTTCGACCGTCTTCTTCGACTAAGAGCTCGATGGAAAGCTTATCTGTTCCTCTTTCAGATGGCATTAACATATTTAACGAAGAGTCATAAGAAAAGTACTTTGCGAAAAGAATCGGCAGTAGGACGGAATCGTGTTGACAACTGATTAGTTTTTTGCTTATAACTCTTGCATCCTTCGTCCGACTTCTTCGACAAAATGCTCAATGGAAAGCTTATCTGTTCTTCTTTCAGATGGCATCAACATATTTTACGAAAAGTCATAAGAAAAGTAACTTGCGAAAAGAATCGGCAGTAGGACGGAATCGTGTTGACCACCGATTAGTTTTTTGCTAATAACTCTTGCATCCTTCGACCGACTTCTTCGACTAAGAGCTCGATGGAAAGCTTATCTGTTCTTCTTTCAGATGGCATTACCATATTTTACGATAAGTCATAAGAAAAGTACTTTGCGAAAAGAATCGGCAGTAGGACGGAATCGTGTTGACCACCGATTAGTTTTTTGATTATAACTCTTGCATCCTTCGACCGACTTCTTCGACTAACCGCCCTATTTTAGGAAATGTCTTAAAAATGTCTTCGTTGATACAAATGTATCAGTGAAGACATTTCTAAAGGAGATTTTAAGCATTTCCGTATTTTAGGCAATAATCTCTTAAACCGAAAGCTCTTTTTAACTCGAAAGCTGTTTTTGAGATAACAGTATGAAAAATTTATGTTAAGCGTATGTTAAGTTCGGCATGGAATATTGAAATTGCTTATGTTTTCGCTTATCTCAAATGAACATGAGTGTAGCTAGCACTTTTATTCCGTCTCGTCTTCTTCTTCCATTTTGAGACACAGGTGCGCCACTTTTGACACTGATTCACTGACACAATTGACACACCAATCGGTTAGCTAACACAATCGCATATGTGCCGTGTATCATCATGGAACATAGGCCTACCTAATGTTCATTCATGTTTACAATTGCTTTTGTTTTTCTGGTTTGAAAAATATAAAACTGCAATAATATAAACAAATAATTAATCAAATGCAATTATTGAGTTCTCATGATTATGTTGCTTCAATTGCTATATTATTTTTTGAAAACAAAATGTTTGCAAAATGAGTAAAAGTGAATATAATTATTCAAAATAGTAATGTAATAAGAAAATTATTATTTATTTAATTATTAATATTGAAAAGAAGTCATACTTTTACAATTTATATTAATTTCGCAAAAATTTGCGTTTAAAATGTTTGTTAAGACGTCCTCACGAGGAGGTATTAGAAAATGTCTTCGTTAAGACGAAAAGAGCTTTTTTTTCTGTTCCTAAAATACGAATTTCCTTAAAAAGTTATCAACTGGCATTTAAGAGAATGTTACGGCTTAACAGTGTCTTAACTTGCTTAAGACATTTCCTAAAATAGGGCGGTAAGAGCTCGATGGAAAGCTTATATGTTCTTCTTTCAGATGGAATTTACATATTTTACGAAAAGTTATAAGAAAAGAACTTTACGAAAAGAATCGGCAGTAGGACGAAATCGTATTGACCACCGATTAGTGTTTTGCTAATAACTCTTGCATCCTTCGACCGACTTCTTCGACTAAGAGCTCGATGGAAAGCTTATATGTTATTCTTTCAGATGGCATTTACATATTTTACGAAAAGTTATAAGAAAAGAACTTTGCGAAAAGAATCGGCAGTAGGACGAAATCGTTTTGACCTCCGATCAGTTTTTTGCTAATAACTCTTGCATCCTTCGACCGACTCCTTCAACTAAGAGCTCGATGGAAGGCTTATCTGTTCTTCTTTCAGATGGCATTAACATATTTTACGAAATGTCATAAGAAAAGTACTTTGAGAAAAGAATCGCCAGTAGGACGGAATCGTGTTGACCACCGGTTAGTTTTTTGCTAATAACTCTTGCATCCTTCGAACGACTTCTTCGACTAAGAGCTCGATGGAAAGCTTATATGTTCTTCTTTCAGATGGAATTTACATATTTTGCGAAAAGTTATAAGAAAAGAACTTTGCGAAAAGAATCGGCACTAGGACGAAATCGTTTTGACCTCCGATCAGTTTTTTGCTAATAACTCTTGCATCCTTCGACCGACTTCTTCGACTGAGAGCTCGATGGAAAGCTTATCTGTTCTTCTTTCAGATAGCATTAACATATTTTACGAAAAGTCATAAGAAAAGTACTTTGCGAAAAGAATCGGCAGTAGGACGGAATCGTGTTGACCACCGATTAGTTTTTTGCTAATAACTCTTGCATCCTTCGACCGACTTCTTCGACTAAGAGCTCGATGTCAAGCTTATATGTTCTTCTTTCAGATGGCATTTACATATTTTAGGAAAAGTTATAAGAAAGGAACTTTGCGAAAAGAATCGGCAGTAGGACGAAATCGTTTTGACCTCCGATCAGTTTTTTGCTAATAACACTTGCATCCTTTGACCGACTTCTTCGACTTTGAGCTCGATGGAAAGCTTGTCTGTTCCTCTTTCAGATAGCATTAACATATTTTACGAAAAGTCATAAGAAAAGTACTTTGCGAAAAGAATCGGCACTAGGACGAAATCGTTTTGACCTCCGATCAGTTTTTTGCTAATAACTCTTGCATCCTTCGACCGACTTCTTCGACTAAGAGCTCGATGGAAAGCTTATCTGTTCTTCTTTCAGATAGCATTAACATATTTTACGAAAAGTCATAAGAAAAGTACTTTGCGAAAAGAATCGGCAGTTGGACTGAATCGTGTTGACCACCGATTAGTTTTTTGATTATAACTCTTGCATCCTTCGACCGACTTCTTCGACTAAGAGCTCGATGGAAAGCTTATATGTTCTTCTTTCAGATGAAATTTACATATTTTACGAAAAGTTATAAGAAAAGTACTTTGCGAAAAGAATCGGCAGTAAGACGGAAACGTGTTGACCACCGATAAGTTTTTTGCTAATAGCTCTTGCATCCTTCGACCGTCTTCTTCGACTAAGAGCTCGATGGAAAGCTTATCTGTTCCTCTTTCAGATGGCATTAACATATTTTACGAAAAGTCATAAGAAAAGTACTTTGCGAAAAGAATCGGCAGTAGGACGGAATCGTGTTGACCACCGATTAGTTTTTTGCTAATAATTCTTGCATCCTTCGACGGGCTTCTTCGACTAAGAGCTCGATGGAAAGCTTATCTGTTCTTCTTTTAGATGGCATTAACATATTTTACGAAAAGTCATAAGAAAAGTACTTTGCGAAAAGAATCGGCAGTAGGACGGAATCGTGTTGACCACCGATTTGTTTTTTGCTAATAACAGAAAATGCTAAGCATCGATGGAAAGCTTATCTGTTCCTCTTTCAGATGGCATTAACATATTTTACGAAAAGTCATAAGAAATACAATTTTTTTGACCAAAACTAAAATATCCTCGAAATCATTGAAGAAGAAGTAGCTTATAAGACGAAAGTATGCCGTATCTAATAATATATATTTAAGTTTTTTTAATTGCATAAATGGGCGGCATTTTATTCAGAATTAATAGTTTTTTACATGGACAAAAAATCGTTTAATTTGTTCCCATTAAATACAAAAGTTATAGAAAAGTACTTTGCGAAAATAATCGGCAGTAAGACGGAAACGTGTGGACCCCCGATAAGTTTTTTGCTAATAGCTCTTGCATCCTTCGACCGTCTTCTTCGACAAAATGCTCAATGGAAAGCTTATCTGTTCTTCTTTCAGATGGCATTAACATATTTTACGAAAAGTCATAAGAAAAGTACTTTGCGAAAAGAATCGGCAGTAGGACGGAATCGTGTTGACCACCGATTTGTTTTTTGCTAATAGCTCTTGCATCCTTCGACCGTCTTCTTCGACTAAGAGCTCGATGGAAAGCTTATCTGTTCTTCTTTCAGATGGCATTAACTTATTTTACGAAAAGTCATAAGAAAAGTACTTTGCGAAAAGAATCGGCAGTAGGACGGAATCGTGTTGACCACCGATTTGTTTTTTGCTAATAACAAAAAATGCTAAGCATCGATGGAAAGCTTATCTGTTCCTCTTTCAGATGGCATTAACATATTTTACGAAAAGACATAAGAAATACAATTTTTTTGACCAAAACTAAAATATCCTCGAAATCATTGAAGAAGAAGTAACTTATAAGACGAAAGTATGCCGTATCTAATAATAGATATTTAAATTTTTTTATTTGCATAAATGGGCGGCATTTTATTCAGAATTAATAGTTTTTTACATGGACAAAAAATTGTTTAATTTGTTCCCATTAAATACAAGAGTTATAGAAAAGTACTTTGCGAAAATAATCGGCAGTAAGACGGAAACGTGTTGACCCCCGATAATAACAGAAAATGGAAAGCATCGATGGAAAGCTTATCTGTTCCTCTTTCAGATGGCATTAACATATTTTACGAAAAGTCATAAGAAATACAATTTTTTTGACCAAAACTAAAATATCCTCGAAATCATTGAAGAAGAAGTAGCTTATAAGACGAAAGTATGCCGTATCTAATAATATATATTTAAATTTTTTTAATTGCATAAATGGGCGGCATTTTATTCAGAATTAATAGTTTTTTACATGGACAAAAAATCGTTTAATTTGTTCCCATTAAATACAAGAGTTATAGAAAAGTAGTTTGCGAAAATAATCGGCAGTAAGACGGAAACGTGTGGACCCCCGATAAGTTTTTTGCTAATAGCTCTTGCATCCTTCGACCGTATTCTTCGACTAAGAGCTCGATGGAAAGCTTATCTTTTCTTCTTTCAGATGGCATTAACATATTTTACGAAAAGTCATAAGAAAAGTACTTTGCGAAAAGAATCGGCAGTAGGACGGAATCGTGTTGACCACCGATTTGTTTTTTGCTAATAACAAAAAATGCTAAGCATCGATGGAAAGCTTATCTGTTCCTCTTTCAGATGGCATTAACATATTTTACGAAAAGACATAAGAAATACAATTTTTTTGACCAAAACTAAAATATCCTCGAAATCATTGAAGAAGAAGTAGCTTATAAGACGAAAGTATGCCGTATCTAATAATAGATATTTAAATTTTTTTATTTGCATAAATGGGCGGCATTTTATTCAGAATTAATAGTTTTTTACATGGACAAAAAATCGTTTAATTTGTTCCCATTAAATACAAGAGTTGTAGAAAAGTACTTTGCGAAAATAATCGGCAGTAAGACGGAAACGTGTTGACCACCGATAAGTTTTTTGCTAATAGCTCTTGCATCCTTCGACCGTCTTCTTCGACTAAGAGCTCGATGGAAAGCTTATCTGTTCCTCTTTCAGATGGCATTAACATATTTAACGAAGAGTCATAAGAAAAGTACTTTGCGAAAAGAATCGGCAGTAGGACGGAATCGTGTTGACAACTGATTAGTTTTTTGCTTATAACTCTTGCATCCTTCGTCCGACTTCTTCGACAAAATGCTCAATGGAAAGCTTATCTGTTCTTCTTTCAGATGGCATTAACATATTTTACGAAAAGTCATAAGAAAAGTAACTTGCGAAAAGAATCGGCAGTAGGACGGAATCGTGTTGACCACCGATTAGTTTTTTGCTAATAACTCTTGCATGGCTGGCGAAAACTCCTCTGACTGAACCCTCCCTGAGGGTGCCGGCTGGGCAATGGATACTGCATTGTCTCGGGCAACCGAGGGATGCTAGCATCTCTTGCCTGTCCGCAGGACCTTGCAGTTTCTAGCAAAGGTGACGGACCCAAGTCTCTCAGACCTAGTCTGAGAGGCTTGGGCCCGAAGCCATGGTCAGAGGTACTTGGCAGCAAGTATAAACTGCATCACCCTTATGATGGGACGGAAGAACAGTAGAGAAGCACGGGCTGGGATGTCAGCCCAAACGTCGGTGGGAGGTGTGACCGCTACCACCGGCGGGCACGGGGAGGAGCAATCCTCTCTGCGTGTCGCCAGTGGTCACAGTGACGGAACGCGCGCGAGTGCGCTCCGTCGCCAGGAGGGTACAGAGCTGGAACCAACTGCCACAGAGTCGGAGTTTGTGTTCACAGGCCCATCGATGCCGGCAGCCGAGCTAGCGCTTGCGCTAGCGGAGCCGCCGCTAGACGATGAGTCATCGAGCACAGATGAAGGTGAAGTGACGGTTGTCCAGGGACAACCCAAAAATACCATAGCAGACGATGATCTCAAACGCAAACGGCTGTCTGGGTACAAGACCTCTCTAAAGTTCCTTAAGGGACTGGAGGGTCGCGACCCGGGTTCGCTGAGCGGCCGAGAAAAGAGACTGCGCAAAAAGCATGAGTACAACGTGCGACTGTATCTGAGACTTGCTGGCCCGCCTGGTAACACTCAGACCGCCGCACAAAGTACGAGTGCTCTGTGCCGAGGGAAACCTGCCGCAGCCACACCCCCCGTAAAGGAGGGAACGGCTAGCAAGAGTACCGCACCGGCCAATAAGAGACAAAGGTCTGATGACTCGGCGAAGGCTTCGGAGAGCAAGCGGAAACGTCCAGGGGAATTTCTGGCAAGCTTAAGCTCGAAACCGGAGCTGCAGGTGGCCATTATCGATAGGAGGGACCCGGAGGGGAAACTCACTACCGAGAACTGGCTCATCCTTGAAGAGTCCATCAACCGGGCGATAGCAGATGCCATCACTCGGCCAGAAAATCCCTTCGTGGCAGAGTTTGACGGTATCAACTGGTACAAGGGTGTCAAGGTTGTGGCATGTGCCAATGAGGAGTCCCTGCGGCTCCTCAAGGACACATTGCTGGAACTAGACGCCCCCTGGCCGGGTGCTAAGATTGATGTCGTCCCCGTGGACCAAATTCCGGCTCGAACGATTATTAAGGTCTGGATCCCACCTCCAATTATGGAGGATCGAACCACCCTCTTATTGATCAAGAGCCAGAACGCGGACTGCGACACCGGGGATTGGACAATCAAGAGAGGGCTGGCCCGCGACAAGGGAAACGGCAAGGACCTCTGGATCAGTATTGGTCCGGAGTCCAGACGCCAACTCCTGAGCAGGCAGGGCCGTCTGAAGATGGGAATGGGTTGCCTTCGGGCAATCATTCCTGGAGGCGCCGGGCGCGAAGATGATAGGTCAACCGGAGAGACTTAAGGTGGTGCAGATTAATCTGCATCATTCAAGGGTCCCCTCGATCGACCTACTACGGTGGATGGACAGGGAGAGGGTAGACGTGGCTCTTATCCAGGAGCCCTGGATCGTGAGTGAAAGGGTTTGCGGTTTAGGTGCCCGCGGCTACAATCTCCTTGTCCCTACAACTGTAGGTAAGTCCAGAACCTGTATCGTGGTAAGAACCGGACTTAATGTTCTTTTCTCTTCCCGTTACAGCAACAACGACTTGACGGTAGTGTTATGCGAGCGAAGGAACGGTCCCAAACTATACCTGGCCTCGGCATATCTACCGTATGAAGAGAGGGATCCACCATCAGAGAGCGTCCGAGCCCTTATTCGGCATGCGCAGGAGGAGGGCACGGACTTAATCCTGGGGTGTGATGCCAATGCTCACCATACTATGTGGGGAAGCAAGGATATTAACGTGAGAGGAGAATCGCTGTGTGAATTCATGTCGTGCACAAATCTTAATGTGTGTAACCGGGGTGACCACCCCACATTCCGCAATAAGAACCGTGCTGAGGTTATTGACATAACCCTAGCGACCAACAGTGACTCTCTCTCTGTTGTAGACTGGCACGTATCCACGGAATGTTCCTTCTCGGACCATTACAGGATAGTGTTCGAAGTAGAATGGTTCAGAGAGGCCAAACGCCCCTTCAGGAACCCAAAACGAACTGACTGGGTCAAGTTCTCTCAACTTGTCAAGGAGTTACTCCCAAACCACCCAGTGGGTAGGCTGGACAACCCGGACAAACTGGAGAAATCGACCAGGACCGTCACGGAAGCTCTGTGTAAGGCCTTCATCAAATCCTGTCCTATCAGCCGTCCTCCAAAGTCAAACCGCAACAGGTGGTGGACACCGGAGCTCGGAAGGATACGGAAGGAAACGAGAAGACTCTACAACAGAGCGAAAGACAGAAACTGCCAGGTGGACTGGGACGCCTACCACCTCAGTTTCAAAGTCTTCAAGAAAGAATGTAGGAAGGCCAAAAGAGATTCTTGGGCCGCTTTCTGCGAGGATCTGACCAGCACCACAGAAGCGTCCAGACTTCGAAGGTTGCTAGCGAAAGATCCAGCCACACCAGGCTTGCTTTGCGATCTGGATGGCAAATTCGCTAAAGACAGCCAGGAGTCTCTACAACTCCTCATGAACACACACTTTCCGGGATGCTTGGAAGCTGACGATGAACCTGGGTTTAGCATCAGCGAAGAGCCGGAACAGGCAGTGGACCTGGGGGGTGAGGCCGTAGTAAGGGAAATCCTTACCAAAGAAAAGATAATCTGGGCTATCAAGTCGTTCCATCCCAACAAATCAGCTGGACCGGATGACATCAGACCGGCCATGATGCAAGCGGTGAGTGAGCACCTGTCGCAATGGCTACTGGAAATCTTCAGGGGATGTCTCCTCACAGGATACATCCCAAGGTACTGGAGAGAAGTGAGGGTGGCTTTCATTCCCAAAGCAGGAAAGATCAACCATTGCTCACCAAAAGATTATAGGCCCATTAGTCTTTCATCGTTTTTATTGAAAACATTGGAGAGACTCCTGGACCTGCATCTCAGAAGTAAGCTGACACCTCACACTTTCAGCGGATCTCAACACGCCTATCTTAAGGGTAGATCAGTTGAGACCGCTTTGCACGAGGTAGTTAGCACAATTGAAAAAACATTGCGGAGAAAGGAGTTTACGTTGGCGGCTTTTCTGGACATAGAAGGTGCCTTCAACAATGTCAGGATCGAGTCTATTACGACTGCACTTGTCAAAATTGGCTCACACCCGACAATCACTCGATGGCTTAGCAACATGCTCAGCCACAGAGTGATAAACGCCCAACTCTGCGCCTCGACAATTAGGAGAAAGGTGGTCAGGGGAACTCCGCAAGGGGGTGTCATATCTCCCTTGCTGTGGAACCTTGTCCTTAATGATCTTCTCCTAAAACTGGAAAATAGGGGATGTAGAGTGACGGCCTATGCAGACGACCTGGTGCTTATGGTAACAGGCAGATTCCTGCCTACAATCAGTGAGCTCCTAAACGGCGCATTGGGCCTAACTCTTCGATGGGCAGAGCAGAACGGTCTGGGGGCCAACCCACAAAAGACCGAGCTGGTTTTGTTCACCCGGAAATATAAGATCCCAAGCTTCAAACTCCCCACACTGGGCGGAACGGAGCTTGTGCTTTCAAAGGAGGCCAAGTACCTTGGAGTAATCCTCGACTCTAAACTCTCCTGGAGGAGGAACTCGGAGGAGAGGATGAAAAAGGCACTACAGGCCTTTTTTGTATGCAAAAAGACTTTCGGTAAAGGATGGGGACTGCAACCGTATATAATTCATTGGTTTTACACAGCAGTCGTCAGACCTATACTTACTTATGGAGCGCTGGTTTGGTGGGAGGCGGGTCACACCAACTCCCATCTAAACAACCTCCGCAAGGTACAAAGACTCGCTTGCCTGGGAGTAACAGGATGCATTCGTTCTACCCCCCAGGCAGCGCTTGACGTGATGTTGAATCTGGAACCAATTGGAGTCTCCCTCAAGCACGTGGCAGCAAGAAGTGCAGTCAGGCTGCTAGCCCAGGGCCTTCTTAAGCCTTGTGTTGCGGGCCACAGTACCATCCTACGCTCGGTAGGAACCTCTGTGGCAGATGAGAACGACTACTGGGTTTCAGATCTCAAATGGGAAGACAAATTTACTGTCGAATTTCCTAATAGAGCAGATTGGCAACTCGAAACTCCCGTGAGGCAGAACGAGCTGTCAATCTATACAGACGGCTCGAAGACGAAGGAAGGAACTGGATCGGGGGTCTACTCTGATGACCCTTCGGTTCAACTCTCCTTTCGTCTTCCTGACTATTGCAGCGTGTTCCAAGCGGAGATCTACGCCGTTTGGCAGGCGGCTAAATTGATACACACCTTGAGTGAGAGCCCGAGGAACGTATCGATCTACGTTGATAGCCAAGCAGCGCTTAAAGCTCTCTCGTCGAACACGGTAAAGAGTAAACTCATCCGGGACACGGTTTTGGCACTGAACCGGTGTCAACCGCACTCAATCAGACTGGTCTGGGTGCCGGGCCACATGGGTGTGCCTGGTAACGAGGCGGCTGACGAGTGCGCTAGATCCGGTTCAGCGTTAGAAATAAGTCTCGTGGTGAAAGACATTAAAAGGCCAATCCAGTACGTCCTATCGGAACTTGACAGTACCATGAGGACTGTGGCTGCCGAACACTGGATAGCAGTACTGGGCTGCGAGGTGTCCAAGGCATTATGGCCAAGATACAATTCGAAGCGCACTTCCAAGCTCCTACACTTAACAAAGAACAGGATAAGGATGTTGACAGGAGTCTTAACGGGCCACTGCTACATTGGGCGTATGGCCCAACGGTACGGCGTATCCCAACAAGACTACTGTCGTAGCTGTGAAAACGAAGATGAGATTGAGAGTGTCCAACACCTTCTCTGCGACTGCCCTGCACTTCTGAGGAGGAGAACCCAATTTTTGGGAAGACCCTTCTTTGACGAACTGGGCAGCCGGTCTAGCAAACGCGCACCTGGAGGACCTGGCACTCTTCCTGGATTCCACTGGGTGGTTCCGTGGGCTGCCGAAGCCCAGTGGGACTGGCCATTAGAACCAGGAAAAACGGAATGACCCTTCTCCCATCCATTACCCCAGCAACCCTACCCGATCCCATCTATCCCTCCAGTATATAAATCAGGCAACACAATGGACCTAATGGTCACTGGGTGCTCTCGACTTCGGTTGAGCTGCCTGTTCAACCTAAATTAACCTAACTCTTGCATCCTTCGACCGACTTCTTCGACTAAGAGCTCGATGGAAAGCTTATCTGTTCTTCTTTCAGATGGCATTACCATATTTTACGATAAGTCATAAGAAAAGTACTTTGCGAAAAGAATCGGCAGTAGGACGGAATCGTGTTGACCACCGATTAGTTTTTTGATTATAACTCTTGCATCCTTCGACCGACTTCTTCGACTAACCGCCCTATTTTAGGAAATGTCTTAAAAATGTCTTCGTTGATACAAATGTATCAGTGAAGACATTTCTAAAGGAGATTTTAAGCATTTCCGTATTTTAGGCAATAATCTCTTAAACCGAAAGCTCTTTTTAACTCGAAAGCTGTTTTTGAGATAACAGTATGAAAAATTTATGTTAAGCGTATGTTAAGTTCGGCATGGAATATTGAAATTGCTTATGTTTTCGCTTATCTCAAATGAACATGAGTGTAGCTAGCACTTTTATTCCGTCTCGTCTTCTTCTTCCATTTTGAGACACAGGTGCGCCACTTTTGACACTGATTCACTGACACAATTGACACACCAATCGGTTAGCTGACACAATCGCATATGTGCCGTGTATCATCATGGAACATAGGCCTACCTAATGTCCATTCATGTTTACAATTGCTTTTGTTTTTCTGGTTTGAAAAATATAAAACTGCAATAATATAAACAAATAATTAATCAAATGCAATTATTGAGTTCTCATGATTATGTTGCTTCAATTGCTATATTATTTTTTGAAAACAAAATGTTTGCAAAATGAGTAAAAGTGAATATAATTATTCAAAATAGTAATGTAATAAGAAAATTATTATTTATTTAATTATTAATATTGAAAAGAAGTCATACTTTTACAATTTATATTAATTTCGCAAAAATTTAAATTAAAAATTTAGTTTAAAATGTTTGTTAAGACGTCCTCACGAGGAGGTATTAGAAAATGTCTTCGTTAAGACGAAAAGAGCTTTTTTTTCTGTTCCTAAAATACGAATTTCCTTAAAAAGTTATCAACTGGCATTTAAGAGAATGTTACGGCTTAACAGTGTCTTAACTTGCTTAAGACATTTCCTAAACAAGGGCGGCAAGAGCTCGATGGAAAGCTTATATGTTCTTCTTTCAGATGGAATTTACATATTTTACGAAAAGTTATAAGAAAAGAACTTTACGAAAAGAATCGGCAGTAGGACGAAATCGTGTTGACCACCGATTAGTGTTTTGCTAATAACTCTTGCATCCTTCGACCGACTTCTTCGACTAAGAGCTCGATGGAAAGCTTATATGTTATTCTTTCAGATGGCATTTACATATTTTACGAAAAGTTATAAGAAAAGAACTTTGCGAAAAGAATCGGCAGTAGGACGAAATCGTTTTGAACTCCGATCAGTTTTTTGCTAATAACTCTTGCATCCTTCGACCGACTTCTTCAACTAAGAGCTCGATGGAAGGCTTATCTGTTCTTCTTTCAGATGGCATTAACATATTTTACGAAATGTCATAAGAAAAGTACTTTGAGAAAAGAATCGCCAGTAGGACGGAATCGTGTTGACCACCGATTAGTTTTTTGCTAATAACTCTTGCATCCTTCGAACGACTTCTTCGACTAAGAGCTCGATGGAAAGCTTATTGTTCTTCTTTCAGATGGAATTTACATATTTTGCGAAAAGTTATAAGAAAAGAACTTTGCGAAAAGAATCGGCACTAGGACGAAATCGTTTTGACCTCCGATCAGTTTTTTGCTAATAACTCTTGCATCCTTCGACCGACTTCTTCGACTAAGAGCTCGATGGAAAGCTTATCTGTTCTTCTTTCAGATAGCATTAACATATTTTGCGAAAAGTCATAAGAAAAGTACTTTGCGAAAAGAATCGGCAGTAGGACGGAATCGTGTTGACCACCGATTAGTTTTTTGCTAATAACTCTTGCATCCTTCGACCGACTTCTTCGACTAAGAGCTCGATGTCAAGCTTATATGTTCTTCTTTCAGATGAAATTTACATATTTTACGAAAAGTTATAAGAAAGGAACTTTGCGAAAAGAATCGGCAGTAGGACGAAATCGTTTTGACCTCCGATCAGTTTTTTGCTAATAACACTTGCATCCTTTGACCGACTTCTTCGACTTTGAGCTCGATGGAAAGCTTGTCTGTTCCTCTTTCAGATAGCATTAACATATTTTACGAAAAGTCATAAGAAAAGTACTTTGCGAAAAGAATCGGCAATAGGACGGAATCTTGTTGACCACCGATTAGTTTTTTTCTAATCACTCTTGCATACTTGGACCGACTTCTTCGACTTAAAGCTCGATGGAAAGCTTATCTGTTCCTCTTTCAGATGGCATTAACATATTTTACGAAAAGTCATAAGAAAAGTAGTTTGCGAAAACAATCGGCAGTAGGACGGAATTGTGTTGACCACCGATTAGTTTTTTGCTAATAACTCTTGTATCCTTCGACCGACTTCTTCGACTAAGAACTCGATAGAAAGCTTATCTGTTCCTCTTTCAGATGGCATTAAAATATTTAACGAAGAGTCATAAGAAAAGTACTTTGCGAAAAGAATCGGCAGTAGGACGGAATCGTGTTGACAACTGATTAGTTTTTTGCTTATAACTCTTGCATCCTTCGTCCGACTTCTTCGACAAAATGCTCAATGGAAAGCTAATCTGTTCTTCTTTCAGATGGCATTAACATATTTTACGAAAAGTCATAAGAAAAGTAGCTTGCGAAAAGAATCGGCAGTAGGACGGAATCGTGTTGACCACCGATTTGTTTTTTGCTAATAACTCTTGCATCCTTCGACCGACTTCTTCGACTAAGAGCTCGATGGAAAGCTTATATGTTCTTCTTTCAGATGGAATTTACATATTTTACGAAAAGTCATAAGAAATAATATTTTTTTGACCAAAACTAAAATATCCTCGAAATCATTGAAGAAGAAGTAGCTTATAAGACGAAAGTATGCCGTATCTAATAATATACATTTAAATTTTTTTAATTGCGTCAATGGGCGGCATTTTATTCAGAATTAATAGTTTTTTACATGGACAAAAAATCGTTTAATTTGTTCCCATTAAATACAAGAGTTATAGAAAAGTACTTTGCGAAAATAATCGGCAGTAAGACGGAAACGTGTGGACCCCCGATAAGTTTTTTACTAATAGCTCTTGCATCCTTCGACCGTCTTCTTCGACTAAGAGCTCGATGGAAAGCTTATCTGTTCTTTTTTCAGATGGCATTAACATATTTTACGAAAAGTCATAAGAAATAAAATTTTTTGACCAAAAATAAAATATCGTTCAATTCATTGAAGAAGAGGTACCTTATAAGACGAAAATATGCCTTATCTGATAAGAGACATTTAAATTTTTTTAATTGCATTAATGGGTGGCATTTTATTCAGAACTAATAGTTTCTTACATGGAAAAAAAATTCGTTTAATTTTTTTCCCATTAAATACTAGAATTATAGAAAAGTACTTTGCGAAAAGAATCGGCAGTAGGACGAAATCGTGTTGACCACCGATTAGTTTTTTGCTAATAACTCTTGCATCCTTCGACCGACTTCTTCGACTAAGAGCTCGAAGGAAAGCTTATCTGTTCTTCTTTCAGATGGCATTAACATATTTTACGAAAAGTCATAAGAAAAGAACTTTGCGAAAAGAATCGGCAGTAGGACGGAATCGTGTTGACCACCGATTAGTGTTTTGCTAATAACTCTTGCATCCTTCGACCGACTTCTTCGACTAAGAGCTCGATGGAAAGCTTATATGTTCTTCTTTCAGATGGCATTTACATATTTTACGAAAAGTTATAAGAAAAGTACTTTGCGAAAAGAATCGGCAGTAGGACGGAATCGTGTTGACCACCGATTAGTTTTTTGATTATAACTCTTGCATCCTTCGACCGACATCTTCGACTAAGAGCTCGATGGAAAGCTTATCTGTTCTTCTTTCAGATGGCATTAACATATTTTACGAAAAGTCATAAGAAAATTACTTTGCGAAAAGAATAGGCAGTAGGACGGAATCGTGTTGACCACCGATTAGTGTTTTGCTAATAACTCTTGCATCCTTCGACCGACTACTTCAACTAAGAGCTCGATGGAAAGCTTATCTGTTCCTCTTTCAGATGGCATTAACATATTTTGCGAAAAGTCATAAGAAAAGTAGTTTGCGAAAAGAATCGGCAGTAGGACGGAATTGTGTTGACCACCGATTAGTTTTTTGCTAATAACTCTTGCATCCTTCGACCGACTTCTTCAACTAAGAACTCGATGGAAAGCTTATCTGTTCCTCTTTCAGATGGCATTAAAATATTTAACGAAGAGTCATAAGAAAAGTACTTTGCGAAAAGAATCGGCAGTAGGACGGGATCGTGTTGACAACTGATTAGTTTTTTGCTTATAACTCTTGCATCCTTCGTCCGACTTCTTCGACAAAATGCTCAATGGAAAGCTAATCTGTTCTTCTTTCAGATGGCATTAACATATTTTACGAAAAGTCATAAGAAAAGTAACTTGCGAAAAGAATCGGCAGTAGGACGGAATCGTGTTGACCACCGATTAGTTTTTTGCTAATAACTCTTGCATCCTTCGACCGACTTCTTCGACTAAGAGCTCGATGGAAAGCTTATCTGTTCTTCTTTCAGATGGCATTACCATATTTTACGATAAGTCATAAGAAAAGTACTTTGCGAAAAGAATCGGCAGTAGGACGGAATCGTGTTGACCACCGATTAGTTTTTTGATTATAACTCTTGCATCCTTCGACCGACTTCTTCGACTAACCTCCCTATTTTAGGAAATGTCTTAAAAATGTCTTCGTTGATACAAATGTATCAGTGAAGACATTTCTAAAGGAGATTTTAAGCATTTCCGTATTTTAGGCAATTATCTCTTAAACCGAAAGCTCTTTTTAACTCGAAAGCTGTTTTTGAGATAACAGTATGAAAAATTTATGTTAAGCGTATGTTAAGTTCGGCATGGAATATTGAAATTGCTTATGTTTTCGCTTATCTCAAATGAACATGAGTGTAGCTAGCACTTTTATTCCGTCTCGTCTTCTTCTTCCATTTTGAGACACAGGTGCGCCACTTTTGACACTGATTCACTGACACAATTGACACACCAATCGGTTAGCTAACACAATCGCATATGTGCCGTGTATCATCATGGAACATAGGCCTACCTAATGTTCATTCATGTTTACAATTGCTTTTGTTTTTCTGGTTTGAAAAATATAAAACTGCAATAATATAAACAAATAATTAATCAAATGCAATTATTGAGTTCTCATGATTATGTTGCTTCAATTGCTATATTATTTTTTGAAAACAAAATGTTTGCAAAATGAGTAAAAGTGAATATAATTATTCAAAATAGTAATGTAATAAGAAAATTATTATTTATTTAATTATTAATATTGAAAAGAAGTCATACTTTTACAATTTATATTAATTTCGCAAAAATTTAAATTAAAAATTTAGTTTAAAATGTTTGTTAAGACGTCCTCACGAGGAGGTATTAGAAAATGTCTTCGTTAAGACGAAAAGAGCTTTTTTTTCTGTTCCTAAAATACGAATTTCCTTAAAAAGTTATCAACTGGCATTTAAGAGAATGTTACGGCTTAACAGTGTCTTAACTTGCTTAAGACATTTCCTAAACAAGGGCGGCAAGAGCTCGATGGAAAGCTTATATGTTCTTCTTTCAGATGGAATTTACATATTTTACGAAAAGTTATAAGAAAAGAACTTTACGAAAAGAATCGGCAGTAGGACGAAATCGTGTTGACCACCGATTAGTGTTTTGCTAATAACTCTTGCATCCTTCGACCGACTTCTTCGACTAAGAGCTCGATGGAAAGCTTATATGTTATTCTTTCAGATGGCATTTACATATTTTACGAAAAGTTATAAGAAAAGAACTTTGCGAAAAGAATCGGCAGTAGGACGAAATCGTTTTGAACTCCGATCAGTTTTTTGCTAATAACTCTTGCATCCTTCGACCGACTTCTTCAACTAAGAGCTCGATGGAAGGCTTATCTGTTCTTCTTTCAGATGGCATTAACATATTTTACGAAATGTCATAAGAAAAGTACTTTGAGAAAAGAATCGCCAGTAGGACGGAATCGTGTTGACCACCGATTAGTTTTTTGCTAATAACTCTTGCATCCTTCGAACGACTTCTTCGACTAAGAGCTCGATGGAAAGCTTATTGTTCTTCTTTCAGATGGAATTTACATATTTTGCGAAAAGTTATAAGAAAAGAACTTTGCGAAAAGAATCGGCACTAGGACGAAATCGTTTTGACCTCCGATCAGTTTTTTGCTAATAACTCTTGCATCCTTCGACCGACTTCTTCGACTAAGAGCTCGATGGAAAGCTTATCTGTTCTTCTTTCAGATAGCATTAACATATTTTGCGAAAAGTCATAAGAAAAGTACTTTGCGAAAAGAATCGGCAGTAGGACGGAATCGTGTTGACCACCGATTAGTTTTTTGCTAATAACTCTTGCATCCTTCGACCGACTTCTTCGACTAAGAGCTCGATGTCAAGCTTATATGTTCTTCTTTCAGATGAAATTTACATATTTTACGAAAAGTTATAAGAAAGGAACTTTGCGAAAAGAATCGGCAGTAGGACGAAATCGTTTTGACCTCCGATCAGTTTTTTGCTAATAACACTTGCATCCTTTGACCGACTTCTTCGACTTTGAGCTCGATGGAAAGCTTGTCTGTTCCTCTTTCAGATAGCATTAACATATTTTACGAAAAGTCATAAGAAAAGTACTTTGCGAAAAGAATCGGCAATAGGACGGAATCTTGTTGACCACCGATTAGTTTTTTTCTAATCACTCTTGCATACTTGGACCGACTTCTTCGACTTAAAGCTCGATGGAAAGCTTATCTGTTCCTCTTTCAGATGGCATTAACATATTTTACGAAAAGTCATAAGAAAAGTAGTTTGCGAAAACAATCGGCAGTAGGACGGAATTGTGTTGACCACCGATTAGTTTTTTGCTAATAACTCTTGTATCCTTCGACCGACTTCTTCGACTAAGAACTCGATAGAAAGCTTATCTGTTCCTCTTTCAGATGGCATTAAAATATTTAACGAAGAGTCATAAGAAAAGTACTTTGCGAAAAGAATCGGCAGTAGGACGGAATCGTGTTGACAACTGATTAGTTTTTTGCTTATAACTCTTGCATCCTTCGTCCGACTTCTTCGACAAAATGCTCAATGGAAAGCTAATCTGTTCTTCTTTCAGATGGCATTAACATATTTTACGAAAAGTCATAAGAAAAGTAGCTTGCGAAAAGAATCGGCAGTAGGACGGAATCGTGTTGACCACCGATTTGTTTTTTGCTAATAACTCTTGCATCCTTCGACCGACTTCTTCGACTAAGAGCTCGATGGAAAGCTTATATGTTCTTCTTTCAGATGGAATTTACATATTTTACGAAAAGTCATAAGAAATAATATTTTTTTGACCAAAACTAAAATATCCTCGAAATCATTGAAGAAGAAGTAGCTTATAAGACGAAAGTATGCCGTATCTAATAATATACATTTAAATTTTTTTAATTGCGTCAATGGGCGGCATTTTATTCAGAATTAATAGTTTTTTACATGGACAAAAAATCGTTTAATTTGTTCCCATTAAATACAAGAGTTATAGAAAAGTACTTTGCGAAAATAATCGGCAGTAAGACGGAAACGTGTGGACCCCCGATAAGTTTTTTACTAATAGCTCTTGCATCCTTCGACCGTCTTCTTCGACTAAGAGCTCGATGGAAAGCTTATCTGTTCTTTTTTCAGATGGCATTAACATATTTTACGAAAAGTCATAAGAAATAAAATTTTTTGACCAAAAATAAAATATCGTTCAATTCATTGAAGAAGAGGTACCTTATAAGACGAAAATATGCCTTATCTGATAAGAGACATTTAAATTTTTTTAATTGCATTAATGGGTGGCATTTTATTCAGAACTAATAGTTTCTTACATGGAAAAAAAATTCGTTTAATTTTTTTCCCATTAAATACTAGAATTATAGAAAAGTACTTTGCGAAAAGAATCGGCAGTAGGACGAAATCGTGTTGACCACCGATTAGTTTTTTGCTAATAACTCTTGCATCCTTCGACCGACTTCTTCGACTAAGAGCTCGAAGGAAAGCTTATCTGTTCTTCTTTCAGATGGCATTAACATATTTTACGAAAAGTCATAAGAAAAGAACTTTGCGAAAAGAATCGGCAGTAGGACGGAATCGTGTTGACCACCGATTAGTGTTTTGCTAATAACTCTTGCATCCTTCGACCGACTTCTTCGACTAAGAGCTCGATGGAAAGCTTATATGTTCTTCTTTCAGATGGCATTTACATATTTTACGAAAAGTTATAAGAAAAGTACTTTGCGAAAAGAATCGGCAGTAGGACGGAATCGTGTTGACCACCGATTAGTTTTTTGATTATAACTCTTGCATCCTTCGACCGACATCTTCGACTAAGAGCTCGATGGAAAGCTTATCTGTTCTTCTTTCAGATGGCATTAACATATTTTACGAAAAGTCATAAGAAAATTACTTTGCGAAAAGAATAGGCAGTAGGACGGAATCGTGTTGACCACCGATTAGTGTTTTGCTAATAACTCTTGCATCCTTCGACCGACTACTTCAACTAAGAGCTCGATGGAAAGCTTATCTGTTCCTCTTTCAGATGGCATTAACATATTTTGCGAAAAGTCATAAGAAAAGTAGTTTGCGAAAAGAATCGGCAGTAGGACGGAATTGTGTTGACCACCGATTAGTTTTTTGCTAATAACTCTTGCATCCTTCGACCGACTTCTTCAACTAAGAACTCGATGGAAAGCTTATCTGTTCCTCTTTCAGATGGCATTAAAATATTTAACGAAGAGTCATAAGAAAAGTACTTTGCGAAAAGAATCGGCAGTAGGACGGGATCGTGTTGACAACTGATTAGTTTTTTGCTTATAACTCTTGCATCCTTCGTCCGACTTCTTTGACAAAATGCTCAATGGAAAGCTAATCTGTTCTTCTTTCAGATGGCATTAACATATTTTACGAAAAGTCATAAGAAAAGTAACTTGCGAAAAGAATCGGCAGTAGGACGGAATCGTGTTGACCACCGATTAGTTTTTTGCTAATAACTCTTGCATCCTTCGACCGACTTCTTCGACTAAGAGCTCGATGGAAAGCTTATCTGTTCTTCTTTCAGATGGCATTACCATATTTTACGATAAGTCATAAGAAAAGTACTTTGCGAAAAGAATCGGCAGTAGGACGGAATCGTGTTGACCACCGATTAGTTTTTTGATTATAACTCTTGCATCCTTCGACCGACTTCTTCGACTAACCTCCCTATTTTAGGAAATGTCTTAAAAATGTCTTCGTTGATACAAATGTATCAGTGAAGACATTTCTAAAGGAGATTTTAAGCATTTCCGTATTTTAGGCAATTATCTCTTAAACCGAAAGCTCTTTTTAACTCGAAAGCTGTTTTTGAGATAACAGTATGAAAAATTTATGTTAAGCGTATGTTAAGTTCGGCATGGAATATTGAAATTGCTTATGTTTTCGCTTATCTCAAATGAACATGAGTGTAGCTAGCACTTTTATTCCGTCTCGTCTTCTTCTTCCATTTTGAGACACAGGTGCGCCACTTTTGACACTGATTCACTGACACAATTGACACACCAATCGGTTAGCTGACACAATCGCATATGTGCCGTGTATCATCATGGAACATAGGCCTACCTAATGTTCATTCATGTTTACAATTGCTTTTGTTTTTCTGGTTTGAAAAATATAAAACTGCAATAATATAAACAAATAATTAATCAAATGCAATTATTGAGTTCTCATGATTATGTTGCTTCAATTGCTATATTATTTTTTGAAAACAAAATGTTTGCAAAATGAGTAAAAGTGAATATAATTATTCAAAATAGTAATGTAATAAGAAAATTATTATTTATTTAATTATTAATATTGAAAAGAAGTCATACTTTTACAATTTATATTAATTTCGCAAAAATTTAAATTAAAAATTTAGTTTAAAATATTTGTTAAGACGTCCTCACGAGGAGGTATTAGAAAATGTCTTCGTTAAGACGAAAAGAGCTTTTTTTTCTGTTCCTAAAATACGAATTTCCTTAAAAAGTTATCAACTGGCATTTAAGAGAATGTTACGGCTTAACAGTGTCTTAACTTGCTTAAGACATTTCCTAAACTAGGGCGGTAAGAGCTCGATGGAAAGCTTATATGTTCTTCTTTCAGATGGAATTTACATATTTTACGAAAAGTTATAAGAAAAGAACTTTACGAAAAGAATCGGCAGTAGGACGAAATCGTGTTGACCACCGATTAGTGTTTTGCTAATAACTCTTGCATCCTTCGACCGACTTCTTCGACTAAGAGCTCGATGGAAAGCTTATATGTTATTCTTTCAGATGGCATTTACATATTTTACGAAAAGTTATAAGAAAAGAACTTTGCGAAAAGAATCGGCAGTAGGACGAAATCGTTTTGACCTCCGATCAGTTTTTTGCTAATAACTCTTGCATCCTTCGACCGACTTCTTCAACTAAGAGCTCGATGGAAGGCTTATCTGTTCTTCTTTCAGATGGCATTAACATATTTTACGAAATGTCATAAGAAAAGTACTTTGAGAAAAGAATCGCCAGTAGGACGGAATCGTGTTGACCACCGATTAGTTTTTTGCTAATAACTCTTGCATCCTTCGAACGACTTCTTCGACTAAGAGCTCGATGGAAAGCTTATATGTTCTTCTTTCAGATGGAATTTACATATTTTGCGAAAAGTTATAAGAAAAGAACTTTGCGAAAAGAATCGGCACTAGGACGAAATCGTTTTGACCTCCGATCAGTTTTTTGCTAATAACTCTTGCATCCTTCGACCGACTTCTTCGACTTTGAGCTCGATGGAAAGCTTATCTGTTCTTCTTTCAGATAGCATTAACATATTTTACGAAAAGTCATAAGAAAAGTACTTTGCGAAAAGAATCGGCAGTAGGACGGAATCGTGTTGACCACCGATTAGTTTTTTGCTAATAACTCTTGCATCCTTCGACCGACTTCTTCGACTAAGAGCTCGATGTCAAGCTTATATGTTCTTCTTTCAGATGGCATTTACATATTTTACGAAAAGTTATAAGAAAGGAACTTTGCGAAAAGAATCGGCAGTAGGACGAAATCGTTTTGACCTCCGATCAGTTTTTTGCTAATAACACTTGCATCCTTTGACCGACTTCTTCGACTTTGAGCTCGATGGAAAGCTTGTCTGTTCCTCTTTCAGATAGCGTTAACATATTTTACGAAAAGTCATAAGAAAAGTACTTTGCGAAAAGAATCGGCAATAGGACGGAATCTTGTTGACCACCGATTAGTTTTTTTCTAATCACTCTTGCATACTTGGACCGACTTCTTCGACTTAAAGCTCGATGGAAAGCTTATCTGTTCCTCTTTCAGATGGCATTAACATATTTTACGAAAAGTCATGAGAAAAGTAGTTTGCGAAAAGAATCGGCAGTAGGAAGGAATTGTGTTGACCACCGATTAGTTTTTTGCTAATAACTCTTGTATCCTTCGACCGACTTCTTCGACTAAGAACTCGATGGAAAGCTTACCTGTTCCTCTTTCAGATGGCATTAAAATATTTAACGAAGAGTCATAAGAAAAGTACTTTGCGAAAAGAATCGGCAGTAGGACGGAATCGTGTTGACAACTGATTAGTTTTTTGCTTATAACTCTTGCATCCTTCGTCCGACTTCTTCGACAAAATGCTCAATGGAAAGCTAATCTGTTCTTCTTTCAGATGGCATTAACATATTTTACGAAAAGTCATAAGAAAAGTAGCTTGCGAAAAGAATCGGCAGTAGGACGGAATCGTGTTGACCACCGATTTGTTTTTTGCTAATAACTCTTGCATCCTTCGACCGACTTCTTCGACTAAGAGCTCGATGGAAAGCTTATATGTTCTTCTTTCAGATGGAATTTACATATTTTACGAAAAGTCATAAGAAATAATATTTTTTTGACCAAAACTAAAATATCCTCGAAATCATTGAAGAAGAAGTAGCTTATAAGACGAAAGTATGCCGTATCTAATAATATACATTTAAATTTTTTTAATTGCGTCAATGGGCGGCATTTTATTCAGAATTAATAGTTTTTTACATGGACAAAAAATCGTTTAATTTGTTCCCATTAAATACAAGAGTTATAGAAAAGTACTTTGCGAAAATAATCGGCAGTAAGACGGAAACGTGTGGACCCCCGATAAGTTTTTTACTAATAGCTCTTGCATCCTTCGACCGTCTTCTTCGACTAAGAGCTCGATGGAAAGCTTATCTGTTCTTTTTTCAGATGGCATTAACATATTTTACGAAAAGTCATAAGAAATAAAATTTTTTGACCAAAAATAAAATATCGTTCAATTCATTGAAGAAGAGGTACCTTATAAGACGAAAATATGCCTTATCTGATAAGAGACATTTAAATTTTTTTAATTGCATTAATGGGTGGCATTTTATTCAGAACTAATAGTTTCTTACATGGAAAAAAAATTCGTTTAATTTTTTTCCCATTAAATACTAGAATTATAGAAAAGTACTTTGCGAAAAGAATCGGCAGTAGGACGAAATCGTGTTGACCACCGATTAGTTTTTTGCTAATAACTCTTGCATCCTTCGACCGACTTCTTCGACTAAGAGCTCGAAGGAAAGCTTATCTGTTCTTCTTTCAGATGGCATTAACATATTTTACGAAAAGTCATAAGAAAAGAACTTTGCGAAAAGAATCGGCAGTAGGACGGAATCGTGTTGACCACCGATTAGTGTTTTGCTAATAACTCTTGCATCCTTCGACCGACTTCTTCGACTAAGAGCTCGATGGAAAGCTTATATGTTCTTCTTTCAGATGGCATTTACATATTTTACGAAAAGTTATAAGAAAAGTACTTTGCGAAAAGAATCGGCAGTAGGACGGAATCGTGTTGACCACCGATTAGTTTTTTGATTATAACTCTTGCATCCTTCGACCGACATCTTCGACTAAGAGCTCGATGGAAAGCTTATCTGTTCTTCTTTCAGATGGCATTAACATATTTTACGAAAAGTCATAAGAAAATTACTTTGCGAAAAGAATAGGCAGTAGGACGGAATCGTGTTGACCACCGATTAGTGTTTTGCTAATAACTCTTGCATCCTTCGACCGACTACTTCAACTAAGAGCTCGATGGAAAGCTTATCTGTTCCTCTTTCAGATGGCATTAACATATTTTGCGAAAAGTCATAAGAAAAGTAGTTTGCGAAAAGAATCGGCAGTAGGACGGAATTGTGTTGACCACCGATTAGTTTTTTGCTAATAACTCTTGCATCCTTCGACCGACTTCTTCAACTAAGAACTCGATGGAAAGCTTATCTGTTCCTCTTTCAGATGGCATTAAAATATTTAACGAAGAGTCATAAGAAAAGTACTTTGCGAAAAGAATCGGCAGTAGGACGGGATCGTGTTGACAACTGATTAGTTTTTTGCTTATAACTCTTGCATCCTTCGTCCGACTTCTTTGACAAAATGCTCAATGGAAAGCTAATCTGTTCTTCTTTCAGATGGCATTAACATATTTTACGAAAAGTCATAAGAAAAGTAACTTGCGAAAAGAATCGGCAGTAGGACGGAATCGTGTTGACCACCGATTAGTTTTTTGCTAATAACTCTTGCATCCTTCGACCGACTTCTTCGACTAAGAGCTCGATGGAAAGCTTATCTGTTCTTCTTTCAGATGGCATTACCATATTTTACGATAAGTCATAAGAAAAGTACTTTGCGAAAAGAATCGGCAGTAGGACGGAATCGTGTTGACCACCGATTAGTTTTTTGATTATAACTCTTGCATCCTTCGACCGACTTCTTCGACTAACCTCCCTATTTTAGGAAATGTCTTAAAAATGTCTTCGTTGATACAAATGTATCAGTGAAGACATTTCTAAAGGAGATTTTAAGCATTTCCGTATTTTAGGCAATTATCTCTTAAACCGAAAGCTCTTTTTAACTCGAAAGCTGTTTTTGAGATAACAGTATGAAAAATTTATGTTAAGCGTATGTTAAGTTCGGCATGGAATATTGAAATTGCTTATGTTTTCGCTTATCTCAAATGAACATGAGTGTAGCTAGCACTTTTATTCCGTCTCGTCTTCTTCTTCCATTTTGAGACACAGGTGCGCCACTTTTGACACTGATTCACTGACACAATTGACACACCAATCGGTTAGCTGACACAATCGCATATGTGCCGTGTATCATCATGGAACATAGGCCTACCTAATGTTCATTCATGTTTACAATTGCTTTTGTTTTTCTGGTTTGAAAAATATAAAACTGCAATAATATAAACAAATAATTAATCAAATGCAATTATTGAGTTCTCATGATTATGTTGCTTCAATTGCTATATTATTTTTTGAAAACAAAATGTTTGCAAAATGAGTAAAAGTGAATATAATTATTCAAAATAGTAATGTAATAAGAAAATTATTATTTATTTAATTATTAATATTGAAAAGAAGTCATACTTTTACAATTTATATTAATTTCGCAAAAATTTAAATTAAAAATTTAGTTTAAAATATTTGTTAAGACGTCCTCACGAGGAGGTATTAGAAAATGTCTTCGTTAAGACGAAAAGAGCTTTTTTTTCTGTTCCTAAAATACGAATTTCCTTAAAAAGTTATCAACTGGCATTTAAGAGAATGTTACGGCTTAACAGTGTCTTAACTTGCTTAAGACATTTCCTAAACTAGGGCGGTAAGAGCTCGATGGAAAGCTTATATGTTCTTCTTTCAGATGGAATTTACATATTTTACGAAAAGTTATAAGAAAAGAACTTTACGAAAAGAATCGGCAGTAGGACGAAATCGTGTTGACCACCGATTAGTGTTTTGCTAATAACTCTTGCATCCTTCGACCGACTTCTTCGACTAAGAGCTCGATGGAAAGCTTATATGTTATTCTTTCAGATGGCATTTACATATTTTACGAAAAGTTATAAGAAAAGAACTTTGCGAAAAGAATCGGCAGTAGGACGAAATCGTTTTGACCTCCGATCAGTTTTTTGCTAATAACTCTTGCATCCTTCGACCGACTTCTTCAACTAAGAGCTCGATGGAAGGCTTATCTGTTCTTCTTTCAGATGGCATTAACATATTTTACGAAATGTCATAAGAAAAGTACTTTGAGAAAAGAATCGCCAGTAGGACGGAATCGTGTTGACCACCGATTAGTTTTTTGCTAATAACTCTTGCATCCTTCGAACGACTTCTTCGACTAAGAGCTCGATGGAAAGCTTATATGTTCTTCTTTCAGATGGAATTTACATATTTTGCGAAAAGTTATAAGAAAAGAACTTTGCGAAAAGAATCGGCACTAGGACGAAATCGTTTTGACCTCCGATCAGTTTTTTGCTAATAACTCTTGCATCCTTCGACCGACTTCTTCGACTTTGAGCTCGATGGAAAGCTTATCTGTTCTTCTTTCAGATAGCATTAACATATTTTACGAAAAGTCATAAGAAAAGTACTTTGCGAAAAGAATCGGCAGTAGGACGGAATCGTGTTGACCACCGATTAGTTTTTTGCTAATAACTCTTGCATCCTTCGACCGACTTCTTCGACTAAGAGCTCGATGTCAAGCTTATATGTTCTTCTTTCAGATGGCATTTACATATTTTACGAAAAGTTATAAGAAAGGAACTTTGCGAAAAGAATCGGCAGTAGGACGAAATCGTTTTGACCTCCGATCAGTTTTTTGCTAATAACACTTGCATCCTTTGACCGACTTCTTCGACTTTGAGCTCGATGGAAAGCTTGTCTGTTCCTCTTTCAGATAGCGTTAACATATTTTACGAAAAGTCATAAGAAAAGTACTTTGCGAAAAGAATCGGCAATAGGACGGAATCTTGTTGACCACCGATTAGTTTTTTTCTAATCACTCTTGCATACTTGGACCGACTTCTTCGACTTAAAGCTCGATGGAAAGCTTATCTGTTCCTCTTTCAGATGGCATTAACATATTTTACGAAAAGTCATGAGAAAAGTAGTTTGCGAAAAGAATCGGCAGTAGGAAGGAATTGTGTTGACCACCGATTAGTTTTTTGCTAATAACTCTTGTATCCTTCGACCGACTTCTTCGACTAAGAACTCGATGGAAAGCTTACCTGTTCCTCTTTCAGATGGCATTAAAATATTTAACGAAGAGTCATAAGAAAAGTACTTTGCGAAAAGAATCGGCAGTAGGACGGAATCGTGTTGACAACTGATTAGTTTTTTGCTTATAACTCTTGCATCCTTCGTCCGACTTCTTCGACAAAATGCTCAATGGAAAGCTAATCTGTTCTTCTTTCAGATGGCATTAACATATTTTTCGAAAAGTCATAAGAAAAGTAGCTTGCGAAAAGAATCGGCAGTAGGACGGAATCGTGTTGACCACCGATTTGTTTTTTGCTAATAACTCTTGCATCCTTCGACCGACTTCTTCGACTAAGAGCTCGATGGAAAGCTTATCTGTTCTTCTTTCAGATGGAATTACCATATTTTACGATAAGTCATAAGAAAAGTACTTTGCGAAAAGAATCGGCAGTAGGACGGAATCGTGTTGACCACCGATTAGTTTTTTGATTATAACTCTTGCATCCTTCGACCGACTTCTTCGACTAAGAGCTCAACGGAAAGCTTATATGTTCTTCTTTCAGATGGAATTTACATATTTTACGAAAAGTCATAAGAAATATAATTTTTTTGACCAAAACTAAAATATCCTCGAAATCATTGAAGAAGAAGTAGCTTATAAGACGAAAGTATGCCGTATCTAATAATATATATTTAAATTTATTTATTTAAATTAATAGTATTTTACATGGACAAAAAATCGTTTAATTTGTTCCCATTAAATACAAGAGTTATAGAAAAGTACTTTGCGAAAATAATCGGCAGTAAGACGGAAACGTGTGGACCCCCGATAAGTTTTTTACTAATAGCTCTTGCATCCTTCGACCGTCTTCTTCGACTAAGAGCTCGATGGAAAGCTTATCTGTTCTTCTTTCAGATGGCATTAACATATTTTACGAAAAGTCATAAGAAATAAAATTTTTTGACCAAAAATAAAATATCGTTCAATTCATTGAAGAAGAGGTACCTTATAAGACGAAAATATGCCTTATCTGATAAGAGACATTTAAATTTTTTTAATTGCATTAATGGGTGGCATTTTATTCAGAATTAATAGTTTCTTACATGGAAAAAAAATTCGTTTAATTTTTTTCCCATTAAATACTAGAATTATAGAAAAGTACTTTGCGAAAAGAATCGGCAGTAGGATGAAATCGTGTTGACCACCGATTAGTTTTTTGCTAATAACTCTTGCATCCTTCGACCGACTTCTTCGACTAAGAGCTCGATCGAAAGCTTATCTGTTCTTCTTTCAGATGGCATTAACATATTTTACGAAAAGTCATAAGAAAATAACTTTGCGAAAAGAATCGGCAGTAGGACGGAATCGTGTTGACCACCGATTAGTGTTTTGCTAATAACTCTTGCATCCTTCGACCGACTTCTTCGACTAAGAGCTCGATGGAAAGCTTATATGTTCTTCTTTCAGATGGCATTTACATATTTTACGAAAAGTTATAAGAAAAGAACTTTGCGAAAAGAATCGGCAGTAGGACGAAATCGTTTTGACCTCCGATCAGTTTTTTGCTAATAACTCTTGCATCCTTCGACCGACTTCTTCAACTAAGAGCTCGATGGAAGGCTTATCTGTTCTTCTTTCAGATGGCATTAACATATTTTACGAAAAGTCATAAGAAAAGTACTTTGAGAAAAGAATCGGCAGTAGGACGGAATCGTGTTGACCACCGATTAGTTTTTTGCTAATAACTCTTGCATCCTACTTCTTCGACTAACAGCTCGATGGAAAGCTTATATGTTCTTCTTTCAGATGGAATTTACATATTTTACGAAAAGTTATAAGAAAAGAACTTTGCGAAAAGAATCGGCAGTGGGACGAAATCGTGTTGACCACCGATTAGTTTTTTGCTAATAACTCTTGCATCCTTCGACCGACTTCTTCGACTAAGAACTCGATGGAAAGCTTATCTGTTCTTCTTTCAGATAGCATTAACATATTTTACGAAAAGTCATAAGAAAAGTACTTTGCGAAAAGAATCGGCAGTAGGACGGAATCTTATTGACCACCGATTAGTTTTTTGCTAATAACTCTTGCATCCTTCGACCGACTTCTTCGACTAAGAGCTCGATGGAAAGCTTATATGTTCTTCTTTCAGATGGCATTTACATATTTTACGAAAAGTTATAAGAAAAGAACTTTGCGAAAAGAATCGGCAGTAGGACGAAATCGTTTTGACCTCCGATCAGTTTTTTGCTAATAACACTTGCATCCTTTGAGCGACTTCTTCGACTTAGAGCTCGATGGAAAGCTTGTCTGATCCTCTTTCAGATAGCGATAACATATTTTACGAAAAGTCATAAGAAAAGTACTTTGCGAAAAGAATCGGCAATAGGACGGAATCTTGTTGACCACCGATTAGTTTTTTTCTAATAACTCTTGCATACTTGGACCGACTTCTTCGACTTAAAGCTCGATGGAAAGCTTATCTGTTCCTCTTTCAGATGGCATTAACATATTTTACGAAAAGTCATAAGAAAAGTAGTTTGCGAAAAGAATCGGCAGTAGGACGGAATCGTGTTGACCACCGATTTGTTTTTTGCTAATAACTCTTGCATCCTTCGACCGACTTCTTCGACTAAGAGCTCGATGGAAAGCTTATCTGTTCTTCTTTCAGATGGAATTACCATATTTTACGATAAGTCATAAGAAAAGTACTTTGCGAAAAGAATCGGCAGTAGGACGGAATCGTGTTGACCACCGATTAGTTTTTTGATTATAACTCTTGCATCCTTCGACCGACTTCTTCGACTAAGAGCTCGATGGAAAGCTTATATGTTCTTCTTTCAGATGGAATTTACATATTTTACGAAAAGTCATAAGAAATACAATTTTTTTGACCAAAACTAAAATATCCTCGAAATCATTGAAGAAGAAGTAGGTTATAAGACGAAAGTATGCCGTATCTAATAATATATATTTAAATTTTTTTAATTGCGTCAATGGGCGGCATTTTATTCAGAATTAATAGTTTTTTACATGGACAAAAAATCGTTTAATTTGTTCCCATTAAATACAAGAGTTATAGAAAAGTACTTTGCGAAAATAATCGGCAGTAAGACGGAAACGTGTGGACCCCCGATAAGTTTTTTACTAATAGCTCTTGCATCCTTCGACCGTCTTCTTCGACTAAGAGCTCGATGGAAAGCTTATCTGTTCTTCTTTCAGATGGCATTAACATATTTTACGAAAAGTCATAAGAAATAAAATTTTTTGACCAAAAATAAAATATCGTTCAATTCATTGAAGAAGAGGTACCTTATAAGACGAAAATATGCCTTATCTGATAAGAGACATTTAAATTTTTTTAATTGCATTAATGGGTGGCATTTTATTCAGAATTAATAGTTTCTTACATGGAAAAAAAATTCGTTTAATTTTTTTCCCATTAAATACTAGAATTATAGAAAAGTACTTTGCGAAAAGAATCGGCAGTAGGACGAAATCGTGTTGACCACCGATTAGTTTTTTGCTAATAACTCTTGCATCCTTCGACCGACTTCTTCGACTAAGAGCTCGATGGAAAGCTTATCTGTTCTTCTTTCAGATGGCATTAACATATTTTACGAAAAGTCATAAGAAAAGAACTTTGCGAAAAGAATCGGCAGTAGGACGTTATCGTGTTGACCACCGATTAGTGTTTTGCTAATAACTCTTGCATCCTTCGACCGACTTCTTCGACTAAGAGCTCGATGGAAAGCTTATATGTTCTTCTTTCAGATGGCATTTACATATTTTACGAAAAGTTATAAGAAAAGAACTTTGCGAAAAGAATCGGCAGTAGGACGAAATCGTTTTGACCTCCGATCAGTTTTTTGCTAATAACTCTTGCATCCTCCGACCGACTTCTTCAACTAAGAGCTCGATGGAAGGCTTATCTGTTCTTCTTTCAGATGGCATTAACATATTTTACGAAAAGTCATAAGAAAAGTACTTTGCGAAAAGAATCGGCAGTAGGACGAAATCGTGTTGACCATAAGCTATGTTCTTCTTTCAGATGGAATTTACATATTTTACGAAAAGTTATAAGAAAAGAACTTTGCGAAAAGAATCGGCAGTAGGACGAAATCGTGTTGACCACCGATTAGTTTTTTGCTAATAACTCTTGCATCCTTCGACCGACTTCTTCGACTAAGAACTCGATGGAAAGCTTATCTGTTCTTCTTTCAGATAGCATTAACATATTTTACGAAAAGTCATAAGAAAAGTACTTTGCGAAAAGAATCGGCAGTAGGACGGAATCTTATTGACCACCGATTAGTTTTTTGCTAATAACTCTTGCATCCTTCGACCGACTTCTTCGACTAAGAGCTCGATGGAAAGCTTATATGTTCTTCTTTCAGATGGCATTTACATATTTTACGAAAAGTTATAAGAAAAGAACTTTGCGAAAAGAATCGGCAGTAGGACGAAATCGTTTTGACCTCCGATCAGTTTTTTGCTAATAACACTTGCATCCTTTGACCGACTTCTTCGACTTAGAGCTCGATGGAAAGCTTGTCTGATCCTCTTTCAGATAGCGATAACATATTTTACGAAAAGTCATAAGAAAAGTACTTCGCGAAAAGAATCGGCAATAGGACGGAATCTTGTTGACCACCGATTAGTTTTTTTCTAATAACTCTTGCATACTTGGACCGACTTCTTTGACTTAAAGCTCGTTGGAAAGCTTATCTGTTCCTCTTTCAGATGGCATTAACATATTTTACGAAAAGTCATAAGAAAAGTAGTTTGCGAAAAGAATCGGCAGTAGGACGGAATTGTGTTGACCACCGATTAGTTTTTTGCTAATAACTCTTGCATCCTTCGACCGACTTCTTCGACTAAGAACTCGATGGAAAGCTTATCTGTTCCTCTTCCAGATGGCATTAACATATTTAACGAAGAGTCATAAGAAAAGTACTTTGCAAAAAGAGTCGGCAGTAGGACGGAATCGTGTTGACAACTGATTAGTTTTTTGCTTATAACTCTTGCATCCTTCATCCGACTTCTTCGACAAAATGCTCAATGGAAAGCTTATCTGTTCTTCTTTCAGATGGCATTAACATATTTTACGAAAAGTCATAAGAAAAGTAACTTACGAAAAGAATCGGCAGTAGGACGGAATCGTGTTGACCACCGATTTGTTTTTTGCTAATAACTCTTGCATCCTTCGACCGACTTCTTCGACTAAGAGCTCGATGGAAAGCTTATCTGTTCTTCTTTCAGATGGCATTAACATATTTTACGAAAAGTCATAAGAAAAGTAACTTGCGAAAAGAATCGGCAGTAGGACGGAATCGTGTTGACCACCGATTTGTTTTTTGCTAATAACAAATCATGCTAAGGCTCGATGGAAAGCTTATCTGTTCCTCTTTCAGATGGCATTAACATCTTTTACGAAAAGTCATAAGAAATACAATTTTTTTGACCAAAACTAAAATATCCTCGAAATCATTGAAGAAGAAGTAGCTTATAAGACGAAAGTATGCCGTATCTAATAATAGATATTTAAATTTTTTTAATTGCATAAATGGGCGGCATTTTATCCAGAATTAATAGTTTCTTACATGGACAAAAAATCGTTTAATTTATTCCCATTAAATACTAGAGTTATAGAAAAGTACTTTGCGAAAATAATCGGCAGTAAGACGGAAACGTGTTGACCACCGATAAGTTTTTTTCTAATAGCTCTTGCATCCTTCGACCGTCTTCTTCGACTAAGACCTCGATGGAAAGTTTATCTGTTCCTCTTTCAGATGGCATTAACATATTTTACGAAAAGTCATAAGAAAAGAACTTTGCGAAAAGAATCGGCAGTAGGACGAAATCGTGTTGACCACCGATTAGTTTTTTTGCTAATAAGTGTTGCATCCTTCGACCGACTTCTTCGACTAAGAGCTCGATGGAAAGCTTATATGTTCTTCTTTCAGATGGCATTTACATATTTTACGAAAAGTTATAAGAAAAGAACTTTGCGAAAAGAATCGGCAGTAGGACGAAATCGTGTTGACCACCGATTAGTTTTTTGCTAATAACTCTTGCATCCTTCGACCGACTTCTTCGACTAAGAGCTCGATGGAAAGCTTATCTGTTCTTCTTTCAGATGGCATTAACATATTTTACGAAAAGTCATAAGAAAATTACTTTGCGAAAAGAATAGGCAGTAGGACGGAATCGTGTTGACCACCGATTAGTGTTTTGCTAATAACTCTTGCATCCTTCGACCGACTTCTTCGACTAAGAGCTCGATGAAAAGCTTATATGTTCTTCTTTCAGATGGCATTTACATATTTTACGAAAAGTTATAAGAAAAGTAACTTGCGAAAAGAATCGGCACTAGGACGAAATCGTTTTGACCTCCGATCAGTTTTTTGCTAATAAATCTTGCATCCTTCGACCGACTTCTTCAACTAAGAGCTCGATGGAAGGCTTATCTGTTCTTCTTTCAGATGGCATTAACATATTTTCCGAAAAGTCATAAGAAAAGTACTTTGAGAAAAGAATCGGCAGTAGGACGGAATCGTGTTGACCACCGATTAGTTTTTTGCTAATAACTCTTGCATCCTTCGTCCGACTTCTTCGACAAAATGCTCAATGGAAAGCTTATCTGTTCTTCTTTCAGATGGCATTAACATATTTTACGAAAAGTCATAAGAAAAGTACTTTGCGAAAAGAATCAGCAGTAGGACGAAATCGTGTTGACCACCGATTAGTTTTTTGCTAATAACTGTTGCATCCTTCGACCGACTTCTTCGACTTAGAGCTCGATGGAAAGCTTGTCTGATCCTCTTTCAGATAGCGATAACATATTTTACGAAAAGTCATAAGAAAAGTACTTTGCGAAAAGAATCGGCAATAGGACGGAATCTTGTTGACCACCGATTAGTTTTTTTTCTAATAACTCTTGCATACTTGGACCGACTTCTTCGACTTAAAGCTCGATGGAAAGCTTATCTGTTCCTCTTTCAGATGGCATTAACATATTTTACGAAAAGTCATAAGAAAAGTAGTTTGCGAAAAGAATCGGCAGTAGGACGGAATTGTGTTGACCACCGATTAGTTTTTTGCTAATAACTCTTGCATCCTTCGACCGACTTCTTCGACTAAGAACTCGATGGAAAGCTTATCTGTTCCTCTTTCAGATGGCATTAACATATTTAACGAAGAGTCATAAGAAAAGTACTTTGCAAAAAGAGTCGGCAGTAGGACGGAATCGTGTTGACAACTGATTAGTTTTTTGCTTATAACTCTTGCATCCTTCGTCCGACTTCTTCGACAAAATGCTCAATGGAAAGCTTATCTGTTCTTCTTTCAGATGGCATTAACATATTTTACGAAAAGTCATAAGAAAAGTAACTTACGAAAAGAATCGGCAGTAGGACGGAATCGTGTTGACCACCGATTTGTTTTTTGCTAATAACTCTTGCATCCTTCGACCGACTTCTTCGACTAAGAGCTCGATGGAAAGCTTATCTGTTCTTCTTTCAGATGGCATTACCATATTTTACGATAAGTCATAAGAAAAGTACTTTGCGAAAAGAATCGGCAGTAGGACGGAATCGTGTTGACCACCGATTAGTTTTTTGATTATAACTCTTGCATCCTTCGACCGACTTCTTCGACTAAGAGCTCGATGGACAGCTTATATGTTCTTCTTTCAGATGGAATTTACATATTTTACGAAAAGTTATAAGAAAAGAACTTTACGAAAAGAATCGGCAGTAGGACGAAATCGTGTTGACCTCCGATCAGTTTTTTGCTAATAACTCTTGCATCCTTTGACCGACTTCTTCGACTAAGAGCTCGATGGAAAGCTTATCTGTTCCTCTTTCAGATAGCATTATCATATTTTACGAAAAGTCATAAGAAAAGAACTTTGCGAAAAGAATCGGCAGTAGGACAGAATCGTGTTGACCACCGATTAGTTTTTTGCTAATAACTCTTGCATCCTTCGTCCGACTTCTTCGACAAAATGCTCAATGGAAAGCTTATCTGTTCTTCTTTCAGATGGCATTAACATATTTTACGAAAAGTCATAAGAAAAGTAACTTGCGAAAAGAATCGGCAGTAGGACGGAATCGTGTTGACCACCGATTTGTTTTTTGCTAATAAATCTTGCATCCTTCGACCGACATCTTCAACTAAGAGCTCGATGGAAGGCTTATCTGTTCTTCTTTCAGATGGCATTAACATATTTTCCGAAAAGTCATAAGAAAAGTAACTTGCGAAAAGAATCGGCAGTAGGACGGAATCGTGTTGACCACCAATTAGTTTTTTGCTAATAACTCTTGCATCCTTCGTCCGACTTCTTCGACAAAATGCTCAATGGAAAGCTTATCTGTTCTTCTTTCAGGTGGCATTAACATATTTTACGAAAAGTCATAAGAAAAGTAACTTGCGAAAAGAATCGGCAGTAGGACGGAATCGTGTTGACCACCGATTTGTTTTTTGCTAATAACAAATCATGCTAAGGCTCGATGGAAAGCTTATCTGTTCCTCTTTCAGATGGCTTTAACATATTTTACGAAAAGTCATAAGAAATACAATTTTTTTGACCAAAACTAAAATATCATCGAAATCATTGAAGAAGAAGTAGCTTATAAGACGAAAGTATCTAATAATAGATATTTAAATTTTTTTATTTGCATAAATGGGCGGCATTTTATTCAGAATTAATAGTTTTTTACATGGACAAAAAATCGTTTAATTCGTTCCCATTAAATACTAGAGTTATAGAAAAGTACTTTGCGGAAATAATCGGCAGTAAGACGGAAACGTGTTGACCACCGATAAGTTTTTTGCTAATAGCTCTTGCATCCTTCGACCGTCTTCTTCGACTAAGAGCTCGATGGAAAGCTTATCTGTTCCTCTTTCAGATGGCATTAACATATTTTACGAAAAGTCATAAGAATAGTACTTTGCGAAAAGAATCAGCAGTAGGACGAAATCGTGTTGACCACCGATTAGTTTTTTGCTAATAACTGTTGCATCCTTCGACCGACTTCTTCGACTAAGAGCTCAATGGAAAGTTTATCTGTTCTTCTTTCAGATGGCATATACATATTTTACGAAAAGTTATAAGAAAAGTAACTTGCGAAAAGAATCGGCACTAGGACGAAATCGTTTTGACCTCCGATCAGTTTTTTGCTAATAAATCTTGCATCCTTCGACCGACTTCTTCAACTAAGAGCTCGATGGAAGGCTTATCTGTTCTTCTTTCAGATGGCATTAATATATTTTACGAAAAGTCATAAGAAAAGTAACTTGCGAAAAGAATCGGCAGTAGGACGGAATCGTGTTGACCACCGATTTGTTTTTTGCTAAAACAAATCATGCTAAGGCTCGATGGAAAGCTTATCTGTTCCTCTTTCAGATGGCATTAACATATTTTACGAAAAGTCATAAGAAATACAATTTTTTTGACCAAAACTAAAATATCCTCGAAATCATTGAAGAAGAAGTAGCTTATAAGACGAAAGTATGCCGTATCTAATAATAGATATTTAAATTTTTTTAATTGCATAAATGGGCGGCATTTTATCCAGAATTAATAGGTTTTTACATAGACAAAAAATCGTTTAATTTATTCCCATTAAATACTAGAGTTATAGAAAAGTACTTTGCGAAAATAATCGGCAGTAAGACAGAAACGTGTTGACCACCGATAAGTTTTTTTCTAATAGCTCCTGCATCCTTTGACCGTCTTCTTCGACTAAGAGCTCGATGGAAAGCTTATCTGTTCCTCTTTCAGATGGCATTAACATATTTTACGAAAAGTCATAAGAAAAGAACTTTGCGAAAAGAATAGGCAGTAGGACGGAATCGTGTTGACCACCGATTAGTGTTTTGCTAATAACTCTTGCATCCTTCGACCGACTTCTTCGACAAAGAGCTCGATGAAAAGCTTATATGTTCTTCTTTCAGATGGCATTTATATATTTTACGAAAAGTTATAAGAAAAGTAACTTGCGAAAAGAATCGGCACTAGGACGAAATCGTTTTGACCTCCGATCAGTTTTTTGCTAATAAATCTTGCATCCTTCGACCGACTTCTTCAACTAAGAGCTCGATGGAAGGCTTATCTGTTCTTCTTTCAGATGGCATTAACATATTTTACGAAAAGTCATAAGAAAAGTACTTTGAGAAAAGAATCGGCAGTAGGACGGAATCGTGTTGACCACCGATTAGTTTTTTGCTAATAACTCTTTCATCCTTCGACCGACTTCTTCGACTAAGAGCTCGATGGAAAGCTTATATGTTCTTCTTTCAGATGGCATTTACATATTTTACGAAAAGTTATAAGAAAAGAACTTTGCGAAAAGAATCGGCAGTAGGACGGAATCGTATTGACCACCGATTAGTTTTTTGCTAATAACTCTTGCATACTTGGACCGACTTCTTCGACTAAGAGCTCGATGGAAAGCTTATCTGTTCCTATTTCAGATGGCATTAACATGTTTTACGAAAAGTCATAAGAAAAGTAGTTTGCGAAAAGAATCGGCAGTAGGACGGAATCGTGTTGACCACTGATTAGTTTTTTGCTTATAACTCTTGCATCCTTCGTCCGACTTCTTCGACTAAGAACTCGATGGAAAGCTTATCTGTTCCTCTTTCAGATGGCATTAACATATTTAACGAAAAGTCATAAGAAAAGTACTTTGCGAAAAGAATCGGCAGTAGGACGGAATCGTGTTGACCACTGATAAGTTTTTTGCTTATAACTCTTGCATCCTTCGTCCGACTTCTTCGACAAAATGCTCAATGGAAAGCTTATCTGTTCTTCTTTCAGATGGCATTACCATATTTTACGATAAGTCATAAGAAAAGTACTTTGCGAAAAGAATCGGCAGTAGGATGGAATCGTGTTAACCACCGATTAGTTTTTTGCTAATAACTCTTGCATCCTTCGTCCGACTTCTTCGACAAAATGCTCAATGGAAAGCTTATCTGTTCTTCTTTCAGATGGCATTAACATATTTTACGAAAAGTCATATGAAAAGTAACTTGCGAAAAGAATCGGCAGTAGGACGGAGTCGTGTTGACCACCGATTTGTTTTTTGCTAATAACAAATCATGCTAAGGCTCGATGGATAGCTTATCTGTTCCTCTTTCAGATGGCATTAACATATTTTACGAAAAGTCATAAGAAATACAATTTTTTTGACCAAAACTAAAATATACTCGAAATCATTGAAGAAGAAGTAGCTTATAAGAGGAAAGTATGCCGTATCTAATAATATATATTTAAATTTTTTTAATTGCATAAATGGGCGGCATTTTATTCAGAATTAATAGGTTTTTACATGGACAAAAAATCGTTTAATTTGTTCCCATTAAATACAAGAGTTATAGAAAAGTACTTTGCGAAAATAATCGGCAGTAAGACGGAAACGTGTGGACCCCCGATAAGTTTTTTGCTAATAGCTCTTGCATCCTTCGACCGTCTTCTTCGACTAAGAGCTCGATGGAAAGCTTATCTGTTCCTCATTCAGATGGCATTAACATATTTTACGAAAAGTCATAAGAAATAAAATTTTTTGACCAAAAATAAAATATCGTTGAAATCATTGAAGAAGAGGTACCTTATAAGACGAAAATATGCCTTATCTGATAAGAGACATTTAAATTTTCTTAATTGCATTAATGGGCGGCATTTTATTCAGAATTAATAGTTTCTTACATGGAAAAAAAATTCGTTTAATTTTTTTCCCATTAAATACTAGAATTATAGAAAAGTACTTTACGAAAAGAATCGGCAGTAGGACGGAATCGTGTTGACCACCGATTAGTGTTTTGCTAATAACTCTTGCATCCTTCGACCGACTTCTTCGACTAAGAGCTCGATGGAAAGCTTATATGTTCTTCTTTCAGATGGCATTTACATATTTTACGAAAAGTTATAAGAAAAGAACTTTGCGAAAAGAATCGGCAGTAGGACGAAATCGTTTTGACCTCCGATCAGTTTTTTGCTAATAACTCTTGCATCCTTCGACCGACTTCTTCAACTAAGAGCTCGATGGAAGGCTTATCTGTTCTTCTTTCAGATGGCATTAACATATTTTACGAAAAGTCATAAGAAAAGTACTTTGAGAAAAGAATCGGCAGTAGGACGGAATCGTGTTGACCACCGATTAGTTTTTTGCTAATAACTCTTGCATCCTTCGACCGACTTCTTCGACTAAGAGCTCGATGGAATGCTTATATGTTCTTCTTTCAGATGGCATTTACATATTTTACGAAAAGTTATAAGAAAAGTAACTTGCGAAAAGAATCGGCACTAGGACGAAATCGTTTTGACCTCCGATCAGTTTTTTGCTAATAAATCTTGCATCCTTCGACCGACTTCTTCAACTAAGAGCTCGATGGAAGGCTTATCTGTTCTTCTTTCAGATGGCATTAACATATTTTACGAAAAGTCATAAGAAAAGTAACTTGCGAAAAGAATCGGCAGTAGGACGGAATCGTGTTGACCACCGATTTGTTTTTTGCTAATAACAAATCATGCTAAGGCTCGATGGAAAGCTTATCTGTTCCTCTTTCAGATGGCATTAACATATTTTACGAAAAGTCATAAGAAATACAATTTTTTTGACCAAAACTAAAATATCCTCGAAATCATTGAAGAAGAAGTAGCTTATAAGACGAAAGTATGCCGTATCTAATAATAGATATTTAAATTTTTTTAATTGCATAAATGGGCGGCATTTTATCCAGAATTAATAGGTTTTTACATAGACAAAAAATGTTTTAATTTATTCCCATTAAATACTAGAGTTATAGAAAAGTACTTTGCGAAAATAATCGGCAGTAAGACGGAAACGTGTTGACCACCGATAAGTTTTTTTCTAATAGCTCCTGCATCCTTCGACCGTCTTCTTCGACTAAGAGCTCGATGGAAAGCTTATCTGTTCCTCTTTCAGATGGCATTAACATATTTTACGAAAAGTCATAAGAAAAGAACTTTGCGAAAAGAATAGGCAGTAGGACGGAATCGTGTTGACCACCGATTAGTGTTTTGCTAATAACTCTTGCATCCTTCGACCGACTTCTTCGACAAAGAGCTCGATGAAAAGCTTATATGTTCTTCTTTCAGATGGCATTTATATATTTTACGAAAAGTTATAAGAAAAGTAACTTGCGAAAAGAATCGGCACTAGGACGAAATCGTTTTGACCTCCGATCAGTTTTTTGCTAATAAATCTTGCATCCTTCGACCGACTTCTTCAACTAAGAGCTCGATGGAAGGCTTATCTGTTCTTCTTTCAGATGGCATTAACATATTTTACGAAAAGTCATAAGAAAAGTACTTTGAGAAAAGAATCGGCAGTAGGACGGAATCGTGTTGACCACCGATTAGTTTTTTGCTAGTAACTCTTTCATCCTTCGACCGACTTCTTCGACTAAGAGCTCGATGGAAAGCTTATATGTTCTTCTTTCAGATGGCATTTACATATTTTACGAAAAGTTATAAGAAAAGAACTTTGCGAAAAGAATCGGCAGTAGGACGGAATCGTTTTGACCACCGATTAGTTTTTTGCTAATAACTCTTGCATACTTGGACCGACTTCTTCGACTAAGAGCTCGATGGAAAGCTTATCTGTTCCTCTTTCAGATGGCATTAACATGTTTTACGAAAAGTCATAAGAAAAGTAGTTTGCGAAAGAATCGGCAGTAGGACGGAATCGTGTTGACCACTGATTAGTTTTTTGCTTATAACTCTTGCATCCTTCGTCCGACTTCTTCGACTAAGAACTCGATGGAAAGCTTATCTGTTCCTCTTTCAGATGGCATTAACATATTTAACGAAAAGTCATAAGAAAAGTACTTTGCGAAAAGAATCGGCAGTAGGACGGAATCGTGTTGACCACCGATAAGTTTTTTGCTTATAACTCTTGCATCCTTCGTCCGACTTCTTCGACAAAATGCTCAATGGAAAGCTTATCTGTTCTTCTTTCAGATGACATTACCATATTTTACGATAAGTCATAAGAAAAGTACTTTGCGAAAAGAATCGGCAGTAGGATGGAATCGTGTTAACCACCGATTAGTTTTTTGCTAATAACTCTTGCATCCTTCGTCCGACTTCTTCGACAAAATGCTCAATGGAAAGCTTATCTGTTCTTCTTTCAGATGGCATTAACATATTTTACGAAAAGTCATATGAAAAGTAACTTGCGAAAAGAATCGGCAGTAGGACGGAGTCGTGTTGACCACCGATTTGTTTTTTGCTAATAACAAATCATGCTAAGGCTCGATGGATAGCTTATCTGTTCCTCTTTCAGATGGCATTAACATATTTTACGAAAAGTCATAAGAAATACAATTTTTTTGACCAAAACTAAAATATCCTCGAAATCATTGAAGAAGAAGTAGCTTATAAGAGGAAAGTATGCCGTATCTAATAATATATATTTAAATTTTTTTAATTGCATAAATAGGCGGCATTTTATTCAGAATTAATAGGTTTTTACATGGACAAAAAATCGTTTAATTTGTTCCCATTAAATACAAGAGTTATAGAAAAGTACTTTGCGAAAATAATCGGCAGTAAGACGGAAACGTGTGGACCCCCGATAAGTTTTTTGCTAATAGCTCTTGCATCCTTCGACCGTCTTCTTCGACTAAGAGCTCGATGGAAAGCTTATCTGTTCCTCATTCAGATGGCATTAACATATTTTACTGGAAAGCTTATCTGTTCTTCTTTCAGATGGCATTACCATATTTTACGATAAGTCATAAGAAAAGTACTTTGCGAAAAGAATCGGCAGTAGGATGGAATCGTGTTAACCACCGATTAGTTTTTTGCTAATAACTCTTGCATCCTTCGTCCGACTTCTTCGACAAAATGCTCAATGGAAAGCTTATCTGTTCTTCTTTCAGATGGCATTAACATATTTTACGAAAAGTCATATGAAAAGTAACTTGCGAAAAGAATCGGCAGTAGGACGGAGTCGTGTTGACCACCGATTTGTTTTTTGCTAATAACAAATCATGCTAAGGCTCGATGGATAGCTTATCTGTTCCTCTTTCAGATGGCATTAACATATTTTACGAAAAGTCATAAGAAATACAATTTTTTTGACCAAAACTAAAATATCCTCGAAATCATTGAAGAAGAAGTAGCTTATAAGAGGAAAGTATGCCGTATCTAATAATACATATTTAAATTTTTTTAATTGCATAAATGGGCGGCATTTTATTCAGAATTAATAGGTTTTTACATGGACAAAAAATCGTTTAATTTGTTCCCATTAAATACAAGAGTTATAGAAAAGTACTTTGCGAAAATAATCGGCAGTAAGACGGAAACGTGTGGACCCCCGATAAGTTTTTTGCTAATAGCTCTTGCATCCTTCGACCGTCTTCTTCGACTAAGAGCTCGATGGAAAGCTTATCTGTTCCTCATTCAGATGGCATTAACATATTTTACGAAAAGTCATAAGAATTAAAATTTTTTGACCAAAAATAAAATATCGTTGAAATCATTGAAGAAGAGGTACCTTATAAGACGAAAATATGCCTTATCTGATAAGAGACATTTAAATTTTCTTAATTGCATTAATGGGCGGCATTTTATTCAGAATTAATAGTTTCTTACATGGAAAAAAAATTCGTTTAATTTTTTTCCCATTAAATACTAGAATTATAGAAAAGTACTTTACGAAAAGAATCGGCAGTAGGACGGAATCGTGTTGACCACCGATTAGTGTTTTGCTAATAACTCTTGCATCCTTCGACCGACTTCTTCGACTAAGAGCTCGATGGAAAGCTTATATGTTCTTCTTTCAGATGGCATTTACATATTTTACGAAAAGTTATAAGAAAAGAACTTTGCGAAAAGAATCGGCAGTAGGACGAAATCGTTTTGACCTCCGATCAGTTTTTTGCTAATAACTCTTGCATCCTTCGACTGACTTCTTCAACTAAGAGCTCGATGGAAGGCTTATCTGTTCTTCTTTCAGATGGCATTAACATATTTTACGAAAAGTCATAAGAAAAGTACTTTGAGAAAAGAATCGGCAGTAGGACGGAATCGTGTTGACCACCGATTAGTTTTTTGCTAATAACTCTTGCATCCTTCGACCGACTTCTTCGACTAAGAGCTCGATGGAATGCTTATATGTTCTTCTTTCAGATGGCATTTACATATTTTACGAAAAGTTATAAGAAAAGTAACTTGCGAAAAGAATCGGCACTAGGACGAAATCGTTTTGACCTCCGATCAGTTTTTTGCTAATAAATCTTGCATCCTTCGACCGACTTCTTCAACTAAGAGCTCGATGGAAGGCTTATCTGTTCTTCTTTCAGATGGCATTAACATATTTTACGAAAAGTCATAAGAAAAGTAACTTGCGAAAAGAATCGGCAGTAGGACGGAATCGTGTTGACCACCGATTTGTTTTTTGCTAATAACAAATCATGCTAAGGCTCGATGGAAAGCTTATCTGTTCCTCTTTCAGATGGCATTAACATATTTTACGAAAAGTCATAAGAAATACAATTTTTTTGACCAAAACTAAATATCCTCGAAATCATTGAAGAAGAAGTAGCTTATAAGACGAAAGTATGCCGTATCTAATAATAGATATTTAAATTTTTTTAATTGCATAAATGGGCGGCATTTTATCCAGAATTAATAGGTTTTTACATAGACAAAAAATCGTTTAATTTATTCCCATTAAATACTAGAGTTATAGAAAAGTACTTTGCGAAAATAATCGGCAGTAAGACGGAAACGTGTTGACCACCGATAAGTTTTTTTCTAATAGCTCCTGCATCCTTCCACCGTCTTCTTCGACTAAGAGCTCGATGGAAAGCTTATCTGTTCCTCTTTCAGATGGCATTAACATATTTTACGAAAAGTCATAAGAAAAGAACTTTGCGAAAAGAATAGGCAGTAGGACGGAATCGTGTTGACCACCGATTAGTGTTTTGCTAATAACTCTTGCATCCTTCGACCGACTTCTTCGACAAAGAGCTCGATGAAAAGCTTATATGTTCTTCTTTCAGATGGCATTTATATATTTTACGAAAAGTTATAAGAAAAGTAACTTGCGAAAAGAATCGGCACTAGGACGAAATCGTTTTGACCTCCGATCAGTTTTTTGCTAATAAATCTTGCATCCTTCGACCGACTTCTTCAACTAAGAGCTCGATGGAAGGCTTATCTGTTCTTCTTTCAGATGGCATTAACATATTTTACGAAAAGTCATAAGAAAAGTACTTTGAGAAAAGAATCGGCAGTAGGACGGAATCGTGTTGACCACCGATTAGTTTTTTGCTAATAACTCTTTCATCCTTCGACCGACTTCTTCGACTAAGAGCTCGATGGAAAGCTTATATGTTCTTCTTTCAGATGGCATTTACATATTTTACGAAAAGTTATAAGAAAAGAACTTTGAGAAAAGAATCGGCAGTAGGACGGAATCGTGTTGACCACCGATTAGTTTTTTGCTAATAACTCTTGCATACTTGGACCGACTTCTTCGACTAAGAGCTCGATGGAAAGCTTATCTGTTCCTCTTTCAGATGGCATTAACATGTTTTACGAAAAGTCATAAGAAAAGTAGTTTGCGAAAAGAATCGGCAGTAGGACGGAATCGTGTTGACCACTGATTAGTTTTTTGCTTATAACTCTTGCATCCTTCGTCCGACTTCTTCGACTAAGAACTCGATGGAAAGCTTATCTGTTCCTCTTTCAGATGGCATTAACATATTTAACGAAAAGTCATAAGAAAAGTACTTTGCGAAAAGAATCGGCAGTAGGACGGAATCGTGTTGACCACTGATAAGTTTTTTGCTTATAACTCTTGCATCCTTCGTCCGACTTCTTCGACAAAATGCTCAATGGAAAGCTTATCTGTTCTTCTTTCAGATGGCATTACCATATTTTACGATAAGTCATAAGAAAAGTACTTTGCGAAAAGAATCGGCAGTAGGATGGAATCGTGTTAATCACCGATTAGTTTTTTGCTAATAACTCTTGCATCCTTCGTCCGACTTCTTCGACAAAATGCTCAATGGAAAGCTTATCTGTTCTTCTTTCAGATGGCATTAACATATTTTACGAAAAGTCATATGAAAAGTAACTTGCGAAAAGAATCGGCAGTAGGACGGAGTCGTGTTGACCACCGATTTGTTTTTTGCTAATAACAAATCATGCTAAGGCTCGATGGATAGCTTATCTGTTCCTCTTTCAGATGGCATTAACATATTTTACGAAAAGTCATAAGAAATACAATTTTTTTGACCAAAACTAAAATATCCTCGAAATCATTGAAGAAGAAGTAGCTTATAAGAGGAAAGTATGCCGTATCTAATAATATATATTTAAATTTTTTTAATTGCATAAATGGGCGGCATTTTATTCAGAATTAATAGGTTTTTACATGGACAAAAAATCGTTTAATTTGTTCCCATTAAATACAAGAGTTATAGAAAAGTACTTTGCGAAAATAATCGGCAGTAAGACGGAAACGTGTGGACCCCCGATAAGTTTTTTGCTAATAGCTCTTGCATCCTTCGACCGTCTTCTTCGACTAAGAGCTCGATGGAAAGCTTATCTGTTCCTCATTCAGATGGCATTAACATATTTTACGAAAAGTCATAAGAAATAAAATTTTTTGACCAAAAATAAAATATCGTTGAAATCATTGAAGAAGAGGTACCTTATAAGACGAAAATATGCCTTATCTGATAAGAGACATTTAAATTTTCTTAATTGCATTAATGGGCGGCATTTTATTCAGAATTAATAGTTTCTTACATGGAAAAAAAATTCGTTTAATTTTTTTCCCATTAAATTCTAGAATTATAGAAAAGTACTTTACGAAAAGAATCGGCAGTAGGACGGAATCGTGTTGACCACCGATTAGTGTTTTGCTAATAACTCTTGCATCCTTCGACCGACTTCTTCGACTAAGAGCTCGATGGAAAGCTTATATGTTCTTCTTTCAGATGGCATTTACATATTTTACGAAAAGTTATAAGAAAAGAACTTTGCGAAAAGAATCGGCAGTAGGACGAAATCGTTTTGACCTCCGATCAGTTTTTTGCTAATAACTCTTGCATCCTTCGACCGACTTCTTCAACTAAGAGCTCGATGGAAGGCTTATCTGTTCTTCTTTCAGATGGCATTAACATATTTTACGAAAAGTCATAAGAAAAGTACTTTGAGAAAAGAATCGGCAGTAGGACGGAATCGTGTTGACCACCGATTAGTTTTTTGCTAATAACTCTTGCATCCTTCGACCGACTTCTTCGACTAAGAGCTCGATGGAAAGCTTATCTGTTCTTCTTTCAGATGGCATTTACATATTTTACGAAAAGTCATAAGAAAAGTACTTTGCGAAAAGAATCGGCAGTAGGATGGAATCGTGTTAACCACCGATTAGTTTTTTGCTAATAACTCTTGCATCCTTCGTCCGACTTCTTCGACAAAATGCTCAATGGAAAGCTTATCTGTTCTTCTTTCAGATGGCATTAACATATTTTACGAAAAGTCATAAGAAAAGTAACTTGCGAAAAGAATCGGCAGTAGGACGGAGTCGTGTTGACCACCGATTTGTTTTTTGCTAATATCAAATCATGCTAAGGCTCGATGGATAGCTTATCTGTTCCTCTTTCAGATGGCATTAACATATTTTACGAAAAGTCATAAGAAATACAATTTTTTTGACCAAAACTAAAATATCCTCGAAATCATTGAAGAAGAAGTAGCTTATAAGAGGAAAGTATGCCGTATCTAATAATATATATTTAAATTTTTTTAATTGCATAAATGGGCGGCATTTTATTCAGAATTAATAGGTTTTTACATGGACAAAAAATCGTTTAATTTGTTCCCATTAAATACAAGAGTTATAGAAAAGTACTTTGCGAAAATAATCGGCAGTAAGACGGAAACGTGTGGACCCCCGATAAGTTTTTTGCTAATAGCTCTTGCATCCTTCGACCGTCTTCTTCGACTAAGAGCTCGATGGAAAGCTTATCTGTTCCTCATTCAGATGGCATTAACATATTTTACGAAAAGTCATAAGAAATAAAATTTTTTGACCAAAAATAAAATATCCTCGAAATCATTGAAAAAGTACCTTATCTGACGAAAATATGCCTTATCTAATAAGAGACATTTAAATTTTCTTAATTGCATTAATGGGCGGCATTTTATTCAGAATTAATAGTTTCTTACATGGAAAAAAAATTCGTTTAATTTTTTTCCCATTAAATACTAGAATTATAGAAAAGTACTTTACGAAAAGAATCGGCAGTAGGACGGAATCGTGTTGACCACCGATTAGTGTTTTGCTAATAACTCTTGCATCCTTCGACCGACTTCTTCGACTAAGAGCTCGATGGAAAGCTTATATGTTCTTCTTTCAGATGGCATTTACATATTTTACGAAAAGTTATCAGAAAAGAACTTTGCGAAAAGAATCGGCAGTAGGACGAAATCGTTTTGACCTCCGATCAGTTTTTTGCTAATAACTCTTGCATCCTTCGACCGACTTCTTCAACTAAGAGCTCGATGGAAGGCTTATCTGTTCTTCTTTCAGATGGCATTAACATGTTTTACGAAAAGTCATAAGAAAAGTACTTTGAGAAAAGAATCGGCAGTAGGACGGAATCGTGTTGACCACCGATTAGTTTTTTGCTAATAACTCTTGCATCCTTCGACCGACTTCTTCGACTAAGAGCTCGATGGAAAGCTTATCTGTTCTTCTTTCAGATGGCATTTACATATTTTACGAAAAGTCATAAGAAAAGTACTTTGCGAAAAGAATAGGCAGTAGGACGGAATCGTGTTGACCATCGATTAGTGTTTTGCTAATAATTCTTGCATCCTTCGACCGACTTCTTCGACAAAATGCTCAATGGAAAGCTTATCTGTTCTTCTTTCAGATGGCATTAACATATTTTACGAAAAGTCATAAGAAAAGTACTTTGAGAAAAGAATCGGCAGTAGGACGGAATCGTGTTGACCACCGATTAGTTTTTTGCTAATAACTCTTGCATCCTTCGACCGTCTTCTTCGACTAAGAGCTCGATGGAAAGCTTATCTGTTCTTCTTTCAAATGGCATAAACATATTTTACGAAAAGTCATAAGAAAAGTACTTTGCGAAAAGAATCGGCAGTAGGACGGAATAGTGTTGACCACCGATTTGTTTTTTGCTAATAACAAATCATGCTAAGGCTCGATGGATAGCTTATCTGTTCCTCTTTCAGATGGCATTAACATATTTTACGAAAAGTCATAAGAAATACAATTTTTTTGACCAAAACTAAAATATCCTCGAAATCATTGAAGAAGAAGTAGCTTATAAGAGGAAAGTATGCCGTATCTAATAATATATATTTAAATTTTTTTAATTGCATAAATGGGCGGCATTTTATTCAGAATTAATAGGTTTTTACATGGACAAAAAATCGTTTAATTTGTTCCCATTAAATACAAGAGTTATAGAAAAGTACTTTGCGAAAATAATCGGCAGTAAGACGGAAACGTGTGGACCCCCGATAAGTTTTTTGCTAATAGCTCTTGCATCCTTCGACCGTCTTCTTCGACTAAGAGCTCGATGGAAAGCTTATCTGTTCCTCATTCAGATGGCATTAACATATTTTACGAAAAGTCATAAGAAATAAAATTTTTTGACCAAAAATAAAATATCGTTGAAATCATTGAAGAAGAGGTACCTTATAAGACAAAAATATGCCTTATCTGATAAGAGACATTTAAATTTTCTTAATTGCATAAATGGGCGGCATTTTATTCAGAATTAATAGTTTCTTACATGAAAAAAAAATTCGTTTAATTTTTTTCCCATTAAATACTAGAATTATAGAAAAGTACTTTACGAAAAGAATCGGCAGTAGGACGGAATCGTGTTGACCACCGATTAGTGTTTTGCTAATAACTCTTGCATCCTTCGACCGACTTCTTCGACTAAGAGCTCGATGGAAAGCTTATATGTTCTTCTTTCAGATGGCATTTACATATTTTACGAAAAGTTATAAGAAAAGAACTTTGCGAAAAGAATCGGCAGTAGGACGAAATCGTTTTGACCTCCGATCAGTTTTTTGGTAATAACTCTTGCATCCTTCGACCGACTTCTTCAACTAAGAGCTCGATGGAAGGCTTATCTGTTCTTCTTTCACATGGCATTAACATATTTTACGAAAAGTCATAAGAAAAGTACTTTGAGAAAAGAATCGGCAGTAGGACGGAATCGTGTTGACCACCGATTAGTTTTTTGCTAATAACTCTTGCATCCTTCGACCGACTTCTTCGACTAAGAGCTCGATGGAAAGCTTATCTGTTCTTCTTTCAGATGGCATTTACATATTTACGAAAAGTCATAAGAAAAGTACTTTGCGAAAAGAATCGGCAGTAGGATGGAATCGTGTTAACCACCGATTAGTTTTTTGCTAATAACTCTTGCATCCTTCGTCCGACTTCTTCGACAAAATGCTCAATGGAAAGCTTATCTGTTCTTCTTTCAGATGGCATTAACATATTTTACGAAAAGTCATAAGAAAAGTAACTTGCGAAAAGAATCGGCAGTAGGACGGAGTCGTGTTGACCACCGATTAGTGTTTTGCCTAATAACTCTTGCATCCTTCGACGACTTCTTCGACAAAATGCTCAATGGAAAGCTTATCTGTTCTTCTTTCAGATGGCATTAACATATTTTACGAAAAGTCATAAGAAAAGTACTTTGAGAAAAGAATCGGCAGTAGGACGGAATCGTGTTGACCACCGATTAGTTTTTTGCTAATAACTCTTGCATCCTTCGACCGTCTTCTTCGACTAAGAGCTCGATGGAAGCTTATCTGTTCTTCTTTCAAATGGCATAAACATATTTTACGAAAAGTCATAAGAAAAGTACTTTGCGAAAAGAATCGGCAGTAGGACGGAATAGTGTTGACCACCGATTAGTTTTTTGCTTATAACTCTTGCATCCTTCGACCGACTTCTTCGACTTAGAGCTCGATGAAACGTTATCTATTCTTCTTTCAGATGGCATTAACATATTTTACGAAAAGTCATAAGAAAAGTAAATTGAGAAAAGAGTCGGAGGTAGGACGAATCGTGTTGACCACCGATTAGTTTTTTGCTTATAGCTCTTGCATCCTTCGACCGTCTTCTTCGACTAAGAGCTCGATGGAAAGCTATATGTTCTTCTTTCAGATTGCATTTACATATTTTACGAAAAGTTATAAGAAAAGAACTTTGCGAAAAGAACTTTGCGAAAAGAATCGGCAGTAGGACGAAATCATGTTGACCACCGACTAGTTTTTTGCTAATAACTCTTGCATCCTTCGACCGACTTCTTCGACTAAGAGCTCGATGGAAAGCTTATCTGTTCTTCTTTCAGATGGCATTAACATATTTTACGAAAAGTCAAAGAAAAGTACTTTGCGAAAAGAATAGGCAGTAGGACGGAATCGTGTTGACCACCGATTAGTGTTTTGCTAATAACTCATGCATCCTTCGACCGACTTCTTCGACAAAATGCTCAATGGAAAGCTTATCTGTTCTTCTTTCAGATGGCATTAACATATTTTACGAAAAGTCATAAGAAAAGTACTTTGAGAAAAGAATCGGCAGTAGGACGGAATCGTGTTGACCACCGATTAGTTTTTTGCTAATAACTCTTGCATCCTTCGACCGTCTTCTTCGACAAAATGCTCAATGGAAAGCTTATCTGTTCTTCTTTCAGATGGCATTAACATATTTTACGAAAAGTCATAAGAAAAGTACTTTGAGAAAAGAATCGGCAGTAGGACGGAATCGTGTTGACCACCGATTAGTTTTTTGCTAATAACTCTTGCATCCTTCGACCGTCTTCTTCGACTAAGAGCTCGATGGAAAGCTTATCTGTTCTTCTTTCAAATGGCATTAACATATTTGACGAAAAGTCATAAGAAAAGTACTTTGCGAAAAGAATCGGCAGTAGGACGGAATCGTGTTGACCACCGATTAGTTTTTTGCTAATAACTCTTGCATCCTTCGACCGACTTCTTCGACTAAGAGCTCGATGGAAAGCCTATATGTTCTTCTTTCAGATGGCATTTACATATTTTACGAAAAGTTATAAGAAAAGAACTTTGCGAAAAGAATCGGCAGTAGGATGAAATCGTTTTGACCTCCGATCAGTTTTTTGCTAATAACACTTGCATCCTTTGACCGACTTCTTCGACTTAGAGCTCGATGGAAAGCTTGTCTGTTCCTCTTTCAGATAGCATTAACATATTTTGCGAAAAGTCATAAGAAAAGTACTTTGCGAAAAGAATCGGCAATAGGACGGCATCGTGTTGACCACCGATTAGTTTTTTGCTAATAACTCTTGCATACTTGGACTGACTTCTTCGACTTAGAGCTCGATGGAAAGCTTATCTGTTCCTCTTTCAGATGGCATTAACATGTTTTACGAAAAGTCATAAGAAAAGTAGTTTGCGAAAAGAATCGGCAGTAGGACGGAATTGTGTTGACCACCGATTGTTTTTTTGCCAATAACTCTTGCATCCTTCGACCGACTTCTTCGACTAAGAACTCGATGGAAAGCTTATCTGTTCCTCTTTCAGATGGCATTAACATATTTAACGGAAAGTCATAAGAAAAGTACTTTGCGAAAAGAATCGGCAGTAGGACGGAATCGTGTTGACCACTAATTAGTTTTTTGCTTATAACTCTTGCATCCTTCGTCCGACTTCTTCGACAAAATGCTCAATGGAAAGCTTATCTATTCTTCTTTCAGATGGCATTAACATATCTTACGAAAAGTCATAAGAAAAGTAACTTGCGAAAAGAATCGGCAGTAGGACGGAATCGTGTTGACCACCGATTAGTTTTATGGTAATAACTCTTGCATCCTTCGACCGACTTCTTCGACTAAGAGCTCGATGGAAAGCTCATCTGTTCTTCTTTCAGATGGCATTACCATATTTTACGATAAGTCATAAGAAAAGTACTTTGCGAAAAGAATCGGCAGTAGGATGGAATCGTGTTGACCACCGATTAGTTTTTTGCTAATAAATCTTGCATCCTTCGACCGACTTCTTCGACTAAGAGCTCGATGGAAAGCTTATATGTTCTTCTTTCAGATGGAATTTACATATTTTACGAAAAGTTATAAGAAAAGAACTTTGCGAAAAGAATCGGCAGTAGGACGGAATCGTGTCGACCACCGATTAGTTTTTTGCTAATAACTCTTGCATCCTTCGACCGACTTCTTCGACTAAGAGCTCGATGGAAAGCTTATATGTTCTTCTTTCAGATGGCATTTACATATTTTACGAAAAGTTATAAGAAAAGAACTTTGCGAAAAGAATCGGCAGTAGGACGAAATCGTGTTGACCACCGATTAGTTTTTTGCTAATAACTCTTGCATCCTTCGACCGACTTCTTCGACTAAGAGCTCGATGGAAATCCTATATGTTCTTCTTTCAGATGGCATTTACATATTTTACGAAAAGTTATAAGAAAAGAACTTTGCGAAAAGAATCGGCAGTAGGACGGAATCGTGTTGACCACCGATTAGTGTTTTGCTAATAACTCTTGCATCCTTCGACCGACTTCTTCGACTACGAGCTCGATGGAAAGCTTATATGTTCTTCTTTCAGATGGCATTTACATATTTTACGAAAAGTTATAAGAAAAGAACTTTGCGAAAAGAATCGGCAGTAGGACGAAATCGTTTTGACCTCCGATCAGTTTTTTGCTAATAACTCTTGCATCCTTCGACCGACTTCTTCAACTAAGAGCTCGATGGAAGGCTTATCTGTTCTTCTTTCATATGGCATTAACATATTTTACGAAAAGTCATAAGAAAAGTACTTTGAGAAAAGAATCGGCAGTAGGACGGAATCGTGTTGACCACCGATTAGTTTTTTGCTAATAACTCTTGCATCCTTCGACCGACTTCTTCAACTAAGAGCTCGATGGAAAGCTTATATGTTCTTCTTTCAGATGGCATTTACATAGTTTACGAAAAGTTATAAGAAAAGAACTTTGCGAAAAGAACTTTGCGAAAAGAATCGGCAGTAGGACGAAATCGTGTTGACCACCGACTAGTTTTCTGCTAATAACTCTTGCATCCTTCGACCGACTTCTTCGACTTAGAGCTCGATGGATAGAAAGCTTATCTGTTCTTCTTTCAGATGGCATTAACATATTTTACGAAAAGTCATAAGAAAAGTAACTTGCGAAAAGAATCGGCAGTAGGACGAAATCGTGTTGACCACCGATTAGTTTTTTGCTAATAACTCTTGCATCCTTCGACCGACTTCTTCGACTAAGAGCTCGATGGAAAGCTTATCTGTTCTTCTTTCAGATGGCATTAACATATTTTACGAAAAGTCATAAGAAAAGTACTTTGCGAAAAGAATAGGCAGTAGGACGGAATCGTGTTGACCACCGATTAGTGTTTTGCTAATAACTCTTGCATCCTTCGACCGACTTCTTCGACAAAATGCTCAATGGAAAGTTTATCTGTTCTTCTTTCAGATGGCATTAACATATTTTACGAAAAGTCATAAGAAAAGTACTTTGAGAAAAGAATCGGCAGTAGGACGGAATCGTGTTGACCACCGATTAGTTTTTTGCTAATAACTCTTGCATCCTTCGACCGTCTTCTTCGACTAAGAGCTCGATGGAAAGCTTATCTGTTCTTCTTTCAGATGGCATTAACATATTTTACGAAAATTCATAAGAAAAGTACTTTGCGAAAAGAATCGGCAGTAGGACGGAATCGTGTTGACCACCGATTAGTTTTTTGCTAATAAATCTTGCATCGTTCGACCGACTTCTTCGACTTAGAGCTCAATGGAAAGCCTATATGTTCTTCTTTCAGATGGCATTTACATATTTTACGAAAAGTTATAAGAAAAGAACTTTGCGAATAGAATCGGCAGTAGGATGAAATCGTTTTGACCTCCGATCAGTTTTTTGCTAATAACACTTGCATCTTTCGACCGACTTCTTCGACTAAGAGCTCGATGGAAAGCTTATCTGTTCTTCTTTCAAATGGCATTAACATATTTTACGAAAAGTCATAAGAAAAGTACTTTGCGAAAAGAATCGGCAGTAGGACGAAATCGTTTTGACCTCCGATCAGTTTTTTGCTAATAACTCTTGCATCCTTCGACCAACTTCTGCAACTAAGAGCTCGATGGAAGGCTTATCTGTTCTTCTTTCAGATGGCATTTACATATTTTACGAAAAGTTATAAGAAAAGAACTTTGCGAAAAGAACTTTGCGAAAAGAACTTTGCGAAAAGAATCGGCAGTAGGACGGAATCGTGTTGACCACCGACTACTTTTTTGCTAATAACTCTTGCATCCTTCGACCGACTTCTTCGACTCAGAGCTCGATGGAAAGCTTATCTGTTCTTCTTTCAGATGGCATTAACATATTTTACGAAAAGTCATAAGAAAAGTACTTTGCGAAAAGAATCGGCAGTAGGACGGAATCGTGTTGACCACCGATTAGTTTTTTGCTAATAATTCTTGCATCCTTCGACCGACTTCTTCGACTAAGAGCTCGATGGAAAGCTTATATGTTCTTCTTTCAGATGGCATTTACATATTTTACGAAAAGTTATAAGAAAGGAACTTTGCGAAAAGAATCGGCAGTAGGACGAAATCGTTTTGACCTCCGATCAGTTTTTTGCTAATAACTCTTGCATCCTTCGACCGACTTCTTCGACTTAGAGCTCGATGGAAAGCTTATCTGTTCCTCTTTCAGATGGCATTAACATATTTTACGAAAAGTCATAAGAAAAGTAGTTTGCGAAAAGAATCGGCAGTAGGACGGAATCGTGTTGACCACCGATTTGTTTTTTGCTAATAACTCTTGCATCCTTCGACCGACTTCTTCAACTAAGAGCTCTATGGAAGGCTTATCTGTTCTTCTTTCAGATGGCATTAACATATTTTACGAAAAGTCATAAGAAAAGTACTTTGAGAAAAGAATCGGCAGTAGGACGGAATCGTGTTGACCACCGATTAGTTTTTTGCTAATAACTCTTGCATCCTTCGACCGACTTCTTCGACTAAGAGCTCGATGGAAAGCTTATCTGTTCTTCTTTCAGATGGCATTTACATATTTTACGAAAAGTCATAAGAAAAGTACTTTGCGAAAAGAATAGGCAGTAGGACGGAATCGTGTTGACCACCGATTGGTGTTTTGCTAATAACTCTTGCATCCTTCGACCGACTTCTTCGACAAAATGCTCAATGGAAAGCTTATCTGTTCTTCTTTCAGATGGCATTAACATATTTTACGAAAAGTCATAAGAAAAGTACTTTGAGAAAAGAATCGGCAGTAGGACGGAATCGTGTTGACCACCGATTAGTTTTTTGCTAATAACTCTTGCATCCTTCGACCGTCTTCTTCGACTAAGAGCTCGATGGAAAGCTTATCTGTTCTTCTTTCAAATGGCATAAACATATTTTACGAAAAGTCATAAGAAAAGTACTTTGCGAAAAGAATCGGCAGTAGGACGGAATATTGTTGACCACCGATTAGTTTTTTGCTAATAACTCTTGCATCCTTCGACCGACTTCTTCGACTTAGAGCTCGATGGAAAGCTTATCTATTCTTCTTTCAGATGGCATTAACATATTTTACGAAAAGTCATAAGAAAAGTAAATTGAGAAAAGAATCGGCAGTAGGACGGAATCGTGTTGACCACCGATTAGTTTTTTGCTAATAACTCTTGCATCCTTCGACCGTCTTCTTCGACTAAGAGCTCGATGGAAAGCCTATATGTTCTTCTTTCAGATGGCATTTACATATTTTACGAAAAGTTATAAGAAAAGAACTTTGCGAAAAGAACTTTGCGAAAAGAATCGGCAGTAGGACGAAATCATGTTGACCACCGACTAGTTTTTTGCTAATAACTCTTGCATCCTTCGACCGACTTCTTCGACTTAGAGCTCGATGGAAAGCTTATCTGTTCTTCTTTCAGATGGCATTAACATATTTTACGAAAAGTCATAAGAAAAGTAACTTGCGAAAAGAATCGGCAGTAGGACGAAATCGTGTTGACCACCGATTAGTTTTTTGCTAATAACTCTTGCATCCTTCGACCGACTTCTTCGACTAAGAGCTCGATGGAAAGCTTATCTGTTCTTCTTTCAGATGGCATTAACATATTTTACGAAAAGTCAAAAGAAAAGTACTTTGCGAAAAGAATAGGCAGTAGGACGGAATCGTGTTGACCACCGATTAGTGTTTTGCTAATAACTCATGCATCCTTCGACCGACTTCTTCGACAAAATGCTCAATGGAAAGCTTATCTGTTCTTCTTTCAGATGGCATTAACATATTTTACGAAAAGTCATAAGAAAAGTACTTTGAGAAAAGAATCGGCAGTAGGACGGAATCGTGTTGACCACCGATTAGTTTTTTGCTAATAACTCTTGCATCCTTCGACCGTCTTCTTCGACTAAGAGCTCGATGGAAAGCTTATCTGTTCTTCTTTCAAATGGCATTAACATATTTTACGAAAAGTCATAAGAAAAGTACTTTGCGAAAAGAATCGGCAGTAGGACGGAATCGTGTTGACCACCGATTAGTTTTTTGCTAATAACTCTTGCATCCTTCGACCGACTTCTTCGACTAAGAGCTCGATGGAAAGCTCATATGTTCTTCTTTCAGATGGCATTTACATATTTTACGAAAAGTTATAAGAAAAGAACTTTGCGAAAAGAATCGGCAGTAGGATGAAATCGTTTTGACCTCCGATCAGTTTTTTGCTAATAACACTTGCCTCCTTTGACCGACTTCTTCGACTTAGAGCTCGATGGAAAGCTTGTCTGTTCCTCTTTCAGATAGCATTAACATATTTTGCGAAAAGTCATAAGAAAAGTACTTTGCGAAAAGAATCGGCAATAGGACGGCATCGTGTTGACCACCGATTAGTTTTTTGCTAATAACTCTTGCATACTTGGACTGACTTCTTCGACTTAGAGCTCGATGGAAAGCTTATCTGTTCCTCTTTCAGATGGCATTAACATGTTTTACGAAAAGTCATAAGAAAAGTAGTTTGCGAAAAGAATCGGCAGTAGGACGGAATTGTGTTAACCACCGATTGTTTTTTTGCCAATAACTCTTGCATCCTTCGACCGACTTCTTCGACTAAGAACTCGATGGAAAGCTTATCTGTTCCTCTTTCAGATGGCATTAACATATTTAACGGAAAGTCATAAGAAAAGTACTTTGCGAAAAGAATCGGCAGTAGGACGGAATCGTGTTGACCACTAATTAGTTTTTTGCTTATAACTCTTGCATCCTTCGTCCGACTTCTTCGACAAAATGCTCAATGGAAAGCTTATCTATTCTTCTTTCAGATGGCATTAACATATCTTACGAAAAGTCATAAGAAAAGTAACTTGCGAAAAGAATCGGCAGTAGGACGGAATCGTGTTGACCACCGATTAGTTTTTTGCTAATAACTCTTGCATCCTTCGACCGTCTTCTTCGACTAAGAGCTCGATGGAAAGCTTATCTGTTCTTCTTTCAAATGGCATAAACATATTTTACGAAAAGTCATAAGAAAAGTACTTTGCGAAAAGAATCGGCAGTAGGACGGAATATTGTTGACCACCGATTAGTTTTTTGCTAATAACTCTTGCATCCTTCGACCGACTTCTTCGACTTAGAGCTCGATGGAAAGCTTATCTATTCTTCTTTCAGATGGCATTAACATATTTTACGAAAAGTCATAAGAAAAGTAAATTGAGAAAAGAATCGGCAGTAGGACGGAATCGTGTTGACCACCGATTAGTTTTTTGCTAATAACTCTTGCATCCTTCGACCGTCTTCTTCGACTAAGAGCTCGATGGAAAGCCTATATGTTCTTCTTTCAGATGGCATTTACATATTTTACGAAAAGTTATAAGAAAAGAACTTTGCGAAAAGAACTTTGCGAAAAGAATCGGCAGTAGGACGAAATCATGTTGACCACCGACTAGTTTTTTGCTAATAACTCTTGCATCCTTCGACCGACTTCTTCGACTTAGAGCTCGATGGAAAGCTTATCTGTTCTTCTTTCAGATGGCATTAACATATTTTACGAAAAGTCATAAGAAAAGTAACTTGCGAAAAGAATCGGCAGTAGGACGAAATCGTGTTGACCACCGATTAGTTTTTTGCTAATAACTTTTGCATCCTTCGACCGACTTCTTCGACTAAGAGCTCGATGGAAAGCTTATCTGTTCTTCTTTCAGATGGCATTAACATATTTTACGAAAAGTCAAAAGAAAAGTACTTTGCGAAAAGAATAGGCAGTAGGACGGAATCGTGTTGACCACCGATTAGTGTTTTGCTAATAACTCATGCATCCTTCGACCGACTTCTTCGACAAAATGCTCAATGGAAAGCTTATCTGTTCTTCTTTCAGATGGCATTAACATATTTTACGAAAAGTCATAAGAAAAGTACTTTGAGAAAAGAATCGGCAGTAGGACGGAATCGTGTTGACCACCGATTAGTTTTTTGCTAATAACTCTTGCATCCTTCGACCGTCTTCTTCGACTAAGAGCTCGATGGAAAGCTTATCTGTTCTTCTTTCAAATGGCATTAACATATTTTACGAAAAGTCATAAGAAAAGTACTTTGCGAAAAGAATCGGCAGTAGGACGGAATCGTGTTGACCACCGATTAGTTTTTTGCTAATAACTCTTGCATCCTTCGACCGACTTCTTCGACTAAGAGCTCGATGGAAAGCCTATATGTTCTTCTTTCAGATGGCATTTACATATTTTACGAAAAGTTATAAGAAAAGAACTTTGCGAAAAGAATCGGCAGTAGGATGAAATCGTTTTGACCTCCGATCAGTTTTTTGCTAATAACACTTGCCTCCTTTGACCGACTTCTTCGACTTAGAGCTCGATGGAAAGCTTGTCTGTTCCTCTTTCAGATAGCATTAACATATTTTGCGAAAAGTCATAAGAAAAGTACTTTGCGAAAAGAATCGGCAATAGGACGGCATCGTGTTGACCACCGATTAGTTTTTTGCTAATAACTCTTGCATACTTGGACTGACTTCTTCGACTTAGAGCTCGATGGAAAGCTTATCTGTTCCTCTTTCAGATGGCATTAACATGTTTTACGAAAAGTCATAAGAAAAGTAGTTTGCGAAAAGAATCGGCAGTAGGACGGAATTGTGTTAACCACCGATTGTTTTTTTGCCAATAACTCTTGCATCCTTCGACCGACTTCTTCGACTAAGAACTCGATGGAAAGCTTATCTGTTCCTCTTTGAGATGGCATTAACATATTTAACGGAAAGTCATAAGAAAAGTACTTTGCGAAAAGAATCGGCAGTAGGACGGAATCGTGTTGACCACTAATTAGTTTTTTGCTTATAACTCTTGCATCCTTCGTCCGACTTCTTCGACAAAATGCTCAATGGAAAGCTTATCTATTCTTCTTTCAGATGGCATTATCATATCTTACGAAAAGTCATAAGAAAAGTAACTTGCGAAAAGAATCGGCAGTAGGACGGAATCGTGTTGACCACCGATTAGTTTTATGGTAATAACTCTTGCATCCTTCGACCGACTTCTTCGACTAAGAGCTCGATGGAAAGCTCATCTGTTCTTCTTTCAGATGGCATTACCATATTTTACGATAAGTCATAAGAAAAGTACTTTGCGAAAAGAATCGGCAGTAGGATGGAATCGTGTTGACCACCGATTAGTTTTTTGCTAATAAATCTTGCATCCTTCGACCGACTTCTTCGACTAAGAGCTCGATGGAAAGCTTATATGTTCTTCTTTCAGATGGAATTTACATATTTTACGAAAAGTTATAAGAAAAGAACTTTGCGAAAAGAATCGGCAGTAGGACGGAATCGTGTTGACCACCGATTAGTTTTTTGCTAATAACTCTTGCATCCTTCGACCGACTTCTTCGACTAAGAGCTCGATGGAAAGCTTATATGTTCTTCTTTCAGATGGCATTTACATATTTTACGAAAAGTTATAAGAAAAGAACTTTGCGAAAAGAATCGGCAGTAGGACGAAATCGTGTTGACCACCGATTAGTTTTTTGCTAATAACTCTTGCATCCTTCGACCGACTTCTTCGACTAAGAGCTCGGTGGAAAGCTTATCTGTTCTTCTTTCAGATGGCATTAACATATTTTACGAAAAGTCATAAGAAAAGTACTTTGCGAAAAGAATCGGCAGTAGGACGGAATCGTGTTGACCACCGATTAGTTTTTTGCTAATAACTCCTGCATCCTTCGACCGACTTCTTCGACTAAGAGCTCGATGGAAATCCTATATGTTCTTCTCTCAGATGGCATTTACATATTTTACGAAAAGTAATAAGAAAAGAACTTTGCGAAAAGAATCGGCAGTAGGACGGAATCGTGTTGACCACCGATTAGTGTTTTGCTAATAACTCTTGCATCCTTCGACCGACTTCTTCGACTAAGAGCTCGATGGAAAGCTTATATGTTCTTCTTTCAGATGGCATTTACATATTTTACGAAAAGTTATAAGAAAAGAACTTTGCGAAAAGAATCGGCAGTAGGACGAAATCGTTTTGACCTCCGATCAGTTTTTTGCTAATAACTCTTGCATCCTTCGACCGACTTCTTCAACTAAGAGCTCGATGGAAGGCTTATCTGTTCTTCTTTCATATGGCATTAACATATTTTGCGAAAAGTCATAAGAAAAGTACTTTGAGAAAAGAATCGGCAGTAGGACGGAATCGTGTTGACCACCGATTAGTTTTTTGCTAATAACTCTTGCATCCTTCGACCGACTTCTTCAACTAAGAGCTCGATGGAAAGCTTATATGTTCTTCTTTCAGATGGCATTTACATAGTTTACGAAAAGTTATAAGAAAAGAACTTTGCGAAAAGAACTTTGCGAAAAGAATCGGCAGTAGGACGAAATCGTTTTGACCACCGACTAGTTTTCTGCTAATAACTCTCGCATCCTTCGACCGACTTCTTCGACTTAGAGCTCGATGGAAAGAAAGCTTATCTGTTCTTCTTTCAGATGGCATTAACATATTTTACGAAAAGTCATAAGAAAAGTAACTTGCGAAAAGAATCGGCAGTAGGACGAAATCGTGTTGACCACCGATTAGTTTTTTGCTAATTACTCTTGCATCCTTCGACCGACTTCTTCGACTAAGAGCTCGATGGAAGCTTATCTGTTCTTCTTTCAGATGGCATTAACATATTTTACGAAAAGTCATAAGAAAAGTACTTTGCGAAAAGAATAGGCAGTAGGACGGAATCGTGTTGACCACCGATTAGTGTTTTGCTAATAACTCTTGCATCCTTCGACCGACTTCTTCGACAAAATGCTCAATGGAAAGTTTATCTGTTCTTCTTTCAGATGGCATTAACATATTTTACGAAAAGTCATAAGAAAAGTACTTTGAGAAAAGAATCGGCAGTAGGACGGAATCGTGTTGACCACCGATTAGTTTTTTGCTAATAACTCTTGCATCCTTCGACCGTCTTCTTCGACTAAGAGCTCGATGGAAAGCTTATCTGTTCTTCTTTCAGATGGCATTAACATATTTTACGAAAAGTCATAAGAAAAGTACTTTGCGAAAAGAATCGGCAGTAGGACGGAATCGTGTTGACCACCGATTAGTTTTTTGCTAATAAATCTTGCATCGTTCGACCGACTTCTTCGACTAAGAGCTCGATGGAAAGCCTATATGTTCTTCTTTCAGATGGCATTTACATATTTTACGAAAAGTTATAAGAAAAGAACTTTGCGAATAGAATCGGCAGTAGGATGAAATCGTTTTGACCTCCGATCAGTTTTTTGCTAATAACACTTGCATCCTTCGACCGACTTCTTCGACTAAGAGCTCGATGGAAAGCTTATCTGTTCTTCTTTCAAATGGCATTAACATATTTTACGAAAAGTCATAAGAAAAGTACTTTGCGAAAAGAATCGGCAGTAGGACGAAATCGTTTTGACCTCCGATCAGTTTTTTGCTAATAACTCTTGCATCCTTCGACCAACTTCTGCAACTAAGAGCTCGATGGAAGGCTTATCTGTTCTTCTTTCAGATGGCATTTACATATTTTACGAAAAGTTATAAGAAAAGAACTTTGCGAAAAGAATCGGCAGTAGGACGGAATCGTGTTGACCACCGACTACTTTTTTGCTAATAACTCTTGCATCCTTCGACCGACTTCTTCGACTAAGAGCTCGATGGAAAGCTTATCTGTTCTTCTTTCAGATGGCATTAACATATTTTACGAAAAGTCATAAGAAAAGTACTTTGCGAAAAGAATCGGCAGTAGGACGGAATCGTGTTGACCACCGATTAGTTTTTTGCTAATAATTCTTGCATCCTTCGACCGACTTCTTCGACTAAGAGCTCGATGGAAAGCTTATATGTTCTTCTTTCAGATGGCATTTACATATTTTACGAAAAGTTATAAGAAAGGAACTTTGCGAAAAGAATCGGCAGTAGGACGAAATCGTTTTGACCTCCGATCAGTTTTTTGCTAATAACTCTTGCATCCTTCGACCGACTTCTTCGACTTAGAGCTCGATGGAAAGCTTGTCTGTTCCTCTTTCAGATAGCATTAACATATTTTACGAAAAGTCATAAAAAAAGTACTTTGCGAAAAGAATCGGCAATAGGACGGAATCTTGTTGACCACCGATTAGTTTTTTGCTAATAACTCTTGCATACTTGGACCGACTTCTTCGATTAAGAGCTCGATGGAAAGCTTATCTGTTCCTCTTTCAGATGGCATTAACATATTTTACGAAAATTCATAAGAAAAGTAGTTTGCGAAAAGAATCGGCAGTAGGAAGGAATTGTGTTGACCACCGATTAGTTTTTTGCTAATAACTCTTTCATCCTTCGACCGTCTTCTTCGACTAAGAACTCGATGGAAAGCTTATCTGTTCCTCTTTCAGATGGCATTAACATATTTAACGAAAAGTCATAAGAAAAGTACTTTGCGAAAAGAATCGGCAATAGGACGGAATCTTGTTGACCACCGATTAGTTTTTTGCTAATAACTCTTGCATACTTGGACCGACTTCTTCGATTAAGAGCTCGATGGAAAGCTTATCTGTTCCTCTTTCAGATGGCATTAACATATTTTACGAAAAGTCATAAGAAAAGTAGTTTGCGAAAAGAATCGGCAGTAGGACGGAATTGTGTTAACCACCGATTGTTTTTTTGCCAATAACTCTTGCATCCTTCGACCGACTTCTTCGACTAAGAACTCGATGGAAAGCTTATCTGTTCCTCTTTGAGATGGCATTAACATATTTAACGGAAAGTCATAAGAAAAGTACTTTGCGAAAAGAATCGGCAGTAGGACGGAATCGTGTTGACCACTAATTAGTTTTTTGCTTATAACTCTTGCATCCTTCGTCCGACTTCTTCGACAAAATGCTCAATGGAAAGCTTATCTATTCTTCTTTCAGATGGCATTATCATATCTTACGAAAAGTCATAAGAAAAGTAACTTGCGAAAAGAATCGGCAGTAGGACGGAATCGTGTTGACCACCGATTAGTTTTATGGTAATAACTCTTGCATCCTTCGACCGACTTCTTCGACTAAGAGCTCGATGGAAAGCTCATCTGTTCTTCTTTCAGATGGCATTACCATATTTTACGATAAGTCATAAGAAAAGTACTTTGCGAAAAGAATCGGCAGTAGGATGGAATCGTGTTGACCACCGATTAGTTTTTTGCTAATAAATCTTGCATCCTTCGACCGACTTCTTCGACTAAGAGCTCGATGGAAAGCTTATATGTTCTTCTTTCAGATGGAATTTACATATTTTACGAAAAGTTATAAGAAAAGAACTTTGCGAAAAGAATCGGCAGTAGGACGGAATCGTGTTGACCACCGATTAGTTTTTTGCTAATAACTCTTGCATCCTTCGACCGACTTCTTCGACTAAGAGCTCGATGGAAAGCTTATATGTTCTTCTTTCAGATGGCATTTACATATTTTACGAAAAGTTATAAGAAAAGAACTTTGCGAAAAGAATCGGCAGTAGGACGAAATCGTGTTGACCACCGATTAGTTTTTTGCTAATAACTCTTGCATCCTTCGACCGACTTCTTCGACTAAGAGCTCGGTGGAAAGCTTATCTGTTCTTCTTTCAGATGGCATTAACATATTTTACGAAAAGTCATAAGAAAAGTACTTTGCGAAAAGAATCGGCAGTAGGACGGAATCGTGTTGACCACCGATTAGTTTTTTGCTAATAACTCCTGCATCCTTCGACCGACTTCTTCGACTAAGAGCTCGATGGAAATCCTATATGTTCTTCTCTCAGATGGCATTTACATATTTTACGAAAAGTAATAAGAAAAGAACTTTGCGAAAAGAATCGGCAGTAGGACGGAATCGTGTTGACCACCGATTAGTGTTTTGCTAATAACTCTTGCATCCTTCGACCGACTTCTTCGACTAAGAGCTCGATGGAAAGCTTATATGTTCTTCTTTCAGATGGCATTTACATATTTTACGAAAAGTTATAAGAAAAGAACTTTGCGAAAAGAATCGGCAGTAGGACGAAATCGTTTTGACCTCCGATCAGTTTTTTGCTAATAACTCTTGCATCCTTCGACCGACTTCTTCAACTAAGAGCTCGATGGAAGGCTTATCTGTTCTTCTTTCATATGGCATTAACATATTTTACGAAAAGTCATAAGAAAAGTACTTTGAGAAAAGAATCGGCAGTAGGACGGAATCGTGTTGACCACCGATTAGTTTTTTGCTAATAACTCTTGCATCCTTCGACCGACTTCTTCAACTAAGAGCTCGATGGAAAGCTTATATGTTCTTCTTTCAGATGGCATTTACATAGTTTACGAAAAGTTATAAGAAAAGAACTTTGCGAAAAGAACTTTGCGAAAAGAATCGGCAGTAGGACGAAATCGTTTTGACCACCGACTAGTTTTCTGCTAATAACTCTCGCATCCTTCGACCGACTTCTTCGACTTAGAGCTCGATGGAAAGAAAGCTTATCTGTTCTTCTTTCAGATGGCATTAACATATTTTACGAAAAGTCATAAGAAAAGTAACTTGCGAAAAGAATCGGCAGTAGGACGAAATCGTGTTGACCACCGATTAGTTTTTTGCTAATTACTCTTGCATCCTTCGACCGACTTCTTCGACTAAGAGCTCGATGGAAGCTTATCTGTTCTTCTTTCAGATGGCATTAACATATTTTACGAAAAGTCATAAGAAAAGTACTTTGCGAAAAGAATAGGCAGTAGGACGGAATCGTGTTGACCACCGATTAGTGTTTTGCTAATAACTCTTGCATCCTTCGACCGACTTCTTCGACAAAATGCTCAATGGAAAGTTTATCTGTTCTTCTTTCAGATGGCATTAACATATTTTACGAAAAGTCATAAGAAAAGTACTTTGAGAAAAGAATCGGCAGTAGGACGGAATCGTGTTGACCACCGATTAGTTTTTTGCTAATAACTCTTGCATCCTTCGACCGTCTTCTTCGACTAAGAGCTCGATGGAAAGCTTATCTGTTCTTCTTTCAGATGGCATTAACATATTTTACGAAAAGTCATAAGAAAAGTACTTTGCGAAAAGAATCGGCAGTAGGACGGAATCGTGTTGACCACCGATTAGTTTTTTGCTAATAAATCTTGCATCGTTCGACCGACTTCTTCGACTAAGAGCTCGATGGAAAGCCTATATGTTCTTCTTTCAGATGGCATTTACATATTTTACGAAAAGTTATAAGAAAAGAACTTTGCGAATAGAATCGGCAGTAGGATGAAATCGTTTTGACCTCCGATCAGTTTTTTGCTAATAACACTTGCATCCTTCGACCGACTTCTTCGACTAAGAGCTCGATGGAAAGCTTATCTGTTCTTCTTTCAAATGGCATTAACATATTTTACGAAAAGTCATAAGAAAAGTACTTTGCGAAAAGAATCGGCAGTAGGACGAAATCGTTTTGACCTCCGATCAGTTTTTTGCTAATAACTCTTGCATCCTTCGACCAACTTCTGCAACTAAGAGCTCGATGGAAGGCTTATCTGTTCTTCTTTCAGATGGCATTTACATATTTTACGAAAAGTTATAAGAAAAGAACTTTGCGAAAAGAATCGGCAGTAGGACGGAATCGTGTTGACCACCGAATACTTTTTTGCTAATAACTCTTGCATCCTTCGACCGACTTCTTCGACTAAGAGCTCGATGGAAAGCTTATCTGTTCTTCTTTCAGATGGCATTAACATATTTTACGAAAAGTCATAAGAAAAGTACTTTGCGAAAAGAATCGGCAGTAGGACGGAATCGTGTTGACCACCGATTAGTTTTTTGCTAATAATTCTTGCATCCTTCGACCGACTTCTTCGACTAAGAGCTCGATGGAAAGCTTATATGTTCTTCTTTCAGATGGCATTTACATATTTTACGAAAAGTTATAAGAAAGGAACTTTGCGAAAAGAATCGGCAGTAGGACGAAATCGTTTTGACCTCCGATCAGTTTTTTGCTAATAACTCTTGCATCCTTCGACCGACTTCTTCGACTTAGAGCTCGATGGAAAGCTTGTCTGTTCCTCTTTCAGATAGCATTAACATATTTTACGAAAAGTCATAAAAAAAGTACTTTGCGAAAAGAATCGGCAATAGGACGGAATCTTGTTGACCACCGATTAGTTTTTTGCTAATAACTCTTGCATACTTGGACCGACTTCTTCGATTAAGAGCTCGATGGAAAGCTTATCTGTTCCTCTTTCAGATGGCATTAACATATTTTACGAAAATTCATAAGAAAAGTAGTTTGCGAAAAGAATCGGCAGTAGGAAGGAATTGTGTTGACCACCGATTAGTTTTTTGCTAATAACTCTTTCATCCTTCGACCGTCTTCTTCGACTAAGAACTCGATGGAAAGCTTATCTGTTCCTCTTTCAGATGGCATTAACATATTTAACGAAAAGTCATAAGAAAAGTACTTTGCGAAAAGAATCGGCAGTAGGGCGAAATCGTGTTGACCTCCGATCAGTTTTTTGCTAATAACTCTTGCATCCTTTGACCGACTTCTTCGACTTAGAGCTCGATGGAAAGCTTATCTGTCCCTCTTTCAGATAGCATTATCATATTTTACGAAAAGTCATAAAAAAAGTACTTTGCGAAAAGAATCGGCAATAGGACGGAATCGTGTTAACCACCGATTAGTTTTTTGCTAATAACTCTTGCATCCTTCGTCCGACTTCTTCGACAAAATGCTCAATGGAAAGCTTATCTGTTCTTCTTTCAGATGGCATTAACATATTTTACGAAAAGTCATAAGAAAAGTAACTTGCGAAAAGAATCGGCAGTAGGACGGAATCGTGTTGACCACCGATTTGTTTTTTGCTAATAACAAATCTGCTAAGAGCTCGATGGAAAGCTTATACGTTCTTCTTTCAGATGGCATTTACATATTTTACGAAAAGTTGTAAGAAAAGAACTTTGCGAAAAGAACTTTGCGAAAAGAATCGGCAGTAGGACGGAATCGTGTTGACCACCGACTAGTTTTTTGCTAATAACTCTTGCATCCTTCGACCGACTTCTTCGACTAAGAGCTCGATGGAAAGCTTATCTGTTCCTCTTTCAGATGGCATTAACATATTTTACGAAAAGTCATAACAAAAGTACTTTGCGAAAAGAATCGGCAGTAGGACGGAATCGTGTTGACCGCCAATTAGTTTTTTGCTAATAACTCTTGAATCCTTCGACCGACTTCTTCGACTAAGAGCTCGATGGAAAGCTTATCTGTTCTTCTTTCAGATGGCATTTACATATTTTACGAAAAGTCATAAGAAAAGTAGTTTGCGAAAAGAATCGGCAGTAGGCCGGAATTGTGTTGACCACCGATTAGCTTTTTGCTAATAACTCTTTCATCCTTCGACCGTCTTCTTCGACTAAGAACTCGATGGAAAGCTTATCTGTTCCTCTTTCAGATGGCATTAACATATTTAACGAAAAGTCATAAGAAAAGTACTTTGCGAAAAGAATCAGCAGTAGGACGGAATCGTGTTGACCACTGATTAGTTTTTTGCTTATAACTCTTGCATCCTTCGTCCGACTTCTTCGACAAAATGCTCAATAGAAAGCTTATCTGTTCTTCTTTCAGATAGCATTAACATATTTTACGAAAACTCATAAGAAAAGTAACTAACTCGGTGTTGACCACCGATTTGTTTTTTGCTAATAACAAATCATGCTAAGGCTCGATGGAAAGCTTATCTGTTCCTCTTTCAGATGGCATTAACATATTGTACGAAAAGTCATAAGAAATACAATTTTTTTGACCAAAACTAAAATATGCTCGAAATCATTGAAGAAGAAGTAGCTTATAAGACGAAAGTATGCCGTATCTAATAATATATATTTAAATTTTTTTAATTGCATAAATGGGCGTCATTTTATTCAGAATTAATAGGTTTTTACATGGACAAAAAATCGTTTAATTTGTTCCCATTAAATACAAGAGTTATAGAAAAGTACTTTGCGAAAATAATCGGCAGTAAGACGGAAACGTGTTGACCCCCGATAAGTTTTTTGCTAATAGCTCTTGCATCCTTCGACCGTCTTCTTCGACTAAGAGCTCGATGGAAAGCTTATCTGTTCTTCTTTCAGATGGCATTAACATATTTTACGAAAAGTCATAAGAAAAGTACTTTGCGAAAATAATCGGCAGTAGGACGGAATCGTGTTGACCACCGATTAGTGTTTTGCTAATAACTCTTGCATCCTTCGACCGACTTCTTCGACTAAGAGCTCGATGGAAAGCTTATCTGTTCTTCTTTCAGATGGCATTTACATATTTTACGAAAAGTTACAAGAAAAGAACTATGCGAAAAGAATCGGCAGTAGGACGAAATCGTTTTGACCCCCGATAAGTTTTTTACTAATAACTCTTGCATCCTTCGACCGACTTCTTCAACTAAGAGCTCGATGGAAGGCTTATCTGTTCTTCTTTCAGATGGCATTAACATATTTTACGAAAAGTCATAAGAAAAGAACTTTGCGAAAAGAATCGGCAGTAGGACGGAATCGTGTTGACCACTGATTAGTTTTTTGCTAATAACTCTTGCATCCTTCGACCGACTTCTTCGACTAAGAGCTCGATGGAAAGCTTATCTGTTCTTCTTTCAGATGGCATTAACATATTTTACGAAAAGTCATAAGAAATAAAATTTTTTGACCAAAAATAAAATATCGTTGAAATCATTGAAGAAGAGGTACCTTATAAGACGAAAATATGCCTTATCTGATAAGAGACATTTAAATTTTTATACCCTGTACACACACTGTGTATCAGGGTATATTAAGTTTGTTTGAGACGGTTTGTATGTAACGCATAGAAGGAGGGGAGGGGGACCCTATAAAGTATATATATTCTTGATCAGGATGACAAGACGAATTGATATAGCCCTGTCTGTCCGTCCGTCCGTCCGTTCGTCCGTCCGTCCTCTCCAATGGTTCTCGAAAACTATAAGAGCTAGAGACTTGAAATTTGGTGGATAGACTCGTGAGGTCAAACGCTAGATCAAGTTTGAAGGATTTTTTGCCACGCCCACTCCTTCCCGCCCATCGAGCACCACCCATTTTTTCAAAAGGCTGTAGCTCGAAAACCTGATGAGTTAGAAACATGAAAATGAGTATGTAGACTCAGTATGTATAGCTCTATAAAACTGCATACCACATTTCTTCCCCCTCCCCTTCGTTTCCCCTCAAAAAGTTGTTTTCTTAAAATTGCTGTATCTCCTAAACTATAATAGATACAATGCTGAAATTTTGTATGCAAACTCAGTAAAGATTTCAAAGATTTTAAAGATCATTTTTAACGCTGTGTGACAACGCAAAGACAATCAAGTTGAAATTTGGCATAAATTGCGCTTTGAACACTGCTTTATCCTATTTGTAACAAAAACCGTACTTAACACTGCGAAAACTATTAAAGCTAGAGACTTGAAATTTGGAAGATAGACTCGTGTGGTCGAACACCAGATCAAGTTTGAAGGAATTTTTGCCACGCCCATTCCTTCCCGCCCATCGAGCACAACAAAAGGTAATTTTTTTCTTAAAATTGCTGTATCTCCTAAAGTATAAAGAATACAATGCTGAAATTTTGTATGCAAACTCAGGTAACATACCTTTTTAAAACTGCATACAACAAACTACCACTTTCCCCGCAAAGACCAACACACTAAAATTTTTCAGCAATGGTTTGTAACAAAATCCGTACTAAAGCGCCATCTAATGGCAACATTGCACTGTGAGCCCTGCCTCAGTATTAGCAAATACACAAACCATATTGTGGTACACTGCTTTTGCTGTCGGCGAATGTTTAACGTGTTATCAACATAGGTGTGTGTACAGGGTATTATATAGTTGAGAATACTCAACTATACCGCCCTTACTGGTTTTAATTGCATTAATGGGCGGCATTTTATTCAGAATTAATAGTTTCTTACATGGAAAAAAAATTCGTTTAATTTTTTTCCCATTAAATACTAGAATTATAGAAAAGTACTTTGCGAAAAGAATCGGCAGTAGGACGAAATCGTGTTGACCACCGATTAGTTTTTTGCTAATAACTCTTGCATCCTTCGACTGACTTCTTCGACTAAGAGCTCCATGGAAAGCTTATCTGTTCTTCTTTCAGATGGCATTAACATATTTTACGAAAAGTCATAAGAAAAGTACTTTGCGAAAAGAATCGGCAGTAGGACGGAATCGTGTTGACCACCGATTAGTGTTTTGCTAATAACTCTTGCATCCTTCGACCGACTTCTTCGACTAAGAGCTCGATGGAAAGCTTATCTGTTCTTCTTTCAGATGGCATTTACATATTTTACGAAAAGTTATAAGAAAAGAACTTTGCGAAAAGAATCGGCAGTAGGACGAAATCGTTTTGACCTCCGATCAGTTTTTTGCTAATAACTCTTGCATCCTTCGACCGACTTCTTCAACTAAGAGCTCGATGGAAGGCTTATCTGTTCTTGTTTCAGATGGCATTAACATATTTTACGAAAAGTCATAAGAAAAGTACTTTGAGAAAAGAATCGGCAGTAGGACGGAATCGTGTTGACCACCGATTAGTTTTTTGCTAATAACTCTTGCATCCTTCGACCGTCTTCTTCGACTAAGAGCTCCATGGAAAGCTTATCTGTTCTTCTTTCAGATGGCATTAACATATTTTACGAAAAGTCATAAGAAATAAAATTTTTTGACCAAAAATAAAATATCGTTGAAATCATTGAAGAAGAGGTACCTTATAAGACGAAAATATGCCTTATCTGATATGAGACATTTAAATTTTTTTAATTGCATTAATGGGCGGCATTTTATTCAGAATTAATAGTTTCTTACATGGAAAAAAAATTCGTTTAATTTTTTTCCCATTAAATACTAGAATTATAGAAAAGTACTTTGCGAAAAGAATCGGCAGTAGGACGAAATCGCGTTGACCACCGATTAGTTTTTTGCTAATAACTCTTGCATCCTTCGACCGACTTCTTCGACTAAGAGCTCCATGGAAAGCTTATCTGTTCTTCTTTCAGATGGCATTAACATATTTTACGAAAAGTCATAAGAAAAGTACTTTGCGAAAAGAATCGGCAGTAGGACGGAATCGTGTTGACCACCGATTAGTTTTTTGCTAATAATTCTTGCATCCTTCGACCGACTTCTTCGACTAAGAGCTCGATGGAAAGCTTATATGTTCTTCTTTCAGATGGCATTTACATATTTTACGAAAAGTTATAAGAAAGGAACTTTGCGAAAAGAATCGGCAGTAGGACGAAATCGTTTTGACCTCCGATCAGTTTTTTGCTAATAACTCTTGCATCCTTCGACCGACTTCTTCGACTTAGAGCTCGATGGAAAGCTTGTCTGTTCCTCTTTCAGATAGCATTAACATATTTTACGAAAAGTCATAAAAAAAGTACTTTGCGAAAAGAATCGGCAATAGGACGGAATCTTGTTGACCACCGATTAGTTTTTTGCTAATAACTCTTGCATACTTGGACCGACTTCTTCGATTAAGAGCTCGATGGAAAGCTTATCTGTTCCTCTTTCAGATGGCATTAACATATTTTACGAAAATTCATAAGAAAAGTAGTTTGCGAAAAGAATCGGCAGTAGGAAGGAATTGTGTTGACCACCGATTAGTTTTTTGCTAATAACTCTTTCATCCTTCGACCGTCTTCTTCGACTAAGAACTCGATGGAAAGCTTATCTGTTCCTCTTTCAGATGGCATTAACATATTTAACGAAAAGTCATAAGAAAAGTACTTTGCGAAAAGAATCGGCAGTAGGGCGAAATCGTGTTGACCTCCGATCAGTTTTTTGCTAATAACTCTTGCATCCTTTGACCGACTTCTTCGACTTAGAGCTCGATGGAAAGCTTATCTGTCCCTCTTTCAGATAGCATTATCATATTTTACGAAAAGTCATAAAAAAAGTACTTTGCGAAAAGAATCGGCAATAGGACGGAATCGTGTTAACCACCGATTAGTTTTTTGCTAATAACTCTTGAATCCTTCGTCCGACTTCTTCGACAAAATGCTCAATGGAAAGCTTATCTGTTCTTCTTTCAGATGGCATTAACATATTTTACGAAAAGTCATAAGAAAAGTAACTTGCGAAAAGAATCGGCAGTAGGACGGAATCGTGTTGACCACCGATTTGTTTTTTGCTAATAACAAATCTGCTAAGAGCTCGATGGAAAGCTTATACGTTCTTCTTTCAGATGGCATTTACATATTTTACGAAAAGTTGTAAGAAAAGAACTTTGCGAAAAGAACTTTGCGAAAAGAACTTTGCGAAAAGAATCGGCAGTAGGACGGAATCGTGTTGACCACCGACTAGTTTTTTGCTAATAACTCTTGCATCCTTCGACCGACTTCTTCGACTAAGAGCTCGATGGAAAGCTTATCTGTTCCTCTTTCAGATGGCATTAACATATTTTACGAAAAGTCATAACAAAAGTACTTTGCGAAAAGAATCGGCAGTAGGACGGAATCGTGTTGACCACCAATTAGTTTTTTGCTAATAACTCTTTCATCCTTCGACCGTCTTCTTCGACTAAGAACTCGATGGAAAGCTTATCTGTTCCTCTTTCAGATGGCATTAACATATTTAACGAAAAGTCATAAGAAAAGTACTTTGCGAAAAGAATCAGCAGTAGGACGGAATCGTGTTGACCACTGATTAGTTTTTTGCTTATAACTCTTGCATCCTTCGTCCGACTTCTTCGACAAAATGCTCAATGGAAAGCTTATCTGTTCTTCTTTCAGATGGCATTAACATATTTTACGAAAACTCATAAGAAAAGTAACTTGCGAAAAGAATCGGCAGTAGGACGGAATCGTGTTGACCACCGATTTGTTTTTTGCTAATAACAAATCATGCTAAGGCTCGATGGAAAGCTTATCTGTTCCTCTTTCAGATGGCATTAACATATTTTACGAAAAGTCATAAGAAATACAATTTTTTTGACCAAAACTAAAATATGCTCGAAATCATTGAAGAAGAAGTAGCTTATAAGACGAAAGTATGCCGTATCTAATAATATATATTTAAATTTTTTTAATTGCATAAATGGGCGTCATTTTATTCAGAATTAATAGGTTTTTACATGGACAAAAAATCGTTTAATTTGTTCCCATTAAATACAAGAGTTATAGAAAAGTACTTTGCGAAAATAATCGGCAGTAAGACGGAAACGTGTTGACCCCCGATAAGTTTTTTGCTAATAGCTCTTGCATCCTTCGACCGTCTTCTTCGACTAAGAGCTCGATGGAAAGCTTATCTGTTCTTCTTTCAGATGGCATTAACATATTTTACGAAAAGTCATAAGAAAAGTACTTTGCGAAAATAATCGGCAGTAGGACGGAATCGTGTTGACCACCGATTAGTGTTTTGCTAATAACTCTTGCATCCTTCGACCGACTTCTTCGACTAAGAGCTCGATGGAAAGCTTATCTGTTCTTCTTTCAGATGGCATTAACATATTTTACGAAAAGTCATAAGAAAAGAACTTTGCGAAAAGAATCGGCAGTAGGACGGAATCGTGTTGACCACTGATTAGTTTTTTGCTAATAACTCTTGCATCCTTCGACCGACTTCTTCGACTAAGAGCTCGATGGAAAGCTTATCTGTTCTTCTTTCAGATGGCATTAACATATTTTACGAAAAGTCATAAGAAATAAAATTTTTTGACCAAAAATAAAATATCGTTGAAATCATTGAAGAAGAGGTACCTTATAAGACGAAAATATGCCTTATCTGATAAGAGACATTTAAATTTTTATACCCTGTACACACACTGTGTATCAGGGTATATTAAGTTTGTTTGAGACGGTTTGTATGTAACGCATAGAAGGAGGGGAGGGGGACCCTATAAAGTATATATATTCTTGATCAGGATGACAAGACGAATTGATATAGCCCTGTCTGTCCGTCCGTCCGTCCGTTCGTCCGTCCGTCCTCTCCAATGGTTCTCGAAAACTATAAGAGCTAGAGACTTGAAATTTGGTGGATAGACTCGTGAGGTCAAACGCTAGATCAAGTTTGAAGGATTTTTTGCCACGCCCACTCCTTCCCGCCCATCGAGCACCACCCATTTTTTCAAAAGGCTGTAGCTCGAAAACCTGATGAGTTAGAAACATGAAAATGAGTATGTAGACTCAGTATGTATAGCTCTATAAAACTGCATACCACATTTCTTCCCCCTCCCCTTCGTTTCCCCTCAAAAAGTTGTTTTCTTAAAATTGCTGTATCTCCTAAACTATAATAGATACAATGCTGAAATTTTGTATGCAAACTCAGTAAAGATTTCAAAGATTTTAAAGATCATTTTTAACGCTGTGTGACAACGCAAAGACAATCAAGTTGAAATTTGGCATAAATTGCGCTTTGAACACTGCTTTATCCTATTTGTAACAAAAACCGTACTTAACACTGCGAAAACTATTAAAGCTAGAGACTTGAAATTTGGAAGATAGACTCGTGTGGTCGAACACCAGATCAAGTTTGAAGGAATTTTTGCCACGCCCATTCCTTCCCGCCCATCGAGCACAACAAAAGGTAATTTTTTTCTTAAAATTGCTGTATCTCCTAAAGTATAAAGAATACAATGCTGAAATTTTGTATGCAAACTCAGGTAACATACCTTTTTAAAACTGCATACAACAAACTACCACTTTCCCCGCAAAGACCAACACACTAAAATTTTGCAGCAATGCTTTGTAACAAAATCCGTACTAAAGCGCCATCTAATGGCAACATTGCACTGTGAGCCCTGCCTCAGTATTAGCAAATACACAAACCATATTGTGGTACACTGCTTTTGCTGTCGGCGAATGTTTAACGTGTTATCAACATAGGTGTGTGTACAGGGTATTATATAGTTGAGAATACTCAACTATACCGCCCTTACTGGTTTTAATTGCATTAATGGGCGGCATTTTATTCAGAATTAATAGTTTCTTACATGGAAAAAAAATTCGTTTAATTTTTTTCCCATTAAATACTAGAATTATAGAAAAGTACTTTGCGAAAAGAATCGGCAGTAGGACGGAATCGTGTTGACCACCGATTAGTGTTTTGCTAATAACTCTTGCATCCTTCGACCGACTTCTTCGACTAAGAGCTCCATGGAAAGCTTATCTGTTCTTCTTTCAGATGGCATTAACATATTTTACGAAAAGTCATAAGAAATAAAATTTTTTGACCAAAAATAAAATATCGTTGAAATCATTGAAGAAGAGGTACCTTATAAGACGAAAATATGCCTTATCTGATATGAGACATTTAAATTTTTTTAATTGCATTAATGGGCGGCATTTTATTCAGAATTAATAGGTTTTTACATGGACAAAAAATCGTTTAATTTGTTCCCATTAAATACAAGAGTTATAGAAAAGTACTTTGCGAAAATAATCGGCAGTAAGACGGAAACGTGTTGACCCCCGATAAGTTTTTTGCTAATAGCTCTTGCATCCTTCGACCGTCTTCTTCGACTAAGAGCTCGATGGAAAGCTTATCTGTTCTTCTTTCAGATGGCATTAACATATTTTACGAAAAGTCATAAGAAAAGTACTTTGAGAAAAGAATCGGCAGTAGGACGGAATCGTGTTGACCACCGATTAGTTTTTTGCTAATAACTCTTGCATCCTTCGACCGTCTTCTTCGACTAAGAGCTCCATGGAAAGCTTATCTGTTCTTCTTTCAGATGGCATTAACATATTTTACGAAAAGTCATAAGAAATAAAATTTTTTGACCAAAAATAAAATATCGTTGAAATCATTGAAGAAGAGGTACCTTATAAGACGAAAATATGCCTTATCTGATAAGAGACATTTAAATTTTTATACCCTGTACACACACTGTGTATCAGGGTATATTAAGTTTGTTTGAGACGGTTTGTATGTAACGCATAGAAGGAGGGGAGGGGGACCCTATAAAGTATAAATATTCTTGATCAGGATGACAAGACGAATTGATATAGCCCTGTCTGTCCGTCCGTCCGTCCGTTCGTCCGTCCGTCCTCTCCAATGGTTCTCGAAAACTATAAGAGCTAGAGACTTGAAATTTGGTGGATAGACTCGTGAGGTCAAACGCTAGATCAAGTTTGAAGGATTTTTTGCCACGCCCACTCCTTCCCGCCCATCGAGCACCACCCATTTTTTCAAAAGGCTGTAGCTCGAAAACCTGATGAGTTAGAAACATGAAAATGAGTATGTAGACTCAGTATGTATAGCTCTATAAAACTGCATACCACATTTCTTCCCCCTCCCCTTCGTTTCCCCTCAAAAAGTTGTTTTCTTAAAATTGCTGTATCTCCTAAACTATAATAGATACAATGCTGAAATTTTGTATGCAAACTCAGTAAAGATTTCAAAGATTTTAAAGATCATTTTTAACGCTGTGTGACAACGCAAAGACAATCAAGTTGAAATTTGGCATAAATTGCGCTTTGAACACTGCTTTATCCTATTTGTAACAAAAACCGTACTTAACACTGCGAAAACTATTAAAGCTAGAGACTTGAAATTTGGAAGATAGACTCGTGTGGTCGAACACCAGATCAAGTTTGAAGGAATTTTTGCCACGCCCATTCCTTCCCGCCCATCGAGCACAACAAAAGGTAATTTTTTTCTTAAAATTGCTGTATCTCCTAAAGTATAAAGAATACAATGCTGAAATTTTGTATGCAAACTCAGGTAACATACCTTTTTAAAACTGCATACAACAAACTACCACTTTCCCCGCAAAGACCAACACACTAAAATTTTGCAGCAATGCTTTGTAACAAAATCCGTACTAAAGCGCCATCTAATGGCAACATTGCACTGTGAGCCCTGCCTCAGTATTAGCAAATACACAAACCATATTGTGGTACACTGCTTTTGCTGTCGGCGAATGTTTAACGTGTTATCAACATAGGTGTGTGTACAGGGTATTATATAGTTGAGAATACTCAACTATACCGCCCTTACTGGTTTTAATTGCATTAATGGGCGGCATTTTATTCAGAATTAATAGTTTCTTACATGGAAAAAAAATTCGTTTAATTTTTTTCCCATTAAATACTAGAATTATAGAAAAGTACTTTGCGAAAAGAATCGGCAGTAGGACGGAATCGTGTTGACCACCGATTAGTGTTTTGCTAATAACTCTTGCATCCTTCGACCGACTTCTTCGACTAAGAGCTCGATGGAAAGCTTATCTGTTCTTCTTTCAGATGGCATTTACATATTTTACGAAAAGTTATAAGAAAAGAACTTTGCGAAAAGAATCGGCAGTAGGACGAAATCGTTTTGACCTCCGATCAGTTTTTTGCTAATAACTCTTGCATCCTTCGACCGACTTCTTCAACTAAGAGCTCGATGGAAGGCTTATCTGTTCTTCTTTCAGATGGCATTAACATATTTTACGAAAAGTCATAAGAAAAGTACTTTGAGAAAAGAATCGGCAGTAGGACGGAATCGTGTTGACCACCGATTAGTTTTTTGCTAATAACTCTTGCATCCTTCGACCGTCTTCTTCGACTAAGAGCTCCATGGAAAGCTTATCTGTTCTTCTTTCAGATGGCATTAACATATTTTACGAAAAGTCATAAGAAATAAAATTTTTTGACCAAAAATAAAATATCGTTGAAATCATTGAAGAAGAGGTACCTTATAAGACGAAAATATGCCTTATCTGATATGAGACATTTAAATTTTTTTAATTGCATTAATGGGCGGCATTTTATTCAGAATTAATAGTTTCTTACATGGAAAAAAAATTCGTTTAATTTTTTTCCCATTAAATACTAGAATTATAGAAAAGTACTTTGCGAAAAGAATCGGCAGTAGGACGAAATCGCGTTGACCACCGATTAGTTTTTTGCTAATAACTCTTGCATCCTTCGACCGACTTCTTCGACTAAGAGCTCCATGGAAAGCTTATCTGTTCTTCTTTCAGATGGCATTAACATATTTTACGAAAAGTCATAAGAAAAGAACTTTGCGAAAAGAATCGGCAGTAGGACGGAATCGTGTTGACCACCGATTAGTGTTTTGCTAATAACTCTTGCATCCTTCGACCGACTTCTTCGACTAAGAGCTCGATGGAAAGCTTATCTGTTCTTCTTTCAGATGGCATTTACATATTTTACGAAAAGTTATAAGAAAAGAACTTTGCGAAAAGAATCGGCAGTAGGACGAAATCGTTTTGACCTCCGATCAGTTTTTTGCTAATAACTCTTGCATCCTTCGACCGACTTCTTCAACTAAGAGCTCGATGGAAGGCTTATCTGTTCTTCTTTCAGATGGCATTAACATATTTTACGAAAAGTCATAAGAAAAGTACTTTGAGAAAAGAATCGGCAGTAGGACGGAATCGTGTTGACCACCGATTAGTTTTTTGCTAATAACTCTTGCATCCCTCGACCGACTTCTTCGACTAAGAGCTCGATGGAAAGCTTATACGTTCTTCTTTCAGATGGCATTTACATATTTTACGAAAAGTTATAAGAAAAGAACTTTGCGAAAAGAACTTTGCGAAAAGAATCGGCAGTAGGACGACCACCGACTAGTTTTTTGCTAATAACTCGTGCATCCTTCGACCGACTTCTTCGACTAAGAGCTCGATGGAAAGCTTCTCTGTTCTTCTTTCAGATGGCATTAACATATTTTACGAAAAGTCATAAGAAAAGTACTTTGCGAAAAGAATCGGCAGTAGGACGGAATCGTGTTGACCACCGATTAGTTTTTTGCTAATAACTCTTGCATCCTTCGACCGACTTCTTCGACTAAGAGCTCGATGGAAAGCTTATCTGTTCTTCTTTCAGATGGCATTTACATATTTTACGAAAAGTTATAAGAAAAGAACTTTGCGAAAAGAATCGGCAGTAGGACGAAATCGTTTTGAACTCCGATCAGTTTTTTGCTAATAACTCTTGCATCCTTCGACCGACTTCTTCAACTAAGAGCTCGATGGAAGGCTTATCTGTTCTTCTTTCAGATGGCATTAACATATTTTACGAAAAGTCATAAGAAAAGTACTTTGAGAAAAGAATCGGCAGTAGGACGGAATCGTGTTGACCACCGACTAGTTTTTTGCTAATAACTCGTGCATCCCTCGACCGACTTCTTCGACTAAGAGCTCGATGGAAAGCTTATATGTTCTTCTTTCAGATGGCATTTACATATTTTACGAAAAGTTAAAAGAAAGGAACTTTGCGAAAAAAATCGGCAGTATGACGAAATCGTTTTGACCTCCGATCAGTTTTTTGCTAATAACTCTTGCATCCTTCGACCGACTTCTTCGACTTAAGGCTTGATGGAAAGCTTGTCTGTTCCTCTTTCAGATAGGATTAACATATTTTACGAAAAGTCATAAGAAAAGTACTTTGCGAAAAGAATCGGCAATAGGATGGAATCTTGTTGAACACCGATTAGTTTTTTGCTAATAACTCTTGCATACTTGGACCGACTTCTTCGACTTAGAGCTCGATGGAAAGCTTATCTGTTCCTCTTTCAGATGGCATTAACATATTTTACGAAAAGTCATAAGAAAAGTAGTTTGCGAAAAAAATCGGCAGTAGGACGGAATTGTGTTGACCACCGATTAGTTTGTTGCTAATAACTCTTTCATCCTTCGACCGTCTTCTTCGACAAAGAGCTCGATGGAAAGCTTATCTGTTCCTCTTTCAGATGGCATTACCATTTTTAACGAAAAGTCATAAGAAAAGTACTTTGCGAAAAGAATCGGCAGTAGGACGGAATCGTGTTGACCACTGATTAGTTTTTTGCTTATAACTCTTGCATCCTTCGTCCGACTTCTTCGACAACATGCTCAATGGAAAGCTTATCTGTTCTTCTTTCAGATGGCATTAACATATTTTACGAAAAGTCATAAGAAAAGTAACTTGCGAAAAGAATCGGCAGTAGGACGGAATCGTGTTGACCACCGATTAGTTTTTTGCTAATAACTCTTGCATCCTTCGACCGACTTCATCGACTAAGAGCTCGATGGAAAGCTTATCTGTTCTTCTTTCAGATGGCATTACCATATTTTACGATAAGTCATAAGAAAAGTACTTTGCGAAAAGAATCGGCAGTAGGACGGAATCGTGTTGACCACCGATTAGTTTTTTGCTAATAACTCTTGCATCCTTCGACCGACTTCTTCGACTAAGAGCTCGATGGAAAGCTTATATGTTCTTCTTTCAGATGGCATTTACATATTTTACGAAAAGTTATAAGAAAAGAACTTTGCGAAAAGAACTTTGCGAAAAGAATCGGCAGTAGGACGAAATCGTGTTGACCACCGACTAGTTTTTTGCTAATAACTCTTGCATCCTTCGACCGACTTCTTCGACTAAGAGCTCGATGGAAAGCTTATCTGTTCTTCTTTCAGATGGCATTAACATATTTTACGAAAAGTCATAAAAAAAGTACTTTGCGAAAAGAATCGGCAGTAGGACGGAGTCGTGTTGACCACCGATTAGTTTTTTGCTAATAACTCTTGCATCCTTCGACCGACTTCTTCGACTAAGAGCTCGATGGAAAGCTTATATGTTCTTCTTTCAGATGGCATTTACATATTTTAGGAAAAGTTATAAGAAAGGAACTTTGCGAAAAGAATCGGCAGTAGGACGAAATCGTTTTGACCTCCGATCAGTTTTTTGCTAATAACTCTTGCATCCTTCGACCGACTTCTTCGACTTAGAGCTCGATGGAAAGCTTGTCTGTTCCTCTTTCAGATAGCATTAACATATTTTACGAAAAGTCATAAGAAAAGTACTTTGCGAAAAGAATCGGCAATAGGACGGAATCTTGTTGACCACCGATTAGTTTTTTGCTAATAACTCTTGCATACTTGGACCGACTTCTTCGACTTAGAGCTCGATAGAAAGCTTATCTGTTCCTCTTTCAGATGGCATTAACATATTTTACGAAAAGTCATAAGAAAAGTAGTTTGCGAAAAGAATCGGCAGTAGGACGGAATTGTGTTGACCACCGATTAGTTTTTTGCTAATAACTCTTTCATCCTTCGACCGTCTTCTTCGACTAAGAACTCGATGGAAAGCTTATCTGTTCCTCTTTCAGATGGCATTAACATATTTAACGAAAAGTCTTAAGAAAAGTACTTTGCGAAAAGAATCGGCAGTAGGACGGAATCGTGTTGACCACTGATTAGTTTTTTGCTTATAACTCTTGCATCCTTCGTCCGACTTCTTCAACAAAATGCTCAATGGAAAGCTTATCTGTTCTTCTTTCAGATGGCATTAACATATTTTACGAAAAGTCATAAGAAAAGTAACTTAGGAAAAGAATCGGCAGTAGGACGGAATCGTGTTGACCACCGATTTGTTTTTTGCTAATAACAAATCATGCTAAGGATCGATGGAAAGCTTATCTGTTCCTCTTTCAGATGGCATTAACATATTTTACGAAAAGTGATAAGAACTACAATTTTTTTGACCAAAACTAAAATATCCTCGAAATCATTGAAGAAGAAGTAGCTTATAAGACGAAAGTATGCCGTATCTAATAATATATATTTAAATTTTTTTAATTGCATAAATGGGCGTCATTTTATTCAGAATTAATAGGTTTTTACATGGACAAAAAATCGTTTAAATTGTTCCCATTAAATACAAGAGTTATAGAAAAGTACTTTGCGAAAATAATCGGCAGTAAGACGGAAATGTGTTGACCCCCGATAAGTTTTTTGCTAATAGCTCTTGCATCCTTCGACCGTCTTCTTCGACTAAGACCTCGATGGAAAGCTTATCTGTTCCTCTTTCAGAAGGCATTAACATATTTTACGAAAAGTCATAAGAAAAGTACTTTGCGAAAAGAATCGGCAGTAGGACGGAATCGTGTTGACCACCGATTAGTGTTTTGCTAATAACTCTTGCATCCTTCGACCGACTTCTTCGACTAAGAGCTCGATGGAAAGCTTATACGTTCTTCTTTCAGATGGCATTTACATATTTTACGAAAAGTTATAAGAAAAAAACTTTGCGAAAAGAACTTTGCGAAAAGAATCGGCAGTAGGATGAAATCGTGTTGACCACCGACTAGTTTTTTGCTAATAACTCTTGCATCCTTCGACCGACTTCTTCGACTAAGAGCTCGATGGAAAGCTTATCTGTTCTTCTTTCAGATGGCATTAACATATTTTACGAAAAGTCATAAGAAAAGTACTTTGCGAAAAGAATCGGCAGTAGGACGGAATCGTGTTGACCACCGATTAGTTTTTTGCTAATAACTCTTGCATCCCTCGACCGACTTCTTCGACTAAGAGCTCGATGGAAAGCTTATATGTTCTTCTTTCAGATGGCATTTACATATTTTACGAAAAGTTATAAGAAAGGAACTTTGCGAAAAGAATCGGCAGTAGGACGAAATCGTTTTGACCTCCGATCAGTTTTTTGCTAATAACTCTTGCATCCTTCGACCGACTTCTTCGACTAAGAGCTCGATGGAAAGCTTATACGTTCTTCTTTTTGATGGCATTTACATATTTTACGAAAAGTTATAAGAAAATAACTTTGCGAAAAGAACTTTGCGAAAAGAATCGGCAGTAGGATGAAATCGTGTTGACCACCGACTAGTTTTTTGCTAATAACTCTTGCATCCTTCGACCGACTTCTTCGACTAAGAGCTCGATGGAAAGCTTATCTGTTCTTCTTTCAGATGGCATTAACATATTTTACGAAAAGTCATAAGAAAAGTACTTTGCGAAAAGAATCGGCAGTAGGACGGAATCGTGTTGACCACCGATTAGTTTTTTGCTAATAACTCTTGCATCCTTCGACCGACTTCTTCGACTAAGAGCTCGATGGAAAGCTTATCTGTTCTTCTTTCAGATGGCATTTACATATTTTACGAAAAGTCATAAGAAAAGTACTTTGCGAAAAGAATCGTCAGTAGGACGAAATCGTTTTGACCTCCGATCAGTTTTTTGCTAATAACTCTTGCATCCTTCGACCGACTTCTTCAACTAAGAGCTCGATGGAAAGCTTATCTTTTCTTCCTTTAGATGGCATTAACATATTTTACGAAAAGTCATTAGAAAAGTACTTTGAGAAAAGAATCGGCAGTAGGACGGAATCGTGTTGACCACCGATTAGTTTTTTGCTAATAACTCTTGCATCCTTCGACCGACTTCTTCGACTAAGAGCTCGATGGAAAGCTGCTTCTTTCAGATGGCATTTACATATTTTACGAAAAGTTATAAGAAAAAAACTTTGCGAAAAGATTTTTGCGAAAAGAATCGGCAGTAGGATGAAATCGTGTTGACCACCGACTAGTTTTTTGCTAATAACTCTTGCATCCTTCGACCGACTTCTTCGACTAAGAGCTCGATGGAAAGCTTATCTGTTCTTCTTTCAGATGGCATTAACATATTTTACGAAAAGTCATAAGAAAAGTACTTTGCGAAAAGAATCGGCAGTAGGACGGAATCGTGTTGACCACCGATTAGTTTTTTGCTAATAACTCTTGCATCCCTCGACCGACTTCTTCGACTAAGAGCTCGATGGAAAGCTTATACGTTCCTCTTTCAGATAGCATTAACATATTTTACGAAAAGTCATAAGAAAAGTACTTTGCGAAAAGAATCGGCAGTAGGACGAAATTGTGTTGACCACCGACTAGTTTTTTGCTGATAACTCTTGCATCCTTCGACCAACTTCTTCGACTAAGAGCTCGATGGAAAGCTTATCTGTTCTTCTTTCAGATGGCATTAACATATTTTACGAAAAGTCATAAGAAAAGTACTTTGCGAAAAGAATCGGCAGTAGGACGGAATCGTGTTGACCACCGATTAGTTTTTTGCTAATAACTCTTGCATCCTTCGACCGACTTCTTCGACTAAGAGCTCGATGGAAAGCTTATATGTTCTTCTTTCAGATGGCATTTACATATTTTACGAAAAGTTATAAGAAAAAAACTTTGCGAAAAGAACTTTGCGAAAAGAATCGGCAGTAGGATGAAATCGTGTTGACCACCGACTAGTTTTTTGCTAATAACTCTTGCATCCTTCGACCGACTTCTTCGACTAAGAGCTTGATGGAAAGCTTATCTGTTCTTCTTTCAGATGGCATTAACATATTTTACGAAAAGTCATAAGAAAAGTACTTTGCGAAAAGAATCGGCAGTAGGACGGAACCGTGTTGACCACCGATTAGATTTTTGCTAGTAACTCTTGCATCCCTCGACCGACTTCTTCGACTAAGAGCTCGATGGAAAGCTTATATGTTCTTCTTTCAGATGGCATTTACATATTTTACGAAAAGTTATAAGAAAGGAACTTTGCGAAAAGAATCGGCAGTAGGACGAAATCGTTTTGACCTCCGATCAGTTTTTTGCTAATAACTCTTGCATCCTTCGACCGACTTCTTCGACTAAGAGCTCGATGGAAAGCTTATCTGTTCTTCTTTCAGATAGCATTAACATATTTTACGAAAAGTCATAAGAAAAGTACTTTGCGAAAAGAATCGGCAGTAGGACGGAATCGTGTTGACCACCGATTAGTTTTTTGCTAATAACTCTTGCATCCCTCGACCGACTTCTTCAACTAAGAGCTCGATGGAAAGCTTATACGTTTCTCTTTCAGATAGCATTAACATATTTTACGAAAAGTCATAAGAAAAGTACTTTGCGAAAAGAATCGGCAGTAGGACGAAATCGTTTTGACCTCCGATCAGTTTTTTGCTAATAACTCTTGCATCCTTCGACCGACTTCTTCGACTAAGAGCTCGATGGAAAGCTTATCTGTTCTTCTTTCAGATGGCATTTACATATTTTACGAAAAGTCATAAGAAAAGTACTTTGAGAAAAGAATCGGCAGTAGGACGGAATCGTGTTGACCACCGATTAGTTTTTTGCTAATAACTCTTGCATCCCTCGACCGACTTCTTCGACTAAGAGCTCGATGGAAAGCTTATACGTTCCTCTTTCAGATAGCATTAACATATTTTACGAAAAGTCATAAGAAAAGTACTTTGCGAAAAGAATCGGCAATAGGACGGAATCTTGTTGACCACCGATTAGTTTTTTGCTAATAACTCTTGCATACTTGGACCGACTTCTTCGACTTAGAGCTCGATGGAAAGCTTATCTGTTCCTCTTTCAGATGGCATTAACATATTTTACGAAAAGCCATAAGAAAAGTAGTTTGCGAAAAAATCGGCCGTAGGACGGAATTGTGTTGACCACCGATTAGTTTTTTGCTAATAACTCTTTCATCCTTCGACCGTCTTCTTCGACAAAGAGCTCGATGGAAAGCTTATCTGTTCCTCTTTCAGATGGCATTAACATATTTAACGAAAAGTCATAAGAAAAGTACTTTGCGAAAAGAATCGGCAGTAGGACGGAATCGTGTTGACCACTGATAAGTTTTTTGCTTATAACTCTTGCATCCTTCGTCCGACTTCTTCGACAAAATGCTCAATGGAAAGCTTATCTGTTCTTCTTTCAGATGGCATTAACATACTTTACGAAAAGTTGTAAGAAAAAAACTTTGCGAAAAGAACTTTGCGAAAAGAATCGGCAGTAGGATGAAATCGTGTTGACCACCGACTAGTTTTTTGCTAATAACTCTTGCATCCTTCGACCGACTTCTTCGACTAAAAGCCCGATGGAAAGCTTATCTGTTCTTCTTTCAGATGGCATTAACATATTTTACGAAAAGTCATAAGAAAAGTACTTTGCGAAAAGAATCGGCAGTAGGACGGAACCGTGTTGACCACCGATTAGTTTTTTGCTAATAACTCTTGCATCCCTCGACCGACTTCTTCAACTAAGAGCTCGATGGAAAGCTTATACGTTCCTCTTTCAGATAGCATTAACATATTTTACGAAAAGTCATAAGAAAAGTACTTTGCGAAAAGAATCGGCAGTAGGACGGAATCGTGTTGACCACCGATTAGTTTTTTGCTAATAACTCTTGCATCCCTCGACCGACTTCTTCGACTAAGAGCTCGATGGAAAGCTTATACGTTCCTCTTTCAGATAGCATTAACATATTTTACGAAAAGTCATAAGAAAAGTACTTTGCGAAAAGAATCGGCAGTAGGACGAAATCGTGTTGACCACCGACTAGTTTTTTGCTAATAACTCTTGCATCCTTCGACCAACTTCTTCGACTGAGAGCTCGATGGAAAGCTTATCTGTTCTTCTTTCAGATGGCATTAACATATTTTACGAAAAGTCATAAGAAAAGTACTTTGCGAAAAGAATCGGCAGTAGGACGGAATCGTGTTGACCACCGATTAGTTTTTTGCTAATAACTCTTGCATCCTTCGACCGACTTCTTCGACTAAGAGCTCGATGGAAAGCTTATATGTTCTTCTTTCAGATGGCATTTACATATTTTACGAAAAGTTATAAGAAAAAAACTTTGCGAAAAGAACTTTGCGAAAAGAATCGGCAGTAGGATGAAATCGTGTCGACCACCGACTAGTTTTTTGCTAATAACTCTTGCATCCTTCGACCGACTTCTTCGACTAAGAGCTCGATGGAAAGCTTATCTGTTCTTCTTTCAGATGGCATTAACATATTTTACGAAAAGTCATAAGAAAAGTACTTTGCGAAAAGAATCGGCAGTAGGACGGAACCGTGTTGACCACCGATTAGTTTTTTGCTAGTAACTCTTGCATCCCTCGACCGACTTCTTCGACTGAGAGCTCGATGGAAAGCTTATATGTTCTTCTTTCAGATGGCATTTACATATTTTACGAAAAGTTATAAGAAAGGAACTTTGCGAAAAGAATCGGCAGTAGGACGAAATCGTTTTGACCTCCGATCAGTTTTTTGCTAATAACTCTTGCATCCTTCGACCGACTTCTTCGACTAAGAGCTCGATGGAAAGCTTATCTGTTCTTCTTTCAGATAGCATTAACATATTTTACGAAAAGTCATAAGAAAAGTACTTTGCGAAAAGAATCGGCAGTAGGACGGAATCGTGTTGACCACCGATTAGTTTTTTGCTAATAACTCTTGCATCCCTCGACCGACTTCTTCAACTAAGAGCTCGATGGAAAGCTTATACGTTCCTCTTTCAGATAGCATTAACATATTTTACGAAAAGTCATAAGAAAAGTACTTTGCGAAAAGAATCGGCAGTAGGACGAAATCGTGTTGACCACCGATTAGTTTTTTGCTAATAACTCTTGCATCCCTCGACCGACTTCTTCGACTAAGAGCTCGATGGAAAGCTTATACGTTCCTCTTTCAGATAGCATTAACATATTTTACGAAAAGTCATAAGAAAAGTACTTTGCGAAAAGAATCGGCAGTAGGACGAAATCGTTTTGACCTCCGATCAGTTTTTTGCTAATAACTCTTGCATCCTTTGACCGACTTCTTCGACTAAGAGCTCGATGGAAGGCTTATCTGTTCTTCTTTCAGATGGCATTAACATATTTTACGAAAAGTCATAAGAAAAGTACTTTGAGAAAAGAATCGGCAGTAGGACGGAATCGTGTTGACCACCGATTAGTTTTTTGCTAATAACTCTTGCATCCCTCGACCGACTTCTTCGACTAAGAGCTCGATGGAAAGCTTATACGTTCCTCTTTCAGATAGCATTAACATATTTTACGAAAAGTCATAAGAAAAGTACTTTGCGAAAAGAATCGGCAATAGGACGGAATCTTGTTGACCACCGATTAGTTTTTTGCTAATAACTCTTGCATACTTGGACCGACTTCTTCGACTTAGAGCTCGATGGAAAGCTTATCTGTTCCTCTTTCAGATGGCATTAACATATTTTACGAAAAGCCATAAGAAAATTAGTTTGCGAAAAAAATCGGCCGTAGGACGGAATTGTGTTGACCACCGATTAGTTTTTTGCTAATAACTCTTTCATCCTTCGACCGTCTTCTTCGACAAAGAGCTCGATGGAAAGCTTATCTGTTCCTCTTTCAGATGGCATTAACATATTTAACGAAAAGTCATAAGAAAAGTACTTTGCGAAAAGAATCGGCAGTAGGACGGAATCGTGTTGACCACTGATAAGTTTTTTGCTTATAACTCTTGCATCCTTCGTCCGACTTCTTCGACAAAATGCTCAATGGAAAGCTTATCTGTTCTTCTTTCAGATGGCATTAACATACTTTACGAAAAGTTATAAGAAAAGAACTTTGCGAAAAGAACTTTGCGAAAACAATCGGCAGTAGGACGAAATCGTTTTGACCTCCGATCAGTTTTTTGCTAATAACTCTTGCATCCTTCGACCAACTTCTTCGACTAAGAGCTCGATGGAAAGCTTGTCTGTTCCTCTTTCAGATAGCATTAACATATTTTACGAAAAGTCATAAGAAAAGTACTTTGCGAAAAGAATCGGCAATAGGACGGAATCTTGTTGACCACCGATTAGTTTTTTGCTAATAACTCTTGCATACTTGGACCGACTTCTTCGACTTAGAGCTCGATAGAAAGCTTATCTGTTCCTCTTTCAGATGGCATTAACATATTTTACGAAAAGTCATAAGAAAAGTAGTTTGCGAAAAGAATCGGCAGTAGGACGGAATTGTGTTGACCACCGATTAGTTTTTTGCTAATAACTCTTGCATCCTTCGACCGACTTCTTCGACTAAGAGCTCGATGGAAAGCTTATACGTTCTTCTTTCAGATGGCATTTACATATTTTACGAAAAGTTATAAGAAAAGTACTTTGAGAAAAGAATCGGCAGTAGGACGGAATCGTGTTGACCACCGATTAGTTTTTTGCTAATAACTCTTGCATCCTTCGACCGACTTCTTCGACTAAGAGCTCGATGGAAAGCTTATACGTTCTTCTTTCAGATGGCATTTACATATTTTACGAAAAGTCATAAGAAAAGTAGTTTGCGAAAAGAATCTGCAGTAGGACGGAATCTTGTTGACCACCGATTAGTTTTTTGCTAATAACTCTTGCATACTTGGACCGACTTCTTCGACTTAGAGCTCGATGGAAAGCTTATCTGTTCTTCTTTCAGATGGCATTAACATATTTTACGAAAAGTCATAAGAAAAGTACTTTGAGAAAAGAATCGGCAGTAGGACGGAATCGTGTTGACCACCGATTAGTTTTTTGCTAATAACTCTTGCATCCTTCGACCGACTTCTTCGACTAAGAGCTCGATGGAAAGCTTATACGTTCTTCTTTCAGATGGCATTTACAGATTTTACGAAAAGTTATAAGAAAAAAACTTTGCGAAAAGAACTTTGCGAAAAGAATCGGCAGTAGGATGCAATCGTGTTGACCACCGACTAGTTTTTTGCTAATAACTCTTGCATCCTTCGACCGACTTCTTCGACTAAGAGCTCGATGGAAAGCTTATCTGTTCTTCTTTCAGATGGCATTAACATATTTTACGAAAAGTCATAAGAAAAGTACTTTGCGAAAAGAATCGGCAGTAGGACGGAACCGTGTTGACCACCGATTAGTTTTTTGCTAATAACTCTTGCATCCCTCGACCGACTTCTTCGACTAAGAGCTCGATGGAAAGCTTATCTGTTCTTCTTTCAGATGGCATTAACATATTTTACGAAAAGTCATAAGAAAAGTACTTTGCGAAAAGAATCGGCAGTAGGACGGAACCGTGTTGACCACCGATTAGTTTTTTGCTAATAACTCTTGCATCCCTCGACCGACTTCTTCGACTAAGAGCTCGATGGAAAGCTTATATGTTCTTGTTTCAGATGGCATTTACATATTTTACGAAAAGTTATAAGAAAAGAACTTTGCGAAAAGAATCGGCAGTAGGATGAAATCGTGTTGACCACAGATTAGTTTTTTGCTAATAACTCTTGCATCCCTCGACCGACTTCTTCGACTAAGAGCTCGATGGAAAGCTTATCTGTTCTTCTTTCAGATGGCATTAAAATATTTTACGAAAAGTCATAAGAAAAGTACTTTGCGAAAAGAATCGGCAGTAGGACGGAACCGTGTTGACCACCGATTAGTTTTTTGCTAATAACTCTTGCATCCCTCGACCGACTTCTTCGACTAAGAGCTCGATGGAAAGCTTATATGTTCTTCTTTCAGATGGCATTTACATATTTTACGAAAAGTTATAAGAAAGGAACTTTGCGAAAAGAATCGGCAGTAGGACGAAATCGTTTTGACCACCGATTAGTTTTTTGCTAATAACTCTTGCATCCCTCGACCGACTTCTTCGACTAAGAGCTCGATGGAAAGCTTATATGTTCTTCTTTCAGATGGCATTTACATATTTTACGAAAAGTCATAAGAAAAGTACTTTGCGAAAAGAATCGGCAGTAGGACGGAATCGTGTTGACCACCGATTAGTTTTTTGCTAATAACTCTTGCATCCTTCGACCGACTTCTTCGACTAAGAGCTCGATGGAAAGCTTATACGTTCTTCTTTCAGATGGCATTTACATATTTTACGAAAAGTCATAAGAAAAGTAGTTTGCGAAAAGAATCGGCAGTAGGACGGAATCTTGTTGACCACCGATTAGTTTTTTGCTAATAACTCTTGCATACTTGGACCGACTTCTTCGACTTAGAGCTCGATGGAAAGCTTATCTGTTCTTCTTTCAGATGGCATTAACATATTTTACGAAAAGTCATAAGAAAAGTACTTTGAGAAAAGAATCGGCAGTAGGACGGAATCGTGTTGACCACCGATTAGTTTTTTGCTAATAACTCTTGCATCCTTCGACCGACTTCTTCGACTAAGAGCTCGATGGAAAGCTTATACGTTCTTCTTTCAGATGGCATTTACAGATTTTACGAAAAGTTATAAGAAAAAAACTTTGCGAAAAGAACTTTGCGAAAAGAATCGGCAGTAGGATGCAATCGTGTTGACCACCGACTAGTTTTTTGCTAATAACTCTTGCATCCTTCGACCGACTTCTTCGACTAAGAGCTCGATGGAAAGCTTATCTGTTCTTCTTTCAGATGGAATTAACATATTTTACGAAAAGTCATAAGAAAAGTACTTTGCGAAAAGAATCGGCAGTAGGACGGAACCGTGTTGACCACCGATTAGTTTTTTGCTAATAACTCTTGCATCCCTCGACCGACTTCTTCGACTAAGAGCTCGATGGAAAGCTTATCTGTTCTTCTTTCAGATGGCATTAACATATTTTACGAAAAGTCATAAGAAAAGTACTTTGCGAAAAGAATCGGCAGTAGGACGGAACCGTGTTGACCACCGATTAGTTTTTTGCTAATAACTCTTGCATCCCTCGACCGACTTCTTCGACTAAGAGCTCGATGGAAAGCTTATATGTTCTTGTTTCAGATGGCATTTACATATTTTACGAAAAGTTATAAGAAAAGAACTTTGCGAAAAGAATCGGCAGTAGGATGAAATCGTGTTGACCACAGATTAGTTTTTTGCTAATAACTCTTGCATCCCTCGACCGACTTCTTCGACTAAGAGCTCGATGGAAAGCTTATCTGTTCTTCTTTCAGATGGCATTAAAATATTTTACGAAAAGTCATAAGAAAAGTACTTTGCGAAAAGAATCGGCAGTAGGACGGAACCGTGTTGACCACCGATTAGTTTTTTGCTAATAACTCTTGCATCCCTCGACCGACTTCTTCGACTAAGAGCTCGATGGAAAGCTTATATGTTCTTCTTTCAGATGGCATTTACATATTTTACGAAAAGTTATAAGAAAGGAACTTTGCGAAAAGAATCGGCAGTAGGACGAAATCGTTTTGACCACCGATTAGTTTTTTGCTAATAACTCTTGCATCCCTCGACCGACTTCTTCGACTAAGAGCTCGATGGAAAGCTTATATGTTCTTCTTTCAGATGGCATTTACATATTTTACGAAAAGTCATAAGAAAAGTACTTTGCGAAAAGAATCGGCAGTAGGACGGAACCGTGTTGACCACCGATTAGTTTTTTGCTAATAACTCTTGCATCCCTCGACCGACTTCTTCGACTAAGAGCTCGATGGAAAGCTTATCTGTTCTTCTTTCAGATGGCATTAACATATTTTACGAAAAGTCATAAGAAAAGTACTTTGCGAAAAGAATCGGCAGTAGGACGGAACCGTGTTGACCACCGATTAGTTTTTTGCTAATAACTCTTGCATCCCTCGACCGACTTCTTCGACTAAGAGCTCGATGGAAAGCTTATATGTTCTTCTTTCAGATGGCATTTACATATTTTACGAAAAGTTATAAGAAAGGAACTTTGCGAAAAGAATCTGCAGTAGGACGAAATCGTGTTGACCAACGACTAGTTTTTTGCTAATAACTCTTGCATCCTTCGACCGACTTCTTCGACTAAGAGCTCGATGGAAAGCTTATCTGTTCTTCTTTCAGATGGCATTAACATATTTTACGAAAAGTCATAAGAAAAGTACTTTGCGAAAAGAATCGGCAGTAGGACGGAACCGTGTTGACCACCGATTAGTTTTTTGCTAATAACTCTTGCATCCCTCGACCGACTTCTTCGACTAAGAGCTCGATGGAAAGCTTATCTGTTCTTCTTTCAGATGGCATTAACATATTTTACGAAAAGTCATAAGAAAAGTACTTTGCGAAAAGAATCGGCAGTAGGACGGAACCGTGTTGACCACCGATTAGTTTTTTGCTAATAACTCTTGCATCCCTCGACCGACTTCTTCGACTAAGAGCTCGATGGAAAGCTTATATGTTCTTCTTTCAGATGGCATTTACATATTTTACGAAAAGTTATAAGAAAGGAACTTTGCGAAAAGAATCTGCAGTAGGACGAAATCGTTTTGACCTCCGATCAGTTTTTTGCTAATAACTCTTGCATCCCTCGACCGACTTCTTCGACTAAGAGCTCGATGGAAAGCTTATCTGTTCTTCTTTCAGATGGCATTAACATATTTTACGAAAAGTCATAAGAAAAGTACTTTGCGAAAAGAATCGGCAGTAGGACGGAACCGTGTTGACCACCGATTAGTTTTTTGCTAAAAACTCTTGCATCCTTCGACCGACTTCTTCGACTAAGACCTCGATGGAAAGCTTATACGTTCTTCTTTCAGATGGCATTTACATATTTTACGAAAAGTTATAAGAAAAAAACTTTGCGAAAAGAACTTTGCGAAAAGAATCGGCAGTAGGATGAAATCGTGTTGACCACCGATTAGTTTTTTGCTAATAACTCTTGCATCCCTCGACCGACTTCTTCGACTAAGAGCTCGATGGAAAGCTTATCTGTTCTTCTTTCAGATGGCATTAACATATTTTACGAAAAGTCATAAGAAAAGTACTTTGCGAAAAGAATCGGCAGTAGGACGGAACCGTGTTGACCACCGATTAGTTTTTTGCTAATAACTCTTGCATCCCTCGACCGACTTCTTCGACTAAGAGCTCGATGGAAAGCTTATCTGTTCTTCTTTCAGATGGCATTAACATATTTTACGAAAAGTCATAAGAAAAGTACTTTGCGAAAAGAATCGGCAGTAGGACGGAACCGTGTTGACCACCGATTAGTTTTTTGCTAATAACTCTTGCATCCCTCGACCGACTTCTTCGACTAAGAGCTCGATGGAAAGCTTATATGTTCTTCTTTCAGATGGCATTTACATATTTTACGAAAAGTTATAAGAAAAGAACTTTGCGAAAAGAATCGGCAGTAGGATGAAATCGTGTTGACCACAGATTAGTTTTTTGCTAATAACTCTTGCATCCCTCGACCGACTTCTTCGACTAAGAGCTCGATGGAAAGCTTATCTGTTCTTCTTTCAGATGGCATTAACATATTTTACGAAAAGTCATAAGAAAAGTACTTTGCGAAAAGAATTGGCAGTAGGACGGAACTGTGTTGACCACCGATTAGTTTTTTGCTAATAACTCTTGCATCCCTCGACCGACTTCTTCGACTAAGAGCTCGATGGAAAGCTTATATGTTCTTCTTTCAGATGGCATTTACATATTTTACGAAAAGTTATAAGAAAGGAACTTTGCGAAAAGAATCGGCAGTAGGACGAAATCGTTTTGACCACCGATTAGTTTTTTGCTAATAACTCTTGCATCCCTTTACCGACTTCTTCGACTAAGAGCTCGATGGAAAGCTTATATGTTCTTCTTTCAGATGACATTTACATATTTTACGAAAAGTCATAAGAAAAGTACTTTGCGAAAAGAATCGGCAGTAGGACGGAACCGTGTTGACCACCGATTAGTTTTTTGCTAATAACTCTTGCATCCCTCGACCGACTTCTTCGACTAAGAGCTCGATGGAAAGCTTATCTGTTCTTCTTTCAGATGGCATTAACATATTTTACGAAAAGTCATAAGAAAAGTACTTTGCGAAAAGAATCGGCAGTAGGACGGAACCGTGTTGACCACCGATTAGTTTTTTGCTAATAACTCTTGCATCCCTCGACCGACTTCTTCGACTAAGAGCTCGATGGAAAGCTTATATGTTCTTCTTTCAGATGGCATTTACATATTTTACGAAAAGTTATAAGAAAGGAACTTTGCGAAAAGAATCGGCAGTAGGACGAAATCGTTTTGACCACCGATTAGTTTTTTGCTAATAACTCTTGCATCCCTCGACCGACTTCTTCGACTAAGAGCTCGATGGAAAGCTTATCTGTTCTTCTTTCAGATGGCATTAACATATTTTACGAAAAGTCATAAGAAAAGTACTTTGCGAAAAGAATCGGCAGTAGGACGGAACCGTGTTGACCTCCGATCAGTTTTTTGCTAATAACTCTTGCATCCCTCGACCGACTTCTTCGACTAAGAGCTCGATGGAAAGCTTATCTGTTCTTCTTTCAGATGGCATTAACATATTTTACGAAAAGTCATAAGAAAAGTACTTTGCGAAAAGAATCGGCAGTAGGACGGAACCGTGTTGACCACCGATTAGTTTTTTGCTAATAACTCTTGCATCCTTCGACCGACTTCTTCGACTAAGACCTCGATGGAAAGCTTATACGTTCTTCTTTCAGATGGCATTTACATATTTTACGAAAAGTTATAAGAAAAAAACTTTGCGAAAAGAACTTTGCGAAAAGAATCGGCAGTAGGATGAAATCGTGTTGACCACCGATTAGTTTTTTGCTAATAACTCTTGCATCCCTCGACCGACTTCTTCGACTAAGAGCTCGATGGAAAGCTTATCTGTTCTTCTTTCAGATGGCATTAACATATTTTACGAAAAGTCATAAGAAAAGTACTTTGCGAAAAGAATCGGCAGTAGGACGGAACCGTGTTGACCACCGATTAGTTTTTTGCTAATAACTCTTGCATCCCTCGACCGACTTCTTCGACTAAGAGCTCGATGGAAAGCTTATATGTTCTTCTTTCAGATGGCATTTACATATTTTACGAAAAGTTATAAGAAAGGAACTTTGCGAAAAGAACTTTGCGAAAAGAATCGGCAGTAGGATGAAATCGTGTTGACCACCGACTAGTTTTTTGCTAATAACTCTTGCATCCTTCGACCGACTTCTTCGACTAAGAGCTCGATGGAAAGCTTATCTGTTCTTCTTTCAGATGGCATTAACATATTTTACGAAAAGTCATAAGAAAAGTACTTTGCGAAAAGAATCGGCAGTAGGACGGAATCGTGTTGACCACCGATTAGTTTCTTGCTAATAACTCTTGCATCCTTCGACCGACTTTTTCGACTAAGAACTCGATGGAAAGCTTATCTGTTCCTCTTTCAGATGGCATTAACATATTTTACGAAAAGTCATAAGAAAAGTACTTTGCGAAAAGAATCGGCAATAGGACGGAATCTTGTTGACCACCGATTAGTTTTTTGCTAATAACTCTTGCATCCTTCGACCGACTTCTTCGACTAAAAGCTCGAGGGAAAGCTTGTCTGTTCCTCTTTCAGATAGCATTAACATATTTTACGAAAAGTCATAAGAAAAGTACTTTGCGAAAAGAATCGGCAGTAGGACGAAATCGTTTTGACCTCCGATCAGTTTTTTGCTAATAACTCTTGCATCCTTCGACCGACTTCTTCAACTCAGAGCTCGATGGAAGGCTTATCTTTTCCTCCTTTAGATGGCATTAACATATTTTACGAAAAGTCATAAGAAAAGTACTTTGAGAAAAGAAACGGCAGTCGGACGGAATCGTGTTGACCACCGATTAGTTTTTTGCTAATAACTCTTGCATCCTTCGACCGACTTCTCCGACTAAGAGCTCGATGGAAAGCTTATACGTTCTTCTTTCAGATGGCATTTACATATTTTACGAAAAGTTATAAGAAAAGAACTTTGCGAAAAGAACTTTGCGAAAAGAATCGGCAGTAGGATGAAATCGTGTTGACCACCGACTAGTTTTTTGCTAATAACTCTTGCATCCTTCGACCGACTTCTTCGACTAAGAGCTCGATGGAAAGCTTATCTGTTCTTCTTTCAGATGGCATTAACATATTTTACGAAAAGTCATAAGAAAAGTACTTTGCGAAAAGAATCGGCAGTAGGACGGAATCGTGTTGACCACCGATTAGTTTTTTGCTAATAACTCTTGCATCCCTCGACCGACTTCTTTGACTAAGAGCTCGATGGAAAGCTTATATGTTCTTCTTTCAGATGGAATTTGCATATTTTACGAAAAGTTATAAGAAAGGAACTTTGCGAAAAGAATCGGCAGTAGGACGAAAGCGTTTTGACCTCCGATCAGTTTCTTGCTAATAACTCTTGCATCCTTCGACCGACTTCTTCGACTTAGAGCTCGATGGAAAGCTTGTCTGTTCCTCTCTCAGATAGCATTAACATATTTTACGAAAAGTCATAAGAAAAGTACTTTGCGAAAAGAATCGGCAATAGGACGGAATCTTGTTGACCACCGATTAGTTTTTTGCTAATAACTCTTGCATACTTGGACCGACTTCTTCGACTTAGAGCTCGATGGAAAGCTTATCTGTTCCTCTTTCAGATGGCATTAACATATTTTACGAAAAGTCATAAGAAAAGTAGTTTGCGAAAAAAATCGGCCGTAGGACGGAATTGTGTTGACCACCGATTAGTTTTTTGCTAATAACTCTTTCATCCTTCGACCGTCTTCTTCGACAAAGAGCTCGATGGAACGCTTATCTGTTCCTCTTTCAGATGGCATTAACATATTTAACGAAAAGTCATAAGAAAAGTACTTTGCGAAAAGAATCGGCAGTAGGACGAAATCGTGTTGACCACCGATTAGTTTTTTGCTAATAACTCTTGCATCCTTCGACCGACTTCTTCGACTAAGAGCTCGATGGAAGTCTTATCTGTTCTTCTTTCAGATGGCATTAACATATTTTACGAAAAGACATAAGAAAAGTACTTTGAGAAAAGAATCGGCAGTAGGACGGAATCGTGTTGACCACCGATTAGTTTTTTGCTAATAACTCTTGCATCCTTCGACCGTCTTCTTCGACTAAGAACTCGATGGAAAGCTTATCTGTTCCTCTTTCAGATGGCATTAACATATTTTACGAAAAGTCATAAGAAAAGTAACTTGCGAAAAGAATCGGCTGTAGGACGGAATCGTGTTGACCACCGATAAGTTTTTTGCTAATAGCTCTTGCATCCTTCGACCGTCTTCTTCGACTAAGAGCTCGATGGAAAGCTTATCTGTTCCTCTTTCAGATGGCATTAACATATTTTACGAAAAGTCATAAGAAATAAAATTTTTTGACCAAAACTAAAATATCCTCGAAATCATTGAAGAAGAAGTAGCTTATAAGACGAAAGTATGCCGTATCTAATAATATATATTTAAATTTTTTTAATTGCATAAATGGGCGTCATTTTATTCAGAATTAATAGGTTTTAACATGGACAAAAAATCGTTTAATTTGTTCCCATTAAATACAAGAGTTATAGAAAAGTACTTTGCGAAAATAATCGGCAATAAGACGGAAACGTGTTGACCCCCGATAAGTTTTTTGCTAATAGCTCTTGCATCCTTCGACCGTCTTCTTCGACTAAGAGCTCGATGGAAAGCTTATCTGTTCCTCTTTCAGATGGCATTAACATATTTTACGAAAAGTCATAAGAAATAAAATTTTTTGACCAAAAATAAAATATCGTTGAAATCATTGAAGAAGAGGTACCTTATAAGATGAAAATATGCCTTATCTGATAAGAGACATTTAAATTTTTTTAATTGCATTAATGGGCGGCATTTTATTCAGAATTAATAGTTTCTTACATGGAAAAAAAATTCGTTTAATTTTTTTCCCATTAAATACAAGAATTATAGAAAAGTACTTTGCGAAAAGAATCGGCAGTAGGACGAAATCGTGTTGACCACCGATTAGTTTTTTGCTAATAACTCTTGCATCCTTCGACCGACTTCTTCGACTAAGAGCTCGATGGAAGGCTTATCTGTTCTTCTTTCAGATGACATTAACATATTTTACGAAAAGTCATAAGAAAAGTACTTTGAGAAAAGAATCGGCAGTAGGACGGAATCGTGTTGACCACCGATTAGTTTTTTGCTAATAACTCTTGCATCCTTCGACCGTCTTCTTCGACTAAGAACTCGATGGAAAGCTTATCTGTTCCTCTTTCAGATGGCATTAACATATTTAACGAAAAGTCATAAGAAAAGTACTTTGCGAAAAGAATCGGCAGTAGGACGGAATCGTGTTGACCACTGATTAGTTTTTTGCTAATAACTCTTGCATCCTTCGTCCGACTTCTTCGACAAAATGCTCAATGGAAAGCTTATCTGTTCTTCTTTCAGATGGCATTAACATATTTTACGAAAAGTCATAAGAAAAGTAACTTGCGAAAAGAATCGGCAGTAGGACGGAATCGTGTTGACCACCGATTAGTTTTTTGCTAATAACTCTTGCATCCTTCGACCGACTTCTTCGACTAAGAGCTCGATGGAAAGCTTATCTGTTCTTCTTTCAGATGGCATTACCATATTTTACGATAAGTCATAAGAAAAGTACTTTGCGAAAAGAATCGGCAGTAGGACGAAATCGTGTTGACCACCGACTAGTTTTTTGCTAATAACTCTTGCATCCTTCGACCGACTTCTTCGACTAAGAGCTGGATGGAAAGCTTATCTGTTCTTCTTTCAGATGGCATTTACATATTTTACGAAAAGTTATAAGAAAAGAACTTTGCGAAAAGAACTTTGCGAAAAGAATCGGCAGTAGGACGAAATCGTGTTGACCACCGACTAGTTTTTTGCTAATAACTCTTGCATCCTTTGACCGACTTCTTCGACTAAGAGCTCGATGGAAAGCTTATACGTTCTTCTTTCAGATGGCATTAACATATTTTACGATAAGTCATAAGAAAAGTAGTTTGCGAAAAAAATCGGCAGTAGGACGGAATTGTGTTGACCACCGATCAGTTTTTTGCTAATAACTCTTTCATCCTTCGACCGTCTTCTTCGACTAAGAACTCGATGGAAAGCTTATCTGTTCCTCTTTCAGATGGCATTTACATATTTTACGAAAAGTCATAAGAAAAGTACTTTGCGAAAAGAATCGGCAATAGGACGGAATCTTGTTGACCACCGATTAGTTTTTTGCTAATAACTCTTGCATCTTTCGACCGACTTCTTCGACTAAAAGCTCGATGGAAAGCTTGTCTGTTCCTCTTTCAGATAGCATTAACATATTTTACGAAAAGTCATAAGAAAAGTACTTTGCGAAAAGAATCGGCAATAGGACGGAATCTTGTTGACCACCGATTAGTTTTTTGCTAATAACTCTTGCATACTTGGACCGACTTCTTCGACTAAGAGCTCGATGGAAAGCTTATATGTTCTTCTTTCAGATGGCATTAACATATTTTACGAAAAGTCATAAGAAATACAATTTTTTTGACCAAAACTAAAATATCCTCGAAATCAATGAAGAAGAAGTAGCTTATAAGACGAAAGTATGCCGTATCTAATAATATATATTTAAATTTTTTTAATTGCATAAATGGGCGGCATTTTATTCAGAATTAATAGTTTTTTACATGGACAAAAAATCGTTTAATTTGTTCCCATTAAACACTAGAGTTATAGAAAAGTACTTTGCGAAAATAATCGGCAGTAAGACGGAAACGTGTTGACCACCGATAAGTTTTTTGCTAATAGCTCTTGCATCCTTCGACCGTCTTCTTCGACTAAGAACTCGATGGAAAGCTTATCTGTTGCTGTTTCAGATGGCATTTACATATTTTACGAAAAGTCATAAGAAAAGAACTTTGCGAAAAGAATCGGCAGTAGGACGAAATCGTGTTGACCACCGATTAGTTTTTTGCTAATAACTGTTGCATCCTTCGACCGACTTCTTCGACTAAGAGCTCGATGGAAAGCTTATATGTTCTTCTTTCAGATGGCATTTACATATTTTACGAAAAGTTATAAGAAAAGTACTTTGCGAAAAGAATCGGCAATAGGACGGAATCTTTTTGACCACCGATTAGTTTTTGGCTAATAACTCTTGCATACTTGGACCGACTTCTTCGACTTAGAGCTCGATGGAAAGCTTATCTGTTAATCTTTCAGATGGCATTAACATATTTTACGAAAAGTCATAAGAAAAGTAGTTTGCGAAAAAAATCGGCAGTAGGACGGAATTGTGTTGACCACCGATTAGTTTTTTTCTAAAAACTCTTTCATCCTTCGACCGTCTTCTTCGACTAAGAACTCGATGGAAAGCTTATCTGTTCCTCTTTCAGATGGCATTAACATATTTAACGAAAAGTCATAAGAAAAGTACTTTGCGAAAAGAATCGGCAGTAGGACGGAATCGTGATGACCACCGATTAGTTTTTTGCTAATAACTCTTGCATCCTTCGACCGACTTCTTCGACTAAGAGCTCGATGGAAAGCTTATCTGTTCTTCTTTCAGATGGCATTACCATATTTTACGATAAGTCATAAGAAAAGTACTTTGCGAAAAGAATCGGCAGTAGGACGGAATCGTGTTGACCACCGATTAGTTTTTTCTTAATAACTCTTGCATCCTTCGACCGACTTCTTCGACTAAGAGCTCGATGGAAAGCTTATATATTCTTCTTTCAGATGGCATTTACATATTTTACGAAAAGTTAGAAGAAAAGAACTTTGCGAAAAAAACTTTGCGAAAAGAATCGGCAGTAGGACGAAATCGTGTTGACCACCGACTAGTTTTTTGCTAATAACTCTTGCATCCTTCGACCGACTTCTTCGACTTAAAGCTCGATGGAAAGCTTATCTGTTCTTCTTTCAGATGGCATTAACATATTTTACGAAAAGTCATAAGAAAAGTACTTTGCGAAAAGAATCGGCAGTAGGACGGAATCGTGTTGACCACCGATTAGTTTTTTGCTAATAACTCTTGCATCCTTCTACCGACTTCTTCGACTAAGAGCTCGATGGAAAGCTTATATGTTCTTCTTTCAGATGGCATTAACATATTTTACGAAAAGTCATAAGAAAAGTAGTTTGCGAAAAGAATCGGCAGTAGGACGAAATCGCTTTGACCTCCGATCAGTTTTTTGCTAATAACTCTTGCATCCTTCGACCGACTTCTTCGACTTAGAGCTCGATGGAAAGCTTGTCTGTTCCTCTTTCAGATAGCATTAACATATTTTACGAAAAGTCATAAAAAAAGTACTTTGCGAAAAGAATCGGCAATAGGACGGAATTGTGTTGACCACCGATTAGTTTTTTGCTAATAACTTTTTCATCCTTCGACCGTCTTCTTCGACTAAGAACTCGATGGAAAGCTTATCTGTTCCTCTTTAAGATGGCATTAACATATTTAACGAAAAGTCATAAGAAAAGTACTTTGCGAAAAGAATCGGCAGTAGGACGGAATCGTTTTGACCTCCGATCAGTTTTTTGCTAATAACTCTTGCATCCTTCGACCGACTTCTTCGACTTAGAGCTCGATGGAAAGCTTGTCTGTTCCTCTTTCAGATGGCATTAACATATTTTACGAAAAGTCATAAGAAAAGTAGTTTGCGAAAAGAATCGGCAGTAGGACGGAATTGTGTTGACCACCGATCAGTTTTTTGCTAATAACTCTTGCATCCTTCGACCGTCTTCTTCGACTAAGAACTCGATGGAAAGCTTATCTGTTCTTCTTTCAGATGGCATTAACATATTTTACGAAAAGTTATAAGAAAAGAACTTTGCGAAAAGAACTTTGCGAAAACAATCGGCAGTAGGACGAAATCGTGTTGAGCACCGACTAGTTTTTTGCTAATAACTCTTGCATCCTTCGACCGACTTCTTCGACTAAGAGCTCGATGGAAAGCTTATCTGTTCTTCTTTCAGATGGCATTAACATATTTTACGAAAAGTCATAAGAAAAGTACTTTGCGAAAAGAATCGGCAGTAGGACGGAATCGTGTTGACCACCGATTAGTTTTTTGCTAATAACTCTTGCATCCTTCGACCGACTTCTTCGACTAAGAGCTCGATGGAAAGCTTATATGTTCTTCTTTCAGATGGCATTTACATATTTTACGAAAAGTTATAAGAAAGGAACTTTGCGAAAAGAATCGGCAGTAGGACGAAATCGTTTTGACCTCCGATCAGTTTTTTGCTAATAACTCTTGCATCCTTCGACCGACTTCTTCGACTTAGAGCTCGATGGAAAGCTTGTCTGTTCCTCTTTCAGATGGCATTAACATATTTTACGAAAAGTCATAAGAAAAGTAGTTTGCGAAAAGAATCGGCAGTAGGACGGAATTGTGTTGACCACCGATTAGTTTTTTGCTAATAACTCTTTGATCCTTCGACCGTCTTCTTCGACTAAGAACTCGATGGAAAGCTTATCTAATCCTCTTTCAGATGGCATTAACATATTTAACGAAAAGTCATAAGAAAAGTACTTTGCGAAAAGAATCGGCAGTAGGACGGAATCGTGTTGACCACTGATTAGTTTTTTGCTTATAACTCTTGCATCCTTCGTCCGACTTCTTCGACAAAATGCTCAATGGAAAGCTTATCTGTTCTTCTTTCAGATGGCATTAACATATTTTACGAAAAGTCATAAGAAAAGTAACTTGCGAAAAGAATCGGCTGTAGGACGGAATCGTGTTGACCACCGATTTGTTTTTTGCTAATAACAAATCATGCTAAGGCTCGATGGAAAGCTTATCTGTTCCTCTTTCAGATGGCATTAACATATTTTACGAAAAGTCATAAGAAATACAATTTTTTTGACCAAAACTAAAATATCCTCGAAATCATTGAAGAAGAAGTAGCTTATAAGACGAAAGTATGCCGTATCTAATAATATATATTTAAATTTTTTTAATTGCATAAATGGGCGTCATTTTATTATGAATTAATAGGTTTTGACATGGACAAAAAATCGTTTAATTTGTTCCCATTAAATACAAGAGTTATAGAAAAGTACTTTGCGAAAATAATCGGCAATAAGACGGAAACGTGTTGACCCCCGATAAGTTTTTTGCTAATAGCTCTTGCATCCTTCGACCGTCTTCTTCGACTAAGAGCTCGATGGAAAGCTTATCTGTTCCTCTTTCAGATGGCATTAACATATTTTACGAAAAGTCATAAGAAAAGTACTTTGAGAAAAGAATCGGCAGTAGGACGGAATCGTGTTGACCACCGATTAGTTTTTTGCTAATAACTCTTGCATCCTTCGACCGTCTTCTTCGACTAAGAACTCGATGGAAAGCTTATCTGTTCCTCTTTCAGATGGCATTAACATATTTAACGAAAAGTCATAAGAAAAGTACTTTGCGAAAAGAATCGGCAGTAGGACGGAATCGTGTTGACCACTGATTAGTTTTTTGCTTATAACTCTTGCATCCTTCGTCCGACTTCTTCGACAAAATGCTCAATGGAAAGCTTATCTGTTCTTCTTTCAGATGGCATTAACATATTTTACGAAAAGTCATAAGAAAAGTAACTTGCGAAAAGAATCGGCAGTAGGACGGAATCGTGTTGACCACCGATTAGTTTTTTGCTAATAACTCTTGCATCCTTCGACCGACTTCTTCGACTAAGAGCTCGATGGAAAGCTTATCTGTTCTTCTTTCAGATGGCATTACCATATTTTACGATAAGTCATAAGAAAAGTACTTTGCGAAAAGAATCGGCAGTAGGACGAAATCGTGTTGACCACCGACTAGTTTTTTGCTAATAACTCTTGCATCCTTCGACCGACTTCTTCGACTAAGAGCTGGATGGAAAGCTTATCTGTTCTTCTTTCAGATGGCATTTACATATTTTACGAAAAGTTATAAGAAAAGAACTTTGCGAAAAGAACTTTGCGAAAAGAATCGGCAGTAGGACGAAATCGTGTTGACCACCGACTAGTTTTTTGCTAATAACTCTTGCATCCTTCGACCGACTTCTTCGACTAAGAGCTCGATGGAAAGCTTATACGTTCTTCTTTCAGATGGCATTAACATATTTTACGTTAAGTCATAAGAAAAGTAGTTTGCGAAAAAAATCGGCAGTAGGACGGAATTGTGTTGACCACCGATTAGTTTTTTGCTAATAACTCTTGCATCCTTCGACCGTCTTCTTCGACTAAGAACTCGATGGAAAGCTTATCTGTTCCTCTTTCAGATGGCATTTACATATTTTACGAAAAGTTATAAGAAAAGAACTTTGCGAAAAGAACTTTGCGAAAAGAATCGGCAGTAGGACGAAATCGTGTTGACCACCGACTAGTTTTTTGCTAATAACTCTTGCATCCTTCGACCGACTTCTTCGACTTAGAACTCGATGGAAAGCTTGTCTGTTCCTCTTTCAGATGGCATTAACATATTTTACGAAAAGTCATAAGAAAAGTAGTTTGCGAAAAGAATCGGCAGTAGGACGGAATTGTGTTGACCACCGATCAGTTTTTTGCTAATAACTCTTGCATCCTTCGACCGTCTTCTTCGACTAAGAACTCGATGGAAAGCTTATCTGTTCCTCTTTCAGATGGCATTAACATATTTTACGAAAAGTCATAAGAAAAGTAGTTTGCGAAAAGAATCGGCAGTAGGACGGAATTGTGTTGACCACCGATCAGTTTTTTGCTAATAACTCTTGCATCCTTCGACCGTCTTCTTCGACTAAGAACTCGATGGAAAGCTTATCTGTTCCTCTTTCAGATGGCATTCACATATTTTACGAAAAGTTATAAGAAAAGAACTTTGCGAAAAGAACTTTGCGAAAAGAATCGGCAGTAGGACGAAATCGTGTTGACCACCGACTAGTTTTTTGCTAATAACTCTTGCATCCTTCGACCGACTTTTTCGACTAAGAGCTCGATGGAAAGCTTATCTGTTCTTCTTTCAGATGGCATTAACATATTTTACGAAAAGTCATAAGAAAAGTACTTTGCGAAAAGAATCGGCAGTAGGACGGAATCGTGTTGACCACCAATTAGTTTTTTGCTAATAACTCTTGCATCCTTCGACCGAATTCTTCGACTAAGAGCTCGATGGAAAGCTTATATGTTCTTCTTTCAGATGGCATTTACATATTTTGCGAAAAGTTATAAGAAAGGAACTTTGCGAAAAGAATCGGCAGTAGGACGAAATCGTTTTGACCTCCGATCAGTTTTTTGCTAATAACTCTTGCATCCTTCGACCGACTTCTTCGACTTAGAGCTCGATGGAAAGCTTGTCTGTTCCTCTTTCAGATAGCATTAACATATTTTACGAAAAGTCATAAGAAAAGTACTTTGCGAAAAGAATCGGCAATAGGACGGAATCTTGTTGACCACCGATTAGTTTTTTGCTAATAACTCTTGCATACTTGGACCGACTTCTTCGACTTAGAGCTCGATGGAAAGCTTATCTGTTCTTCTTTCAGATGGCATTTACATATTTTACGAAAAGTTATAAGAAAAGAACTTTGCGAAAAGAATCGGCAGTAGGACGGAATTGTGTTGACCACCGATTAGTTTTTTGCTAATAACTCTTTCATCCTTCGACCGTCTTCTTCGACTAAGAACTCGATGGAAAGCTTATCTGTTCCTCTTTCAGATGGCATTAACATATTTTACGAAAAGTCATAAGAAAAGTACTTTGCGAAAAGAATCGGCAGTAGGACGGAATCGTGTTGACCACTGATTAGTTTTTTGCTTATAACTCTTGCATCCTTCGTCCGACTTCTTCAACTAAGAGCTCGATGGAAGGCTTATCTGTTCTTCTTTCAGATGGCATTAACATATTTTACGAAAAGTCATAAGAAAAGTAGTTTGCGAAAAGAATCGGCAGTAGGACGAAATCGTTTTGACCTCCGATCAAGTTTTTGCTAATAACTCTTGCATCCTTCGACCGACTTCTTCAACTTAGAGCTCGATGGATAGCTTGTCTGTTCCTCTTTCAGATAGCATTAACATATTTTACGAAAAGTCATAAGAAAAGTACTTTGCGAAAAGAATCGGCAATAGGACGGAATCTTGTTGACCACCGATTAGTTTTTTGCTAATAACTCTTGCATACTTGGACCGACTTCTTCGACTAAGAGCTCGATGGAAAGCTTATATGTTCTTCTTTCAGATGGCATTAACATATTTTACGAAAAGTCATAAGAAATACAATTTTTTTGACCAAAACTAAAATATCCTCGAAATCATTGAAGAAGAAGTAGCTTATAAGACGAAAGTATGCCGTATCTAATAATATATATTTAAATTTTTTTAATTGCATAAATGGGCGTCATTTTATTCAGAATTAATAGTTTTTTACATGGACAAAAAATCGTTTAATTTGTTCCCATTAAATACTAGAGTTATAGAAAAGTACTTTGCGAAAATAATCGGCAGTAAGATGGAAACGTGTTGACCACCGATAAGTTTTTTGCTAATAGCTCTTGCATCCTTCGACCGTCTTCTTCGACTAAGAACTCGATGGAAAGCTTATCTGTTGCTGTTTCAGATGGCATTTACATATTTTACGAAAAGTCATAAGAAAAGAACTTTGCGAAAAGAATCGGCAGTAGGACGAAATCGTGTTGACCACCGATTAGTTTTTTGCTAATAACTGTTGCATCCTTCGACCGACTTCTTCGACTAAGAGCTCGATGGAAAGCTTATATGTTCTTCTTTCAGATGGCATTTACATATTTTACGAAAAGTTATAAGAAAAGTACTTTGCGAAAAGAATCGGCAATAGGACGGAATCTTGTTGACCACCGATTAGTTTTTTGCTAATAACTCTTGCATACTTGGACCGACTTCTTCGACTTAGAGCTCGATGGAAAGCTTATCTGTTCCTCTTTCAGATGGCATTAACATATTTTACGAAAAGTCATAAGAAAAGTAGTTTGCGAAAAAAATCGGCAGTAGGACGGAATTGTGTTGACCACCGATTAGTTTTTTTCTAATAACTCTTTCATCCTTCGACCATCTTCTTCGACTAAGAACTCGATGGAAAGCTTATCTGTTCCTCTTTCAGATGGCATTAACATATTTAACGAAAAGTCATAAGAAAAGTACTTTGCGAAAAGAATCGGCAATAGGACGGAATCGTGTTGACCACCGATTAGTTTTTTGCTAATATCTCTTGCATCCTTCGACCGACTTCTTCGACTAAGAGCTCGATGGAAAGCTTATCTGTTCTTCTTTCAGATGGCATTACCATATTTTACGATAAGTCATAAGAAAAGTACTTTGCGAAAAGAATCGGCAGTAGGACGGAATCGTGTTGACCACCGATTAGTTTTTTCTTAATAACTCTTGCATCCTTCGACCGACTTCTTCGACTAAGAGCTCGATGGAAAGCTTATATATTCTTCTTTCAGATGGCATTTACATATTTTACGAAAAGTTAGAAGAAAAGAACTTTGCGAAAAAAACTTTGCGAAAAGAATCGGCAGTAGGACGAAATCGTGTTGACCACCGACTAGTTTTTTGCTAATAACTCTTGCATCCTTCGACCGACTTCTTCGACTAAAAGCTCGATGGAAAGCTTATCTGTTCTTCTTTCAGATGGCATTAACATATTTTACGAAAAGTCATAAGAAAAGTACTTTGCGAAAAGAATCGGTAGTAGGACGGAATCGTGTTGACCACCGATTAGTTTTTTGCTAATAACTCTTGCATCCTTCTACCGACTTCCTCGACTAAGAGCTCGATGGAAAGCTTATATGTTCTTCTTTCAGATGGCATTAACATATTTTACGAAAAGTCATAAGAAAAGTACTTTGCGAAAAGAATCGGCAGTAGGACGGAATCGTGTTGACCACCGATTAGTTTTTTGCTAATAACTCTTGCATCCTTCTACCGACTTCCTCGACTAAGAGCTCGATGGAAAGCTTATATGTTCTTCTTTCAGATGGCACTAACATATTTTACGAAAAGTCATCAGAAATAACATTTTTTTGACCAAAACTAAAATATCCTCGAAATCATTGAAGAAGAAGTAGCTTATAAGACGAAAGTATGCCGTATCTAATAATAGATATTTAAATTTTTTTAATTGCATAAATGGGCGGCATTTTATTCAGAATTAATAGTTTTTTACATGGACAAAAAATCGTTTAATTTGTTCCCATTAAATACTAGAGTTATAGAAAAGTACTTTGCGAAAATAATCGGCAGTAAGACGGAAACGTGTTGACCACCGATAAGTTTTTTGCTAATAGCTCTTGCATCCTTCGACCGTCTTCTTCGACTAAGAACTCGATGGAAAGCTTATCTGTTGCTGTTTCAGATGGCATTTACATATTTTACGAAAAGTCATAAGAAGAGAACTTTGCGAAAAGAATCGGCAGTAGGACGAAATCGTGTTGACCACCGATTAGTTTTTTGCTAATAACTCTTGCATCCTTCGACCCACTTCTTCGACTAAGAGCTCGATGGAAAGCTTATATGTTCTTCTTTCAGATGGCATTTACATATTTTACGAAAAGTTATAAGAAAAGAACTTTGCGAAAAGAATCGGCACTAGGACGAAATCGTTTTGACCTCCGATCAGTTTTTTGCTAATAACTCTTGCATCCTTCGACCGACTTCTTCAACTAAGAGCTCGATAGAAGGCTTATCTGTTCTTCTTTCAGATGGCATTAACATATTTTACGAAAAGTCATAAGAAAAGTACTTTGAGAAAAGAATCGGCAGTAGGACGAAATCGCGTTGACCACCGATTAGTTTTTTGCTAATAACTCTTGCATCCTTCGACCGACTTCTTCGACTAAGAGCTCGATGGAAAGCTTATCTGTTCTTCTTTCAGACGGCATTTACATATTTTACGAAAAGTTATAAGAAAAGTACTTTGCGAAAAGAATAGGCAGTAGGACGGAATCGTGTTGACCACCGATTAGTGTTTTGCTAATAACTCTTGCATCCTTCGACCCACTTCTTCGACTAAGAGCTCGATGGAAAGCTTATCTGTTCCTCTTTCAGATGGCATTAACATGTTTTACGAAAAGTCATAAGAAAAGTACTTTGAGAAAAGAATCGGCAGTAGGACGGAATCGTGTTGACCACCGATTAGTTTTTTGCTAATAACTCTTGCATCCTTCGACCGACTTCTTCGACTAAGAGCTCGATGGAAAGCTTATATGTTCTTCTTTCAGATGGCATTTACATATTTTACGAAAAGTTATAAGAAAAGAACTTTGCGAAAAGAATCGGCAGTAGGACGAAATCGTGTTGACCACCGATTAGTTTTTTGCTAATAACTCTTGCATCCTTCGACCGACTTCTTCGACTAAGAGCTCGATGGAAAGCTTATCTGTTCTTCTTTCAGACGGCATTTACATATTTTACGAAAAGTTATAAGAAATGAACTTTGCGAAAAGAATCGGCACAAGGACGAAATCGTTTTGACCTCCGATCAGTTTTTTGCTAATAACTCTTGCATCCTTCGACCGACTTCTTCAACTAAGAGCTCGATGGAAGGCTGATCTGTTCTTCTTTCAGATGGCATTAACATATCTTACGAAAAGTCATAAGAAAAGTACTTTGAGAAAAGAATCGGCAGTAGGACGGAATCGTGTTGACCACCGATTAGTTTTTTGCTAATAACTCTTGCATCCTTCGACCGACTTCTTCGACTAAGAACTCGATGGAAAGCTTATCTGTTCCGCTTTCAGATGGCATTAATATGTTTTACGAAAAGTCATAAGAAAAGTACTTTGAGAAAAGAATCGGCATTAGGACGGAATCGTGTTGACCACCGATTAGTTTTTTGCTAATAACTCTTGCATCCTTCGACCGACTTCTTCGACTAAGAGCTCGATGGAAAGCTTATATGTTCTTCTTTCAGATGGCATTTACATATTTTACGAAAAGTCATAAGAAAAGTACTTTGCGAAAAGAATCGGCAGTTGGACGGAATCGTGTTGACCACCGATTAGTTTTTTGCTAATAACTCTTCAATCCTTCGACCGACTTCTTCGACTAAAAGCTCGATGGAAAGCCTATATGTTCTTCTTTCAGATGGCATTTACATATTTTACGAAAAGTTATAAGAAAAGAACTTTACGAAAAGAATCGGCACTAGGACGAAATCGTTTTGACCTCCGATCAGTTTTTTGCTAATAACTCTTGCATCCTTCGACCGACTTCTTCGACTAAGAACTCGATGGAAAGCCTATATTTTCTTCTTTTAGATGGCATTTACATATTTTACGAAAAGTTATAAGAAAAGTACTTTGCGAAAAGAATAGGCAGTAGGACGGAATCATGTTGACCACCGATTAGTGTTTTGCTAATAACTCTTGCATCCTTCGACCGACTTCTTCGACTAAGAGCTCGATGGAAGGCTGATCTGTTCTTCTTTCAGATGGCATTAACATATCTTACGAAAAGTCATAAGAAAAGTACTTTGAGAAAAGAATCGGCAGTAGGACGGAATCGTGTTGACCACCGATTAGTTTTTTGCTAATAACTCTTGCATCCTTCGACCGACTTCTTCGACTAAGAACTCGATGGAAAGCTTATCTGTTCCGCTTTCAGATGGCATTAATATGTTTTACGAAAAGTCATAAGAAAAGTACTTTGAGAAAAGAATCGGCATTAGGACGGAATCGTGTTGACCACCGATTAGTTTTTTGCTAATAACTCTTGCATCCTTCGACCGACTTCTTCGACTAAATGCTCGATGGAAAGCCTATATGTTCTTCTTTCAGATGGCATTTACATATTTTACGAAAAGTTATAAGAAAAGTACTTTGCGAAAAGAATAGGCAGTAGGACGAAATCGTGTTGACCACCGATTAGTGTTTTGCTAATAACTCTTGCATCCTTCGACCGACTTCTTCAGCTAAAAGCTCGATGGAAAGCCTATATGTTCTTCTTTCAGATGGCATTTACATATTTTACGAAAAGTTATAAGAAAAGAACTTTGCGAAAAGAATCGGCACTAGGACGAAATCGTTTTGAACTCCGATCAGTTTTTTGCTAATAACTCTTGCATCCTTCGACCGACTTCTTCGACTAAGAACTCGATGGAAAGCTTATCTGTTCCGCTTTCAGATGGCATTAATATGTTTTACGAAAAGTCATAAGAAAAGTACTTTGAGAAAAGAATCGGCATTAGGACGGAATCGTGTTGAACACCGATTAGTTTTTTGCTAATAACTCTTGCATCCTTCGACCGACTTCTTCGACTAAATGCTCGATGGAAAGCCTATATGTTCTTCTTTCAGATGGCATTTACATATTTTACGAAAAGTTATAAGAAAAGTACTTTGCGAAAAGAATAGGCAGTAGGACGAAATCGTGTTGACCACCGATTAGTGTTTTGCTAATAACTCTTGCATCCTTCGACCGACTTCTTCAGCTAAAAGCTCGATGGAAAGCCTATATGTTCTTCTTTCAGATGGCATTTACATATTTTACGAAAAGTCATAAGAAAAGTACTTTGAGAAAAGAATCGGCAGTAGGACGGAATAGTGTTGACCACCGATTAGTTTTTTGCTAATAACTCTTCAATCCTTCGACCGACTTCTTCGACTAAAAGCTCGATGGAAAGCCTATATGTTCTTCTTTCAGATGGCATTTACATATTTTACGAAAAGTTATAAGAAAAGAACTTTACGAAAAGAATCGGCACTAGGACGAAATCGTTTTGACCTCCGATCAGTTTTTTGCTAATAACTCTTGCATCCTTCGACCGACTTCTTCGACTAAGAACTCGATGGAAAGCCTATATTTTCTTCTTTTAGATGGCATTTACATATTTTACGAAAAGTTATAAGAAAAGTACTTTGCGAAAAGAATAGGCAGTAGGACGGAATCATGTTGACCACCGATTAGTGTTTTGCTAATAACTCTTGCATCCTTCGACCGACTTCTTCGACTAAGAGCTCGATGGAAGGCTGATCTGTTCTTCTTTCAGATGGCATTAACATATCTTACGAAAAGTCATAAGAAAAGTACTTTGAGAAAAGAATCGGCAGTAGGACGGAATCGTGTTGACCACCGATTAGTTTTTTGCTAATAACTCTTGCATCCTTCGACCGACTTCTTCGACTAAGAACTTGATGGAAAGCTTATCTGTTCCGCTTTCAGATGGCATTAATATGTTTTACGAAAAGTCATAAGAAAAGTACTTTGAGAAAAGAATCGGCATTAGGACGGAATCGTGTTGACCACCGATTAGTTTTTTGCTAATAACTCTTGCATCCTTCGACCGACTTCTTCGACTAAATGCTCGATGGAAAGCCTATATGTTCTTCTTTCAGATGGCATTTACATATTTTACGAAAAGTCATAAGAAAAGTACTTTGAGAAAAGAATCGGCAGTAGGACGGAATCGTGTTGACCACCGATTAGTTTTTTGCTAATAACTCTTGCATCCTTCGACCGACTTCTTCGACTAAGAACTCGATGGAAAGCTTATCTGTTCCGCTTTCAGATGGCATTAATATGTTTTACGAAAAGTCATAAGAAAAGTACTTTGAGAAAAGAATCGGCATTAGGACGGAATCGTGTTGACCACCGATTAGTTTTTTGCTAATAACTCTTGCATCCTTCGACCGACTTCTTCGACTAAATGCTCGATGGAAAGCCTATATGTTCTTCTTTCAGATGGCATTTACATATTTTACGAAAAGTTATAAGAAAAGTACTTTGCGAAAAGAATAGGCAGTAGGACGAAATCGTGTTGACCACCGATTAGTTTTTTGCTAATATCTCTTGCATCCTTCGACCGACTTCTTCGACTAAGAGCTCGATGGAAAGCTTATCTGTTCTTCTTTCAGATGGCATTACCATATTTTACGATAAGTCATAAGAAAAGTACTTTGCGAAAAGAATCGGCAGTAGGACGGAATCGTGTTGACCACCGATTAGTTTTTTCTAAATAACTCTTGCATCCTTCGACCGTCTTCTTCGACTAAGAGCTCGATGGAAAGCTTATATATTCTTCTTTCAGATGGCATTTACATATTTTACGAAAAGTTAGAAGAAAAGAACTTTGCGAAAAAAACTTTGCGAAAAGAATCGGCAGTAGGACGAAATCGCGTTGACCACCGATTAGTTTTTTGCTAATAACTCTTGCATCCTTCGACCGACTTCTTCGACTAAGAGCTCAATGGAAAGCCTATATGTTCTTCTTTCAGATGGCATTTACATATTTTACGAAAAGTTATAAGAAAAGTACTTTGCGAAAAGAATAGGCAGAAGGACGGAATCGTGTTGACCACCGATTAGTGTTTTGCTAATAACTCTTGCATCCTTCGACCGACTTCTTCGACTAAGAGCTCGATGCAAAGCTTATATGTTCTTCGTTCAGATGGCATTTACATATTTTACGAAAAGTTATAAGAAAAGAACCTTGCGAAAAGAATCGGCACTTGGACGAAATCGTTTTGACCTCCGATCAGTTTTTTGCTTATAACTCTTGCATCCTTCGTCCGACTTCTTCGACTAAGAGCTCGATGGAAAGTCTATATGTTCTTCTTTCAGATGGCATTTACATATTTTACGAAAAGTTATAAGAAAAGAACTTTACGAAAAGAATCGGCACTTGGACGAAATCGTTTTGACCTCCGATCAGTTTTTTGCTAATAACTCTTGCATCCTTCGACCGACTTCTTCGACTAAGAGCTCGATGGAAAGCCTATATGTTCTTCTTTTAGATGGCATTTACATATTTTACGAAAAGTTATAAGAAAAGTACTTTGCGAAAAGAATAGGCAGTAGGACGGAATCGTGTTGACCACCGATTAGTGTTTTGCTAATAACTCGTGCATCCTTTGACCTACTTCTGCAACTAAGAGCTCGATGGAAAGCTTATCTGTTCCTCTTTCAGATGGCATTAACATGTTTTACGAAAAGTCATAAGAAAAGTACTTTGAGAAAAGAATCGGCAGTAGGACGGAATCGTGTTGACCACCGATTAGTTTTTTGCTAATAACTCTTGCATCCTTCGACCGACTTCTTCGACTAAGAACTCGATGGAAAGCTTATCTGTTCCTCTTTCAGATGGCATTAACATGTTTTACGAAAAGTCATAAGAAAAGTACTTTGAGAAAAGAATCGGCAGTAGGACGGAATCGTGTTGACCTCCGATCAGTTTTTTGCTTATAACTCTTGCATCCTTTGACCGACTTCTTCGACTAAGAGCTCGATGGAAAGCTTATCTGTTCCTCTTTCAGATAGCATTATCATATTTTACGAAAAGTCATAAGAAAAGTACTTTGCGAAAAGAATCGGCAGTAGGACGGAATCGTGTTGACCACCGATTAGTTTTTTGCTAATAACTCTTGCATCCTTCGTCCGACTTCTTCAACAAAATGCTCAATGGAAAGCTTATCTGTTCTTCTTTCAGATGGCATTAACATATTTTACGAAAAGTCATAAGAAAAGTAACTTGCGAAAAGAATCGGCAGTAGGACGGAATCGTGTTGACCACCGATTTGTTTTTTGCTAATAACAAATAATGCTAAGGCTCGATGGAAAGCTTATCTGTTCTTCTTTCAGATGGCATTAACATATTTTACGAAAAGTCATAAGAAATAAAATTTTTTTGACCAAAACTAAAATATCCTCGAAATCATTGAAGAAGAAGTAGCTTATAAGACGAATGTATGCCGTATCTAATAATAGATATTTAAATTTTTTTAATTGCATAAATGGGCGGCATTTTATTCAGAATTAATAGTTTTTTACATGGACAACAAATTCGTTTAATTTTTTCTCATTAAATACTACAGTTATAGAAAAGTACTTTGCGAAAATAATCGGCAGTAAGCCGGAAACGTGTTGACCACCGATAAGTTTTTTGCTAATAGCTCTAGCATCCTTCGACCGTCTTCTTCGACTAAGAGCTCGATAGAAAGCTTATCTGTTCCTCTTTCAGATGGCATTAACATATTTTACGAAAAGTCATAAGAAAAGAACTTTGCGAAAAGAATCGGCAGTAGGACGAAATCGTGTTGACCACCGATTAGTTTTTTGCTAATAACTGTTGCATCCTTCGACTGACTTCTTCGACTAAGAGCTCTATGGAAAGCTTATATGTTCTTCTTTCAGATGGCATTTACATATTTTACGAAAAGTTATAAGAAAAGAACTTTGCGAAAAGAATCGGCAGTAGGACGAAATCGTGGTGACCACCGATTAGTTTTTTGCTAATAATTCTTGCATCCTTCGACCGACTTCTTCGACTAAGAGCTCGATGGAAAGCTTATCTATTCTTCTTTCAGATGGCATTTACATATTTTACGAAAAGTCATAAGAAAAGTACTTTGCGAAAAGAATAGGCAGTAGGACGGAATCGTGTTGACCACCGATTAGTGTTTTGCTAATAACTCTTGCATCCTTCGACCGACTTCTTCGACTAAGAGCTCGATGGAAAGCTTATCTGTTCTTCTTTCAGATAGCATTAACATATTTTACGAAAAGTCATAAGAAAAGTACTTTGCGAAAAGAATCGGCAGTAGGACGGAATCGTGTTGACCACCGATTAGTTTTTTGATTATAACTCTTGCATCCTTCGACCGACTTCTTCGACTAAGAGCTCGATGGAAAGCTTATATGTTCTTCTTTCAGATGAAATTTACATATTTTACGAAAAGTTATAAGAAAAGTACTTTGCGAAAAGAATCGGCAGTAAGACGGAAACGTGTTGACCACCGATAAGTTTTTTGCTAATAGCTCTTGCATCCTTCGACCGTCTTCTTCGACTAAGAGCTCGATGGAAAGCTTATCTGTTCTTCTTTCAGATGGCATTAACATATTTTACGAAAAGTCATAAGAAAAGTACTTTGCGAAAAGAATCGGCAGTAGGACGGAATCGTGTTGACCACCGATTAGTTTTTTGCTAATAATTCTTGCATCCTTCGACGGGCTTCTTCGACTAAGAGCTCGATGGAAAGCTTATCTGTTCTTCTTTTAGATGGCATTAACATATTTTACGAAAAGTCATAAGAAAAGTACTTTGCGAAAAGAATCGGCAGTAGGACGGAATCGTGTTGACCACCGATTTGTTTTTTGCTAATAACAGAAAATGCTAAGCATCGATGGAAAGCTTATCTGTTCCTCTTTCAGATGGCATTAACATATTTTACGAAAAATCATAAGAAATACAATTTTTTTGACCAAAACTAAAATATCCTCGAAATCATTGAAGAAGAAGTAGCTTATAAGACGAAAGTATGCCGTATCTAATAATATAAATTTAAAATTTTTTTAATTGCATAAATGGGCGGCATTTTATTCAGAATTAATAGTTTTTTACATGGACAAAAAATCGTTTAATTTGTTCCCATTAAATACAAAAGTTATAGAAAAGTACTTTGCGAAAATAATCGGCAGTAAGACGGAAACGTGTGGACCCCCGATAAGTTTTTTGCTAATAGCTCTTGCATCCTTCGACCGTCTTCTTCGACAAAATGCTCAATGGAAAGCTTATCTGTTCTTCTTTCAGATGGCATTAACATATTTTACGAAAAGTCATAAGAAAAGTACTTTGCGAAAAGAATCGGCAGTAGGACGGAATCGTGTTGACCACCGATTTGTTTTTTGCTAATAGCTCTTGCATCCTTCGACCGTCTTCTTCGACTAAGAGCTCGATGGAAAGCTTATCTGTTCCTCTTTCAGATGGCATTAACATATTTTACGAAAAGTCATAAGAAAAGTACTTTGCGAAAAGAATCGGCAGTAGGACGGAATCGTGTTGACCACCGATTTGTTTTTTGCTAATAACAAAAAATGCTAAGCATCGATGGAAAGCTTATCTGTTCCTCTTTCAGATGGCATTAACATATTTTACGAAAAGACATAAGAAATACAATTTTTTTGACCAAAACTAAAATATCCTCGAAATCATTGAAGAAGAAGTAGCTTATAAGACGAAAGTATGCCGTATCTAATAATAGATATTTAAATTTTTTTATTTGCATAAATGGGCGGCATTTTATTCAGAATTAATAGTTTTTTACATGGACAAAAAATTGTTTAATTTGTTCCCATTAAATACAAGAGTTATAGAAAAGTACTTTGCGAAAATAATCGGCAGTAAGACGGAAACGTGTTGACCCCCGATAAGTTTTTTGCTAATAGCTCTTGCATCCTTCGACCGTCTTCTTCGAATAAGAGCTCGATGGAAAGCTTATCTGTTCCTCTTTCAGATGGCATTAACATATTTTACGAAAAGTCATAAGAAAAGTAACTTGCGAAAAGAATCGGCAGTAGGACGGAATCGTGTTGACCACCGATTTGTTTTTTGCTAATAGCTCTTGCATCCTTCGACCGTCTTCTTCGACTAAGAGCTCGATGGAAAGCTTATCTGTTCCTCTTTCAGATGGCATTAACATATTTTACGAAAAGTCATAAGAAAAGTACCTTGCGAAAAGAATCGGCAGTAGGACGGAATCGTGTTGACCACCGATTAGTTTTTTGCTAATAATTCTTGCATCCTTCGACGGGCTTCTTCGACTAAGAGCTCGATGGAAAGCTTATCTGTTCTTCTTTCAGATGGCATTAACATATTTTACGAAAAGTCATAAGAAAAGTACTTTGCGAAAAGAATCGGCAGTAGGACGGAATCGTGTTGACCACCGATTTGTTTTTTGCTAATAACAGAAAATGCTAAGCATCGATGGAAAGCTTATCTGTTCCTCTTTCAGATGGCATTAACATATTTTACGAAAAGTCATAAGAAATACAATTTTTTTGACCAAAACTAAAATATCCTCGAAATCATTGAAGAAGAAGTAGCTTATAAGACGAAAGTATGCCGTATCTAATAATATATATTTAAATTTTTTTAATTGCATAAATGGGCGGCATTTTATTCAGAATTAATAGTTTTTTACATGGACAAAAAATCGTTTAATTTGTTCCCATTAAATACAAGAGTTATAGAAAAGTACTTTGCGAAAATAATCGGCAGTAAGACGGAAACGTGTGGACCCCCGATAAGTTTTTTGCTAATAGCTCTTGCATCCTTCGACCGTATTCTTCGACTAAGAGCTCGATGGAAAGCTTATCTGTTCTTCTTTCAGATGGCATTAACATATTTTACGAAAAGTCATAAGAAAAGTAACTTGCGAAAAGAATCGGCAGTAGGACGGAATCGTGTTGACCACCGATTTGTTTTTTGCTAATAACAAAAAATGCTAAGCATCGATGGAAAGCTTATCTGTTCCTCTTTCAGATGGCATTAACATATTTTACGAAAAGACATAAGAAATACAATTTTTTTGACCAAAACTAAAATATCCTCGAAATCATTGAAGAAGAAGTAGCTTATAAGACGAAAGTATGCCGTATCTAATAATAGATATTTAAATTTTTTTATTTGCATAAATGGGCGGCATTTTATTCAGAATTAATAGTTTTTTACATGGACAAAAAATCGTTTAATTTGTTCCCATTAAATACAAGAGTTGTAGAAAAGTACTTTGCGAAAATAATCGGCAGTAAGACGGAAACGTGTTGACCACCGATAAGTTTTTTGCTAATAGCTCTTGCATCCTTCGACCGTCTTCTTCGACTCAGAGCTCGATGGAAAGCTTATCTGTTCCTCTTTCAGATGGCATTAACATATTTAACGAAGAGTCATAAGAAAAGTACTTTGCGAAAAGAATCGGCAGTAGGACGGAATCGTGTTGACAACTGATTAGTTTTTTGCTAATAACTCTTGCATCCTTCGTCCGACTTCTTCGACAAAATGCTCAATGGAAAGCTTATCTGTTCTTCTTTCAGATGGCATTAACATATTTTACGAAAAGTCATAAGAAAAGTAACTTGCGAAAAGAATCGGCAGCAGGACGGAATCGTGTTGACCACCGATTAGTTTTTTGCTAATAACTCTTGCATGGCTGGCGAAAACTCCTCTGACTGAACCCTCCCCGAGGGTGCCGGCTGGGCAATGGATACTGCATTGTCTCGGGCAACCGAGGGATGCTAGCATCTCTTGCCTGTCCGCAGGACCTTGCAGTGTCTAGCAAAGGTGACGGACCCAAGTCTCTCAGACCTAGTCTGAGAGGCTTGGGCCCGAAGCCATGGTCAGAGGTACTTGGCAGCAAGTATAAACTGCATCACCCTTATGATGGGACGGAAGAACAGTAGAGAAGCACGGGCTGGGATGTCAGCCCAAACGTCGGTGGGAGGTGTGACCGCTACCACCGGCGGGCACGGGGAGGAGCAATCCTCTCTGCGTGTCGCCAGTGGTCACAGTGACGGAACGCGCGCGAGTGCGCTCCGTCGCCAGGAGGGTACAGAGCTGGAACCAACTGCCACAGAGTCGGAGTTTGTGTTCACAGGCCCATCGATGCCGGCAGCCGAGCTAGCGCTTGCGCTAGCGGAGCCGCCGCTAGACGATGAGTCATCGAGCACAGATGAAGGTGAAGTGACGGTTGTCCAGGGACAACCCAAAAAGACCATAGCAGACGATGATCTCAAACGCAAACGGCTGTCTGGGTACAAGACCTCTCTAAAGTTCCTTAAGGGACTGGAGGGTCGCGACCCGGGTTCGCTGAGCGGCCGAGAAAAGAGACTGCGCAAAAAGCATGAGTACAACGTGCGACTGTATCTGAGACTTGCTGGCCCGCCTGGTAACACTCAGACCGCCGCACAAAGTACGAGTGCTCTGTGCCGAGGGAAACCTGCCGCAGCCACACCCCCCGTAAAGGAGGGAACGGCTAGCAAGAGTACCGCACCGGCCAATAAGAGACAAAGGTCTGATGACTCGGCGAAGGCTTCGGAGAGCAAGCGGAAACGTCCAGGGGAATTTCTGGCAAGCTTAAGCTCGAAACCGGAGCTGCAGGTGGCCATTATCGATAGGAGGGACCCGGAGGGGAAACTCACTACCGAGAACTGGCTCATCCTTGAAGGGTCAATCAACCGGGCGATAGCAGATGCCATCACTCGGCCAGAAAATCCCTTCGTGGCAGAGTTTGACGGTATCAACTGGTACAAGGGTGTCAAGGTTGTGGCATGTGCCAATGAGGAGTCCCTGCGGCTCCTCAAGGACACATTGCTGGAACTAGACGCCCCCTGGCCGGGTGCTAAGATTGATGTCGTCCCCGTGGACCAAATTCCGGCTCGAACGATTATTAAGGTCTGGATCCCACCTCCAATTATGGAGGATCGAACCACCCTCTTATTGATCAAGAGCCAGAACGCGGACTGCGACACCGGGGATTGGACAATCAAGAGAGGGCTGGCCCGCGACAAGGGAAACGGCAAGGACCTCTGGATCAGTATTGGTCCGGAGTCCAGACGCCAACTCCTGAGCAGGCAGGGCCGTCTGAAGATGGAAATGGGTTGCCTTCGGGCAATCATTCCTGGAGGCGCCGGGCGCGAAGATGATAGGTCAACCGGAGAGACTTAAGGTGGTGCAGATTAATCTGCATCATTCAAGGGTCCCCTCGATCGACCTACTACGGTGGATGGACAGGGAGAGGGTAGACGTGGCTCTTATCCAGGAGCCCTGGATCGTGAGTGAAAGGGTTTGCGGTTTAGGTGCCCGCGGCTACAATCTCCTTGTCCCTACAACTGTAGGTAAGTCCAGAACCTGTATCGTGGTAAGAACCGGACTTAATGTTCTTTTCTCTTCCCGTTACAGCAACAACGACTTGACGGTAGTGTTATGCGAGCGAAGGAACGGTCCCAAACTATACCTGGCCTCGGCATATCTACCGTATGAAGAGAGGGATCCACCATCAGAGAGCGTCCGAGCCCTTATTCGGCATGCGCAGGAGGAGGGCACGGACTTAATCCTGGGGTGTGATGCCAATGCTCACCATACTATGTGGGGAAGCAAGCATATTAACGTGAGAGGAGAATCGCTGTGTGAATTCATGTCGTGCACAAATCTTAATGTGTGTAACCGGGGTGACCACCCCACATTCCGCAATAAGAACCGTGCTGAGGTTATTGACATAACCCTAGCGACCAACAGTGACTCTCTCTCTGTTGTAGACTGGCACGTATCCACGGAATGTTCCTTCTCGGACCATTACAGGATAGTGTTCGAAGTAGAATGGTTCAGAGAAGCCAAACGCCCCTTCAGGAACCTAAAACGAACTGACTGGGTCAAGTTCTCTCAACTTGTCAAGGAGTTACTCCCAAACCACCCAGTGGGTAGGCTGGACAACCCGGACAATCTGGAGAAATCGACCAGGACCGTCACGGAAGCTCTGTGTAAGGCCTTCATCAAATCCTGTCCTATCAGCCGTCCTCCAAAGTCAAACCGCAACAGGTGGTGGACACCGGAGCTCGGAAGGATACGGAAGGAAACGAGAAGACTCTACAACAGAGCGAAAGACAGAAACTGCCAGGTGGACTGGGACGCCTACCACCTCAGTTTCAAAGTCTTCAAGAAAGAATGTAGGAAGGCCAAAAGAGATTCTTGGGCCGCTTTCTGCGAGGATCTGACCAGCACCACAGAAGCGTCCAGACTTCGAAGGTTGCTAGCGAAAGATCCAGCCACACCAGGCTTGCTTTGCGATCTGGATGGCAAATTCGCTAAAGACAGCCAGGAGTCTCTACAACTCCTCATGAACACACACTTTCCGGGATGCTTGGAAGCTGACGATGAACCTGGGTTTAGCATCAGCGAAGAGCCGGAACAGGCAGTGGACCTGGGGGGTGAGGCCGTAGTAAGGGAAATCCTTACCAAAGAAAAGATAATCTGGGCTATCAAGTCGTTCCATCCCAACAAATCAGCTGGACCGGATGACATCAGACCGGCCATGATGCAAGCGGTGAGTGAGCACCTGTCGCAATGGCTACTGGAAATCTTCAGGGGATGTCTCCTCAGAGGATACATCCCAAGGTACTGGAGAGAAGTGAGGGTGGCTTTCATTCCCAAAGCAGGAAAGATCAACCATTGCTCACCAAAAGATTATAGGCCCATTAGTCTTTCATCGTTTTTATTGAAAACATTGGAGAGACTCCTGGACCTGCATCTCAGAAGTAAGCTGACACCTCACACTTTCAGCGGATCTCAACACGCCTATCTTAAGGGTAGATCAGTTGAGACCGCTTTGCACGAGGTAGTTAGCACAATTGAAAAAACATTGCGGAGAAAGGAGTTTACGTTGGCGGCTTTTCTGGACATAGAAGGTGCCTTCAACAATGTCAGGATCGAGTCTATTACGACTGCACTTGTCAAAATTGGCTCACACCCGACAATCACTCGATGGCTTAGCAACATGCTCAGCCACAGAGTGATAAACGCCCAACTCTGCGCCTCGACAATTAGGAGAAAGGTGGTCAGGGGAACTCCGCAAGGGGGTGTCATATCTCCCTTGCTGTGGAACCTTGTCCTTAATGATCTTCTCCTAAAACTGGAAAATAGGGGATGTAGAGTGACGGCCTATGCAGACGACCTGGTGCTTATGGTAACAGGCAGATTCCTGCCTACAATCAGTGAGCTCCTAAACGGCGCATTGGGCCTAACTCTTCGATGGGCAGAGCAGAACGGTCTGGGGGCCAACCCACAAAAGACCGAGCTGGTTTTGTTCACCCGGAAATATAAGATCCCAAGCTTCAAACTCCCGTCACTGGGCGGAACGGAGCTTGTGCTTTCAAAGGAGGCCAAGTACCTTGGAGTAATCCTCGACTCTAAACTCTCCTGGAGGAGGAACTCGGAGGAGAGGATGAAAAAGGCACTACAGGCCTTTTTTGTATGCAAAAAGACTTTCGGTAAAGGATGGGGACTGCAACCGTATATCATTCATTGGTTTTACACAGCAGTCGTCAGACCTATACTTACTTATGGAGCGCTGGTTTGGTGGGAGGCGGGTCACACCAACTCCCATCTAAACAACCTCCGCAAGGTACAAAGACTCGCTTGCCTGGGAGTAACAGGATGCATTCGTTCTACCCCCCAGGCAGCGCTTGACGTGATGTTGAATCTGGAACCAATTGGAGTCTCCCTCAAGCACGTGGCAGCAAGAAGTGCAGTCAGGCTGCTAGCCCAGGGCCTTCTTAAGCCTTGTGTTGCGGGCCACAGTACCATCCTACGCTCGGTAGGAACCTCTGTGGCAGATGAGAACGACTACTGGGTTTCAGATCTCAAATGGGAAGACAAATTTACTGTCGAATTTCCTAATAGAGCAGATTGGCAACTCGAAACTCCCGTGAGGCAGAACGAGTTGTCAATCTATACAGACGGCTCGAAGACGAAGGAAGGAACTGGATCGGGGGTCTACTCTGATGACCCTTCGGTTCAACTCTCCTTTCGTCTTCCTGACTATTGCAGCGTGTTCCAAGCGGAGATCTACGCCGTTTGGCAGGCGGCTAAATTGATACACACCTTGAGTGAGAGCCCGAGGAACGTATCGATCTACGTTGATAGCCAAGCAGCGCTTAAAGCTCTCTCGTCGAACACGGTAAAGAGTAAACTCATCCGGGACACGGTTTTGGCACTGAACCGGTGTCAACCGCACTCAATCAGACTGGTCTGGGTGCCGGGCCACATGGGTGTGCCTGGTAACGAGGCGGCTGACGAGTGCGCTAGATCCGGTTCAGCGTTAGAAATAAGTCTCGTGGTGAAAGACATTAAAAGGCCAATCCAGTACGTCCTATCGGAACTTGACAGTACCATGAGGACTGTGGCTGCCGAACACTGGATAGCAGTACTGGGCTGCGAGGTGTCCAAGGCACTATGGCCAAGATACAATTCGAAGCGCACTTCCGAGCTCCTACACTTAACAAAGAACAGGATAAGGATGTTGACAGGAGTCTTAACGGGACACTGCTACATTGGGCGTATGGCCCAACGGTACGGCGTATCCCAACAAGACTACTGTCGTAGCTGTGAAAACGAAGATGAGATTGAGAGTGTCCAACACCTTCTCTGCGACTGCCCTGCACTTCTGAGGAGGAGAACCCAATTTTTGGGAAGACCCTTCTTTGACGAACTGGGCAGTCTAGCGAACGCGCACCTGGAGGACCTGGCACTCTTCCTGGATTCCACTGGGTGGTTCCGTGGGCTGCCGAAGTCCAGTGGGACTGGCCATTAGAACCAGGAAAAACGGAATGACCCTTCTCCCATCATTACCCCAGCAACCCTACCCGATCCCATCTATCCCTCCAGTATATAAATCAGGCAACACAATGGACCTAATGGTCACTGGGTGCTCTCGACTTCGGTTGAGCTGCCTGTTCAACCTAACCTAACCTAACTCTTGCATCCTTCGACCGACTTCTTCGACTAAGAGCTCGATGGAAAGCTTATCTGTTCTTCTTTCAGATGGCATTACCATATTTTACGATAAGTCATAAGAAAAATACTTTGCGAAAAGAATCGGCAGTAGGACGGAATCGTGTTGACCACCGATTAGTTTTTTGATTATAACTCTTGCATCCTTCGACCGACTTCTTCGACTAACCGCCCTATTTTAGGAAATGTCTTAAAAATGTCTTCGTTGATACAAATGTATCAGTGAAGACATTTCTAAAGGAGATTTTAAGCATTTCCGTATTTTAGGCAATAATCTCTTAAACCGAAAGCTCTTTTTAACTCGAAAGCTGTTTTTGAGATAACAGTATGAAAAATTTATGTTAAGCGTATGTTAAGTTCGGCATGGAATATGAAATTGCTTATGTTTTCGCTTATCTCAAATGAACATGAGTGTAGCTAGCACTTTTATTCCGTCTCGTCTTCTTCTTCCATTTTGAGACACAGGTGCGCCACTTTTGACACTGATTCACTGACACAATTGACACACCAATCGGTTAGCTGACACAATCGCATATGTGCCGTGTATCATCATGGAACATAGGCCTACCTAATGTCCATTCATGTTTACAATTGCTTTTGTTTTTCTGGTTTGAAAAATATAAAACTGCAATAATATAAACAAATAATTAATCAAATGCAATTATTGAGTTCTCATGATTATGTTGCTTCAATTGCTATATTATTTTTTGAAAACAAAATGTTTGCAAAATGAGTAAAAGTGAATATAATTATTCAAAATAGTAATGTAATAAGAAAATTATTATTTATTTAATTATTAATATTGAAAAGAAGTCATACTTTTACAATTTATATTAATTTCGCAAAAATTTAAATTAAAAATTTAGTTTAAAATGTTTGTTAAGACGTCCTCACGAGGAGGTATTAGAAAATGTCTTCGTTAAGACGAAAAGAGCTTTTTTTTCTGTTCCTAAAATACGAATTTCCTTAAAAAGTTATCAACTGGCATTTAAGAGAATGTTACGGCTTAACAGTGTCTTAACTTGCTTAAGACATTTCCTAAACTAGGGCGGTAAGAGCTCGATGGAAAGCTTATATGTTCTTCTTTCAGATGGAATTTACATATTTTACGAAAAGTTATAAGAAAAGAACTTTACGAAAAGAATCGGCAGTAGGACGAAATCGTGTTGACCACCGATTAGTGTTTTGCTAATAACTCTTGCATCCTTCGACCGACTTCTTCGACTAAGAGCTCGATGGAAAGCTTATATGTTATTCTTTCAGATGGCATTTACATATTTTACGAAAAGTTATAAGAAAAGAACTTTGCGAAAAGAATCGGCAGTAGGACGAAATCGTTTTGAACTCCGATCAGTTTTTTGCTAATAACTCTTGCATCCTTCGACCGACTTCTTCAACTAAGAGCTCGATGGAAGGCTTATCTGTTCTTCTTTCAGATGGCATTAACATATTTTACGAAATGTCATAAGAAAAGTACTTTGAGAAAAGAATCGCCAGTAGGACGGAATCGTGTTGACCACCGATTAGTTTTTTGCTAATAACTCTTGCATCCTTCGAACGACTTCTTCGACTAAGAGCTCGATGGAAAGCTTATATGTTCTTCTTTCAGATGGAATTTACATATTTTGCGAAAAGTTATAAGAAAAGAACTTTGCGAAAAGAATCGGCACTAGGACGAAATCGTTTTGACCTCCGATCAGTTTTTTGCTAATAACTCTTGCATCCTTCGACCGACTTCTTCGACTAAGAGCTCGATGGAAAGCTTATCTGTTCTTCTTTCAGATAGCATTAACATATTTTACGAAAAGTCATAAGAAAAGTACTTTGCGAAAAGAATCGGCAGTAGGACGGAATCGTGTTGACCACCGATTAGTTTTTTGCTAATAACTCTTGCATCCTTCGACCGACTTCTTCGACTAAGAGCTCGATGTCAAGCTTATATGTTCTTCTTTCAGATGGCATTTACATATTTTACGAAAAGTTATAAGAAAGGAACTTTGCGAAAAGAATCGGCAGTAGGACGAAATCGTTTTGACCTCCGATCAGTTTTTTGCTAATAACACTTGCATCCTTTGACCGACTTCTTCGACTTTGAGCTCGATGTAAGCTTGTCTGTTCCTCTTTCAGATAGCATTAACATATTTTACGAAAAGTCATAAGAAAAGTACTTTGCGAAAAGAATCGGCAATAGGACGGAATCTTGTTGACCACCGATTAGTTTTTTTCTAATCACTCTTGCATACTTGGACCGACTTCTTCGACTTAAAGCTCGATGGAAAGCTTATCTGTTCCTCTTTCAGATGGCATTAACATATTTACGAAAAGTCATAAGAAAAGTAGTTTGCGAAAAGAATCGGCAGTAGGACGGAATTGTGTTGACCACCGATTAGTTTTTTGCTAATAACTCTTGTATCCTTCGACCGACTTCTTCGACTAAGAACTCGATGGAAAGCTTATCTGTTCCTCTTTCAGATGGCATTAAAATATTTAACGAAGAGTCATAAGAAAAGTACTTTGCGAAAAGAATCGGCAGTAGGACGGAATCGTGTTGACAACTGATTAGTTTTTTGCTTATAACTCTTGCATTCTTCGTCCGACTTCTTCGACAAAATGCTCAATGGAAAGCTAATCTGTTTCTTCTTTCAGATGGCATTAACATATTTTACGAAAAGTCATAAGAAAAGTAGCTTGCGAAAAGAATCGGCAGTAGGACGGAATCGTGTTGACCACCGATTTGTTTTTTGCTAATAACTCTTGCATCCTTCGACCGACTTCTTCGACTAAGAGCTCGATGGAAAGCTTATCTGTTCTTCTTTCAGATGGAATTACCATATTTTACGATAAGTCATAAGAAAAGTACTTTGCGAAAAGAATCGGCAGTAGGACGGAATCTTGTTGACCACCGATTAGTTTTTTGATTATAACTCTTGCATCCTTCGACCGACTTCTTCGACTAAGAGCTCGATGGAAAGCTTATATGTTCTTCTTTCAGATGGAATTTACATATTTTACGAAAAGTCATAAGAAATACAATTTTTTTGACCAAAACTAAAATATCCTCGAAATCATTGAAGAAGAAGTAGCTTATAAGACGAAAGTATGCCGTATCTAATAATATATATTTAAATTTTTTAATTGCGTCAATGGGCGGCATTTTATTCAGAATTAATAGTTTTTTACATGGACAAAAAATCGTTTAATTTGTTCCCATTAAATACAAGAGTTATAGAAAAGTACTTTGCGAAAATAATCGGCAGTAAGACGGAAACGTGTGGACCCCCGATAAGTTTTTTACTAATAGCTCTTGCATCCTTCGACCGTCTTCTTCGACTAAGAGCTCGATGGAAAGCTATCTGTTCTTCTTTCAGATGGCATTAACATATTTTACGAAAAGTCATAAGAAATAAAATTTTTTGACCAAAAATAAAATATCGTTCAATTCATTGAAGAAGAGGTACCTTATAAGACGAAAATATGCCTTATCTGATAAGAGACATTTAAATTTTTTTAATTGCATTAATGGGTGGCATTTTATTCAGAATTAATAGTTTCTTACATGGAAAAAAAATTCGTTTAATTTTTTTCCCATTAAATACTAGAATTATAGAAAAGTACTTTGCGAAAAGAATCGGCAGTAGGACGAAATCGTGTTGACCACCGATTAGTTTTTTGCTAATAACTCTTGCATCCTTCGACCGACTTCTTCGACTAAGAGCTCGAAGGAAAGCTTATCTGTTCTTCTTTCAGATGGCATTAACATATTTTACGAAAAGTCATAAGAAAAGAACTTTGCGAAAAGAATCGGCAGTAGGACGAATCGTGTTGACCACCGATTAGTGTTTTGCTAATAACTCTTGCATCCTTCGACCGACTTCTTCGACTAAGAGCTCGATGGAAAGCTTATATGTTCTTCTTTCAGATGGCATTTACATATTTTACGAAAAGTTATAAGAAAAGTACTTTGCGAAAAGAATCGGCAGTAGGACGGAATCGTGTTGACCACCGATTAGTTTTTTGATTATAACTCTTGCATCCTTCGACCGACTTCTTCGACTAAGAGCTCGATGGAAAGCTTATCTGTTCTTCTTTCAGATGGCACTAACATATTTTACGAAAAGTCATAAGAAAATTACTTTGCGAAAAGAATAGGCAGTAAGACGGAATCGTGTTGACCACCGATTAGTGTTTTGCTAATAACTCTTGCATCCTTCGACCGACTACTTCAACTAAGAGCTCGATGGAAAGCTTATCTGTTCCTCTTTCAGATGGCATTAACATATTTTGCGAAAAGTCATAAGAAAAGTAGTTTGCGAAAAGAATCGGCAGTAGGACGGAATTGTGTTGACCACCGATTAGTTTTTTGCTAATAACTCTTGCATCCTTCGACCGACTTCTTCGACTAAGAGCTCGATGGAAAGCTTATCTGTTCTTCTTTCAGATGGCATTAACATATTTTACGAAAAGTCATAAGAAATAAAATTTTTTGACCAAAAATAAAATATCGTTCAATTCATTGAAGAAGAGGTACCTTATAAGACGAAAATATGCCTTATCTGATAAGAGACATTTAAATTTTTTTAATTGCATTAATGGGTGGCATTTTATTCAGAATTAATAGTTTCTTACATGGAAAAAAAATTCGTTTAATTTTTTTCCCATTAAATACTAGAATTATAGAAAAGTACTTTGCGAAAAGAATCGGCAGTAGGACGAAATCGTGTTGACCACCGATTAGTTTTTTGCTAATAACTCTTGCATCCTTCGACCGACTTCTTCGACTAAGAACTCGATGGAAAGCTTATCTGTTCCTCTTTCAGATGGCATTAACATATTTTACGAAAAGTCATAAGAAAAGAACTTTGCGAAAAGAATCGGCAGTAGGACGGAATCGTGTTGACCACCGATTAGTGTTTTGCTAATAACTCTTGCATCCTTCGACCGACTTCTTCGACTAAGAGCTCGATGGAAAGCTTATATGTTCTTCTTTCAGATGGCATTTACATATTTTACGAAAAGTTATAAGAAAAGTACTTTGCGAAAAGAATCGGCAGTAGGACGGAATCGTGTTGACCACCGATTAGTTTTTTGATTATAACTCTTGCATCCTTCGACCGACTTCTTCGACTAAGAGCTCGATGGAAAGCTTATCTGTTCTTCTTTCAGATGGCATTAACATATTTTACGAAAAGTCATAAGAAAATTACTTTGCGAAAAGAATAGGCAGTAGGACGGAATCGTGTTGACCACCGATTAGTGTTTTGCTAATAACTCTTGCATCCTTCGACCGACTACTTCAACTAAGAGCTCGATGGAAAGCTTATCTGTTCCTCTTTCAGATGGCATTAACATATTTTGCGAAAAGTCATAAGAAAAGTAGTTTGCGAAAAGAATCGGCAGTAGGACGGAATTGTGTTGACCACCGATTAGTTTTTTGCTAATAACTCTTGCATCCTTCGACCGACTTCTTCGACTAAGAACTCGATGGAAAGCTTATCTGTTCCTCTTTCAGATGGCATTAAAATATTTAACGAAGAGTCATAAGAAAAGTACTTTGCGAAAAGAATCGGCAGTAGGACGGGATCGTGTTGACAACTGATTAGTTTTTTGCTTATAACTCTTGCATCCTTCGTCCGACTTCTTCGACAAAATGCTCAATGGAAAGCTAATCTGTTCTTCTTTCAGATGGCATTAACATATTTTACGAAAAGTCATAAGAAAAATAACTTGCGAAAAGAATCGGCAGTAGGACGGAATCGTGTTGACCACCGATTAGTGTTTTGCTAATAACTCTTGCATCCTTCGACCGACTTCTTCGACTAAGAGCTCGATGGAAAGCTTATATGTTCTTCTTTCAGATGGCATTAACATATTTTACGAAAAGTTATAAGAAAAGTACTTTGCGAAAAGAATCGGCAGTAGGACGGAATCGTGTTGACCACCGATTAGTTTTTTGCTAATAACTCTTGCATCCTTCGACCGACTTCTTCGACTAAGAGCTCGATGGAAAGCTTATCTGTTCTTCTTTCAGATGGCATTACCATATTTTACGATAAGTCATAAGAAAAGTACTTTGCGAAAAGAATCGGCAGTAGGACGGAATCGTGTTGACCACCGATTAGTTTTTTGATTATAACTCTTGCATCCTTCGACCGACTTCTTCGACTAACCTCCCTATTTTAGGAAATGTCTTAAAAATGTCTTCGTTGATACAAATGTATCAGTGAAGACATTTCTAAAGGAGATTTTAAGCATTTCCGTATTTTAGGCAATAATCTCTTAAACCGAAAGCTCTTTTTAACTCGAAAGCTGTTTTTGAGATAACAGTATGAAAAATTTATGTTAAGCGTATGTTAAGTTCGGCATGGAATATTGAAATTGCTTATGTTTTCGCTTATCTCAAATGAACATGAGTGTAGCTAGCACTTTTATTCCGTCTCGTCTTCTTCTTCCATTTTGAGACCAGGTGCGCCACTTTTGACACTGATTCACTGACACAATTGACACACCAATCGGTTAGCTGACACAATCGCATATGTGCCGTGTATCATCATGGAACATAGGCCTACCTAATGTTCATTCATGTTTACAATTGCTTTTGTTTTTCTGGTTTGAAAAATATAAAACTGCAATAATATAAACAAATAATTAATCAAATGCAATTATTGAGTTCTCATGATTATGTTGCTTCAATTGCTATATTATTTTTTGAAAACAAAATGTTTGCAAAATGAGTAAAAGTGAATATAATTATTCAAAATAGTAATGTAATAAGAAAATTATTATTTATTTAATTATTAATATTGAAAAGAAGTCATACTTTTACAATTTATATTAATTTCGCAAAAATTTAAATTAAAAATTTAGTTTAAAATATTTGTTAAGACGTCCTCACGAGGAGGTATTAGAAAATGTTTTCGTTAAGACGAAAAGAGCTTTTTTTTCTGTTCCTAAAATACGAATTTCCTTAAAAAGTTATCAACTGGCATTTAAGAGAATGTTACGGCTTAACAGTGTCTTAACTTGCTTAAGACATTTCCTAAACTAGGGCGGTAAGAGCTCGATGGAAAGCTTATATGTTCTTCTTTCAGATGGAATTTACATATTTTACGAAAAGTTATAAGAAAAGAACTTTACGAAAAGAATCGGCAGTAGGACGAAATCGTGTTGACCACCGATTAGTGTTTTGCTAATAACTCTTGCATCCTTCGACCGACTTCTTCGACTAAGAGCTTGATGGAAAGCTTATATGTTATTCTTTCAGATGGCATTTACATATTTTACGAAAAGTTATAAGAAAAGAACTTTGCGAAAAGAATCGGCAGTAGGACGAAATCGTTTTGACCTCCGATCAGTTTTTTGCTAATAACTCTTGCATCCTTCGACCGACTTCTTCAACTAAGAGCTCGATGGAAGGCTTATCTGTTCTTCTTTCAGATGGCATTAACATATTTTACGAAATGTCATAAGAAAAGTACTTTGAGAAAAGAATCGCCAGTAGGACGGAATCGTGTTGACCACCGATTAGTTTTTTGCTAATAACTCTTGCATCATTCGAACGACTTCTTCGACTAAGAGCTCGATGGAAAGCTTATATGTTCTTCTTTCAGATGGAATTTACATATTTTGCGAAAAGTTATAAGAAAAGAACTTTGCGAAAAGAATCGGCACTAGGACGAAATCGTTTTGACCTCCGATCAGTTTTTTGCTAATAACTCTTGCATCCTTCGACCGACTTCTTCGACTAAGAGCTCGATGGAAAGCTTATCTGTTCTTCTTTCAGATAGCATTAACATATTTTACGAAAAGTCATAAGAAAAGTACTTTGCGAAAAGAATCGGCAGTAGGACGGAATCGTGTTGACCACCGATTAAATTTTTGCTAATAACTCTTGCATCCTTCGACCGACTTCTTCGACTAAGAGCTCGATGTCAAGCTTATATGTTCTTCTTTCAGATGGCATTTACATATTTTACGAAAAGTTATAAGAAAGGAACTTTGCGAAAAGAATCGGCAGTAGGACGAAATCGTTTTGACCTCCGATCAGTTTTTTGCTAATAACACTTGCATCCTTTGACCGACTTCTTCGACTTTGAGCTCGATGAAAAGCTTGTCTGTTCCTCTTTCAGATAGCATTAACATATTTTACGAAAAGTCATAAGAAAAGTACTTTGCGAAAAGAATCGGCAATAGGACGGAATCTTGTTGACCACCGATTAGTTTTTTTCTAATCACTCTTGCATACTTGGACCGACTTCTTCGACTTAAAGCTCGATGGAAAGCTTATCTGTTCCTCTTTCAGATGGCATTAACATATTTTACGAAAAGTCATAAGAAAAGTAGTTTGCGAAAAGAATCGGCAGTAGGACGGAATTGTGTTGACCACCGATTAGTTTTTTGCTAATAACTCTTGTATCCTTCGACCGACTTCTTCGACTAAGAACTCGATGGAAAGCTTATCTGTTCCTATTTCAGATGGCATTAAAATATTTAACGAAGAGTCATAAGAAAAGTACTTTGCGAAAAGAATCGGCAGTAGGACGGAATCGTGTTGACAACTGATTAGTTTTTTGCTTATAACTCTTGCATCCTTCGTCCGACTTCTTCGACAAAATGCTCAATGGAAAGCTAATCTGTTCTTCTTTCAGATGGCATTAACATATTTTTCGAAAAGTCATAAGAAAAGTAGCTTGCGAAAAGAATCGGCAGTAGGACGGAATCGTGTTGACCACCGATTTGTTTTTTGCTAATAACTCTTGCGTCCTTCGACCGACTTCTTCGACTAAGAGCTCGATGGAAAGCTTATCTGTTCTTCTTTCAGATGGAATTACCATATTTTACGATAAGTCATAAGAAAAGTACTTTGCGAAAAGAATCGGCAGTAGGACGGAATCGTGTTGACCACCGATTAGTTTTTTGATTATAACTCTTGCATCCTTCGACCGACTTCTTCGACTAAGAGCTCGATGGAAAGCTTATATGTTCTTCTTTCAGATGGAATTTACATATTTTACGAAAAGTCATAAGAAATATAATTTTTTTGACCAAAACTAAAATATCCTCGAAATCATTGAAGAAGAAGTAGCTTATAAGACGAAAGTATGCCGTATCTAATAATATATATTTAAATTTTTTTAATTGCGTCAATGGGCGGCATTTTATTCAGAATTAATAGTTTTTTACATGGACAAAAAATCGTTTAATTTGTTCCCATTAAATACATGAGTTATAGAAAAGTACTTTGCGAAAATAATCGGCAGTAAGACGGAAACGTGTGGACCCCCGATAAGTTTTTTACTAATAGCTCTTGCATCCTTCGACCGTCTTCTTCGACTAAGAGCTCGATGGAAAGCTTATCTGTTCTTCTTTCAGATGGCATTAACATATTTTACGAAAAGTCATAAGAAATAAAATTTTTTGACCAAAAATAAAATATCGTTCAATTCATTGAAGAAGAGGTACCTTATAAGACGAAAATATGCCTTATCTGATAAGAGACATTTAAATTTTTTTAATTGCATTAATGGGTGGCATTTTATTCAGAATTAATAGTTTCTTACATGGAAAAAAAATTCGTTTAATTTTTTTCCCATTAAATACTAGAATTATAGAAAAGTACTTTGCGAAAAGAATCGGCAGTAGGACGAAATCGTGTTGACCACCGATTAGTTTTTTGCTAATAACTCTTGCATCCTTCGACCGACTTCTTCGACTAAGAGCTCGATCGAAAGCTTATCTGTTCTTCTTTCAGATGGCATTAACATATTTTACGAAAAGTCATAAGAAAATAACTTTGCGAAAAGAATCGGCAGTAGGACGGAATCGTGTTGACCACCGATTAGTGTTTTGCTAATAACTCTTGCATCCTTCGACCGACTTCTTCGACTAAGAGCTCGATGGAAAGCTTATATGTTCTTCTTTCAGATGGCATTTACATATTTTACGAAAAGTTATAAGAAAAGAACTTTGCGAAAAGAATCGGCAGTAGGACGAAATCGTTTTGACCTCCGATCAGTTTTTTGCTAATAACTCTTGCATCCTTCGACCGACTTCTTCAACTAAGAGCTCGATGGAAGGCTTATCTGTTCTTCTTTCAGATGGCATTAACATATTTTACGAAAAGTCATAAGAAAAGTACTTTGAGAAAAGAATCGGCAGTAGGACGGAATCGTGTTGACCACCGATTAGTTTTTTGCTAATAACTCTTGCATCCTACTTCTTCGACTAAGAGCTCGATGGAAAGCTTATATGTTCTTCTTTCAGATGGAATTTACATATTTTACGAAAAGTTATAAGAAAAGAACTTTGCGAAAAGAATCGGCAGTAGGACGAAATCGTGTTGACCACCGATTAGTTTTTTGCTAATAACTCTTGCATCCTTCGACCGACTTCTTCGACTAAGAACTCGATGGAAAGCTTATCTGTTCTTCTTTCAGATAGCATTAACATATTTTACGAAAAGTCATAAGAAAAGTACTTTGCGAAAAGAATCGGCAGTAGGACGGAATCTTATTGACCACCGATTAGTTTTTTGCTAATAACTCTTGCATCCTTCGACCGACTTCTTCGACTAAGAGCTCGATGGAAAGCTTATATGTTCTTCTTTCAGATGGCATTTACATATTTTACGAAAAGTTATAAGAAAAGAACTTTGCGAAAAGAATCGGCAGTAGGACGAAATCGTTTTGACCTCCGATCAGTTTTTTGCTAATAACACTTGCATCCTTTGACCGACTTCTTCGACTTAGAGCTCGATGGAAAGCTTGTCTGATCCTCTTTCAGATAGCGATAACATATTTTACGAAAAGTCATAAGAAAAGTACTTTGCGAAAAGAATCGGCAATAGGACGGAATCTTGTTGACCACCGATTAGTTTTTTTCTAATAACTCTTGCATACTTGGACCGACTTCTTCGACTTAAAGCTCGATGGAAAGCTTATCTGTTCCTCTTTCAGATGGCATTAACATATTTTACGAAAAGTCATAAGAAAAGTAGTTTGCGAAAAGAATCGGCAGTAGGACGGAATCGTGTTGACCACCGATTTGTTTTTTGCTAATAACTGTTGCATCCTTCGACCGACTTCTTCGACTAAGAGCTCGATGGAAAGCTTATCTGTTCTTCTTTCAGATGGAATTACCATATTTTACGATAAGTCATAAGAAAAGTACTTTGCGAAAAGAATCGGCAGTAGGACGGAATCGTGTTGACCACCGATTAGTTTTTTGATTATAACTCTTGCATCCTTCGACCGACTTCTTCGACTAAGAGCTCGATGGAAAGCTTATATGTTCTTCTTTCAGATGGAATTTACATATTTTACGAAAAGTCATAAGAATTACAATTTTTTTGACCAAAACTAAAATATCCTCGAAATCATTGAAGAAGAAGTAGGTTATAAGACGAAAGTATGCCGTATCTAATAATATATATTTAAATTTTTTTAATTGCGTCAATGGGCGGCATTTTATTCAGAATTAATAGTTTTTTACATGGACAAAAAATCGTTTAATTTGTTCCCATTAAATACAAGAGTTATAGAAAAGTACTTTGCGAAAATAATCGGCAGTAAGACGGAAACGTGTGGACCCCCGATAAGTTTTTTACTAATAGCTCTTGCATCCTTCGACCGTCTTCTTCGACTAAGAGCTCGATGGAAAGCTTATCTGTTCTTCTTTCAGATGGCATAAACATATTTTACGAAAAGTCATAAGAAATAAAATTTTTTGACCAAAAATAAAATATCGTTCAATTCATTGAAGAAGAGGTACCTTATAAGACGAAAATATGCCTTATCTGATAAGAGACATTTAAATTTTTTTAATTGCATTAATGGGTGGCATTTTATTCAGAATTAATAGTTTCTTACATGGAAAAAAAATTCGTTTAATTTTTTTCCCATTAAATACTAGAATTATAGAAAAGTGCTTTGCGAAAAGAATCGGCAGTAGGACGAAATCGTGTTGACCACCGATTAGTTTTTTGCTAATAACTCTTGCATCCTTCGACCGACTTCTTCGACTAAGAGCTCGATGGAAAGCTTATCTGTTCTTCTTTCAGATGGCATTAACATATTTTACGAAAAGTCATAAGAAAAGAACTTTGCGAAAAGAATCGGCAGTAGGACGTTATCGTGTTGACCACCGATTAGTGTTTTGCTAATAACTCTTGCATCCTTCGACCGACTTCTTCGACTAAGAGCTCGATGAAAAGCTTATATGTTCTTCTTTCAGATGGCATTAACATATTTTACGAAAAGTTATAAGAAAAGAACTTTGCGAAAAGAATCGGCAGTAGGACGAAATCGTTTTGACCTCCGATCAGTTTTTTGCTAATAACTCTTGCATCCTTCGACCGACTTCTTCAACTAAGAGCTCGATGGAAGGCTTATCTGTTCTTCTTTCAGATGGCATTAACATATTTTACGAAAAGTCATAAGAAAAGTACTTTGAGAAAAGAATCGGCAGTAGGACGGAATCGTGTTGACCACCGATTAGTTTTTTGCTAATAACTCTTGCATCCTTCGAACGACTTCTTCGACTAAGAGCTCGATGGAAAGCTTATATGTTCTTCTTTCAGATGGAATTTACATATTTTACGAAAAGTTATATGAAAAGAACTTTGCGAAAAGAATCGGCAGTAGGACGAAATCGTGTTGACCACCGATTAGTTTTTTGCTAATAACTCTTGCATCCTTCGACCGACTTCTTCGACTAAGAACTCGATGGAAAGCTTATCTGTTCTTCTTTCAGAAAGCATCATCATATTTTACGAAAAGTCACAAGAAAAGTACTTTGCGAAAAGAATCGGCAGTAGGACGGAATCTTATTGACCACCGATTAGTTTTTTGCTAATAACTCTTGCATCCTTCGACCGACTTCTTCGACTAAGAGCTCGATGGAAAGCTTATCTGTTCCTATTTCAGATGGCATTAAAATATTTAACGAAGAGTCATAAGAAAAGTACTTTGCGAAAAGAATCGGCAGTAGGACGGAATCGTGTTGACAACTGATTAGTTTTTTGCTTATAACTCTTGCATCCTTCGTCCGACTTCTTCGACAAAATGCTCAATGGAAAGCTAATCTGTTCTTCTTTCAGATGGCATTAACATATTTTTCGAAAAGTCATAAGAAAAGTAGCTTGCGAAAAGAATCGGCAGTAGGACGGAATCGTGTTGACCACCGATTTGTTTTTTGCTAATAACTCTTGCGTCCTTCGACCGACTTCTTCGACTAAGAGCTCGATGGAAAGCTTATCTGTTCTTCTTTCAGATGGAATTACCATATTTTACGATAAGTCATAAGAAAAGTACTTTGCGAAAAGAATCGGCAGTAGGACGGAATCGTGTTGACCACCGATTAGTTTTTTGATTATAACTCTTGCATCCTTCGACCGACTTCTTCGACTAAGAGCTCGATGGAAAGCTTATATGTTCTTCTTTCAGATGGAATTTACATATTTTACGAAAAGTCATAAGAAATATAATTTTTTTGACCAAAACTAAAATATCCTCGAAATCATTGAAGAAGAAGTAGCTTATAAGACGAAAGTATGCCGTATCTAATAATATATATTTAAATTTTTTTAATTGCGTCAATGGGCGGCATTTTATTCAGAATTAATAGTTTTTTACATGGACAAAAAATCGTTTAATTTGTTCCCATTAAATACATGAGTTATAGAAAAGTACTTTGCGAAAATAATCGGCAGTAAGACGGAAACGTGTGGACCCCCGATAAGTTTTTTACTAATAGCTCTTGCATCCTTCGACCGTCTTCTTCGACTAAGAGCTCGATGGAAAGCTTATCTGTTCTTCTTTCAGATGGCATTAACATATTTTACGAAAAGTCATAAGAAATAAAATTTTTTGACCAAAAATAAAATATCGTTCAATTCATTGAAGAAGAGGTACCTTATAAGACGAAAATATGCCTTATCTGATAAGAGACATTTAAATTTTTTTAATTGCATTAATGGGTGGCATTTTATTCAGAATTAATAGTTTCTTACATGGAAAAAAAATTCGTTTAATTTTTTTCCCATTAAATACTAGAATTATAGAAAAGTACTTTGCGAAAAGAATCGGCAGTAGGACGAAATCGTGTTGACCACCGATTAGTTTTTTGCTAATAACTCTTGCATCCTTCGACCGACTTCTTCGACTAAGAGCTCGATCGAAAGCTTATCTGTTCTTCTTTCAGATGGCATTAACATATTTTACGAAAAGTCATAAGAAAATAACTTTGCGAAAAGAATCGGCAGTAGGACGGAATCGTGTTGACCACCGATTAGTGTTTTGCTAATAACTCTTGCATCCTTCGACCGACTTCTTCGACTAAGAGCTCGATGGAAAGCTTATATGTTCTTCTTTCAGATGGCATTTACATATTTTACGAAAAGTTATAAGAAAAGAACTTTGCGAAAAGAATCGGCAGTAGGACGAAATCGTTTTGACCTCCGATCAGTTTTTTGCTAATAACTCTTGCATCCTTCGACCGACTTCTTCAACTAAGAGCTCGATGGAAGGCTTATCTGTTCTTCTTCCAGATGGCATTAACATATTTTACGAAAAGTCATAAGAAAAGTACTTTGAGAAAAGAATCGGCAGTAGGACGGAATCGTGTTGACCACCGATTAGTTTTTTGCTAATAACTCTTGCATCCTACTTCTTCGACTAAGAGCTCGATGGAAGGCTTATCTGTTCTTCTTTCAGATAGCATTAACATATTTTACGAAAAGTCATAAGAAAAGTACTTTGCGAAAAGAATCGGCAGTAGGACGGAATCTTATTGACCACCGATTAGTTTTTTGCTAATAACTCTTGCATCCTTCGACCGACTTCTTCGACTAAGAGCTCGATGGAAAGCTTATATGTTCTTCTTTCAGATGGCATTTACATATTTTACGAAAAGTTATAAGAAAAGAACTTTGCGAAAAGAATCGGCAGTAGGACGAAATCGTTTTGACCTCCGATCAGTTTTTTGCTAATAACACTTGCATCCTTTGACCGACTTCTTCGACTTAGAGCTCGATGGAAAGCTTGTCTGATCCTCTTTCAGATAGCGATAACATATTTTACGAAAAGTCATAAGAAAAGTACTTTGCGAAAAGAATCGGCAATAGGACGGAATCTTGTTGACCACCGATTAGTTTTTTTCTAATAACTCTTGCATACTTGGACCGACTTCTTCGACTTAAAGCTCGATGGAAAGCTTATCTGTTCCTCTTTCAGATGGCATTAACATATTTTACGAAAAGTCATAAGAAAAGTAGTTTGCGAAAAGAATCGGCAGTAGGACGGAATCGTGTTGACCACCGATTTGTTTTTTGCTAATAACTGTTGCATCCTTCGACCGACTTCTTCGACTAAGAGCTCGATGGAAAGCTTATCTGTTCTTCTTTCAGATGGAATTACCATATTTTACGATAAGTCATAAGAAAAGTACTTTGCGAAAAGAATCGGCAGTAGGACGGAATCGTGTTGACCACCGATTAGTTTTTTGATTATAACTCTTGCATCCTTCGACCGACTTCTTCGACTAAGAGCTCGATGGAAAGCTTATATGTTCTTCTTTCAGATGGAATTTACATATTTTACGAAAAGTCATAAGAAATACAATTTTTTTGACCAAAACTAAAATATCCTCGAAATCATTGAAGAAGAAGTAGGTTATAAGACGAAAGTATGCCGTATCTAATAATATATATTTAAATTTTTTTAATTGCGTCAATGGGCGGCATTTTATTCAGAATTAATAGTTTTTTACATGGACAAAAAATCGTTTAATTTGTTCCCATTAAATACAAGAGTTATACAAAAGTACTTTGCGAAAATAATCGGCAGTAAGACGGAAACGTGTGGACCCCCGATAAGTTTTTTACTAATAGCTCTTGCATCCTTCGACCGTCTTCTTCGACTAAGAGCTCGATGGAAAGCTTATCTGTTCTTCTTTCAGATGGCATTAACATATTTTACGAAAAGTCATAAGAAATAAAATTTTTTGACCAAAAATAAAATATCGTTCAATTCATTGAAGAAGAGGTACCTTATAAGACGAAAATATGCCTTATCTGATAAGAGACATTTAAATTTTTTTAATTGCATTAATGGGTGGCATTTTATTCAGAATTAATAGTTTCTTACATGGAAAAAAAATTCGTTTAATTTTTTTCCCATTAAATACTAGAATTATTGAAAAGTGCTTTGCGAAAAGAATCGGCAGTAGGACGAAATCGTGTTGACCACCGATTAGTTTTTTGCTAATAACTCTTGCATCCTTCGACCGACTTCTTCGACTAAGAGCTCGATGGAAAGCTTATCTGTTCTTCTTTCAGATGGCATTAACATATTTTACGAAAAGTCATAAGAAAAGAACTTTGCGAAAAGAATCGGCAGTAGGACGTTATCGTGTTGACCACCGATTAGTGTTTTGCTAATAACTCTTGCATCCTTCGACCGACTTCTTCGACTAAGAGCTCGATGAAAAGCTTATATGTTCTTCTTTCAGATGGCATTAACATATTTTACGAAAAGTTATAAGAAAAGAACTTTGCGAAAAGAATCGGCAGTAGGACGAAATCGTTTTGACCTCCGATCAGTTTTTTGCTAATAACTCTTGCATCCTTCGACCGACTTCTTCAACTAAGAGCTCGATGGAAGGCTTATCTGTTCTTCTTTCAGATGGCATTAACATATTTTACGAAAAGTCATAAGAAAAGTACTTTGAGAAAAGAATCGGCAGTAGGACGGAATCGTGTTGACCACCGATTAGTTTTTTGCTAATAACTCTTGCATCCTTCGAACGACTTCTTCGACTAAGAGCTCGATGGAAAGCTTATATGTTCTTCTTTCAGATGGAATTTACATATTTTACGAAAAGTTATATGAAAAGAACTTTGCGAAAAGAATCGGCAGTAGGACGAAATCGTGTTGACCACCGATTAGTTTTTTGCTAATAACTCTTGCATCCTTCGACCGACTTCTTCGACTAAGAACTCGATGGAAAGCTTATCTGTTCTTCTTTCAGAAAGCATCAACATATTTTACGAAAAGTCACAAGAAAAGTACTTTGCGAAAAGAATCGGCAGTAGGACGGAATCTTATTGACCACCGATTAGTTTTTTGCTAATAACTCTTGCATCCTTCGACCGACTTCTTCGACTAAGAGCTCGATGGAAAGCTTATATGTTCTTCTTTCAGATGGCATTTACATATTTTACGAAAAGTTATAAGAAAAGAACTTTGCGAAAAGAATCGGCAGTAGGATGAAATCGTTTTGACCTCCGATCAGTTTTTTGCTAATAACACTTGCATCCTTTGACCGACTTCTTCGACTTAGAGCTCGATGGAAAGCTTGTCTGATCCTCTTTCAGATAGCGATAACATATTTTACGAAAAGTCATAAGAAAAGTACTTTGCGAAAAGAATCGGCAATAGGACGGAATCTTGTTGACCACCGATTAGTTTTTTTCTAATAACTCTTGCATACTTGGACCGACTTCTTCGACTTAAAGCTCGATGGAAAGCTTATCTGTTCCTCTTTCAGATGGCCTTAACATATTTTACGAAAAGTCATAAGAAAAGTAGTTTGCGAAAAGAATCGGCAGTAGGACGGAATTGTGTTGACCACCGATTAGTTTTTTGCTAATAACTCTTGCATCCTTCGACCGACTTCTTCGACTTAGAACTCGATGGAAAGCTTATCTGTTCCTCTTTCAGATGGCATTAACATATTTAACGAAGAGTCATAAGAAAAGTACTTTGCAAAAAGAGTCGGCAGTAGGACGGAATCGTGTTGACAACTGATTAGTTTTTTGCTTATAACTCTTGCATCCTTCATCCGACTTCTTCGACAAAATGCTCAATGGAAAGCTTATCTGTTCTTCTTTCAGATGGCATTAACATATTTTACGAAAAGTCATAAGAAAAGTAACTTACGAAAAGAATCGGCAGTAGGACGGAATCGTGTTGACCACCGATTTGTTTTTTGCTAATAACTCTTGCATCCTTCGACCGACTTCTTCGACTAAGAGCTCGATGGAAAGCTTATCTGTTCTTCTTTCAGATGGCATTACCATATTTTACGATAAGTCATAAGAAAAGTACTTTGCGAAAAGAATCGGCAGTAGGACGGAATCGTGTTGACCACCGATTAGTTTTTTGATTATAACTCTTGCATATTTCGACCGACTTCTTCGACTAAGAGCTCGATGTCAAGCTTATATGTTCTTCTTTCAGATGGAATTTACATATTTTACGAAAAGTTATAAGAAAAGAACTTTACGAAAAGAATCGGCAGTAGGACGGAATCGTGTTGACCACCGATTAGTTTTTTGATTATAACTCTTGCATCCTTCGACCGACTTCTTCGACTAAGAACTCGATGGAAAGCTTATCTGTTCCTCTTTCAGATGGCATTAACATATTTTACGAAAAGTCATAAGAAAAGTAACTTGCGAAAAGAATCGGCAGTAGGACGGAATCGTGTTGACCACCGATTTGTTTTTTGCTAATAACAAATCATGCTAAGGCTCGATGGAAAGCTTATCTGTTCCTCTTTCAGATGGCATTAACATCTTTTACGAAAAGTCATAAGAAATACAATTTTTTTGACCAAAACTAAAATATCCTCGAAATCATTGAAGAAGAAGTAGCTTATAAGACGAAAGTATGCCGTATCTAATAATAGATATTTAAATTTTTTTAATTGCATAAATGGGCGGCATTTTATCCAGAATTAATAGTTTCTTACATGGACAAAAAATCGTTTAATTTATTCCCATTAAATACTAGAGTTATAGAAAAGTACTTTGCGAAAATAATCGGCAGTAAGACGGAAACGTGTTGACCACCGATAAGTTTTTTTCTAATAGCTCTTGCATCCTTCGACCGTCTTCTTCGACTAAGACCTCGATGGAAAGTTAATCTGTTCCTCTTTCAGATGGCATTAACATATTTTACGAAAAGTCATAAGAAAAGAACTTTGCGAAAAGAATCGGCAGTAGGACGAAATCGTGTTGACCACCGATTAGTTTTTTTGCTAATAAGTGTTGCATCCTTCGACCGACTTCTTCGACTAAGAGCTCGATGGAAAGCTTATATGTTCTTCTTTCAGATGGCATTTACATATTTTACGAAAAGTTATAAGAAAAGAACTTTGCGAAAAGAATCGGCAGTAGGACGAAATCGTGTTGACCACCGATTAGTTTTTTGCTAATAACTCTTGCATCCTTCGACCGACTTCTTCGACTAAGAGCTCGATGGAAAGCTTATCTGTTCTTCTTTCAGATGGCATTAACATATTTTACGAAAAGTCATAAGAAAATTACTTTGCGAAAAGAAAAGGCAGTAGGACGGAATCGTGTTGACCACCGATTAGTGTTTTGCTAATAACTCTTGCATCCTTCGACCGACTTCTTCGACTAAGAGCTCGATGAAAAGCTTATATGTTCTTCTTTCAGATGGCATTTACATATTTTACGAAAAGTTATAAGAAAAGTAACTTGCGAAAAGAATCGGCACTAGGACGAAATCGTTTTGACCTCCGATCAGTTTTTTGCTAATAAATCTTGCATCCTTCGACCGACTTCTTCAACTAAGAGCTCGATGGAAGGCTTATCTGTTCTTCTTTCAGATGGCATTAACATATTTTCCGAAAAGTCATAAGAAAAGTACTTTGAGAAAAGAATCGGCAGTAGGACGGAATCGTGTTGACCACCGATTAGTTTTTTGCTAATAACTCTTGCATCCTTCGTCCGACTTCTTCGACAAAATGCTCAATGGAAAGCTTATCTGTTCTTCTTTCAGATGGCATTAACATATTTTACGAAAAGTCATAAGAAAAGTAACTTGCGAAAAGAATCGGCAGTAGGACGGAATCGTGTTGACCACCGATTTTTTTTTTGCTAATAACAAATCATGCTAAGTCTCGATGGAAAGCTTATCTGTTCCTCTTTCAGATGGCTTTAACATATTTTACGAAAAGTCATAAGAAATACAATTTTTTTGACCAAAACTAAAATATCATCGAAATCATTGAAGAAGAAGTAGCTTATAAGACGAAAGTATGCCGTATCTAATAATAGATATTTAAATTTTTTTATTTGCATAAATGGGCGGCATTTTATTCAGAATTAATAGTTTTTTACATGGACAAAAAATCGTTTAATTCGTTCCCATTAAATACTAGAGTTATAGAAAAGTACTTTGCGGAAATAATCGGCAGTAAGACGGAAACGTGTTGACCACCGATAAGTTTTTTGCTAATAGCTCTTGCATCCTTCGACCGTCTTCTTCGACTAAGAGCTCGATGGAAAGCTTATCTGTTCCTCTTTCAGATGGCATTAACATATTTTACGAAAAGTCATAAGAAAAGTACTTTGCGAAAAGAATCAGCAGTAGGACGAAATCGTGTTGACCACCGATTAGTTTTTTGCTAATAACTGTTGCATCCTTCGACCGACTTCTTCGACTTAGAGCTCGATGGAAAGCTTGTCTGATCCTCTTTCAGATAGCGATAACATATTTTACGAAAAGTCATAAGAAAAGTACTTTGCGAAAAGAATCGGCAATAGGACGGAATCTTGTTGACCACCGATTAGTTTTTTTCTAATAACTCTTGCATACTTGGACCGACTTCTTCGACTTAAAGCTCAATGGAAAGCTTATCTGTTCCTCTTTCAGATGGCATTAACATATTTTACGAAAAGTCATAAGAAAAGTAGTTTGCGAAAAGAATCGGCAGTAGGACGGAATTGTGTTGACCACCGATTAGTTTTTTGCTAATAACTCTTGCATCCTTCGACCGACTTCTTCGACTAAGAACTCGATGGAAAGCTTATCTGTTCCTCTTTCAGATGGCATTAACATATTTAACGAAGAGTCATAAGAAAAGTACTTTGCAAAAAGAGTCGGCAGTAGGACGGAATCGTGTTGACAACTGATTTGTTTTTTGCTAATAACTCTTGCATCCTTCGTCCGACTTCTTCGACAAAATGCTCAATGGAAAGCTTATCTGTTCTTCTTTCAGATGGCATTAACATATTTTACGAAAAGTCATAAGAAAAGTAACTTACGAAAAGAATAGGCAGTAGGACGGATTTGTTTTTTGCTAATAACTCTTGCATCCTTCGACCGACTTCTTCGACTAAGAGCTCGATGGAAAGCTTATCTGTTCTTCTTTCAGATGGCATTACCATATTTTACGATAAGTCATAAGAAAAGTACTTTGCGAAAAGAATCGGCAGTAGGACGGAATCGTGTTGACCACCGATTAGTTTTTTGATTATAACTCTTGCATCCTTCGACCGACTTCTTCGACTAAGAGCTCGATGGACAGCTTATATGTTCTTCTTTCAGATGGAATTTACATATTTTACGAAAAGTTATAAGAAAAGAACTTTACGAAAAGAATCGGCAGTAGGACGAAATCGTGTTGACCTCCGATCAGTTTTTTGCTAATAACTCTTGCATCCTTTGACCGACTTCTTCGACTAAGAGCTCGATGGAAAGCTTATCTGTTCCTCTTTCAGATGGCATTAACATATTTTACGAAAAGTCATAAGAAAAGTAACTTGCGAAAAGAATCGGCAGTAGGACGGAATCGTGTTGACCACCGATTTGTTTTTTGCTAATAACTCTTGCATCCTTCGTCCGACTTCTTCGACAAAATGCTCAATGGAAAGCTTATCTGTTCTTCTTTCAGATGACATTAACATATTTTACGAAAAGTCATAAGAAAAGTAACTTACGAAAAGAATCGGCAGTAGGACGGATTTGTTTTTTGCTAATAACTCTTGCATCCTTCGACCGACTTCTTCGACTAAGAGCTCGATGGAAAGCTTATCTGTTCTTCTTTCAGATGGCATTACCATATTTTACGATAAGTCATAAGAAAAGTACTTTGCGAAAAGAATCGGCAGTAGGACGGAATCGTGTTGACCACCGATTAGTTTTTTGATTATAACTCTTGCATCCTTCGACCGACTTCTTCGACTAAGAGCTCGATGGACAGCTTATATGTTCTTCTTTCAGATGGAATTTACATATTTTACGAAAAGTTATAAGAAAAGAACTTTACGAAAAGAATCGGCAGTAGGACGAAATCGTGTTGACCTCCGATCAGTTTTTTGCTAATAACTCTTGCATCCTTTGACCGACTTCTTCGACTTAAAGCTCGATGGAAAGCTTATCAGTTCCTCTTTCAGATAGCATTATCATATTTTACGAAAAGTCATAAGAAAAGAACTTTGCGAAAAGAATCGGCAGTAGGACGGAATCTTATTGACCACCGATTAGTTTTTTGCTAATAACTCTTGCATCCTTCGTCCGACTTCTTCGACAAAATGCTCAATGGAAAGCTTATCTGTTCTTCTTTCAGATGGCATTAACATATTTTACGAAAAGTCATAAGAAAAGTAACTTGCGAAAAGAATCGGCAGTAGGACGGAATCGTGTTGACCACCGATTTGTTTTTTGCTAATAACAAATCATGCTAAGGCTCGATGGAAAGCTTATCTGTTCCTCTTTCAGATGGCTTTAACATATTTTACGAAAAGTCATAAGAAATACAATTTTTTTGACCAAAACTAAAATATCATCGAAATCATTGAAGAAGAAGTAGCTTATAAGACGAAAGTATGCCGTATCTAATAATAGATATTTAAATTTTTTTATTTGCATAAATGGGCGGCATTTTATTCAGAATTAATAGTTTTTTACATGGACAAAAAATCGTTTAATTCGTTCCCATTAAATACTAGAGTTATAGAAAAGTACTTTGCGGAAATAATCGGCAGTAAGACGGAAACGTGTTGACCACCGATAAGTTTTTTGCTAATAGCTCTTGCATCCTTCGACCGTCTTCTTCGACTAAGAGCTCGATGGAAAGCTTATCTGTTCCTCTTTCAGATGGCATTAACATATTTTACGAAAAGTCATAAGAAAAGTACTTTGCGAAAAGAATCGGCAGTAGGACGAAATCGTGTTGACCACCGATTAGTTTTTTGCTAATAACTCTTGCATCCTTCGACCGACTTCTTCGACTAAGAGCTCGATGGAATGCTTATATGTTCTTCTTTCAGATGGCACTTACATATTTTACGAAAAGTTATAAGAAAAGTAACTTGCGAAAAGAATCGGCACTAGGACGAAATCGTTTTGACCTCCGATCAGTTTTTTGCTAATAAATCTTGCATCCTTCGACCGACTTCTTCAACTAAGAGCTCGATGGAAGGCTTATCTGTTCTTCTTTCAGATGGCATTAACATATTTTACGAAAAGTCATAAGAAAAGTAACTTGCGAAAAGAATCGGCAGTAGGACGGAATCGTGTTGACCACCGATTTGTTTTTTGCTAATAACAAATCATGCTAAGGCTCGATGGAAAGCTTATCTGTTCCTCTTTCAGATGGCATTAACATATTTTACGAAAAGTCATAAGAAATACAATTTTTTTGACCAAAACTAAAATATCCTCGAAATCATTGAAGAAGAAGTAGCTTATAAGACGAAAGTATGCCGAATCTAATAATAGATATTTAAATTTTTTTAATTGCATAAATGGGTGGCATTTTATCCAGAATTAATAGTTTTTTAACATGGACAAAAAATCGTTTAATTTATTCCCATTAAATACTAGAGTTATAGAAAAGTACTTTGCGAAAATAATCGGCAGTAAGACGGAAACGTGTTGACCACCGATAAGTTTTTTTGCTAATAAGTGTTGCATCCTTCGACCGACTTCTTCGACTAAGAGCTCGATGGAAAGCTTATATGTTCTTCTTTCAGATGGCATTTACATATTTTACGAAAAGTTATAAGAAAAGAACTTTGCGAAAAGAATCGGCAGTAGGACGAAATCGTTTTGACCTCCGATCAGTTTTTTGCTAATAAATCTTGCATCCTTCGACCGACATCTTCAACTAAGAGCTCGATGGAAGGCTTATCTGTTCTTCTTTCAGATGGCATTAACATATTTTCCGAAAAGTCATAAGAAAAGTACTTTGAGAAAAGAATCGGCAGTAGGACGGAATCGTGTTGACCACCAATTAGTTTTTTGCTAATAACTCTTGCATCCTTCGTCCGACTTCTTCGACAAAATGCTCAATGGAAAGCTTATCTGTTCTTCTTTCAGGTGGCATTAACATATTTTACGAAAAGTCATAAGAAAAGTAACTTGCGAAAAGAATCGGCAGTAGGACGGAATCGTGTTGACCACCGATTTGTTTTTTGCTAATAACAAATCATGCTAAGGCTCGATGGAAAGCTTATCTGTTCCTCTTTCAGATGGCTTTAACATATTTTACGAAAAGTCATAAGAAATACAATTTTTTTGACCAAAACTAAAATATCATCGAAATCATTGAAGAAGAAGTAGCTTATAAGACGAAAGTATCTAATAATAGATATTTAAATTTTTTTATTTGCATAAATGGGCGGCATTTTATTCAGAATTAATAGTTTTTTACATGGACAAAAAATCGTTTAATTCGTTCCCATTAAATACTAGAGTTATAGAAAAGTACTTTGCGGAAATAATCGGCAGTAAGACGGAAACGTGTTGACCACCGATAAGTTTTTTGCTAATAGCTCTTGCATCCTTCGACCGTCTTCTTCGACTAAGAGCTCGATGGAAAGCTTATCTGTTCCTCTTTCAGATGGCATTAACATATTTTACGAAAAGTCATAAGAAAAGTACTTTGCGAAAAGAATCAGCAGTAGGACGAAATCGTGTTGACCACCGATTAGTTTTTTGCTAATAACTGTTGCATCCTTCGACCGACTTCTTCGACTAAGAGCTCAATGGAAAGTTTATCTGTTCTTCTTTCAGATGGCATATACATATTTTACGAAAAGTTATAAGAAAAGTAACTTGCGAAAAGAATCGGCACTAGGACGAAATCGTTTTGACATCCGATCAGTTTTTTGCTAATAAATCTTGCATCCTCCGACCGACTTCTTCAACTAAGAGCTCGATGGAAGGCTTATCTGTTCTTCTTTCAGATGGCATTAACATATTTTACGAAAAGTCATAAGAAAAGTAACTTGCGAAAAGAATCGGCAGTAGGACGGAATCGTGTTGACCACCGATTTGTTTTTTGCTAATAACAAATCATGCTAAGGCTCGATGGAAAGCTTATCTGTTCCTCTTTCAGATGGCTTTAACATATTTTACGAAAACTCATAAGAAATACAATTTTTTTGACCAAAACTAAAATATCCTCGAAATCATTGAAGAAGAAGTAGCTTATAAGACGAAAGTATGCCGTATCTAATAATAGATATTTAAATTTTTTTAATTGCATAAATGGGCGGCATTTTATCCAGAATTAATAGGTTTTTACATAGACAAAAAATCGTTTAATTTATTCCCATTAAATACTAGAGTTATAGAAAAGTACTTTGCGAAAATAATCGGCAGTAAGACGGAAACGTGTTGACCACCGATAAGTTTTTTTCTAATAGCTCCTGCATCCTTCGACCGTCTTCTTCGACTAAGAGCTCGATGGAAAGCTTATCTGTTCCTCTTTCAGATGGCATTAACATATTTTACGAAAAGTCATAAGAAAAGAACTTTGCGAAAAGAATAGGCAGTAGGACGGAATCGTGTTGACCACCGATTAGTGTTTTGCTAATAACTCTTGCATCCTTCGACCGACTTCTTCGACAAAGAGCTCGATGAAAAGCTTATATGTTCTTCTTTCAGATGGCATTTATATATTTTACGAAAAGTTATAAGAAAAGTAACTTGCGAAAAGAATCGGCACTAGGACGAAATCGTTTTGACCTCCGATCAGTTTTTTGCTAATAAATCTTGCATCCTTCGACCGACTTCTTCAACTAAGAGCTCGATGGAAGGCTTATCTGTTCTTCTTTCAGATGGCATTAACATATTTTAAGAAAAGTCATAAGAAAAGTACTTTGAGAAAAGAATCGGCAGTAGGACGGAATCGTGTTGACCACCGATTAGTTTTTTGCTAATAACTCTTTAATCCTTCGACCGACTTCTTCAACTAAGAGCTCGATGGAAAGCTTATATGTTCTTCTTTCAGATGGCATTTACATATTTTACGAAAAGTTATAAGAAAAGAACTTTGCGAAAAGAATCGGCAGTAGGACGGAATCGTATTGACCACCGATTAGTTTTTTGCTAATAACTCTTGCATACTTGGACCGACTTCTTCGACTAAGAGCTCGATGGAAAGCTTATCTGTTCCTCTTTCAGATGGCATTAACATGTTTTACGAAAAGTCATAAGAAAAGTAGTTTGCGAAAAGAATCGGCAGTAGGACGGAATCGTGTTGACCACTGATTAGTTTTTTGCTTATAACTCTTGCATCCTTCGTCCGACTTCTTCGACTAAGAACTCGATGGAAAGCTTATCTGTTCCTCTTTCAGATGGCATTAACATATTTAACGAAAAGTCATAAGAAAAGTACTTTGCGAAAAGAATCGGCAGTAGGACGGAATCGTGTTGACCACTGATAAGTTTTTTGCTTATAACTCTTGCATCCTTCGTCCGACTTCTTCGACAAAATGCTCAATGGAAAGCTTATCTGTTCTTCTTTCAGATGGCATTACCATATTTTACGATAAGTCATAAGAAAAGTACTTTGCGAAAAGAATCGGCAGTAGGATGGAATCGTGTTAACCACCGATTAGTTTTTTGCTAATAACTCTTGCATCCTTCGTCCGACTTCTTCGACAAAATGCTCAATGGAAAGCTTATCTGTTCTTCTTTCAGATGGCATTAACATATTTTACGAAAAGTCATATGAAAAGTAACTTGCGAAAAGAATCGGCAGTAGGACGGAGTCGTGTTGACCACCGATTTGTTTTTTGCTAATAACAAATCATGCTAAGGCTCGATGGATAGCTTATCTGTTCCTCTTTCAGATGGCATTAACATATTTTACGAAAAGTCATAAGAAATACAATTTTTTTGACCAAAACTAAAATATCCTCGAAATCATTGAAGAAGAAGTAGCTTATAAGAGGAAAGTATGCCGTATCTAATAATATATATTTAAATTTTTTTAATTGCATAAATGGGCGGCATTTTATTCAGAATTAATAGGTTTTTACATGGACAAAAAATCGTTTAATTTGTTCCCATTAAATACAAGAGTTATAGAAAAGTACTTTGCGAAAATAATCGGCAGTAAGACGGAAACGTGTGGACCCCCGATAAGTTTTTTGCTAATAGCTCTTGCATCCTTCGACCGTCTTCTTCGACTAAGAGCTCGATGGAAAGCTTATCTGTTCCTCATTCAGATGGCATTAACATATTTTACGAAAAGTCATAAGAAATAAAATTTTTTGACCAAAAATAAAATATCGTTGAAATCATTGAAGAAGAGGTACCTTATAAGACGAAAATATGCCTTATCTGATAAGAGACATTTAAATTTTCTTAATTGCATTAATGGGCGGCATTTTATTCAGAATTAATAGTTTCTTACATGGAAAAAAAATTCGTTTAATTTTTTTCCCATTAAATACTAGAATTATAGAAAAGTACTTTACGAAAAGAATCGGCAGTAGGACGGAATCGTGTTGACCACCGATTAGTGTTTTGCTAATAACTCTTGCATCCTTCGACCGACTTCTTCGACTAAGAGCTCGATGGAAAGCTTATATGTTCTTCTTTCAGATGGCATTTACATATTTTACGAAAAGTTATAAGAAAAGAACTTTGCGAAAAGAATCGGCAGTAGGACGAAATCGTTTTGACCTCCGATCAGTTTTTTGGTAATAACTCTTGCATCCTTCGACCGACTTCTTCAACTAAGAGCTCGATGGAAGGCTTATCTGTTCTTCTTTCAGATGGCATTAACATATTTTACGAAAAGTCATAAGAAAAGTACTTTGAGAAAAGAATCGGCAGTAGGACGGAATCGTGTTGACCACCGATTAGTTTTTTGCTAATAACTCTTGCATCCTTCGACCGACTTCTTCGACTAAGAGCTCGATGGAATGCTTATATGTTCTTCTTTCAGATGGCATTTACATATTTTACGAAAAGTTATAAGAAAAGTAACTTGCGAAAAGAATCGGCACTAGGACGAAATCGTTTTGACCTCCGATCAGTTTTTTGCTAATAAATCTTGCATCCTTCGACCGACTTCTTCAACTAAGAGCTCGATGGAAGGCTTATCTGTTCTTCTTTCAGATGGCATTAACATATTTTACGAAAAGTCATAAGAAAAGTAACTTGCGAAAAGAATCGGCAGTAGGACGGAATCGTGTTGACCACCGATTTGTTTTTTGCTAATAACAAATCATGCTAAGGCTCGATGGAAAGCTTATCTGTTCCTCTTTCAGATGGCATTAACATATTTTACGAAAAGTCATAAGAAATACAATTTTTTTGAACAAAACTAAAATATCCTCGAAATCATTGAAGAAGAAGTAGCTTATAAGACGAAAGTATGCCGTATCTAATAATAGATATTTAAATTTTTTTAATTGCATAAATGGGCGGCATTTTATCCAGAATTAATAGGTTTTTACATAGACAAAAAATCGTTTAATTTATTCCCATTAAATACTAGAGTTATAGAAAAGTACTTTGCGAAAATAATCGGCAGTAAGACGGAAACGTGTTGACCACCGATAAGTTTTTTTCTAATAGCTCCTGCATCCTTCGACCGTCTTCTTCGACTAAGAGCTCGATGGAAAGCTTATCTGTTCCTCTTTCAGATGGCATTAACATATTTTACGAAAAGTCATAAGAAAAGTACTTTGAGAAAAGAATCGGCAGTAGGACGGAATCGTGTTGACCACCGATTAGTTTTTTGCTAATAACTCTTGCATCCTTCGTCCGACTTCTTCGACAAAATGCTCAATGGAAAGCTTATCTGTTCTTCTTTCAGATGGCATTAACATATTTTACGAAAAGTCATAAGAAAAGTAACTTGCGAAAAGAATCGGCAGTAGGACGGAATCGTGTTGACCACCGATTTTTTTTTTGCTAATAACAAATCATGCTAAGGCTCGATGGAAAGCTTATCTGTTCCTCTTTCAGATGGCTTTAACATATTTTACGAAAAGTCATAAGAAATACAATTTTTTTGACCAAAACTAAAATATCATCGAAATCATTGAAGAAGAAGTAGCTTATAAGACGAAAGTATGCCGTATCTAATAATAGATATTTAAATTTTTTTATTTGCATAAATGGGCGGCATTTTATTCAGAATTAATAGTTTTTTACATGGACAAAAAATCGTTTAATTCGTTCCCATTAAATACTAGAGTTATAGAAAAGTACTTTGCGGAAATAATCGGCAGTAAGACGGAAACGTGTTGACCACCGATAAGTTTTTTGCTAATAGCTCTTGCATCCTTCGACCGTCTTCTTCAACTAAGAGCTCGATGGAAAGCTTATCTGTTCCTCTTTCAGATGGCATTAACATATTTTACGAAAAGTCATAAGAAAAGTACTTTGCGAAAAGAATCAGCAGTAGGACGAAATCGTGTTGACCACCGATTAGTTTTTTGCTAATAACTGTTGCATCCTTCGACCGACTTCTTCGACTTAGAGCTCGATGGAAAGCTTGTCTGATCCTCTTTCAGATAGCGATAACATATTTTACGAAAAGTCATAAGAAAAGTACTTTGCGAAAAGAATCGGCAGTAGGATGGAATCGTGTTAACCACCGATTAGTTTTTTTCTAATAACTCTTGCATACTTGGACCGACTTCTTCGACTTAAAGCTCGATGGAAAGCTTATCTGTTCCTCTTTCAGATGGCATTAACATATTTTACGAAAAGTCATAAGAAAAGTAGTTTGCGAAAAGAATCGGCAGTAGGACGGAATTGTGTTGACCACCGATTAGTTTTTTGCTAATAACTCTTGCATCCTTCGACCGACTTCTTCGACTAAGAACTCGATGGAAAGCTTATCTGTTCCTCTTTCAGATGGCATTAACATATTTAACGAAGAGTCATAAGAAAAGTACTTTGCAAAAAGAGTCGGCAGTAGGACGGAATCGTGTTGACAACTGATTTGTTTTTTGCTAATAACTCTTGCATCCTTCGTCCGACTTCTTCGACAAAATGCTCAATGGAAAGCTTATCTGTTCTTCTTTCAGATGGCATTAACATATTTTACGAAAAGTCATAAGAAAAGTAACTTACGAAAAGAATCGGCAGTAGGACGGATTTGTTATTTGCTAATAACTCTTGCATCCTTCGACCGACTTCTTCGACTAAGAGCTCGATGGAAAGCTTATCTGTTCTTCTTTCAGATGGCATTACCATATTTTACGATAAGTCATAAGAAAAGTACTTTGCGAAAAGAATCGGCAGTAGGACGGAATCGTGTTGACCACCGATTAGTTTTTTGATTATAACTCTTGCATCCTTCGACCGACTTCTTCGACTAAGAGCTCGATGGACAGCTTATATGTTCTTCTTTCAGATGGAATTTACATATTTTACGAAAAGTTATAAGAAAAGAACTTTACGAAAAGAATCGGCAGTAGGACGAAATCGTGTTGACCTCCGATCAGTTTTTTGCTAATAACTCTTGCATCCTTTGACCGACTTCTTCGACTAAGAGCTCGATGGAAAGCTTATCAGTTCCTCTTTCAGATAGCATTATCATATTTTACGAAAAGTCATAAGAAAAGAACTTTGCGAAAAGAATCGGCAGTAGGACGGAATCTTATTGACCACCGATTAGTTTTTTGCTAATAACTCTTGCATCCTTCGTCCGACTTCTTCGACAAAATGCTCAGTGGAAAGCTTATCTGTTCTTCTTTCAGATGGCATTAACATATTTTACGAAAAGTCATAAGAAAAGTAACTTGCGAAAAGAATCGCCAGTAGGACGGAATCGTGTTGACCACCGATTTGTTTTTTGCTAATAACAAATCATGCTAAGGCTCGATGGAAAGCTTATCTGTTCCTCTTTCAGATGGCTTTAACATATTTTACGAAAAGTCATAAGAAATACAATTTTTTTGACCAAAACTAAAATATCATCGAAATCATTGAAGAAGAAGTAGCTTATAAGACGAAAGTATGCCGTATCTAATAATAGATATTTAAATTTTTTTATTTGCATAAATGGGCGGCATTTTATTCAGAATTAATAGTTTTTTACATGGACAAAAAATCGTTTAATTCGTTCCCATTAAATACTAGAGTTATAGAAAAGTACTTTGCGGAAATAATCGGCAGTAAGACGGAAACGTGTTGACCATCGATAAGTTTTTTGCTAATAGCTCTTGCATCCTTCGACCGTCTTCTTCGACTAAGAGCTCGATGGAAAGCTTATCTGTTCCTCTTTCAGATGGCATTAACATATTTTACGAAAAGTCATAAGAAAAGTACTTTGCGAAAAGAATCGGCAGTAGGACGAAATCGTGTTGACCACCGATTAGTTTTTTGCTAATAACTCTTGCATCCTTCGACCGACTTCTTCGACTAAGAGCTCGATGGAATGCTTATATGTTCTTCTTTCAGATGGCACTTACATATTTTACGAAAAGTTATAAGAAAAGTAACTTGCGAAAAGAATCGGCACTAGGACGAAATCGTTTTGACCTCCGATCAGTTTTTTGCTAATAAATCTTGCATCCTTCGACCGACTTCTTCAACTAAGAGCTCGATGGAAGGCTTATCTGTTCTTCTTTCAGATGGCATTAACATATTTTACGAAAAGTCATAAGAAAAGTAACTTGCGAAAAGAATCGGCAGTAGGACGGAATCGTGTTGACCACCGATTTGTTTTTTGCTAATAACAAATCATGCTAAGGCTCGATGGAAAGCTTATCTGTTCCTCTTTCAGATGGCATTAACATATTTTACGAAAAGTCATAAGAAATACAATTTTTTTGACCAAAACTAAAATATCCTCGAAATCATTGAAGAAGAAGTAGCTTATAAGACGAAAGTATGCCGAATCTAATAATAGATATTTAAATTTTTTTAATTGCATAAATGGGCGGCATTTTATCCAGAATTAATAGTTTTTTAACATGGACAAAAAATCGTTTAATTTATTCCCATTAAATACTAGAGTTATAGAAAAGTACTTTGCGAAAATAATCGGCAGTAAGACGGAAACGTGTTGACCACCGATAAGTTTTTTTGCTAATAAGTGTTGCATCCTTCGACCGACTTCTTCGACTAAGAGCTCGATGGAAAGCTTATATGTTCTTCTTTCAGATGGCATTTACATATTTTACGAAAAGTTATAAGAAAAGAACTTTGCGAAAAGAATCGGCAGTAGGACGAAATCGTTTTGACCTCCGATCAGTTTTTTGCTAATAAATCTTGCATCCTTCGACCGACATCTTCAACTAAGAGCTCGATGGAAGGCTTATCTGTTCTTCTTTCAGATGGCATTAACATATTTTCCGAAAAGTCATAAGAAAAGTACTTTGAGAAAAGAATCGGCAGTAGGACGGAATCGTGTTGACCACCAATTAGTTTTTTGCTAATAACTCTTGCATCCTTCGTCCGACTTCTTCGACAAAATGCTCAATGGAAAGCTTATCTGTTCTTCTTTCAGGTGGCATTAACATATTTTACGAAAAGTCATAAGAAAAGTAACTTGCGAAAAGAATCGGCAGTAGGACGGAATCGTGTTGACCACCGATTTGTTTTTTGCTAATAACAAATCATGCTAAGGCTCGATGGAAAGCTTATCTGTTCCTCTTTCAGATGGCTTTAACATATTTTACGAAAAGTCATAAGAAATACAATTTTTTTGACCAAAACTAAAATATCATCGAAATCATTGAAGAAGAAGTAGCTTATAAGACGAAAGTATGCCGTATCTAATAATAGATATTTAAATTTTTTTATTTGCATAAATGGGCGGCATTTTATTCAGAATTAATAGTTTTTTACATGGACAAAAAATCGTTTAATTCGTTCCCATTAAATACTAGAGTTATAGAAAAGTACTTTGCGGAAATAATCGGCAGTAAGACGGAAACGTGTTGACCACCGATAAGTTTTTTGCTAATAGCTCTTGCATCCTTCGACCGTCTTCTTCGACTAAGAGCTCGATGGAAAGCTTATCTGTTCCTCTTTCAGATGGCATTAACATATTTTACGAAAAGTCATAAGAAAAGTACTTTGCGAAAAGAATCAGCAGTAGGACGAAATCGTGTTGACCACCGATTAGTTTTTTGCTAATAACTGTTGCATCCTTCGACCGACTTCTTCGACTAAGAGCTCAATGGAAAGTTTATCTGTTCTTCTTTCAGATGGCATATACATATTTTACGAAAAGTTATAAGAAAAGTAACTTGCGAAAAGAATCGGCACTAGGACGAAATCGTTTTGACATCCGATCAGTTTTTTGCTAATAAATCTTGCATCCTCCGACCGACTTCTTCAACTAAGAGCTCGATGGAAGGCTTATCTGTTCTTCTTTCAGATGGCATTAACATATTTTACGAAAAGTCATAAGAAAAGTAACTTGCGAAAAGAATCGGCAGTAGGACGGAATCGTGTTGACCACCGATTTGTTTTTTGCTAATAACAAATCATGCTAAGGCTCGATGGAAAGCTTATCTGTTCCTCTTTCAGATGGCATCAACATATTTTACGAAAACTCATAAGAAATACAATTTTTTTGACCAAAACTAAAATATCCTCGAAATCATTGAAGAAGAAGTAGCTTATAAGACGAAAGTATGCCGTATCTAATAATAGATATTTAAATTTTTTTAATTGCATAAATGGGCGGCATTTTATCCAGAATTAATAGGTTTTTACATAGACAAAAAATCGTTTAATTTATTCCCATTAAATACTAGAGTTATAGAAAAGTACTTTGCGAAAATAATCGGCAGTAAGACGGAAACGTGTTGACCACCGATAAGTTTTTTTCTAATAGCTCCTGCATCCTTCGACCGTCTTCTTCGACTAAGAGCTCGATGGAAAGCTTATCTGTTCCTCTTTCAGATGGCATTAACATATTTTACGAAAAGTCATAAGAAAAGAACTTTGCGAAAAGAATAGGCAGTAGGACGGAATCGTGTTGACCACCGATTAGTGTTTTGCTAATAACTCTTGCATCCTTCGACCGACTTCTTCGACAAAGAGCTCGATGAAAAGCTTATATGTTCTTCTTTCAGATGGCATTTATATATTTTACGAAAAGTTATAAGAAAAGTAACTTGCGAAAAGAATCGGCACTAGGACGAAATCGTTTTGACCTCCGATCAGTTTTTTGCTAATAAATCTTGCATCCTTCGACCGACTTCTTCAACTAAGAGCTCGATGGAAGGCTTATCTGTTCTTCTTTCAGATGGCATTAACATATTTTACGAAAAGTCATAAGAAAAGTACTTTGAGAAAAGAATCGGCAGTAGGACGGAATCGTGTTGACCACCGATTAGTTTTTTGCTAATAACTCTTTCATCCTTCGACCGACTTCTTCAACTAAGAGCTCGATGAAAAGCTTATATGTTCTTCTTTCAGATGGCATTTATATATTTTACGAAAAGTTATAAGAAAAGTAACTTGCGAAAAGAATCGGCACTAGGACGAAATCGTTTTGACCTCCGATCAGTTTTTTGCTAATAAATCTTGCATCCTTCGACCGACTTCTTCAACTAAGAGCTCGATGGAAGGCTTATCTGTTCTTCTTTCAGATGGCATTAACATATTTTCCGAAAAGTCATAAGAAAAGTACTTTGAGAAAAGAATCGGCAGTAGGACGGAATCGTGTTGACCACCAATTAGTTTTTTGCTAATAACTCTTGCATCCTTCGTCCGACTTCTTCGACAAAATGCTCAATGGAAAGCTTATCTGTTCTTCTTTCAGGTGGCATTAACATATTTTACGAAAAGTCATAAGAAAAGTAACTTGCGAAAAGAATCGGCAGTAGGACGGAATCGTGTTGACCACCGATTTGTTTTTTGCTAATAACAAATCATGCTAAGGCTCGATGGAAAGCTTATCTGTTCCTCTTTCAGATGGCTTTAACATATTTTACGAAAAGTCATAAGAAATACAATTTTTTTGACCAAAACTAAAATATCATCGAAATCATTGAAGAAGAAGTAGCTTATAAGACGAAAGTATGCCGTATCTAATAATAGATATTTAAATTTTTTTATTTGCATAAATGGGCGGCATTTTATTCAGAATTAATAGTTTTTTACATGGACAAAAAATCGTTTAATTCGTTCCCATTAAATACTAGAGTTATAGAAAAGTACTTTGCGGAAATAATCGGCAGTAAGACGGAAACGTGTTGACCACCGATAAGTTTTTTGCTAATAGCTCTTGCATCCTTCGACCGTCTTCTTCGACTAAGAGCTCGATGGAAAGCTTATCTGTTCCTCTTTCAGATGGCATTAACATATTTTACGAAAAGTCATAAGAAAAGTACTTTGCGAAAAGAATCAGCAGTAGGACGAAATCGTGTTGACCACCGATTAGTTTTTTGCTAATAACTGTTGCATCCTTCGACCGACTTCTTCGACTAAGAGCTCAATGGAAAGTTTATCTGTTCTTCTTTCAGATGGCATATACATATTTTACGAAAAGTTATAAGAAAAGTAACTTGCGAAAAGAATCGGCACTAGGACGAAATCGTTTTGACATCCGATCAGTTTTTTGCTAATAAATCTTGCATCCTCCGACCGACTTCTTCAACTAAGAGCTCGATGGAAGGCTTATCTGTTCTTCTTTCAGATGGCATTAACATATTTTACGAAAAGTCATAAGAAAAGTAACTTGCGAAAAGAATCGGCAGTAGGACGGAATCGTGTTGACCACCGATTTGTTTTTTGCTAATAACAAATCATGCTAAGGCTCGATGGAAAGCTTATCTGTTCCTCTTTCAGATGGCATCAACATATTTTACGAAAACTCATAAGAAATACAATTTTTTTGACCAAAACTAAAATATCCTCGAAATCATTGAAGAAGAAGTAGCTTATAAGACGAAAGTATGCCGTATCTAATAATAGATATTTAAATTTTTTTAATTGCATAAATGGGCGGCATTTTATCCAGAATTAATAGGTTTTTACATAGACAAAAAATCGTTTAATTTATTCCCATTAAATACTAGAGTTATAGAAAAGTACTTTGCGAAAATAATCGGCAGTAAGACGGAAACGTGTTGACCACCGATAAGTTTTTTTCTAATAGCTCCTGCATCCTTCGACCGTCTTCTTCGACTAAGAGCTCGATGGAAAGCTTATCTGTTCCTCTTTCAGATGGCATTAACATATTTTACGAAAAGTCATAAGAAAAGAACTTTGCGAAAAGAATAGGCAGTAGGACGGAATCGTGTTGACCACCGATTAGTGTTTTGCTAATAACTCTTGCATCCTTCGACCGACTTCTTCGACAAAGAGCTCGATGAAAAGCTTATATGTTCTTCTTTCAGATGGCATTTATATATTTTACGAAAAGTTATAAGAAAAGTAACTTGCGAAAAGAATCGGCACTAGGACGAAATCGTTTTGACCTCCGATCAGTTTTTTGCTAATAAATCTTGCATCCTTCGACCGACTTCTTCAACTAAGAGCTCGATGGAAGGCTTATCTGTTCTTCTTTCAGATGGCATTAACATATTTTACGAAAAGTCATAAGAAAAGTACTTTGAGAAAAGAATCGGCAGTAGGACGGAATCGTGTTGACCACCGATTAGTTTTTTGCTAATAACTCTTTCATCCTTCGACCGACTTCTTCAACTAAGAGCTCGATGGAAAGCTTATATGTTCTTCTTTCAGATGGCATTTACATATTTTACGAAAAGTTATAAGAAAAGAACTTTGCGAAAAGAATCGGCAGTAGGACGGAATCGTATTGACCACCGATTAGTTTTTTGCTAATAACTCTTGCATACTTGGACCGACTTCTTCGACTAAGAGCTCGATGGTAAGCTTATCTGTTCCTCTTTCAGATGGCATTAACATGTTTTACGAAAAGTCATAAGAAAAGTAGTTTGCGAAAAGAATCGGCAGTAGGACGGAATCGTGTTGACCACTGATTAGTTTTTTGCTTATAACTCTTGCATCCTTCGTCCGACTTCTTCGACTAAGAACTCGATGGAAAGCTTATCTGTTCCTCTTTCAGATGGCATTAACATATTTAACGAAAAGTCATAAGAAAAGTACTTTGCGAAAAGAATCGGCAGTAGGACGGAATCGTGTTGACCACTGATAAGTTTTTTGCTTATAACTCTTGCATCCTTCGTCCGACTTCTTCGACAAAATGCTCAATGGAAAGCTTATCTGTTCTTCTTTCAGATGGCATTACCATATTTTACGATAAGTCATAAGAAAAGTACTTTGCGAAAAGAATCGGCAGTAGGATGGAATCGTGTTAACCACCGATTAGTTTTTTGCTAATAACTCTTGCATCCTTCGTCCGACTTCTTCGACAAAATGCTCAATGGAAAGCTTATCTGTTCTTCTTTCAGATGGCATTAACATATTTTACGAAAAGTCATATGAAAAGTAACTTGCGAAAAGAATCGGCAGTAGGACGGAGTCGTGTTGACCACCGATTTGTTTTTTGCTAATAACAAATCATGCTAAGGCTCGATGGATAGCTTATCTGTTCCTCTTTCAGATGGCATTAACATATTTTACGAAAAGTCATAAGAAATACAATTTTTTTGACCAAAACTAAAATATCCTCGAAATCATTGAAGAAGAAGTAGCTTATAAGAGGAAAGTATGCCGTATCTAATAATATATATTTAAATTTTTTTAATTGCATAAATGGGCGGCATTTTATTCAGAATTAATAGGTTTTTACATGGACAAAAAATCGTTTAATTTGTTCCCATTAAATACAAGAGTTATAGAAAAGTACTTTGCGAAAATAATCGGCAGTAAGACGGAAACGTGTGGACCCCCGATAAGTTTTTTGCTAATAGCTCTTGCATCCTTCGACCGTCTTCTTCGACTAAGAGCTCGATGGAAAGCTTATCTGTTCCTCATTCAGATGGCATTAACATATTTTACGAAAAGTCATAAGAAATAAAATTTTTTGACCAAAAATAAAATATCGTTGAAATCATTGAAGAAGAGGTACCTTATAAGACGAAAATATGCCTTATCTGATAAGAGACATTTAAATTTTCTTAATTGCATTAATGGGCGGCATTTTATTCAGAATTAATAGTTTCTTACATGGAAAAAAAATTCGTTTAATTTTTTTCCCATTAAATACTAGAATTATAGAAAAGTACTTTACGAAAAGAATCGGCAGTAGGACGGAATCGTGTTGACCACCGATTAGTGTTTTGCTAATAACTCTTGCATCCTTCGACCGACTTCTTCGACTAAGAGCTCGATGGAAAGCTTATATGTTCTTCTTTCAGATGGCATTTACATATTTTACGAAAAGTTATAAGAAAAGAACTTTGCGAAAAGAATCGGCAGTAGGACGAAATCGTTTTGACCTCCGATCAGTTTTTTGGTAATAACTCTTGCATCCTTCGACCGACTTCTTCAACTAAGAGCTCGATGGAAGGCTTATCTGTTCTTCTTTCAGATGGCATTAACATATTTTACGAATAGTCATAAGAAAAGTACTTTGAGAAAAGAATCGGCAGTAGGACGGAATCGTGTTGACCACCGATTAGTTTTTTGCTAATAACTCTTGCATCCTTCGACCGACTTCTTCGACTAAGAGCTCGATGGAATGCTTATATGTTCTTCTTTCAGATGGCATTTACATATTTTACGAAAAGTTATAAGAAAAGTAACTTGCGAAAAGAATCGGCACTAGGACGAAATCGTTTTGACCTCCGATCAGTTTTTTGCTAATAAATCTTGCATCCTTCGACCGACTTCTTCAACTAAGAGCTCGATGGAAGGCTTATCTGTTCTTCTTTCAGATGGCATTAACATATTTTACGAAAAGTCATAAGAAAAGTAACTTGCGAAAAGAATCGGCAGTAGGACGGAATCGTGTTGACCACCGATTTGTTTTTTGCTAATAACAAATCATGCTAAGGCTCGATGGAAAGCTTATCTGTTCCTCTTTCAGATGGCATTAACATATTTTACGAAAAGTCATAAGAAATACAATTTTTTTGAACAAAACTAAAATATCCTCGAAATCATTGAAGAAGAAGTAGCTTATAAGACGAAAGTATGCCGTATCTAATAATAGATATTTAAATTTTTTTAATTGCATAAATGGGCGGCATTTTATCCAGAATTAATAGGTTTTTACATAGACAAAAAATCGTTTAATTTATTCCCATTAAATACTAGAGTTATAGAAAAGTACTTTGCGAAAATAATCGGCAGTAAGACGGAAACGTGTTGACCACCGATAAGTTTTTTTCTAATAGCTCCTGCATCCTTCGACCGTCTTCTTCGACTAAGAGCTCGATGGAAAGCTTATCTGTTCCTCTTTCAGATGGCATTAACATATTTTACGAAAAGTCATAAGAAAAGAACTTTGCGAAAAGAATAGGCAGTAGGACGGAATCGTGTTGACCACCGATTAGTGTTTTGCTAATAACTCTTGCATCCTTCGACCGACTTCTTCGACAAAGAGCTCGATGAAAAGCTTATATGTTCTTCTTTCAGATGGCATTTATATATTTTACGAAAAGTTATAAGAAAAGTAACTTGCGAAAAGAATCGGCACTAGGACGAAATCGTTTTGACCTCCGATCAGTTTTTTGCTAATAAATCTTGCATCCTTCGACCGACTTCTTCAACTAAGAGCTCGATGGAAGGCTTATCTGTTCTTCTTTCAGATGGCATTAACATATTTTACGAAAAGTCATAAGAAAAGTACTTTGAGAAAAGAATCGGCAGTAGGACGGAATCGTGTTGACCACCGATTAGTTTTTTGCTAATAACTCTTTCATCCTTCGACCGACTTCTTCGACTAAGAGCTCGATGGAAAGCTTATATGTTCTTCTTTCAGATGGCATTTACATATTTTACGAAAAGTTATAAGAAAAGAACTTTGCGAAAAGAATCGGCAGTAGGACGGAATCTTATTGACCACCGATTAGTTTTTTGCTAATAACTCTTGCATACTTGGACCGACTTCTTCGACTAAGAGCTCGATGGAAAGCTTATATGTTCCTCTTTCAGATGGCATTAACATGTTTTACGAAAAGTCATAAGAAAAGTAGTTTGCGAAAAGAATCGGCAGTAGGACGGAATCGTGTTGACCACTGATTAGTTTTTTGCTTATAACTCTTGCATCCTTCGTCCGACTTCTTCGACTAAGAACTCGATGGAAAGCTTATCTGTTCCTCTTTCAGATGGCATTAACATATTTAACGAAAAGTCATAAGAAAAGTACTTTGCGAAAAGAATCGGCAGTAGGACGGAATCGTGTTGACCACTGATAAGTTTTTTGCTTATAACTCTTGCATCCTTCGTCCGACTTCTTCGACAAAATGCTCAATGGAAAGCTTATCTGTTCTTCTTTCAGATGGCATTACCATATTTTACGATAAGTCATAAGAAAAGTACTTTGCGAAAAGAATCGGCAGTAGGATGGAATCGTGTTAACCACCGATTAGTTTTTTGCTAATAACTCTTGCATCCTTCGTCCGACTTCTTCGACAAAATGCTCAATGGAAAGCTTATCTGTTCTTCTTTCAGATGGCATTAACATATTTTACGAAAAGTCATATGAAAAGTAACTTGCGAAAAGAATCGGCAGTAGGACGGAGTCGTGTTGACCACCGATTTGTTTTTTGCTAATAACAAATCATGCTAAGGCTCGATGGATAGCTTATCTGTTCCTCTTTCAGATGGCATTAACATATTTTACGAAAAGTCATAAGAAATACAATTTTTTTGACCAAAACTAAAATATCCTCGAAATCATTGAAGAAGAAGTAGCTTATAAGAGGAAAGTATGCCGTATCTAATAATATATATTTAAATTTTTTTAATTGCATAAATGGGCGGCATTTTATTCAGAATTAATAGGTTTTTACATGGACAAAAAATCGTTTAATTTGTTCCCATTAAATACAAGAGTTATAGAAAAGTACTTTGCGAATATAATCGGCAGTAAGACGGAAACGTGTGGACCCCCGATAAGTTTTTTGCTAATAGCTCTTGCATCCTTCGACCGTCTTCTTCGACTAAGAGCTCGATGGAAAGCTTATCTGTTCCTCATTCAGATGGCATTAACATATTTTACGAAAAGTCATAAGAAATAAAATTTTTTGACCAAAAATAAAATATCGTTGAAATCATTGAAGAAGAGGTACCTTATAAGACGAAAATATGCCTTATCTGATAAGAGACATTTAAATTTTCTTAATTGCATTAATGGGCGGCATTTTATTCAGAATTAATAGTTTCTTACATGGAAAAAAAATTCGTTTAATTTTTTTCCCATTAAATACTAGAATTATAGAAAAGTACTTTACGAAAAGAATCGGCAGTAGGACGGAATCGTGTTGACCACCGATTAGTGTTTTGCTAATAACTCTTGCATCCTTCGACCGACTTCTTCGACTAAGAGCTCGATGGAAAGCTTATATGTTCTTCTTTCAGATAGCATTTACATATTTTACGAAAAGTTATAAGAAAAGAACTTTGCGAAAAGAATCGGCAGTAGGACGAAATCGTTTTGACCACCGATTAGTTTTTTGCTAATAACTCTTGCATCCTTCGACCGACTTCTTCGACTAAGAGCTCGATGGAAAGCTTATCTGTTCTTCTTTCAGATGGCATTTACATATTTTACGAAAAGTCATAAGAAAAGTACTTTGCGAAAAGAATCGGCAGTAGGATGGAATCGTGTTAACCACCGATTAGTTTTTTGCTAATAACTCTTGCATCCTTCGTCCGACTTCTTCGACAAAATGCTCAATGGAAAGCTTATCTGTTCTTCTTTCAGATGGCATTAACATATTTTACGAAAAGTCATAAGAAAAGTAACTTGCGAAAAGAATCGGCAGTAGGACGGAGTCGTGTTGACCACCGATTTGTTTTTTGCTAATAACAAATCATGCTAAGGCTCGATGGATAGCTTATCTGTTCCTCTTTCAGATGGCATTAACATATTTTACGAAAAGTCATAAGAAATACAATTTTTTTGACCAAAACTAAAATATCCTCGAAATCATTGAAGAAGAAGTAGCTTATAAGAGGAAAGTATGCCGTATCTAATAATATATATTTAAATTTTTTTAATTGCATAAATGGGCGGCATTTTATTCAGAATTAATAGGTTTTTACATGGACAAAAAATCGTTTAATTTGTTCCCATTAAATACAAGAGTTATAGAAAAGTACTTTGCGAAAATAATCGGCAGTAAGACGGAAACGTGTGGACCCCCGATAAGTTTTTTGCTAATAGCTCTTGCATCCTTCGACCGTCTTCTTCGACTAAGAGCTCGATGGAAAGCTTATCTGTTCCTCATTCAGATGGCATTAACATATTTTACGAAAAGTCATAAGAAATAAAATTTTTTGACCAAAAATAAAATATCCTCGAAATCATTGAAAAAGTACCTTATCTGACGAAAATATGCCTTATCTAATAAGAGACATTTAAATTTTCTTAATTGCATTAATGGGCGGCATTTTATTCAGAATTAATAGTTTCTTACATGGAAAAAAAATTCGTTTAATTTTTTTCCCATTAAATACTAGAATTATAGAAAAGTACTTTACGAAAAGAATCGGCAGTAGGACGGAATCGTGTTGACCACCGATTAGTGTTTTGCTAATAACTCTTGCATCCTTCGACCGACTTCTTCGACTAAGAGCTCGATGGAAAGCTTATATGTTCTTCTTTCAGATGGCATTTACATATTTTACGAAAAGTTATAAGAAAAGAACTTTGCGAAAAGAATCGGCAGTAGGACGAAATCGTTTTGACCTCCGATCAGTTTTTTGCTAATAACTCTTGCATCCTTCGACCGACTTCTTCAACTTAGAGCTCGATGGAAGGCTTATCTGTTCTTCTTTCAGATGGCATTAACATATTTTACGAAAAGTCATAAGAAAAGTACTTTGAGAAAAGAATCGGCAGTAGGACGGAATCGTGTTGACCACCGATTAGTTTTTTGCTAATAACTCTTGCATCCTTCGACCGACTTCTTCGACTAAGAGCTCGATGGAAAGCTTATCTATTCTGCTTTCAGATGGCATTTACATATTTTACGAAAAGTCATAAGAAAAGTACTTTGCGAAAAGAATAGGCAGTAGGACGGAATCGTGTTGACCACCGATTAGTGTTTTGCTAATAACTCTTGCATCCTTCGACCGACTTCTTCGACAAAATGCTCAATGGAAAGCTTATCTGTTCTTCTTTCAGATGGCATTAACATATTTTACGAAAAGTCATAAGAAAAGTACTTTGAGAAAAGAATCGGCAGTAGGACGGAATCGTGTTGACCACCGATTAGTTTTTTGCTAATAACTCTTGCATCCTTCGACCGTCTTCTTCGACTAAGAGCTCGATGGAAAGCTTATCTGTTCTTCTTTCAAATGGCATAAACATATTTTACGAAAAGTCATAAGAAAAGTACTTTGCGAAAAGAATCGGCAGTAGGACGGAATAGTGTTGACCACCGATTAGTTTTTTGCTTATAACTCTTGCATCCTTCGACCGACTTCTTCGACTTAGAGCTCGATGGAAAGCTTATCTATTCTTCTTTCAGATGGCATTAACATATTTTACGAAAAGTCATAAGAAAAGTAAATTGAGAAAAGAATCGGAGGTAGGACGGAATCGTGTTGACCACCGATTAGTTTTTTGCTTATAGCTCTTGCATCCTTCGACCGTCTTCTTCGACTAAGAGCTCGATGGAAAGCCTATATGTTCTTCTTTCAGATGGCATTTACATATTTTACGAAAAGTTATAAGAAAAGAACTTTGCGAAAAGACCTTTGCGAAAAGAATCGGCAGTAGGACGAAATCATGTTGACCACCGACTAGTTTTTTGCTAATAACTCTTGCATCCTTCGACCGACTTCTTCGACTTAGAGCTCGATGGAAAGCTTATCTGTTCTTCTTTCAGATGGCATTAACATATTTTACGAAAAGTCATAAGAAAAGTAACTTGCGAAAAGAATCGGCAGTAGGACGAAATCGTGTTGACCACCGATTAGTTTTTTGCTAATAACTCTTGCATCCTTCGACCGACTTCTTCGACTAAGAGCTCGATGGAAAGCTTATCTGTTCTTCTTTCAGATGGCATTAACATATTTTACGAAAAGTCAAAAGAAAAGTACTTTGCGAAAAGAATAGGCAGTAGGACGGAATCGTGTTGACCACCGATTAGTGTTTTGCTAATAACTCATGCATCCTTCGACCGACTTCTTCGACAAAATGCTCAATGGAAAGCTTATCTGTTCTTCTTTCAGATGGCATTAACATATTTTACGAAAAGTCATAAGAAAAGTACTTTGAGAAAAGAATCGGCAGTAGGACGGAATCGTGTTGACCACCGATTAGTTTTTTGCTAATAACTCTTTCATCCTTCGACCGTCTTCTTCGACTAAGAGCTCGATGGAAAGCTTATCTGTTCTTCTTTCAAATGGCATTAACATATTTGACGAAAAGTCATAAGAAAAGTACTTTGCGAAAAGAATCGGCAGTAGGACGGAATCGTGTTGACCACCGACTAGTTTTTTGCTAATAACTCTTGCATCCTTCGACCGACTTCTTCGACTAAGAGCTCGATGGAAAGCCTATATGTTCTTCTTTCAGATGGCATTTACATATTTTACGAAAATTTATAAGAAAAGAACTTTGCGAAAAGAATCGGCAGTAGGATGAAATCGTTTTGACCTCCGATCAGTTTTTTGCTAATAACACTTGCATCCTTTGACCGACTTCTTCGACTTAGAGCTCGATGGAAAGCTTGTCTGTTCCTCTTTCAGATAGCATTAACATATTTTGCGAAAAGTCATAAGAAAAGTACTTTGCGAAAAGAATCGGCAATAGGACGGCATCGTGTTGACCACCGATTAGTTTTTTGCTAATAACTCTTGCATACTTGGACTGACTTCTTCGACTTAGAGCTCGATGGAAAGCTTATCTGTTCCTCTTTCAGATGGCATTAACATGTTTTACGAAAAGTCATAAGAAAAGTAGTTTGCGAAAAGAATCGGCAGTAGGACGGAATTGTGTTGACCACCGATTGTTTTTTTGCCAATAACTCTTGCATCCTTCGACCGACTTCTTCGACTAAGAACTCGATGGAAAGCTTATCTGTTCCTCTTTCAGATGGCATTAACATATTTAACGGAAAGTCATAACAAAAGTACTTTGCGAAAAGAATCGGCAGTAGGACGGAATCGTGTTGACCACTAATTAGTTTTTTGCTTATAACTCTTGCATCCTTCGTCCGACTTCTTCGACAAAATGCTCAATGGAAAGCTTATCTATTCTTCTTTCAGATGGCATTAACATATCTTACGAAAAGTCATAAGAAAAGTAACTTGCGAAAAGAATCGGCAGTAGGACGGAATCGTGTTGACCACCGATTAGTTTTATGGTAATAACTCTTGCATCCTTCGACCGACTTCTTCGACTAAGAGCTCGATGGAAAGCTCATCTGTTCTTCTTTCAGATGGCATTACCATATTTTACGACAAGTAATAAGAAAAGTACTTTGCGAAAAGAATCGGCAGTAGGATGGAATCGTGTTGACCACCGATTAGTTTTTTGCTAATAAATCTTGCATCCTTCGACCGACTTCTTCGACTAAGAGCTCGATGGAAAGCTTATATGTTCTTCTTTCAGATGGAATTTACATATTTTACGAAAAGTTATAAGAAAAGAACTTTGCGAAAAGAATCGGCAGTAGGACGGAATCGTGTCGACCACCGATTAGTTTTTTGCTAATAACTCTTGCATCCTTCGACCGACTTCTTCGACTAAGAGCTCGATGGAAAGCTTATATGTTCTTCTTTCAGATGGCATTTACATATTTTACGAAAAGTTATAAGAAAAGAACTTTGCGAAAAGAATCGGCAGTAGGACGAAATCGTGTTGACCACCGATTAGTATTTTGCTAATAACTCTTGCATCCTTCGACCGAATTCTTCGACTAAGAGCTCGGTGGAAAGCTTATCTGTTCTTCTTTCAGATGGCATTAACATATTTTACGAAAAGTCATAAGAAAAGTACTTTGCGAAAAGAATCGGCAGTAGGACGGAATCGTGTTGACCACCGATTAGTTTTTTGCTAATAACTCTTGCATCCTTCGACCGACTTCTTCGACTAAGAGCTCGATGGAAATCCTATATGTTCTTCTTTCAGATGGCATTTACATATTTTACGAAAAGTTATAAGAAAAGAACTTTGCGAAAAGAATCGGCAGTAGGACGGAATCGTGTTGACCACCGATTAGTGTTTTGCTAATAACTCTTGCATCCTTCGACCGACTTCTTCGACTACGAGCTCGATGGAAAGCTTATATGTTCTTCTTTCAGATGGCATTTACATATTTTACGAAAAGTTATAAGAAAAGAACTTTGCGAAAAGAATCGGCAGTAGGACGAAATCGTTTTGACCTCCGATCAGTTTTTTGCTAATAACTCTTGCATCCTTCGACCGACTTCTTCAACTAAGAGCTCGATGGAAGGCTTATCTGTTCTTCTTTCATATGGCATTAACATATTTTACGAAAAGTCATAAGAAAAGTACTTTGAGAAAAGAATCGGCAGTAGGACGGAATCGTGTTGACAACCGATTAGTTTTTTGCTAATAACTCTTGCATCCTTCGACAGACTTCTTCAACTAAGAGCTCGATGGAAAGCTTATATGTTCTTCTTTCAGATGGCATTTACATAGTTTACGAAAAGTTATAAGAAAAGAACTTTGCGAAAAGAACTTTGCGAAAAGAATCGGCAGTAGGACGAAATCGTGTTGACCACCGACTAGTTTTCTGCTAATAACTCTTGCATCCTTCGACCGACTTCTTCGACTTAGAGCTCGATGGATAGAAAGCTTATCTGTTCTTCTTTCAGATGGCATTAACATATTTTACGAAAAGTCATAAGAAAAGTAACTTGCGAAAAGAATCGGCAGTAGGACGAAATCGTGTTGACCACCGATTAGTTTTTTGCTAATAACTCTTGCATCCTTCGACCGACTTCTTCGACTAAGAGCTCGATGGAAAGCTTATCTGTTCTTCTTTCAGATGGCATTAACATATTTTACGAAAAGTCATAAGAAAAGTACTTTGCGAAAAGAATAGGCAGTAGGACGGAATCGTGTTGACCACCGATTAGTGTTTTGCTAATAACTCTTGCATCCTTCGACCGACTTCTTCGACAAAATGCTCAATGGAAAGTTTATCTGTTCTTCTTTCAGATGGCATTAACATATTTTACGAAAAGTCATAAGAAAAGTACTTTGAGAAAAGAATCGGCAGTAGGACGGAATCGTGTTGACCACCGATTAGTTTTTTGCTAATAACTCTTGCATCCTTCGACCGTCTTCTTCGACTAAGAGCTCGATGGAAAGCTTATCTGTTCTTCTTTCAGATGGCATTAACATATTTTACGAAAAGTCATAAGAAAAGTACTTTGAGAAAAGAATCGGCAGTAGGACGGAATCGTGTTGACCACCGATTAGTTTTTTTGCTAATAACTCTTGCATCCTTCGACCGTCTTCTTCGACTAAGAGCTCGATGGAAAGCTTATCTGTTCTTCTTTCAAATGGCATAAACATATTTTACGAAAAGTCATAAGAAAAGAACTTTGCGAATAGAATCGGCAGTAGGATGAAATCGTTTTGAACTCCGATCAGTTTTTTGCTAATAACACTTGCATCTTTCGACCGACTTCTTCGACTAAGAGCTCGATGGAAAGCTTATCTGTTCTTCTTTCAAATGGCATTAACATATTTTACGAAAAGTCATAAGAAAAGTAAATTGAGAAAAGAATCGGCAGTAGGACGGAATCGTGTTGACCACCGATTAGTTTTTTGCTAATAACTCTTGCATCCTTCGACCGTCTTCTTCGACTAAGAGCTCGATGGAAAGCCTATATGTTCTTCTTTCAGATGGCATTTACATATTTTACGAAAAGTTATAAGAAAAGAACTTTGCGAAAAGAACTTTGCGAAAAGAATCGGCAGTAGGACGAAATCATGTTGACCACCGACTAGTTTTTTGCTAATAACTCTTGCATCCTTCGACCGACTTCTTCGACTTAGAGCTCGATGGAAAGCTTATCTGTTCTTCTTTCAGATGGCATTAACATATTTTACGAAAAGTCATAAGAAAAGTAACTTGCGAAAAGAATCGGCAGTAGGACGAAATCGTGTTGACCACCGATTAGTTTTTTGCTAATAACTCTTGCATCCTTCGACCGACTTCTTCGACTAAGAGCTCGATGGAAAGCTTATCTGTTCTTCTTTCAGATGGCATTAACATATTTTACGAAAAGTCAAAGAAAAGTACTTTGCGAAAAGAATAGGCAGTAGGACGGAATCGTGTTGACCACCGATTAGTGTTTTGCTAATAACTCATGCATCCTTCGACCGACTTCTTCGACAAAATGCTCAATGGAAAGCTTATCTGTTCTTCTTTCAGATGGCATTAACATATTTTACGAAAAGTCATAAGAAAAGTACTTTGAGAAAAGAATCGGCAGTAGGACGGAATCCTGTTGACCACCGATTAGTTTTTTGCTAATAACTCTTGCATCCTTCGACCGTCTTCTTCGACTAAGAGCTCGATGGAAAGCTTATCTGTTCTTCTTTCAAATGGCATTAACATATTTTACGAAAAGTCATAAGAAAAGTACTTTGCGAAAAGAATCGGCAGTAGGACGGAATCGTGTTGACCACCGATTAGTTTTTATGCTAATAACTCTTGCATCCTTCGACCGACTTCTTCGACTAAGAGCTCGATGGAAAGCCTATATGTTCTTCTTTCAGATGGCATTTACATATTTTACGAAAAGTTATAAGAAAAGAACTTTGCGAAAAGAATCGGCAGTAGGATGAAATCGTTTTGACCTCCGATCAGTTTTTTGCTAATAACACTTGCCTCCTTTGACCGACTTCTTCGACTTAGAGCTCGATGGAAAGCTTGTCTGTTCCTCTTTCAGATAGCATTAACATATTTTGCGAAAAGTCATAAGAAAAGTACTTTGCGAAAAGAATCGGCAATAGGACGGCATCGTGTTGACCACCGATTAGTTTTTTGCTAATAACTCTTGCATACTTGGACTGACTTCTTCGACTTAGAGCTCGATGGAAAGCTTATCTGTTCCTCTTTCAGATGGCATTAACATGTTTTACGAAAAGTCATAAGAAAAGTAGTTTGCGAAAAGAATCGGCAGTAGGACGGAATTGTGTTAACCACCGATTGTTTTTTTGCCAATAACTCTTGCATCCTTCGACCGTCTTCTTCGACTAAGAGCTCGATGGAAAGCTTATCTGTTCTTCTTTCAGATGGCATTAACATATTTTACGAAAAGTCATAAGAAAAGTAACTTGCGAAAAGAATCGGCAGTAGGACGAAATCGTGTTGACCACCGATTAGTTTTTTGCTAATAACTCTTGCATCCTTCGACCGACTTCTTCGACTAAGAGCTCGATGGAAAGCTTATCTGTTCTTCTTTCAGATGGCATTAACATATTTTACGAAAAGTCATAAGAAAAGTACTTTGCGAAAAGAATAGGCAGTAGGACGGAATCGTGTTGACCACCGATTAGTGTTTTGCTAATAACTCTTGCATCCTTCGACCGACTTCTTCGACAAAATGCTCAATGGAAAGTTTATCTGTTCTTCTTTCAGATGGCATTAACATATTTTACGAAAAGTCATAAGAAAAGTACTTTGAGAAAAGAATCGGCAGTAGGACGGAATCGTGTTGACCACCGATTAGTTTTTTGCTAATAACTCTTGCATCCTTCGACCGTCTTCTTCGACTAAGAGCTCGATGGAAAGCTTATCTGTTCTTCTTTCAGATGGCATTAACATATTTTACGAAAAGTCATAAGAAAAGTACTTTGAGAAAAGAATCGGCAGTAGGACGGAATCGTGTTGACCACCGATTAGTTTTTTGCTAATAACTCTTGCATCCTTCGACCGTCTTCTTCGACTAAGAGCTCGATGGAAAGCTTATCTGTTCTTCTTTCAAATGGCATAAACATATTTTACGAAAAGTCATAAGAAAAGAACTTTGCGAATAGAATCGGCAGTAGGATGAAATCGTTTTGAACTCCGATCAGTTTTTTGCTAATAACACTTGCATCTTTCGACCGACTTCTTCGACTAAGAGCTCGATGGAAAGCTTATCTGTTCTTCTTTCAAATGGCATTAACATATTTTACGAAAAGTCATAAGAAAAGTAAATTGAGAAAAGAATCGGCAGTAGGACGGAATCGTGTTGACCACCGATTAGTTTTTTGCTAATAACTCTTGCATCCTTCGACCGTCTTCTTCGACTAAGAGCTCGATGGAAAGCCTATATGTTCTTCTTTCAGATGGCATTTACATATTTTACGAAAAGTTATAAGAAAAGAACTTTGCGAAAAGAACTTTGCGAAAAGAATCGGCAGTAGGACGAAATCATGTTGACCACCGACTAGTTTTTTGCTAATAACTCTTGCATCCTTCGACCGACTTCTTCGACTTAGAGCTCGATGGAAAGCTTATCTGTTCTTCTTTCAGATGGCATTAACATATTTTACGAAAAGTCAAAAGAAAAGTACTTTGCGAAAAGAATAGGCAGTAGGACGGAATCGTGTTGACCACCGATTAGTGTTTTGCTAATAACTCATGCATCCTTCGACCGACTTCTTCGACAAAATGCTCAATGGAAAGCTTATCTGTTCTTCTTTCAGATGGCATTAACATATTTTACGAAAAGTCATAAGAAAAGTACTTTGAGAAAAGAATCGGCAGTAGGACGGAATCCTGTTGACCACCGATTAGTTTTTTGCTAATAACTCTTGCATCCTTCGACCGTCTTCTTCGACTAAGAGCTCGATGGAAAGCTTATCTGTTCTTCTTTCAAATGGCATTAACATATTTTACGAAAAGTCATAAGAAAAGTACTTTGCGAAAAGAATCGGCAGTAGGACGGAATCGTGTTGACCACCGATTAGTTTTTTGCTAATAACTCTTGGATCCTTCGACCGACTTCTTCGACTAAGAGCTCGATGGAAAGCCTATATGTTCTTCTTTCAGATGGCATTTACATATTTTACGAAAAGTTATAAGAAAAGAACTTTGCGAAAAGAATCGGCAGTAGGATGAAATCGTTTTGACCTCCGATCAGTTTTTTGCTAATAACACTTGCCTCCTTTGACCGACTTCTTCGACTTAGAGCTCGATGGAAAGCTTGTCTGTTCCTCTTTCAGATAGCATTAACATATTTTGCGAAAAGTCATAAGAAAAGTACTTTGCGAAAAGAATCGGCAATAGGACGGCATCGTGTTGACCACCGATTAGTTTTTTGCTAATAACTCTTGCATACTTGGACTGACTTCTTCGACTTAGAGCTCGATGGAAAGCTTATCTGTTCCTCTTTCAGATGGCATTAACATGTTTTACGAAAAGTCATAAGAAGAGTAGTTTGCGAAAAGAATCGGCAGTAGGACGGAATTGTGTTAACCACCGATTGTTTTTTTGCCAATAACTCTTGCATCCTTCGACCGACTTCTTCGACTAAGAACTCGATGGAAAGCTTATCTGTTCCTCTTTCAGATGGCATTAACATATTTAACGGAAAGTCATAAGAAAAGTACTTTGCGAAAAGAATCGGCAGTAGGACGGAATCGTGTTGACCACTAATTAGTTTTTTGCTTATAACTCTTGCATCCTTCGTCCGACTTCTTCGACAAAATGCTCAATGGAAAGCTTATCTATTCTTCTTTCAGATGGCATTAACATATCTTACGAAAAGTCATAAGAAAAGTAACTTGCGAAAAGAATCGGCAGTAGGACGGAATCGTGTCGACCACCGATTAGTTTTATGGTAATAACTCTTGCATCCTTCGACCGACTTCTTCGACTAAGAGCTCGATGGAAAGCTCATCTGTTCTTCTTTCAGTTGGCATTACCATATTTTACGATAAGTCATAAGAAAAGTACTTTGCGAAAAGAATCGGCAGTAGGATGGAATCGTGTTGACCACCGATTAGTTTTTTGCTAATAAATCTTGCATCCTTCGACCGACTTCTTCGACTAAGAGCTCGATGGAAAGCTTATATGTTCTTCTTTCAGATGGAATTTACATATTTTACGAAAAGTTATAAGAAAAGAACTTTGCGAAAAGAATCGGCAGTAGGACGGAATCGTGTTGACCACCGATTAGTTTTTTGCTAATAACTCTTGCATCCTTCGACCGACTTCTTCGACTAAGAGCTCGATGGAAAGCTTATATGTTCTTCTTTCAGATGGCATTTACATATTTTACGAAAAGTTATAAGAAAAGAACTTTGCGAAAAGAATCGGCAGTAGGACGAAATCGTGTTGACCACCGATTAGTTTTTTGCTAATAACTCTTGCATCCTTCGACCGACTTCTTCGACTAAGAGCTCGGTGGAAAGCTTATCTGTTCTTCTTTCAGATGGCATTAACATATTTTACGAAAAGTCATAAGAAAAGTACTTTGCGAAAAGAATCAGCAGTAGGACGGAATCGTGTTGACCACCGATTAGTTTTTTGCTAATAACTCCTGCATCCTTCGACCGACTTCTTCGACTAAGAGCTCGATGGAAATCCTATATGTTCTTCTCTCAGATGGCATTTACATATTTTACGAAAAGTAATAAGAAAAGAACTTTGCGAAAAGAATCGGCAGTAGGACGGAATCGTGTTGACCACCGATTAGTGTTTTGCTAATAACTCTTGCATCCTTCGACCGACTTTTTCGACTAAGAGCTCGATGGAAAGCTTATATGTTCTTCTTTCAGATGGCATTTACATATTTTACGAAAAGTTATAAGAAAAGAACTTTGCGAAAAGAATCGGCAGTAGGACGAAATCGTTTTGACCTCCGATCAGTTTTTTGCTAATAACTCTTGCATCCTTCGACCGACTTCTTCAACTAAGAGCTCGATGGAAGGCTTATCTGTTCTTCTTTCATATGGCATTAACATATTTTACGAAAAGTCATAAGAAAAGTACTTTGAGAAAAGAATCGGCAGTAGGACGGAATATTGTTGACCACCGATTAGTTTTTTGCTAATAACTCTTGCATCCTTCGACCGACTTCTTCGACTAAGAGCTCGATGGAAAGCTTATCTGTTCTTCTTTCAGATGGCATTAACATATTTTACGAAAAGTCATAAGAAAAGTACTTTGAGAAAAGAATCGGCAGTAGGACGGAATCGTGTTGACCACCGATTAGTTTTTTGCTAATAACTCTTGCATCCTTCGACCGTCTTCTTCGACTAAGAGCTCGATGGAAAGCTTTTCTGTTCTTCTTTCAAATGGCATAAACATATTTTACGAAAAGTCATAAGAAAAGTACTTTGCGAAAAGAATCGGCAGTAGGACGGAATATTGTTGACCACCGATTAGTTTTTTGCTAATAACTCTTGCATCCTTCGACCGACTTCTTCGACTTAGAGCTCGATGGAAAGCTTATCTATTCTTCTTTCAGATGGCATTAACATATTTTACGAAAAGTCATAAGAAAAGTAAATTGAGAAAAGAATCGGCAGTAGGACGGAATCGTGTTGACCACCGATTAGTTTTTTGCTAATAACTCTTGCATCCTTCGACCGTCTTCTTCAACTAAGAGCTCGATGGAAAGCCTATATGTTCTTCTTTCAGATGGCATTTACATATTTTACGAAAAGTTATAAGAAAAGAACTTTGCGAAAAGAACTTTGCGAAAAGAATCGGCAGTAGGACGAAATCATGTTGACCACCGACTAGTTTTTTGCTAATAACTCTTGCATCCTTCGACCGACTTCTTCGACTTAGAGCTCGATGGAAAGCTTATCTGTTCTTCTTTCAGATGGCATTAACATATTTTACGAAAAGTCATAAGAAAAGTAACTTGCGAAAAGAATCGGCAGTAGGACGAAATCGTGTTGACCACCGATTAGTTTTTTGCTAATAACTCTTGCATCCTTCGACCGACTTCTTCGACTAAGAGCTCGATGGAAAGCTTATCTGTTCTTCTTTCAGATGGCATTAACATATTTTACGAAAAGTCAAAAGAAAAGTACTTTGCGAAAAGAATAGGCAGTAGGACGGAATCGTGTTGACCACCGATTAGTGTTTTGCTAATAACTCATGCATCCTTCGACCGACTTCTTCGACAAAATGCTCAATGCAAAGCTTATCTGTTCTTCTTTCAGATGGCATTAACATATTTTACGAAAAGTCATAAGAAAAGTACTTTGAGAAAAGAATCGGCAGTAGGACGGAATCGTGTTGACCACCGATTAGTTTTTTGCTAATAACTCTTGCATCCTTCGACCGTCTTCTTCGACTAAGAGCTCGATGGAAAGCTTATCTGTTCTTCTTTCAAATGGCATTAACATATTTTACGAAAAGTCATAAGAAAAGTACTTTGCGAAAAGAATCGGCAGTAGGACGGAATCGTGTTGACCACCGATTAGTTTTTTGCTAATAACTCTTGCATCCTTCGACCGACTTCTTCGACTAAGAGCTCGATGGAAAGCCTATATGTTCTTCTTTCAGATGGCATTTACATATTTTACGAAAAGTTATAAGAAAAGAACTTTGCGAAAAGAATCGGCAGTAGGATGAAATCGTTTTGACCTCCGATCAGTTTTTTGCTAATAACACTTGCCTCCTTTGACCGACTTCTTCGACTTAGAGCTCGATGGAAAGCTTGTCTGTTCCTCTTTCAGATAGCATTAACATATTTTGCGAAAAGTCATAAGAAAAGTACTTTGCGAAAAGAATCGGCAATAGGACGGCATCGTGTTGACCACCGATTAGTTTTTTGCTAATAACTCTTGCATACTTGGACTGACTTCTTCGACTTAGAGCTCGATGGAAAGCTTATCTGTTCCTCTTTCAGATGGCATTAACATGTTTTACGAAAAGTCATAAGAAAAGTAGTTTGCGAAAAGAATCGGCAGTAGGACGGAATTGTGTTAACCACCGATTGTTTTTTTGCCAATAACTCTTGCATCCTTCGACCGACTTCTTCGACTAAGAACTCGATGGAAAGCTTATCTGTTCCTCTTTCAGATGGCATTAACATATTTAACGGAAAGTCATAAGAAAAGTACTTTGCGAAAAGAATCGGCAGTAGGACGGAATCGTGTTGACCACTAATTAGTTTTTTGCTTATAACTCTTGCATCCTTCGTCCGACTTCTTCGACAAAATGCTCAATGGAAAGCTTATCTATTCTTCTTTCAGATGGCATTAACATATCTTACGAAAAGTCATAAGAAAAGTAACTTGCGAAAAGAATCGGCAGTAGGACGGAATCGTGTTGACCACCGATTAGTTTTATGGTAATAACTCTTGCATCCTTCGACCGACTTCTTCGACTAAGAGCTCGATGGAAAGCTCATCTGTTCTTCTTTCAGTTGGCATTACCATATTTTACGATAAGTCATAAGAAAAGTACTTTGCGAAAAGAATCGGCAGTAGGATGGAATCGTGTTGACCACCGATTAGTTTTTTGCTAATAAATCTTGCATCCTTCGACCGACTTCTTCGACTAAGAGCTCGATGGAAAGCTTATATGTTCTTCTTTCAGATGGAATTTACATATTTTACGAAAAGTTATAAGAAAAGAACTTTGCGAAAAGAATCGGCAGTAGGACGGAATCGTGTTGACCACCGATTAGTTTTTTGCTAATAACTCTTGCATCCTTCGACCGACTTCTTCGACTAAGAGCTCGATGGAAAGCTTATATGTTCTTCTTTCAGATGGCATTTACATATTTTACGAAAAGTTATAAGAAAAGAACTTTGCGAAAAGAATCGGCAGTAGGACGAAATCGTGTTGACCACCGATTAGTTTTTTGCTAATAACTCTTGCATCCTTCGACCGACTTCTTCGACTAAGAGCTCGGTGGAAAGCTTATCTGTTCTTCTTTCAGATGGCATTAACATATTTTACGAAAAGTCATAAGAAAAGTACTTTGCGAAAAGAATCGGCAGTAGGACGGAATCGTGTTGACCACCGATTAGTTTTTTGCTAATAACTCCTGCATCCTTCGACCGACTTCTTCGACTAAGAGCTCGATGGAAATCCTATATGTTCTTCTCTCAGATGGCATTTACATATTTTACGAAAAGTAATAAGAAAAGAACTTTGCGAAAAGAATCGGCAGTAGGACGGAATCGTGTTGACCACCGATTAGTGTTTTGCTAATAACTCTTGCATCCTTTGACCGACTTCTTCGACTAAGAGCTCGATGGAAAGCTTATATGTTCTTCTTTCAGATGGCATTTACATATTTTACGAAAAGTTATAAGAAAAGAACTTTGCGAAAAGAATCGGCAGTAGGACGAAATCGTTTTGACCTCCGATCAGTTTTTTGCTAATAACTCTTGCATCCTTCGACCGACTTCTTCAACTAAGAGCTCGATGGAAGGCTTATCTGTTCTTCTTTCATATGGCATTAACATATTTTACGAAAAGTCATAAGAAAAGTACTTTGAGAAAAGAATCGGCAGTAGGACGGAATCGTGTTGACCACCGATTAGTTTTTTGCTAATAACTCTTGCATCCTTCGACCGACTTCTTCAACTAAGAGCTCGATGGAAAGCTTATATGTTCTTCTTTCAGATGGCATTTACATAGTTTACAAAAAGTTATAAGAAAAGAACTTTGCGAAAAGAACTTTGCGAAAAGAATCGGCAGTAGGACGAAATCGTTTTGACCACCGACTAGTTTTCTGCTAATAACTCTTGCATCCTTCGACCGACTTCTTCGACTTAGAGCTCGATGGATAGAAAGCTTATCTGTTCTTCTTTCAGATGGCATTAACATATTTTACGAAAAGTCATAAGAAAAGTAACTTGCGAAAAGAATCGGCAGTAGGACGAAATCGTGTTGACCACCGATTAGTTTTTTGCTAATAACTCTTGCATCCTTCGACCGACTTCTTCGACTAAGAGCTCGATGGAAAGCTTATCTGTTCTTCTTTCAGATGGCATTAACATATTTTACGAAAAGTCATAAGAAAAGTACTTTGCGAAAAGAATAGGCAGTAGGACGGAATCGTGTTGACCACCGATTAGTGTTTTGCTAATAACTCTTGCATCCTTCGACCGACTTCTTCGACTAAGAGCTCGATGGAAAGCTTATCTGTTCTTCTTTCAGATGGCATTAACATATTTTACGAAAAGTCATAAGAAAGGAACTTTGCGAAAAGAATCGGCAGTAGGACGAAATCGTTTTGACCTCCGATCAGTTTTTTGCTAATAACTCTTGCATCCTTCGACCGACTTCTTCGACTTAGAGCTCGATGGAAAGCTTGTCTGTTCCTCTTTCAGATAGCATTAACATATTTTACGAAAAGTCATAAGAAAAGTACTTTGCGAAAAGAATCGGCAATAGGACGGAATCTTGTTGACCACCGATTAGTTTTTTGCTAATAACTCTTGCATACTTGGACCGACTTCTTCGATTAAGAGCTCGATGGAAAGCTTATCTGTTCCTCTTTCAGATGGCATTAACATATTTTACGAAAATTCATAAGAAAAGTAGTTTGCGAAAAGAATCGGCAGTAGGAAGGAATTGTGTTGACCACCGATTAGTTTTTTGCTAATAACTCTTTCATCCTTCGACCGTCTTCTTCGACTAAGAACTCGATGGAAAGCTTATCTGTTCCTCTTTCAGATGGCATTAACATATTTAACGAAAAGTCATAAGAAAAGTACTTTGCGAAAAGAATCGGCAGTAGGGCGAAATCGTGTTGACCTCCGATCAGTTTTTTGCTAATAACTCTTGCATCCTTTGACCGACTTCTTCGACTTAGAGCTCGATGGAAAGCTTATCTGTCCCTCTTTCAGATAGCATTATCATATTTTACGAAAAGTCATAAAAAAAGTACTTTGCGAAAAGAATCGGCAATAGGACGGAATCGTGTTAACCACCGATTAGTTTTTTGCTAATAACTCTTGCATCCTTCGTCCGACTTCTTCGACAAAATGCTCAATGGAAAGCTTATCTGTTCTTCTTTCAGATGGCATTAACATATTTTACGAAAAGTCATAAGAAAAGTAACTTGCGAAAAGAATCGGCAGTAGGACGGAATCGTGTTGACCACCGATTTGTTTTTTGCTAATAACAAATCTGCTAAGAGCTCGATGGAAAGCTTATATGTTCTTCTTTCAGATGGCATTTACATATTTTACGAAAAGTTGTAAGAAAAGAACTTTGCGAAAAGAACTTTGCGAAAAGAACTTTGCGAAAAGAACTTTGCGAAAAGAATCGGCAGTAGGACGGAATCGTGTTGACCACCGATTAGTTTTTTGCTAATAACTCTTGCATCCTTCGACCGACTTCTTCGACTAAGAGCTCGATGGAAAGCTTATCTGTTCCTCTTTCAGATGGCATTAACATATTTTACGAAAAGTCATAACAAAAGTACTTTGCGAAAAGAATCGGCAGTAGGACGGAATCGTGTTGACCACCAATTAGTTTTTTGCTAATAACTCTTGAATCCTTCGACCGACTTCTTCGACTAAGAGCTCGATGGAAAGCTTATCTGTTCTTCTTTCAGATGGCATTTACATATTTTACGAAAAGTCATAAGAAAAGTAGTTTGCGAAAAGAATCGGCAGTAGGACGGAATTGTGTTGACCACCGATTAGCTTTTTGCTAATAACTCTTTCATCCTTCGACCGTCTTCTTCGACTAAGAACTCGATGGAAAGCTTATCTGTTCCTCTTTCAGATGGCATTAACATATTTAAAGAAAAGTCATAAGAAAAGTACTTTGCGAAAAGAATCAGCAGTAGGACGGAATCGTGTTGACCACTGATTAGTTTTTTGCTTATAACTCTTGCATCCTTCGTCCGACTTCTTCGACAAAATGCTCAATGGAAAGCTTATCTGTTCTTCTTTCAGATGGCATTAACATATTTTACGAAAACTCATAAGAAAAGTAACTTGCGAAAAGAATCGGCAGTAGGACGGAATCGTGTTGACCACCGATTTGTTTTTTGCTAATAACAAATCATGCTAAGGCTCGATGGAAAGCTTATCTGTTCCTCTTTCAGATGGCATTAACATATTTTACGAAAAGTCATAAGAAATACAATTTTTTTGACCAAAACTAAAATATGCTCGAAATCATTGAAGAAGAAGTAGCTTATAAGACGAAAGTATGCCGTATCTAATAATATATATTTAAATTTTTTTAATTGCATAAATGGGCGTCATTTTATTCAGAATTAATAGGTTTTTACATGGACAAAAAATCGTTTAATTTGTTCCCATTAAATACAAGAGTTATAGAAAAGTACTTTGCGAAAATAATCGGCAGTAAGACGGAAACGTGTTGACCCCCGATAAGTTTTTTGCTAATAGCTCTTGCATCCTTCGACCGTCTTCTTCGACTAAGAGCTCGATGGAAAGCTTATCTGTTCTTCTTTCAGATGGCATTAACATATTTTACGAAAAGTCATAAGAAAAGTACTTTGCGAAAATAATCGGCAGTAGGACGGAATCGTGTTGACCACCGATTAGTGTTTTGCTAATAACTCTTGCATCCTTCGACCGACTTCTTCGACTAAGAGCTCGATGGAAAGCTTATCTGTTCTTCTTTCAGATGGCATTTACATATTTTACGAAAAGTTACAAGAAAAGAACTATGCGAAAAGAATCGGCAGTAGGACGAAATCGTTTTGACCCCCGATAAGTTTTTTACTAATAACTCTTGCATCCTTCGACCGACTTTTTCAACTAAGAGCTCGATGGAAGGCTTATCTGTTCTTCTTTCAGATGGCATTAACATATTTTACGAAAAGTCATAAGAAAAGAACTTTGCGAAAAGAATCGGCAGTAGGACGGAATCGTGTTGACCACTGATTAGTTTTTTGCTAATAACTCTTGCATCCTTCGACCGACTTCTTCGACTAAGAGCTCGATGGAAAGCTTATCTGTTCTTCTTTCAGATGGCATTAACATATTTTACGAAAAGTCATAAGAAATAAAATTTTTTGACCAAAAATAAAATATCGTTGAAATCATTGAAGAAGAGGTACCTTATAAGACGAAAATATGCCTTATCTAATAAGAGACATTTAAATTTTTATACCCTGTACACACACTGTGTATCAGGGTATATTAAGTTTGTTTGAGACGGTTTGTATGTAACGCATAGAAGGAGGGGAGGGGGACCCTATAAAGTATATATATTCTTGATCAGGATGACAAGACGAATTGATATAGCCCTGTCTGTCCGTCCGTCCGTCCGTTCGTCCGTCCGTCCTCTCCAATGGTTCTCGAAAACTATAAGAGCTAGAGACTTGAAATTTGGAAGATAGACTCGTGTGGTCGAACACCAGATCAAGTTTGAAGGAATTTTTGCCACGCCCATTCCTTCCCGCCCATCGAGCACAACAAAAGGTAATTTTTTTCTTAAAATTGCTGTATCTCCTAAAGTATAAAGAATACAATGCTGAAATTTTGTATGCAAACTCAGGTAACATACCTTTTTAAAACTGCATACAACAAACTACCACTTTCCCCGCAAAGACCAACACACTAAAATTTTGCAGCAATGCTTTGTAACAAGATCCGTACTAAAGCGCCATCTAATGGCAACATTGCACTGTGAGCCCTGCCTCAGTATTAGCAAATACACAAACCATATTGTGGTACACTGCTTTTGCTGTCGGCGAATGTTTAACGTGTTATCAACATAGGTGTGTGTACAGGGTATTATATAGTTGAGAATACTCAACTATACCGCCCTTACTGGTTTTAATTGCATTAATGGGCGGCATTTTATTCAGAATTAATAGTTTCTTACATGGAAAAAAAATTCGTTTAATTTTTTTCCCATTAAATACTAGAATTATAGAAAAGTACTTTGCGAAAAGAATCGGCAGTAGGACGAAATCGTGTTGACCACCGATTAGTTTTTTGCTAATAACTCTTGCATCCTTCGACCGACTTCTTCGACTAAGAGCTCCATGGAAAGCTTATCTGTTCTTCTTTCAGATGGCATTAACATATTTTACGAAAAGTCATAAGAAAAGTACTTTGCGAAAAGAATCGGCAGTAGGACGGAATCGTGTTGACCACCGATTAGTGTTTTGCTAATAACTCTTGCATCCTTCGACCGACTTCTTCGACTAAGAGCTCGATGGAAAGCTTATCTGTTCTTCTTTCAGATGGCATTTACATATTTTACGAAAAGTTATAAGAAAAGAACTTTGCGAAAAGAATCGGCAGTAGGACGAAATCGTTTTGACCTCCGATCAGTTTTTTGCTAATAACTCTTGCATCCTTCGACCGACTTCTTCAACTAAGAGCTCGATGGAAGGCTTATCTGTTCTTCTTTCAGATGGCATTAACATATTTTACGAAAAGTCATAAGAAAAGTACTTTGAGAAAAGAATCGGCAGTAGGACGGAATCGTGTTGACCACCGATTAGTTTTTTGCTAATAACTCTTGCATCCTTCGACCGACTTCTTCGACTAAGAGCTCCATGGAAAGCTTATCTGTTCTTCTTTCAGATGGCATTAACATATTTTACGAAAAGTCATAAGAAATAAAATTTTTTGACCAAAAATAAAATATCGTTGAAATCATTGAAGAAGAGGTACCTTATAAGACGAAAATATGCCTTATCTGATAAGAGACATTTAAATTTTTTTAATTGCATTAATGGGCGGCATTTTATTCAGAATTAATAGTTTCTTACATGGAAAAAAAATTCGTTTAATTTTTTTCCCATTAAATACTAGAATTATAGAAAAGTACTTTGCGAAAAGAATCGGCAGTAGGACGAAATCGCGTTGACCACCGATTAGTTTTTTGCTAATAACTCTTGCATCCTTCGACCGACTTCTTCGACTAAGACCTCCATGGAAAGCTTATCTGTTCTTCTTTCAGATGGCATTAACATATTTTACGAAAAGTCATAAGAAAAGAACTTTGCGAAAAGAATCGGCAGTAGGACGGAATCGTGTTGACCACCGATTAGTGTTTTGCTAATAACTCTTGCATCCTTCGACCGACTTCTTCGACTAAGAGCTCGATGGAAAGCTTATCTGTTCTTCTTTCAGATGGCATTTACATATTTTACGAAAAGTTATAAGAAAAGAACTTTGCGAAAAGAATCGGCAGTAGGACGAAATCGTTTTGACCTCCGATCAGTTTTTTGCTAATAACTCTTGCATCCTTCGACCGACTTCTTCAACTAAGAGCTCGATGGAAGGCTTATCTGTTCTTCTTTCAGATGGCATTAACATATTTTACGAAAAGTCATAAGAAAAGTACTTTGAGAAAAGAATCGGCAGTAGGACGGAATCGTGTTGACCACCGATTAGTTTTTTGCTAATAACTCTTGCATCCTTCGACTGACTTCTTCAACTAAGAGCTCGATGGAAGGCTTATCTGTTCTTCTTTCAGATGGCATTAACATATTTTACGAAAAGTCATAAGAAAAGTACTTCGAGAAAAGAATCGGCAGTAGGACGGAATCGTGTTGACCACCGATTATTTTTTTGCTAATAACTCTTGCATCCCTCGACCGACTTCTTCGACTAAGAGCTCGATGGAAAGCTTATACGTTCTTCTTTCAGATGGCATTTACATATTTTACGAAAAGTTATAAGAAAAGAACTTTGCGAAAAGAACTTTGCGAAAAGAATCGGCAGTAGGACGACCACCGACTAGTTTTTTGCTAATAACTCGTGCATCCTTCGACCGACTTCTTCGACTAAAGGCTCGATGGAAAGCTTCTCTGTTCTTCTTTCAGATGGCATTAACATATTTTACGAAAAGTCATAAGAAAAGTACTTTGCGAAAACAATCGGCAGTAGGACGGAATCGTGTTGACCACCGATTAGTTTTTTGCTAATAACTCTTGCATCCCTCGACCGACTTCTTCGACTAAGAGCTCGATGGAAAGCTTATATGTTCTTCTTTCAGATGGCATTTACATATTTTACGAAAAGTTATAAGAAAGGAACTTTGCGAAAAAAATCGGCAGTATGGCGAAATCGTTTTGACCTCCGATCAGTTTTTTGCTAATAACTCTTGCATCCTTCGACCGACTTCTTCGACTTAAGGCTTGATGGAAAGCTTGTCTGTTCCTCTTTCAGATAGGATTAACATATTTTACGAAAAGTCATAAGAAAAGTACTTTGCGAAAAGAATCGGCAAACGAACGGAATCTTGTTGAACACCGATTAGTTTTTTGCTAATAACTCTTGCATACTTGGACCGACTTCTTCGACTTAGAGCTCGATGGAAAGCTTATCTGTTCCTCTTTCAGATGGCATTAACATATTTTACGAAAAGTCATAAGAAAAGTAGTTTGCGAAAAAAATCGACAGTAGGACGGAATTGTGTTGACCACCGATTAGTTTGTTGCTAATAACTCTTTCATCCTTCGACCGTCTTCTTCGACAAAGAGCTCGATGGAAAGCTTATCTGTTCCTCTTTCAGATGGCATTACCATATTTAACGAAAAGTCATAAGAAAAGTACTTTGCGAAAAGAATCGGCAGTAGGACGGAATCGTGTTGACCACTGATTAGTTTTTTTCTAATAACTCTTGCATACTTGGACCGACTTCTTCGACTTAAAGCTCGATGGAAAGCTTATCTGTTCCTCTTTCAGATGGCATTAACATTTTTTACGAACAGTCATAAGAAAAGTAGTTTGCGAAAAGAATCGGCAGTAGGACGGAATTGTGTTGACCACCGATTAGTTTTTTGCTAATAACTCTTGCATCCTTCGACCGACTTCTTCGACTAAGAACTCGATGGAAAGCTTATCTGTTCCTCTTTCAGATGCCATTAACATATTTAACGAAGAGTCATAAGAAAAGTACTTTGCGAAAAGAATCGGCAGTAGGACGAAATCGTTTTGACCTCCGATCAGTTTTTTGCTAATAACTCTTGCAGCCTTCGACCGACTTCTTCAACTAAGAGCTCGATGGAAGGCTTATCTGTTCTTCTTTCAGATGGCATTAACATATTTTACGAAAAGTCATAAGAAAAGTACTTTGAGAAAAGAATCGGCAGTAGGACGGAATCGTGTTGACCACCGATTAGTTTTTTGCTAATAACTCTTGCATCCCTCGACCGACTTCTTCGACTAAGAGCTCGATGGAAAGCTTATACGTTCTTCTTTCAGATGGCATTTACATATTTTACGAAAAGTTATAAGAAAAGAACTTTGCGAAAAAAATCGGCAGTATGACGAAATCGTTTTGACCTCCGATCAGTTTTTTGCTAATAACTCTTGCATCCTTCGACCGACTTCTTCGACTTAAGGCTTGATGGAAAGCTTGTCTGTTCCTCTTTCAGATAGGATTAACATATTTTACGAAAAGTCATAAGAAAAGTACTTTGCGAAAAGAATCGGCAATAGGACGGAATCTTGTTGAACACCGATTAGTTTTTTGCTAATAACTCTTGCATACTTGGACCGACTTCTTCGACTTAGAGCTCGATGGAAAGCTTATCTGTTCCTCTTTCAGATGGCATTAACATATTTTACGAAAAGTCATAAGAAAAGTACTTTGCGAAAAGAATCGGCAATAGGACGGAATCTTGTTGAACACCGATTAGTTTTTTGCTAATAACTCTTGCATACTTGGACCGACTTCTTCGACTTAGAGCTCGATGGAAAGCTTATCTGTTCCTCTTTCAGATGGCATTAACATATTTTACGAAAAGTCATAAGAAAAGTAGTTTGCGAAAAAAATCGGCAGTAGGACGGAATTGTGTTGACCACCGATTAGTTTGTTGCTAATAACTCTTTCATCCTTCGACCGTCTTCTTCGACAAAGAGCTCGATGGAAAGCTTATCTGTTCCTCTTTCAGATGGCATTACCATATTTAACGAAAAGTCATAAGAAAAGTACTTTGCGAAAAGAATCGGCAGTAGGACGGAATCGTGTTGACCACTGATTAGTTTTTTGCTTATAACTCTTGCATCCTTCGTCCGACTTCTTCGACAACATGCTCAATGGAAAGCTTATCTGTTCTTCTTTCAGATGGCATTAACATATTTTACGAAAAGTCATAAGAAAAGTAACTTGCGAAAAGAATCGGCAGTAGGACGGAATCTTGTTGACCACCGATTAGTTTTTTGCTAATAACTCTTGCAGCCTTCGACCGACTTCTTCAACTAAGAGCTCGATGGAAGGCTTATCTGTTCTTCTTTCAGATGGCATTAACATATTTTACGAAAAGTTATAAGAAAAGAACTTTGCGAAAAAAATCGGCAGTATGACGAAATCGTTTTGACCTCCGATCAGTTTTTTGCTAATAACTCTTGCATCCTTCGACCGACTTCTTCGACTTAAGGCTTGATGGAAAGCTTGTCTGTTCCTCTTTCAGATAGGATTAACATATTTTACGAAAAGTCATAAGAAAAGTACTTTGCGAAAAGAATCGGCAATAGGACGGAATCTTGTTGAACACCGATTAGTTTTTTGCTAATAACTCTTGCATACTTGGACCGACTTCTTCGACTAAAAGCTCGATGGAAAGCTTATCTGTTCCTCTTTCAGATGGCATTAACATATTTTACGAAAAGTCATAAGAAAAGTACTTTGCGAAAAGAATCGGCAATAGGACGGAATCGTGTTGACCACCGATTAGTTTTTTGCTAATAACTCTTGCATCCCTCGACCGACTTCTTCGACTAAGAGCTCGATGGAAAGCTTATACGTTCTTCTTTCAGATGGCATTTACATATTTTACGAAAAGTTATAAGAAAAGAACTTTGCGAAAAGAACTTTGCGAAAAGAATCGGCAGTAGGACGACCACCGACTAGTTTTTTGCTAATAACTCGTGCATCCTTCGACCGACTTCTTCGACTAAGAGCTCGATGGAAAGCTTCTCTGTTCTTCTTTCAGATGGCATTAACATATTTTACGAAAAGTCATAAGAAAAGTACTTTGCGAAAAGAATCGGCAGTAGGACGGAATCGTGTTGACCACCGATTAGTTTTTTGCTAATAACTCTTGCATCCCTCGACCGACTTCTTCGACTAAGAGCTCGATGGAAAGCTTATATGTTCTTCTTTCAGATGGCATTTACATATTTTACGAAAAGTTATAAGAAAGGAACTTTGCGAAAAAAATCGGCAGTATGACGAAATCGTTTTGACCTCCGATCAGTTTTTTGCTAATAACTCTTGCATCCTTCGACCGACTTCTTCGACTTAAGGCTTGATGGAAAGCTTGTCTGTTCCTCTTTCAGATAGGATTAACATATTTTACGAAAAGTCATAAGAAAAGTACTTTGCGAAAAGAATCGGCAATAGGACGGAATCTTGTTGAACACCGATTAGTTTTTTGCTAATAACTCTTGCATACTTGGACCGACTTCTTCGACTTAGAGCTCGATGGAAAGCTTATCTGTTCCTCTTTCAGATGGCATTAACATATTTTACGAAAAGTCATAAGAAAAGTAGTTTGCGAAAAAAATCGGCAGTAGGACGGAATTGTGTTGACCACCGATTAGTTTGTTGCTAATAACTCTTTCATCCTTCGACCGTCTTCTTCGACAAAGAGCTCGATGGAAAGCTTATCTGTTCCTCTTTCAGATGGCATTACCATATTTAACGAAAAGTCATAAGAAAAGTACTTTGCGAAAAGAATCGGCAGTAGGACGGAATCGTGTTGACCACTGATTAGTTTTTTGCTTATAACTCTTGCATCCTTCGTCCGACTTCTTCGACAACATGCTCAATGGAAAGCTTATCTGTTCTTCTTTCAGATGGCATTAACATATTTTACGAAAAGTCATAAGAAAAGTAACTTGCGAAAAGAATCGGCAGTAGGACGAAATCTTGTTGACCACCGATTAGTTTTTTGCTAATAACTCTTGCATCCTTCGACCGACTTCATCGACTAAGAGCTCGATGGAAAGCTTATCTGTTCTTCTTTCAGATGAAATTACCATATTTTACGATAAGTCATAAGAAAAGTAGTTTGCGAAAAAAATCGACAGTAGGACGGAATTGTGTTGACCACCGATTAGTTTTTTGCTAATAACTCTTGCATCCTTCGACCGACTTCTTCGACTAAGAGCTCGATGGAAAGCTTATATGTTCTTCTTTCAGATGGCATTTACATATTTTACGAAAAGTTATAAGAAAAGAACTTTGCGAAAAGAACTTTGCGAAAAGAATCGGCAGTAGGACGAAATCGTGTTGACCACCGACTAGTTTTTTGCTAATAACTCTTGCATCCTTCGACCGACTTCTTCGACTAAGAGCTCGATGGAAAGCTTATCTGTTCTTCTTTCAGATGGCATTAACATATTTTACGAAAAGTCATAAAAAAAGTACTTTGCGAAAAGAATCGGCAGTAGGACGGAATCGTGTTGACCACCGATTAGTTTTTTGCTAATAACTCTTGCATCCTTCGACCGACTTCTTCGACTAAGAGCTCGATGGAAAGCTTATATGTTCTTCTTTCAGATGGCATTTACATATTTTAGGAAAAGTTATAAGAAAGGAACTTTGCGAAAAGAATCGGCAGTAGGACGAAATCGTTTTGACCTCCGATCAGTTTTTTGCTAATAACTCTTGCATCCTTCGACCGACTTCTTCGACTTAGAGCTCGATGGAAAGCTTGTCTGTTCCTCTTTCAGATAGCATTAACATATTTTACGAAAAGTCATAAGAAAAGTACTTTGCGAAAAGAATCGGCAATAGGACGGAATCTTGTTGACCACCGATTAGTTTTTTGCTAATAACTCTTGCATACTTGGACCGACTTCTTCGACTTAGAGCTCGATAGAAAGCTTATCTGTTCCTCTTTCAGATGGCATTAACATATTTTACGAAAAGTCATAAGAAAAGTAGTTTGCGAAAAGAATCGGCAGTAGGACGGAATTGTGTTGACCACCGATTAGTTTTTTGCTAATAACTCTTTCATCCTTCGACCGTCTTCTTCGACTAAGAACTCGATGGAAAGCTTATCTGTTCCTCTTTCAGATGGCATTAACATATTTAACGAAAAGTCTTAAGAAAAGTACTTTGCGAAAAGAATCGGCAGTAGGACGGAATCGTGTTGACCACTGATTAGTTTTTTGCTTATAACTCATTCATTCTTCGACCGACTTTTTCGATTAGGAGCTCGATGGAAAGCTTATCTGTTCCTCTTTCAGATGGCATTAACATATTTTACGAAAAGTCGTAAGAAATAAAATTTTTTTGATCAAAACTAAAATATCCTCGAAATCATTGAAAAAGAAGTCCGTTGTCATACGAAAATATGCCTTATCTAATAAGAGACTTACATTTTTATACCCTGTACACACACTGTCAGGGTATATTAAGTTTGTTTGAGACGGTTTGTATGTAACGCATAGAAGGAGGGGAGGGGGACCCTATAAAGTATATATATTCTTGATCAGGATGACAAGACGAATTGATATAGCCCTGTCTGTCCATCCGTCCGTCCGTCCGTCCTCACCAATGGTTCTCGAAAACTATAAGAGCTAGAGACTTGAAATTTGGTGGATAGACTCGCTACGTCAAACGCTAGATCAAGTTTGAAGGCTGTAGCTCGAAAAACTGATGAGTTAGAAACATGAAAATGAGTGTGTAGACTCAGTATGTATAGCTCTAGAAAACTGCATACCACATTTTTTCCCCCTCCCCTTCGTTTCCCCTCAAAAAGTTGTTTTCTTAAAATTGCTGTATCGCCTAAACTATAATAGATACAATGCTGAAATTTTGTATGCAAACTCAGTAAACATACCTTTTTTCATTTTTAACGCTGTGTGACAACGCAAAGACAAACAAGTTGAAATTTGGCATAAATTGCGCTTTGAACACTGCTTTATCCTATTTGTAACAAAAACCGTACTTAACACTGCGAAAACTATTAAAGCTAGAGACTTGAAATTTGGAAGATAGACTCGTGTGGTCGAACACCAGATCAAGTTTGAAGGAATTTTTGCCACGCCCATTCCTTCCCGCCCATCGAGCACAACAAAAGGTAATTTTTTTCTTAAAATTGCTGTATCTCCTAAAGTATAAAGAATACAATGCTGAAATTTTGTATGCAAACTCAGGTAACATACCTTTTTAAAACTGCATACAACAAACTACCACTTTCCCCGCAAAGACCAACACACTAAAATTTTGCAGCAATGCTTTGTAACAAAATCCGTACTAAAGCGCCATCTAATGGCAACATTGCACTGTGAGCCCTGCCTCAGTATTAGCAAATACACAAACCATATTGTGGTACACTGCTTTTGCTGTCGGCGAATGTTTAACGTGTTATCAACATAGGTGTGTGTACAGGGTATTATATAGTTGAGAATACTCAACTATACCGCCCTTACTGGTTTTAATTGCATTAATGGGCGGCATTTTATTCAGAATTAATAGTTTCTTACATGGAAAAAAAATTCGTTTAATTTTTTTCCCATTAAATACTAGAATTATAGAAAAGTACTTTGCGAAAAGAATCGGCAGTAGGACGAAATCGTGTTGACCACCGATTAGTTTTTTGCTAATAACTCTTGCATCCTTCGACCGACTTCTTCGACTAAGAGCTCCATGGAAAGCTTATCTGTTCTTCTTTCAGATGGCATTAACATATTTTACGAAAAGTCATAAGAAAAGTACTTTGCGAAAAGAATCGGCAGTAGGACGGAATCGTGTTGACCACCGATTAGTGTTTTGCTAATAACTCTTGCATCCTTCGACCGACTTCTTCGACTAAGAGCTCGATGGAAAGCTTATCTGTTCTTCTTTCAGATGGCATTTACATATTTTACGAAAAGTTATAAGAAAAGAACTTTGCGAAAAGAATCGGCAGTAGGACGAAATCGTTTTGACCTCCGATCAGTTTTTTGCTAATAACTCTTGCATCCTTCGACCGACTTCTTCAACTAAGAGCTCGATGGAAGGCTTATCTGTTCTTCTTTCAGATGGCATTAACATATTTTACGAAAAGTCATAAGAAAAGTACTTTGAGAAAAGAATCGGCAGTAGGACGGAATCGTGTTGACCACCGATTAGTTTTTTGCTAATAACTCTTGCATCCTTCGACCGACTTCTTCGACTAAGAGCTCCATGGAAAGCTTATCTGTTTTTCTTTCAGATGGCATTAACATATTTTACGAAAAGTCATAAGAAATAAAATTTTTTGACCAAAAATAAAATATCGTTGAAATCATTGAAGAAGAGGTACCTTATAAGACGAAAATATGCCTTATCTGATAAGAGACATTTAAATTTTTTAATTGCATTAATGGGCGGCATTTTATTCAGAATTAATAGTTTCTTACATGGAAAAAAAATTCGTTTAATTTTTTTCCCATTAAATACTGGAATTATAGAAAAGTACTTTGCGAAAAGAATCGGCAGTAGGACGAAATCACGTTGACCACCGATTACTTTTTTGCTAATAACTCTTGCATCCTTCGACCGACTTCTTCGACTAAGAGCTCCATGGAAAGCTTATCTGTTCTTCTTTCAGATGGCATTAACATATTTTACGAAAAGTCATAAGAAAAGAACTTTGCGAAAAGAATCGGCAGTAGGACGGAATCGTGTTGACCACCGATTAGTGTTTTGCTAATAACTCTTGCATCCTTCGACCGACTTCTTCGACTAAGAGCTCGATGGAAAGCTTATCTGTTCTTCTTTCAGATGGCATTTACATATTTTACGAAAAGTTATAAGAAAAGAACTTTGCGAAAAGAATCGGCAGTAGGACGAAATCGTTTTGACCTCCGATCAGTTTTTTGCTAATAACTCTTGCATCCTTCGACCGACTTCTTCAACTAAGAGCTCGATGGAAGGCTTATCTGTTCTTCTTTCAGATGGCATTAACATATTTTACGAAAAGTCATAAGAAAAGTACTTTGAGAAAAGAATCGGCAGTAGGACGGAATCGTATTGACCACCGATTAGTTTTTTGCTAATAACTCTTGCATCCCTCGACCGACTTCTTCGACTAAGAGCTCGATGGAAAGCTTATACGTTCTTCTTTCAGATGGCATTTACATATTTTACGAAAAGTTATAAGAAAAGAACTTTGCGAAAAGAACTTTGCGAAAAGAATCGGCAGTAGGACGACCACCGACTAGTTTTTTGCTAATAACTCGTGCATCCTTCGACCGACTTCTTCGACTAAGAGCTCGATGGAAAGCTTCTCTGTTCTTCTTTCAGATGGCATTAACATATTTTACGAAAAGTCATAAGAAAAGTACTTTGCGAAAAGAATCGGCAGTAGGACGGAATCGTGTTGACCACCGATTAGTTTTTTGCTAATAACTCTTGCATCCCTCGACCGACTTCTTCGACTAAGAGCTCGATGGAAAGCTTATATGTTCTTCTTTCAGATGGCATTTACATATTTTACGAAAAGTTATAAGAAAGGAACTTTGCGAAAAAAATCGGCAGTATGACGAAATCGTTTTGACCTCCGATCAGTTTTTTGCTAATAACTCTTGCATCCTTCGACCGACTTCTTCGACTTAAGGCTTGATGGAAAGCTTGTCTGTTCCTCTTTCAGATAGGATTAACATATTTTACGAAAAGTCATAAGAAAAGTACTTTGCGAAAAGAATCGGCAATAGGACGGAATCTTGTTGAACACCGATTAGTTTTTTGCTAATAACTCTTGCATACTTGGACCGACTTCTTCGACTTAGAGCTCGATGGAAAGCTTATCTGTTCCTCTTTCAGATGGCATTAACATATTTTACGAAAAGTCATAAGAAAAGTAGTTTGCGAAAAAAATCGGCAGTAGGACGGAATTGTGTTGACCACCGATTAGTTTGTTGCTAATAACTCTTTCATCCTTCGACCGTCTTCTTCGACAAAGAGCTCGATGGAAAGCTTATCTGTTCCTCTTTCAGATGGCATTACCATATTTAACGAAGAGTCATAAGAAAAGTACTTTGCGAAAAGAATCGGCAGTAGGACGGAATCGTGTTGACCACTGATTAGTTTTTTGCTTATAACTCTTGCATCCTTCGTCCGACTTCTTCGACAACATGCTCAATGGAAAGCTTATCTGTTCTTCTTTCAGATGGCATTAACATATTTTACGAAAAGTCATAAGAAAAGTAACTTGCGAAAAGAATCGGCAGTAGGACGGAATCGTGTTGACCACCGATTAGTTTTTTGCTAATAACTCTTGCATCCTTCGACCGACTTCATCGACTAAGAGCTCGATGGAAAGCTTATCTGTTCTTCTTTCAGATGGCATTACCATATTTTACGATAAGTCATAAGAAAAGTACTTTGCGAAAAGAATCGGCAGTAGGACGGAATCGTGTTGACCACCGATTAGTTTTTTGCTAATAACTCTTGCATCCTTCGACCGACTTCTTCGACTAAGAGCTCGATGGAAAGCTTATATGTTCTTCTTTCAGATGGCATTTACATATTTTACGAAAAGTTATAAGAAAAGAACTTTGCGAAAAGAACTTTGCGAAAAGAATCGGCAGTAGGACGAAATCGTGTTGACCGCCGACTAGTTTTTTGCTAATAACTCTTGCATCCTTCGACCGACTTCTTCGACTAAGAGCTCGATGGAAAGCTTATCTGTTCTTCTTTCAGCTGGCATTAACATATTTTACGAAAAGTCATAAAAAAAGTACTTTGCGAAAAGAATCGGCAGTAGGACGGAATCGTGTTGACCACCGATTAGTTTTTTGCTAATAACTCTTGCATCCTTCGACCGACTTCTTCGACTAAGAGCTCGATGGAAAGCTTATATGTTCTTCTTTCAGATGGCATTTACATATTTTAGGAAAAGTTATAAGAAAGGAACTTTGCGAAAAGAATCGGCAGTAGGACGAAATCGTTTTGACCTCCGATCAGTTTTTTGCTAATAACTCTTGCATCCTTCGACCGACTTCTTCGACTTAGAGCTCGATGGAAAGCTTGTCTGTTCCTCTTTCAGATAGCATTAACATATTTTACGAAAAGTCATAAGAAAAGTACTTTGCGAAAAGAATCGGCAATAGGACGGAATCTTGTTGACCACCGATTAGTTTTTTGCTAATAACTCTTGCATACTTGGACCGACTTCTTCGACTAAGAGCTCGATAGAAAGCTTATCTGTTCCTCTTTCAGATGGCATTAACATATTTTACGAAAAGTCATAAGAAAAGTAGTTTGCGAAAAGAATCGGCAGTAGGACGGAATTGTGTTGACCACCGATTAGTTTTTTGCTAATAACTCTTTCATCCTTCGACCGTCTTCTTCGACTAAGAACTCGATGGAAAGCTTATCTGTTCCTCTTTCAGATGGCATTAACATATTTAACGAAAAGTCTTAAGAAAAGTACTTTGCGAAAAGAATCGGCAGTAGGACGGAATCGTGTTGACCACTGATTAGTTTTTTGCTTATAACTCTTGCATCCTTCGTCCGACTTCTTCGACAAAATGCTCAATGGAAAGCTTATCTGTTCTTCTTTCAGATGGCATTAACATATTTTACGAAAAGTCATAAGAAAAGTAACTTGCGAAAAGAATCGGCAGTAGGACGGAATCGTGTTGACCACCGATTTGTTTTTTGCTAATAACAAATCATGCTAAGGATCGATGGAAAGCTTATCTGTTCCTCTTTCAGATGGCATTAACATATTTTACGAAAAGTGATAAGAAATACAATTTTTTTGACCAAAACTAAAATATCCTCGAAATCATTGAAGAAGAAGTAGCTTATAAGACGAAAGTATGCCGTATCTATAATAATAATATATATTTAAATTTTTTTAATTGCATAAATGGGCGTCATTTTATTCAGAATTAATAGGTTTTTACATGGACAAAAAATCGTTTAAATTGTTCCCATTAAATACAAGAGTTATAGAAAAGTACTTTGCGAAAATAATCGGCAGTAAGACGGAAATGTGTTGACCCCCGATAAGTTTTTTGCTAATAGCTCTTGCATCCTTCGACCGTCTTCTTCGACTAAGACCTCAATGGAAAGCTTATCTGTTCCTCTTTCAGAAGGCATTAACATATTTTACGAAAAGTCATAAGAAAAGTACTTTGCGAAATCGAATCGGCAGTAGGACGGAATCGTGTTGACCACCGATTAGTGTTTTGCTAATAACTCTTGCATCCTTCGACCGACTTCTTCGACTAAGAGCTCGATGGAAAGCTTATACGTTCTTCTTTCAGATGGCATTTACATATTTTACGAAAAGTTATAAAAAAAAAACTTTGTGACCACCGATTAGTTTTTTGCTAATAACTCTTGCATCCCTCGACCGACTTCTTCGACTAAGAGCTCGATGGAAAGCTTATATGTTCTTCTTTCAGATGGCATTTACATATTTTACGAAAAGTTATAAGAAAGGAACTTTGCGAAAAGAATCGGCGGTAGGACGAAATCGTTTTGACCTCCGATCAGTTTTTTGCTAATAACTCTTGCATCCTTCGACCGACTTCTTCGACTAAGAGCTCGATGGAAAGCTTATACGTTCTTCTTTTTGATGGCATTTACATATTTTACGAAAAGTTATAAGAAAATAACTTTGCGAAAAGAACTTTGCGAAAAGAATCGGCAGTAGGATGAAATCGTGTTGACCACCGACTAGTTTTTTGCTAATAACTCTTGCATCCTTCGACCGACTTCTTCGACTAAGAGCTCGATGGAAAGCTTATCTGTTCTTCTTTCAGATGGCATTAACATATTTTACGAAAAGTCATAAGAAAAGTACTTTGCGAAAAGAATCGGCAGTAGGACGGAATCGTGTTGACCACCGATTAGTTTTTTGCTAATAACTCTTGCATCCCTCGACCGACTTCTTCGACTAAGAGCTCGATGGAAAGCTTATCTGTTCTTCTTTCAGATGGCATTTACATATTTTACGAAAAGTCATAAGAAAAGTACTTTGCGAAAAGAATCGTCAGTAGGACGAAATCGTTTTGACCTCCGATCAGTTTTTTGCTAATAACTCTTGCATCCTTCGACCGACTTCTTCAACTAAGAGCTCGATGGAAAGCTTATCTTTTCTTCCTTTAGATGGCATTAACATATTTTACGAAAAGTCATAAGAAAAGTACTTTGAGAAAAGAATCGGCAGTAGGACGGAATCGTGTTGACCACCGATTAGTTTTTTGCTAATAACTCTTGCATCCTTCGACCGACTTCTTCGACTAAGAGCTCGATGGAAAGCTGCTTCTTTCAGATGGCATTTACATATTTTACGAAAAGTTATAAGAAAAAAACTTTGCGAAAAGAACTTTGCGAAAAGAATCGGCAGTAGGATGAAATCGTGTTGACCACCGACTAGTTTTTTGCTAATAACTCTTGCATCCTTCGACCGACTTCTTCGACTAAGAGCTCGATGGAAAGCTTATCTGTTCTTCTTTCAGATGGCATTAACATATTTTACGAAAAGTCATAAGAAAAGTACTTTGCGAAAAGAATCGGCAGTAGGACGGAATCGTGTTGACCACCGATTAGTTTTTTGCTAATAACTCTTGCATCCCTCGACCGACTTCTTCGACTAAGAGCTCGATGGAAAGCTTATCTGTTCTTCTTTCAGATGGCATTAACATATTTTACGAAAAGTCATAAGAAAAGTACTTTGCGAAAAGAATCGGCAGTAGGACGGAATCGTGTTGACCACCGATTAGTTTTTTGCTAATAACTCTTGCATCCTTCGACCGACTTCTTCGACTAAGAGCTCGATGGAAAGTTTATATGTTCTTCTTTCAGATGGCATTTACATATTTTACGAAAAGTTATAAGAAAAAAACTTTGCGAAAAGAACTTTGCGAAAAGAATCGGCAGTAGGATGAAATCGTGTTGACCACCGACTAGTTTTTTGCTAATAACTCTTGCATCCTTCGACCGACTTCTTCGACTAAGAGCTCGATGGAAAGCTTATCTGTTCTTCTTTCAGATGGCATTAACATATTTTACGAAAAGTCATAAGAAAAGTACTTTGCGAAAAGAATCGGCAGTAGGACGGAACCGTGTTGACCACCGATTAGATTTTTGCTAGTAACTCTTGCATCCCTCGACCGACTTCTTCGACTAAGAGCTCGATGGAAAGCTTATATGTTCTTCTTTCAGATGGCATTTACATATTTTACGAAAAGTTATAAGAAAGGAACTTTGCGAAAAGAATCGGCAGTAGGACGAAATCGTTTTGACCACCGATTAGTTTTTTGCTAATAACTCTTGCATCCCTCGACCGACTTCTTCGACTAAGAGCTCGATGGAAAGCTTATACGTTCCTTTTTCAGATAGCATTAACATATTTTACGAAAAGTCATAAGAAAAGTACTTTGCGAAAAGAATCGGCAATAGGACGGAATCTTGTTGACCACCGATTAGTTTTTTGCTAATAACTCTTGCATACTTGGACCGACTTCTTCGACTTAGAGCTCGATGGAAAGCTTATCTGTTCCTCGTTCAGATGGCATTAACATATTTTACGAAAAGCCATAAGAAAAGTAGTTTGCGAAAAAAATCGGCCGAAGGACGGAATTGTGTTGACCACCGATTAGTTTTTTGCTAATAACTCTTTCATCCTTCGACCGTCTTCTTCGACTAAGAGCTCGATGGAAAGCTTATCTGTTCTTCTTTCAGATGGCATTAACATATTTTACGAAAAGTCATAAGAAAAGTACTTTGCGAAAAGAATCGGCAGTAGGACGGAATCGTGTTGACCACCGATTAGTTTTTTGCTAATAACTCTTGCATCCCTCGACCGACTTCTTCTACTAAGAGCTCGATGGAAAGCTTATACTTTCCTCTTTCAGATAGCATTAACATATTTTACGAAAAGTCATAAGAAAAGTACTTTGCGAAAAGAATCGGCAGTAGGACGAAATCGTGTTGACCACCGACTAGTTTTTTGCTGATAACTCTTGCATCCTTCGACCAACTTCTTCGACTAAGAGCTCGATGGAAAGCTTATCTGTTCTTCTTTCAGATGGCATTAACATATTTTACGAAAAGTCATAAGAAAAGTACTTTGCGAAAAGAATCGGCAGTAGGACGGAATCGTGTTGACCACCGATTAGTTTTTTGCTAATAACTCTTGCATCCTTCGACCGACTTCTTCGACTAAGAGCTCGATGGAAAGCTGCTTCTTTCAGATGGCATTTACATATTTTACGAAAAGTTATAAGAAAAAAACTTTGCGAAAAGAACTTTGCGAAAAGAATCGGCAGTAGGATGAAATCGTGTTGACCACCGACTAGTTTTTTGCTAATAACTCTTGCATCCTTCGACCGACTTCTTCGACTAAGAGCTCGATGGAAAGCTTATCTGTTCTTCTTTCAGATGGCATTAACATATTTTACGAAAAGTCATAAGAAAAGTACTTTGCGAAAAGAATCGGCAGTAGGACGGAACCGTGTTGACCACCGATTAGATTTTTGCTAGTAACTCTTGCATCCCTCGACCGACTTCTTCGACTAAGAGCTCGATGGAAAGCTTATATGTTCTTCTTTCAGATGGCATTAACATATTTTACGAAAAGTCATAAGAAAAGTACTTTGAGAAAAGAATCGGCAGTAGGACGGAATCGTGTTGACCACCGATTAGTTTTTTGCTAATAACTCTTGCATCCCTCGACCGACTTCTTCGACTAAGAGCTCGATGGAAAGCTTATACGTTCCTTTTTCAGATAGCATTAACATATTTTACGAAAAGTCATAAGAAAAGTACTTTGCGAAAAGAATCGGCAATAGGACGGAATCTTGTTGACCACCGATTAGTTTTTTGCTAATAACTCTTGCATACTTGGACCGACTTCTTCGACTTAGAGCTCGATGGAAAGCTTATCTGTTCCTCGTTCAGATGGCATTAACATATTTTACGAAAAGCCATAAGAAAAGTAGTTTGCGAAAAAAATCGGCCGAAGGACGGAATTGTGTTGACCACCGATTAGTTTTTTGCTAATAACTCTTTCATCCTTCGACCGTCTTCTTCGACAAAGAGCTCGATGGAAAGCTTATCTGTTCCTCTTTCAGATGGCATTAACATATTTAACGAAAAGTCATAAGAAAAGTACTTTGCGAAAAGAATCGGCAGTAGGACGGAATCGTGTTGACCACTGATAAGTTTTTTGCTTATAACTCTTGCATCCTTCGTCCGACTTCTTCGACAAAATGCTCAATGGAAAGCTTATCTGTTCTTCTTTCAGATGGCATTAACATACTTTACGAAAAGTTATAAGAAAAAAACTTTGCGAAAAGAACTTTGCGAAAAGAATCGGCAGTAGGATGAAATCGTGTTGACCACCGACTAGTTTTTTGCTAATAACTCTTGCATCCTTCGACCGACTTCTTCGACTAAGAGCTCGATGGAAAGCTTATCTGTTCTTCTTTCAGATGGCATTAACATATTTTACGAAAAGTCATAAGAAAAGTACTTTGCGAAAAGAATCGGCAGTAGGACGGAACCGTGTTGACCACCGATTAGTTTTTTGCTAATAACTCTTGCATCCCTCGACCGACTTCTTCAACTAAGAGCTCGATGGAAAGCTTATACGTTCCTCTTTCAGATAGCATTAACATATTTTACGAAAAGTCATAAGAAAAGTACTTTGCGAAAAGAATCGGCAGTAGGACGGAATCGTGTTGACCACCGATTAGTTTTTTGCTAATAACTCTTGCATCCCTCGACCGACTTCTTCGACTAAGAGCTCGATGGAAAGCTTATACGTTCCTCTTTCAGATAGCATTAACATATTTTACGAAAAGTCATAAGAAAAGTACTTTGCGAAAAGAATCGGCAGTAGGACGAAATCGTGTTGACCACCGACTAGTTTTTTGCTAATAACTCTTGCATCCTTCGACCAACTTCTTCGACTAAGAGCTCGATGGAAAGCTTATCTGTTCTTCTTTCAGATGGCATTAACATATTTTACGAAAAGTCATAAGAAAAGTACTTTGCGAAAAGAATCGGCAGTAGGACGGAATCGTGTTGACCACCGATTAGTTTTTTGCTAATAACTCTTGCATCCTTCGACCGACTTCTTCGACTAAGAGCTCGATGGAAAGCTTATATGTTCTTCTTTCAGATGGCATTTACATATTTTACGAAAAGTTATAAGAAAAAAACTTTGCGAAAAGAACTTTGCGAAAAGAATCGGCAGTAGGATGAAATCGTGTTGACCACCGACTAGTTTTTTGCTAATAACTCTTGCATCCTTCGACCGACTTCTTCGACTAAGAGCTCGATGGAAAGCTTATCTGTTCTTCTTTCAGATGGCATTAACATATTTTACGAAAAGTCATAAGAAAAGTACTTTGCGAAAAGAATCGGCAGTAGGACGGAACCGTGTTGACCACCGATTAGTTTTTTGCTAGTAACTCTTGCATCCCTCGACCGACTTCTTCGACTAAGAGCTCGATGGAAAGCTTATATGTTCTTCTTTCAGATGGCATTTACATATTTTACGAAAAGTTATAAGAAAGGAACTTTGCGAAAAGAATCGGCAGTAGGACGAAATCGTTTTGACCTCCGATCAGTTTTTTGCTAATAACTCTTGCATCCTTCGACCGACTTCTTCGACTAAGAGCTCGATGGAAAGCTTATCTGTTCTTCTTTCAGATAACATTAACATATTTTACGAAAAGTCATAAGAAAAGTACTTTGCGAAAAGAATCGGCAGTAGGACGGAATCGTGTTGACCACCGATTAGTTTTTTGCTAATAACTCTTGCATCCCTCGACCGACTTCTTCAACTAAGAGCTCGATGGAAAGCTTATACGTTCCTCTTTCAGATAGCATTAACATATTTTACGAAAAGTCATAAGAAAAGTACTTTGCGAAAAGAATCGGCAGTAGGACGAAATCGTGTTGACCACCGATTAGTTTTTTGCTAATAACTCTTGCATCCCTCGACCGACTTCTTCGACTAAAAGCTCGATGGAAAGCTTATACGTTCCTCTTTCAGATAGCATTAACATATTTTACGAAAAGTCATAAGAAAAGTACTTTGCGAAAAGAATCGGCAGTAGGACGAAATCGTTTTGACCTCCGATCAGTTTTTTGCTAATAACTCTTGCATCCTTCGACCGACTTCTTCGACTAAGAGCTCGATGGAAGGCTTATCTGTTCTTCTTTCAGATGGCATTAACATATTTTACGAAAAGTCATAAGAAAAGTACTTTGAGAAAAGAATCGGCAGTAGGACGGAATCGTGTTGACCACCGATTAGTTTTTTGCTAATAACTCTTGCATCCCTCGACCGACTTCTTCGACTAAGAGCTCGATGGAAAGCTTATACGTTCCTCTTTCATATAGCATTAACATATTTTACGAAAAGTCATAAGAAAAGTACTTTGCGAAAAGAATCGGCAATAGGACGGAATCTTGTTGACCACCGATTAGTTTTTTGCTAATAACTCTTGCATACTTGGACCGACTTCTTCGACTTAGAGCTCGATGGAAAGCTTATCTGTTCCTCTTTCAGATGGCATTAACATATTTTACGAAAAGCCATAAGAAAAGTAGTTTGCGAAAAAAATCGGCCGTAGGACGGAATTGTGTTGACCACCGATTAGTTTTTTGCTAATAACTCTTTCATCCTTCGACCGTCTTCTTCGACAAAGAGCTCGATGGAAAGCTTATCTGTTCCTCTTTCAGATGGCATTAACATATTTAACGAAAAGTCATAAGAAAAGTACTTTGCGAAAAGAATCGGCAGTAGGACGGAATCGTGTTGACCACTGATAAGTTTTTTGCTTATAACTCTTGCATCCTTCGTCCGACTTCTTCGACAAAATGCTCAATGGAAAGCTTATCTGTTCTTCTTTCAGATGGCATTAACATACTTTACGAAAAGTTATAAGAAAAGAACTTTGCGAAAAGAACTTTGCGAAAACAATCGGCAGTAGGACGAAATCGTTTTGACCTCCGATCAGTTTTTTGCTTATAACTCTTGCATCCTTCGACCAACTTCTTCGACTAAGAGCTCGATGGAAAGCTTATCTGTTCTTCTTTCAGATGGCATTAACATATTTTCCGAAAAGTCATAAGAAAAGTACTTTGAGAAAAGAATCGGCAGTAGGACGGAATCGTGTTGACCACCGATTAGTTTTTTGCTAATAACTCTTGCATCCTTCGACCGACTTCTTCGACTAAGAGCTCGATGGAAAGCTTATACGTTCTTCTTTCAGATGGCATTTACATATTTTACGAAAAGTTATAAGAAAAAAACTTTGCGAAAAGAACTTTGCGAAAAGAATCGGCAGTAGGATGCAATCGTGTTGACCACCGACTAGTTTTTTGCTAATAACTCTTGCATCCCTCGACCGACTTCTTCGACTAAGAGCTCGATGGAAAGCTTATATGTTCTTCTTTCAGATGGCATTTACATATTTTACGAAAAGTCATAAGAAAAGTACTTTGAGAAAAGAATCGGCAGTAGGACGGAATCGTGTTGACCACCGATTAGTTTTTTGCTAATAACTCTTGCATCCTTCGACCGACTTCTTCGACTAAGAGCTCGATGGAAAGCTTATACGTTCTTCTTTCAGATGGCATTTACATATTTTACGAAAAGTTATAAGAAAAGAACTTTGCGAAAAGAATCGGCAGTAGGATGAAATCGTGTTGACCACAGATTAGTTTTTTGCTAATAACTCTTGCATCCCTCGACCGACTTCTTCGACTAAGAGCTCGATGGAAAGCTTATCTGTTCTTCTTTCAGATGGCATTTACATATTTTACGAAAAGTTATAAGAAAGGAACTTTGCGAAAAGAATCGGCAGTAGGACGAAATCGTTTTGACCACCGATTAGTTTTTTGCTAATAACTCTTGCATCCCTCGACCGACTTCTTCGACTAAGAGCTCGATGGAAAGCTTATATGTTCTTCTTTCAGATGGCATTTACATATTTTACGAAAAGTCATAAGAAAAGTACTTTGCGAAAAGAATCGGCAGTAGGACGGAACCGTGTTGACCACCGATTAGTTTTTTGCTAATAACTCTTGCATCCCTCGACCGACTTCTTCGACTAAGAGCTCGATGGAAAGCTTATCTGTTCTTCTTTCAGATGGCATTAACATATTTTACGAAAAGTTATAAGAAAAGTACTTTGCGAAAAGAATCGGCAGTAGGACGGAACCGTGTTGACCACCGATTAGTATTTTGCTAATAACTCTTGCATCCCTCGACCGACTTCTTCGACTAAGAGCTCAATGGAAAGCTTATATGTTCTTCTTTCAGATGGCATTTACATATTTTACGAAAAGTTATAAGAAAGGAACTTTGCGAAAAGAATCTGCAGTAGGACGAAATCGTGTTGACCACCGACTAGTTTTTTGCTAATAACTCTTGCATCCTTCGACCGACTTCTTCGACTAAGAGCTCGATGGAAAGCTTATCTGTTCTTCTTTCAGATGGCATTAACATATTTTACGAAAAGTCATAAGAAAAGTACTTTGCGAAAAGAATCGGCAGTAGGACGGAACCGTGTTGACCACCGATTAGTTTTTTGCTAATAACTCTTGCATCCCTCGACCGACTTCTTCGACTAAGAGCTCGATGGAAAGCTTATCTGTTCTTCTTTCAGATGACATTAACATATTTTACGAAAAGTCATAAGAAAAGTACTTTGCGAAAAGAATCGGCAGTAGGACGGAATTGTGTTGACCACCGATTAGTTTTTTGCTAATAACTCTTGCATCCCTCGACCGACTTCTTCGACTAAGAGCTCGATGGAAAGCTTATATGTTCTTCTTTCAGATGGCATTTACATATTTTACGAAAAGTCATAAGAAAAGTACTTTGCGAAAAGAATCGGCAGTAGGACGGAATTGTGTTGACCACCGATTAGTTTTTTGCTAATAACTCTTGCATCCCTCGACCGACTTCTTCGACTAAGAGCTCGATGGAAAGCTTATCTGTTCTTCTTTCAGATGACATTAACATATTTTACGAAAAGTCATAAGAAAAGTACTTTGCGAAAAGAATCGGCAGTAGGACGGAATTGTGTTGACCACCGATTAGTTTTTTGCTAATAACTCTTGCATCCCTCGACCGACTTCTTCGACTAAGAGCTCGATGGAAAGCTTATACGTTCCTCTTTCAGATAGCATTAACATATTTTACGAAAAGTCATAAGAAAAGTACTTTGCGAAAAGAATCGGCAGTAGGACGAAATCGTGTTGACCACCGACTAGTTTTTTGCTAATAACTCTTGCATCCTTCGACCAACTTCTTCGACTAAGAGCTCGATGGAAAGCTTATCTGTTCTTCTTTCAGATGGCATTAACATATTTTACGAAAAGTCATAAGAAAAGTACTTTGCGAAAAGAATCGGCAGTAGGACGGAATCGTGTTGACCACCGATTAGTTTTTTGCTAATAACTCTTGCATCCTTCGACCGACTTCTTCGACTAAGAGCTCGATGGAAAGCTTATATGTTCTTCTTTCAGATGGCATTTACATATTTTACGAAAAGTTATAAGAAAAAAACTTTGCGAAAAGAACTTTGCGAAAAGAATCGGCAGTAGGATGAAATCGTGTTGACCACCGACTAGTTTTTTGCTAATAACTCTTGCATCCTTCGACCGACTTCTTCGACTAAGAGCTCGATGGAAAGCTTATCTGTTCTTCTTTCAGATGGCATTAACATATTTTACGAAAAGTCATAAGAAAAGTACTTTGCGAAAAGAATCGGCAGTAGGACGGAACCGTGTTGACCACCGATTAGTTTTTTGCTAGTAACTCTTGCATCCCTCGACCGACTTCTTCGACTAAGAGCTCGATGGAAAGCTTATATGTTCTTCTTTCAGATGGCATTTACATATTTTACGAAAAGTTATAAGAAAGGAACTTTGCGAAAAGAATCGGCAGTAGGACGAAATCGTTTTGACCTCCGATCAGTTTTTTGCTAATAACTCTTGCATCCTTCGACCGACTTCTTCGACTAAGAGCTCGATGGAAAGCTTATCTGTTCTTCTTTCAGATAACATTAACATATTTTACGAAAAGTCATAAGAAAAGTACTTTGCGAAAAGAATCGGCAGTAGGACGGAATCGTGTTGACCACCGATTAGTTTTTTGCTAATAACTCTTGCATCCCTCGACCGACTTCTTCAACTAAGAGCTCGATGGAAAGCTTATACGTTCCTCTTTCAGATAGCATTAACATATTTTACGAAAAGTCATAAGAAAAGTACTTTGCGAAAAGAATCGGCAGTAGGACGAAATCGTGTTGACCACCGATTAGTTTTTTGCTAATAACTCTTGCATCCCTCGACCGACTTCTTCGACTAAAAGCTCGATGGAAAGCTTATACGTTCCTCTTTCAGATAGCATTAACATATTTTACGAAAAGTCATAAGAAAAGTACTTTGCGAAAAGAATCGGCAGTAGGACGAAATCGTTTTGACCTCCGATCAGTTTTTTGCTAATAACTCTTGCATCCTTCGACCGACTTCTTCGACTAAGAGCTCGATGGAAGGCTTATCTGTTCTTCTTTCAGATGGCATTAACATATTTTACGAAAAGTCATAAGAAAAGTACTTTGAGAAAAGAATCGGCAGTAGGACGGAATCGTGTTGACCACCGATTAGTTTTTTGCTAATAACTCTTGCATCCCTCGACCGACTTCTTCGACTAAGAGCTCGATGGAAAGCTTATACGTTCCTCTTTCATATAGCATTAACATATTTTACGAAAAGTCATAAGAAAAGTACTTTGCGAAAAGAATCGGCAATAGGACGGAATCTTGTTGACCACCGATTAGTTTTTTGCTAATAACTCTTGCATACTTGGACCGACTTCTTCGACTTAGAGCTCGATGGAAAGCTTATCTGTTCCTCTTTCAGATGGCATTAACATATTTTACGAAAAGCCATAAGAAAAGTAGTTTGCGAAAAAAATCGGCCGTAGGACGGAATTGTGTTGACCACCGATTAGTTTTTTGCTAATAACTCTTTCATCCTTCGACCGTCTTCTTCGACAAAGAGCTCGATGGAAAGCTTATCTGTTCCTCTTTCAGATGGCATTAACATATTTAACGAAAAGTCATAAGAAAAGTACTTTGCGAAAAGAATCGGCAGTAGGACGGAATCGTGTTGACCACTGATAAGTTTTTTGCTTATAACTCTTGCATCCTTCGTCCGACTTCTTCGACAAAATGCTCAATGGAAAGCTTATCTGTTCTTCTTTCAGATGGCATTAACATACTTTACGAAAAGTTATAAGAAAAGAACTTTGCGAAAAGAACTTTGCGAAAACAATCGGCAGTAGGACGAAATCGTTTTGACCTCCGATCAGTTTTTTGCTTATAACTCTTGCATCCTTCGACCAACTTCTTCGACTAAGAGCTCGATGGAAAGCTTATCTGTTCTTCTTTCAGATGGCATTAACATATTTTCCGAAAAGTCATAAGAAAAGTACTTTGAGAAAAGAATCGGCAGTAGGACGGAATCGTGTTGACCACCGATTAGTTTTTTGCTAATAACTCTTGCATCCTTCGACCGACTTCTTCGACTAAGAGCTCGATGGAAAGCTTATACGTTCTTCTTTCAGATGGCATTTACATATTTTACGAAAAGTTATAAGAAAAAAACTTTGCGAAAAGAACTTTGCGAAAAGAATCGGCAGTAGGATGCAATCGTGTTGACCACCGACTAGTTTTTTGCTAATAACTCTTGCATCCCTCGACCGACTTCTTCGACTAAGAGCTCGATGGAAAGCTTATATGTTCTTCTTTCAGATGGCATTTACATATTTTACGAAAAGTCATAAGAAAAGTACTTTGAGAAAAGAATCGGCAGTAGGACGGAATCGTGTTGACCACCGATTAGTTTTTTGCTAATAACTCTTGCATCCTTCGACCGACTTCTTCGACTAAGAGCTCGATGGAAAGCTTATACGTTCTTCTTTCAGATGGCATTTACATATTTTACGAAAAGTTATAAGAAAAGAACTTTGCGAAAAGAATCGGCAGTAGGATGAAATCGTGTTGACCACAGATTAGTTTTTTGCTAATAACTCTTGCATCCCTCGACCGACTTCTTCGACTAAGAGCTCGATGGAAAGCTTATCTGTTCTTCTTTCAGATGGCATTTACATATTTTACGAAAAGTTATAAGAAAGGAACTTTGCGAAAAGAATCGGCAGTAGGACGAAATCGTTTTGACCACCGATTAGTTTTTTGCTAATAACTCTTGCATCCCTCGACCGACTTCTTCGACTAAGAGCTCGATGGAAAGCTTATATGTTCTTCTTTCAGATGGCATTTACATATTTTACGAAAAGTCATAAGAAAAGTACTTTGCGAAAAGAATCGGCAGTAGGACGGAACCGTGTTGACCACCGATTAGTTTTTTGCTAATAACTCTTGCATCCCTCGACCGACTTCTTCGACTAAGAGCTCGATGGAAAGCTTATCTGTTCTTCTTTCAGATGGCATTAACATATTTTACGAAAAGTTATAAGAAAAGTACTTTGCGAAAAGAATCGGCAGTAGGACGGAACCGTGTTGACCACCGATTAGTATTTTGCTAATAACTCTTGCATCCCTCGACCGACTTCTTCGACTAAGAGCTCAATGGAAAGCTTATATGTTCTTCTTTCAGATGGCATTTACATATTTTACGAAAAGTTATAAGAAAGGAACTTTGCGAAAAGAATCTGCAGTAGGACGAAATCGTGTTGACCACCGACTAGTTTTTTGCTAATAACTCTTGCATCCTTCGACCGACTTCTTCGACTAAGAGCTCGATGGAAAGCTTATCTGTTCTTCTTTCAGATGGCATTAACATATTTTACGAAAAGTCATAAGAAAAGTACTTTGCGAAAAGAATCGGCAGTAGGACGGAACCGTGTTGACCACCGATTAGTTTTTTGCTAATAACTCTTGCATCCCTCGACCGACTTCTTCGACTAAGAGCTCGATGGAAAGCTTATCTGTTCTTCTTTCAGATGACATTAACATATTTTACGAAAAGTCATAAGAAAAGTACTTTGCGAAAAGAATCGGCAGTAGGACGGAATTGTGTTGACCACCGATTAGTTTTTTGCTAATAACTCTTGCATCCCTCGACCGACTTCTTCGACTAAGAGCTCGATGGAAAGCTTATATGTTCTTCTTTCAGATGGCATTTACATATTTTACGAAAAGTTATAAGAAAGGAACTTTGCGAAAAGAATCTGCAGTAGGACGAAATCGTTTTGACCTCCGATCAGTTTTTTGCTAATAACTCTTGCATCCCTCGACCGTCTTCTTCGACTAAGAGCTCGATGGAAAGCTTATCTGTTCTTCTTTCAGATGGCATTAACATATTTTACGAAAAGTCATAAGAAAAGTACTTTGCGAAAAGAATCGGCAGTAGGACGGAACCGTGTTGACCACCGATTAGTTTTTTGCTAATAACTCTTGCATCCTTCGACCGACTTCTTCGACTAAGACCTCGATGGAAAGCTTATACGTTCTTCTTTCAGATGGCATTTACATATTTTACGAAAAGTTATAAGAAAAAAACTTTGCGAAAAGAACTTTGCGAAAAGAATCGGCAGTAGGATGAAATCGTGTTGACCACCGATTAGTTTTTTGCTAATAACTCTTGCATCCCTCGACCGACTTCTTCGACTAAGAGCTCGATGGAAAGCTTATCTGTTCTTCTTTCAGATGGCATTAACATATTTTACGAAAAGTCATAAGAAAAGTACTTTGCGAAAAGAATCGGCAGTAGGACGGAACCGTGTTGACCACCGATTAGTTTTTTGCTAATAACTCTTGCATCCCTCGACCGACTTCTTCGACTAAGAGCTCGATGGAAAGCTTATCTGTTCTTCTTTCAGATGGCATTAACATATTTTACGAAAAGTCATAAGAAAAGTACTTTGCGAAAAGAATCGGCAGTAGGACGGAACCGTGTTGACCACCGATTAGTTTTTTGCTAATAACTCTTGCATCCCTCGACCGACTTCTTCGACTAAGACCTCGATGGAAAGCTTATATGTTCTTCTTTCAGATGGCATTTACATATTTTACGAAAAGTCATAAGAAAAGTACTTTGCGAAAAGAATCGGCAGTAGGATGAAATCGTGTTGACCACAGATTAGTTTTTTGCTAATAACTCTTGCATCCCTCGACCGACTTCTTCGACTAAGAGCTCGATGGAAAGCTTATCTGTTCTTCTTTCAGATGGCATTAACATATTTTACGAAAAGTCATAAGAAAAGTACTTTGCGAAAAGAATCGGCAGTAGGACGGAACCGTGTTGACCACCGATTAGTTTTTTGCTAATAACTCTTGCATCCCTCGACCGACTTCTTCGACTAAGAGCTCGATGGAAAGCTTATATGTTCTTCTTCTAGATGGCATTTACATATTTTACGAAAAGTTATAAGAAAGGAACTTTGCGAAAAGAATCGGCAGTAGGACGAAATCGTTTTGACCACCGATTAGTTTTTTGCTAATAACTCTTGCATCCCTCGACCGACTTCTTCGACTAAGAGCTCGATGGAAAGCTTATATGTTCTTCTTTCAGATGGCATTTACATATTTTACGAAAAGTCATAAGAAAAGTACTTTGCGAAAAGAATCGGCAGTAGGACGGAACCGTGTTGACCACCGATTAGTTTTTTGCTAATAACTCTTGCATCCCTCGACCGACTTCTTCGACTAAGAGCTCGATGGAAAGCTTATCTGTTCTTCTTTCAGATGGCATTAACATATTTTACGAAAAGTCATAAGAAAAGTACTTTGCGAAAAGAATCGGCAGTAGGACGGAACCGTGTTGACCACCGATTAGTTTTTTGCTAATAACTCTTGCATCCCTCGACCGACTTCTTCGACTAAGAGCTCGATGGAAAGCTTATATGTTCTTCTTTCAGATGGCATTTACATATTTTACGAAAAGTTATAAGAAAGGAACTTTGCGAAAAGAATCTGCAGTAGGACGAAATCGTGTTGACCACCGACTAGTTTTTTGCTAATAACTCTTGCATCCTTCGACCGACTTCTTCGACTAAGAGCTCGATGGAAAGCTTATCTGTTCTTCTTTCAGATGGCATTAACATATTTTACGAAAAGTCATAAGAAAAGTACTTTGCGAAAAGAATCGGCAGTAGGACGGAACCGGTTTGACCACCGATTAGTTTTTTGCTAATAACTCTTGCATCCCTCGACCGACTTCTTCGACTAAGAGCTCGATGGAAAGCTTATCTGTTCTTCTTTCAGATGGCATTAACATATTTTACGAAAAGTTATAAGAAAGGAACTTTGCGAAAAGAATCTGCAGTAGGACGAAATCGTTTTGACCTCCGATCAGTTTTTTGCTAATAACTCTTGCATCCCTCGACCGACTTCTTCGACTAAGAGCTCGATGGAAAGCTTATCTGTTCTTCTTTCAGATGGCATTAACATATTTTACGAAAAGTCATAAGAAAAGTACTTTGCGAAAAGAATCGGCAGTAGGACGGAACCGTGTTGACCACCGATTAGTTTTTTGCTAATAACTCTTGCATCCCTCGACCGACTTCTTCGACTAAGAGCTCGATGAAAAGCTTATATGTTCTTCTTTCAGATGGCATTTACATATTTTACGAAAAGTTATAAGAAAAGAACTTTGTGAAAAGAATCGGCAGTAGGACGAAATCGTTTTGACCACCGATTAGTTTTTTGCTAATAACTCTTGCATCCCTCGACCGACTTCTTCGACTAAGAGCTCGATGGAAAGCTTATCTGTTCTTCTTTCAGATGGCATTAACATATTTTACGAAAAGTCATAAGAAAAGTACTTTGCGAAAAGAATCGGCAGTAGGACGGAACCGTGTTGACCACCGATTAGTTTTTTGCTAATAACTCTTGCATCCTTCGACCGACTTCTTCGACTAAGACCTCGATGGAAAGCTTATACGTTCTTCTTTCAGATGGCATTTACATATTTTACGAAAAGTTATGAGAAAAAAACTTTGCGAAAAGAACTTTGCGAAAAGAATCGGCAGTAGGATGAAATCGTGTTGACCACCGATTAGTTTTTTGCTAATAACTCTTGCATCCCTCGACCGACTTCTTCGACTAAGAGCTCGATGGAAAGCTTATCTGTTCTTCTTTCAGATGGCATTAACATATTTTACGAAAAGTCATAAGAAAAGTACTTTGCGAAAAGAATCGGCAGTAGGACGGAACCGTGTTGACCACCGATTAGTTTTTTGCTAATAACTCTTGCATCCCTCGACCGACTTCTTCGACTAAGAGCTCGATGGAAAGCTTATATGTTCTTCTTTCAGATGGCATTTACATATTTTACGAAAAGTTATAAGAAAGGAACTTTGCGAAAAGAATCGGCAGTAGGACGAAATCGTTTTGACCTCCGATCAGTTTTTTGCTAATAACTCTTGCATCCTTCGACCGACTTCTTCGACTAAGAGCTCGATGGAAAGCTTATACGTTCTTCTTTCAGATGGCATTTACATATTTTACGAAAAGATATAAGAAAAGAACTTTGCGAAAAGAACTTTGCGAAAAGAATCGGCAGTAGGATGAAATCGTGTTGACCACCGACTAGTTTTTTGCTAATAACTCTTGCATCCTTCGACCGACTTCTTCGACTAAGAGCTCGATGGAAAGCTTATCTGTTCTTCTTTCAGATGGCATTAACATATTTTACGAAAAGTCATAAGAAAAGTACTTTGCGAAAAGAATCGGCAGTAGGACGGAATCGTGTTGACCACCGATTAGTTTCTTGCTAATAACTCTTGCATCCTTCGACCGACTTTTTCGACTAAGAACTCGATGGAAAGCTTATCTGTTCCTCTTTCAGATGGCATTAACATATTTTACGAAAAGTCATAAGAAAAGTACTTTGCGAAAAGAATCGGCAATAGGACGGAATCTTGTTGACCACCGATTAGTTTTTTGCTAATAACTCTTGCATCCTTCGACCGACTTCTTCGACTAAGACCTCGATGGAAAGCTTATACGTTCTTCTTTAAGATGGCATTTACATATTTTACGAAAAGTTATAAGAAAAAAACTTTGCGAAAAGAACTTTGCGAAAAGAATCGGCAGTAGGACGAAATCGTTTTGACCACCGATCAGTTTTTTGCTAATAACTCTTTCATCCTTCGACCGTCTTCATCGACTAAGAACTCGATGGAAAGCTTATCTGTTCCTCTTTCAGATGGCATTTACATATTTTACGAAAAGTTATAAGAAAAGAACTTTGCGAAAAGAACTTTGCGAAAAGAATCGGCAGTAGGACGAAATCGTGTTGACCACCGACTAGTTTTTTGCTAATAACTCTTGCATCCTTCGACCGACTTTTTCGACTAAGAACTCGATGGAAAGCTTATCTGTTCCTCTTTCAGATGGCATTAACATATTTTACGAAAAGTCATAAGAAAAGTACTTTGCGAAAAGAATCGGATATAGGACGGAATCTTGTTGACCACCGATTAGTTTTTTGCTAATAACTCTTGCATCTTTCGACCGACTTCTTCGACTAAAAGCTCGATGGAAAGCTTGTCTGTTCCTCTTTCAGATAGCATTAACATATTTTACGAAAAGTCATAAGAAAAGTACTTTGCGAAAAGAATCGGCAATAGGACGGAATCTTGTTGACCACCGATTAGTTTTTTGCTAATAACTCTTGCATACTTGGACCGACTTCTTCGACTAAGAGCTCGATGGAAAGCTTATATGTTCTTCTTTCAGATGGCATTAACATATTTTACGAAAAGTCATAAGAAATACAATTTTTTTGACCAAAACTAAAATATCCTCGAAATCAATGAAGAAGAAGTAGCTTATAAGACGAAAGTATGCCGTATCTAATAATATATATTTAAATTTTTTTAATTGCATAAATGGGCGGCATTTTATTCAGAATTAATAGTTTTTTACATGGACAAAAAATCGTTTAATTTGTTCCCATTAAATACTAGAGTTATAGAAAAGTACTTTGCGAAAATAATCGGCAGTAAGACGGAAACGTGTTGACCACCGATAAGTTTTTTGCTAATAGCTCTTGCATCCTTCGACCGTCTTCTTCGACTAAGAACTCGATGGAAAGCTTATCTGTTGCTGTTTCAGATGGCATTTACATATTTTACGAAAAGTCATAAGAAAAGAACTTTGCGAAAAGAATCGGCAGTAGGACGAAATCGTGTTGACCACCGATTAGTTTTTTGCTAATAACTGTTGCATCCTTCGACCAACTTCTTCGACTAAGAGCTCGATGGAAAGCTTATATGTTCTTCTTTCAGATGGCATTTACATATTTTACGAAAAGTTATAAGAAAAGTACTTTGCGAAAAGAATCGGCAATAGGACGGAATCTTTTTGACCACCGATTAGTTTTTTGCTAATAACTCTTGCATACTTGGACCGACTTCTTCGACTTAGAGCTCGATGGAAAGCTTATCTGTTCCTCTTTCAGATGGCATTAACATATTTTACGAAAAGTCTTAAGAAAAGTAGTTTGCGAAAAAAATCGGCAGTAGGACGGAATTGTGTTGACCACTGATTAGTTTTTTTCTAATAACTCTTTCATCCTTCGACCGTCTTCTTCGACTAAGAACTCGATGGATAGCTTATCTGTTCCTCTTTCAGATGGCATTAACATATTTAACGAAAAGTCATAAGAAAAGTACTTTGCGAAAAGAATCGGCAGTAGGACGGAATCGTGTTGACCACCGATTAGTTTTTTGCTAATAACTCTTGCATCCTTCGACCGACTTCTTCGACTAAGAGCTCGATGGAAAGCTTATCTGTTCTTCTTTCAGATGGCATTACCATATTTTACGATAAGTCATAAGAAAAGTACTTTGCGAAAAGAATCGGCAGTAGGACGGAATCGTGTTGACCACCGATTAGTTTTTTCTTAATAACTCTTGCATCCTTCGACCGACTTCTTCGACTAAGAGCTCGATGGAAAGCTTATATATTCTTCTTTCAGATGGCATTTACATATTTTACGAAAAGTTAGAAGAAAAGAACTTTGCGAAAAAAACTTTGCGAAAAGAATCGGCAGTAGGACGAAATCGTGTTGACCACCGACTAGTTTTTTGCTAATAACTCTTGCATGCTTCGACCGACTTCTTCGACTAAAAGCTCGATGGAAAGCTTATCTGTTCTTCTTTCAGATGGCATTAACATATTTTACGAAAAGTCATAAGAAAAGTACTTTGCGAAAAGAATCGGCAGTAGGACGGAATCGTGTTGACCACCGATTAGTTTTTTGCTAATAACTCTTGCATCCTTCTACCGACTTCTTCGACTAAGAGCTCGATGGAAAGCTTATATGTTCTTCTTTCAGATGGCATTAACATATTTTACGAAAAGTCATAAGAAAAGTAGTTTGCGAAAAGAATCGGCAGTAGGACGAAATCGCTTTGACCTCCGATCAGTTTTTTGCTAATAACTCTTGCATCCTTCGACCGACTTCTTCGACTTAGAGCTCGATGGAAAGCTTGTCTGTTCCTCTTTCAGATAGCATTAACATATTTTACGAAAAGTCATAAGAAAAGTACTTTGCGAAAAGAATCGGCAATAGGACGGAATTGTGTTGACCACCGATTAGTTTTTTGCTAATAACTTTTTCATCCTTCGACCGTCTTCTTCGACTAAGAACTCGATGGAAAGCTTATCTGTTCCTCTTTCAGATGGCATTAACATATTTAACGAAAAGTCATAAGAAATGTACTTTGCGAAAAGAATCGGCAGTAGGACGGAATCGTTTTGACCTCCGATCAGTTTTTTGCTAATAACTCTTCCATCCTTCGACCGACTTCTTCGACTTAGAGCTCGATGGAAAGCTTGTCTGTTCCTCTTTCAGATGGCATTAACATATTTTACGAAAAGTTATAAGAAAAGTAGTTTGCGAAAAGAATCGGCAGTAGGACGGAATTGTGTTGACCACCGATCAGTTTTTTGCTAATAACTCTTGCATCCTTCGACCGTCTTCTTCGACTAAGAACTCGATGGAAAGCTTATCTGTTCTTCTTTCAGATGGCATTAACATATTTTACGAAAAGTTATAAGAAAAGAACTTTGCGAAAAGAACTTTGCGAAAACAATCGGCAGTAGGACGAAATCGTGTTGAGCACCGACTAGTTTTTTGCTAATAACTCTTGCATCCTTCGACCGACTTCTTCGACTAAGAGCTCGATGGAAAGCTTATCTGTTCTTCTTTCAGATGGCATTAACATATTTTACGAAAAGTCATAAGAAAAGTACTTTGCGAAAAGAATCGGCAGTAGGACGGAATCGTGTTGACCACCGATTAGTTTTTTGCTAATAACTCTTGCATCCTTCGACCGACTTCTTCGACTAAGAGCTCGATGGAAAGCTTATATGTTCTTCTTTCAGATGGCATTTACATATTTTACGAAAAGTTATAAGAAAGGAACTTTGCGAAAAGAATCGGCAGTAGGACGAAATCGTTTTGACCTCCGATCAGTTTTTTGCTAATAACTCTTGCATCCTTCGACCGACTTCTTCGACTTAGAAATCGATGGAAAGCTTGTCTGTTCCTCTTTCAGATGGCATTAACATATTTTACGAAAAGTCATAAGAAAAGTAGTTTGCGAAAAGAATCGGCAGTAGGACGGAATTGTGTTGACCACCGATTAGTTTTTTGCTAATAACTCTTTGATCCTTCGACCGTCTTCTTCGACTAAGAACTCGATGGAAAGCTTATCTGTTCCTCTTTCAGATGGCATTAACATATTTAACGAAAAGTCATAAGAAAAGTACTTTGCGAAAAGAATCGGCAGTAGGACGGAATCGTGTTGACCACCGATTAGTTTTTTGCTTATAACTCTTGCATCCTTCGTCCGACTTCTTCGACAAAATGCTCAATGGAAAGCTTATCTGTTCTTCTTTCAGATGGCATTTACATATTTTACGAAAAGTCATAAGAAAAGTAACTTGCGAAAAGAATCGGCTGTAGGACGGAATCGTGTTGACCACCGATTTGTTTTTTGCTAATAACAAATCATGCTAAGGCTCGATGGAAAGCTTATCTCTTTCTCTTTCAGATGGCATTAACATATTTTACGAAAAGTCATAAGAAATACAATTTTTTTGACCAAAACTAAAATATCCTCGAAATCATTGAAGAAGAAGTAGCTTATAAGACGAAAGTATGCCGTATCTAATAATATATATTTAAATTTTTTTAATTGCATAAATGGGCGTCATTTTATTATGAATTAATAGGTTTTTACATGGACAAAAAATCGTTTAATTTGTTCCCATTAAATACAAGAGTTATAGAAAAGTACTTTGCGAAAATAATCGGCAATAAGACGGAAACGTGTTGACCCCCGATAAGTTTTTTGCTAATAGCTCTTGCATCCTTCGACCGTCTTCTTCGACTAAGAGCTCGATGGAAAGCTTATCTATTCCTCTTTCAGATGGCATTAACATATTTTACGAAAAGTCATAAGAAAAGTACTTTGAGAAAAGAATCGGCAGTAGGACGGAATCGTGTTGACCACCGATTAGTTTTTTGCTAATAACTCTTGCATCCTTCGACCGTCTTCTTCGACTAAGAACTCGATGGAAAGCTTATCTGTTCCTCTTTCAGATGGCATTAACATATTTAACGAAAAGTCATAAGAAAAGTACTTTGCGAAAAGAATCGGCAGTAGGACGGAATCGTGTTGACCACTGATTAGTTTTTTGCTAATAACTCTTGCATCCTTCGTCCGACTTCTTCGACAAAATGCTCAATGGAAAGCTTATCTGTTCTTCTTTCAGATGGCATTAACATATTTTACGAAAAGTCATAAGAAAAGTAACTTGCGAAAAGAATCGGCAGTAGGACGGAATCGTGTTGACCACCGATTAGTTTTTTGCTAATAACTCTTGCATCCTTCGACCGACTTCTTCGACTAGGAGCTCGATGGAAAGCTTATCTGTTCTTCTTTCAGATGGCATTACCATATTTTACGATAAGTCATAAGAAAAGTACTTTGCGAAAAGAATCGGCAGTAGGACGAAATCGTGTTGACCACCGACTAGTTTTTTGCTAATAACTCTTGCATTCTTCGACCGACTTCTTCGACTAAGAGCTGGATGGAAAGCTTATCTGTTCTTCTTTCAGATGGCATTTACATATTTTACGAAAAGTTATAAGAAAAGAACTTTGCGAAAAGAACTTTGCGAAAAGAATCGGCAGTAGGACGAAATCGTGTTGACCACCGACTAGTTTTTTGCTAATAACTCTTGCATCCTTCGACCGACTTCTTCGACTAAGAGCTCGATGGAAAGCTTATACGTTCTTCTTTCAGATGGCATTAACATATTTTACGATAAGTCATAAGAAAAGTAGTTTGCGAAAAAAATCGGCAGTAGGACGGAATTGTGTTGACCACCGATTAGTTTTTTGCTAATAACTCTTTCATCCTTCGACCGTCTTCTTCGACTAAGAACTCGATGGAAAGCTTATCTGTTCCTCTTTCAGATGGCATTTACATATTTTACGAAAAGTTATAAGAAAAGAACTTTGCGAAAAGAACTTTGCGAAAAGAACTTTGCGAAAAGAATCGGCAGTAGGACGAAATCGTGTTGACCACCGACTGGTTTTTTGCTAATAACTCTTGCATCCTTCGACCGACTTTTTCGACTAAGAGCTCGATGGAAAGCTTATCTGTTCTTCTTTCAGATGGCATTAACATATTTTACGAAAAGTCATAAGAAAAGTACTTTGCGAAAAGAATCGGCAGTAGGACGGAATCGTGTTGACCACCAATTAGTTTTTTGCTAATAACTCTTGCATCCTTCGACCGACTTCTTCGACTAAGAGCTCGATGGAAAGCTTATATGTTCTTCTTTCAGATGGCATTTACATATTTTACGAAAAGTTATAAGAAAGGAACTTTGCGAACGAAATCGTTTTGACCTCCGATCAGTTTTTTGCTAATAACTCTTGCACCCTTCGACCGACTTCTTCGACTTAGAGCTCGATGGAAAGCTTGTCTGTTCCTCTTTCAGATAGCATTAACATATTTTACGAAAAGTCATAAGAAAAGTACTTTGCGAAAAGAATCGGCAATAGGACGGAATCTTGTTGACCACCGATTAGTTTTTTGCTAATAACTCTTGCATACTTGGACCGACTTGTTCGACTTAGAGCTCGATGGAAAGCTTATCTGTTCTTCTTTCAGATGGCATTTACATATTTTACGAAAAGTTATAAGAAAAGAACTTTGCGAAAAGAATCGGCAGTAGGACGGAATTGTGTTGACCACCGATTAGTTTTTTGCTAATAACTCTTTCATCCTTCGACCGTCTTCTTCGACTAAGAACTCGATGGAAAGCTTATCTGTTCCTCTTTCAGATGGCATTAACATATTTTACGAAAAGTCATAAGAAAAGTACTTTGCGAAAAGAATCGGCAGTAGGACGGAATCGTGTTGACCACTGATTAGTTTTTTGCTTATAACTCTTGCATCCTTCGTCCGACTTCTTCAACTAAGAGCTCGCTGGAAGGCTTATCTGTTCTTCTTTCAGATGGCATTAACATATTTTACGAAAAGTCATAAGAAAAGTAGTTTGCGAAAAGAATCGGCAGTAGGACGAAATCGTTTTGACCTCCGATCAAGTTTTTGCTAATAACTCTTGCATCCTTCGACCGACTTCTTCGACTTAGAGCTCGATGGAAAGCTTGTCTGTTCCTCTTTCAGATAGCATTAACATATTTTACGAAAAGTCATAAGAAAAGTACTTTGCGAAAAGAATCGGCAATAGGACGGAATCTTGTTGACCACCGATTAGTTTTTTGCTAATAACTCTTGCATACTTGGACCGACTTCTTCGACTAAGAGCTCGATGGAAAGCTTATATGTTCTTCTTTCAGATGGCATTAACATATTTTACGAAAAGTCATAAGAAATACAATTTTTTTGACCAAAACTAAAATATCCTCGAAATCATTGAAGAAGAAGTAGCTTATAAGACGAAAGTATGCCGTATCTAATAATATATATTTAAATTTTTTTAATTGCATAAATGGGCGTCATTTTATTCATAATTAATAGTTTTTTACATGGACAAAAAATCGTTTAATTTGTTCCCATTAAATTTTAGAGTTATAGAAAAGTACTTTGCGAAAATAATCGGCAGTAAGACGGAAACGTGTTGACCACCGATAAGTTTTTTGCTAATAGCTCTTGCATCCTTCGACCGTCTTCTTCGACTAAGAACTCGATGGAAAGCTTATCTGTTGCTGTTTCAGATGGCATTTACATATTTTACGAAAAGTCATAAGAAAAGAACTTTGCGAAAAGAATCGGCAGTAGGACGAAATCGTGTTGACCACCGATTAGTTTTTTGCTAATAACTGTTGCATCCTTCGACCGACTTCTTCGACTAAGAGCTCGATGGAAAGCTTATATGTTCTTCTTTCAGATGGCATTTACATATTTTACGAAAAGTTATAAGAAAAGTACTTTGCGAAAAGAACGGCAATAGGACGGAATCTTGTTGACCACCGATTAGTTTTTTGCTAATAACTCTTGCATACTTGGACCGACTTCTTCGACTTAGAGCTCGATGGAAAGCTTATCTGTTCCTCTTTCAGATGGCATTAACATATTTTACGAAAAGTCATAAGAAAAGTAGTTTGCGAAAAAAATCGGCAGTAGGACGGAATTGTGTTGACCACCGATTAGTTTTTTTCTAATAACTCTTTCATCCTTCGACCGTCTTCTTCGACTAAGAACTCGATGGAAAGCTTATCTGTTCCTCTTTCAGATGGCATTAACATATTTAACGAAAAGTCATAAGAAAAGTACTTTGCGAAAAGAATCGGCAGTAGGACGGAATCGTGTTGACCACCGATTAGTTTTTTGCTAATAACTCTTGCATCCTTCGACCGACTTCTTCGACTAAGAGCTCGATGGAAAGCTTATCTGTTCTTCTTTCAGATGGCATTACCATATTTTACGATAAGTCATAAGAAAAGTACTTTGCGAAAAGAATCGGCAGTAGGACGGAATCGTGTTGACCACCGATTAGTTTTTTCTTAATAACTCTTGCATCCTTCGACCGACTTCTTCGACTAAGAGCTCGATGGAAAGCTTATATATTCTTCTTTCAGATGGCATTTACATATTTTACGAAAAGTTAGAAGAAAAGAACTTTGCGAAAAAAACTTTGCGAAAAGAATCGGCAGTAGGACGAAATCGTGTTGACCACCGACTAGTTTTTTGCTAATAACTCTTGCATCCTTCGACCGACTTCTTCGACTAAAAGCTCGATGGAAAGCTTATCTGTTCTTCTTTCAGATGGCATTAACATATTTTACGAAAAGTCATAAGAAAAGTACTTTGCGAAAAGAATCGGCAGTAGGACGGAATCGTGTTGACCACCGATTAGTTTTTTGCTAATAACTCTTGCATCCTTCTACCGACTTCCTCGACTAAGAGCTCGATGGAAAGCTTATATGTTCTTCTTTCAGATGGCATTAACATATTTTACGAAAAGTCATAAGAAAAGTACTTTGCGAAAAGAATCGGCAGTAGGACGGAATCGTGTTGACCACCGATTAGTTTTTTGCTAATAACACTTGCATCCTTCTACCGACTTCCTCGACTAAGAGCTCGATGGAAAGCTTATATGTTCTTCTTTCAGATGGCACTAACATATTTTACGAAAAGTCATCAGAAATAACATTTTTTTGACCAAAACTAAAATATCCTCGAAATCATTGAAGAAGAAGTAGCTTATAAGACGAAAGTATGCCGTATCTAATAATAGATATTTAAATTTTTTTAATTGCATAAATGGGCGGCATTTTATTCAGAATTAATAGTTTTTTACATGGACAAAAAATCGTTTAATTTGTTCCCATTAAATACTAGAGTTATAGAAAAGTACTTTGCGAAAATAATCGGCAGTAAGACGGAAACGTGTTGACCACCGATAAGTTTTTTGCTAATAGCTCTTGCATCCTTCGACCGTCTTCTTCGACTAAGAACTCGATGGAAAGCTTATCTGTTGCTGTTTCAGATGGCATTTACATATTTTACGAAAAGTTATAAGAAAAGAACTTTGCGAAAAGAATCGGCACTAGGACGAAATCGTTTTGACCTCCGATCAGTTTTTTGCTAATAACTCTTGCATCCTTCGACCGACGTCTTCAACTAAGAGCTCGATAGAAGGCTTATCTGTTCTTCTTTCAGATGGCATTAACATATTTTACGAAAAGTCATAAGAAAAGTACTTTGAGAAAAGAATCGGCAGTAGGACGAAATCGTGTTGACCACCGATTAGTTTTTTGCTAATAACTCTTGCATCCTTCGACCGACTTCTTCGACTAAGAGCTCGATGGAAAGCTTATCTGTTCTTCTTTCAGACGGCATTTACATATTTTACGAAAAGTTATAAGAAAAGTACTTTGCGAAAAGAATAGGCAGTAGGACGGAATCGTGTTGACCACCGATTAGTGTTTTGCTAATAACTCTTGCATCCTTCGACCCACTTCTTCGACTAAGAGCTCGATGGAAAGCTTATCTGTTCCTCTTTCAGATGGCATTAACATGTTTTACGAAAAGTCATAAGAAAAGTACTTTGAGAAAAGAATCGGCAGTAGGACGGAATCGTGTTGACCACCGATTAGTTTTTTGCTAATAACTCTTGCATCCTTCGACCGACTTCTTCGACTAAGAACTCGTTGGAAAGCTTATCTGTTCCGCTTTCAGATGTCATTAATATGTTTTACGAAAAGTCATAAGAAAAGTACTTTGCGAAAAGAATAGGCAGTAGGACGAAATCGTGTTGACCACCGATTAGTGTTTTGCTAATAACTCTTGCATCCTTCGACCGACTTCTTCAGCTAAAAGCTCGATGGAAAGCCTATATGTTCTTCTTTCAGATGGCATTTACATATTTTACGAAAAGTTATAAGAAAAGAACTTTGCGAAAAGAATCGGCACTAGGACGAAATCGTTTTGAACTCCGATCAGTTTTTTGCTAATAACTCTTGCATCCTTCGACCGACTTCTTCGACTAAGAGCTCAATGGAAAGCCTATATGTTCTTCTTTCAGATGGCATTTACATATTTTACGAAAAGTTATAAGAAAAGTACTTTGCGAAAAGAATAGGCAGAAGGACGGAATCGTGTTGACCACCGATTAGTGTTTTGCTAATAACTCTTGCATCCTTCGACCGACTTCTTCGACTAAGAGCTCGATGGAAAGCTTATATGTTCTTCTTTCAGATGGCATTTACATATTTTACGAAAAGTTATAAGAAAAGAACTTTGCGAAAAGAATCGGCACTTGGACGAAATCGTTTTGACCTCCGATCAGTTTTTTGCTAATAACTCTTGCATCCTTCGTCCGACTTCTTCGACTAAGAGCTCGATGGAAAGTCTATATGTTCTTCTTTCAGATGGCATTTACATATTTTACGAAAAGTTATAAGAAAAGAACTTTGCGAAAAGAATCGGCACTTGGACGAAATCGTTTTGACCTCCGATCAGTTTTTTGCTAATAACTCTTGCATCCTTCGACCGACTTCTTCGACTAAGAGCTCGATGGAAAGCCTATATGTTCTTCTTTTAGATGGCATTTACATATTTTACGAAAAGTTATAAGAAAAGTACTTTGCGAAAAGAATAGGCAGTAGGACGGAATCGTGTTGACCACCGATTAGTGTTTTGCTAATAACTCGTGCATCCTTTGACCGACTTCTGCAACTAAGAGCTCGATGGAAAGCTTATCTGTTCCTCTTTCAGATGGCATTAACATGTTTTACGAAAAGTCATAAGAAAAGTACTTTGAGAAAAGAATCGGCAGTAGGACGGAATCGTGTTGACCACCGATTAGTTTTTTGCTAATAACTCTTGCATCCTTCGACCGACTTCTTCGACTAAGAACTCGATGGAAAGCTTATCTGTTCCTCTTTCAGATGGCATTAACATGTTTTACGAAAAGTCATAAGAAAAGTACTTTGAGAAAAGAATCGGCAGTAGGACGGAATCGTGTTGACCTCCGATCAGTTTTTTGCTTATAACTCTTGCATCCTTTGACCGACTTCTTCGACTAAGAGCTCGATGGAAAGCTTATCTGTTCCTCTTTCAGATAGCATTATCATATTTTACGAAAAGTCATAAGAAAAGAACTTTGCGAAAAGAATCGGCAGTAGGACGGAATCGTGTTGACCACCGATTAGTTTTTTGCTAATAACTCTTGCATCCTTCGTCCGACTTCTTCAACAAAATGCTCAATGGAAAGCTTATCTGTTCTTCTTTCAGATGGCATTAACATATTTTACGAAAAGTCATAAGAAAAGTAACTTGCGAAAAGAATCGGCAGTAGGACGGAATCGTGTTGACCACCGATTTGTTTTTTGCTAATAACAAATAATGCTAAGGCTCGATGGAAAGCTTATCTGTTCCTCTTTCAGATGGCATTAACATATTTTACGAAAAGTCATAAGAAATACAATTTTTTTGACCAAAACTAAAATATCCTCGAAATCATTGAAGAAGAAGTAGCTTATAAGACGAATGTATGCCGTATCTAATAATAGATATTTAAATTTTTTTAATTGCATAAATGGGCGGCATTTTATTCAGAATTAATAGTTTTTTACATGGACAACAAATTCGTTTAATTTTTTCTCATTAAATACTACAGTTATAGAAAAGTACTTTGCGAAAATAATCGGCAGTAAGCCGGAAACGTGTTGACCACCGATAAGTTTTTTGCTAATAGCTCTAGCATCCTTCGACCGTCTTCTTCTACTAAGAGCTCGATGGAAAGCTTATCTGTTCCTCTTTCAGATGGCATTAACATATTTTACGAAAAGTCATAAGAAAAGAACTTTGCGAAAAGAATCGGCAGTAGGACGAAATCGTGTTGACCACCGATTAGTTTTTTGCTAATAACTGTTGCATCCTTCGACCGACTTCTTCGACTAAGAGCTCTATGGAAAGCTTATATGTTCTTCTTTCAGATGGCATTTACATATTTTACGAAAAGTTATAAGAAAAGAACTTTGCGAAAAGAATCGGCAGTAGGACGAAATCGTGGTGACCACCGATTAGTTTTTTGCTAATAATTCTTGCATCCTTCGACCGACTTCTTCGACTTAGAGCTCGATGGAAAGCTTGTCTGTTCCTCTTTCAGATAGCATTAACATATTTTACGAAAAGTCATAAGAAAAGTACTTTGCGAAAAGAATCGGCAATAGGACGGAATCTTGTTGACCACCGATTAGTTTTTTGCTAATAACTCTTGCATACTTGGACCGACTTCTTCGACTAAGAGCTCGATGGAAAGCTTATATGTTCTTCTTTCAGATGGCATTAACATATTTTACGAAAAGTCATAAGAAATACAATTTTTTTGACCAAAGCTAAAATATCCTCGAAATCATTGAAGAAGAAGTAGCTTATAAGACGAAAGTATGCCGTATCTAATAATATATATTTAAATTTTTTTAATTGCATAAATGGGCGTCATTTTATTCATAATTAATAGTTTTTTACATGGACAAAAAATCGTTTAATTTGTTCCCATTAAATTTTAGAGTTATAGAAAAGTACTTTGCGAAAATAATCGGCAGTAAGACGGAAACGTGTTGACCACCGATAAGTTTTTTGCTAATAGCTCTTGCATCCTTCGACCGTCTTCTTCGACTAAGAACTCGATGGAAAGCTTATCTGTTGCTGTTTCAGATGGCATTTACATATTTTACGAAAAGTCATAAGAAAAGAACTTTGCGAAAAGAATCGGCAGTAGGACGAAATCGTGTTGACCACCGATTAGTTTTTTGCTAATAACTGTTGCATCCTTCGACCGACTTCTTCGACTAAGAGCTCGATGGAAAGCTTATATGTTCTTCTTTCAGATGGCATTTACATATTTTACGAAAAGTTATAAGAAAAGTACTTTGCGAAAAGAACGGCAATAGGACGGAATCTTGTTGACCACCGATTAGTTTTTTGCTAATAACTCTTGCATACTTGGACCGACTTCTTCGACTTAGAGCTCGATGGAAAGCTTATCTGTTCCTCTTTCAGATGGCATTAACATATTTTACGAAAAGTCATAAGAAAAGTAGTTTGCGAAAAAAATCGGCAGTAGGACGGAATTGTGTTGACCACCGATTAGTTTTTTTCTAATAACTCTTTCATCCTTCGACCGTCTTCTTCGACTAAGAACTCGATGGAAAGCTTATCTGTTCCTCTTTCAGATGGCATTAACATATTTAACGAAAAGTCATAAGAAAAGTACTTTGCGAAAAGAATCGGCAGTAGGACGGAATCGTGTTGACCACCGATTAGTTTTATGGTAATAACTCTTGCATCCTTCGACCGACTTCTTCGACTAAGAGCTCGATGGAAAGCTTATCTGTTCTTCTTTCAGATGGCATTACCATATTTTACGATAAGTCATAAGAAAAGTACTTTGCGAAAAGAATCGGCAGTAGGACGGAATCGTGTTGACCACCGATTAGTTTTTTCTTAATAACTCTTGCATCCTTCGACCGACTTCTTCGACTAAGAGCTCGATGGAAAGCTTATATATTCTTCTTTCAGATGGCATTTACATATTTTACGAAAAGTCATAAGAAAAGTACTTTGCGAAAAGAATAGGCAGTAGGACGGAATCGTGTTGACCACCGATTAGTGTTTTGCTAATAACTCTTGCATCCTTCGACCGACTTCTTCGACTAAGAGCTCGATGGAAAGCTTATATGTTCTTCTTTCAGATGGCATTTACATATTTTACGAATAGTTATAAGAAAAGAACTTTGCGAAAAGAATCGGCACTAGGACGAAATCGTTTTGACCTTCGATCAGTTTTTTGCTAATAACTCTTGCATCCTTCGACCGACTTCTTCAACTAAAAGCTCGATGGAAGGCTTATCTGTTCTTCTTTCAGATGGCATTAACATATTTTACGAAAAGTCAAAAGAAAAGTACTTTGAGAAAAGAATCGGCAGTAGGACGGAATCGTGTTGACGACCGATTAGTTTTTTGCTAATAACTCTTGCATCCTTCGACCGACTTCTTCGACTAAGAACTCGATGGAAAGCTTATCTGTTCCTCTTTCAGATGGCATTAACATGTTTTACGAAAAGTCATAAGAAAAGTACTTTGAGAAAAGAATCGGCAGTAGGACGGAATCGTGTTGACCACCGATTAGTTTTTTGCTAATAACTCTTGCATCCTTCGACCGACTTCTTCGACTAAGAGCTCGATGAAAAGCTTATATGTTCTTCTTTCAGATGGCATTTACATATTTTACGAAAAGTTATAAGAAAAGAACTTTGCGAAAAGAATCGGCAGTAGGACGAAATCGTGTTGACCACCGATTAGTTTTTTGCTAATAACTCTTGCATCCTTCGACCGACTTCTTCGACTAAGAGATCGATGGAAAGCTTATATGTTCTTCTTTCAGATGGCATTTACATATTTTACGAAAAGTTATGAGAAAAGAACTTTGCGAAAAGAATCGGCACTAGGACGAAATCGTTTTGACCTCCGATCAGTTTTTTGCTAATAACTCTTGCATCCTTCGACCGACTTCTTCAACTAAGAGCTCGATGGAAGGCTTATCTGTTCTTCTTTCAGATGGCATTAACATATTTTACGAAAAGTCTTAAGAAAAGTACTTTGAGAAAAGAATCGGCAGTAAGACGGAATCGTGTTGACCACCGATTAGTTTTTTGCTAATAACTCTTGCATCCTTCGACCGACTTCTTCGACTAAGAACTCGATGGAAAGCTTATCTGTTCCTCTTTCAGATGGCATTAACATATTTTACGAAAAGTCATAAGAAAAGTACTTTGCGAAAAGAATAGGCAGTAGGACGGAATCGTGTTGACCACCGATTAGTGTTTTGCTAAAAACTCTTGCATCCTTCGACCGACTTCTTCGACTAAGAGCTAGATGGAAAGCTTATATGTTCTTCTTTCAGATGGCATTTACATATTTTACGAAAAGTTATTAGAAAAGAACTTTGCGAAAAGAGTCGGCACTAGGACGAAATCGTGTTGACCACCGATTAGTGTTTTGCTAAAAACTCTTGCATCCTTCGACCGACTTCTTCGACTAAGAGCTCGATGGAAAGCTTATATGTTCTTCTTTCAGATGGCATTTACATATTTTACGAAAAGTTATTAGAAAAGAACTTTGCGAAAAGAGTCGGCACTAGGACGAAATCGTTTTGACCTCCGATCAGTTTTTTGCTGATAACTCTTGCATCCTTCGACCGACTTCTTCAACTAAGAGCTCGATGGAAGGCTTATCTGTTCTTCTTTCAGATGGCATTAACATATTTTACGAAAAGTCAAAAGAAAAGTACTTTGAGAAAAGATTCGGCTGTAGGACGGAATCGTGTTGACCACCGATTAGTTTCTTGCTAATAACTCTTGCATCCTTCGACTGACTTCTTCGACTAAGAACTCGATGGAAAGCTTATCTGTTCGTCTTTCAGTTGGCATTAACATATTTTACGAAAAGTCATAAGAAAAGTACTTTGAGAAAAGAATCGGCAGTAGGACGGAATCGTGTTGACCACCGATTAGTTTTTTGCTAATAACTCTTGCATCCTTCGACCGACTTCTTCGACTAAGAGCTCGATGGAAAGCTTATATGTTCTTCTTTCAGATGGCATTTACATATTTTACGAAAAGTTATAAGAAAAGAACTTTGCGAAAAGAATCGGCAGTAGGACGAAATCGTTTTGACCACCGATTACTTTTTTGCTAATAATTCTTGCATCCTTCGACCGACTTCTTCGACTAAGAGATCGATGAAAAGCTTATATGTTCTTCTTTCAGATGGCATTTACATATTTTACGAAAAGTTATGAGAAAAGAACTTTGCGAAAAGAATCGGCACTAGGACGAAATCGTTTTGACCTCCGATCAGTTTTTTGTTAATAACTCTTGCATCCTTCGACTGACTTCTTCAACTAAGAGCTCGATGGAAGGCTTATCTGTTCTTCTTTCAGATGGCATTAACATATTTTACGAAAAGTCATAAGAAAAGTACTTTGAGAAAAGAATCGGCAGTAGGACGGAATCGTGTTGACCACCGATTAGTTTTTTGCTAATAACTCTTGCATCCTTCGACCGACTTCTTCGACTAAGAACTCGATGGAAAGCTTATCTGTTCCTCTTTCAGATGGCATTAACATGTTTTACGAAAAGTCATAAGAAAAGTACTTTGAGAAAAGAATCGGCAGTAGGACGGAATCGTGTTGACCACCGATTAGTTTTTTGCTAATAACTCTTGCATCCTTCGACCGACTTCTTCGACTAAGAGCTCGATGGAAAGCTTATATGTTCTTCTTTCAGATGGCATTTACATATTTTACGAAAAGTTATAAGAAAAGAACTTTGCGAAAAGAATCGGCAGTAGGACGAAATCGTGTTGACCACCGATTAGTTTTTTGCTAATAACTCTTGCATCCTTCGACCGACTTCTTCGACTAAGAGCTCGATGGAAAGCGTATCTGTTCTTCTTTCAGATGGCATTAACATATTTTACGAAAAGTCATAAGAAAAGTACTTTGCGAAAAGAATCGGCAGTAGGGCGGAATCGTGTTGACCACCGATTAGTTTTTTGCTAATAACTCTTGCATCCTTCGACCGACTTCTTCGACTAATGGATCGATGGAAAGCCTATATGTTCTTCTTTCAGATGGCATTTACATATTTTACGAAAAGTTATAAGAAAAGAACTTTGCGAAAAGAATCGGCAGTAGGATGAAATCGTTTTGACCTCCGATCAGTTTTTTGCTAATAACACTTGCATCCTTTGACCGACTTCTTCGACTTAGAGCTCGATGGAAAGCTTGTCTGTTCCTCTTTCAGATAGCATTAACATGTTTTACGAAAAGTCATAAGAAAAGTAACTTGCGAAAAGAATCGGCAGTAGGACGGAATTGTTTTGACCACCGATTAGTTTTTTGCTAATAACTCTTGCATCCTTCGACCGACTTCTTCGACTAACAACTCGATGGAAAGCTTATCTGTTCCTCTTTCAGATGGCATTAACATATTTAACGAAAAGTCATAAGAAAAGTACTTTGCGAAAAGAATCGGCAGTAGGACGGAATCGTGTTGACCACTGGTTAGTTTTTTGCTTATAACTCGTGCATCCTTCGTCCGACTTCTTCGACAAAATGCTCGATGGAAAGCTTATCTGTTCCTGTTTCAGATGGCATTACCATATTTAACGAAAAGTCATAAGAAAAGTACTTTGCGAAAAGAATCGGCAGTAGGACGGAATCGTGTTGACCACCGTTTTGTTTTTTGCTAATGACTAATAATGCTCAAGCTCGCTGGAAAGCTTATCTGTTCCTCTTTCAGATGGCATTTACATATTTTACGAAAAGTAATAAGAAAATAACTTTGCGAAAAGAATCGGCAGTAGGATGAAATCGTTTTGACCTCCGATCAGTTTTTTGCTAATAACACTTGCATCCTTTGACCGACTTCTTCGACTTAGAGCTCGATGGAAAGCTTGTCTGTTCCTCTTTCAGATAGCATTAACATATTTTACGAAAAGTCATAAGAAAAGTACTTTGCGAAAAGAATCGGCAGTAGGACGGAATCGTGTTGACCACTGATTAGTTTTTTGCTAATAACTCTTGCATCCTTCGACCGACTTCTTCGACTAACAACTCGATGGAAAGCTTATCTGTTCCTCTTTCAGATGGCATTAACATATTTAACGAAAAGTCATAAGAAAAGTACTTTGCGAAAAGAATCGGCAGTAGGACGGAATCGTATTGACCACTGATTAGATTTTTGCTTATAACTCTTGCATCCTTCGTCCGACTTCTTCGACAAAATGCTCAATGGAAAGCTTATCTGTTCTTCTTTCAGATGGCATTAACATATTTTACGAAAAGTCATAAGAAAAGTAACTTGCGAAAAGAATCGGCATTAGGACGGAATCGTGTTGACCACCGATTAGTTTTATGCTAATATCTCTTGCATCCTTCGACCGACTTCTTCGACTAAGCGCTCGATGGAATGCTTATCTGTTCTTCTTTCAGATGGGATTACCATATTTTACGATAAGTCATAAGAAAAGTACTTTGCGAAAAGAATCGGCAGTAGGATGGAATAGTGTTGACCACCGATTAGTTTTTTGCTAATAAATCTTGCATCCTTCGACCGACTTCTTCGACTAAGAGCTCGATGGAAAGCTTATATGTTCTTCTTTCAGATGGCTTTAACATATTTTACGAAAAGTTATAAGAAAAGAACTTTGCGAAAAGAATCGGCAGTAGGACGAAATCGTAATGACCTCTGATCAGTTTTTTGCTAATAACTCTTGCATCCTTTGACCGACTTCTTCGACTTAGAGCTCGATGGAAAGCCTATATGTTCTTCTTTCAAATGGCATTTACATATTTTCCGAAAAGTTATAAAAAAAGAACTTTGCGAAAAGAATCGGCAGTAGGATGAAATCGTTTTGACCTCCGATCAGTTTTTTGCTAATAACACTTGCATCCTTTGACCGACTTCTTCGACTTAGAGCTCGATGGAAAGCTTGTCTGTTCCTCTTTCAGAGAGCATTAACATATTTTACGAAAAGTCATAAAAAAAGTACTTTGCGAAAAGAATCGGCAATAGGACGGCATCGTGTTGACCACCGATTAGTTTTTTGCTAATAACTCTTGCATACTTGGACCGACTTCTTCGACTTATAGCTCGATGGAAAGCTTATCTGTTCCTCTTTCAGATGGCATTAACATGTTTTACGAAAAGTCATAAGAAAAGTAGTTTGCGAAAAGAATCGGCAGTAGGACGGAATTGTGTTGACCACCGATTAGTTTTTTGCTAATAACTCTTGCATCCTTCGACCGACTTCTTCGACTAACAACTCGATGGAAAGCTTATCTGTTCCTCTTTCAGATGGCATTAACATATTTAACGAAAAGTCATAAGAAAAGTACTTTGCGAAAAGAATCGGCAGTAGGACGGAATCGTGTTGATCACTGATTAGTTTTTTGCTAATAACTCTTGCATCCTTCGTCCGACTTCTTCGACAAAATGCTCAATGTAAAGCTTATCTGTTCTTCTTTCAGATGGCATTAACATATTTTACGAAAAGTCATAAGAAAAGTAACTTGCGAAAAGAATCGGCAGTAGGACGGAATCGTGTTGACCACCGATTAGTTTTATGCTAATAACTCTTGCATCCTTCGACCGACTTCTTCGACTAAGAGCTCGATGGAAAGCTTATCTGTTCTTCTTTCAGATGGCATAACCATATTTTACGATAAGTCATAAGAAAAGTACTTTGCGAAAAGAATCGGCAGTAGGATGGAATCGTGTTGACCACCGATTAGTTTTTTGCTAATAAATCTTGTATCCTTCGACCGACTTCTTCGACTAAGAGCTCGATGGAAAGCTTATCTGTTCTTCTTTCAGATGGCATAACCATATTTTACGATAAGTCATAAGAAAAGTACTTTGCGAAAAGAATCGGCAGTAGGACGAAATCGTAATGGCCTCCGATCAGTTTTTTGCTAATAACTCTTGCATCCTTTGACCGACTTCTTCGACTTAGAGCTCGATGGAAAGCTTATCTGTCGTTCTTTCAGATAGCATTATCATATTTTACGAAAAGTCATAAAAAAAAGTAACTTGCGAAAAGAATCGGCAGTAGGACGGAATCGTGTTGACCACCGATTAGTTTTTTGCTAATAACTCTTGCATCCTTCGTCCGACTTCTTCGACAAAATACTCAATGGAAAGCTTATCTGTTCTTCTTTCAGATGGCATTAACATATTTTACGAAAAGTCATAAGAAAAGTAACTTGCGAAAAGAATCGGCAGTAGGATGGAAACGTGTTGACCACCGATTAGTTTTTTGCTAATAACTCTTGAATCCTTCGTCCGACTTCTTCGACTAAATGCTCAATGGAAAGCTTATCTGTTCTTCTTTCAGATGGCATTAACATATTTTACGAAAAGTCATAAGAAAATAAACTTGCGAAATGAATCGGCAGTAGGACGGAATCGTGTTGACCACCGATTTTTTTTTTTTGCTAATAACAAAGGCTCGATGGAAAGCTTATCTGTTCCTCTTTCAGATTGCATTAACATATTTTACGAAAAGTCATAAGAAATACAATTTTTTTGACCAAAACTAAAATATCCTCGAAATCATTGAAGAAGAAGTAGCTTATAAGACGAAAGTATGCCGTATCTAATAATAGATATTTAAATTTTTTTAATTGCATAAATGGGCGGCATTTTATTCAGAATTAATAGTTTTTTACATGGAAAAAAAATTCGTTTAATTTGTTTCCATTAAATACTAGAATTATAGAAAAGTACTTTGCGAAAAGAATCGGCAGTAGGACGGAAACGTGTTGACCACCGATTAGTTTTTTGCTAATAACTCTTGCATCCTTCGACCGACTTCTTCGACTAAGAGCTCGATGGAAAGCTTATCTGTTCTTCTTTCAGATGGCATTAACATATTTTACGAAAAGTCATAAGAAAAGTACTTTGGGAAAAGAATCGGCAGTAGGACGGAATCGTGTTGACCACCGATTGGTTTTTTGCTAATAACTCTTGCATCCTTCGACCAACTTCTTCGACTAAGAACTTGATGGAAAGCTTATCTGTTCCTCTTTCAGATGGCATTAACATATTTAACGAAAAGTCATAAGAAAAGTACTTTGCGAAAATAATCGGCAGTAGGACGAAATCGTGTTGACCACTGATTAGTTTTTTGCTTATAACTCTTGCATCCTCGGTCCGACTTTTTCGACAAAAAGCTCAATGGAAAGCATATCTGTTCTTCTTTCAGATGGCATTAACATATTTTACGAAAAGTCATAAGAATAGTAACTTGCGAAAAGAATCGGCAGTAGGACGGAATCGTGTTGACCACCGATTAGTTTTTTGCTAATAACTCTTGCATCCTTCGACCGACTTCTTCAACTAAGAGCTCGATGGAAAGCTTATCTGTTCCTCTTTCAGATGGCATTGACATATTTTACGAAAAGTCATAAGAAATAAAATTTTTTGACCAAAAATAAAATATCGTTGAAATCATTGAAGAAGAGGTACCTTATAAGACGAAAATATGCCTTATCTGATAAGAGACATTTAAATTTTTTTAATTGCATTAATGGGCGGCATTTTATTCAGAATTAATAGGTTTTTACATGGAAAAAAAATTCGTTTAATTTGTTCCCATTAAATACTAGAATTATAGAAAAGAAACTTGCGAAAAGAATCGGCAGTAGGACGGAATCGTGTTGACCACCGATTTGTTTTTTGCTAATAACAAATCATGCTAAGGCTCGATGGAAAGCTTATCTGTTCCTCTTTCAGATGGCATTAACATATTTTACGAAAAGTCATAAGAAATACAATTTTTTTGACCAAAACTAAAATATCCTCGAAATCATTGAAGAAGAAGTAGCTTATAAGATTGCATAAATGGGCGGCATTTTATTCAGAATTAATAGTTTTTTACATGGAAAAAAAATTCGTTTAATTTGTTCCCATTAAATACTAGAATTATAGAAAAGTACTTTGCGAAAAGAATCGGCAGTACGACGGAAACGTGTTGACCACCGATTAGTTTTTTGCTAATAACTCTTGCATCCTTCGACCGACTTCTTCGACTAAGAGCTCGATGGAAAGCTTATCTGTTCTTCTTTCAGATGGCATTAACATATTTTACGAAAAGTCATAAGAAAAGTACTTTGCGAAAAGAATCGGCAGTAGGACGGAATCGTGTTGACCACCGATTGGTTTTTTGCTAATAACTCTTGCATCCTTCGACCGACTTCTTCGACTAAGAACTTGATGGAAAGCTTATCTGTTCCTCTTTCAGATGGCATTAACATATTTAACGAAAAGTCATAAGAAAAGTAACTTGCGAAAAGAAACGGCAGTAGGACGGAATCGTGTTGACCACTGATTAGTTTTTTGCTTATAACTCTTGCATCCTCGGTCCGACTTTTTCGACAAAAAGCTCAATGGAAAGCTTATCTGTTCCTCTTTCAGATGGCATTAACATATTTTACGAAAAGTCATAAGAAATAAAATTTTTTGACCAAAAATAAAATATCGTTGAAATCATTGAAAAAGAGGTACCTTATAAGACGAAAATATGCCTTATCTGATAAGAGACATTTAAATTTTTTTAATTGCATTAATGTGCGGCATTTTATTCAGAATTAATAGGTTTTTACATGGAAAAAAATTCGTTTTATTTGTTCCCATTAAATACTAGAATTATAGAAAAGTACTTTGCGAAAAGAATCGGCAGTAGGACGGAAACGTGTTGACCACCGATTAGTTTTTTCCTAATAACTCTTGCATCCTTCGACCGGCTTCTTCGACTAAGAACTTGATGGAAAGCTTATCTGTTCCTCTTTCAGATGGCATTAACATATTTAACGAAAAGTCATAAGAAAAGTAACTTGCGAAAAGAAACGGCAGTAGGACGGAATCGTGTTGACCACCGATTAGTTTTTTGCTAATAACTCTTGCATCCTTCGACCGACTTCTTCGACTAAGAGCTCGATGGAAAGCTTATCTGTTCCTCTTTCAGATGGCATTGACATATTTTACGAAAAGTCATAAAAAAAGTACTTTGCGAAAAGAATCGGCAATAGGACGGAATCGTGTTGACCACCGATTAGTTTTTTGCTAATAACTCTTGCATCCTTCGTCCGACTTCTTCGACAAAATGCTCAATGGAAAGCTTATCTGTTCTTCTTTCAGATGGCATTAACATATTTTACGAAAAGTCATAAGAAAAGTAACTTGCGAAAAGAATCGGCAGTAGGACGGAATCGTGTTGACCACCGATTTGTTTTTTGCTAATAACAAATCATGCTAAGGCTCGATGGAAAGCTTATCTGTTCCTCTTTCAGATGGCATTAACATATTTTACGAAAAGTCATAAGAAATACAATTTTTTTGACCAAAACTAAAATATCCTCGAAATCATTGAAGAAGTAGTAGCATATAAGACAAAAGTATGCCGTATCTAATAATAGATATTTAAATTTTCTTAATTGCATAAATGGGCGGCATTTTATTCTGAATTAATAGTTTTTTACATGGAAAAAAAATTCGTTTAATTTGTTCCCATTAAATACTAGAATTATAGAAAAGTACTTTGCGAAAAGAATCGGCAGTACGACGGAAACGTGTTGACCACCGATTAGTTTTTTGCTAATAACTCTTGCATCCTTCGACCGACTTCTTCGACTAAGAGCTCGATGGAAAGCTTATCTGTTCTTCTTTCAGATGGCATTAACATATTTTACGAAAAGTCATAAGAAAAGTACTTTGCGAAAAGAATCGGCAGTAGGACGGAATCGTGTTGACCACCGATTGGTTTTTTGCTAATAACTCTTGCATCCTTCGACCGACTTCTTCGACTAAGAACTTGATGGAAAGCTTATCTGTTCCTCTTTCAGATGGCATTAACATATTTAACGAAAAGTCATAAGAAAAGTACTTTGCGAAAATAATCGGCAGTAGGACGAATTCGTGTTGACCACTGATTAGTTTTTTGCTTATAACTCTTGCATCCTTCGTCCGACTTTTTCGACAAAAAGCTCAATGGAAAGCTTATCTGTTCTTCTTTCAGATGGCATTAACATATTTTACGAAAAGTCATAAGAAAAGTAACTTGCGAAAAGAATCGGCAGTAGGACGGAATCGTGTTGACCACCGATTAGTTTTTTGCTAATAACTCTTGCATCCTTCGACCGACTTCGTCGACTAAGAACTTGATGGAAAGCTTATCTGTTCCTCTTTCAAATGGCATTAACATATTTTACGAAAAGTCATAAGAAAAGTACTTTGCGAAAAGAATCGGCAGTAGGACGGAATCGTGTTGACCACCGATTGGTTTTTTGCTAATAACTCTTGCATCCTTCGACCGACTTCTTCGACTAAGAGCTCGATGGAAAGCTTATCTGTTCTTCTTTCAGATGGCATTAACATATTTTACGAAAAGTCATAAGAAAAGTAACTTGCGAAAAGAATCGGCAGTAGGACGGAATCGTGTTGACCACCGATTGGTTTTTTGCTAATAACTCTTGCATCCTTCGACCGACTTCTTCGACTAAGAGCTCGATGGAAAGCTTATCTGTTCCTCTTTCAGATGGCATTGACATATTTTACGAAAAGTCATAAGAATTAAAATTTTTTGACCAAAAATAAAATATCGTTGAAATCATTGAAGAAGAGGTACCTTATAAGACGAAAATATGCCTTATCTGATAAGAGACATTTAAATTTTTTTAATTGCATTAATGGGCGGCATTTTATTCAGAATTAATAGTTTTTTACATGGAAAAAAAATTCGTTTAATTTTGTTCCCATTAAATACTAGAATTATAGAAAAGTACTTTGCGAAAAGAATCGGCAGTAGGACGGAAACGTGTTCACCACCGATTAGTTTTTTGCTAATAACTCTTGCATCCTTCGACCGGCTTCTTCGACTAAGAGCTCGATGGAAAGCTTATATGTTCTTCTTTCAGATGGAATTTACATATTTTACGAAAAGTTATAAGAAAAGAACTTTGCGAAAAGAATCGGCAGTAGGACGAAATCGTAATGACCTCCGATCAGTTTTTTGCTAATAATTCTTGCATCCTTTGACCGACTTCTTCAACTTAGAGCTCGATGGAAAGCTTATCTGTCCCTCTTTCAGATAGCATTATCATATTTTACGAAAAGTCATAAAAAAAGTACTTTGCGAAAAGAATCGGCAATAGGACGGAATCGTGTTGACCACCGATTAGTTTTTTGCTAATAACTCTTGCATCCTTCGTCCGACTTCTTCGACAAAATGCTCAATGGAAAGCTTATCTGTTCTTCTTTCAGATGGCATTAACATATTTTACGAAAAGTCATAAGAAAAGTAACTTGCGAAAAGAATCGGCAGTAGGACGGAATCGTGTTGACCACGGATTTGTTTTTTGCTAATAACAAATCATGCTAAGGCTCGATGGAAAGCTTATCTGTTCCTCTTTCAGATGGCATTAACATATTTTACGAAAAGTCATAAGAAATACAATTTTTTTGACCAAAACTAAAATATCCTCGAAATCATTGAAGAAGAAGTAGCTTATAAGACGAAAGTATGCCGTATCTAATAAAAGATATTTAAATTTTTTTAATTGCATAAATGGGCGGCATTTTATTCAGAATTAATAGTTTCTTACATGGAAAAAAAATTCGTTTAATTTGTTCCCATTAAATACTAGAATTATAGAAAAGTACTTTGCGAAAAGAATCGGCAGTAGGACGGAAACGTGTTGACCACCGATTAGTTTTTTGCTAATAACTCTTGCATCCTTCGACCGGCTTCTTCGACTTAGAGCTTGATGGAAAGCTTATCTGTCCTTCTTTCAGATGGCATTAACATATTTTACGAAAAGTCATAAGAAAAGTACTTTGCGAAAGGAATCGGCAGTAGGACGGAATCGTGTTGGCCACCGATTGGTTTTTTGCTAATAACTCTTGCATCCTTCGACCGACTTCTTCGACTAAGAACTCGATGGAAAGCTTATCTGTTCCTCTTTCAGATGGCATTAACATATTTAACGAAAAGTCATAAGAAAAGTACTTAGGACGGAATCGTGTTGACCACTGATTAGTTTTTTGCTTATAACTCTTGCATCCTTCGTCCGACTTCTTCGACAAAATGCTCAATGGAAAGCTTATCTGTTCCTCTTTCAGATGGCATTAACATATTTTACGAAAAGTCATAAGAAAAGTAACTTGCGAAAAGAATCGGCAGTAGGACGGAATCGTGTTGACCACCGATTAGATTTTTGCTAATAACTCTTGCATCCTTCGACCGACTGCTTCGACTAAGAGCTCGATGGAAATCTTATCTGTTCTTCTTTCAGATGGCATTAACATATTTTACGAAAAAGTTATAAGAAAAGAACTTTGCGAAAGGAATCGGTAGTAGGACGAAATCGTGTTGACCTCCGATGAGTTTTTTGCTAATAACTCTTGCATCCTTTGACCGACTTCTTCGACTTAGAGCTCGATGGAAAGCTTATCTGTTCCTCTTTCAGATAGCATTAACATATTTTACGAAAAGTCATAAGAAAAGTACTTTGCGAAAAGAATCGGCAATAGGACTGAATCGTGTTGACCACCGATTAGTTTTTTGCTAATAACTCTTGCATCCTTCGACCGACTTCTTCAACTAAGAGCTCGATGGAAGGCTTATCTGTTCCTCTTTCAGATGGCATTAACATATTTTACGAAAAGTCATAAGAAAAGTACTTTGAGAAAAGAATCGGCAGTAGGACGGAATCGTGCTGACCACCGATTAGTTTTTTGCTAATAACTCTTGCATCCTTCGACCGACTTCTTCGACTAAGAGCTCGATGGAAAGCTTATCTGTTCTTCTTTCAGATGGCACTACCATATTTTACGATAAATCATAAGAAAAGTACCTTGCGAAAAGAATCGGCAGTAGGACGGAATCGTGTTGACCACCGATTAGTTTTTTGCTAATAACTCTTGCATCCTTCGACCGACTTCTACGACTAAGAGCTCTATGGAAAGCTTATATGTTCTTCTTTCAGATGGCATTTACATATTTTACGAAAAGTTATAAGAAAAGAACTTTGCGAAAAGAATCGGCAGTAGGACGAAATCGTGTTGACCTCCGATCAGTTTTTGAAGTGAAACTTCTTTAGCATGGGTGCGATTTGAAACTCGATGAAACGACATGAAAAGAGACAGACTTTACATTTATATGATTTAGCCTGCGAAAGAATGAAATAGAATATAGAATGATAGCCTGTAGTCATAAGCTTAGTAGTCATAAAAAAAGTAACAACAACAACATTCTTAGTTGTAATTTTGGCATTCCTCTTCAACCGTCACTTTCGCCATCTGGCGCATATGCAACAACAACTTACCTGGCATGTGTACTCCAAATATTATAACAGCTCTTGTTGTTGCTATTTTCGGCGTAAGCAAGCACAGTGTCGTTGTTGCTACCTATGGCACTGTCTGAACTTATACATTGTGTTTGTTGTTGCCCTCTACTTAGCGTGGCTAAACAACGTCGCTAATCAGCTTCATAATAAATGAGCAACGAATTCATCTACAATTCGCGTCCTCACAATTATGTTAAATTTTGCAATTGACAATCATACTCTTTCCATTGCTGTGATTAGCAAATGAAAACAATTAATTTACAAATTCACAATATTCCGAAAGTGAACACTAATAATAAATTATATATGCAATCAATAAAGTCAAGTAGATTCCACACATTGAAGCATTGGTAGTTAACTTGACACTGTTCTTCGGGAGACACTTTGCACATTTGAATTAATTCTTCTTCTTCGCATTTATGCATTCAAAAATGTACACATTTCAACTTGCCCAAATAACATGGTTGGTACATACTTATTTTCATAAAATGTACTGTTTTTACGAGTTTTTTTAACCATTTCAAAAGCAACTTCACATTAATTATAAGTTTAAAATTATTTCAACAATTTAATTCGAATGTACTTCTCAATCTTCGAAACTTGATACAAGCAGATTGGCGAGGCATTACACTAATTGTTTTCCAGTTTAAAAAATTTGGTTGATTTGGGAAGGGTTTTTTAAACTCAGATTTATTAATGAAATTGAATTGTTTTAATGCATATTAATGGGGAAACCATAAAGTTTATTTCTTAGTAAATAATTTTTTCTAACAAGTTAAAAGAAGACTAAATATAATAAAATCTCTGAGCAAATTGTCAGAGATTTTGCAAGAGTGTGGAAATATCTGTAATATATTTCTCAGACACGTAAATTTTCCTTTTTATTGTTTTGAAATCATCGACCTGAAATGTTGTACAGATCCCCCAATTTTATTACATAAAAACTATTTTGATCAAAAATTGGGCATGGCAACGCCTACTTATAGCAAAAAATGATAATTTGCTTATCTCAGGATGCAATGAGCTAAAACAATGAAACTAAGTGTATAAGATATTAAGATAAAAAGAAATTCAATCCAGACCAGTAAGGGCGGTATAGTTGAGTATTCTCAACTATATAATACCCTGTACACATAGTAGGCGGTGCCACACCCTCAATCTACAAACACGTATTAATTTGGCAGCCCAGATCAAATATCGTTCAAAATATCAAGAAAAACGGTCAAAAAATGTGGAATTTACAAAAGTTTTGAGTTTGTGGAAGATTGAGGGGTAACCATCAAAAGAGGGGGATTTTGCGGTATGCAGTCTTAAAGATATATATTTACTGAGCTTGTATACGAAATATCAGGCTTGTACTTTCAATAGTTTCGGAGATATAGCACTTCTAAGAAAACAACTGGGGGAGGGGAAATGATGGGGAGGGGTAAAAATTGGGAAATGCAGTTTTGTAGATCTATATATACTGAGTCTACGTACCGACTTTCATGTTTGTACCTATTATAGTTTGAAAGATGTAGTAATTTTAAGTAAAATAAACGGGAATATATTAAAAATTTCAATTTGTTGGTCTCTGAGGGGTAACAATCAAAGAGAGGGGAAATTTGTTGTATGCAGTTTTTAAGATGTATAATCACTGAGCTTGTATACAAATTTTCAGGGTCGTACCTTTGTTAATTTTGGAGATATAGCAAAATACAGAAAATAACTGGGGGAGGGGAAATGAAAATGAGGGGAGGATTTTTTGGTATGCAGTTTTGTAGGGCTATACATACTGAGTCTACATACCGACTTTCATGTTTCTATCTCTTTGGGTGTTTGAGTTATAACGATTTAAAAAAGTGGTTGGGGCTGGATGGGCGGGAAGGAGGGGGCGTGGCAAAAAAAAAAAATAAACTTGATCTGCTGCCGAGCATCACGAGTCTACCCACCAAATTTCAAGTCTCTAGCTCTTATAGTTTTCGAGAACCGTTGGTGAGGACGGACGGACAGACGGACAGACAGACAGACGGACAGACGGACGGACATGGCTCAATCAATTTCTCTTGTCGTCCTGATCAAGAATATATATACTTTTTGGGGTCCCCCTCCCCTCCTTCTGTGCGTTACATACATTTCGTTCAAACAAACCCAATATACCCTGATACACAGTGTGTGTACAGGGTATAAAAATGGGCATTGCAAGACCGAAGATAGCGTTTTATAGGTTTTTTGTCTCTTTTAAAAAAAGTTTCACTTCAAACACGTGTACTGTGTTGCACGGGATTTTTTGCTAATAACTCTTGCATCCTTTGACCGACTTCTTCGACTTAGAGCTCGATGGAAAGCTTATCTGTCCTCTTTCAGATAGCATTATCATATTTTACGAAAAGTCATAAAAAAAGTAACTTGCGAAAAGAATCGGCAGTAGGACGGAATCGTGTTGACCACCGATTAGTTTTTTGCTAATAACTCTTGCATCCTTCGTCCGACTTCTTCGACAAAATGCTCAATGGAAAGCTTATCTGTTCTTCTTTCAGATGGCATTAACATATTTTACGAAAAGTCATAAGAAAAGTAACTTGCGAAAAGAATCGGCAGTAGGACGGAATCGTGTTGACCACCGATTTGTTTTTTGCTAATAGCTCTTGCATCCTTCGACCGTCTTCTTCGACTAAGAGCTCGATGGAAAGCTTATCTGTTCATCTTTCAGATGGCATTAACATATTTTACGAAAAGTCATAAGAAATGAAATTTTTTGAACAAAAATAAAATATCGTTGAAATCATTGAAGAAGAGGTACCTTATAAGACGAAAATGTGCCTTATCTGATAAGAGACATTTACATTTTTTTAATTGCATAAATGGGCGGCATTTTATTCAGAATTAATAGTTTTTTACATGGAAAAAAAATTCGTTTAATTTGTTCCCTTTAAATACTAGAATTATAGAAAAGTACTTTGCGAAAAGAATCGGCAGTAGGACGGAAACGTGTTGACCACCGATTAGTTTTTTGCTAATAACTCTTGCATCCTTCGACCGGCTTCTTCGACTAAGAGCTCGATGGAAAGCTTATCTGTTCTTCTTTCAGATGGCATTAACATATTTAACGAAAAGTCATAAGAAAAGTACTTTGCGAAAAGAATCGGCAGTAGGACGGAATCGTGTTGACCACTGATTAGTTTTTTGCTTATAACTCTTGCATCCTTCGACCGAATTCTTGGACTAAGAACTCGATGGAAAGCTTATCTGATCCTCTTTCAGATGTCATTAACATATTTAACGAAAAGTCATAAGAAAAGTACTTTGCGAAAAGAATCGGCAGTAGGACGGAATCGTGTTGACCACTGATTAGTTTTTTGCTTATAACTCTTGCATCCTTCGTCCGACTTCTTCGACAAAATGCTCAATGGAAAGCTTATCTGTTCTTCTTTCAGATGGCATTAACATATTTTACGAAAAGTCATAAGAAAAGTAACTTGCGAAAAGAATCGGCAGTAGGACGAAATCGTGTTGACCACCGATTAGTTTTTTGCTAATAACTCTTGCATCCTTCGACCGACTACTTCGACTAAGAGCTCGATGGAAAGCTTATATGTTCTTCTTTCAGATGGAATTTACATATTTTACGAAAAGTTATAAGAAAAGAACTTTGCGAAAGGAATCGGCAGTACGACGAAATCGTGTTGACCTCCGATCAGTTTTTTGCTAAAAACTCTTGCATCCTTTGACCGACTTCTTCGACTTAGAGCTCGATGGAAAGCTTATCTGTTCCCCTTTCAGATAGCATTATCATATTTTACGAAAAGTCATAAAAAAAGTACTTTGCGAAAAGAATCGGCAATAGGACGGAATCGTGTTGACCACCGATTAGTTTTTTGCTAATAACTCTTGGATCCTTCGACCGACTTCTTCGACTAAGAGCTCGATGGAAAGCTTATCTGTTCTTCTTTCAGATGGCATTAACATATTTTACGAAAAGTCATAAGAAAAGTAACTTGCGAAAATAATCGGCAGTAGGACGGAATCGTGTTGACCACCGATTCGTTTTTTGCTAATAACAAATAATGCTAAGGCTCGATGGAAAGCTTATCTGTTCCTCTTTCAGATGGCATTAACATATTTTACGAAAAGTCATAAGAAATACAATTTTTTTTGACCAAAACTAAAATATCCTCGAAATCATTGAAGAAGAAGTACCTTATAAGACGAAAATATGCCTTATCTAATAAGAGACATTTAAATTTTTTTTAATTGCATAAATGAGCGGCATTTTATTCAGAGTTAATAGTTTTTTACATGGAAAAAAAATTCGTTTAATTTTTTCCCATTAAATACTAGAATTACAGAAAAGTAGTTTGCGAAAAAAATCGGCAGTAGGACGGAATCGTGTTGACCACCGATGAGTTTTTTGCTAATAACTCTTGCATCCTTCGACCGGCTTCTTCGACAAAGAGCTCCATGGAAAGCTTATCTGTTCCTCTTTCAGATGGCATTAACATATTTTACGAAAAGTCATAAGAAATAAAATTTTTTGACCAAACATAAAATTTCGTTGAAATCATTGAAGAAGAGGTACCTTATAAGACGAAAATATGCCTTATCTGATAAGAGACATTTAAATTTTTTTAATTGCATTATTGGGCGGCATTTTATTCACAATTAATAGTTTTTTACATGGAAAAAAAATTCGTTTAATTTGTTCCCATTAAATACTAGAATTATAGAAAAGTACTTTGCGAAAAGAATCGGCAGTAGGACGGAAACGTGTTGACCACCGATTAGTTTTTTGCTAATAACTCTTGCATCCTTCGACCGGCTTCTTCGACTAAGAGCTCGATGGAAAGCTTATTGTTCTTCTTTCAGATGGCATTAACATATTTTACGAAAAGTCATAAGAAAAGTAAATAAAATTTTTTGACCAAATATAAAATATCGTTGAAATCATTGAAGAAGAGGTACCTTATAAGACGAAAATATGCCTTATCTGATAAGAGACATTTAAATTTTTTTAATTGCATTATTGGGCGGCATTTTATTCAGAATTAATAGTTTTTTACATGGAAAAAAAATTCGTTTAATTTGTTCCCATTAAATACTAGAATTGTAGAAAAGTACTTTGCGAAAAGAATCGGCAGTAGGACGGAAACGTGTTGACCACCGATTAGTTTTTTTGCTAATAACTCTTGCATCCTTCGACCGGCTTCTTTGACTAAGAGCTCGATGGAGAGCTTATCTGTTCTTCTTTCAGATGGCATTAACATATTTTACGAAAAGTCATAAGAAAAGTAAATAAAATTTTTTGACCAAAAATAAAATATCGTTGAAATCATTGAAGAAGAGGTACCTTATAAGACGAAAATGTGCCTTATCTGATAAGAGACATTTAAATTTTTTTAATTGCATTAATGGGCGGCATTTTATTCAGAATTAATAGTTTTTTACATGGAAAAAAAATTCGTTTAATTTGTTCCCATTAAATACTAGAATTGTAGAAAAGTACTTTGCGAAAAGAATCGGCAGTAGGACGGAAACGTGTTGACCACCGATTAGTTTTTTTGCTAATAACTCTTGCATCCTTCGACCGGCTTCTTTGACTAAGAGCTCGATGGAGAGCTTATCTGTTCTTCTTTCAGATGGCATTAACATATTTTACGAAAAGTCATAAGAAAAGTACTTTGCGAAAAGAATCGGCAGTAGGACGGAAACGTGTTGACCACCGATTGGGTTTTTTGCTAATAACTCTTGCATCCTTCGACTGACTTCTTCAACTAAGAGCTCGATGGAAGGCTTAATCTGATCCTCTTTCAGATGTCATTAACATATTTAACGAAAAGTCATAAGAAAAGTACTTTGCGAAAAGAATCGGCACTAGGACGGAATCGTGTTGACCACTGATTAGTTTTTTGCTTATAACTCTTGCATCCTTCGTCCGACTTCTTCGACAAAATGCTCAATGGAAAGCTTATCTGTTCTTCTTTCAGATGGCATTAACATATTTTACGAAAAGTCATAAGAAAAGTAACTTGCGAAAAGAATCGGCAGTAGGACGGAATCGTGTTGACCACCGATTAGTTTTTTGCTAATAACTCTTGCATCCTTCGACCGACTACTTCGACTAAGAGCTCGATGGAAAGCTTATATGTTCTTCTTTCAGATGGAATTTACATATTTTACGAAAAGTTATAAGAAAAGAACTTTGCGAAAGGAATCGGCAGTAGGACGAAATCGTGTTGACCTCCGATCAGCTTTTTGCTAAAAACTCTTGCATCCTTTGATCGACTTCTTCGACTTAGAGCTCGATGGAAAGCTTATCTGTTCCCCTTTCAGATAGCATTATCATATTTTACGAAAAGTCATAAGAAAAGTACTTTGCGAAAAGAATCGGCAGTAGGACGGAATCGTGTTGACCACCGATTGGTTTTTTGCTAATAACTCTTGCATCCTTCGACTGACTTCTTCAACTAAGAGCTCGATGGAAGGCTTATCTGATCCTCTTTCAGATGTCATTAACATATTTAACGAAAAGTCATAAGAAAAGTACTTTGCGAAAAGAATCGGCACTAGGACGGAATCGTGTTGACCACTGATTAGTTTTTTGCTAAAAACTCTTGCATCCTTTGACCGACTTCTTCGACTTAGAGCTCGATGGAAAGCTTATCTGTTCCCCTTTCAGATAGCATTATCATATTTTACGAAAAGTCATAAGAAAAGTACTTTGCGAAAAGAATCGGCAGTAGGACGGAATCGTGTTGACCACCGATTGGTTTTTTGCTAATAACTCTTGCATCCTTCGACTGACTTCTTCAACTAAGAGCTCGATGGAAGGCTTATCTGTTCTTCTTTCAGATGGCATTAACATATTTTACGAAAAGTCATAAGAAAAGTAAATAAAATTTTTTGACCAAAATAAAATATCGTTGAAATCATTGAAGAAGAGGTACCTTATAAGACGAAAATATGCCTTATCTGATAAGAGACATTTAAATTTTTTAATTGCATTAATGGGCGGCATTTTATTCAGAATTAATAGTTTTTTTACATGGAAAAAAAATTCGTTTAATTTTGTTCCCATTAAATACTAGAATTATAGAAAAGTACTTTGCGAAAAGAAACGGCAGTAGGACGGAAACGTGTTCACCACCGATTAGTTTTTTTGCTAATAACTCTTGCATCCTTCGACCGGCTTCTTCGACTAAGAGCTCGATGGAAAGCTTATATGTTCTTCTTTCAGATGGAATTTACATATTTTACGAAAAGTTATAAGAAAAGAACTTTGCGAAAAGAATCGGCAGTAGGACGAAATCGTAATGACCTCCGATCAGTTTTTTGCTAATAATTCTTGCATCCTTTGACCGACTTCTTCAACTTAGAGCTCGATGGAAAGCTTATCTGTCCCTCTTTCAGATAGCATTATCATATTTTACGAAAAGTCATAAAAAAAGTACTTTGCGAAAAGAATCGGCAATAGGACGAATCGTGTTGACCACCGATTAGTTTTTTGCTAATAACTCTTGCATCCTTCGTCCGACTTCTTCGACAAAATGCTCAATGGAAAGCTTATCTGTTCTTCTTTCAGATGGCATTAACATATTTTACGAAAAGTCATAAGAAAAGTAACTTGCGAAAAGAATCGGCAGTAGGACGGAATCGTGTTGACCACGGATTTGTTTTTTGCTAATAACAAATCATGCTAAGGCTCGATGGAAAGCTTATCTGTTCCTCTTTCAGATGGCATTAACATATTTTACGAAAAGTCATAAGAAATACAATTTTTTTGACCAAAACTAAAATATCCTCGAAATCATTGAAGAAGAAGTAGCTTATAAGACGAAAGTATGCCGTATCTAATAAAAGATATTTAAATTTTTTTAATTGCATAAATGGGCGGCATTTTATTCAGAATTAATAGTTTCTTACATGGAAAAAAAATTCGTTTAATTTGTTCCCATTAAATACTAGAATTATAGAAAAGTACTTTGCGAAAAGAATCGGCAGTAGGACGGAAACGTGTTGACCACCGATTAGTTTTTTGCTAATAACTCTTGCATCCTTCGACCGGCTTCTTCGACTTAGAGCTTGATGGAAAGCTTATCTGTCCTTCTTTCAGATGGCATTAACATATTTTACGAAAAGTCATAAGAAAAGTACTTTGCGAAAGGAATCGGCAGTAGGACGGAATCGTGTTGGCCACCGATTGGTTTTTTTGCTAATAACTCTTGCATCCTTCGACCGACTTCTTCGACTAAGAACTCGATGGAAAGCTTATCTGTTCCTCTTTCAGATGGCATTAACATATTTAACGAAAAGTCATAAGAAAAGTACTTAGGACGGAATCGTGTTGACCACTGATTAGTTTTTTGCTTATAACTCTTGCATCCTTCGTCCGACTTCTTCGACAAAATGCTCAATGGAAAGCTTATCTGTTCCTCTTTCAGATGGCATTAACATATTTTACGAAAAGTCATAAGAAAAAGTAACTTGCGAAAGAATCGGCAGTAGGACGGAATCGTGTTGACCACCGATTAGATTTTTGCTAATAACTCTTGCATCCTTCGACCGACTGCTTCGACTAAGAGCTCGATGGAAATCTTATCTGTTCTTCTTTCAGATGGCATTAACATATTTTACGAAAAAGTTATAAGAAAAGAACTTTGCGAAAGGAATCGGTAGTAGGACGAAATCGTGTTGACCTCCGATGAGTTTTTTGCTAATAACTCTTGCATCCTTTGACCGACTTCTTCGACTTAGAGCTCGATGGAAAGCTTATCTGTTCCTCTTTCAGATAGCATTAACATATTTTACGAAAAGTCATAAGAAAAGTACTTTGCGAAAAGAATCGGCAATAGGACTGAATCGTGTTGACCACCGATTAGTTTTTTGCTAATAACTCTTGCATCCTTCGACCGACTTCTTCAACTAAGAGCTCGATGGAAGGCTTATCTGTTCCTCTTTCAGATGGCATTAACATATTTTACGAAAAGTCATAAGAAAAGTACTTTGAGAAAAGAATCGGCAGTAGGACGGAATCGTGCTGACCACCGATTAGTTTTTTGCTAATAACTCTTGCATCCTTCGACCGACTTCTTCGACTAAGAGCTCGATGGAAAGCTTATCTGTTCTTCTTTCAGATGGCACTACCATATTTTACGATAAATCATAAGAAAAGTACTTTGCGAAAAGAATCGGCAGTAGGACGGAATCGTGTTGACCACCGATTAGTTTTTTGCTAATAACTCTTGCATCCTTCGACCGACTTCTACGACTAAGAGCTCTATGGAAAGCTTATATGTTCTTCTTTCAGATGGCATTTACATATTTTACGAAAAGTTATAAGAAAAGAACTTTGCGAAAAGAATCGGCAGTAGGACGAAATCGTGTTGACCTCCGATCAGTTTTTGAAGTGAAACTTCTTTAGCATGGGTGCGATTTGAAACTCGATGAAACGACATGAAAAGAGACAGACTTTACATTTATATGATTTAGCCTGCGAAAGAATGAAATAGAATATAGAATGATAGCCTGTAGTCATAAGCTTAGTAGTCATAAAAAAAGTAACAACAACAACATTCTTAGTTGTAATTTTGGCATTCCTCTTCAACCGTCACTTTCGCCATCTGGCGCATATGCAACAACAACTTACCTGGCATGTGTACTCCAAATATTATAACAGCTCTTGTTGTTGCTATTTTCGGCGTAAGCAAGCACAGTGTCGTTGTTGCTACCTATGGCACTGTCTGAACTTATACATTATGTTTGTTGTTGCCCTCTACTTAGCGTGGCTAAACAACGTCGCTAATCAGCTTCATAATAAATGAGCAACGAATTCATCTACAATTCGCGTCCTCACAATTATGTTAAATTTTGCAATTGACAATCATACTCTTTCCATTGCTGTGATTAGCAAATGAAAACAATTAATTTACAAATTCACAATATTCCGAAAGTGAACACTAATAATAAATTATATATGCAATCAATAAAGTCAAGTAGATTCCACACATTGAAGCATTGGTAGTTAACTTGACACTGTTCTTCGGGAGACACTTTGCACATTTGAATTAATTCTTCTTCTTCGCATTTATGCATTCAAAAATGTACACATTTCAACTTGCCCAAATAACATGGTTGGTACATACTTATTTTCATAAAATGTACTGTTTTTACGAGTTTTTTTAACCATTTCAAAAGCAACTTCACATTAATTATAAGTTTAAAATTATTTCAACAATTTAATTCGAATGTACTTCTCAATCTTCGAAACTTGATACAAGCAGATTGGCGAGGCATTACACTAATTGTTTTCCAGTTTAAAAAATTTGGTTGATTTGGGAAGGGTTTTTTAAACTCAGATTTATTAATGAAATTGAATTGTTTTAATGCATATTAATGGGGAAACCATAAAGTTTATTTCTTAGTAAATAATTTTTTCTAACAAGTTAAAAGAAGACTAAATATAATAAAATCTCTGAGCAAATTGTCAGAGATTTTGCAAGAGTGTGGAAATATCTGTAATATATTTCTCAGACACGTAAATTTTCCTTTTTATTGTTTTGAAATCATCGACCTGAAATGTTGTACAGATCCCCCAATTTTATTACATAAAAACTATTTTGATCAAAAATTGGGCATGGCAACGCCTACTTATAGCAAAAAATGATAATTTGCTTATCTCAGGATGCAATGAGCTAAAACAATGAAACTAAGTGTATAAGATATTAAGATAAAAAGAAATTCAATCCAGACCAGTAAGGGCGGTATAGTTGAGTATTCTCAACTATATAATACCCTGTACACATAGTAGGCGGTGCCACACCCTCAATCTACAAACACGTATTAATTTGGCAGCCCAGATCAAATATCGTTCAAAATATCAAGAAAAACGGTCAAAAAATGTGGAATTTACAAAAGTTTTGAGTTTGTGGAAGATTGAGGGGTAACCATCAAAAGAGGGGGATTTTGCGGTATGCAGTCTTAAAGATATATATTTACTGAGCTTGTATACGAAATATCAGGCTTGTACTTTCAATAGTTTCGGAGATATAGCACTTCTAAGAAAACAACTGGGGGAGGGGAAATGATGGGGAGGGGTAAAAATTGGGAAATGCAGTTTTGTAGATCTATATATACTGAGTCTACGTACCGACTTTCATGTTTGTACCTATTATAGTTTGAAAGATGTAGTAATTTTAAGTAAAATAAACGGGAATATATTAAAAATTTCAATTTGTTGGTCTCTGAGGGGATGAAAACAATTAATTTACAAATTCACAATATTCCGAAAGTGAACACTAATAATAAATTATATATGCAATCAATAAAGTCAAGTAGATTCCACACATTGAAGCATTGGTAGTTAACTTGACACTGTTCTTCGGGAGACACTTTGCACATTTGAATTAATTCTTCTTCTTCGCATTTATGCATTCAAAAATGTACACATTTCAACTTGCCCAAATAACATGGTTGGTACATACTTATTTTCATAAAATGTACTGTTTTTACGAGTTTTTTTAACCATTTCAAAAGCAACTTCACATTAATTATAAGTTTAAAATTATTTCAACAATTTAATTCGAATGTACTTCTCAATCTTCGAAACTTGATACAAGCAGATTGGCGAGGCATTACACTAATTGTTTTCCAGTTTAAAAAATTTGGTTGATTTGGGAAGGGTTTTTTAAACTCAGATTTATTAATGAAATTGAATTGTTTTAATGCATATTAATGGGGAAACCATAAAGTTTATTTCTTAGTAAATAATTTTTTCTAACAAGTTAAAAGAAGACTAAATATAATAAAATCTCTGAGCAAATTGTCAGAGATTTTGCAAGAGTGTGGAAATATCTGTAATATATTTCTCAGACACGTAAATTTTCCTTTTTATTGTTTTGAAATCATCGACCTGAAATGTTGTACAGATCCCCCAATTTTATTACATAAAAACTATTTTGATCAAAAATTGGGCATGGCAACGCCTACTTATAGCAAAAAATGATAATTTGCTTATCTCAGGATGCAATGAGCTAAAACAATGAAACTAAGTGTATAAGATATTAAGATAAAAAGAAATTCAATCCAGACCAGTAAGGGCGGTATAGTTGAGTATTCTCAACTATATAATACCCTGTACACATAGTAGGCGGTGCCACACCCTCAATCTACAAACACGTATTAATTTGGCAGCCCAGATCAAATATCGTTCAAAATATCAAGAAAAACGGTCAAAAAATGTGGAATTTACAAAAGTTTTGAGTTTGTGGAAGATTGAGGGGTAACCATCAAAAGAGGGGGATTTTGCGGTATGCAGTCTTAAAGATATATATTTACTGAGCTTGTATACGAAATATCAGGCTTGTACTTTCAATAGTTTCGGAGATATAGCACTTCTAAGAAAACAACTGGGGGAGGGGAAATGATGGGGAGGGGTAAAAATTGGGAAATGCAGTTTTGTAGATCTATATATACTGAGTCTACGTACCGACTTTCATGTTTGTACCTATTATAGTTTGAAAGATGTAGTAATTTTAAGTAAAATAAACGGGAATATATTAAAAATTTCAATTTGTTGGTCTCTGAGGGGTAACAATCAAAGAGAGGGGAAATTTGTTGTATGCAGTTTTTAAGATGTATAATCACTGAGCTTGTATACAAATTTTCAGGGTCGTACCTTTGTTAATTTTGGAGATATAGCAAAATACAGAAAATAACTGGGGGAGGGGAAATGAAAATGAGGGGGGGATTTTTTGGTATGCAGTTTTGTAGGGCTATACATACTGAGTCTACATACCGACTTTCATGTTTCTATCTCTTTGGGTGTTTGAGTTATAACGATTTAAAAAAGTGGTTGGGGCTGGATGGGCGGGAAGGAGGGGGCGTGGCAAAAAAAAAAAATAAACTTGATCTGCTGCCGAGCATCACGAGTCTACCCACCAAATTTCAAGTCTCTAGCTCTTATAGTTTTCGAGAACCGTTGGTGAGGACGGACGGACAGACGGACAGACAGACAGACGGACAGACGGACGGACATGGCTCAATCAATTTCTCTTGTCGTCCTGATCAAGAATATATATACTTTTTGGGGTCCCCCTCCCCTCCTTCTGTGCGTTACATACATTTCGTTCAAACAAACCCAATATACCCTGATACACAGTGTGTGTACAGGGTATAAAAATGGGCATTGCAAGACCGAAGATAGCGTTTTATAGGTTTTTTGTCTCTTTTAAAAAAAGTTTCACTTCAAACACGTGTACTGTGTTGCACGGGATTTTTTGCTAATAACTCTTGCATCCTTTGACCGACTTCTTCGACTTAGAGCTCGATGGAAAGCTTATCTGTCCTCTTTCAGATAGCATTATCATATTTTACGAAAAGTCATAAAAAAAGTAACTTGCGAAAAGAATCGGCAGTAGGACGGAATCGTGTTGACCACCGATTAGTTTTTTGCTAATAACTCTTGCATCCTTCGTCCGACTTCTTCGACAAAATGCTCAATGGAAAGCTTATCTGTTCTTCTTTCAGATGGCATTAACATATTTTACGAAAAGTCATAAGAAAAGTAACTTGCGAAAAGAATCGGCAGTAGGACGGAATCGTGTTGACCACCGATTTGTTTTTTGCTAATAGCTCTTGCATCCTTCGACCGTCTTCTTCGACTAAGAGCTCGATGGAAAGCTTATCTGTTCATCTTTCAGATGGCATTAACATATTTTACGAAAAGTCATAAGAAATGAAATTTTTTGAACAAAAATAAAATATCGTTGAAATCATTGAAGAAGAGGTACCTTATAAGACGAAAATGTGCCTTATCTGATAAGAGACATTTACATTTTTTTAATTGCATAAATGGGCGGCATTTTATTCAGAATTAATAGTTTTTTACATGGAAAAAAAATTCGTTTAATTTGTTCCCTTTAAATACTAGAATTATAGAAAAGTACTTTGCGAAAAGAATCGGCAGTAGGACGGAAACGTGTTGACCACCGATTAGTTTTTTGCTAATAACTCTTGCATCCTTCGACCGGCTTCTTCGACTAAGAGCTCGATGGAAAGCTTATCTGTTCTTCTTTCAGATGGCATTAACATATTTAACGAAAAGTCATAAGAAAAGTACTTTGCGAAAAGAATCGGCAGTAGGACGGAATCGTGTTGACCACTGATTAGTTTTTTGCTTATAACTCTTGCATCCTTCGACCGAATTCTTGGACTAAGAACTCGATGGAAAGCTTATCTGATCCTCTTTCAGATGTCATTAACATATTTAACGAAAAGTCATAAGAAAAGTACTTTGCGAAAAGAATCGGCAGTAGGACGGAATCGTGTTGACCACTGATTAGTTTTTTGCTTATAACTCTTGCATCCTTCGTCCGACTTCTTCGACAAAATGCTCAATGGAAAGCTTATCTGTTCTTCTTTCAGATGGCATTAACATATTTTACGAAAAGTCATAAGAAAAGTAACTTGCGAAAAGAATCGGCAGTAGGACGAAATCGTGTTGACCACCGATTAGTTTTTTGCTAATAACTCTTGCATCCTTCGACCGACTACTTCGACTAAGAGCTCGATGGAAAGCTTATATGTTCTTCTTTCAGATGGAATTTACATATTTTACGAAAAGTTATAAGAAAAGAACTTTGCGAAAGGAATCGGCAGTACGACGAAATCGTGTTGACCTCCGATCAGTTTTTTGCTAAAAACTCTTGCATCCTTTGACCGACTTCTTCGACTTAGAGCTCGATGGAAAGCTTATCTGTTCCCCTTTCAGATAGCATTATCATATTTTACGAAAAGTCATAAAAAAAGTACTTTGCGAAAAGAATCGGCAATAGGACGGAATCGTGTTGACCACCGATTAGTTTTTTGCTAATAACTCTTGGATCCTTCGACCGACTTCTTCGACTAAGAGCTCGATGGAAAGCTTATCTGTTCTTCTTTCAGATGGCATTAACATATTTTACGAAAAGTCATAAGAAAAGTAACTTGCGAAAAGAATCGGCAGTAGGACGGAATCGTGTTGACCACCGATTCGTTTTTTGCTAATAACAAATAATGCTAAGGCTCGATGGAAAGCTTATCTGTTCCTCTTTCAGATGGCATTAACATATTTTACGAAAAGTCATAAGAAATACAATTTTTTTTGACCAAAACTAAAATATCCTCGAAATCATTGAAGAAGAAGTAGCTTATAAGACGAAAGTATGCCGTATCTAATAATAGATATTTAAATTTTTTTAATTGCATAAATGGGCGGCATTTTATTCAGAATTAATAGTTTTTTACATGGACAAAAAATCGTTTAATTTGTTCACATTAAATACTAGAGTTATAGAAAAGTACTTTGCGAAAATAATCGGCAGTAAGACGGAATCGTGTTGACCACCGATAAGTTTTTTGCTAATAGCTCTTGCATCCTTCGACCGTCTTCTTCGACTAAGAGCTCGATGGAAAGCTTATCTGTTCCTCTTTCAGATGGCATTAACATATTTTACGAAAAGTCATAAGAAATAAAATTTTTTGACCAAACATAAAATTTCGTTGAAATCATTGAAGAAGAGGTACCTTATAAGACGAAAATATGCCTTATCTGATAAGAGACATTAAATTTTTTTAATTGCATTATTGGGCGGCATTTTATTCACAATTAATAGTTTTTTACATGGAAAAAAATTCGTTTAATTTGTTCCCATTAAATACTAGAATTATAGAAAAGTACTTTGCGAAAAGAATCGGCAGTAGGACGGAAACGTGTTGACCACCGATTAGTTTTTTGCTAATAACTCTTGCATCCTTCGACCGGCTTCTTCGACTAAGAGCTCGATGGAAAGCTTATCTGTTCTTCTTTCAGATGGCATTAACATATTTTACGAAAAGTCATAAGAAAAGTAAATAAAATTTTTTGACCAAATATAAAATATCGTTGAAATCATTGAAGAAGAGGTACCTTATAAGACGAAAATATGCCTTATCTGATAAGAGACATTTAAATTTTTTTAATTGCATTATTGGGCGGCATTTTATTCAGAATTAATAGTTTTTTACATGGAAAAAAAATTCGTTTAATTTGTTCTCATTAAATACTAGAATTGTAGAAAAGTACTTTGCGAAAAGAATCGGCAGTAGGACGGAAACGTGTTGACCACCGATTAGTTTTTTGCTAATAACTCTTGCATCCTTCGACCGGCTTCTTTGACTAAGAGCTCGATGGAGAGCTTATCTGTTCTTCTTTCAGATGGCATTAACATATTTTACGAAAAGTCATAAGAAAAGTAAATAAAATTTTTTGACCAAAAATAAAATATCGTTGAAATCATTGAAGAAGAGGTACCTTATAAGACGAAAATGTGCCTTATCTGATAAGAGACATTTAAATTTTTTTAATTGCATTAATGGGCGGCTTTTTATTCAGAATTAATAGTTTTTTACATGGAAAAAAAATTCGTTTAATTTGTTCCCATTAAATACTAGAATTGTAGAAAAGTACTTTGCGAAAAGAATCGGCAGTAGGACGGAAACGTGTTGACCACCGATTAGTTTTTTGCTAATAACTCTTGCATCCTTCGACCGGCTTCTTTGACTAAGAGCTCGATGGAGAGCTTATCTGTTCTTCTTTCAGATGGCATTAACATATTTTACGAAAAGTCATAAGAAAAGTACTTTGCGAAAAGAATCGGCAGTAGGACGGAAACGTGTTGACCACCGATTGGTTTTTTGCTAATAACTCTTGCATCCTTCGACTGACTTCTTCAACTAAGAGCTCGATGGAAGGCTTATCTGATCCTCTTTCAGATGTCATTAACATATTTAACGAAAAGTCATAAGAAAAGTACTTTGCGAAAAGAATCGGCACTAGGACGGAATCGTGTTGACCACTGATTAGTTTTTTGCTTATAACTCTTGCATCCTTCGTCCGACTTCTTCGACAAAATGCTCAATGGAAAGCTTATCTGTTCTTCTTTCAGATGGCATTAACATATTTTACGAAAAGTCATAAGAAAAGTAACTTGCGAAAAGAATCGGCAGTAGGACGGAATCGTGTTGACCACCGATTAGTTTTTTGCTAATAACTCTTGCATCCTTCGACCGACTACTTCGACTAAGAGCTCGATGGAAAGCTTATATGTTCTTCTTTCAGATGGAATTTACATATTTTACGAAAAGTTATAAGAAAAGAACTTTGCGAAAGGAATCGGCAGTAGGACGAAATCGTGTTGACCTCCGATCAGCTTTTTGCTAAAAACTCTTGCATCCTTTGATCGACTTCTTCGACTTAGAGCTCGATGGAAAGCTTATCTGTTCCCCTTTCAGATAGCATTATCATATTTTACGAAAAGTCATAAAAAAAGTACTTTGCGAAAAGAATCGGCAGTAGGACGGAATCGTGTTGACCACCGATCAGCTTTTTGCTAAAAACTCTTGCATCCTTTGATCGACTTCTTCGACTTAGAGCTCGATGGAAAGCTTATCTGTTCCCCTTTCAGATAGCATTATCATATTTTACGAAAAGTCATAAGAAAAGTACTTTGCGAAAAGAATCGGCAGTAGGACGGAATCGTGTTGACCACCGATTGGTTTTTTGCTAATAACTCTTGCATCCTTCGACTGACTTCTTCAACTAAGAGCTCGATGGAAGGCTTATCTGATCCTCTTTCAGATGTCATTAACATATTTAACGAAAAGTCATAAGAAAAGTACTTTGCGAAAAGAATCGGCACTAGGACGGAATCGTGTTGACCACTGATTAGTTTTTTGCTAAAAACTCTTGCATCCTTTGACCGACTTCTTCGACTTAGAGCTCGATGGAAAGCTTATCTGTTCCCCTTTCAGATAGCATTATCATATTTTACGAAAAGTCATAAAAAAAGTACTTTGCGAAAAGAATCGGCAATAGGACGGAATCGTGTTGACCACCGATTAGTTTTTTGCTAATAACTCTTGGATCCTTCGACCGACTTCTTCGACTAAGAGCTCGATGGAAAGCTTATCTGTTCTTCTTTCAGATGGCATTAACATATTTTACGAAAAGTCATAAGAAAAGTAACTTGCGAAAAGAATCGGCAGTAGGACGGAATCGTGTTGACCACCGATTAGTTTTTTGCTAATAACTCTTGCATCCTTCGACCGACTACTTCGACTAAGAGCTCGATGGAAAGCTTATATGTTCTTCTTTCAGATGGAATTTACATATTTTACGAAAAGTTATAAGAAAAGAACTTTGCGAAAGGAATCGGCAGTAGGACGAAATCGTGTTGACCTCCGATCAGCTTTTTGCTAAAAACTCTTGCATCCTTTGATCGACTTCTTCAACTTAGAGCTCGATGGAAAGCTTATCTGTTCCCCTTTCAGATAGCATTATCATATTTTACGAAAAGTCATAAAAAAAGTACTTTGCGAAAAGAATCGGCAATAGGACGGAATCGTGTTGACCACCGATTAGTTTTTTGCTAATAACTCTTGGATCCTTCGACCGACTTCTTCGACTAAGAGCTCGATGGAAAGCTTATCTGTTCTTCTTTCAGATGGCATTAACATATTTTACGAAAAGTCATAAGAAAAGTAACTTGCGAAAAGAATCGGCAGTAGGACGGAATCGTGTTGACCACCGATTCGTTTTTTGCTAATAACAATTAATGCTAAGGCTCGATGGAAAGCTTATCTGTTCCTCTTTCAGATGGCATTAACATATTTTACGAAAAGTCATAAGAAATACAATTTTTTTTGACCAAAACTAAAATATCCTCGAAATCATTGAAGAAGAAGTAGCTTATAAGACGAAAGTATGCCGTATCTAATAATAGATATTTAAATTTTTTTAATTGCATAAAAAGGCGGCATTTTATTCAGAATTAATAGTTTTTTACATGGACAAAAAATCGTTTAATTTGTTCACATTAAATACTAGAGTTATAGAAAAGTATTTTGCGAAAATAATCGGCAGTAAGATGGAATCGTGTTGACCACCGATAAGTTTTTTGCTAATAGCTCTTGCATCCTTCGACCGTCTTCTTCGACTAAGAGTTTGATGGAAAGCTTATCTGTTCCTCTTTCAGATGGCATTAACATATTTTACGAAAAGTCATAAGAAATAAAATTTTTTGACCAAACATAAAATATCGTTGAAATCATTGAAGAAGAGGTACCTTATAAGACGAAAATATGCCTTATCTGATAAGAGACATTTAAATTTTTTTAATTGCATTAATGGGCGGCATTTTATTCAGAATTAATAGTTTTTTACATGGAAAAAAAATTCGTTTAATTTGTTCCCATTAAATACTAGAATTATAGAAAAATACTTTGCGAAAAGAATCGGCAGTAGGACGGAAACGTGTTGACCACCGATTAGTTTTTTGCTAATAACTCTTGCATCCTTCGACCGGCTTCTTCGACTAAGAGCTCGATGGAAAGCTTATCTGTTCTTCTTTCAGATGGCATTAACATATTTAACGAAAAGTCATAAGAAAAGTACTTTGCGAAAAGAATCGGCAGTAGGACGGAATCGTGTTGACCACTGATTAGTTTTTTGCTAATAGCTCTTGCATCCTTCGACCGTCTTCTTCGACTAAGAGTTTGATGGAAAGCTTATCTGTTCCTCTTTCAGATGGCATTAACATATTTTACGAAAAGTCATAAGAAATAAAATTTTTTGACCAAACATAAAATATCGTTGAAATCATTGAAGAAGAGGTACCTTATAAGACGAAAGTATGCCGTATCTAATAATAGATATTTAAATTTTTTTAATTGCATAAATGGGCGGCATTTTATTCAGAATTAATAGTTTTTTACATGGACAAAAAATCGTTTAATTTGTTCCCATTAAATACTAGAATTATAGAAAAATACTTTGCGAAAAGAATCGGCAGTAGGACGGAAACGTGTTGACCACCGATTAGTTTTTTGCTAATAACTCTTGCATCCTTTGACCGACTTCTTCGACTTAGAGCTCGATGGAAAGCTTATCTGTTCCCCTTTCAGATAGCATTATCATATTTTACGAAAAGTCATAAAAAAAGTACTTTGCGAAAAGAATCGGCAATAGGACGGAAACGTGTTGACCACCGATTAGTTTTTTGCTAATAACTCTTGCATCCTTCGACCGACTTCTTCGACTAAGAGCTCGATGGAAAGCTTATCTGTTCCCCTTTCAGATAGCATTATCATATTTTACGAAAAGTCATAAAAAAAGTACTTTGCGAAAAGAATCGGCAATAGGACGGAATCGTGTTGACCACCGATTAGTTTTTTGCTAATAACTCTTGCATCCTTCGTCCGACTTCTTCAACTAAGAGCTCGATGGAAGGCTTATCTGTTCTTCTTTCAGATGGCATTAACATATTTTACGAAAAGTCATAAGAAAAGTACTTTGAGAAAAGAATCGGCAGTAGGACGAAATCGTGTTGACCACCGATTAGTTTTTTGCTTATAACTCTTGCGTCCTTCGTCTGACTTCTTCGACAAAATGATCAATGGAAAGCTTATCTGTTCTTCTTTTAGATGGCTTTAACATATTTTACGAAAAGTCATAAGAAAAGTACTTTGCGAAAAGAATCGGCAGTAGGACGGAATCGTGTTGACCACCAATTTAATTTTTGCTAATAGCTCTTGCATCCTTCGACCGTCTTCTTCGACTAAGAGCTCGATGGAAAGCTTATCTGTTCCTCTTTCAGATGGCATTAACATATTTTACGAAAAGTCATAAGAAATGAAATTTTTTGACCAAAAATAAAATATAGTTGAAATCATTGAAGAAGAGGTACCTTATGAGACGAAAATATGCCTTATCTGATAAGAGACATTTAAATTTTTTTAATTGCATTAATGGGTGGCATTTTATTCAGAATTAATAGTTTTTTACATGGAAAAAAAATTCGTTTAATTTGTTCCCTTTAAATACTTGAATTATAGAAAAGTACTTTGCGAAAAGAATCGGCAGTAGGACGGAAACGTGTTGACCACCGATTAGTTTTTTGCTAATAACTCTTGCATCCTTCGACCGGCTTCTTCGACTAAGAGCTCGATGGAAAGCTTATCTGTTCTTCTTTCAGATGGCATTAACATATTTAACGAAAAGTCATAAGAAAAGTACTTTGCGAAAAGAATCGGCAGTAGGACGGAATCGTGTTGACCACTGATTAGTTTTTTGCTTATAACTCTTGCATCCTTCGACCGACTTCTTCGACTAAGAACTCGATGGAAAGCTTATCTGATGCTCTTTCAGATGGCATTAACATATTTAACGAAAAGTCATAAGAAAAGTACTTTGCGAAAAGAATCGGCAGTAGGACGGAATCGTGTTGACCACTGATTAGTTTTTTGCTTATAACTCTTGCATCCTTCGTCCGACTTTTTCGACAAAATGCTCAATGGAAAGCTTATCTGTTCTTCTTTCAGATGGCATTAACATATTTTACGAAAAGTCATAAGAAAAGTAACTTGCGAAAAGAATCGGCAGTAGGACGGAATCGTGTTGACCACCGATTCGTTTTTTGCTAAAAACAAATAATGCTAAGGCTCGATGGAAAGCTTATCTGTTCCTCTTTCAGATGGCATTAACATATTTTACGAAAAGTCATAAGAAATACAATTTTTTTTGACAAAAACTAAAATATCCTCGAAATCATTGAAGAAGAAGTAGCTTATAAGACGAAAGTATGCCGTATCTAATAATAGATATTTAAATTTTTTTAATTGCATAAATGGGCGGCATTTTATTCAGAATTAATAGTTTTTTACATGGACAAAAAATCGTTTAATTTGTTCACATTAAATACTAGAGTTATAGAAAAGTAATTTGCGAAAATAATCGGCAGTAAGACGGAATCGTGTTGACCACCGATAAGTTTTTTGCTAATAGCTCTTGCATCTTTCGACCGTCTTCTTCGACTTAGAGCTCGATGGAAAGCTTATCTGTTCCTCTTTCAGATGGCATTAACATATTTTACGAAAAGTCATAAGAAAAGTACTTTGAGAAAAGAATCGGCAGTAGGACGGAATCGTGTTGACCACCGATTAGTTTTTTGCTAATAACTCTTGCATCCTTCGACCGACTTCTTCAACTAAGAGCTCGATGGAAGGCTTATCTGTTCTTCTTTCAGATGGCATTAACATATTTTACGAAAAGTCATAAGAAAAGTACTTTGAGAAAAGAATCGGCAGTAGGACGAAATCGTGTTGACCACCGATTAGTTTTTTGCTTATAACTCTTGCATCCTTCGTCTGACTTCTTCGACAAAATGATCAATGGAAAGCTTATCTGTTCTTCTTTTAGATGGCATTAACATATTTTACGAAAAGTCATAAGAAAAGTACTTTGCGAAAAGAATCGGCAGTAGGACGAAATCGTGTTGACCACGGATTGGTTTTTTGCTAATAACTCTTGCATCCTTCGACCGACTTCTTCAATTAAGAGCTCGATGGAAGGCTTTTCTGTTCTTCTTTCAGATGGCATTAACATATTTTACGAAAAGTCATAAGAAAAGTACTTTGAGAAAAGAATCGGCAGTAGGACGAAATCGTGTTGACCACCGATTAGTTTTTTGCTAATAACTCTTGCATCCTTCGACCGACTTTTTCGACTTAGAGCTCGATGGAAAGCTTATCTGTTCCTCTTTCAGATAGCATTATCATATTTTACGAAAAGTCATAAAAAAAAGTAACTTGCGAAAAGAATCGGCAGTAGGACGGAATCGTGTTGACCACCGATTAGTTTTTTGCTAATAACTCTTGCATCCTTCGTCCGACTTCTTCGACAAAATATTCAATGGAAAGCTTATCTGTTCTTCTTTCAGGTGGCATTAACATATTTTACGAAAAGTCTTAAGAAAAGTAACTTGCGAAAAGAATCGGCAGTAGGACGGAATCGTGTTGACCACCGATTTGTTTTTTGCTAATAGCTCTTGCATCCTTCGACCGTCTTCTTCGACTAAGAGCTCGATGGAAAGCTTATCTGTTCCTCTTTCAGATGGCATTAACATATTTTACGAAAAGTCATAAGAAATGAAATTTTTTGACCAAAAATAGAATATAGTTGAAATCATTGAAGAAGAGGTACCTTATAAGACGAAAATATGCCTTATCTGATAAGAGACATTTAAATTTTTTTAATTGCATTAATGGGTGGCATTTTATTCAGAATTAATAGTTTTTTACATGGAAAAAAAATTCGTTTAATTTGTTCCCTTTAAATACTTGAATTATAGAAAAGTACTTTGCGAAAAGAATCGGCAGTAGGACGGAAACGTGTTGACCACCGATTAGTTTTTTGCTAATAACTCTTGCATCCTTCGACCGGCTTCTTCGACTAAGAGCTCGATGGAAAGCTTATCTGTTCTTCTTTCAGATGGCATTAACATATTTAACGAAAAGTCATAAGAAAAGTACTTTGCGAAAAGAATCGGCAGTAGGACGGAATCGTGTTGACCACTGATTAGTTTTTTGCTTATAACTCTTGCATCCTTCGACCGACTTCTTCGACTAGTACTCGATGGAAAGCTTATCTGATGCTCTTTCAGATGGCATTAACATATTTAACGAAAAGTCATAAGAAAAGTACTTTGCGAAAAGAATCGGCAGTAGGACGGAATCGTGTTGACCACTGATTAGTTTTTTGCTTATAACTCTTGCATCCTTCGACCGACTTCTTCGACTAGTACTCGATGGAAAGCTTATCTGTTCCTCTTTCAGATGGCAGTAACATATTTTACGAAAAGTCATAAGAAAAGTACTTTGCGAAAAGAATCGGCAGTAGGACGGAATCGTGTTGACCACCGATTGGTTTTTTGCTAATAACTCTTGCATCCTTCGACTGACTTCTTCAACTAAGAGCTCGATGGAAGGCTTATCTGTTCTTCTTTCAGATGGCATTATTTTACGAAAAGTCATAAGAAAAGTACTTTGAGAAAAGAATCGGCAGTAGGACGGAATCGTGTTGACCACCGATTGGTTTTTTGCTAATAGCTCTTGCATCCTTCGACCGTCTTCTTCGACTAAGAGCTCGATGGAAAGCTTATCTGTTCCTCTTTCAGATGGCATTAACATATTTTACGAAAAGTCATAAGAAATAAAATTTTTTGACCAAAAATAAAATATCGTTGAAATCATTGAAGAAGAGGTACCTTATAAGACGAAAATATGCCTTATCTGATAAGAGACATTTAAATTTTTTTAATTGCATTAATGGGCGGCATTTTATTCACAATTAATAGTTTTTTACATGGAAAAAAAATTCGTTTAATTTGTTCCCATTAAATACTAGAATTATAGAAAAGTACTTTGCGAAAAGAATCGGCAGTAGGACGGAAACGTGTTGACCACCGATTAGTTTTTTGCTAATAACTCTTGCATCCTTCGACCGGCTTCTTCGACTAAGAGCTCGATGGAAAGCTTATCTGTTCTTCTTTCAGATGGCATTAACATATTTTACGAAAAGTCATAAGAAAAGTAAATAAAATTTTTTGACCAAAAATAAAATATCGTTGAAATCCTTGAAAAAGAGGTACCTTATAAGACGAAAATGTGCCTTATCTGATAAGAGACATTTAAATTTTTTTAATTGCATTAATGGGCGGCATTTTATTCAGAATTAATAGTTTTTTACATGGAAAAAAAATTCGTTTAATTTGTTCCCATTAAATACTAGAATTATAGAAAAGTACTTTGCGAAAAGAATCGGCAGTAGGACGGAAACGTGTTGACCACCGATTAGTTTTTTGCTAATAACTCTTGCATCCTTCGACCGGCTTCTTTGACTAAGAGCTCGATGGAAAGCTTATCTGTTCTTCTTTCAGATGGCATTAACATATTTTACGAAAAGTCATAAGAAAAGTACTTTGCGAAAAGAATCGGCAGTAGGACGGAATCGTGTTGACCACCGATTGGTTTTTTGCTAATAACTCTTGCATCCTTCGACTGACTTCTTCAACTAAGAGCTCGATGGAAGGCTTATCTGTTCTTCTTTCAGATGGCATTATTTTACGAAAAGTCATAAGAAAAGTACTTTGAGAAAAGAATCGGCAGTAGGACGGAATCGTGTTGACCACCGATTGGTTTTTTGCTAATAACTCTTGCATCCTTCGACTGACTTCTTCAACTAAGAGCTCGATGGAAGGCTTATCTGTTCTTCTTTCAGATGGCATTATTTTACGAAAAGTCATAAGAAAAGTACTTTGAGAAAAGAATTGGCAGTAGGACGGAATCGTGTTGACCACCGATTAGTTTTTTGCTAATAACTCTTGCATCCTTCGTCCGACTTCTTCGACAAAATGATCAATGGAAAGCTTATCTGTTCCCCTTTCAGATAGCATTATCATATTTTACGAAAAGTCATAAAAAAAGTACTTTGCGAAAAGAATCGGCAATAGGACGGAATCGTGTTGACCACCGATTAGTTTTTTGCTAATAACTCTTGGATCCTTCGACCGACTTCTTCGACTAAGAGCTCGATGGAAAGCTTATCTGTTCTTCTTTCAGATGGCATTAACATATTTTACGAAAAGTCATAAGAAAAGTACTTTGAGAAAAGAATCGGCAGTAGGACGGAATCGTGTTGACCACCGATTTGTTTTTTGCTAATAACAAATCATGCTAAGGCTCGATGGAAAGCTTATCTGTTCCTCTTTCAGATAGCATTAACATATTTTACGAAAAAACATAAGAAATACAATTTTTTTGACCAAAACTAAAATATCCTCGAAATCATTGAAGAAGAAGTAGCTTATAAGACGAAAGTATGCCGTATCTAATAATAGATATTTAAATTTTCTTAATTGCATAAATGGGCGGCATTTTATTCAGAATTAATAGTTTTTTACATGGAAAAAAAATTCGTTTAATTTGTTCCCTTTAAATTCTTGAATTATAGAAAAGTACTTTGCGAAAAGAATCGGCAGTAGGACGGAAACGTGTTGACCACCGATTAGTTTTTTGCTAATAACTCTTGCATCCTTCGACCGGCTTCTTCGACTAAGAGCTCGATGGAAAGCTTATCTGTTCTTCTTTCAGATGGCATTAACATATTTAACGAAAAGTCATAAGAAAAGTACTTTGCGAAAAGAATCGGCAGTAGGACGGAATCGTGTTGACCACTGATTAGTTTTTTGCTTATAACTCTTGCATCCTTCGACCGACTTCTTCGACTAGTACTCGATGGAAAGCTTATCTTATCATAAGAAAAGTAACTTGCGAAAAGAATCGGCAGTAGGACGGAATCGTGTTGACCACCGATTCGTTTTTTGCTAATAACAAATAATGCTAAGGCTCGATGGAAAGCTTATCTGTTCCTCTTTCAGATGGCATTAACATATTTTACGAAAAGTCATAAGAAATACAATTTTTTTTGACCAAAACTAAAATATCCTCGAAATCATTGCAGTAGAAGTAGCTTATAAGACGAAAATATGCCGTATCTAATAATAGATATTTAAATTTTTATACCCTGTACACACACTGTGTATCAGGGTATATTAAGTTTGTTTGAGACGGTTTGTATGTAACGCATAGAAGGAGGGGAGGGGGACCCTATAAAGTATATATATTCTTGATCAGGATGACAAGACGAATTGATATAGCCCTGTCTGTCCGTCCGTCCGTCCGTCCGTCCTCACCAATGGTTCTCGAAAACTATAAGAGCTAGAGACTTGAAATTTGGTGGATAGACTCGTGAGGTCAAACGCTAGATCAAGTTTGAAGGATTTTTTGCCACGCCCACTCCTTCCAGCCCATCGAGCACCACCCATTTTTTCAAAAGGCTGTAGCTCGAAAACCTGATGAGTTAGAAACATGAGTATGTAGACTCAGTATGTATAGCTCTACAAAACTGCATACCACATTTCTTCCCCCTCCCCTTCGTTTCCCCTCAAAAAGTTGTTTTCTTAAAATTGCTGTATCTCCTAAACTATAATAGATACAATGCTGAAAATTTGTATGCAAACTCAGTAAACATACCTTTTTAAAACTGCATACCACAAACTTTCATTTTTAACGCTGTGTGACAATGCAAAGACAAATAAATTGAAATTTGGCATAAATTGCGCTTTGAACACTGCTTTATCCTATTTGTAACAAAAACAGTACTTAACACTGCGAAAACTATTAAACATAGAGACTTGAAATTTGGAAGATAGTCTCGTGTGGTCGAACACTAGATGAAGTTTGAAGAAATTTTTGCCACGCCCATTCCTTCCCGCCCATCGAGCACAACAAAAGGTCATTTTTTTCTTAAAATTGCTGTATCTCCTAAAGTATAAAGAATACAATGCTGAAATTTTGTATGCAAACTCAGGTAACATACCTTTTTAAAACTGCATACAACAAACTACCACTTTCCCCGCAAAGACCAACACACTAAAATTTTTCAGCAATGCTTTGTAACAAAATCCGTACTAAACCGACATCTAATGGCAACATTGCAATGTGAGCCCTGCCTCACTATTAGCAAATACACAAACCATATCGTGGTACACTGCTTTTGCTGTCGGCGAATGTTTAACGTGTTATCAACATAGGTGTGTGTACAGGGTATTATATAGTTGAGAATACTCAACTATACCGCCCTTACTGGTTTTAATTGCATAAATGGGCGGCATTTTATTCAGAATTAATAGTTTTTTACATGGACAAAAAATCGTTTAATTTGTTCACATTAAATACTAGAGTTATAGAAAAGTACTTTGCGAAAATAATCGGCAGTAAGACGGAATCGTGTTGACCACCGATAAGTTTTTTGCTAATAGCTCTTGCATCCTTCGACCGTCTTCTTCGACTAAGAGCTCGATGGAAAGCTTATCTGTTCCTCTTTCAGATGGCATTAACATATTTTACGAAAAGTCATAAGAAATAAAATTTTTTGACCAAAAATAAAATATCTTTGAAATCATTGAAGAAGAGGTACCTTATAAGACGAAAATATGCCTTATCTGATAAGAGACATTTAAATTTTTTAATTGCATTAATGGGCGGCATTTTATTCACAATTAATAGTTTTTTTACATGGAAAAAAAATTCGTCTAATTTGTTCCCATTAAATACTAGAATTATAGAAAAGTACTTTGCGAAAAGAAATCGCAGTAGGACGGAAACGTGTTGACCACCGATTAGTTTTTTGCTAATAACTCTTGCATCCTTCGACCGGCTTCTTCGACTAAGAGCTCGATGGAAAGCTTATCTGTTCTTCTTTCAGATGGCATTAACATATTTTACGAAAGTCATAAGAAAAGTAAATAAAATTTTTTGACCAAAAAATAAAATATCGTTGAAATCCTTGAAAAAGAGGTACTTATAAGACGAAAATGTGCCTTATCTGATAAGAGACATTTAAATTTTTTTAATTGCATTAATGGCGGGCATTTTATTCAGAATTAATAGTTTTTTACATGGAATAAAAAAATTCGTTTAATTTGTTCCCATTAAATACTAGAATTATAGAAAAGTACTTTGCGAAAAGAATCGGCAGTAGGACGGAAACGTGTTGACCACCGATTGAGTTTTTTGCTAATAACTCTTGCATCCTTCGACCGGCTTCTTTGACTAAGAGCTCGATGGAAAGCTTATCTGTTCTTCTTTCAGATGGCATTAACATATTTTACGAAAAGTCATAAGAAAAGTACTTTGCGAAAAGAATCGGCAGTAGGACGGAATCGTGTTGACCACCGATTGGTTTTTTGCTAATAACTCTTGCATCCTTCGACTGACTTCTTCAACTAAGAGCTCGATGGAAGGCTTATCTGTTCTTCTTTCAGATGGCATTATTTTACGAAAAGTCATAAGAAAAGTAACTTTGAGAAAAGAATCGGCAGTAGGACGGAATCGTGTTGACCACCGATTGGTTTTTTGCTAATAACTCTTGCATCCTTCGACTGACTTCTTCAACTAAGAGCTCGATGGAAGGCTTATCTGTTCTTCTTTCAGATGGCATTATTTTTACGAAAAGTCATAAGAAAAGTACTTTGAGAAAAGAATCGGCAGTAGGACGGAATCGTGTTGACCACCGATTAGTTTTTTGCTAATAACGCTTGCATCCTTCGTCCGACTTCTTCGACAAAATGATCAATGGAAAGCTTATCTGTTCCCCTTTCAGATAGCATTATCATATTTTACGAAAAGTCATAAAAAAAGTACTTTGCGAAAAGAATCGGCAATAGGACGGAATCGTGTTGACCACCGATTAGTTTTTTGCTAATAACTCTTGCATCCTTCGACTGACTTCTTCAACTAAGAGCTCGATGGAAGGCTTATCTGTTCTTCTTTCAGATGGCATTATTTTACGAAAGTCATAAGAAAAGTACTTTGAGAAAAGAATCGGCAGTCAGGACGGAATCGTGTTGACCACCGATTTGTTTTTTGCTAATAACAAATCATGCTAAGGCTCGATGGGAAAGCTTATCTGTTCCTCTTTCAGATAGCATTAACATATTTACGAAAAAACATAAGAAATACAATTTTTTTGACCAAAACTAAAATATCCTCGAAATCATTGAAGAAGAAGTAGCTTATAAGACGAAAGTATGCCGTATCTAATAATAGATATTTAAATTTTCTTAATTGCATAAATGGGCGGCATTTTATTCAGAATTAATAGTTTTTTACATGGAAAAAAAAATTCGTTTAATTTGTTCCCTTTAAATTCTTGAATTATAGAAAAGTACTTTGCGAAAAGAATCGGCAGTAGGACGGAAACGTGTTGACCACCGATTAGTTTTTTTGCTAATAACTCTTGCATCCTTCGACCGCTTCTTCGACTAAGAGCTCGATGGAAAGCTTATCTGTTCTTCTTTCAGATGGCATTAACATATTTAACGAAAAGTCATAAGAAAAGTACTTTGCGAAAAGAATCGGCAGTAGGACGGAATCGTGTTGACCACTGATTAGTTTTTTGCTTATAACTCTTGCATCCTTCGACCGACTTCTTCGACTAGTACTCGATGGAAAGCTTATCTTATCATAAGAAAAGTAACTTGCGAAAAGAATCGGCAGTAGGACGGAATCGTGTTGACCACCGATTCGTTTTTTGCTAATAACAAATAATGCTAAGGCTCGATGGAAAGCTTATCTGTTCCTCTTTCAGATGGCATTAACATATTTTACGAAAAGTCATAAGAAATACAATTTTTTTTGACCAAAACTAAAATATCCTCGAAATCATTGCAGAAGAAGTAGCTTATAAGACGAAAATATGCCGTATCTAATAATAGATATTTAAATTTTTATACCCTGTACACACACTGTGTATCAGGGTATATTAAGTTTGTTTGAGACGGTTTGTATGTAACGCATAGAAGGAGGGGAGGGGGACCCTATAAAGTATATATATTCTTGATCAGGATGACAAGACGAATTGATATAGCCCTGTCTGTCCGTCCGTCCGTCCGTCCGTCCTCACCAATGGTTCTCGAAAACTATAAGAGCTAGAGACTTGAAATTTGGTGGATAGACTCGTGAGGTCAAACGCTAGATCAAGTTTGAAGGATTTTTTGCCACGCCCACTCCTTCCAGCCCATCGAGCACCACCCATTTTTTCAAAAGGCTGTAGCTCGAAAACCTGATGAGTTAGAAACATGAGTATGTAGACTCAGTATGTATAGCTCTACAAAACTGCATACCACATTTCTTCCCCCTCCCCTTCGTTTCCCCTCAAAAAGTTGTTTTCTTAAAATTGCTGTATCTCCTAAACTATAATAGATACAATGCTGAAAATTTGTATGCAAACTCAGTAAACATACCTTTTTAAAACTGCATACCACAAACTTTCATTTTTAACGCTGTGTGACAATGCAAAGACAAATAAATTGAAATTTGGCATAAATTGCGCTTTGAACACTGCTTTATCCTATTTGTAACAAAAACAGTACTTAACACTGCGAAAACTATTAAAGATAGAGACTTGAAATTTGGAAGATAGTCTCGTGTGGTCGAACACTAGATGAAGTTTGAAGAAATTTTTGCCACGCCCATTCCTTCCCGCCCATCGAGCACAACAAAAGGTCATTTTTTTCTTAAAATTGCTGTATCTCCTAAAGTATAAAGAATACAATGCTGAAATTTTGTATGCAAACTCAGGTAACATACCTTTTTAAAACTGCATACAACAAACTACCACTTTCCCCGCAAAGACCAACACACTAAAATTTTTCAGCAATGCTTTGTAACAAAATCCGTACTAAACCGACATCTAATGGCAACATTGCAATGTGAGCCCTGCCTCACTATTAGCAAATACACAAACCATATCGTGGTACACTGCTTTTGCTGTCGGCGAATGTTTAACGTGTTATCAACATAGGTGTGTGTACAGGGTATTATATAGTTGAGAATACTCAACTATACCGCCCTTACTGGTTTTAATTGCATAAATGGGCGGCATTTTATTCAGAATTAATAGTTTTTTACATGGACAAAAAATCGTTTAATTTGTTCACATTAAATACTAGAGTTATAGAAAAGTACTTTGCGAAAATAATCGGCAGTAAGACGGAATCGTGTTGACCACCGATAAGTTTTTTTGCTAATAGCTCTTGCATCCTTCGACCGTCTTCTTCGACTAAGAGCTCGATGGAAAGCTTATCTGTTCCTCTTTTAGATGGCATTAACATATTTTACGAAAAGTCATAAGAAATAAAATTTTTTGACCAAAAATAAAATATCGTTGAAATCATTGAAGAAGAGGTACCTTATAAGACGAAAATATGCCTTATCTGATAAGAGACATTTAAATTTTTTTAATTGCATTAATGGGCGGCATTTTATTCACAATTAATAGTTTTTTACATGGAAAAAAAATTCGTTTAATTTGTTCCCATTAAATACTAGAATTATAGAAAAGTACTTTGCGAAAAGAATCGGCAGTAGGACGGAAACGTGTTGACCACCGATTAGTTTTTTGCTAATAACTCTTGCATCCTTCGACCGGCTTCTTCGACTAAGAGCTCGATGGAAAGCTTATCTGTTCTTCTTTCAGATGGCATTAACATATTTTACGAAAAGTCATAAGAAAAGTAAATAAAATTTTTTGACCAAAAATAAAATATCGTTGAAATCCTTGAAAAAGAGGTACCTTATAAGACGAAAATGTGCCTTATCTGATAAGAGACATTTAAATTTTTTTAATTGCATTAATGGGCGGCATTTTATTCAGAATTAATAGTTTTTTACATGGAAAAAAAATTCGTTTAATTTGTTCCCATTAAATACTAGAATTATAGAAAAGTACTTTGCGAAAAGAATCGGCAGTAGGACGGAAACGTGTTGACCACCGATTAGTTTTTTGCTAATAACTCTTGCATCCTTCGACCGGCTTCTTTGACTAAGAGCTCGATGGAAAGCTTATCTGTTCTTCTTTCAGATGGCATTAACATATTTTACGAAAAGTCATAAGAAAAGTACTTTGCGAAAAGAATCGGCAGTAGGACGGAATCGTGTTGACCACCGATTGGTTTTTTGCTAATAACTCTTGCATCCTTCGACTGACTTCTTCAACTAAGAGCTCGATGGAAGGCTTATCTGTTCTTCTTTCAGATGGCATTATTTTACGAAAAGTCATAAGAAAAGTACTTTGAGAAAAGAATCGGCAGTAGGACGGAATCGTGTTGACCACCGATTGGTTTTTTGCTAATAACTCTTGCATCCTTCGACTGACTTCTTCAACTAAGAGCTCGATGGAAGGCTTATCTGTTCTTCTTTCAGATGGCATTATTTTACGAAAAGTCATAAGAAAAGTACTTTGAGAAAAGAATCGGCAGTAGGACGGAATCGTGTTGACCACCGATTAGTTTTTTGCTAATAACTCTTGCATCCTTCGTCCGACTTCTTCGACAAAATGATCAATGGAAAGCTTATCTGTTCCCCTTTCAGATAGCATTATCATATTTTACGAAAAGTCATAAAAAAAGTACTTTGCGAAAAGAATCGGCAATAGGACGGAATCGTGTTGACCACCGATTAGTTTTTTGCTAATAACTCTTGCATCCTTCGACTGACTTCTTCAACTAAGAGCTCGATGGAAGGCTTATCTGTTCTTCTTTCAGATGGCATTATTTTACGAAAAGTCATAAGAAAAGTACTTTGAGAAAAGAATCGGCAGTAGGACGGAATCGTGTTGACCACCGATTTGTTTTTTGCTAATAACAAATCATGCTAAGGCTCGATGGAAAGCTTATCTGTTCCTCTTTCAGATAGCATTAACATATTTTACGAAAAAACATAAGAAATACAATTTTTTTGACCAAAACTAAAATATCCTCGAAATCATTGAAGAAGAAGTAGCTTATAAGACGAAAGTATGCCGTATCTAATAATAGATATTTAAATTTTCTTAATTGCATAAATGGGCGGCATTTTATTCAGAATTAATAGTTTTTTACATGGAAAAAAAATTCGTTTAATTTGTTCCCTTTAAATTCTTGAATTATAGAAAAGTACTTTGCGAAAAGAATCGGCAGTAGGACGGAAACGTGTTGACCACCGATTAGTTTTTTGCTAATAACTCTTGCATCCTTCGACCGGCTTCTTCGACTAAGAGCTCGATGGAAAGCTTATCTGTTCTTCTTTCAGATGGCATTAACATATTTAACGAAAAGTCATAAGAAAAGTACTTTGCGAAAAGAATCGGCAGTAGGACGGAATCGTGTTGACCACTGATTAGTTTTTTGCTTATAACTCTTGCATCCTTCGACCGACTTCTTCGACTAGTACTCGATGGAAAGCTTATCTTATCATAAGAAAAGTAACTTGCGAAAAGAATCGGCAGTAGGACGGAATCGTGTTGACCACCGATTCGTTTTTTGCTAATAACAAATAATGCTAAGGCTCGATGGAAAGCTTATCTGTTCCTCTTTCAGATGGCATTAACATATTTTACGAAAAGTCATAAGAAATACAATTTTTTTTGACCAAAACTAAAATATCCTCGAAATCATTGCAGAAGAAGTAGCTTATAAGACGAAAATATGCCGTATCTAATAATAGATATTTAAATTTTTATACCCTGTACACACACTGTGTATCAGGGTATATTAAGTTTGTTTGAGACGGTTTGTATGTAACGCATAGAAGGAGGGGAGGGGGACCCTATAAAGTATATATATTCTTGATCAGGATGACAAGACGAATTGATATAGCCCTGTCTGTCCGTCCGTCCGTCCGTCCGTCCTCACCAATGGTTCTCGAAAACTATAAGAGCTAGAGACTTGAAATTTGGTGGATAGACTCGTGAGGTCAAACGCTAGATCAAGTTTGAAGGATTTTTTGCCACGCCCACTCCTTCCAGCCCATCGAGCACCACCCATTTTTTCAAAAGGCTGTAGCTCGAAAACCTGATGAGTTAGAAACATGAGTATGTAGACTCAGTATGTATAGCTCTACAAAACTGCATACCACATTTCTTCCCCCTCCCCTTCGTTTCCCCTCAAAAAGTTGTTTTCTTAAAATTGCTGTATCTCCTAAACTATAATAGATACAATGCTGAAAATTTGTATGCAAACTCAGTAAACATACCTTTTTAAAACTGCATACCACAAACTTTCATTTTTAACGCTGTGTGACAATGCAAAGACAAATAAATTGAAATTTGGCATAAATTGCGCTTTGAACACTGCTTTATCCTATTTGTAACAAAAACAGTACTTAACACTGCGAAAACTATTAAAGATAGAGACTTGAAATTTGGAAGATAGTCTCGTGTGGTCGAACACTAGATGAAGTTTGAAGAAATTTTTGCCACGCCCATTCCTTCCCGCCCATCGAGCACAACAAAAGGTCATTTTTTTCTTAAAATTGCTGTATCTCCTAAAGTATAAAGAATACAATGCTGAAATTTTGTATGCAAACTCAGGTAACATACCTTTTTAAAACTGCATACAACAAACTACCACTTTCCCCGCAAAGACCAACACACTAAAATTTTTCAGCAATGCTTTGTAACAAAATCCGTACTAAACCGACATCTAATGGCAACATTGCAATGTGAGCCCTGCCTCACTATTAGCAAATACACAAACCATATCGTGGTACACTGCTTTTGCTGTCGGCGAATGTTTAACGTGTTATCAACATAGGTGTGTGTACAGGGTATTATATAGTTGAGAATACTCAACTATACCGCCCTTACTGGTTTTAATTGCATAAATGGGCGGCATTTTATTCAGAATTAATAGTTTTTTACATGGACAAAAAATCGTTTAATTTGTTCACATTAAATACTAGAGTTATAGAAAAGTACTTTGCGAAAATAATCGGCAGTAAGACGGAATCGTGTTGACCACCGATAAGTTTTTTGCTAATAGCTCTTGCATCCTTCGACCGTCTTCTTCGACTAAGAGCTCGATGGAAAGCTTATCTGTTCCTCTTTTAGATGGCATTAACATATTTTACGAAAAGTCATAAGAAATAAAATTTTTTGACCAAAAATAAAATATCGTTGAAATCATTGAAGAAGAGGTACCTTATAAGACGAAAATATGCCTTATCTGATAAGAGACATTTAAATTTTTTTAATTGCATTAATGGGCGGCATTTTATTCACAATTAATAGTTTTTTACATGGAAAAAAAATTCGTTTAATTTGTTCCCATTAAATACTAGAATTATAGAAAAGTACTTTGCGAAAAGAATCGGCAGTAGGACGGAAACGTGTTGACCACCGATTAGTTTTTTGCTAATAACTCTTGCATCCTTCGACCGGCTTCTTCGACTAAGAGCTCGATGGAAAGCTTATCTGTTCTTCTTTCAGATGGCATTAACATATTTTACGAAAAGTCATAAGAAAAGTAAATAAAATTTTTTGACCAAAAATAAAATATCGTTGAAATCCTTGAAAAAGAGGTACCTTATAAGACGAAAATGTGCCTTATCTGATAAGAGACATTTAAATTTTTTTAATTGCATTAATGGGCGGCATTTTATTCAGAATTAATAGTTTTTTACATGGAAAAAAAATTCGTTTAATTTGTTCCCATTAAATACTAGAATTATAGAAAAGTACTTTGCGAAAAGAATCGGCAGTAGGACGGAAACGTGTTGACCACCGATTAGTTTTTTGCTAATAACTCTTGCATCCTTCGACCGGCTTCTTTGACTAAGAGCTCGATGGAAAGCTTATCTGTTCTTCTTTCAGATGGCATTAACATATTTTACGAAAAGTCATAAGAAAAGTACTTTGCGAAAAGAATCGGCAGTAGGACGGAATCGTGTTGACCACCGATTGGTTTTTTGCTAATAACTCTTGCATCCTTCGACTGACTTCTTCAACTAAGAGCTCGATGGAAGGCTTATCTGTTCTTCTTTCAGATGGCATTATTTTACGAAAAGTCATAAGAAAAGTACTTTGAGAAAAGAATCGGCAGTAGGACGGAATCGTGTTGACCACCGATTAGTTTTTTGCTAATAACTCTTGCATCCTTCGACCGACTTCTTCAACTAAGAGCTCGATGGAAGGCTTATCTGTTCTTCTTTCAGATGGCATTAACATATTTTACGAAAAGTCATAAGAAAAGTACTTTGAGAAAAGAATCGGCAGTAGGACGAAATCGTGTTGACCACCGATTAGTTTTTTGCTAATAACTCTTGCATCCTTCGACCGACTTCTTCGACTAAGAGTTCGATGGAAAGCTTATCTGTTCTTCTTTCAGATGGCATTAACATATTTTACGAAAAGTCATAAGAAAAGTACTTTGCGAAAAGAATCGGCAGTAAGACGGAATCGTGTTGACCACTGATTAGTTTTTTGCTTATAACGCTTGCATCCTTCGTCCGACTTCTTCGACAAAATGATCAATGGAAAGCTTATCTGTTCTTCTTTCAGATGGCATTAACATATTTTACGAAAAGTCATAAGAAAAGTACTTTGCGAAAAGAATCGGCAGTAGGACGAAATCGTGTTGACCACCGATTGGTTTTTTGCTAATTACTATTGCATCCTTCGACCGACTTCTTCAATTAAGAGCTCGACGGAAGGCTTATCTGTTCTTCTTTCAGATGGCATTAACATATTTTACGAAAAGTCATAAGAAAAGTACTTTGAGAAAAGAATCGGCAGTAGGACGGAATCGTGTTGACCACCGATTTGTTTTTTGCTAATAACAAATCATGCTAAGGCTCGATGGAAAGCTTATCTGTTCCTCTTTCAGATAGCATTAACATATTTTACGAAAAGTCATAAGAAATACAATTTTTTTGACCAAAACTAAAATATCCTCGAAATCATTGAAGAAGAAGTAGCTTATAAGACGAAAGTATGCCGTATCTAATAATAGATATTAAAATTTTCTTAATTGCATAAATGGGCGGCATTTTATTCAGAATTAGAAGTTTTTTACATGGAAAAAAAATTCGTTTAATTTGTTCCCTTTAAATACTTGAATTATAGAAAAGTACTTTGCGAAAAGAATCGGCAGTAGGACGGAAACGTGTTGACCACCGATTAGTTTTTTGCTAATAACTCTTGCATCCTTCGACCGTCTTCTTCGACTAAGAGCTCGATGGAAAGCTTATCTGTTCCTCTTTCATATGGCATTACCATATTTTACGAAAAGTCATAAGAAATGAAATTTTTTGACCAAAAATAAAATATCGTTGAAATCATTGAAGAAGAGGTACCTTATAAGACGAAAATATGCTTTATCTGATAAGAGACATTTAAATTTTTTTAATTGCATTAATGGGCGGCATTTTATTCAGAATTAATATTTTTTACATGGAAAAAAAATTCGTTTAATTTGTTCCCTTTAAATACTAGAATTATAGAAAAGTACTTTGCGAAAAGAATCGGCAGTAGGACGGAATCGTGTTGACCACTGATTAGTTTTTTGCTTATAACTCTTGCATCCTTCGTCCGACTTCTTCGACAAAATGCTCAATGGAAAGCTTATCTGTTCCTCTTTCAGATGGCATTAACATATTTTACGAAAAGTCATAAGAAAAGTAACTTGCGAAAAGAATCGGCAGTAGGACGGAATCGTGTTGACCACCGATTTGTTTTTTGCAAATAACTCTTGCATCCTTCGACCGACTTCTTCGACTAAGAGCTCGATGGAAAGCTTATCTGTTCTTCTTTCAGATGGCATTAACATATTTTACGAAAAGTCAAAGGAAAATAACTTTGCGAAAGGAATCGGCAGAAGGACGAAATCGTGTTGACCTCCGATCAGTTTTTTGCTAATAACTCTTGCATCCTTTGACCGACTTCTTCGACTTAGAGCTCGATGGAAAGCTTATCTGTTCCTCTTTCAGATAGCATTAACATATTTTACGAAAAGTCATAAGAAAAGTACTTTGCGAAAAGAATCGGCAGTAGGACGGAATCGTGTTGACCACCGATTTGTTTTTTGCTAATAGCTCTTGCATCCTTCGACCGTCTTCTTCGACTAAGAGCTCGATGGAAAGCTTATCTGTTCCTCTTTCAGATGGCATTAACATATTTTACGAAAAGTCATAAGAAATGAAATTTTTTGACCAAAAATAAAATATCGTTGAAATCATTGAAGAAGAGGTACCTTATAAGACGAAAATATGTCTTATCTGATAAATTTTAATTTTTTTAATTGCATTAATGGGCGGCATTTTATTCAGAATTAATAGTTTTTTACATGGAAAAAAAATTCGTTTAATTTGTTCCCTTTAAATACTAGAATTATAGAAAAGTACTTTGCGAAAAGAATCGGCAGTAGGACGGAAACGTGTTGACCACCGATTAGTTTTTTGCTAATAACTCTTGCATCCTTCGACCGGCTTCTTCGACTAAGAGCTCGATGGAAAGCTTATCTGTTCTTCTTTCAGATGGCATTAACATATTTAACGAAAAGTCATAAGAAAAGTACTTTGCGAAAAGAATCGGCAGTAGGACGGAATCGTGTTGACCACTGATTAGTTTTTTGCTTATAACTCTTGCATCCTTCGACCGACTTCTTGGACTAAGAACTCGATGGAAAGCTTATCTGATCCTCTTTCAGATGGCATTAACATATTTAACGAAAAGTCATAAGAAAAGTACTTTGCGAAAAGAATCGGCAGTAGGACGGAATCGTGTTGACCACTGATTAGTTTTTTGCTTATAACTCTTGCATCCTTCGTCCGACTTATTCGACAAAATGCTCAATGGAAAGCTTATCTGTTCCTCTTTCAGATGGCATTAACATATTTTACGAAAAGTCATAAGAAAAGTATTTTGAGAAAAGAATCGGCAGTAGGACGGAATCGTGCTGACCACCGATTAGTTTTTTGCTAATAACTCTTGCATCCTTCGACCGACTTCTTCGACTTAGAGCTCGATGGAAAGCTTATCTGTTCTTCTTTCAGATGGCACTACCATATTTTACGATAAATCATAAGAAAAGTACTTTGCGAAAAGAATCGGCAGTAGGACGGAATCGTGTTGACCACCGATTAGTTTTTTGCTAATAACTCTTGCATCCTTCGACCGACTTCTTCGACTAAGAGCTCGATGGAAAGCTTATATGTTCTTCTTTCAGATGGAATTTACATATTTTACGAAAAGTTATAAGAAAAGAACTTTGCGAAAGGAATCGGCAGTAGGACGAAATCGTGTTGACCTCCGATCAGTTTTTTGCTAATAACTCTTGCATCCTTTGACCGACTTCTTCGACTTAGAGCTCGATGGAAAGCTTATCTGTTCCCCTTTCAGATAGCATTATCATATTTTACGAAAAGTCATAAAAAAAGTACTTTGCGAAAAGAATCGGCAATAGGACGGAATCGTGTTGACCACCGATTAGTTTTTTGCTAATAACTCTTGGATCCTTCGACCGACTTCTTCGACTAAGAGCTCGATGGAAAGCTTATCTGTTCTTCTTTCAGATGGCATTAACATATTTTACGAAAAGTCATAAGAAAAGTAACTTGCGAAAAGAATCGGCAGTAGGACGGAATCGTGTTGACCACCGATTCGTTTTTTGCTAATAACAAATAATGCTAAGGCTCGATGGAAGGCTTATCTGTTCTTCTTTCAGATGGCATTAACATATTTTACGAAAAGTCATAAGAAAAGTACTTTGAGAAAAGAATCGGCAGTAGGACGGAATCGTGCTGACCACCGATTAGTTTTTTGCTAATAACTCTTGCATCCTTCGACCGACTTCTTCGACTGAGAGCTCGATGGAAAGCTTATCTGTTCTTCTTTCAGATGGCACTACCATATTTTACGATAAATCATAAGAAAAGTACTTTGCGAAAAGAATCGGCAGTAGGACGGAATCGTGTTGACCACCGATTAGTTTTTTGCTAATAACTCTTGCATCCTTTGACCGACTTCTACGACTAAGAGCTCTATGGAAAGCTTATATGTTCTTCTTTCAGATGGCATTTACATATTTTACGAAAAGTTATAAGAAGAGAACTTTGCGAAAAGAATCGGCAGTAGGACGAAATCGTGTTGACCTCCGATCAGTTTTTTTGCTAATAACTCTTGCATCCTTTGACCGACTTCTTCGACTAAGAGCTCGATGGAAAGCTTATCTGTTCTTCTTTCAGATATCATTATCATATTTTACGAAAAGTCATAAAAAAAGTAACTTGCGAAAAGAATCGGCAGTAGGACGGAATCGTGTTGACCACCGATTAGTTTTTTGCTAATAACTCTTGCATCCTTCGTCCGACTTCTTTGACAAAATGCTCAATGGAAAGCTTATCTGTTCTTCTTTCAGATGGCATTAACATATTTTACGAAAAGTCATAAGAAAAGTAACTTGCGAAAAGAATCGGCAGTAGGACGGAATCGTATTGACCACCGATTTGTTTTTTGCTAATAGCTCTTGCATCCTTCGACCGTCTTCTTCGACTAAGAGCTCGATGGAAAGCTTATCTGTTCCTCTTTCAAATGGCATTAACATATTTTACGAAAAGTCATAAGAAATGAAATTTTTTGACCAAAAATAAAATATCGTTGAAATCATTGAAGAAGAGGTACCTTATAAGACGAAAATATGCCTTATCTGATAAGAGACATTTAAATTTTTTTAATTGCATTAATGGGCGGCATTTTATTCAGAATTAATAGTTTTTTACATGGAAAAAAAATTCGTTTAATTTGTTCCCTTTAAATACTAGAATTATAGAAAAGTACTTTGCGAAAACATATTTTACGAAAAGTCATAAGAAAAGTAACTTGCGAAAAGAATCGGCAGTAGGACGGAATCGTGTTGACCACCGATTTGTTTTTTGCTAATAGCTCTTGCATCCTTCGACCGTCTTCTTCGACTAAGAGCTCGATGGAAAGCTTATCTGTTCTTCTTTCAGATGGCACTACCATATTTTACGATAAATCATAAGAAAAGTACTTTGCGAAAAGAATCGGCAGTAGGACGGAATCGTGTTGACCACCGATTAGTTTTTTGCTAATAACTCTTGCATCCTTCGACCGACTTCTTCGACTAAGAGCTCGATGGAAAGCTTATATGTTCTTCTTTCAGATGGAATTTACATATTTTACGAAAAGTTATAAGAAAAGAACTTTGCGAAAGGAATCGGCAGTAGGACGAAATCGTGTTGACCTCCGATCAGTTTTTTGCTAATAACTCTTGCATCCTTTGACCGACTTCTTCGACTTAGAGCTCGATGGAAAGCTTATCTGTTCCCCTTTCAGATAGCATTATCATATTTTACGAAAAGTCATAAAAAAAGTACTTTGCGAAAAGAATCGGCAATAGGACGGAATCGTGTTGACCACCGATTAGTTTTTTGCTAATAACTCTTGGATCCTTCGACCGACTTCTTCGACTAAGAGCTCGATGGAAAGCTTATCTGTTCTTCTTTCAGATGGCATTAACATATTTTACGAAAAGTCATAAGAAAAGTAACTTGCGAAAAGAATCGGCAGTAGGACGGAATCGTGTTGACCACCGATTCGTTTTTTGCTAATAACAAATAATGCTAAGGCTCGATGGAAGGCTTATCTGTTCTTCTTTCAGATGGCATTAACATATTTTACGAAAAGTCATAAGAAAAGTACTTTGAGAAAAGAATCGGCAGTAGGACGGAATCGTGCTGACCACCGATTAGTTTTTTGCTAATAACTCTTGCATCCTTCGACCGACTTCTTCGACTTAGAGCTCGATGGAAAGCTTATCTGTTCTTCTTTCAGATGGCACTACCATATTTTACGATAAATCATAAGAAAAGTACTTTGCGAAAAGAATCGGCAGTAGGACGGAATCGTGTTGACCACCGATTAGTTTTTTGCTAATAACTCTTGCATCCTTCGACCGACTTCTACGACTAAGAGCTCTATGGAAAGCTTATATGTTCTTCTTTCAGATGGCATTTACATATTTTACGAAAAGTTATAAGAAGAGAACTTTGCGAAAAGAATCGGCAGTAGGACGAAATCGTGTTGACCTCCGATCAGTTTTTTTGCTAATAACTCTTGCATCCTTTGACCGACTTCTTCGACTAAGAGCTCGATGGAAAGCTTATCTGTTCTTCTTTCAGATAGCATTATCATATTTTACGAAAAGTCATAAAAAAAGTAACTTGCGAAAAGAATCGGCAGTAGGACGGAATCGTGTTGACCACCGATTAGTTTTTTGCTAATAACTCTTGCATCCTTCGACCGACTTCTACGACTAAGAGCTCTATGGAAAGCTTATATGTTCTTCTTTCAGATGGCATTTACATATTTTACGAAAAGTTATAAGAAGAGAACTTTGCGAAAAGAATCGGCAGTAGGACGAAATCGTGTTGACCTCCGATCAGTTTTTTTGCTAATAACTCTTGCATCCTTTGACCGACTTCTTCGACTAAGAGCTCGATGGAAAGCTTATCTGTTCTTCTTTCAGATAGCATTATCATATTTTACGAAAAGTCATAAAAAAAGTAACTTGCGAAAAGAATCGGCAGTAGGACGGAATCGTGTTGACCACCGATTAGTTTTTTGCTAATAACTCTTGCATCCTTCGTCCGTCTTCTTCGACTAAGAGCTCGATGGAAAGCTTATCTGTTCCTCTTTCAAATGGCATTAACATATTTTACGAAAAGTCATAAGAAATGAAATTTTTTGTCCAAAAATAAAATATCGTTGAAATCATTGAAGAAGAGGTACCTTATAAGACGAAAATATGCCTTATCTGATAAGAGACATTAAAATTTTTTTAATTGCATTAATGGGCGGCATTTTATTCAGAATTAATAGTTTTTTACATGGAAAAAAAATTCGTTTAATTTGTTCCCTTTAAATACTAGAATTATAGAAAAGTACTTTGCGAAAAGAATCGGCAGTAGGACGGAAACGTGTTGGCCAACGATTAGTTTTTTGCTAATAACTCTTGCATCCTTCGACCGACTTCTTCGAATAAGAACTCGATGGAAAGCTTATCTGATCCTCTTTCAGATGGCATTAACATATTTAACGAAAAGTCATAAGAAAAGTACTTTGCGAAAAGAATCGGCAGTAGGACGGAATCGTGTTGACCACCGATTAGTTTTTTGCTAATAACTCTTGCATCCTTCGTCCGACTTCTTCAACTAAGAGCTCGATGGAAGGCTTATCTGTTCTTCTTTCAGATGGCATTATCATATTTTACGAAAAGTCATAAGAAAAGTAGCTTGCGAAAAGAATCGGCAGTAGGACGGAATCGTGTTGACCACTGATTAGTTTTTTGCTTATAACTCTTGCATCCTTCGACCGACTTCTTGGACTAAGAACTCGATGGAAAGCTTATCTGATCCTCTTTCAGATGGCATTAACATATTTAACGAAAAGTCATAAGAAAAGTACTTTGCGAAAAGAATCGGCAGTAGGACGGAATCGTGTTGACCACTGATTAGTTTTTTGCTAATAACTCTTGCATCCTTCGTCCGACTTAGAGCTCGATGGAAAGCTTATCTGTTCTTCTTTCAGATGGCATTAACATATTTTACGAAAAGTCATAAGAAAAGTAACTTGCGAAAAGAATCGGCAGTAGGACGGAATCGTGTTGACCACCGATTAGTTTTTTGCTAATAACTCTTGCATCCTTCGTCCGACTTCTTCGACTTAGAGCTCGATGGAAAGCTTATCTGTTCGTTTTTCAGATGGCATTAACATACTTTACGAAAAGTCATAAGAAAAGTAACTTGCGAAAAGAATCGGCAGTAGGACGGAATCGTGTTGACCACCGATTCGTTTTTTGCTAATAACAAATAATGCTAAGGCTCGATGGAAAGCTTATCTGTTCCTCTTTCAGATGGAATTAACATATTTTACGAAAAGTCATAAGAAATACAATTTTTTTTGACCAAAACTAAAATATCCTCGAAATCATTGCAGAAGAAGTAGCTTATAAGACGAAAGTATGCCGTATCTAATAATAGATATTTAAATTTTTTTAATTGCATAAATGGGCGGCATTTTATTCAGAATTAATAGTTTTTTACATGGACAAAAAATCGTTTAATTTGTTCACATTAAATACTAGAGTTATAGAAAAGTACTTTGCGAAAATAATCCGCAGTAGGACGGAATCGTGTTGACCACCGATAAGTTTTTCGCTAATAGCGCTTGCATCCTTCGACCGTCTTCTTCGACTAAGAGCTCGATGGAAAGCTTATCTGTTCCTCTTTCAGATGGCATTATCATATTTTACGAAAAGTCATAAAAAAAGTAACTTGCGAAAAGAATCGGCAGTAGGACGGAATCGTGTTGACCACCGATTCGTTTTTTGCTAATAACAAATAATGCTAAGTCTCGATGGAAGGCTTATCTGTTCTTCTTTCAGATGGCATTAACATATTTTACGAAAAGTCATAAGAAAAGTACTTTGAGAAAAGAATCGGCAGTAGGACGGAATCGTGCTGACCACCGATTAGTTTTTTGCTAATAACTCTTGCGTCCTTCGACCGACTTCTTCGACTAAGAGCTCGATGGAAAGCTTATCTGTTCTTCTTTCAGATAGCATTATCATATTTTACGAAAAGTCATAAAAAAAGTAACTTGCGAAAAGAATCGGCAGTAGGACGGAATCGTGTTGACCAGCGATTGGTTTTTTGCTAATAACTCTTGCATCCTTCGACCGACTTCTTCGACTTAGAGCTCGATGGAAAGCTTATCTGTTCTTCTTTCAGATGGCACTACCATATTTTACGATAAATCATAAGAAAAGTACTTTGAGAAAAGAATCGGCAGTAGGACGGAATCGTGCTGACCACCGATTAGTTTTTTGCTAATAACTCTTGCATCCTTCGACCGACTTCTTCGACTTAGAGCTCGATGGAAAGCTTATCTGTTCTTCTTTCAGATGACACTACCATATTTTACGATAAATCATAAGAAAAGTACTTTGAGAAAAGAATCGGCAGTAGGACGGAATCGTGTTGACCACCGATTGGTTTTTTGCTAATAACTCTTGCATCCTTCGACCGACTTGTTCGACTAAGAACTTGATGGAAAGCTTATCTGTTCCTCTTTCAGATGGCATTAACATATTTAACGAAAAGTCATAAGAAAAGTAACTTGCGAAAAGAATCGGCAGTAGGACGGAATCGTGTTGACCACCGATTAGTTTTTTGCTAATAGCTCTTGCATCCTTCGACCGTCTTCTTCGACTAAGAACTTGATGGAAAGCTTATCTGTTCCTCTTTCAAATGGCATTAACATATTTTACGAAAAGTCATAAGAAATGAAATTTTTTGACCAAAAATAAAATATCGTTGAAATCATTGAAGAAGAGGTACCTTATAAGACGAAAATATGCCTTATCTGATAAGAGACATTTAAATTTTTTTAATTGCATTAATGGGCGGCATTTTATTCAGAATTAATAGTTTTTTACATGGAAAAAAAATTCGTTTAATTTGTTCCCTTTAAATACTAGAATTATAGAAAAGTACTTTGCGAAAAGAATCGGCAGTAGGACGGAAACGTGTTGACCACCGATTAGTTTTTTGCTAATAACTCTTGCATCCTTCGACCGGCTTCTTCGACTAAGAGCTCGATGGAAAGCTTATCTGATCCTCTTTCAGATGGCATTAACATATTTAACGAAAAGTCATAAGAAAAGTACTTTGCGAAAAGAATCGGCAGTAGGACGGAATCGTGTTGACCACTGATTAGTTTTTTGCTAATAACTCTTGCATCCTTCGTCCGACTTCTTCGACTTAGAGCTCGATGGAAAGCTTATCTGTTCTTCTTTCAGATGGCATTAACATATTTTACGAAAAGTCATAAGAAAAGTAACTTGCGAAAAGAATCGGCAGTAGGACGGAATCGTGTTGACCACCGATTAGTTTTTTGCTAATAACTCTTGCATCCTTCGTCCGACTTCTTCGACTTAGAGCTCGATAGAAAGCTTATCTGTTCGTTTTTCAGATGGCATTAACATATTTTACGAAAAGTCATAAGAAAAGTAACTTGCGAAAAGAATCGGCAGTAGGACGGAATCGTGTTGACCACCGATTCGTTTTTTGCTAATAACAAATAATGCTAAGGCTCGATGGAAAGCTTATCTGTTCCTCTTTCAGATGGAATTAACATATTTTACGAAAAGTCATAAGAAATACAATTTTTTTTGACCAAAACTAAAATATCCTCGAAATCATTGCAGAAGAAGTAGCTTATAAGACGAAAGTATGCCGTATCTAATAATAGATATTTAAATTTTTTTAATTGCATAAATGGGCGGCATTTTATTCAGAATTAATAGTTTTTTACATGGACAAAAAATCGTTTAATTTGTTCACATTAAATACTAGAGTTATAGAAAAGTACTTTGCGAAAATAATCCGCAGTAAGACGGAATCGTGTTGACCACCGATAAGTTTTTCGCTAATAGCTCTTGCATCCTTCGACCGTCTTCTTCGACTAAAAGCTCGATGGAAAGCTTATCTGTTCCTCTTTCAGATGGCATTATCATATTTTACGAAAAGTCATAAAAAAAGTAACTTGCGAAAAGAATCGGCAGTAGGACGGAATCGTGTTGACCACCGATTCGTTTTTTGCTAATAACAAATAATGCTAAGTCTCGATGGAAGGCTTATCTGTTCTTCTTTCAGATGGCATTAACATATTTTACGAAAAGTCATAAGAAAAGTACTTTGAGAAAAGAATCGGCAGTAGGACGGAATCGTGCTGACCACCGATTAGTTTTTTGCTAATAACTCTTGCGTCCTTCGACCGACTTCTTCGACTAAAAGCTCGATGGAAAGCTTATCTGTTCTTCTTTCAGATAGCATTATCATATTTTACGAAAAGTCATAAAAAAAGTAACTTGCGAAAAGAATCGGCAGTAGGACGGAATCGTGTTGACCACCGATTGGTTTTTTGCTAATAACTCTTGCATCCTTCGACCGACTTCTTCGACTTAGAGCTCGATGGAAAGCTTATCTGTTCTTCTTTCAGATGGCACTACCATATTTTACGACAAATCATAAGAAAAGTACTTTGAGAAAAGAATCGGCAGTAGGACGGAATCGTGCTGACCACCGATTAGTTTTTTGCTAATAACTCTTGCATCCTTCGACCGACTTCTTCGACTTAGAGCTCAATGGAAAGCTTATCTGTTCCTCTTTCAGATGGCATTAACATATTTAACGAAAAGTCATAAGAAAAGTAACTTGCGAAATGAATCGGCAGTAGGACGGAATCGTGTTGACCACCGATTAGTTTTTTGCTAATAGCTCTTGCATCCTTCGACCGTCTTCTTCGACTAAGAACTTGATGGAAAGCTTATCTGTTCCTCTTTCAAATGGCATTAACATATTTTACGAAAAGTCATAAGAAATGAAATTTTTTGACCAAAAATAAAATATCGTTGAAATCATTGAAGAAGAGGTACCTTATAAGACGAAAATATGCCTTATCTGATAAGAGACATTTAAATTTTTTTAATTGCATTAATGGGCGGCATTTTATTCAGAATTAATAGTTTTTTACATGGAAAAAAAATTCGTTTAATTTGTTCCCTTTAAATACTAGAATTATAGAAAAGTACTTTGCGAAAAGAATCGGCAGTAGGACGGAAACGTGTTGACCACCGATTAGTTTTTTGCCAATAACTCTTGCATCCTTCGACCGACTTCTTCGACTTAGAGCTCGATGGAAAGCTTATCTGTTCTTCTTTCAGATGACACTACCATATTTTACGATAAATCATAAGAAAAGTACTTTGAGAAAAGAATCGGCAGTAGGACGGAATCGTGTTGACCACTGATTAGTTTTTTGCTAATAACTCTTGCATCCTTCGACCGACTTGTTCGACTAAGAACTTGATGGAAAGCTTATCTGTTCCTCTTTCAGATGGCATTAACATATTTAACGAAAAGTCATAAGAAAAGTAACTTGCGAAAAGAATCGGCAGTAGGACGGAATCGTGTTGACCACCGATTAGTTTTTTGCTAATAGCTCTTGCATCCTTCGACCGTCTTCTTCGACTAAGAACTTGATGGAAAGCTTATCTGTTCCTCTTTCAAATGGCATTAACATATTTTACGAAAAGTCATAAGAAATGAAATTTTTTGACCAAAAATAAAATATCGTTGAAATCATTGAAGAAGAGGTACCTTATAAGACGAAAATATGCCTTATCTGATAAGAGACATTTAAATTTTTTTAATTGCATTAATGGGCGGCATTTTATTCAGAATTAATAGTTTTTTACATGGAAAAAAAATTCGTTTAATTTGTTCCCTTTAAATACTAGAATTATAGAAAAGTACTTTGCGAAAAGAATCGGCAGTAGGACGGAAACGTGTTGACCACCGATTAGTTTTTTGCTAATAACTCTTGCATCCTTCGACCGGCTTCTTCGACTAAGAGCTCGATGGAAAGCTTATCTGATCCTCTTTCAGATGGCATTAACATATTTAACGAAAAGTCATAAGAAAAGTACTTTGCGAAAAGAATCGGCAGTAGGACGGAATCGTGTTGACCACTGATTAGTTTTTTGCTAATAACTCTTGCATCCTTCGTCCGACTTCTTCGACTTAGAGCTCGATGGAAAGCTTATCTGTTCTTCTTTCAGATGGCATTAACATATTTTACGAAAAGTCATAAGAAAAGTAACTTGCGAAAAGAATCGGCAGTAGGACGGAATCGTGTTGACCACCGATTAGTTTTTTGCTAATAACTCTTGCATCCTTCGTCCGACTTCTTCGACTTAGAGCTCGATAGAAAGCTTATCTGTTCGTTTTTCAGATGGCATTAACATATTTTACGAAAAGTCATAAGAAAAGTAACTTGCGAAAAGAATCGGCAGTAGGACGGAATCGTGTTGACCACCGATTCGTTTTTTGCTAATAACAAATAATGCTAAGGCTCGATGGAAAGCTTATCTGTTCCTCTTTCAGATGGAATTAACATATTTTACGAAAAGTCATAAGAAATACAATTTTTTTTGACCAAAACTAAAATATCCTCGAAATCATTGCAGAAGAAGTAGCTTATAAGACGAAAGTATGCCGTATCTAATAATAGATATTTAAATTTTTTTAATTGCATAAATGGGCGGCATTTTATTCAGAATTAATAGTTTTTTACATGGACAAAAAATCGTTTAATTTGTTCACATTAAATACTAGAGTTATAGAAAAGTACTTTGCGAAAATAATCCGCAGTAAGACGGAATCGTGTTGACCACCGATAAGTTTTTCGCTAATAGCTCTTGCATCCTTCGACCGTCTTCTTCGACTAAAAGCTCGATGGAAAGCTTATCTGTTCCTCTTTCAGATGGCATTATCATATTTTACGAAAAGTCATAAAAAAAGTAACTTGCGAAAAGAATCGGCAGTAGGACGGAATCGTGTTGACCACCGATTCGTTTTTTGCTAATAACAAATAATGCTAAGTCTCGATGGAAGGCTTATCTGTTCTTCTTTCAGATGGCATTAACATATTTTACGAAAAGTCATAAGAAAAGTACTTTGAGAAAAGAATCGGCAGTAGGACGGAATCGTGCTGACCACCGATTAGTTTTTTGCTAATAACTCTTGCGTCCTTCGACCGACTTCTTCGACTAAAAGCTCGATGGAAAGCTTATCTGTTCTTCTTTCAGATAGCATTATCATATTTTACGAAAAGTCATAAAAAAAGTAACTTGCGAAAAGAATCGGCAGTAGGACGGAATCGTGTTGACCACCGATTGGTTTTTTGCTAATAACTCTTGCATCCTTCGACCGACTTCTTCGACTTAGAGCTCGATGGAAAGCTTATCTGTTCTTCTTTCAGATGGCACTACCATATTTTACGACAAATCATAAGAAAAGTACTTTGAGAAAAGAATCGGCAGTAGGACGGAATCGTGCTGACCACCGATTAGTTTTTTGCTAATAACTCTTGCATCCTTCGACCGACTTCTTCGACTTAGAGCTCGATGGAAAGCTTATCTGTTCCTCTTTCAGATGGCATTAACATATTTAACGAAAAGTCATAAGAAAAGTAACTTGCGAAATGAATCGGCAGTAGGACGGAATCGTGTTGACCACCGATTAGTTTTTTGCTAATAGCTCTTGCATCCTTCGACCGTCTTCTTCGACTAAGAACTTGATGGAAAGCTTATCTGTTCCTCTTTCAAATGGCATTAACATATTTTACGAAAAGTCATAAGAAATGAAATTTTTTGACCAAAAATAAAATATCGTTGAAATCATTGAAGAAGAGGTACCTTATAAGACGAAAATATGCCTTATCTGATAAGAGACATTTAAATTTTTTTAATTGCATTAATGGGCGGCATTTTATTCAGAATTAATAGTTTTTTACATGAAAAAAAATTCGTTTAATTTGTTCCCTTTAAATACTAGAATTATAGAAAAGTACTCTGCGAAAAGAATCGGCAGTAGGACGGAAACGTGTTGACCACCGATTAGTTTTTTGCTAATAACTCTTGCATCCTTCGACCGGCTTCTTCGACTAAGAGCTCGATGGAAAGCTTATCTGATCCTCTTTCAGATGGCATTAACATATTTAACGAAAAGTCATAAGAAAAGTACTTTGCGAAAAGAATCGGCAGTAGGACGGAATCGTGTTGACCACTGATTAGTTTTTTGCTAATAACTCTTGCATCCTTCGTCCGACTTCTTCGACTTAGAGCTCGATCTGTTCTTCTTTCAGATGGCATTAACATATTTTACGAAAAGTCATAAGAAAAGTAACTTGCGAAAAGAATCGGCAGTAGGACGGAATCGTGTTGACACCGATTAGTTTTTGCTAATAACTCTTGCATCCTTCGTCCGACTTCTTCGACTTAGAGCTCGATGGAAAGCTTATCTGTTCGTTTTTCAGATGGCATTAACATATTTTACGAAAAGTCATAAGAAAAGTAACTTGCGAAAAGAATCGGCAGTAGGACGGAATCGTGTTGACCACCGATTCGTTTTTTGCTAATAACAAATAATGCTAAGGCTCGATGAAAGCTTATCTGTTCCTCTTTCAGATGGAATTAACATATTTTACGAAAAGTCATAAGAAATACAATTTTTTTTGACCAAAACTAAAATATCCTCGAAATCATTGCAGAAGAAGTAGCTTATAAGACGAAAGTATGCCGTATCTAATAATAGATATTTAAATTTTTTTAATTGCATAAATGGGCGGCATTTATTCAGAATTAATAGTTTTTTACATGGACAAAAAATCGTTTAATTTGTTCACATTAAATACTAGAGTTATAGAAAAGTACTTTGCGAAAATAATCCGCAGTAAGACGGAATCGTGTTGACCACCGATAAGTTTTTTGCTAATAGCTCTTGCATCCTTCGACCGTCTTCTTCGACTAAGAGCTCGATGGAAAGCTTATCTGTTCCTCTTTCAGATGGCATTATCATATTTTACGAAAAGTCATAAAAAAAGTAACTTGCGAAAAGAATCGGCAGTAGGACGGAATCGTGTTGACCACCGATTCGTTTTTTGCTAATAACAAATAATGCTAAGGCTCGATGGAAGGCTTATCTGTTCTTCTTTCAGATGGCATTAACATATTTTACGAAAAGTCATAAGAAATACAATTTTTTTTGACCAAAACTAAAATATCCTCGAAATCATTGCAGAAGAAGTAGCTTATAAGACGAAAGTATGCCGTATCTAATAATAGATATTTAAATTTTTTTAATTGCATAAATGGGCGGCATTTTATTCAGAATTAATACTTTTTTACATGGAAAAAAAATTCGTTTAATTTGTTCCCTTTAAATACTAGAATTATAGAAAAGTACTTTGCGAAAAGAATCGGCAGTAGGACGGAAACGTGTTGACCACCGATTAGTTTTTTGCTAATAACTCTTGCATCCTTCGACCGGCTTCTTCGACTAAGAGCTCGATGGAAAGCTTATCTGATCCTCTTTCAGATGGCATTAACATATTTAACGAAAAGTCATAAGAAAAGTACTTTGCGAAAAGAATCGGCAGTAGGACGGAATCGTGTTGACCACCGATAAGTTTTTTGCTAATAGCTCTTGCATCCTTCGACCGTCTTCTTCGACTAAGAGCTCGATGGAAAGCTTATCTGTTCCTCTTTCAGATAGCATTAACATATTTTACGAAAAGTCATAAGAAATAAAATTTTTTGACCAAAAATAAAATATCGTTGAAATCATTGAAGAAGAGGTACCTTATAAGACGAAAATATGCCTTATCTGATAAGAGACATTTAAATTTTTTTAATTGCATTAATGGGCGGCATTTTATTCACAATTAATACTTTTTTACATGGAAAAAAAATTCGTTTAATTTGTTCCCATTAAATACTAGAATTATAGAAAAGTACTTTGCGAAAAGAATCGGCAGTAGGACGGAAACGTGTTGACCACCGATTAGTTTTTTGCTAATAACTCTTGCATCCTTCGACCGGCTTCTTCGACTAAGAGCTCGATGGAAAGTTTATCTGTTCTTCTTTCAGATGAAACTACCATATTTTACGATAAATCATAAGAAAAGTACTTTGCGAAAAGAATCGGCAGTAGGACGGAATCGTGTTGACCACTGATTAGTTTTTTGCTAATAACTCTTGCATCCTTCGTCCGACTTCTTCGACTTAGAGCTCGATCTGTTCTTCTTTCAGATGGCATTAACATATTTTACGAAAAGTCATAAGAAAAGTACTTTGAGAAAAGAATCGGCAGTAGGACGGAATCGTGCTGACCACCGATTAGTTTTTTGCTAATAACTCTTGCATCCTTCGACCGACTTCTTCGACTTAGAGCTCGATGGAAAGCTTATCTGTTCTTCTTTCAGATGAAACTACCATATTTTACGATAAATCATAAGAAAAGTACTTTGCGAAAAGAATCGGCAGTAGGACGGAATCGTGTTGACCACCGATTAGTTTTTTGCTAATAACTCTTGCATCCTTTGACCGACTTCTTCGACTAAGAGCTCGATGGAAAGCTTATCTGTTCTTCTTTCAGATAGCATTATCATATTTTACGAAAAGTCATAGAAAAAGTAACTTGCGAAAAGAATCGGCAGTAGGACGGAATCGTGTTGACCACCGATTCGTTTTTTGCTAATAACAAATAATGCTAAGGCTCGATGGAAGGCTTATCTGTTCTTCTTTCAGATGGCATTAACATATTTTACGAAAAGTCATAAGAAAAGTACTTTGAGAAAAGAATCGGCAGTAGGACGGAATCGTGCTGACCACCGATTAGTTTTTTGCTAATAACTCTTGCATCCTTCGACCGACTTCTTCGACTTAGAGCTCGATGGAAAGCTTATCTGTTCTTCTTTCAGATGGCACTACCATATTTTTCTATAAATCATAAGAAAAGTACTTTGCGAAAAGAATCGGCAGTAGGACGGAATCGTGTTGACCACCGATTAGTTTTTTGCTAATAACTCTTGCATCCTTCGACCGACTTCTACGACTAAGAGCTCTATGGAAAGCTTATATGTTCTTCTTTCAGATGGCATTTACATATTTTACGAAAAGTTATAAGAAGAGAACTTTGCGAAAAGAATCGGTAGTAGGACGAAATCGTGTTGACCTCCGATCAGTTTTTTTGCTAATAACTCTTGCATCCTTTGACCGACTTCTTCGACTAAGAGCTCGATGGAAAGCTTATCTGTTCTTCTTTCAGATAGCATTATCATATTTTACGAAAAGTCATAAAAAAAGTAACTTGCGAAAAGAATCGGCAGTAGGACGGAATCGTGTTGACCACCGATTAGTTTTTTGCTAATAACTCTTGCATCCTTCGTCCGACTTCTTCGACAAAATGCTCAATGGAAAGCTTATCTGTTCTTCTTTCAGATGGCATTAACATATTTTACGAAAAGTCATAAGAAAAGTAACTTGCGAAAAGAATCGGCAGTAGGACGGAATCGTGTTGACCACCGATTTGTTTTTTGCTAATAGCTCTTGCATCCTTCGACTGACTTCTTCAACTAAGAGCTCGATGGAAGGCTTATCTGTTCTTCTTTCAGATGGCATTAACATATTTTACGAAAAGTCATAAGAAAAGTAACTTGCGAAAAGAATCGGCAGTAGGACGGAATCGTGTTGACCACCGATTAGTTTTTTGCTAATAACTCTTGCATCCTTCGTCCGACTTCTTCGACTTAGAGCTCGATGGAAAGCTTATCTGTTCGTTTTTCAGATGGCATTAACATATTTTACGAAAAGTCATAAGAAAAGTAGCTTGCGAAAAGAATCGGCAGTAGGACGGAATCGTGTTGACCACCGATTAGTTTTTTGCTAATAACTCTTGCATCCTTCGTCCGACTTCTTCGACTTAGAGCTCGATGGAAAGCTTATCTGTTCGTTTTTCAGATGGCATTAACATATTTTACGAAAAGTCATAAGAAAAGTAACTTGCGAAAAGAATCGGCAGTAGGACGGAATCGTGTTGACCACCGATTAGTTTTTTGCTAATAACTCTTGCATCCTTCGTCCGACTTCTTCGACTTAGAGCTCGATGGAAAGCTTATCTGTTCGTTTTTCAGATGGCATTAACATATTTTACGAAAAGTCATAAGAAAAGTAACTTGCGAAAAGAATCGGCAGTAGGACGGAATCGTGTTGACCACCGATTTGTTTTTTGCTAATAGCTCTTGCATCCTTCGACTGACTTCTTCAACTAAGAGCTCGATGGAAGGCTTATCTGTTCTTCTTTCAGATGGCATTAACATATTTTACGAAAAGTCATAAGAAAAGTACTTTGCGAAAAGAATCGGCAGTAGGACTCGTGTTGACCACCGATTGGTTTTTTGCTAATAAGTCTTGCATCCTTCGACTGACTTCTTCAACTAAGAGCTCGATGGAAGGCTTATCTGTTCTTCTTTCAGATGGCATTAACATTTTTTACGAAAAGTCAAAGGAAAAGTACTTTGCGAAAAGAATCGGCAGTAGGACGGAAACGTGTTGACCACCGATTTGTTTTTTGCTAATAGCTCTTGCATCCTTCGACCGTCTTCTTCGACTAAGAGCTCGATGGAAAGCTTATCTGTGTCTTCTTTCAGATGGCATTAACATATTTTACGAAAAGTCATAAGAAAAGTAACTTGCGAAAAGAATCGGCAGTAGGACGGAATCGTGTTGACCACCGATTAGTTTTTTGCTAATAACTCTTGCATCCTTCGTCCGACTTCTTCGACTTAGAGCTCGATGGAAAGCTTATCTGTTCGTTTTTCAGATGGCATTAACATATTTTACGAAAAGTCATAAGAAAAGTAACTTGCGAAAAGAATCGGCAGTAGGACGGAATCGTGTTGACCACCGATTCGTTTTTTGCTAATAACAAATAATGCTAAGGCTCGATGGAAAGCTTATCCGTTCCTCTTTCAGATGGCATTAACATATTTTACGAAAAGTCATAAGAAATACAATTTTTTTTTGACCAAAACTAAAATATCCTCGAAATCATTGCAGAAGAAGTAGCTTATAAGACGAAAGTATGCCGTATCTAATAATAGATATTTAAATTTTTTTAATTGCATAAATGGGCGGCATTTTATTCAGAATTAATAGTTTTTTACATGGACAAAAAATTCGTTTAATTTTTTTCCCATTAAATACTAGAATTATAGAAAAGTACTTTGCGAAAATAATCCGCAGTAAGACGGAATCGTGTTGACCACCGATAAGTTTTTTGCTAATAGCTCTTGCATCCTTCGACCGTCTTCTTCGACTAAGAGCTCGATGGAAAGCTTATCTGTTCCTCTTTCAGATAGCATTAACATATTTTACGAAAAGTCATAAGAAATAAAATTTTTTGACCAAAAATAAAATATCGTTGAAATCATTGAAGAAGAGGTACCTTATAAGACGAAAATATGCCTTATCTGATAAGAGACATTTAAATTTTTTTAATTGCATTAATGGGCGGCATTTTATTCACAATTAATACTTTTTTACATGGAAAAAAAATTCGTTTAATTTGTTCCCATTAAATACTAGAATTATAGAAAAGTACTTTGCGAAAAGAATCGGCAGTAGGACGGAAACGTGTTGACCACCGATTAGTTTTTTGCTAATAACTCTTGCATCCTTCGACCGGCTTCTTCGACTAAGAGCTCGATGGAAAGTTTATCTGTTCTTCTTTCAGATGGCATTAACATATTTTACGAAAAGTCATAAGAAAAGTAAATACAATTTTTTGACCAAAAATAAAATATCGTTGAAATCATTGAAGAAGAGGTACCTTATAAGACGAAAATGTGCCTTATCTGATAAGAGACATTTAAATTTTTTTAATTGCATTAATGGGCGGCATTTTATTCAGAATTAATAGTTTTTTACATGAAAAAAAAATTCGTTTAATTTGTTCCCATTAAATACTAGAATTATAGAAAAGTACTTTGCGAAAAGAATCGGCAGTAGGACGGAAACGTGTTGACCATCGATTTGTTTTTTGCAAATAACTCTTGCATCCTTCGACCGGCTTCTTTGACTAAGAGCTCGATGGAAAGCTTATCTGTTCTTCTTTCAGATGGCATTAACATATTTACGAAAAGTCATAAGAAAAGTACTTTGCGAAAAGAATCGGCAGTAGGACGGAATCGTGTTGACCACCGATTGGTTTTTTGCTAATAACTCTTGCATCCTTCGACTGACTTCTTCAACTAAGAGCTCGATGGAAGGCTTATCTGTTCTTCTTTCAGATGGCATTAACATTTTTTACGAAAAGTCATAAGAAAAGTACTTTGAGAAAAGAATCGGCAGTAGGACGGAATCGTGTTGACCACCGATTAGTTTTTTGCTAATAACTCTTGCATCCTTCGACCAACTTCTTCAACTAAGAGCTCGATGAAAGGCTTATCTGTTCTTCTTTCAGATGGCATTAACATATTTTACGAAAAGTCATAAGAAATGAAATTTTTTGACCAAAAATAAAATATCGTTGAAATCATTGAAGAAGAGGTACCTTATAAGACGAAAATATGCCTTATCTGATAAGAGACATTTAAATTTTTTTAATTGCATTAATGGGCGGCATTTTATTCACAATTAATACTTTTTTACATGGAAAAAAAATTCGTTTAATTTGTTCCCTTTAAATACTAGAATTATAGAAAAGTACTTTGCGAAAAGAATCGGCAGTAGGGACGGAATCATGTTGACCACTGATTAGTTTTTTGCTTATAACTCTTGCATCCTTCGACCGACTTCTTGGACTAAGAACTCGATGGAAAGCTTATCTGTTCTTCTTTCAGATGGCATTAACATATTTTACGAAAAGTCATAAGAAAAGTACTTTGCGAAAAGAATCGGCAGTAGGACGAAATCGTGTTGACCACCGATTAGTTTTTTGCAAATAACTCTTGCATCCTTCGACCGACTTCTTCGACTAAGAGCTCGATGGAAAGCTTATCTGTTCTTCTTTCAGATGGCATTAACATATTTTACGAAAAGTCATAAGAAAAGTAGTTTGCGAAAAGAATCGGCAGTAAGACGGAATCGTGTTGACCACTGATTATTTTTTTTGCTTATAACTCTTGCATCCTTCGTCCGACTTCTTCGACAAAATGATCAATGGAAAGCTTATTTGTTCTTCTTTCAGATGGCATTAACATATTTTACGAAAAGTCATAAGAAAAGTACTTTGCGAAAATAATCGGCAGTAGGACGAAATCGTTTTGACCACCGATTGGTTTTTTGCTAATAACTCTTGCATCCTTCGACCGACTTCTTCAATTGAGAGCTTGATGAAAGGCTTATCTGTTCTTCTTTCAGATGGCATTAACATATTTTACGAAAAGTCATAAGAAAAGTACTTTGAGAAAAGAATCGGCAGTAGGACGAAATCGTGGTTGACCACCGATTAGTTTTTTCCTAATAACTCTTGCATCCTTCGACCGACTTCTTCGACTAAGAGCTCGATGGAAAGCTTATCTGTTCTTCTTTCAGATGGCATTAACATATTTTACGAAAAGTCATAAGAAAAGTACTTTGCGAAAAGAATCGGCAGTAAGACGGAATCGTGTTGACCTCTGATTAGTTTTTCGCTTATAACTCTTGCATCCTTCGTCCGACTTTTTCTACAAAATGCTCAATGGAAAGCTTATCTGTTCTTCTTTCAGATGGCATTAACATATTTTACGAAAAGTCATAAGAAAAGTAACTTGCGAAAAGAATCGGCAGTAGGACGGAATCGTATTGACCACCGATTTGTTTTTTGATAATAACAAATAATGCTAAGGCTCGATGGAAAGCTTATCTGTTCCTCTTTCAGATGGCATTAACATATTTTACGAAAAGTCATAAGAAATACAATTTTTTGACCAAAACTAAAATATCCTCGAAATCATTGAAGAAGAAGTAGCTTATAAGACGAAAGTATGCCGTATCTAATAATAGATATTAAAATTTTTTTAATTCCATAAATGGGCGTCATTTTATTCAGAATTAATAGTTTTTTACATGGACAAAAAATCGTTTAATTTGTTCACATTAAATACTAGAGTTATAGAAAAGTACTTTGCGAAAATAATCGGCAGTAAGACGGTAACGTGTTGACCACCGATAAGTTTTTTGCTAATAACTCTTGCATCCTTCGACCGTCTTCTTCGACTAAGAGCTCGATGGAAAGCTTATCTGTTCCTCTTTCAGATGGCATTACCATATTTTACGAAAAGTCATAAGAAATGAAATTTTTTGACCAAAAATAAAATATCGTTGAAATCATTGAAGAAAGAGGTACCTTATAAGACGAAAATATGCTTTATCTGATAAGAGACATTTAAATTTTTTTAATTGCATTAATGGGCGGCATTTTATTCAGAATTAATATTTTTTACATGGAAAAAAAATTCGTTTAATTTGTTCCCTTTAAATACTAGAATTATAGAAAAGTACTTTGCGAAAAGAATCGGCAGTAGGACGGAAACGTGTTGACCACCGATTAGTTTTTTGCTAATAACTCTTGCATCCTTCGACCGGCTTCTTCGACTAAGAGCTCAATGGAAAGCTTATCTGTTCTTCTTTCAGATGGCATTAACATATTTAACGAAAAGTCATAAGAAAAGTACTTTGCGAAAAGAATCGGCAGTAGGACGGAATCGTGTTGACCACTGATTAGTTTTTTGCTTATAACTCTTGCATCCTTCGACCGACTTCTTCGACTAAGAACTCGATGGAAAGCTTATCTGATCCTCATTCAGATGGCATTAACATATTTAACGAAAAGTCATAAGAAAAGTACTTTGCGAAAAGAATCGGCAGTAGGACGGAATAGTGTTGACCACTGATTAGTTTTTTGCTAATAACTCTTGCATCCTTCGTCCGACTTTTTCGACTTAGAGCTCGATGGAAAGCTTATCTGTTCTTCTTTCAGATGGCATTAACATATTTTACGAAAAGTCATAAGAAAAGTAACTTGCGAAAAGAATCGGCAGTAGGACGGAATCGTGTTGACCACCGATTAGTTTTTTGCTAATAACTCTTGCATCCTTCGTCCGACTTCTTCGACAAAATGCTCAATGGAAAGCTTATCTGATCCTCATTCAGATGGCATTAACATATTTAACGAAAAGTCATAAGAAAAGTACTTTGCGAAAAGAATCGGCAGTAGGACGGAATCGTGTTGACCACTGATTAGTTTTTTGCTTATAACTCTTGCATCCTTCGTCCGACTTCTTCGACAAAATGCTCAATGGAAAGCTTATCTGTTCTTCTTTCAGATGGCATTAACATATTTTACGAAAAGTCATAAGAAAAGTAACTTGCGAAAAGAATCGGCAGTAGGACGGAATCGTGTTGACCACCGATTAGTTTTTTGCTAATAACTCTTGCATCCTTCGTCCGACTTCTTCGACAAAATGCTCAATGGAAAGCTTATCTGTTCTTCTTTCAGATGGCATTAACATATTTTACGAAAAGTCATAAGAAAAGTAACTTGCGAAAAGAATCGGCAGTAGGACGGAATCGTGTTGACCACCGATTCGTTTTTTGCTAATAACAAATAATGCTAAGGCTCGATGGAAAGTTTATCTGTTCCTCTTTCAGATGGCATTAACATATTTTACGAAAAGTTATAAGAAATACAATTTTTTTTGACCAAAACTAAAATATCCTCGAAATCATTGAAGAAGAAGTAGCTTATAAGACGAAAGTATGCCGTATCTAATAATAGATATTTAAATTTTTTTAATTGCATAAATGGGCGGCATTTTATTCAGAATTAATAGTTTTTTACATGGACAAAAAATCGTTTAATTTGTTCACATTAAAATACTAGAGTTATAGAAAAGTACTTTGCGAAAATAATCGTCAGTAAGACGGAAACGTGTTGACCACCGATAAGTTTTTTGCTAATAGCTCTTGCATCCTTCGACCGTCTTCTTCGACTAAGAGCTCGATGGAAAGCTTATCTGTTCCTCTTTCAGATGGCATTAACATATTTTACGAAAAGTCATAAGAAATAAAATTTTTTGACCAAAAATAAAATATCGTTGAAATCATTGAAGAAGAGGTACCTTATAAGACGAAAATATGCCTTATCTGATAAGAGACATTTAAAATTTTTTTAATTGCATTAATGGGCGGCAATTTATTCAGAATTAATAGTTTTTTACATGGAAAAAAAATTCGTTTAATTTGTTCCCATTAAATACTAGAATTATAGAAAAGTACTTTGCGAAAAGAATCGGCAGTAGGACGGAAACGTGTTGACCACAGATTAGTTTTTTGCTAATAACTCTTGCATCCTTCGACCGGCTTCTTCGACTAAGAGCTCGATGGAAAGCTTATCTGTTCTTCTTTCAGATGGCATTAACATATTTTACGAAAAGTCATAAGAAAAGTAAATAACATTTTTTGACCAAAAATAAAATATCGTTGAAATCATTGAAGAAGAGGTACCTTATAAGACGAAAATGTGCCTTATCTGATAAGAGACATTTAAATTTTTTTAATTGCATTAATGGGCGGCATTTTATTCAGAATTAATAGTTTTTTACATGGAAAAAAATTCGTTTAATTTGTTCCCATTAAATACTAGAATTATAGAAAAGTACTTTGCGAAAAGAATCGGCAGTAGGACGGAAACTAAGGCTAAGGCTCGATGGAAAGCTTATCTGTTCCTCTTTCAGATGGCATTAACATATTTTACGAAAAGTCATAAGAAAAGTACTTTGCGAAAAGAATCGGCAGTAGGACGGAATCGTGTTGAACACCGATTAGTTTTTTGCTAATAACTCTTCCATCCTTCGACCGACTCCATCGACTAAGAGCTCGATGGAAAGCTTATTTGTTCCTCTTTCAGATGGCATTAAAATATTTTACGAAAAGTCATAAGAAATAAAATTTTTTGACCAAAAATAAAATATCGTTGAAATCATTGAAGAAGAGGTAGCTTATAAGACGAAAGTATGCCGTATCTAATAATAGACATTTAAATTTTTTTAATTGCATTAATGGGCGGCATTTTATTCAGAATTAATAGTTTTTTACATGGAAAAAAAATTGGTTTAATTTGTTCCCATTAAATACTAGAATTATAGAAAAGTACTTTGCGAAAAGAATCGGCAGTAGGACGGAAACGTGTTGACCACCGATTAGTTTTTTGCTAATAACTCTTGCATCCTTCGACCGGCTTCTTCGACTAAGAGCTCGATGGAAAGCTTATCTGTTCTTCTTTCAGATGGCATTAACATATTTTACGAAAAGTCATAAGAAAAGTAAATAAAATTTTTTGACCAAAAATAAAATATCGTTGAAATCATTGAAGAAGAGGTACCTTATAAGACGAAAATGTGCCTTATCTGATAAGAGACATTTAAATTTTTTTAATTGCATTAATGGGCGGCATTTTATTCAGAATTAATAGTTTTTTACATGGAAAAAAAATTCGTTTAATTTGTTCCCATTAAATACTAGAATTATAGAAAAGTACTTTGCGAAAAGAATCGGCAGTAGGACGGAAACGTGTTGACCACCGATTAGTTTTTTGCTAATAACTCTTGCATCCTTCGACCGACTTCTTCAACTAAGAGCTCGATGGAAGGCTTATCTGTTCTTCTTTCAGATGGCATTAACATATTTTACGAAAAGTCATAAGAAAAGTAGTTTGAGAAAAGAATCGGCAGTAGGACGGAATCGTGTTGACCACCGATTAGTTTTTTGCTAATAACTCTTGCATCCTTCGACCGACTTCTTCGACTAAGAGCTCGATGGAAAGCTTATCTGTTCTTCTTTCAGATGGCAATACCATACTTTACGATAAGTTATAAGAAAAGAACTTTGCGAAAAGAATCGGCAGTAGGACGAAATCGTGTTGACCACCGATTAGTTTTTTGCTAATAACTCTTGCATCCTTCGACCGACTTCTTCGACTAAGAGCTCGATGAAAAGCTTATCTGTTCTTCTTTCAGATGGCATTTTTATATTTTACGAAGAGTTATAAGAAGAGAACTTTGCGAAAGGAATCGGCAGTAGGACGAAATCGTGTTGACCTCCGATCAGTTTTTTGTTAATAACTCTTGCATCCTTTGACCGACTTCTTCGACTTAGAGCTCGATGGAAAGCTTATCTGTTCTTCTTTCAGATAGCATTATCATATTTTACGAAAAGTCATAAAAAAAGTACTTTGCGAAAAGAATCGGCAATAGGACGGAATCGTGTTGACCACCGATTAGTTTTTTGCTAATAACTCTTGCATCCTTCGTCCGACTTTTTCGACAAAATGCTCAATGGAAAGCTTATCTGTTCTTCTTTCAGATGGCATTAACATATTTTACGAAAAGTCATAAGAAATACAATTTTTTTGATCAAAACTAAAATATCCTCGAAATCATTGAAGAAGAAATTCCTTATCAGACGAAAATATTCCCTATCTAATAAGAGACATATAAATTTTTTTAATTGCATAAATGGGCGGCATTTTATTCAGAATTAATAGTTTTTTAAATGGACAAAAAATTCGTTTAATTTTTTCCCATTAAATACTAGAGTTATAGTAGGACGGAAACGTGTTGACCACCGATAAGTTTTTTGCTAATAACTCTTGCATCCTTCGACCGATTTCTTTGACTAAGAGCTCGATGGAAAGCTTATCTGTTCTTCTTTCAGATAGCATTAACATATTTTTTGAAAAGTCATAAGAAAAGTAGTTTGCGAAAAGAATCGGCAGTAGGACGGAATCGTGTTGACCACCTATTAGTTTCTTGCTAATAACTCTTGCATCCTTCGACCGACTTCTTCGACTAACAGCTCAATGGAACCCCTATCTGTTTCTCTTTCAGATGGCATTAACATATTTTACGAAAAGTCTTAAGAAAAGTACTTTGAGAAGAGAATCGGCAGTAGGACGGAATCGTGTTGACCACCGATTTGTTTTTTGCTAATAACAAATAATGCTAAAATTCGATGGAAAGCTTATCTGTTCCTCTTTCAGATGGCATTAACATATTTTACGAAAAGTCATAAGAAATACAATTTTTTTGACCAAAACTAAAATATCCTCGAAATCATTGAAGAAGAAGAACCTTATAAGAAGAAAATATGCCTTATCTAATAAGAGATATTTAAATTTTTTTAATTGCATAAATGGGCGGCATTTAATTCAGAATTAATAGTTTTTTACATGGACAAAAAATTGTTTAATTTGTTTCCATTAAATACTAAAGTTATAGATAAGTACTTTGCGAAAATAATCGGCAGTAAGACGGAATCGTGTTGACCACCTATTAGTTTTTTGCTAATAACTCTTGCATCCTTCGACCGACTTCTTCGACTAAGGGCTCGATGGAAAGCTTATCTATTCCTCTTTCAGATGGCGTTAACATATTTTACGAAAAGTCATAAGAAATACAATTTTTTGACCAAAATTAAAATATCGTCGAAATCAGTGAAGAAGAAGTACCTTATAAGACGAAAATATGCCTTATCTAATAAGTGACATTAAAATTTTTTTAATTGCATAAATGGGCGGAATTTTATTCAGAATTAATAGTTTTTTACAGGGACAAAAAATTCGTTTAATTTTTTTCCCATTAAATACTAGAATTATAGAAAAGTACTTTGCGAAAAGAATCGGCAGTAGGACGGAAACGTGTTGACCACCGATTAGTTTTTTGCTAATAACTCATGCATCCTTCGACCGACTTCTTCGACTAAGAGCTCGATGGAGAGCTTATCTGTTCTTCTTTCAGATGGCATTAACATATTTTACGAAAAGTCATAAGAAAAGTACTTTGAGAAAAGAATCGGCAGTAGGACGGAATCTTGTTGACCACCGATTAGTTTTTTGCTAATAACTCTTGCATCTTTCGACCAACTTCTTCGACTATGAGCTCGATGGAAAGCTTATTTGTTCTTCTTTCAGATGGCATTAACATATTTTCCGAAAAGTCATAAGAAAAGTACTTTGCGAAACGAATCGGCAGTAGGACGGAATCGTGTTGACCACCGATTAGTTTTTTGCTAATAACTCTTGCATCCTTCGACCGACTACTTCGACAAAGAACTCGATGGAAAGCTTATCTGTTCTTCTTTCAGATGGCATTAACATATTTTACGAAAAGTCATAAGAAAAGTACTTTGAGAAAAGAATCGGCAGTAGGACGGAATCTTGTTGACCACCGATTAGTTTTTTGCTAATAACTCTTGCATCTTTCGACCAACTTCTTCGACTATGAGCTCGATGGAAAGCTTATTTGTTCTTCTTTCAGATGGCATTAACATATTTTCCGAAAAGTCATAAGAAAAGTACTTTGCGAAACGAATCGGCAGTAGGACGGAATCGTGTTGACCACCGATTAGTTTTTTGCTAATAACTCTTGCATCCTTCGACCGACTTCTTCGACTAAGAGCTCGATGGAGAGCTTATCTGTTCTTCTTTCAGATGGCATTAACATATTTTACGAAAAGTCATAAGAAAAGTACTTTGAGAAAAGAATCGGCAGTAGGACGGAATCTTGTTGACCACCGATTAGTTTTTTGCTAATAACTCTTGCATCTTTCGACCAACTTCTTCGACTATGAGCTCGATGGAAAGCTTATTTGTTCTTCTTTCAGATGGCATTAACATATTTTCCGAAAAGTCATAAGAAAAGTACTTTGCGAAACGAATCGGCAGTAGGACGGAATCGTGATGACCACCGATTAGTTTTTTGCTAATAACTCTTGCATCCTTCGACCGACTTCTTCGACTAAGAGCTCGATGGGAAGCTTATTATATACTTTGCGACAAGAATCGGCAGTAGGACGGAATCGTGTTGACCACCGATTAGTTTTTTTCTAATAACTCTTGCATCCTTCGACCGACTTCTTCGATTAAGAGCTCGATGGAAAGCTTATCTGTTCTTCTTTCAGATAGCATTAACTTATTTTACGATAAGTCATAAGAAAAGTACTTTGCGAAAGGAATCTGCAGTAGGACGGAATCGTGTTGACCACCGATTAGTTTTTTGCTAATAACTAATAATGCTTAAGCTCGATGGAAAGCTTATCTGTTCCTCTTTCAGATGGCATTAACATATTTTACGAAAATGCATAAGAATTGCAATTTTTATGACCAAAACTAAAATATCCTCGAAATCATTGAAGAAGAAGTACCTTATAAGACGAAAATATGCCTGATCTAATAAGAAACATTTAAATTTTTTTAATTGCATAAATGAGCGGCATTTTATTCAGAGTTAATAGTTTTTTACATGGAAAAAAAATTCGTTTAATTTTTTCCCATTAAATACTAGAATTACAGAAAAGTAGTTTGCGAAAAAAATCGGCAGTAGGAAGGAATCGTGTTGACCACCGATTAGTTTTATGCTAACAACTCTTGCATCCTTCGACCGACTTCTTCGACTAAGAGCTCGCTGGAAAGCTTATCTGTTCTTCTTTCAGATGGCATTAACATATTTTACGAAAAATCATACGAAAAGTACTTTGCGAAAAGAATCGGCAGTAGGACGGAATTGTGTTGACCACCGATTAGTTTTTTGCTAATAATTCTTGCATCCTTCGAACGACTTCTTCGACTAAGAGCTCGATGGGAAGCTTACCTGTTCTTCTTTCAGATGGCATTAGCATATTTTACGAAAAGTCATAAGAAAAGTACTTTGCGAAAAGAATCGGCAGTAGGACGGAATCGTGATGACCACCGATTAGTTTTTTGCTAATAACTCTTGCATCCTTCGACCGACTTCTTCGACTAAGAGCTCGATGGGAAGCTTATTATATACTTTGCGAAAAGAATCGGCAGTAGGACGGAATCGTGTTGACCACCGATTAGTTTTATGCTAACAACTCTTGCATCCTTCGACCGACTTCTTCGACTAAGAGCTCGCTGGAAAGCTTATCTGTTCTTCTTTATTGTACGATAAGTCTTAAGAAAAGTACTTTGCGAAAAGAATCGGCAGTAGGACGAAATCGTGTTGACCACCGATTAGTTTTTTGCTAATAACTCTTGCATCCTTCAACCGACTTCTTCGACTAAGAGCTCGATGGGAAGCTTATTATATACTTTGCGAAAAGAATCGGCAGTAGGACGGAATCGTGTTGACCACCGATTAGTTTTATGCTAACAACTCTTGCATCCTTCGACCGACTTCTTCGACTAAGAGCTCGCTGGAAAGCTTATCTGTTTTTCTTTATTGTACGAAAAGTCATAAGAAAAGTACTTTGCGAAAAGAATCGGCAGTAGGACGGAATCGTGTTGACCACCGATTTGTTTTTTGCTTATAACAAATAATGCTTAAATAAATGCTTATCTGTTCCTCTTTCAGATGGCATTAACATATTTTACGAAAAGTCATAAGAAATACAATTTTTTTGACCAAAACTAAAATATCCTCGAAATCATTGAAGAAGAAGTACCTTATAAGACGAAAATATGCCTTATCTAATAAGAGACATTTAAATTTTTTTAATTGCATAAATGAGCGGCATTTTATTCAGAATTAATAGTTTTTTACATGGAAAAAAAATTCGTTTAATTTTTTCCCATTAAATACTAGAATTACAGAAAAGTAGTTTGCGAAAAAAATCGGCAGTAGGACGGAATCGTGTTGACCACCGATGAGTTTTTTGCTAATAATTCTTGCATCCTTCGACCGACTTCTTCGACTAAGAGCTCGATGGGAAGCTTACCTGTTCTTCTTTCAGATGGCATTAGCATATTTTACGAAAAGTCATAAGAAAAGTACTTTGCGAAAAGAATCGGCAGTAGGACGGAATCGTGATGACCACCGATTAGTTTTTTGCTAATAACTCTTGCATCCTTCGACCGACTTCTTCGACTAAGAGCTCGATGGGAAGCTTATTATATACTTTGCGAAAAGAATCGGCAGTAGGACGGAATCGTGTTGACCACCGATTAGTTTTATGCTAACAACTCTTGCATCCTTCGACCGACTTCTTCGACTAAGAGCTCGCTGGAAAGCTTACCTGTTCTTCTTTCAGATGGCATTAGCATATTTTACGAAAAGTCATAAGAAAAGTACTTTGCGAAAAGAATCGGCAGTAGGACGGAATCGCGATGACCACCGATTAGTTTTTTGCTAATAACTCTTGCATCCTTCGACCGACTTCTTCGACTATGAGCTCGATGGGAAGCTTACCTGTTCTTCTTTCAGATGGCATTAGCATATTTTACGAAAAGTCATAAGAAAAGTACTTTGCGAAAATAATCGGCAGTAGGACGGAATCGTGTTGACCACCGATTTGTTTTTTGCTAATAACAAATAATGCTTAAATTCGATGGAAAGCTTATCTGTTCCTCTTTCAGATGGCATTAACATATTTTACGAAAAGTCATAAGAAATACAATTTTTTTGACCAAAACTAAAATATCCTCGAAATCATTGAAGAAGAAGTACCTTATAAGACGAAAATATGCCTTATCTAATAAGAGACATTTAAATTTTTTTAATTGCATAAATGAGCGGCATTTTATTCAGAGTTAATAGTTTTTTACATGGAAAAAAAATTCGTTTAATTTTTTCCCATTAAATACTAGAATTACAGAAAAGTAGTTTGCGAAAAAAATCGGCAGTAGGACGGAATCGTGTTGACCACCGATGAGTTTTTTGCTAATAATTCTTGCATCCTTCGACCGACTTCTTCGACTAAGAGCTCGATGGGAAGCTTACCTGTTCTTCTTTCAGATGGCATTAGCATATTTTACGAAAAGTCATAAGAAGAGTACTTTGCGAAAAGAATCGGCAGTAGGACGGAATCGTGATGACCACCGATTAGTTTTTTGCTAATAACTCTTGCATCCTTCGACCGACTTCTTCGACTAAGAGCTCGATGGGAAGCTTATTATATACTTTGCGAAAAGAATCGGCAGTAGGACGGAATCGTGTTGACCACCGATTAGTTTTTTGCTAATAACTCTTGCATCCTTCGACCGACTTCTTCGACTAAGAGCTCGCTGGAAAGCTTACCTGTTCTTCTTTCAGATGGCATTAGCATATTTTACGAAAAGTCATAAGAAAAGTTCTTTGCGAAAAGAATCGGCAGTAGGACGGAATCGCGATGACCACCGATTAGTTTTTTGCTAATAACTCTTGCATCCTTCGACCGACTTCTTCGACTAAGAGCTCGATGGGAAGCTTACCTGTTCTTCTTTCAGATGGCATTAGCATATTTTACGAAAAGTCATAAGAAAAGTACTTTGCGAAAAAAATCGGCAGTAGGACGGAATCGTGATGACCACCGATTAGTTTTTTGCTAATAACTCTTGCATCCTTCGACCGACTTCTTCGACTAACAGCTCGATGGGAAGCTTATTATATGCTTTGCGAAAAGAATCGGAAGTAGGACGGAATCGTGTTGACCACCGATTAGTTTTATGCTAACAACTCTTGCATCCTTCGACCGACTTCTTCGACTAAGAGCTCGCTGGAAAGCTTATCTGTTCTTCTTTATTATACGATAAGTCTTAAGAAAAGTACTTTGCGAAAAGAATCGGCAGTAGGACGAAATCGTGTTGACCACCGATTAGTTTTTTGCTAATAACTAATAATGCTTAAGCTCGATGGAAAGCTTATCTGTTCCTCTTTCAGATAACATTAACATATTTTACGAAAAGTCATACGAATTACAATTTTTTTGACCAAAACAAAAATATCCTCGAAATCATTGAAGAAGAAGTACCTTATAAGACGAAAATATGCCTTATCTAATAAGAGACATTTAAATTTTTTTTAATTGCATAAATGAGCGGCATTTTATTCAGAGTTAATAGTTTTTTACATGGAAAAAAAATTCGTTTAATTTTTTCCCATTAAATACTAGAATTACAGAAAAGTAGTTTGCGAAAAAAATCGGCAGTAGGACGGAATCGTGTTGACCACCGATGAGTTTTTTGCTAATAACTCTTGCATCCTTCGACCGGCTTCTTCGACAAAGAGCTCCATGGAAAGCTTATCTGTTCTTCTTTCAGATGGCATTAACATATTTTACGAAAAGTCATAAGAAAAGTACTTTGCGAAAAGAATCGGCAGTAGAACGGAATCGTGTTGACCACTGATTAGTTTTTTGCTGATAACTCTTGCATCCTTCGTCCGACTTCTTCGACAAAATGCTCAATGGAAAGCTTATCTGTTCTTCTTTCAGATGGCATTAACATATTTTACGAAAAGTCATAAGAAAAGTAACTTGCGAAAAGAATCGGCAGTAGGACGGAATCGTGTTGACCACCGATTAGTTTTTTGCTAATAACTCTTGCATCCTTCGACCGACTTCTTCGACTAAGAGCTCGATGGAAGGCTTATCTGTTCTTCTTTCAGATGGCATTAACATATTTTACGAAAAGTTATAAGAAAAGAATTTTGCGAAAAGAATCGGCAGTAGGACGAAATCGTGTTGACCTCCGATCAGTTTTTTGCTAATAACTCTTGCATCCTTTGACCGACTTCTTCGACTAAGAGCTCGATGGAAGGCTTATCTGTTCTTCTTTCAGATGGCATTAACATATTTTACGAAAAGTTATAAGAAAAGTAACTTGCGAAAAGAATCGGCAGTAGGACGGAATCGTGTTGACCACCGATTAGTTTTTTGCTAATAACTCTTGCATCCTTCGACCGACTTCTTCGACTAAGAGCTTGATGTAAAGCTTATCTGTTCTTCTTTCAGATGGCATTAACATATTTTACGAAAAGTTATAAGAAAAGAACTTTGCGAAAAGAATCGGCAGTAGGACGAAATCGTGTTGACCTCCGATCAGTTTTTTGCTAATAACTCTTGCATCCTTTGACCGACTTCTTCGACTTAGAGCTCGATGGAAAGCTTATCTGTTCTTCTTTCAGATGGCATTAACATATTTTACGAAAAGTCATAAGAAAAGTACTTTGCGAAAAGAATCGGCAGTAGGACGGAATCGTGTTGACCACCGATTAGTTTTTTGCTAGTAACTCTTGCATCCTTCGACCGACTTCTTCGACTAACAGCACGATGGAAAGTTTATATATTCTTCTTTCAGATGGCATTTACATATTTTACGAAAAGTTATAAGGAAAGAACTTTGCGAAAAGAATCGGCAGTAGGACGAAATCGTGTTGACCACCGATTAGTTTTTTGCTTATAACTCTTGCATCCTTCGACCGACTTCTTCGACAAAATGCTCAATGGAAAGCTTATCTGTTCTTCTTTCAGATGGCATTTACATATTTTACGAAAAGTTATAAGAAAAGAACTTTGCGAAAAGAATCGCCAGTAGGACGAAATCGTGTTGACGTCCGATCAGTTTTTTGCTAATAACTCTGGCATCCTTTGACCGACTGCTTCGACTTAGAGCTCGATGGAAAGCTTATCTGTTTCTCTTTCAGATAGCATTAACATATTTTACGAGAAGTGATAAGAAAAGTACTTTGCGAAAAGAATCGGCAATAGGACGGAATCGTGTTGACCACCGATTAGTTTTTTGCTAATAACTCTTGCATACTTGGACCGACTTCTTCGACTAAGAGCTCGATGGAAAGCTTATCTGTTCCTCTTTCAGATGGCATTAACATATTTTACGAAAAGTCATAAGAAAAGTAGTTTGCGAAAAGAATCGGCAGTAGGACGGAATTATGTTGACCACCGATTAGTTTTTTGCTAATAACTCTTGCATCCTTCGACCGACTTCTTCGACTAAGAACTCGATGGAAAGCTTATCTGTTACTCTTTCAGATGGCATTAACATATTTTACGAAAAATCATGTGAAAAGTACTTTGCGAAAAGAATCGGCAGTAGGACGGAATCGTGTTGACCACTGATTAGTTTTTTGCTAATAACTCTTGCATCCTTCGACCGACTGCTTCGACTAAGAGCTCGATGGGAAGCTTAACTGTTCTTCTTTCAGATGGCATTAGCATATTTTACGAAAAGTCATAAGAAAAGTACTTTGCGAAAAGAATCGGCAGTAGGACGGAATCGTGTTGACCACCGATTTGTTTTTTGCTTATAACAAATAATGCTAAAGCTCGATGGAAAGCTTATCTGTTCCTCTTTCAGATGGCATTAACATATTTTACGAAAAGTCATAAGAAATATAATTTTTTTGACCAAAACTAAAATATCCTCGAAATCATTGAAGAAGAAGTACCTTATAAAAAGAAAATATGCCTTATCTAATAAGAGATATTTAAATTTTTTTAATTGCATAAATGGGCGGCATTTAATTCAGAATTAATAGTTTTTTATATGGAGAAAAAATCATTTAATTTGTACCCATTAAATACTAGAGTTATAGATAAGTACTTTGCGAAAATAATCGGCAGTGAGACGGAATCGTGTTGACCACCTATTAGTTTTTTGCTAATAACTCTTGCATCCTTCGACCGACTTCTTCGACTAAGTGCTCGATGGAAAGCTTATATATTCCTCTTTCAGATGGCATTAACATATTTTACGAAAAGTCATAAGAAATACAGTTTTTTGACCAAAATTTAAATATCGTTGAAATCATTGAAGAAGAGGTACCTTATAAGACGAAAATGTGCCTTATCTGATAAGAGACATTTAAATTTTTATACTTTTCACTTATGTGAAATAGTATATTAACTTTGTCACGGAGTTTGTAACAGATCGAAATATTAATTTCCGACTATATAAAGTATATATATTCTTGATCAGGACGACAAGACGAGTTGATTTAGCCATGTCCGTCTGTCCGTCTGTCCGTCTGTCTGTCTGTCTGTCTGTCTGTCTGTCTGTCTGTCTGTCTGTCTGTCTGTATGTATGCAAACTAGTCCCTCAGTTTTGAAGCTATCGAGCTGAAACTTTGCACAGAGTCTTAGAATTTATTACGATGAATCATTCGTCGGAACCAGCATGATCGGATTATTGGAACAGGTAGCTCCCATACGAAAAGAAGAAGAAAAGTGAACAAAACTTGAATCGTTGTATGGAAAACTTTTTTGTTTTGTACAATAGAGTGCTGAAATTTTAAACGTAGTTGTTTTACATGGTCCGACTACATGCCTGAAAGTTTCATTGAGATTGGACATCTGGAACTGGTAGCTCCCATACAAAATGAAGAAGAGGAAGAGAAGCCATATTCACGTCGTTGTATGGAAAACTTTTTTGTTTCTTAACCAATTGACTTGAAATTTTAAAGTTATGTTCTTAGGGAGGAATGAAAACTATTTTGACCAAAAGTGGGCGTAACCACGCGTAGCCACGCCCACTTATAGCGAAAATTTACCCGTTGTATGGAAAACTTTTTTGTTTTTTAACCAATTGACTTGAAACTTTGCAGTTATGCTCTTAGGGAGGAATGAAAACTATTTTGATCAAAAGTGGGCGTGGCCACGCCCACTTATAGCTTAACTTGACCCTTTGTATGGAAAACTTTCTTGTTTTTTAACCAATTGACTTGAAACTTTACAGTTATGTTCTTAGGGAGGAATGAAAACTATTTTGACCAAAAGTGGGCGTAACCACGCGTAGCCACGCCCACTTATAGCGAAAATTGACCCTTTGTATGGAAAACTTTTTTGTTTTTTAACCAATTGACTTGAAACTTTACAGTTATGTTCTTAGAGAGGAATGAAAACTATTTTGACCAAAAGTGGGCGTAGCCACGCCCACTTATAGCGAAAATTTACCCGTTGTATGGAAAACTTTTTTGTTTTTTAACCAATTGACTTGAAACTTTGCAGTTATGCTCTTAGGGAGGAATGAAAACTATTTTGATCAAAAGTGGGCGTGGCCACGCCCACTTATAGCTTAACTTGACCCTTTGTATGGAAAACTTTCTTGTTTTTTAACCAATTGACTTGAAACTTTACAGTTATGTTCTTAGGGAGGAATGAAAACTATTTTGACCAAAAGTGGGCGTAACCACGCGTAGCCACGCCCACTTATAGCGAAAATTGACCCTTTGTATGGAAAACTTTTTTGTTTTTTAACCAATTGACTTGAAACTTTACAGTTATGTTCTTAGAGAGGAATGAAAACTATTTTGACCAAAAGTGGGCGTAGCCACGCCCACTTATAGCGAAAATTGACCCTTTGTATGGAAAACTTTTTTTTTTTTTTAACCAATTGACTTGAAACTTTACAGTTATGTTCTTAGAGAGGAATGAAAACTATTTTGACCAAAAGTGGGCGTAGCCACGCCCACTTATAGCGAAAATTTACCCGTTGTATGGAAAACTTTTTTGTTTTTTAACCAATTGACTTGAAACTTTGCAGTTATGCTCTTAGGGAGGAATGAAAACTATTTTGACCAAAAGTGGGCGTAGCCACGCCCACTTATAGCGAAAATTTACCCGTTGTATGGAAAACTTTTTTGTTTTTTAACCAATTGACTTGAAACTTTACAGTTATGTTCTTAGAGAGGAATGAAAACTATTTTGACCAAAAGTGGGCGTAGCCACGCCCACTTATAGCGAAAATTGACCCTTTGTATGAAAAACTTTTTTGTTTTTTAACCAATTGACTTGAAACTTTACAGTTATGTTCTTAGAGAGGAATGAAAACTATTTTGACCAAAAGTGGGCGTAGCCACGCCCACTTATAGCGAAAATTTACCCGTTGTATGGAAAACTTTTTTGTTTTTTAACCAATTGACTTGAAACTTTGCAGTTATGTTCTTAGAGAGGAATGAAAACTATTTTGACCAAAAGTGGGCGTAGCCACGCCCACTTATAGCGAAAATTGACACTTTGTATGGAAAACTTTTTTGTTTTTTAACCAATTGACTTGAAACTTTACAGTTATGTTCTTAGAGAGGAATGAAAACTATTTTGACCAAAAGTGGGCGTAGCCACGCCCACTTATAGCGAAAATTTATCCGTTGTATGGAAAACTTTTTTGTTTTTTAACCAATTGACTTGAAACTTTGCAGTTGTGCTCTTAGGGAGGAATAAAAACTATTTTGACCAAATGTGGGCATGGCTACGCCCACTTATCGCAAAACTTGAACCGTTGTATGGAAAAATTTTTTGTTTTTTAACGAATTGACTTGAAACATTACAGTTATGTTGTTAGGGATGCATGAAAACTATTCATTTAGTTTTTTTTATAGTGACACAAAGTGAAAAGTATTATAGCTTCAGCCTTGCTGAAGATAGCGTCCTTACTGGTTTTAATTGCATTAATGGGCGGCATTTTATTCAGAATTAATAGTTTTTTACATGGAAAAAAAATTCGTTTAATTTGTTCCCATTAAATACTAGAATTATAGAAAAGTACTTTGCGAAAAGAATCGGCAGTAGGACGGAATCGTGTTGACCACCGGTTAGTTTTTTGCTTATAACTCTTACATTCTTCGACCGACTTCTTTAACTAAGAGTTCGATGGAAGGCTTATCTGTTCTTCTTTCAGATGGCATCGAAAAGTCATAAGAAATAAAATTTTTTTGACCAAAACTAAAATATCCTCGAAATCATTGAAGAAGAAGTACCTTATCAGACGAAAAAATGCCTTATCTAATAAGAGACATGTAAATTTTTTTAATTGCATTAACGGACGGCATTTTATTCAGAATTAATAGTTTTTTACATGGACAAAAAATTCGTTTAATTTTTTCCCATTAAATACGAAAATTATATAAAAGTACTTTGCGAAAAGAATCAGCAGTAGGACGGAAACGTGTTGACCACCGATAAGTTTTTTGCTAAAAACTCTTGCATCCTTCGACCGACTTCTTCGACAAAGAGCTCGATGGGAAGCTTACCTGTTCTTCTTTCAGATGGCATTAGCATATTTTACGAAAAGTCATAAGAAAAGTAATTTGCGAAAAGAATCGGCAGTAGGACGGAATCGTGATGACCACCGATTAGTATTTTGCTAATAACTCTTGGATCTTTCGACAGACTTCTTCGACTAAGAGCTCGATGGGAAGCTTATTATATACTTTGCGAAAAGAATCGGCAATAGTACGGAATCGTGTTGTCCACCGATTTGTTTTTTGCTAATAACTAATAATGCTAAAGCTCGAAGGAAAGCTTATCTGTTCCTCTTTCAGATGGCATTAACATATTTTACGAAAAGTCATAAGAAATACAATTTTTTTGACCAAAACTAAAATATCCTCGAAATCATTGAAGAAGAAGTACCTTATCAGACGAAAATATGCCTTATCTAATAAGAGACATTTAAATTTTTGTAATTGCATAAATGGGCGGCATTTTATTCAGCATTAATAGTTTTTTACATGGACAAAAAATCGTTTAATTTGTTCCCATTAAATACTAGAGTTATAGAAAAGTACTTTGCGAAAATAATCGGCAGTAAGACGAAAACGTGTTGACCACCGATAAGTTTTTTGCTAATAGCTCTTGCATCCTTCGACCGTCTTCTTTGACTAAGAGCTCGATGGAAAGCTTATCTGATCCTCTTTCAGATGGCATGAACATATTTTACGAAAAGTCATAAAAAATAAAATTTTTTTGACCAAAACTAAAATATCCTCGAAATCATTGAAGACGAAGTACCTTATCAGACGAAAATATGCCTTATCTAATAAGAGACATTTAAATTTTTGTAATTGCATAAATGGACGGCATTTTATTCAGAATTAATAGTTTTTTACATGGACTAAAAATTCGTTTAATTTTTTCCCATTAAATACTAAAATTATATAAAAGTACATTGCGAAAAGAATCAGCAGTAGGACGGAAACGTGTTGACCACCGATTAGTTTTTTGCTAAAAACTCTTGCATCCTTCGACCGACTTCTTCGATTAAGAGCTCGATGGAAAGCTTATCTGTTCTTCTTTCAGATGGCATTAACATATTTTACGAAAAGTCATAAGAAAAGTTCTTTGCGAAAAGAATCGGCAGTAGGACGGAATCGAGTTGACCACCGATTAGTTTTTGCTTATAACTCTTGCATCCTTCGACCGACTTCTTCGACTATGAGCTCGATGGAAAGCTTATCTGTTCCTCTTTCAGATGGCATTAATATATTTTACGAAAAGTCATAAGAAAAGTAGTTTGCGAAAAGAATCGGCAGTAGGACGGAATCGTGTTGACCACCGATGAGTTTTTTGCTAATAACTCTTGCATCCTTCGACCGACTTCTTCGACAAAGAGATCCAAGGAAAGCTTATCTGTTCTTCTTTCAGATGGCATTAACTTATTCTAGGAAAAGTTATAAGAAAAGTACTTTACGAAAAGAATCGGCAATAGTACGGAATCGTGTTGACCACTGATTTGTTTTTTGCTAATAACTAATAATGCTCAAGCTCGATGGAAAGCTTATCTGTTCCTCTTTCAGATGGCATTAACATATTTTACGAAAAGTCATAAGAAATACAATTTTTTTGACCAAAACTAAAATATCCTCGAAATCATTGAAGAAGAAGTACCTTATAAGACGAAAATATGCCTTATCTAATAAGAGATATTTAAATTTTTTTAAATTGCATAAATGGGCGGCATTTTATTCAGAATTAATAGTTTTTTACATGGACAAAAAATTCGTTTAATTTTTTCCCATTAAATACGAAAATTATATAAAAGTACTTTGCGAAAAGAATCAGCAGTAGGACGGTAACGTGTTCACCACCGATTAGTTTTTTGCTAAAAACTCTTGCATCCTTCGACCGACTTCTTCGATTAAGAGCTCGATGGAAAGCTTATCTGTTCTTCTTTCAGATGGCATTAACATATTTTACGATAAGTCATAAGAAAAGTACTTTGCGAAAAGAATCGGCAGTAGGACGGAAACGTGTTGACCACCGATAAGTTTTTTGCTAATAACTCTTGCATCCTTCGACCGTCTTCTTTGACTAAGAGTTCGATGGAGAGCTTATCTGATCCTCTTTCAGATGGCATTAACTTATTTTACGAAAAGTTATTAGAAAAGTACTTTACGAAAAGAATCGGCAATAGTACGGAATCGTGTTGACTACCGATTTGTTTTTTGCTAATAACTTATAATGCTCAAGCTCGATGGAAAGCTTATCTGTTCGTCTTTCAGATGGCATTAACATATTTTACGAAAAGTCATAAGAAATACAATTTTTTTGACCAAAACTAAAATATCCTCGAAATCATTGAAGAAGAAGTACCTTATAAGACGAAAATATACCTTATCTAATAAGAGACATTTAAATTTTTTTAATTGCATAAATGGGCGCATTTTATTCAGAATTAATAGTTTTTTACATGGACAAAAAACCGTTTAATTTGTTCCCATTAAATACTAAAATTATATAAAAGTACTTTGCGAAAAGAATCAGCAGTAGGACGGAAACGTGTTGACCACCGATAAGTTTTTTGCTAATAACTCTTGCATCCTTCGACCGTCTTCTTTGACTAAGAGTTCGATGGAGAGCTTATCTGATCCTCTTTCAGATGGCATGAACATTTTTTACGAAAAGTCATAAAAAATAAAATTTTTTTGACCAAAACTAAAATATCCTCGAAATCATTGAAGAAGAAGTACCTTATCAGACGAAAATTTGCCTTATCTAATAAGAGACATTTAAATTTTTTTAATTGCATAAATGGGCGGCTTTTTATTCAGAATTAATAGTTTTTTACATGGACAAAAAACCGTTTAATTTGTTCCCATTAAATACTAAAATTATATAAAAGTACTTTGCGAAAAGAATCAGCAGTAGGACGGAAACGTGTTGACCACCCATAAGTTTTTTGCTAATAACTCTTGCATCCTTCGACCGTCTTCTTCGATTAAGAGCTCGATGGAAAGGTTATCTGTTCTTCTTTCAGATGGCATTAACATATTTTACGAAAAGTCATAAGAAAAGTACTTTGCGAAAAGAATCGGCAGTAGGACGGAATCGAGTTAACCACCGATTAGTTTTTGCTTATAACTCTTGCATCCTTCGACCGACTTCTTCGACAAAGAGCTCCATGGAAAGCTTATCTGTTCTTCTTTCAGATGGCATTAACTTATTTAAAGAAAAGTTATAAGAAAAGAACTTTACGAAAAGAATCGGCAATAGTACGGAATCGTGTTGACCACCGATTTGTTTTTTGCTAATAACTAATAACTCAAGCTCGATGGAAAGCTTATCTGTTCTTCTTTCAGATGGCATTAACATATTTTACGAAAAGTCATAAGAAATACAATTTTTTTGACCAAATCTAAAATATCCTCGAAATCATTGAAGAACCACCGATTAGTTTTTTGCTAATAACTCTTGCATCCTTCGACCGACTTCTTCAACTAAGAGCTCGATGGGAAGCTTATCTGTTCTTCTTTCAGATGGCATTAGCATATTTTACGAAAAGTCATAAGAAAAGTACTTTGCGAAAAGAATCGGCAGTAGGACGGAATCGTGTTGACCACCGATTAGTTTTTTGCTAATAACTCTTGCATCCTTCGACCGACTTCTTCCACTAAGAGCTCGATGGGAAGCTTATTATATACTTTGCGAAAAGAATCGGCAGTAGGACGGAATCGTGTTGACCACCGATTAGTTTTTTGCTAATAACTCTTGCATCCTTCGACCGGCTTCTGCGACTAAGAGCTCGATGGAAAGCTTATCTGTTCCTCTTTCAGATGGCATTAACATATTTTACGAAAAGTCATAAGAAAAGTACTTTGCGAAAAGAATCGGCAGTAGGACGGAATCGTGTTGACCACCGATGAGTTTTTTGCTAATAACTCTTGCATCCTTCGACCGACTTCTTCGACAAAGAGCTCCATGGAAAGCTTATCTGTTCTTCTTTCAGATGGCATTAACTTATTTTACAAAAAGTTATAAGAAAAGTACTTTACGAAAAGAATCGGCAATAGTACGGAATCGTTTTGACCACCGATTTGTTGTTTGCTAATAACTAATAATGCTCAAGCTCGATGGAAAGCTTATCTGTTCCTCTTTCAGATGGCATTAACATATTTTACGAAAAATCATAAGAAATACAATTTTTTTGACCAAAACTAAAATATCCTCGAAATCAATGAAGAAGAAGTGCCTTATAAGACGAAAATATACCTTATCTAATAAGATTTATTTAAATTTTTTTAATTGCATAAATGGGCGGCATTTTATTCAGAATTAATAGTTTTTTACATGGACAAAAAATCGTTGAATTTGTTCCTATTAAATACTAAAATTATATAAAAGTACTTTGCGAAAAGAATCAGCAGTAGGACGGAAACGTTTTGACCACCGATAAGTTTTTTGCTAATAGCTCTTGCATCCTTCGACCGTCTTCTTTGACTAAGAGCTCGATGGAAAGCTTATCTGATCCTCTTTCAGATGGCATGAACATATTTTACGAAAAGTCATAAAAAACCAGTAAGGGAGCTATTTTCAGCTTTGCTGAAACTTATATACTCTTGCAAGCATTTTCTCAAGTATTCTTATTGGAAAATATGTTTTATAGTTTTTCCAATAAGAATCATATACTTTTATAAAGATATAGGGGCGTGGCCCCGCCCATATTCTAATTTTTTTAACATATACATAGCAATCATTGAACACTTTATTTTGTGATCTTATATCTCGTCGGCTTACAGAGAAATCACATTTTTAACTTTTTCTCTATATGGGCGGTGCCACGCCCTTATGTCCGATTTGTACGAAACTTTGGAATATGGTCAAGGATGTATAAAAACGCGTAACTGCAAAGTTTTATCCGTTTATATTTAAGAACAAAAAAGTTTTTCTAACAAAAACCGAATTTTTGACCGATTGTTCCTATGGGAGCTATATCCTATATTTATCCGATCTCCACCAATTTTGGAGCGTATTTTAATTTACGTCCAAGATGTTCGTGTGCAAAAAATTGAGGCGATAGCTTTAAAAACAAGGCGTTTATTGAGCAAAAACCTCATTTTTGACGGATCGTTCCTATGGCAGCTATATGCTATAGTTATCCGATCATGCTGGATTTTACATACAAACCGCCTGCAATTATAAGAAAATTTTCTGCGTTTAAATTTTTTCGATATCGTTTAAACTGAGCCCACAGTTGGTATTGAAACAGACAGACGGACAGACAGACGGACAGACGGACATGACTATATGAACTCGTCTCGTCGTGCTGATCAAGAATATATATACTTTATATAGTCGGAGATGTCTCCTTCTCTGCGTTGCAAACTTCATGACAAAGTTAATATACTCTTGCAAGAGTATAATAAAATTTTTTTGACCAAGACTAAAATATCCTCGAAATCATTGAAGAAGAAGTACTTTATCAGACGAAAATACGCCTTATCTAATAAGAGACATTTAAATTTTTTTAATTACATAAATGGACGGCATTTTATTCAGAATTAATAGTTTTTGACATGGACAAAAAATTCGTTTAATTTTTTCCCATTAAATACTAAAATTATATAAAAGTACTTTGCGAAAAGAATCAGCAGTAGGACGGAAACGTGTTGACCACCGATTAGTTTTTTGCTAAAAACTCTTGCATCCTTCGACCGACTTCTTCGATTAAGAGCTCGATGGAAAGCTTAACTGTTCTTCTTTCAGATGGCATTAACATATTTTACGAAAAGTCATAAGAAAAGTACTTTGCGAAAAGAATCGGCAGTAGGACGGAATCGAGTTGACCACCGATTAGTTTTTGCTTATAACTCTTGCATCCTTCGACCGACCTCTTCGACAAAGAGCTCGATGGAAAGCTTATCTGTTCCTCTTTCAGATGGCATTAACATATTTTACGAAAAGTCATAAGAAAAGTACTTTGCGAAAAGAATCGGCAGTAGGACGGAAACGTGTTGACCACCGATTAGTTATTTGTTAAAAACTCTTGCATCCTTCGACCGGCTTCTTCGACAAAGAGCTCCATGGAAAGCTTATCTGTTCTTCTATCAGATGGCATTAACTTATTTTACGAAAAGTCATAAGAAAAGTACTTTACGAAAAGAATCGGTAGTAGGACGGAATCGTGTTAACCACCAATTTGTTTTTTGCTAATAACAAATAATGCTAAAGCTCGATGGAAAGCTTATCTGTTCCTCTTTCAGATGGCATTAACATATTTTACGAAAAGTCATAAGAAATACAATTTTTTTGACCAAAACTAAACTATCCTCGAAATCATTGAAGAAGAAGTGCCTTATAAGACGAAAATAAACCTTATCTAATAAGAGATATTTAAATTTTTTTAATTGCATAAATGGGCGGCATTTTATTCAGAATTAATAGTTTTTGACATGGACAAAAAATTCGTTTAATTTTTTCCCATTAAATACTAAAATTATATAAAAGTACTTTGCGAAAAGAATCAGCAGTAGGACGGAAACGTGTTGACCACCGATTAGTTTTTTGCTAAAAACTCTTGCATCCTTCGACCGACTTCTTCGATTAAGAGCTCGATGGAAAGCTTATCTGTTCTTCTTTCAGATGGCATTAACATATTTTACGAAAAGTCATAAGAAAAGTACTTTGCGAAAAGAATCGGCAGTAGGACGGAATCGAGTTGACCACCGATTAGTTTTTGCTTATAACTCTTGCATCCTTCGACCGACTTCTTCGACTAAGAGCTCGATGGAAAGCTTATCTGTTCCTCTTTCAGATGGCATTAACATATTTTACGAAAAGTCATAAGAAAAGTACTTTGCGAAAAGAATCGGCAGTAGGACGGAATCGTGTTGACCACCGTGTTGCCGATTCTTTTACGAAAAGTCAAAAGAAATACAATTTTTTTGACAAAAACTAAAATATTCTCGAAAGCATTGAAAAAGAAGTACCTTATAAGACGAAAATATGCCTTATCTAATAAGAGATATTTAAATTTTTTTAATTGCATTAATGGGCGGCATTTTATTCAGAATTAATAGTTTTTTACATGGATAAAAAATTCGTTTAATTTTTTCCCATTAAATACTAAAATTATATAAAAGTACTTTGCGAAAAGGATCAGCAGTAGGACGGAAACGTGTTGACCACCGATTAGTTTTTTGCTAAACACTCTTGCATCCTTCGACCGACTTCTTCGATTAAGAGCTCAATGGAAAGCTTATCTGTTCTTCTTTCAGATGGCATTAACATATTTTACGAAAAGTCATAAGAAAAGTACTTTGCGAAAAGAATCGGCAGTAGGACGGAATCGAGTTGACCACCGATTAATTTTTGCTTATAACTCTTGCATCCTTCGACCGACTTCTTCGACTAAGAGCTCGATGGAAAGCTTATCTGTTCCTCTTTCAGATGGCATTAACATATTTTACGAAAAGTCATAAGAAAAGTACATTGCGAAAAGAATCGGCAGTAGGACGGAATCGTGTTGACCACCGATGAGTTTTTTGCTAATAACTCTTGCATCCTTCGACCGACTTCTTCGACAAAGAGCTCCATGGAAAGCTTATCTGTTCTTCTTTCAGATGGCATTAACTTATTTAAAGAAAAGTTATAAGAAAAGAACTTTACGAAAAGTATCGGAAATAGTACGGAATCGTGTTGACCACCGATTTGTTTTTTGCTAATAACTAATAACTCAAGCTCGATGGAAAGCTTATCTGTTCCTCTTTCAGATAGCATTAACATATTTTACGAAAAGTCATAAGAAATACAATTTTTTTGACCAAATCTAAAATATCCTCGAAATCATTGAAGAACCACCGATTAGTTTTTTGCTAATAAATCTTGCATCCTTCGACCGACTTCTTCGACTAAGAGCTCGATGGGAAGCTTATCTGTTCTTCTTTCAGATGGCATTAGCATATTTTACGAAAAGTCATAAGAAAAGTACTTTGCGCAAAGAATCGGCAGTAGGACGGAATCGTGTTGACCACCGATTAGTTTTTTGCTAATAACTCTTGCATCCTTCGACCGACTTCTTCCACTAAGAGCTCGATGGAAAGCCTATCTGTTCTTCTTTCAGATGGCATTAACATATTTTACGAAAAGTCATAAAAAAAGTACTTTGCGAAAAGAATCGGCATTAGGACGGAATCGTGTTGACCACCGATTTGTTTTTTGCTAATAACTAATAACTCAAGCTCGATGGAAAGCTTATCTGTTCCTCTTTCAGATGGCATTAACATATTTTACGAAAAGTCATAAGAAATACAATTTTTTTGACCAAATCTAAAATATCCTCGAAATCATTGAAGAAGCACCGATTAGTTTTTTGCTAATAACTCTTGCATCCTCTGACCGACTTCTTCGACTAAGAGCTCGATGGGAAGCTTATCTGTTCTTCTTTCAGATGGCATTAGCATATTTTACGAAAAGTCATAAGAAAAGTACTTTGCGAAAAGAATCGGCAGTAGGACGGAACCGTGTTGACCACCGATTAGTTTTTTGCTAATAACTCTTGCATCCTTCGACCGACTTCTTCGATTAAGAGCTCGATGGAAAGCTTATCTGTTCTTCTTTCAGATGGCATTAACATATTTTACGAAAAGTCATAAGAAAAGTACTTTGCGAAAAGAATCGGCAGTAGGACGGAATCGAGTTGACCACCGATTAATTTTTGCTTATAACTCTTGCATCCTTCGACCGACTTCTTCCACTAAGAGCTCGATGGAAAGCCTATCTGTTCTTCTTTCAGATGGCATTAACATATTTTACGAAAAGTCATAAAAAAAGTACTTTGCGAAAAGAATCGGCATTAGGACGGAATCGTGTTGACCACCGATTTGTTTTTTGCTAATAACTAATAACTCAAGCTCGATGGAAAGCTTATCTGTTCCTCTTTCAGATGGCATTAACATATTTTACGAAAAGTCATAAGAAATACAATTTTTTTGACCAAATCTAAAATATCCTCGAAATCATTGAAGAAGCACCGATTAGTTTTTTGCTAATAACTCTTGCATCCTCTGACCGACTTCTTCGACTAAGAGCTCGATGGGAAGCTTATCTCTTCTTCTTTCAGATGGAATTAGCATATTTTACGAAAAGTCATAAGAAAAGTACTTTGCGAAAAGAATCGGCAGTAGGACGGAAACGTGTTGACCACCGATTAGTTTTTTGCTAATAACTCTTGCATCCTTCGACCGACTTCTTCCACTAAGAGCTCGATGGAAAGCCTATCTGTTCTTCTTTCAGATGGCATTAACATATTTTACGAAAAGTCATAAAAAAAGTACTTTGCGAAAAGAATCGGCATTAGGACGGAATCGTGTTGACCACCGATTTGTTTTTTGCTAATAACTAATAACTCAAGCTCGATGGAAAGCTTATCTGTTCCTCTTTCAGATGGCATTAACATATTTTACGAAAAGTCATAAGAAATACAATTTTTTTGACCAAATCTAAAATATCCTCGAAATCATTGAAGAAGCACCGATTAGTTTTTTGCTAATAACTCTTGCATCCTCTGACCGACTTCTTCGACTAAGAGCTCGATGGGAAGCTTATCTGTTCTTCTTTCAGATGGCATTAGCATATTTTACGAAAAGTCATAAGAAAAGTACTTTGCGAAAAGAATCGGCAGTAGGACGGAACCGTGTTGACCACCGATTAGTTTTTTGCTAATAACTCTTGCATCCTTCGACCGACTTCTTCGATTAAGAGCTCAATGGAAAGCTTATCTGTTATTCTTTCAGATGGCATTAACATATTTTACGAAAAATCATAAAAAAAGTACTTTGCGAAAAGAATCGGCATTAGGACGGAATCGTGTTGACCACCGATTTGTTTTTTGCTAATAACTAATAACTCAAGCTCGATGGAAAGCTTATCTGTTCCTCTTTCAGATGGCATTAACATATTTTACGAAAAGTCATAAGAAATACAATTTTTTTGACCAAATCTAAAATATCCTCGAAATCATTGAAGAAGCACCGATTAGTTTTTTGCTAATAACTCTTGCATCCTCTGACCGACTTCTTCGACTAAGAGCTCGATGGGAAGCTTATCTGTTCTTCTTTCAGATGGCATTAGCATATTTTACGAAAAGTCATAAGAAAAGTACTTTGCGAAAAGAATCGGCAGTAGGACGGAATCGTGTTGACCACCGATTAGTTTTTTGCTAATAACTCTTGCATCCTTCGACCGACTTCTTCCACTAAGAACTCGATGGGAAGCTTATTATATACTTTGCGAAAAGAATCGGCAGTAGGACGGAATCGTGTTGACCACCGATTAGTTTTTTGCTAATAACTCTTGAATCCTTCGACCGGCTTCTTCGACTAAGAGCTCGATGGAAAGCTTATCTGTTCCTCTTTCAGATGGCATTAACATATTTTACGAAAAGTCATAAGAAAAGTACCTTGCGAAAACTAAAATATCCTCGAAATCATTGAAGAAGAAGTTCCTTATAAGACGAAAATATACCTTATCTAATAAGAGATATTTAAATTTTTTTAATTGCATAAATGAGCGGCATTTTATTCAGAATTAATAGTTTTTTACATGGACAAAAAATCGTTTAATTTGTTCCTATTAAATACTAAAATTATATAAAAGTACTTTGCGAAAAGAATCAGCAGTAGGACGGAAACGTTTTGACCACCGATAAGTTTTTTGTTAAAAGCTCTTGCATCCTTCGACCGTCTTCTTTGACTAAGAGCTCGATGGAAAGCTTATCTGATTCTCTTTCAGATGGCATGAACATATTTTACGAAAAGTCATAAAAAATAAAATTTTTTTGACCAAAACTAAAATATCCTCGAAATCATTGAAGAAGAAGTACTTTATCAGACGAAAATATGCCTTATCTAATAAGAGACATTTAAATTTTTTTAATTGCATAAATGGACGGCATTTTATTCAGAATTAATAGTTTTTTACATGGACAAAAAATTCGTTTAATTTTTTCCCATTAAATACTAAAATTATATAAAAGTACTTTGCGAAAAGAATCAGCAGTAGGACGGAAACGTGTTGACCACCGATTAGTTTTTGCTAAAAACTCTTGCATCCTTCGACCGACTTCTTCGATTAAGAGCTCGATGGAAAGCTTAACTGTTCTTCTTTCAGATGGCATTAACATATTTTACGAAAAGTCATAAGAAAAGTACTTTGCGAAAAGAATCGGCAGTAGGACGGAATCGTGTTGACCACCGATGAGTTTTTTGCTAATAACTCTTGCATCATTCGACCGACCTCTTCTGCTTAAGAATCGGCAGTAGGACGGAATCGAGTTGCCCACCGATTAGTTGTTGCTTATAACTCTTGCATCCTTCGACCGACTTCTTCGACTAAGAGCTCGATGGAAAGCTTATCTGTTCCTCTTTCAGATGGCAATAACATATTTTACGAAAAGTCATAAGAAAAGTACTTTGCGAAAAGAATCGGCAGTAGGACGGAAACGTGTTGACCACCGATTAGTTTTTTGCTAATAACTCTTGCATCCTTCGACCGGCTTCTTCGACAAAGAACTCGATGGAAAGCTTATCTGTTCTTCTATCAGATGGCATTAACTTATTTTACGAAAAGTCATAAGAAAAGTACTTTACGAAAAGAATCGGTAGTAGGACGGAGTCGTGTTGACCACCGATTTGTTTTTTGCTAATAACAAATAATGCAAAAGCTCGATGGAAAGCTTATCTGTACCTCTTTCAGATGGCATTAACATATTTTACGAAAAGTCATAAGAAATACAATTTTTTTGACCAAAACTAAAATATCCTCGAAATCATTGAAGAACCACCGAATAGTTTTTTGCTAATAACTCTTGCATCCCTCGACCGACTTCTTCGACTAAGAGCTCGATGGGAAGCTTATCTGTTCTTCTTTCAGATGGCATTAGCATATTTTACGAAAAGTCATAAGAAAAGTACTTTGCGAAAAGAATCGGCAGTAGGACGGAATCGTGTTGACCACCGATTAGTTTTTTGCTAATAACTCTTGCATCCTTCGACCGACTTCTTCGATTAAGAGCTCAATGGAAAGCTTATCTATTATTCTTTCAGATGGCATTAACATATTTTACGAAAAATACAATTTTTTTGACCAAAACTAAACTATCCTCGAAATCATTGAAGAAGAAGTGCCTTATAAGACGAAAATATATCTTATCTAATAAGAGATATTTAAATTTTTTTATTTGCATAAATGGGCGGCATTTTATTCAGAATTAATAGTTTTTTACATGGACAAAAAATCGTTTAATTTGTTCCTATTAAATACTAAAATTATATAAAAGTACTTTGCGAAAAGAATCAGCAGTAGGACGGAAACGTTTTGACCACCGATAAGTTTTTTGCTAATAGCTCTTGCATCCTTCGACCGTCTTCTTTGACTAAGAGCTCGATGGAAACCTTATCTGATCGTCTTTCAGATGGCATGAACATATTTTACGAAAAGTCATAAGAAAAGTACTTTGCGAAAAGAATCGGCAGTAGGACGGAATCGAGTTGACCACCGATTAGTTTTTGCTTATAACTCTTGCATCCTTCGACCGACTTCTTCGACTAAGAGCTCGATGGAAAGCTTATCTGTTCGTCTTTCAGATGGCATTAACATTTTTTACGAAAAGTCATAAGAAAAGTACTTTGCGAAAAGAATCGGCAGTAGGACGGAATCGTGTTGACCACCGATTTGTTTTTTGCTAATAACTAATAATGCTCAAGCTCGATGGAAAGCTTATCTGCGAAAAGAATCGGCAGTAGGACGGAAACGTGTTTACCACCGATAAGTTTTTTGCTAATAGCTCTTGCATCCTTCGACCGTCTTCTTTGACTAAGAGCTCGATGGAAAGCTTATCTGACCCTCTTTCAGATGGCATGAACATATTTTACGAAAAGTCATAAAAAATAAAATTTTTTTGACCAAAACTAAAATATCCGCGAAATCATTGAAGAAGAAGTACCTTATCAGACGAAAATATGCCTTATCTAATAAGAGACATTTAAATTTTTTTAATTGCATAAATGGACGGCATTTTATTCAGAATTAATAGTTTTTTACATGGACAAAAAATTCGTATAATTTTTTCCCATTAAATACTAAAATTATATAAAAGTACTTTGCGAAAAGGATCAGCAGTAGGACGGAAACGTGTTGACCACCGATTAGTTTTTTGCTAAAAACTCGTGCATTCTTCGACCGACTTCTTCGATTAAGAGCTCGATGGAAAGCTTATCTGTTCTTCTTTCAGATGGCATTAACATATTTTACGAAAAGTCATAAGAAAAGTACTTTGCGAAAAGAATCGGCAGTAGGACGGAATCGAGTTGACCACCGATTAGTTTTTGCTTATAACTCTTGCATCCTTCGACCGACTTCTTCGACTAAGAGCTCGATGGAAAGCTTATCTGTTCTTCTTTCAGATGGCAATAACATATTTTACGAAAAATCATAAGAAAAGTACTTTGCGAAAAGAATCGGCAGTAGGACGGAAACGTGTTGACCACCGATTAGTTTTTTGCTAATAACTCTTGCATCCTTCGACCGGCTTCTTCGACAAAGAACTCGATGGAAAGCTTATCTGTTCTTCTAACAGATGGCATTAACTTATTTTACGAAAAGTCATAAGAAAAGTACTTTACGAAAAGAATCGGTAGTAGGACGGAGTCGTGTTGACCACCGATTTGTTTTTTGCTAATAACAAATAATGCAAAAGCTCGATGGAAAGCTTATCTGTACCTCTTTCAGATGGCATTAAAAAATTTTACGAAAAGTCATAAGAAATACAATTTTTTTGACCAAAACTAAAATATCCTCCAAATCATTGAAGAACCACCGATTAGTTTTTTGCTAATAACTCTTGCATCCCTCGACCGACTTCTTCGACTAAGAGCTCGATGGGAAGCTTATCTCTTCTTCTTTCAGATGGAATTAGCATATTTTACGAAAAGTCATAAGAAAAGTACTTTGCGAAAAGAATCGGCAGTAGGACGGAAACGTGTTGACCACCGATTAGTTTTTTGCTAATAACTCTTGCATCCTTCGACCGACTTCTTCGATTAAGAGCTCAATGGAAAGCTTATCTGTTATTCTTTCAGATGGCATTAACAAATTTTACGAAAAGTCATAAGAAAAGTACTTTGCGAAAAGAATCGGCAGTAGGACGGAATCGAGTTGACCACCGATTAGTTTTTGCTTATAACTCTTGCATAGTTCGACCGACTTCTTCGACTAAGAGCTCGATGGAAAGCTTATCTGTTCTTCTTTCAGATGGCATTAACATATTTTACGAAAAGTCATAAGAAATACAATTTTTTTGACCAAAACTAAAATATCCTCGAAATCATTGAAGAAGAAGTACCTTATAAGACGAAAATATATCATATCTAATAAGAGGCATTTAAATTTTTTTAATTGCATAAATGAGCGGCATTTTATTCAGAGTTCATAGTTTTTTACATGGAAAAAAAAATTCGTTTAATTTTTTCCCATTACATACTAGAATTACAGAAAAGTACTTTGCGAAAAGAATCGGCAGTAGGACGGAATCGTGTTGACCACCGATTAGTTTTTTGCTAACAACTCTTGCATCCTTCAACCGACTTCTTCGACAATGAGCTCGGTGGAAAGCTTATCTGTTCCTTCTATAGAAGGCATTAACATATTTTACGAAAAGTCATAAGAAAAGTACTTTGCGAAAAGAATCGGCCGTAGGACGGAATCGTGTTGACCACCGATTAGTTTTTTGCTAATAACTCTGGCATCCTTCGACCGACTTCTTCCACTAAGACCTCGATGGAAAGCTTATCTGTTCTTCTTTCAGATGGCATTAACATATTTTACGAAAAGTCATAAAAAAAGTACTTTGCGAAAAGAATCGGCATTAGGACGGAATCGTGTTGACCACCGATTAGTTTTTGCTTATAACTCTTGCATCCTTCGACCGACTTCTTCGACTAAGAGCTCGATGGAAAGCTTATCTGTACCTCTTTCAGGTGGCATTAAAATATTTTACAAAAAGAAATACAATTTTTTTGATCAAAACTAAAGTACCTTCGAAATCATTGAAGAAGAAATTCCTTACCAGACGAAAATATGCCTTATCTAATGAGAGACATTTTAAATTTTTTAATTACATAAATGGGCGGCATTTTATTCAGAATTTATAGTTTGTTACATGGACAAAAAATTCGTTTAATTTTTCCCATTAAATACTACAATTATAGAAAAGTACTTTGCGAAAAGAATCGGGAGTAGGACGGAATCGTGTTGACCACCGATTAGTTTTTTGATAATAACTCTTGCATCCTTCGACCGACTTCTTCCACTAAGAGCTCGATGGAAAGCTTATCTGTTCCTCTTTCAGATGGCATTAACATATTTTACGAAAAGTCATAAAAAAAGGACTTTGCGAAAAGAATCGGCATTAGGACGGAATCGTGTTGACCACCGATTAGTTTTTGCTTATAACTCTTGCATCCTTCGACCGACTTCTTCGACTAAGAGCTCGATGGAAAGCTTATCTGTACCTCTTTCAGGTGGCATTAAAATATTTTACAAAAAGTCATAAGAAATACAATTTTTTTGATCAAAACTAAAGTACCTTCGAAATCATTGAAGAAGAAATTCCTTACCAGACGAAAATATGCCTTATCTAATAAGAGACATTTAAATTTTTTTAATTGCATAAGTGGGCGGCATTTTATTCAGAATTAATAGTTTTTTACATGGACAAAAAATTCGCTTAATTTTTTCCCATTAAATACTAGAATTATAGAAAAGTACTTTGCGAAAAGAATCGGCAGTAGGACGGAATCATGTTGACCACCGATTAGTTTTTTGCTAATAACTCTTGCATCCTTCGACCGACTTCTTCGACTAAGGGCTCGATAGAAAGCTTATCTGTTCCTTTTATAGATGGCATTTACATATTTTACGAAAAGTCATAAAAAGAGTACTTTGCGAAAAGAATCGGCAGTAGGACGGAAACGTGTTGACCACCGATTCGTTTTTTGCTAATAACTCTTGCATCCTTCGACCGACTTCTTCGACTAGGAGCTCAATGGAAAGTTTATCTGTTCCCCTTTCAGATGGCATTAACATATTTCACAAAAAGTCGTAAGAAATAAAATTTTTTTGATCAAAACTAAAATATCCCCGAAATCATTGCAAAGAAGTACCTTATCAGACGGAAATATGCCTAATCTAATAAGAGACATTCAAAACTTTTTAATTGCATAAATGGGCGGCATTTTATTCAGAATTAATAGTTTTTTACATGGACAAAAAATTCGTTTAATTTTTTCCCACTAAATACTAGAATTATAGAAAAGTACTTTGCGAAAAGAATCGGCAGTAGGACGGAAACGTATTACCACCGATTATTTTTGAGCTAATAACTCTTGTATCCTTCGACCGACTTCTTCGACAAAGAGCTCGATGGAAAGCTTATCTGTTCATCTTTCAGATGGCATTAACATATTTTGCGAAAAGTCATAAGAAAAGTACTTTGCGAAAAGAATCGGCAGAAGGACGGAATCGTGTTGACCACCGATTAGTTTTTTGCTTATAACTCTTGCATCTTTCGACAAACTTCTTCGACAGAGGGGTCGTTGGAAAGCTTATCTGTTCCTCTTTCAGATGGCATTAACATATTTTACGAAAAGTCATAAGAAAAGTACTTTGAGAAAAGAATCGGCAGTAGGACGGAATCGTGTTGACCACCAATTAGTTTTTTGCTAATAACTCTTGCATCCTTCGACCGACTTCTTCGACAGAGGGGTCGTTGGAAAGCTTATCTGTTCCTCTTTCAGATGGCATTAACATATTTTACGAAAAGTCATAAGAAAAGTACTTTGAGAAAAGAATCGGCATTAGGACGGAATCGTGTTGACCACCGATTAGTTTTTGCTTATAACTCTTGCATCCTTCGACCAACTTCTTCGATTAAGTGCTCGATGGAAAGCTTATCTGTACCTCTTTCAGGTGGCATTAAAATATTTTACAAAAAGTCATAAGAAATACAATTTTTTTGATCAAAACTAAAGTACCTTCGAAATCATTGAAGAAGAAATTCCTTACCAGACGAAAATATGCCTTATCTAATGAGAGACATTTTAAATTTTTTAATTACATAAATGGGTGGAATTTTATTCAGAATTTATAGTTTGTTACATGGACAAAAAATTCGTTTAATTTTTCCCATTAAATACTACAATTATAGAAAAGTACTTTGCGAAAAGAATCGGGAGTAGGACGGAATCGTGTTGACCACCGATTAGTTTTTTGATAATAAGTCTTGCATCCTTCGATCGACTTCTTCCACTAAGAGCTCGATGGAAAGCTTATCTGTTCCTCTTTCAGATGGCATTAACATATTTTACGAAAAGTCATAAAAAAAGGACTTTGCGAAAAGAATCGGCATTAGGACGGAATCGTGTTGACCACCGATTAGTTTTTGCTTATAACTCTTGCATCCTTCGACCGACTTCTTCGACTAAGAGCTCGATGGAAAGCTTATCTGTACCTCTTTCAGGTGGCATTAAAATATTTTACAAAAAGTCATAAGAAATATAATTTTTTTGATCAAAACTAAAGTACCTTCGAAATCATTGAAGAAGAAATTCCTTACCAGACGAAAATATGCCTTATCTAATAAGAGACATTTAAATTTTCTTAATTGCATAAGTGGGCGGCATTTTATTCAGAATTAATAGTTCTTTACATGGACAAAAAATTCGCTTAATTTTTTCCCATTAAATACTAGAATTATAGAAAAGTACTTTGCGAAAAGAATCGGCAGTAGGACGGAATCATGTTGACCACCGATTATTTTTGAGCTAATAACTCTTGTATCCTTCGACCGACTTCTTCGACAAAGAGCTCGATGGAAAGCTTATCTGTTCATCTTTCAAATGGCATTAACATATTTTGCGAAAAGTCATAAGAAAAGTACTTTGCGAAAAGAATCGGCAGTAGGACGGAATCGTGTTGACCACCAATTAGTTTTTTGCAAATAACTCTTGCATCCTTCGACCGACTTCTTCGACTAAGAGCTCGATGGAAAGCTTATCTGTTACTCTTTCAGATGGCTTTAACATATTTTACAAAAAGTCATAAGAAAAATACTTTGCGAAAAGAATCGGCAGTAGGACGGAATCGTGTTGACCACCAATTAGTTCTTTGCTTATAACTCTTGCATCCTTCGACCGACTTCTTCGACTAAGAGCTCGATGGAAAGCTTATCTGTTCTTCTTTCAGATGGCATTAACATATTTTACGAAAAGTCATAAGAAAAGTACTTTGCGAAAAGAACCGGAATCGTGTTGACCACCGATTAGTTTTTTGCTTACAACTGTTGCATCTTTCGACCGACTTCTTCGACTAAGAGCGCGATGGAAAGATTATCTGTTCCTCTTTCAGATGGCATTAATATGTTTCACGAAAAGTCATAAGAAATAATAAATGACTAGTTTTGGTTCTACGGGAGACACGCACTTTTGAATTGACTCTTCTTCTTCGCATTTGTTCATCCAAAAATATTCACAAGCCAACTGGCTCCAACAACACTGTCGGTACCTATTTTAAGTAAATTTACTATATTTACGAGTTTGTTTAAACTTTTCAAAAGCATCAGCATATTAATTATATATCTTAGATTATTTTGACAGTTTGTTTAGTTCAATTCGAATATACTTTTCAATTTTCGAAAAAAAAATGCAAGCAGATTGGCGAGGCATGAAACTGATTGTTTTTGCTGCTCAAAAAATATTGGTTGATTTGTGAAAGCTTTTTTTAAAATGCAAATTTATTAATGAAAATATGTAAAATAACGAATTGTTTGAATGCAGATTTATGAGGAAAACCATAAAAATTATTTCTTCATTCATAATTTTTTATAAGAACTTAAAATAAGGCTGAATTTAAGCAAATCCCTGAGGGTATAGTCAGAGATTTTGCTAGAGAAAAAATTTCCCTGATAGAGATTTTCTGTGACACCAAAATTTCCCTTTTTGTTGTTTTTGGCACCAAATCTCTAGTAAGCGATTTCTGTGACACCCCCGTATGAGACGAAAATATGCCCTATCTAATAAGAGACATTTAAATTTTTTTAATTGCATAAATGGAAGGCATTCTATTCAGAATTAATAGTTTTTTACATGGACAAATAATTCGTTTAATTTTTTCCCATTAAATACTACAATTATAGAAAAGTACTTTGCGAAAAGAATCGGGAGTAGGACGGAATCGTGTTGACCACCGATTAGTTTTTTGATAATAACTCTTGCATCCTTCGACCGACTTCTTCCACTAAGAGCTCGATGGAAAGCTTATCTGTTCCTCTTTCAGATGGCATTAACATATTTTACGAAAAGTCATAAAAAAAAGGACTTTGCGAAAAGAATCGGCATTAGGACGGAATCGTGTTGACCACCGATTAGTTTTTGCTTATAACTCTTGCATCCTTCGACCGACTTCTTCGACTAAGACCTCGATGGAAAGCTTATCTGTACCTCTTTCAGGTGGCATTAAAATATTTTACAAAAAGTCATAAGAAATATAATTTTTTTGATCAAAACTAAAGTACCTTCGAAATCATTGAAGAAGAAATTCCTTACCAGACGAAAATATGCCTTATCTAATAAGAGACATTTAAATTTTCTTAATTGCATAAGTGGGCGGCATTTTATTCAGAATTAATAGTTCTTTACATGGACAAAAAATTCGCTTAATTTTTTCCCATTAAATACTAGAATTATAGAAAAGTACTTTGCGAAAAAAATCGGCAGTAGGACGGAATCATGTTGACCACCGATTATTTTTGAGCTAATAACTCTTGTATCCTTCGACCGACTTCTTCGACAAAGAGCTCGATGGAAAGCTTATCTGTTCATCTTTCAAATGGCATTAACATATTTTGCGAAAAGTCATAAGAAAAGTACTTTGCGAAAAGAATCGGCAGTAGGACGGAATCGTGTTGACCACCAATTAGTTTTTTGCTAATAACTCTTGCATCCTTCGACCGACTTCTTCGACTAAGAGCTCGATGGAAAGCTTATCTGTTACTCTTTCAGATGGCTTTAACATATTTTACAAAAAGTCATAAGAAAAATACTTTGCGAAAAGAATCGGCAGTAGGACGGAATCGTGTTGACCACCAATTAGTTCTTTGCTTATAACTCTTGCATCCTTCGACCGACTTCTTCGACTAAGAGCTCGATGGAAAGCTTATCTGTTCTTCTTTCAGATGGCATTAATATATTTTACGAAAAGTCATAAGAAAAGTACTTTGCGAAAAGAACCGGAATCGTGTTGACCACCGATTAGTTTTTTGCTTATAACTGTTGCATCTTTCGACCGACTTCTGCGACTAAGAGCGCGATGGAAAGATTATCTGTTCCTCTTTCAGATGGCATTAATATGTTTCACGAAAAGTCATAAGAAATAATAAATGACTAGTTTTGGTTCTACGGGAGACACGCACTTTTGAATTGACTCTTCTTCTTCGCATTTGTTCATCCAAAAATGTTCACAAGCCAACTGGCTCCAACAACACTGTCGGTACCTATTTTAAGTAAATTTACTATATTTACGAGTTTGTTTAAACTTTTCAAAAGCATCAGCATATTAATTATATATCTTAGATTATTTTGACAGTTTGTTTAGTTCAATTCGAATATACTTTTCAATTTTCGAAAAAAAAATGCAAGCAGATTGGCGCGGCATGAAACTGATTGTTTTTGCTGCTCAAAAAATATTGGTTGATTTGTGAAAGCTTTTTTTAAAATGCAAATTTATTAATGAAAATATGTAAAATAACGAATTGTTTGAATGCAGATTTATGAGGAAAACCATAAAAATTATTTCTTCATTCATAATTTTTTATAAGAACTTAAAATAAGGCTGAATTTAAGCAAATCCCTGAGGGTATAGTCAGAGATTTTGCTAGAGAAAAAATTTCCCTGATAGAGATTTTCTGTGACACCAAAATTTCCCTTTTTGTTGTTTTTGGCACCAAATCTCTAGTAAGCGATTTCTGTGACACCCCCGTATGAGACGAAAATATGCCCTATCTAATAAGAGACATTTAAATTTTTTTAATTGCATAAATGGGCGGCATTTTATCCAGAATTTATAGTTTTTTACATGGACAAAAAATTCGTTTAATTTTTCCAATTAAATACTACAATTATAGAAAAATACTTTGCGAAAAGAATCGGCAGTAGGACGGAATCGTGTTGACCACCGATTAATTTTTTGATAGTAACTCTTGCATCCTTCGACCGACTTCTTCCACTAAGAGCTCGATGGAAAGCTTATCTGTTCCTCTTTCAGATGGCATTAACATATTTTACGAAAAGTGATAAGAAATAAAATTTTTTTGATCAAAACTAAAATATACCCGAAATCATTGAAAAAGAAGTACCTTATCAGACGAAAATATGCCTTATCTAATAAGAGACATTTAAATTTTTTTAATTACATAAGTGGGCGGCATTTTATTCAGAATTAATAGTTTTTTACATGGACAAAAAATTCGCTTAATTTTTTCCCACTAAATACTAGAATTATACAAAAGTACTTTGCGAAAAGAATCGGCAGTAGGACGGAAACGTATTACCACCGATTATTTTTGAGCTAATAACTCTTGTATCCTTCGACCGACTTCTTCGACAAAGAGCTCGATGGAAAGCTTATCTGTTCATCTTTCAAATGGCATTAACATATTTTGCGAAAAGTCATAAGAAAAGTACTTTGCGAAAAGAATCGGCAGTAGGACGGAATCGTGTTGACCACCGATTAGTTTTTTGCTTATAACTCTTGCATCTTTCGACCGACTTCTTCGACAGAGGGGTCGTCGGAAAGCTTATCTGTTCCTCTTTCAGATGGCATTAACATATTTTACGAAAAGTCATAAGAAAAGTACTTTGAGAAAAGAATCGGCAGTAGGACGGAATCGTGTTGACCACCAATTAGTTTTTTGCTAATAACTCTTGCATCCTTCGACCGACTTCTTCGACTAAGAGCTCGATGGAAAGCTTATCTGTTACTCTTTCAGATGGCTTTAACATATTTTACAAAAAGTCATAAGAAAAATACTTTGCGAAAAGAATCGGCAGTAGGACGGAATCGTGTTGACCACCAATTAGTTCTTTGCTTATAACTCTTGCATCCTTCGACCGACTTCTTCGACTAAGTGCTCGATGGAAAGCTTATCTGTTCTTCTTTCAGATGGCATTAATATATTTTACGAAAAGTCATAAGAAAAGTACTTTGCGAAAAGAACCGGAATCGTGTTGACCACCGATTAGTTTTTTGCTTATAACTGTTGCATCTTTCGACCGACTTCTTCGACTAAGAGCGCGATGGAAAGATTATCTGTTCCTCTTTCAGATGGCATTAATATGTTTCACGAAAAGTCATAAGAAATAATAAATGACTAGTTTTGGTTCTACGGGAGACACGCACTTTTGAATTGACTCTTCTTCTTCGCATTTGTTCATCCAAAAATGTTCACAAGCCAACTGGCTCCAACAACACTGTCGGTACCTATTTTAAGTAAATTTACTATATTTACGAGTTTGTTTAAACTTTTCAAAAGCATCAGCATATTAATTATATATCTTAGATTATTTTGACAGTTTGTTTAGTTCAATTCGAATATACTTTTCAATTTTCGAAAAAAAAATGCAAGCAGATTGGCGCGGCATGAAACTGATTGTTTTTGCTGCTCAAAAAATATTGGTTGATTTGTGAAAGCTTTTTTTAAAATGCAAATTTATTAATGAAAATATGTAAAATAACGAATTGTTTGAATGCAGATTTATGAGGAAAACCATAAAAATTATTTCTTCATTCATAATTTTTTATAAGAACTTAAAATAAGGCTGAATTTAAGCAAATCCCTGAGGGTATAGTCAGAGATTTTGCTAGAGAAAAAATTTCCCTGATAGAGATTTTCTGTGACACCAAAATTTCCCTTTTTGTTGTTTTTGGCACCAAATCTCTAGTAAGCGATTTCTGTGACACCCCCGTATGAGACGAAAATATGCCCTATCTAATAAGAGACATTTAAATTTTTTTAATTGCATAAATGGAAAGCATTCTATTCAGAATTAATAGTTTTTTACATGGACAAATAATTCGTTTAATTTTTTCCCATTAATACTAAAATTATAGAAAAGTACTTTGCGAAAAGAATCGGCAGTAGGACGGAAACGTGTTGACCACCGATTAGTTTTTTGCTAATAACTCTTGCATCCTTCGACCGACTTCTTCGACTAAGAGCTCGATGGAAAGCTTATCTGTTCTTCTTTCAGATGGCATTAACATATATTACGAAAAGTCGTAAGAAATACAATTATTTTGATCAAAACTAAAATATCCTCGAAATCATTGAAGAAGAAGTTCCTTATCAGACGAAAATATGCCTTATCTAATAAGAGACATTTAAATTTTTTTTTTTGCATAAATGGACGGCATTTTATTCAGAATTAATAGTTTTTTACATGGACAAAAAATGCGTTTAATTTTTTCCCATTAAATACTAAAATTATATAAAATTACTTTGGGAAAAGAATCAGCAGTAGGACGGAAACGTGTTGACCACCGATTAGTTTTTTGCTAATAACTCTTGCATCCTTTGACCGACTTCTTCGACAAAGAGCTCGATGGAAAGCTTATCTGTTCCTCTATCAGATGGCATTAACATATTTTACGAAAAGTCATAAAAAGAGTACTTTGCGAAAAGAATCGGCAGTAGGACGGAATCGTGTTGACCACCGATTAGTTTTTTGCTAATAGCTCTCGCATCCTTCGACCGACTTCTTCCACTAAGAGCTCGATGGAAAGCTTATCTGTTCCTCTTTCAGATGGCATTAACATATTTCACGAAAAGTCATAAGAAATACAATTTTTTGATCAAAACTAAAGTACCTTCGAAATCATTGAAGAAGAAATTCCTTACCAGACGAAAATATGCCTTATCTAATGAGAGACATATTAAATTTTTTAATTACATAAATGGGCGGCATTTTATCCAGAATTAATAGTTTTTTACATGGACAAAAAATTCGTTTAATTTTTCCAATTAAATACTACAATTATAGAAAAATACTTTGCGAAAAGAATCGGCAGTAGGACGGAATCGTGTTGACCACCGATTAATTTTTTGATAGTAACTCTTGCATCCTTCGACCGACTTCTTCCACTAAGAGCTCGATGGAAAGCTTATCTGTTCCTCTTTCAGATGGCATTAACATATTTTACGAAAAGTGATAAGAAATAAAATTTTTTTGATCAAAACTAAAATATACCCGAAATCATTGAAAAAGAAGTACCTTATCAGACGAAAATATGCCTTATCTAATAAGAGACATTTAAATTTTTTTAATTGCATAAGTGGGCGCCATTTTATTCAGAATTAATAGTTTTTTACATGGACAAAAAATTCGCTTAATTTTTTCCCACTAAATACTAGAATTATACAAAAGTACTTTGCGAAAAGAATCGGCAGTAGGACGGAAACGTATTACCACCGATTATTTTTGAGCTAATAACTCTTGTATCCTTCGACCGACTTCTTCGACAAAGAGCTCGATGGAAAGCTTATCTGTTCTTCTTTCAGATGGCATTAATATATTTTACGAAAAGTCATAAGAAAAGTACTTTGCGAAAAGAACCGGAATCGTGTTGACCACCGATTAGTTTTTTGCTTATAACTGTTGCATCTTTCGACCGACTTCTTCGACTAAGAGCGCGATGGAAAGATTATCTGTTCCTCTTTCAGATGGCATTAATATGTTTCACGAAAAGTCATAAGAAATAATAAATGACTAGTTTTGGTTCTACGGGAGACACGCACTTTTGAATTGACTCTTCTTCTTCGCATTTGTTCATCCAAAAATGTTCACAAGCCAACTGGCTCCAACAACACTGTCGGTACCTATTTTAAGTAAATTTACTATATTTACGAGTTTGTTTAAACTTTTCAAAAGCATCAGCATATTAATTATATATCTTAGATTATTTTGACAGTTTGTTTAGTTCAATTCGAATATACTTTTCAATTTTCGAAAAAAAAATGCAAGCAGATTGGCGCGGCATGAAACTGATTGTTTTTGCTGCTCAAAAAATATTGGTTGATTTGTGAAAGCTTTTTTTAAAATGCAAATTTATTAATGAAAATATGTAAAATAACGAATTGTTTGAATGCAGATTTATGAGGAAAACCATAAAAATTATTTCTTCATTCATAATTTTTTATAAGAACTTAAAATAAGGCTGAATTTAAGCAAATCCCTGAGGGTATAGTCAGAGATTTTGCTAGAGAAAAAATTTCCCTGATAGAGATTTTCTGTGACACCAAAATTTCCCTTTTTGTTGTTTTTGGCACCAAATCTCTAGTAAGCGATTTCTGTGACACCCCCGTATGAGACGAAAATATGCCCTATCTAATAAGAGACATTTAAATTTTTTTAATTGCATAAATGGGCGGCATTTTATCCAGAATTTATAGTTTTTTACATGGACAAAAAATTCGTTTAATTTTTCCAATTAAATACTACAATTATAGAAAAATACTTTGCGAAAAGAATCGGCAGTAGGACGGAATCGTGTTGACCACCGATTAATTTTTTGATAGTAACTCTTGCATCCTTCGACCGACTTCTTCCACTAAGAGCTCGATGGAAAGCTTATCTGTTCCTCTTTCAGATGGCATTAACATATTTTACGAAAAGTGATAAGAAATAAAATTTTTTTGATCAAAACTAAAATATACCCGAAATCATTGAAAAAGAAGTACCTTATCAGACGAAAATATGCCTTATCTAATAAGAGACATTTAAATTTTTTTAATTACATAAGTGGGCGGCATTTTATTCAGAATTAATAGTTTTTTACATGGACAAAAAATTCGCTTAATTTTTTCCCACTAAATACTAGAATTATACAAAAGTACTTTGCGAAAAGAATCGGCAGTAGGACGGAAACGTATTACCACCGATTATTTTTGAGCTAATAACTCTTGTATCCTTCGACCGACTTCTTCGACAAAGAGCTCGATGGAAAGCTTATCTGTTCATCTTTCAAATGGCATTAACATATTTTGCGAAAAGTCATAAGAAAAGTACTTTGCGAAAAGAATCGGCAGTAGGACGGAATCGTGTTGACCACCGATTAGTTTTTTGCTTATAACTCTTGCATCTTTCGACCGACTTCTTCGACAGAGGGGTCGTCGGAAAGCTTATCTGTTCCTCTTTCAGATGGCATTAACATATTTTACGAAAAGTCATAAGAAAAGTACTTTGAGAAAAGAATCGGCAGTAGGACGGAATCGTGTTGACCACCAATTAGTTTTTTGCTAATAACTCTTGCATCCTTCGACCGACTTCTTCGACTAAGAGCTCGATGGAAAGCTTATCTGTTACTCTTTCAGATGGCTTTAACATATTTTACAAAAAGTCATAAGAAAAATACTTTGCGAAAAGAATCGGCAGTAGGACGGAATCGTGTTGACCACCAATTAGTTCTTTGCTTATAACTCTTGCATCCTTCGACCGACTTCTTCGACTAAGTGCTCGATGGAAAGCTTATCTGTTCTTCTTTCAGATGGCATTAATATATTTTACGAAAAGTCATAAGAAAAGTACTTTGCGAAAAGAACCGGAATCGTGTTGACCACCGATTAGTTTTTTGCTTATAACTGTTGCATCTTTCGACCGACTTCTTCGACTAAGAGCGCGATGGAAAGATTATCTGTTCCTCTTTCAGATGGCATTAATATGTTTCACGAAAAGTCATAAGAAATAATAAATGACTAGTTTTGGTTCTACGGGAGACACGCACTTTTGAATTGACTCTTCTTCTTCGCATTTGTTCATCCAAAAATGTTCACAAGCCAACTGGCTCCAACAACACTGTCGGTACCTATTTTAAGTAAATTTACTATATTTACGAGTTTGTTTAAACTTTTCAAAAGCATCAGCATATTAATTATATATCTTAGATTATTTTGACAGTTTGTTTAGTTCAATTCGAATATACTTTTCAATTTTCGAAAAAAAAATGCAAGCAGATTGGCGCGGCATGAAACTGATTGTTTTTGCTGCTCAAAAAATATTGGTTGATTTGTGAAAGCTTTTTTTAAAATGCAAATTTATTAATGAAAATATGTAAAATAACGAATTGTTTGAATGCAGATTTATGAGGAAAACCATAAAAATTATTTCTTCATTCATAATTTTTTATAAGAACTTAAAATAAGGCTGAATTTAAGCAAATCCCTGAGGGTATAGTCAGAGATTTTGCTAGAGAAAAAATTTCCCTGATAGAGATTTTCTGTGACACCAAAATTTCCCTTTTTGTTGTTTTTGGCACCAAATCTCTAGTAAGCGATTTCTGTGACACCCCCGTATGAGACGAAAATATGCCCTATCTAATAAGAGACATTTAAATTTTTTTAATTGCATAAATGGAAAGCATTCTATTCAGAATTAATAGTTTTTTACATGGACAAATAATTCGTTTAATTTTTTCCCATTAATACTAAAATTATAGAAAAGTACTTTGCGAAAAGAATCGGCAGTAGGACGGAAACGTGTTGACCACCGATTAGTTTTTTGCTAATAACTCTTGCATCCTTCGACCGACTTCTTCGACTAAGAGCTCGATGGAAAGCTTATCTGTTCTTCTTTCAGATGGCATTAACATATATTACGAAAAGTCGTAAGAAATACAATTATTTTGATCAAAACTAAAATATCCTCGAAATCATTGAAGAAGAAGTTCCTTATCAGACGAAAATATGCCTTATCTAATAAGAGACATTTAAATTTTTTTTTTTGCATAAATGGACGGCATTTTATTCAGAATTAATAGTTTTTTACATGGACAAAAAATGCGTTTAATTTTTTCCCATTAAATACTAAAATTATATAAAATTACTTTGGGAAAAGAATCAGCAGTAGGACGGAAACGTGTTGACCACCGATTAGTTTTTTGCTAATAACTCTTGCATCCTTTGACCGACTTCTTCGACAAAGAGCTCGATGGAAAGCTTATCTGTTCCTCTATCAGATGGCATTAACATATTTTACGAAAAGTCATAAAAAGAGTACTTTGCGAAAAGAATCGGCAGTAGGACGGAATCGTGTTGACCACCGATTAGTTTTTTGCTAATAGCTCTCGCATCCTTCGACCGACTTCTTCCACTAAGAGCTCGATGGAAAGCTTATCTGTTCCTCTTTCAGATGGCATTAACATATTTCACGAAAAGTCATAAGAAATACAATTTTTTGATCAAAACTAAAGTACCTTCGAAATCATTGAAGAAGAAATTCCTTACCAGACGAAAATATGCCTTATCTAATGAGAGACATATTAAATTTTTTAATTACATAAATGGGCGGCATTTTATCCAGAATTAATAGTTTTTTACATGGACAAAAAATTCGTTTAATTTTTCCAATTAAATACTACAATTATAGAAAAATACTTTGCGAAAAGAATCGGCAGTAGGACGGAATCGTGTTGACCACCGATTAATTTTTTGATAGTAACTCTTGCATCCTTCGACCGACTTCTTCCACTAAGAGCTCGATGGAAAGCTTATCTGTTCCTCTTTCAGATGGCATTAACATATTTTACGAAAAGTGATAAGAAATAAAATTTTTTTGATCAAAACTAAAATATACCCGAAATCATTGAAAAAGAAGTACCTTATCAGACGAAAATATGCCTTATCTAATAAGAGACATTTAAATTTTTTTAATTGCATAAGTGGGCGCCATTTTATTCAGAATTAATAGTTTTTTACATGGACAAAAAATTCGTTTAATTTTTTCCCATTAAATACTAGAATTATAGAAAAGTACTTTGCGAAAAGAATCGGCAGTAGGACGGAATCATGTTGACCACCGATTAGTTTTTTGCTAATAACTCTTGCATCCATCGACCGACTTCTTCGACTAAGGGCTCGATGGAAAGCTTATCTGTTCCTTTTATAGATGGCATTAACATATTTTACGAAAAGTCATAAAAAGAGTACTTTGCGAAAAGAATCGGCAGTAGGACGGAAACGTGTTGACCACCGATTCGTTTTTTGCTAATAACTCTTGCATCCTTCGACCGACTTCTTCAACAAAGAGCTCGATGGTTCCTCTTTCAGATGGCAATAACATATTTTACGAAAAGTCATGAGAAATAAAATTTTTTTGATCAAAACTAAAATATCCCCGAAATCATTGCTGAAGAAGTACCTTATCAGACGAAAATATGCCTTATCTAATAAGAGACATTCAAAACTTTTTAATTGCATAAATGGGCGGCATTTTATTCAGAATTAATAGTTTTTTACATGGACAAAAAATTCGTTTAATTTTTTCCCACTAAATACTAGAATTATAGAAAAGTACTTTGCGAAAAGAATCGGCAGTAGGACGGAAACGTGTTACCACCGATTATTTTTTAGCTAATAACTCTTGTATCCTTCGACCGACTTTTTGCTTATAACTCTTGCATCCTTCTACCGACTTCTTCGACTTAGAGCTCGATGGAAAGCTCATCTCTTCCTCTTTCATATGGCATTAACATATTTTACGAAAAGTCATAAAAAGAGTACTTTGCGAAAAGAATCGGCAGTAGGACGGAAACGTGTTGACCACCGATTAGTTTTTTGCTAATAACTTTTCTATCCTTCGACCGACTTCTTCTAAAAAGAGCTCGATGGTTCCTCTTTCAGATGGCAATAACATATTTTACGAAAAGTCATAAGAAATAAAAATTTTTTTGATCAAATCTAAAATATCCCTGAAATCATTGAAAAAGAAGTACCTTATCAGACGAAAATATGCCTTATCTAACAACAGACATTTAAATTTTTTTAATTGCATAAATGGCGGCATTTCATTCAGAATTAATAGTTTTTTACATGGACAAAAAATTCGTTTAATATTTTGATATTAACATATTTTACAGAAAGTCATAAAAAAGTACTGTGCGAAAAGAATCGGCAGTAGGACGGAATCGTGTTGACCACCGATTAGTTTTTTGCTAATAACTCTTGCATCCTTCGACCGACTTCTTCGACAAAGAGCTCGATGGAAAGCTTATCTGTTCCTTTTATAGATGGCATTAACATATTTTACGAAAAGTCATAAGAAAAGTACTTTGCGAAAACAATCGGCAGTAGGACGGAATCGTGTTGACCACCGATTAGTCTTTTGCTTATAACTCTTGCCTCTTTCGGTCGACTTCTTCGACTAAGAGCTCGATGGAAAGCTTATCTGTTCCTCTTTCAGATGGCATTAACATATTTTACGAAAAGTCATAAGAAAAGTACTTTGCGAAAAGAATCGGCAGTAGGACGGAATCGTGTTGAACACCGATTAGTTTTTTGCTAATAATTCTTGCATCCTTCGACCGACTTCTTCGACTAAGAGCTCGATGGAAAGCTCATCTGTTCCTCTTTCAGATGACATTAACATGTTTTACGAAAAGTCATAAGATATACAATTTTTTTGATCAAAACTTAAATATCCTCGATATCATTGAAGAAGAAGTTCCTTATCAGACGAAAATATGCCTTATCTAATAAGAGACATTTAAATTTTTTTAATTGCATAAATGGCGGAATTTTATTCAGAATTAATAGCTTTTTACATGGAAAAAAAAATTCGTTTAATATTTTCCCATTACGGAACGGTAGCGTATTGACCACCTATTAGTTTTTTGCTAATAACTCTTGCATCCTTCGACCGACTTCTTCGACAAAGAGCTCGATGGAAAGCTTATCTGTTCCTTTTATTGATGGCATTAACATATTTTACGAAAAGTCCTTTGCGAAAAGAATCGGAGGTAGGACGGAATCGTGTTGACCACCGATTTGTTTTTTTCTAATAATTCTTGCATCCTTCGACCGACTTCTTCGACTAAGAGCTCGATGGAAAGCTCATCTGTTCCTCTTTCAGATGACATTAACATGTTTTACGAAAAGTCATAAGATATACAATTTTTTTGATCAAAACTTAAATATCCTCGATATCATTGAAGAAGAAGTTCCTTATCAGACGAAAATATGCCTTATCTAATAAGAGACATTTAAATTTTTTTAATTGCATAAATGGCGGAATTTTATTCAGAATTAATAGCTTTTTACATGGAAAAAAAAATTCGTTTAATATTTTCCCATTACGGAACGGTAGCGTATTGACCACCTATTAGTTTTTTGCTAATAATTCTTGCATCCTTCAACCGACTTCTTCGACTAAAAGCTCGATGGAAAGCTTATCTGTTCCTCTTTCAGATGGCATTGACATATTTTACGAAAAGTCATAAAAAGAGTACTTTGCGAAAAGAATCGGCAGTAGGACGGAAACGTGTTGACCACCGATTAGTTTTTTGCTAATAATTCTTGCATCCTTCAACCGACTTCTTCGACTAAGAGCTCGATAGAAAGCTTATCTGTTCCTCTTTCAGATGGCATTAACATATTTTACGAAAAGTCATAAAAAGAGTACTTTGCGAAAAGAATCGGCAGTAGGACGGAAACGTCTTAACCACCGATATGTTTTTTGCTAATAACTCTTTCATCCTTCGACCGACTTCTTCGACTAAGAGCTCGATGGAAAGCTTATCTGTAACTCTTTCAGATTTTACGATAAGTCATAAGATATACAATTTTTTTGATCAAAACTAAAGTATCCTCGAAATCATTGAAGAAGAAATTCCTTACCTGACGAAAATATGCCTTATCTAATGAGAGACATTTAAAATTTTTTAATTGCATAAATGGGCGGCATTTTCTTCAGAATTAATAGTCTTTTACATGGACAAAAAAATCGTTTAATTTGTTCCCATTAAATACTAGAGATATAGAAACGTACTTTGCGAAAATAATCGGCAGTAGACGGAAACGAGTTGACCACCGATAAGTTTTTTGCTAATAACTATTGCATCCATCAACCGACTTCTGTTACAAAGAACTCGATGGAAAGCTCATCTGTTCCTCTTTCAGATGGCATTAACATATTTTACGAAAAGTCATAAGAAATACAATTTTTTTGATCAAAACTAAAATATCCTCGAAATCATTGAAGAAGAAGTTCCTTACCAGACAAAAATATGCCTTATCCAATGAGAGACATTTAAATTTTTTTAATTACATAAATGGCGGCATTTTTTTCAGAATAAATAGCTTTTTACATGGAAAAAAAATTCGTTTAATTTTTTCCCATTACGGAACGGAACCGTGTTGACCACCGATTAGGTTTTTGCTAATAACTCTTGCATCCTTCGACCGACTTCTTCGGTTAAGCGCTCGATAGAAAGCTTATCTGTTCCTCTTTCAGATGGCATTAACATATTTTACGAAAAGTCATAAAAAGAGTACTTTGCGAAAAGAATCGGCAGTAGGACGGAAACGTGTTGACCACCGATTAGTTTTTTGCTAATAATTCTTGCATCCTTCAACCGACTTCTTCGACTAAGAGCTCGATGGAAAGCTTATCTGTTCCTCTTTCAGATGGCATTAACATATTTTACGAAAAGTCATAAAAAGAGTACTTTGCGAAAAGAATCGGCAGTAGGACGGAAACGTGTTGACCACCGATTAGTTTTTTGCTAATAATTCTTGCATCCTTCAACCGACTTCTTCGACTAAGAGCTCGATAGAAAGCTTATCTGTTCCTCTTTCAGATGGCATTAACATATTTTACGAAAAGTCATAAAAAGAGTACTTTGCGAAAAGAATCGGCAGTAGGACGGAAACGTCTTAACCACCGATATGTTTTTTGCTAATAACTCTTTCATCCTTCGACCGACTTCTTCGACTAAGAGCTCGATGGAAAGCTTATCTGTAACTCTTTCAGATTTTACGATAAGTCATAAGATATACAATTTTTTTGATCAAAACTAAAGTATCCTCGAAATCATTGAAGAAGAAATTCCTTACCTGACGAAAATATGCCTTATCTAATGAGAGACATTTAAAATTTTTTAATTGCATAAATGGGCGGCATTTTCTTCAGAATTAATAGTCTTTTACATGGACAAAAAAATCGTTTAATTTGTTCCCATTAAATACTAGAGATATAGAAACGTACTTTGCGAAAATAATCGGCAGTAGACGGAAACGAGTTGACCACCGATAAGTTTTTTGCTAATAACTATTGCATCCATCAACTGACTTCTGTTACAAAGAACTCGATGGAAAGCTCATCTGTTCCTCTTTCAGATGGCATTAACATATTTTACGAAAAGTCATAAGAAATACAATTTTTTTGATCAAAACTAAAATATCCTCGAAATCATTGAAGAAGAAGTTCCTTACCAGACAAAAATATGCCTTATCTAATGAGAGACATTTAAATTTTTTTAATTACATAAATGGCGGCATTTTTTTCAGAATAAATAGCTTTTTACATGGAAAAAAAATTCGTATAATTTTTTCCCATA